>OX459123.1:21080000-22330000 GCA_949775105.1 Oldenlandia corymbosa var. corymbosa | reverse complement strand
TTTGAAATGATTCAGTTGCTACTAACTAACTAGTTGATTGATGTTATTGGAGTTCCCAAGTTAGTTATTGAACTGAATGAATGTGATTCTTGCCACTGAAGAAGGGGTTTTTAATTCTTTGCCTTGTCAACCACGGTGTTCATTCCCTTCCTTGCAAGAGTCTGGCTTGTGTGTACGCTGTGCCAGTGAACATTTACTTTCCATTAAATCTCTCTTGAGGGAAACTGCTACGGTAATTACAAATGCTAGAAATGCCGCTGCTTTTTTCTTCCTTTTTATGTTCACTTCAATATGGATTATCCGCTTAATTAATCCAAAAGGCAGTATTTGAGGGTTGATGTTTCATAGAGATTGTTTTGCGATTTTTCTCTTATGTAGTTTCCTATAAATGAAAAGAATTTCTTTGGCAACTTTTGAGCTTAATATTCCGCGTGCTGAAGAAGCATTTGGTGCCGTTTCATTCTTTGGAACTAGACAGGGATGGAATTGAGCAAAAAGTATGGTTCTCTGCGCTTCTCTTTGCAACCACAACTGTGGATGTAAACTTGGAAGTTATGGTTATTGATTCATACATTAGTTTAGACGTAATATTATCTGTGGGTACTTTTCCTTGGTTTCAAACTGCTTCTGTAGGCGCTAAGGGGTATGTTCAATGATGATTAGCCCTGATAGGGAAAAAGAGTCATGTTGTTCATGAAGAGGATTAAGTAGAAGGGAAAATACAGAATAAGGAACTTCAAATTCTTGCCCATCGTTGTACTTTGCCAAACATTACTTCTTCTCCTCCACCCCCTCTTCCATCCTTATGCCTGACAACCATTTGATTGGATAAGGTGGCTGAGTTATGTGTTTTGTTTATTCTTTTTTACTATATCCGCTTCTCATTTTGTTTTGTTTACTGTAATGCATCAGACTTATTCTGAGTCCCGTGGTCACAATTTTGCTCTCAATGCGACGTTTGACGAAATAGAGGCCAGCAAATATGATGGTTTGATCATCCCTGGAGGACGTGCTCCCGAATATCTTGCCATGGATGAATCTGTCCTGCGCTTGGTTAAGGAATTTTCAGACTCTAAGAAACCTATAGCCTCTATTTGCCATGGTCAGTTGATTTTGGCAGCTGCAGATTCAGTAAAAGGTCGAAAATGTACAGCCTATCCTGCCGTGAAGCCTGTTCTAGTAGCTGCAGGTGCCCATTGGGTGGAACCAGAGACCATGGCCTCATGTACAACTGATGGTAATCTTATAACGGGAGCTACATACGAAGGGCATCCTGATTTTATTAACCTTTTTATCAAGTCACTAGGAGGAAGCATAAGTGGTTCTGGTAAACGAATATTGTTTCTTTGCGGGGTAAGTATTTAGTTGTATTTGATGCTTAAATAAATTTATTTTGTTTTTGGTAAAACTGTAAGTTGAAGCAAATAAACATTTAAGTTTCTCTCATTGGATTTTCGTAACTCCGTCTTTTTAATGGTTTTATCGCTTCCTGATATATTGATGATACAAGCTTCAGATTCGAGCCAGGAAGGAAGTGCATAAATTAATTTTGTATATACTTGTATGTCCTCAGCATCATTGCCAATTTATTACCACTAATCATAATTTGCAGCTCTCGTCTCCTTTATTCCTTGTGTAGGATTACATGGAGGACTACGAAGTTATGGTTCCTTTTCAGTCCCTCCAAGCTCTTGAATGCCATGTCGATGCTGTATGCCCGAACAAAGGTGCTGGTGATACATGTGCCACAGCTGTCCATGACTTCGAGGGTGATCAAACTTATAGTGAGAAGCCAGGCCATAATTTTACCCTGACTGCTAATTTTGAAGGCATAGATGCTTCAAGCTATGATGCTCTTGTGATCCCTGGGGGGCGAGCTCCAGAATATTTGGCACTGAATGAGAGTGTTATACAGATAGTGAAGCACTTCATGGAGGCTAAAAAACCAGTGGCATCCATTTGCCATGGACAACAGATCTTGGCTGCTGCCGGAGTTCTTACGGTAGTAAGACATGCTTTATAACTATGCAAAAGCGTTGGCATTAACTTATGTTGTTTGAACTTACTGTATACTTAAAGTTGGTATGCTTTAATACTTTTGATAATATAATCAAATGGCCCAGTGTGAAATCAATGAAAACGAAGCATCATGTCCACTGATCTCTTTATGAACAAACGATTGATGCATGTACCATCTTCCAGAGCCAAATTTTATCTTGCAAATCTTGCTGCCCTTGCTCTAATTCTTCTTTGCATTGCTTTTCACTATGCAGGGAAAGAAATGTACTGCATACCCTGCAGTGAAACTTAACGTGGTTCTATCCGGTGCAACTTGGTTAGAACCTGAACCAATACACCGTTGCTTCACAGATGGAAATCTGGTTACTGGAGCAGCATGGCCAGGTCATCCTGAGTTTGTTTCACAACTTATGGCACTGCTCGGCGTACGAGTATCTTTCTAGTTAAACACATGCCTATTCCGGCTGATCATCCTGATACTGGTTGCTAGCTGGAAAGAAATCTACTTCTACAAATAGTGAAATCTTGTTAGTGGTGTTTTGTTGCGGTACTGTGTGTGCGTGAAAACGTAGAGGGCAAATAAATGGGTCGGTTCTTCTTGACTGTAAGCATTACAGGACTGAGTTTCAATCTGATGGTTTTGGCATGGTTCCCTTTATGCCACATACACATGTACATCTGGAATGCAGCTTGTTTGGCTTTACAATCCAATCAGGGCTTTAGATAGAAGAATCAAATCAATCATGTAGGGCAGCGGCCATGAGTACTTTTTCATTCACCAGGTAGTTGGTCTTTAAACACTTTTTGTCATTGGATGTTGCTTTCAGTAGGCTTTTTTCGGATGAATTTTTAAAGTTTCCAATTGAAGTCATCCGGGTGTTATCTGGTATATGCACCCACCGAAAGCTGAATGCCTCTGGGTCCATGATTTGCCGGGTTTGTTATCTTGAAAGGGTTACCAGTGGAGCCGTTTTGATGGTGACTTGCTGGGGTTTAAACTGCACGTTTCCATTAGAAACAGCAGAAGATAAGAATGAATGAGAGAGAGGATCAATATATAAATGGGGGTTTGGATTAGACTTTTGATTTTGGCGTGACCAAGGGGAACAACGGGGCAGTATGAGAAAATGTAACGTATTTGGTTATAGGAATTAGGAGAGATTGAACACAGTTAAGTTTTGATTTTTAAAATTTTATACCAATAATCTTTGTTCTTCTTACGTTAGAAATGAAGACTTTGGCGCGGTCGGTCTGAAAAATTATTTTTGGTTTAAAAAAAAAATGGAATACCAAGAACGTTGGAGCTTAGGTGGATGGATAACAGGATAAGTATGGGCCAAATATGTGGAGGAAGAATTGCAGGGTGTGGCAGCAGAGTTTTATTGGAATTGGGTGGTCGTTTCTTCGAACCTGTAATGCTGACTCATTGTCCAGTCACTATTTCCCATTAATTTCTGTTCTATGTGTACATACATAGATAGTACTTCCAAAAAAAAAAAGAAGTGCTTTGAAGTGGGAATAATTATTTTATGCTTTTTTTTAATTACAATGTTGGATATTATAGCAGTTTATATTAAGATATATTTGCTGATTGCGAATGGGAAATTGGGAATGGTCATTCTCAAAAAAAATACAAAAGAAAAAAGAAAAAAAGAATGGAAATAATCGTTTATTAGTCATTCTTATACTTTAGCAAACGCTTAAAATGAACAATTTTTAAGTTCTAATGGGGATAGACATCCACATTTTTTGTGTGCTTAAGCCAACAGGGATATGGCACCGCTATTTTTCACATTTCATAATTGTGATCTTACATTTTTGTAGATTTTTGTATGTGTAACGGCGATAGGAGAAAAAAAAAAAAGTGCAATGTGAAAACAGTAAAGTATGCCGGGGGGGAAAGTGGATGGGAATAGAAACCTGGGGGCGGCAAAAAGAAATAGTACCAAAAACTTGGTCGTAAATTATTTAAACCAGTGGCAGTGAGCGCCCACCAAAATGGCCTTTTTGCTTAGGGATTAAGATCACAATTTTTCATAAGTGGAAAGCCTTATCTTATCCACAATTATTGGCCCCCTTCGTAGTCATAGCTGCCTATTTACTGGCTTCAATTACCCTATCAAACTCTCCTCACACACCCCCACGCGCCCAATGAATTTTTGACATACGAAATTCCCCCATTTCCATGTAAATATCATGGGAATTATTGAAGACTTGATTTAAAAATTCTAGACACCTCTAACATTTCTTTTTATTTTTCCCTTTGGGGACTTTCTGTTGTTGGATTTTCCCTCCAACATTTTACTGCTGATCACATTAGTTTCTAGATTTGGCTTTTTGTAGATTTCAATTTTAAGATGAATTTAAAGCTAATCTTAAATGCCCGAGTGATGAAATGAGTTAATTGATAATTTTTTTTTTTTTAGTGTCGCTCAAAATTTTATTTTATATAACCTTTTTTTTGTTTGTGTTGAAATTAAAAATTCAAATTGAATTATCATTTTAAGATTTTTTTTAGAAAAGAAGAAAGTCACTTCAGCCAAGTAAACTTCATTTACTGTTGCATATTGTTCAATATAAATTTTTATTTTTAGTGAAAATTAAATAGGTGAATAATTATTTTTGGACGGATAAAAAAAAAAAAGACAAAAGTATCGAGAGCCACGCTCCTAACGAAGCATGCGGGGCGCTTGAATAGATCAAACGAGTTAGTGAGAGAGTAGTTTTACTATTAAGACAGGTGGTGAACGCGGGAAGTGGGGACAAAACACTGGGAACCGGATAACTCCGAATCTTCATCGTATACCAAAAAAACTCTCATCTTACTTCTCTCTGTCTTCTTACAGTTTTCGAAGATATGGATAGAATTTGAGGATTCAGCAGTCTGCCACACCTTACCCGAAACCCAAACCGCCATTTCTCCTCCCACCCCCATTAATTTAATACCACCCCCTTTCTCCGTTTCTCCCATTTATTTTTTTTTTCCCCTCATCCTCTCAACTTCATACTTCACCTATCATTGATCCTCATTCTGCTTATGTTTACGTTACTTTGACAATCTCTGTGGAGAGTACTCTTTGTGGCAACACCAAGCATTTGAAGATCTTGAAGTTACCAAGTGGTTCTAATTAAGGATCTGATTTGTGAAAAAAGGAACTGTATATGGTCGTATCACTGGCTTTCTTTGTTGAAGGTTTTAGTAATGATGATGATAAACTTGGAAATGGATTCTTTTGTTTTACACCAACAAAGCAACCGTGGGATCATGGATGATGTGCTTCTTGTTAAGAAACCAGCTGGTGCTGATGATGCTGTTTGTTCTCCTTCCTCATCTGAGGTTTCCAGTGTTGTTTCCTCTGGAGATGATTCAGATTTGTTTGAAGAAGAAGTCAATTCGCCAACTTCGGATTCATCAGCTTCTGCTTCTTCATCTGGTGATAATATCCAGCTCGCTGCATCTCAATTTTCTTCTGGACCTTTGCAGGACATGTCCTCCCTGCTTCAAGAACTTCCTATCAAGTAAGTATAAATGGCTTTAATCCTTCTCTTTTTTGGGGGTTAATTAATAACCTAAATGGATGGTTTATTTCTTGTGTCTTTGGGATATTAATTGCAGGAGAGGATTGTCTAGGCATTATAATGGGAAATCACAGTCATTTACATCATTGGCTAATGTGACAAGTTTGGAAGATCTTGCCAAGCCGGAGAATCCTTACAACAAGAAGCTTAAATCTTGCAGAAGCTATGGAGGATTGTTTGAGAGCCATGGATCAACATCTATCCATCACAAAGGGAGTTCTTCAAGGCTGATTTCCAAGAAGACTGCTAGAGGATCTTGTTCTTCACTTTGTGTAAAGAGAAATTCCAGCTTCTTAGGGAGTAGGCCTCCTATCCCTCCTCCCCATAGATCTGCTAGCACAACTAACTTTACTTCCCAACGCCCTTTGTTTGCTTTGGGGATCTGAAATACTAAAATCTTTTTGTACACTTTTTATGCAACTTTCTTTGTTATATTTTTAGCTGCATTTTTTGTGTTGTATATGCAGTTTGAGGCCTCCCATCTTCTTGAGTCTTAACCATTAGAAGTTGTTTCTTTGTTCCTCGTACAAGAGGTACTTTGATATGTTATTTCGTGTTTTACTGTTAATTTGGTTTCATTACTAAGGTCAATCCCTCGAGAGAGATGTGATTATGCAACATAGTACAACAGAAAAAGAAATCTGCTACAAAATTAAGGATTTTGTTATTGAATTTACTAAGCATTGCCAACTTCTTAAATGGGCATACTAGACAACTCGGAAGTGGGATTTTATACGCCTCCACACAAATCTGCTCATGTTATCATATTAACCATGGTATTGACCCAAATATAACATCAAAAAGAAGGCGACTATGAATGATGAGCCAAATCCCTTTCTTCCATAAATCCAGAAGAGAAGTCTGAGCTTGATCCTAAGCTACCAGAGCAATGCAACGGGATCGAAAAACAAAAAGTCCATATCTAGTCCAGCATTTATCAATGCATCTTCGAAACCATCTTCGCTCTGCCAGGGAGCCACCTACAGTCAGGGAGTATAGCCAACCATTAGAAGATGTTTTCCCAACAAGGTTTTCGTAAATCCTGAATGCACTCATTCCCAACGAGGGTGGATAAAAGAAGAAGAAAGTAAAGACATACCTCCGCTATCTCGCAGTTGTAGTACTTCTCAATCTTAGCCATCAGCTGCTTATCCCGATTATCGCAAAGCAAGTTGAATACAGCCCCTATCATAAGCTTTAGTGCAAGAAAAGTCAGAAAAGAACCGTACTTCCATTTCTGTCAACATAATTTCTTTATATTCCAATCTGCGTCTACCCTTGGAGTGAGAACAGAGACGAACATTTATTCAGTTAAGGATGTCAATTTTATTGTATGAATCCACAGCTAGAGTTAAATGTGGAAAGACACAAGAACCCAGGAGTTAGCTAACTACGAATCAAGCTTAAGCAGAAAATTCATAAATACTACTACTTAGACGACAATGAGTCAATGAGCACGAGAGAACTACAAACAAGGGCATACGATCTCTAACGACAGTGTAAGAACATAGCATGCTTATCCAACCGGATATAGAGAACGGTATAAAAGTATTTGGACATATGAGGATCGGGACAAAGAGTCGAATAGCAGAATTTACCTTTGCGGCCAAATCGACCAGCTCTACCAACACGATGCAGGTAGACTTCATAGTCTGGTTCTGATGTGTTGTAAACAACAGGAAGGTCATAATTGACGAGTAAGTTGACCTATAAAGAAAGAAAAAAGGAAAAGAAAAGACAAGTTATGAGGGTTGATTAAAACAGAGATAAAACCGAAAATACATTGAACTTAAGTAAAGTCATATGGACCTGGATCTTGGTCAAAGCCACGAGCAAGAATATCAGTTGATATAAGAACTGAAGTTAATCCTTCTTTGAACTCTTTGACTATCTTGTCACGGTCTTGTTGCTGTAAATCACCTTGAATTGATGTAACCTCATAGCCAAGATCGACCAAACTTTTACGTAACATGCTGGCACTATTTCGAGTGCGGACAACTCTTATCGTTTGCCCCACTTTATCACCTAGTTCCAGGATTCTGTCTTTCACAATCATGATCTTAGCAAGTGAAAGAATTCGGGGGATGGAAACAAAAGAAACAACACAATACGAACCAAAGAACAAAGATGGAGAAAAGAAACTTTATTGATGGAATCAAATTCAACAACAAAGAAATTCACAAAGAATTGAAAGTCTTTCTAATCGTGTCAAACACTACCCTTAAGACAATATTTGCCCCACTAGATTGCAAACAGGGTTGAATGGCAATTTGCCTCAGGACTTAAGAACACAAGAATACGATTTGCAACTTATTGAATGTTCTTCGGGATTTTGGAATGCAAAAGTTAAAATGAATTCCTGCACTAGTTCACCTATTTATAGGCAACATTTGCGAAATAAAAGGATACAAAATAAGTACACAACCCTTGGCTTGTAGGAAATAACCACCAAGCATGTGAAGGGTTGCCAACTTAATTTTATCCTTCAATTTTAAATTAATTATTTTATTTTACAAACTAAAATTTCCAACATTCCCCCACTTAGTTTGTAATATAAAATAATTACACAATCATGAGAATCGCGCTTAAGAGGTGGTGACTTTCGTCTTAAACCACATCGTAGTGGAATTAAGTCACTAACTAGCTAAGTTATTGGTGGCTCGTTGCTTAAACCAATAATCGATCTAGTATAGACTTAATAATTCACGCGCAAACACTCATAGCATTCCTTGTAATCCACATTATCATTTAGCACTATTACTGGCCATGTGCTCATCCTAGATTCTTGACCATGTACAAGAGATAACCTCAAACTCTTACTAGAAGCGGCACCACTTCTATGGTCAAATAGGTGAAATTTATTCAAATTCATTACTTTACCGTAATTGAATAATCATGAATAATTTCATTAAGAGATTGCTCTCAACCTGCTCACTTAAGAGTAACATAAATGCACCAATACTATGGAATGATATATACACTGATTTGGTGCCCTAATTACTAAACAACTTGTTATTACCCTTTAAACCTTTCAATCTAGGGGTAATACTAGAAGAAGGTTGGGTTTCCATTGTTAGTAATTTTAGATACAAGGTTTTAAACCCATTCCGGATGTTGTCGAAACCACTAACTCTCTCGCAAGAGGTTTAGTCAACGGATCCACCAAGTTTTTGTGTGTTCTAACAAACACAATTGAGACAACATCATTGTTCAGCATTTCTCTGACATATTCATGTCTTATACTGATATGTCTAGATTTACCATTGTACACTTTGTTCAATGCTATAGACATTGTTGCTTCACTATCACAATGTAAGGTTATCGGCGGCATGGGTTTTGGCCAAATTTCTAGATCTAACAAAAGATCTCTCAACCATTCTGCCTCCTTACAAGCCGAGGATAGAGCTACAAACTCGATTCCATAGTGGAATGAGTTATAAGCGTTTGCTTCTTTGATGCCCAAGAAAGGGACCACCACCAAGTAAAAACAACCAACCACCGGTGGAGTTCTTCTCATTACTTCCGGATATCCAACGGCATCGAATAACCCTCAAGAACACTAGGAAATCGGCTATAATAGAGTCCCAAATCTTTGGTTCTTTTAAGATATCCCAAGACTCTAGTGATAGCTTTCCAATGTTCCATACTGTGGCAATGAGTAAACCTTGCAAGGTAACATACTGCATAAGAGATATCTGGCCTTGTACAACTCATAGCATACATAAGGCTTCCAATCACACTAGCATACTCTAGTTGTGCAATTGGTTTACCCTTATTTACACAAAGTTTCATGCTACGATCATAAGGAGAAGATGCTTCCTTCACATTCAAGTGTTGATACTTTGTTAGTATCTTGTCCACATAATGTGATTGAGAGAGTACAAAACCTTCACTATGCTTCTTAACCTTAATTCCTAAGATAGTATCTACTTCACCAAGATCCTTCATTTGGAACTTAGAAGAAAGATATTTCTTAGTCTCAACCACACCTTTCAATGTGATACCAACAATGAGCATATCATCAACGTATAGACAAATGATCACTGTATACTCATCACATGCTTTGGTATAAATGCATTTATCAGCATGATTATACCTAAAACCATGTGAAAGTAAAACAGATTCAAATTTCTCATGCCATTGTTTGGGGCTTGTTTAAGTCCATATAATGACTTAACCAACTTACACACCTTGTTTTCATGACTGGTAGCACAAAGCCTTCCGGTTGCTCCATGTACAACTCTTCATCCAAATCACCATTTAAGAATGCTGTCTTAACATCCATTTGATGAACTGTAAATTGTAAATGGAAGCCAAAGCTAGGATTACTCTAATCGAAGTAATCCTTGCCACTGTGCATAAGTATCAAAGTAGTCAATTCCTTCTTTTTGCCTAAATCCTTTTGCTACTAGTCTTGCCTTATAAGTAAGTATAGTTCCATTTGTGGTATATTTCCTTCGAAATACCCATTTACACCCAATTGGCTTAGAGCCTTGAGGCAAGTCAACTAGAACCCAAGTATTATTAGATAATATTGAATCCATTTCATCATTGACTGCTTCTTTCCAAAATGTGGCATCTCTTGAATTTATAGCTTCTCTAAAAGTTTTTGGATCTTCTTCTACACTAAGCAAAATTGGAGTTTTGCTAAGTACAGAATCTCTATTGCCTTCAACTAAGAAAACAATAGCCTGAGAAGATATAAAGTCCAAAGGCAATTGTTTTTCTTTCCTTTGCCTTTCACTTCTCCTTGGTTCCATAGGAGAATCATTTTCTTTCCTTTTGAGCTCACTAAAAGAACTACTTGGAATTGCCACATTTTGAGTAGTATTAGGCACATAAAAAGGACCACTACTTACTTTTGAATCTTTGAGAAACAAATTCTCAAAAAATTGCACTTCTCTTGATTCTACAATAACATTAGAATCAACATCTAGTAGCTTATAGGCTTTAGAATTTTCAGCGTAGCCCACAAACATACTTTTGAGTGCTCTAGGTCCCAACTTTGTTCTTTTGTTATCCGGGACACGATAATAAGCCACACAACCCCAAACCTTCACATAATTCAGATTTGGTTTTCTTCCCTTCCATATTTCATATGGTGACATTTTAGTCTTAAGGGACGGAATTCTATTGTGCAAATGACATGCAGCCAATAAAGCTTCACCCCACAAATTATTTGGCAATCCAGAACTCACTAGCATAGCATTTACCATGTCACATAGAGTTCTATTTTTTCTTTCAGCCAAACCATTTTGTTGTGGTGTATAAGGTGCACTAGTTTGATGCACAATATCATTATCTTCACAAAATTTTGAGAATTCATTCGAGAAGTATTCACCTCCTCTATCACTTCTCAAAATTTTTATTTTCCTGCTTAATTGATTCTCAACTAGGGACTTGTAAATTTTAAACATACCAAATACTTCATCTTTTGTTTTCATTAGATAAACTTGCACAAATCTTGAACAATCATCTATGAAAGTCACAAAGTATTTGTTACCTCCCCTAGTTAGAAATCCATTTAGTTCACATACATCCGAATGCACCAATTCAAGCAAAGATGTATTTCTTTCAACTTTAGGAAATGGTAACTTTGTTATTTTGGCTTGCACACAAGTTTCACATTTCTTATTTTCCAAGTCACTTAAATTGATTAGGCCATTTTTAGACATAAAAGAAACAACTTTATGGCTCACATGTCCTAATCTACCATGCCACAAAAAATAAGAAGACTCAATCGAATAAATAGAAACATCATTCATCTTATTGATACTCAACTTGAACATGCCATTACAAGAGTACCCCTTTCCTACAAACACCCCATTCTTTGACAAGATTACATTGTCACATTCAATGACTGCCTTCAATCCCTTTTTATTAAGGATGTTGGCTGATACAAGGTTCTTAACAAGACTAGGAACATGAAGTACATTAGTTAGGACTACTTTCTTTCCCGAGGTGAATTGCAAATGCACTTCTCCTTTGCCTTGAACTTGAGCCCTAACACCATTTGCCATTACAACTTCATGTCCTTCAAGAACAACGTAATTCTTAAACTGATCCTTGTCGTTGCCCACATGAATTCCAGCCCCAGAATCATACCACCAATCCTTGGAAGGAAGTGGTGTTGCCATGTTCAACTCGGTCACGGTTCCAAGCGAGATAACCGCCACAACCGGTGCACTATCTTCAACAAGATTTGCACTTGGGATGTTATTTCCCTTTTGCTTCTTGTTAGACTTGCAATCGGCCTTAAAATGACCCTTTACACCACAGTTGAAACATTTTTTATCCTTTTTCTTGTCATTAGAATTTCCAGGTTTCTTCCTCTTGTTTTTGTTGGCCCCATTTTCAGCCACAAAATTCACTTTATTAGAATTTTCTCCAATTTCCAAGTTTTGAAGAAGTCTTGCCCCTTCTTCAATTCTCAAGTGTTTCAAAACATTAGACACAGTCAAATTCTCGAAGTGTGCAACGGTTTCTTTTGATAATCGTTCAAGTATGAGGCAACTTGGCAATAATTGCCCCAACTTGCAAAGATTCGAGATTTCAACACCAATGTCTTTTAGTTTTGATACTATAACTTGGAGATTGTGAATTTGATCCATAAGAGGAGAATTAGCAAGTAACTTAAATTCAAAGTAGTTTTTAATGAGAAACTTATCGCCCCTTGTTTCGATTTGCATACTCCCTTTCAATAGCAGCCCAAATCTCTCTTGGGTTTTCACATTTGAGAAGAGATCATAAAGCGAATCGACACGTTGTTGAGGATGTGACCACGACAAATGATCTCATCTTCCTCACGTTGTGCACGGTTCTTCTTGATTGCATCAGACTCTCCTTCCGCAGGCGGTGGGATCTCCTCCAAATTGGGGCTTAGAACATAAGCCACTTTCAAGGCCGTGAGAAAGAACATCAACTTGTCCTTCCAACGGTTAAAGTTAGTGCCAGATCCATCAAGACG
Source organism: Oldenlandia corymbosa var. corymbosa (assembly GCA_949775105.1). Taxonomy (NCBI): domain Eukaryota; kingdom Viridiplantae; phylum Streptophyta; class Magnoliopsida; order Gentianales; family Rubiaceae; genus Oldenlandia; species Oldenlandia corymbosa. The sequence continues at coordinate 22,317,435 of OX459123.1, read as the reverse complement.
ATCCAACTTAACAAAGTCTTGGTTCATCACTTTCATGGCAGACTCTTGTGTTGATTCCATGATAAATATTGTCTTAAGATTGAAAGAATTCGGGGGATGGAAACAAAAGAAACAACACAATACGAACCAAAGAACAAAGATGGAGAAAAGAAACTTTATTGATGGAATCTGAAATTCAACAACAAAAGGAAATTCACAAAGAATTGAAAGTGCTCTAATCGTGTCAAACACTACCCTTAAGATAATATTTGCCCCCACTAGATTGCAAACAGGGTTGAATGGCAATTTGCCTCTAGGACTTAAGAACACAAGAACATGCAATTTGCAACTTATTGAATGTTCTTCAGGATTTTGGAATGCAAAAGTTAAAATGAATTCCTGCACTAGTTCACCTATTCATAGGCAACATTTGCAGAAATAAAAGGATACAAAATAAGTACACAACCCTTGGCTTGTAGGAAATAACCACCAAGCATGTGAAGGGTTGCCAACTTAATTTTATCCTTCAATTTTAAATTAATTATTTTATTTTACAAACTAAAATTTCCAACAGCAAGTTCATCTGGGCAATTGACTTTGTACTGCTTCACCGAAGCCAGTGATAGTTCTTCCTTTCTAACAAACATTTGATTATAATCCTTGTGAAAGATTTCTTGAATCGTCTGGTCAACAAAAGCCCCGACTGCATCGTTAAATGTTGCAGAAAAAAGGAGGACCTGCGGTGGAAATGAAGCAATGCCCCGAGTCAACTAAAACCAACATTTAAACTTCAAGGGTAACCCTTGATGAGTATCAGAGAACCGATCGCAGTTTATGTGTAGCATGAAAAACTGACCTGGCAATCAGGACTACTTTTAGCAATGGATTTCATTGTCTTCATGGAGTCATCTCTAAAAGAACCCTGCACCATAACCAGGAGTGAAACATTACTCACATTATTGATAAAAGAAAGGCAAAATTTAATAATCAATCACTAAAGCTAGCAAAAGCAACATAAATTGGCTTCAAAAAGGCATGTTGAAATACAATGAAGGAATTTAAATAAATTACTCTAAACTCCATCCCAGCAGGTAGTTCTATTCCAATCACCAAGACATTCTGAGGGTAATAAGTTGAATACAAAGAAAGTAAAACGACGGATCCAAATGCAGAAGCAAACCACACAAATATAGAACTACTGATGCATGCTTAATACATTCTTAACAACCAAGGCCCCGACATTAAATGAATCTTAACTTCACAAACATAAAGTTGAGATTTCATACCTCTGCAAGCATGTGATCTGCTTCATCAAACACAAGTATCTTCATGAAACTCAGGCTCAGTTTCGTCGATACAATCGGACGACTTATTGTGCCGGGAGTGCCAATCACTACTGGGGCAGTAATAGGCGACCGCCTATGATTACCATCTGCTGGAATAGCTAATTCTGATTTTATCCCTGTGAACTTCCCCATCTTCAATAGGACTTCCATATTCTGCAGAGACACAAGTCCATGTCAACAAATCAATTACATTCTCTTATATACATATAACTAAATCTGTGATTGAATTTGTATGAACCAACCTGAGTTGCCAGTTCACGCGTTGGGCAGATACAGAGAGCTTGAGGGGCAGCCAGTTTGGTATCGATCCGACTCAACATACCCAGTACAAAACACGTAGTTTTCCCCGAACCATTGTGAGCTTGGGCCACCAAATTCTTGAATGGGGGAGTCAAAATCATCGGCAGACTAATTGCTTGGATCTTACTGGGTTTCTCGAATTTCATCTGCACATACAACCCCTTCAACAACTCCGGCGACAAATTCAAATCTTCGAACTTTTCGGCTGATCCGTATATAGTATCTCCAGCTGTAACCTACAGAATTAATGAATCAAATATATATCAACATCTCTAGCTCTCATCCAAACCACCACCAGAGAATGTCCCATGAAAATTAATAAATAATACTGGGGCTAAGAGACTTACAGCTTCGATGTTGCATGCATCGGGATCAGATACTTCGTTCTAGATTTTCCTTGTCTGCTCCATCGTTAAGGAATCAAGCGCAATCTCGTCCGGGGTGATTGCCGCCGCCACCGCCGGGGGTTCTGGCAGAGAGTCAGCATCCTTGTTGATTTTGGTCGTATCCTCGATGGTTAACGAATCGAGTGCGTTCTGGACAGGGGTTAATTCTCCTGATGCTGCCGCCTCCTGGGTGTCGGCTTTGTCTGCCCACCGGCCAGTAAATTTGAAGGCCGGAGTTGATTTCACAGAGTTGTCCATTGAACCAGTAACTTTAGCGTCAGTTGATTCCGCAGAGTCTGCCATTGAAAGATTCTTTAACATTTTCCACAAAATACAAAACCGGAAATAAGAGAAGAGAGGTTTATATATAGAAGAAGAATTGGCTTTGGAGGCGAAGAATGTGGGAAAATACGAAATTTCAGTTGGCGCGTAGCTTTATAATAACGCAGAGCTTAATTAAGATAGTAGACACCCGCCATAGATACGGAAAATTTGAATGCATTTTGTTAATTTATTTAACATTAATTTAATTGATAAACTAATTTAAGTTCAAGATGTCGTATTCCACCCGTTGACCAGATGGTCAACGATGGTGACCGGAAAGTCCGGAGATAGTGTACCTGTTTTATCGGCAGCAATCTTGTATGGAAAGTGGGTGCGGTTTACTCCAACGGAGGTCCGGCGGGGGACTTGTACGGGAGAACCGTACCGGAGCCAATCACCCCAGTTCTCCGGCGGAGTACGTCTATCTCCGTCCATGAACCGGACCAATCTGTGTTCACAATGCTCCACCACATGGGAAAGCCGGCCACAAAAAGTACAATAACCATCTAGCTTTTCATACTGCAATTCCACGGTGCGTCCTTCTCCTCTGCATAGCACCAGCAGTTCTTGGATGATCGGGCGGTCCAAAAAGAGACGAACCCGAATACGCAGGGTCGACCCGACACAGAGTCCGTCCGGATTCCTCTTCGCGGAAATGAAGTCCCCGATGCAGTCCCCAATCTCCTGCGCCAATTCGTAAGTCATCGCATCGAATGGGAGTTTCTTAACGTGTACCCAGAAAGGGGATTCGTCGAATCGGAGATCGGAAATGTCGGTCCCGGGTTCCAACGCCGTCATCACCACCAAACACCGGCCGTAATACCAGGGTCGGAGTTTCAAGGTTTTGTTCCGGTCGGCAAGTTCATCGAAGACGAAGACGGCTCACGCCGGCTTCTTAACCGAAAAAAAGCCCCTTTGTGCGCCAAATCTGTTGCATAAGATTGACCATGGGGTCGACGTGTCTCCTTCTGGCACAAATGATTTTGGCAACCAAATAAAATTTCCCTTCTTCGCCGTCGACTGGAGTTATGATTGCCTTTCCCTTTTGATCCATCGGTTTCAACCGGGAGTGGTGGGGGCCCGCCGGTTTTTCAGCCATGCTCCGAAACTGCATTGTCAAGGGTAGCTTCTAAATTTATGCAATAATAATGTAATCAAAAAGTGAGTGATACTGATAGTATAAGTTATGGTAGGATGAAAATTATCTACTGAGAATATTTGTTAGATACTGATGATGTTTGTGGGTTCTGGACAAGGAAGATTCCAATGATGATGTAGCCTGTAGGCTGATTCCCACTTTTCCCCGCGCTTTTTTTTTCGTTTGAAGATTGTGTAGTACGATTCAAAAGCTTTTTGGCTTTTTGAATTTTGAACATTGTCAATTCTCAAACAAACCCTTGCAATCTGAGAGTCCATAACACACCCAAAAATATTTGGGGTCAGGGAATACTTTATATTGGGCTTGTTTTCTCATTCAATACAATGGAGGAAATTCCTTTTTAAGAAATGAATGGTTTGGGCATCAGGGAGTTGGGCCAGTCGACTTCTAAATTCTAATCCTACCGTAATAAGCTGGAAAGAGACCCATTTTGGGCAATGTACCAAAAAGTGAAAAATGGTCGTATTTTTAAGTAGTCTATCATTTTGGTAAGATTTTGCTTTCGTTCCCTGCAATCAAACCAGCTCTGATCCTGAATACTACTACTAGGCCACCACCTCAACAAAACTTAACACAGAAAGAAGTGGAGTAGTTTTCTTCTTTTGTGGTTTTTCTACATTGTTACTCCACTGAAAAATCAATGTTGTCTACAAAATCAGGAATGAGAAACCAGTGGAGTACAAATAACTGGCAACAAAGTGATAAAACTCTTTACATATCCTACACTATGGTGCAATCTAAAACTTGTGAGAAACTATTCTAGGATATCACTGCTCATGTTTTTATACAGACGAATGAAGCAACTATGGGATCGTTTTCCTTTGTGGACGCTTTCGCGCCAAGAGAAAAGAACTCGCTGATGGCCTCCAGCGACATACCCTTAGTTTCAGGAACTTTCTTGAACACGAAAAACCACGACAGGACGCACACAACTGCATATAGCCCAAAAACAGCACCAAGGCCAATGGAACTCATCATCACCGGGAAAGTATAGGTGACTACAATGTCTCCGATCCAAAACGCCATGGTGCAAATGGTGATGCATATCCCGCGCACTCTTGTCGGGAACATCTCCGCACACAGAATCCCGGGTACGGGACCAATCCCCATCACAAAGAAACAAGAATAAGCAACTACACACACGGTTGAAACCACGGCATTCGCAACCTTCCCCAAATCAACAATATTACCTCCAAATAGAGCTAAGACTACAAGTGTTAAGATCAGAACAGGTATTGTGGTCAGCAGCAATGTCCTTCTGCCAGATATATCCATTAGCCGCATGGCAATAGCTATGGCAGGCAACATCAACAGCGTCATAAAGGCACTAATCAGTATAGATGCGGATTCGGAGATAATGCCGATATAGTTCGACAAAATAACTCCCACCCCTGCCTGCTCTAGAATCTGGGGAGCGTAGTAGTGTATACCTGAAAATTGCTGAAGCATCTGAATTCCAATCCTAACAAACAACACAGCCTTAACTCCTGGCTCTTCCAACATGTCATTCCAACCAATTAGCCATTTCGCTGAATCTTTATTGATTGAGCCAACCAATGTCATCATCATCCGTTATTGATGACATTAACGAGTTCTGCAAATTGTCCTCCAATTCGTCCTGGGACTCAACATTGTTATACTTTTTTCCCAGTCCTTGAATTAACAGTGTCATTTGGCCATTTACATCATTCCTTCCAAGAAGCCGCTGTAAAACCTGCTCTGCCTCCGGAAACTGCCCTTTACTAACAAGCCATCTAGGCGACTCCAGCAAATAAAACACACCCAAAACGAAGCACAACATAGACGGAATCAAGATAAATCCAAGCATCAATCTCTAACAAGGCGAGTCCAGCAATGACATCCCAAAGACCACGCAGTAGGAGAGAAACATCCCAAATGAACCGATAAACTGAGGAAAAGTGCTGAGTAAACCCCTGATTTCTGGCGGAGCTGTCACGGAGATGTAGATCGGAACTATGACAATAGTCAAACCAATTCCAAAACCATCGAGAAGCCTTGGAAAAGTAGGGCATACACGCCGGGAGACCATAACATCTATACGCCGCTCACGACACGAAGGATGGCAGAGATGATCAGCACGGAACGACGACCGAGTCAATCAGAAACTCCACCGGCGGATGCGGTGATCAGAGTGGAGCCAATTAGAGACATGGCCACAATAAGGCCTTCCAGTTTTGGGTCTGTCTCCAGATGGAATTCCGTCTTGATGTTACAATACGGCGTCGGCAATCGTTGAATTATCCCATCCTCGAAGTAAGTAGCCGATTGTAGCTGCTAAAGCTACATACCGCTGCTGCTCTAAGGGCATCTCAAACGCGTCCGCAAAATTAGCGGACGCGTTGGATTTAGCTGAACGGGCTCTCCAACGCAGCCCGCTCCGCCCAGGCCCGCTCCTTCAAAGGGGCCGCTGCTCTTTCAATCTTGAAGGAGACTGTGGACCTTGCCCTTTTTTTTATTTTTTTAATTAAAATTTGTGCCAAACTAGAAGATTTGTTTGGGCTTTTCATTTGTTTGGGCCAATTTATTTTATTTTGAACCCTTTTTAATAGTTTAGATCTTAATTAATTTAATTATTATAATTTAATTACATATCTATTTCATTCTTAATTATTATTTAAGTTGTAGAACTCAAAATTAATAATCATAATTATCATTTTAATGAGTGAACTTAAGTCTTAATAGTAAATATATGTATGTGTATTTTAACATGGACTAAGAAACCATTGTCAATTTATTATAAAATCATAAGACACATATTATTTTTAATAAAATCACATAAAAAAAACTACAAACAATCAAAACAAATACATTATTTTGATTATTGATAGACTTAAATTATACGATAAGAAAAAATAAAGTACATCATTTAGACTCACAAAACCAAACACCAAAAAGACAATAACGATAAATTCGGTTGATAAAGTCAACCATTCATAAATTATTTAAAAGTCTTAATGGATTCAGAATAATCTTCATTTAGACTTGAAATTACTGAAAATTCTTGAGGGTGTCCCAAACATTATCAAACTTGAATCCGGTTTTAAATTTGAACTTCTCCTTCATCTTGTATTTGTTATGTATTTTTAATAATTTAAATGTAATATTAGTAACGGTGTTTTATTATTATCATTGAGCCAAATATTTTTGCTATTTTACTATTTGTAATTTTATTTAATTGACATAATATATGGTGAAAAAATTACTATTAAGTAATAACATAAAAATTATGTAATTTAAATTTAATAATTAATATTACTAACTATTATTTAAATTAACGATCATATGCATAAATTATAAAATTTCTTAAATGTAATTTATTTTAGTAATAGAATATAATAAAATGCAAATAACAAAAGTTAATTTTATAAAAAATTAATAAATAATAAGATATGCTGAGAATATTCCTTTTAGAAGAATGTTATAGAGGGAATGTGTTGGAGATGTTTACACTGTTTGAACTGTAAAAGTAGTAGAATTTTACTGTTTCAACTCCAAATATAGAGTTCAGAGGAGCTTTGGGTTGGAGATGCCCTAATCATCTGGATTCCCTTCGCCCCCAACACACACACACACAACGTTAACAGTAGATTTTCAACTGGTCAGTTAATTAATTGATTAATATGGATTGAGTACAATGATTAGTACTACTGTATACTAAAGAATAAGTGAATAACTAATAAATTGCCAGTGCTAAGCTTAGTCAGCTGCAACAGGCAGAGCAGTGGTAACATTATTAGGTTGATACTGTTTAAAATGAATTCATTGTACCATCAGGACCTAATTATTAGTCATGATTCAACCAAAAAAAAAAATGAAAAAATGAAAAAGAAAATTAGTCTAAAAAGTAAAAACTATATGCGTTATAAATTAGACCAGAGAAACCATAAATAACCAAAAGAGCAAGCAAAGATGTTTACATTTCTTTAGTTATTTTAAAGAAAATGACATTTGAATTCATTATTCATATACAGTGGTAACATTATTCATATGCATTTTATCAGCTGAGACGGCGGAGTTCAACCAGTCCCAATCTGGGCCAAGCATGTCCTCCATTTTGGATTGTTTTGTGGGCTAACTTCGACATTGCATGTGACACTGGATTCTTCGTCGTCTTTCCTCCAAGATTTTTGAGACTGACATATTGTCATGTAGCCCAAAATATGAAAACAGACACAGAATCAAGCATCTGTTTTTCCTGTGGTTTCCATGTAACTTCAAGTGAGTGCTGGTGTGCACAAAAAAGAGTAATTTCAACACACACATTTATAGGAAAAAAAAAAAGAAGAAGAATCTTATACAGATTTCGTGGAGATTCAAGATCGAATCCTATCGCAGATATGTTAATGGAGATTTTTCCTCACATTTATAAGTTGTGATTACTACGGAAATGATCCGTAATGGATGCACATTTCAAAATAATTGATAGAAATTTCTTGAAGGTTTGGACAAATTGATTGATAACCGCTCGTAAATGCATCCGGCAACACAACCTGTTTGTAAGATTTTTTTTTAATTTTGATTTGTTTGTGTTATGTCATATGTGCCCTTTTTATGACGGAAATTAGGTAGTTAGTCTGGGCTTTAATTTCTCAGCCGATAGCAAAAAAAAAAAAAAAAACGGCCAGTAAATGATACTAGTGAATTGTGACGAAATGGGATCATTCTAGGAAGATCTCAAAGTAAAGCATTTACTCCAGACTGGAGGCTAGGGATATACCTAATTATCTGATTTCATCCATTTGCTGCTAAATCCATCCATTGTCACCCCTCACCATTGAAGGCCTAACTTCTGACCTGGCAATGCTTGGCTTATATATAGGGCCTATAATCTACCAATTCCAATCCACTCTTCCTATTTCTTTAGATTTATAATAGGGAAAAAGTTCAACTCATCACGGGTCTTTTTAGTTTTTATTATTGGTGATGATGATGATTTGTGATAGTTTAAAAGATAGCAAATCTGTCCAAATTGTGCAATTCAATACTTTAACACGTTTGTGCAAGATCATAATAAAAAAAAAAAAAAACACAAAAAAACAAACCAAAACAAAACAAGGATACTTCTTCCTCTTTAACTTTTGCAAAGTGATGATTTCCGGGTAATAACCAATCAACCATTATTGGCACACTTTGTGTACCACCAGCTACGTCGTCGAGCTGGACCCATGTCCCCATAATCCTTCCAAGGGAGGGAGTGATGTCGGCTTACGGGGGTATTATGGGAATTGTAAGTCTACTTTGGCGGGCTTTTTTTTTTTTTTTTTTTTAATACTATATATATGTGTGCCTTATAAATGAACACCAACGAATATAGGTTTAGGTAATACTCGTACAAGGTATCATCATTAGGTCAGATGAACTATGATTATAGTTAAAGTTTTATATGAATGGGTTGTAATGATTAAAACATATATTCACACAATTTGACATCTCCTAAAAAAGTGGTTTGATTTTTTGGTTAGTACTGCGAATATGAAAGATTCTACATACACTGAATGCTGGTAACATGTATTCCCTCCGTTCTAAAATTATTGCTCACTTTGAGATTTCACTTTTAGTACAATTTAAACTATAAATAAAAATCCAAACTGAACAATCATTATGAGACGGAGGGAGTACTTGTTCATAAAGTAGAATCTTTATAAATTAATTCTTTATAAATAGATCACTTTTATTGAATAATAACTTTTTTAAGTCCCAAGACTAGTACAAGAATAAAGAAATTGGATCAATTAATAAGATAATAACTTTTCAAGAACCCCTTAGGTAAATCTAGCTCCTCATAGTTTTACAAAGTAAAAATACCTAAAATAACAAATTTAGATATGAATATTAACTTGGATTTTAACTTTATTATTGTTTTAATATTTTTAGTTTTTGTATTTTTTTCATTGGGAAAATTATAATAATATAAATAGGTGGTTATCGAATTTTCTCATTATGAAAGACATGAATTTTAATAATTTTTTTTAATTAATATAACTGAAAAAATTGCTAAATTATGAAATTATTAATCTATTAATAAATTAACAATTTTATAAATTAATAAAATTTTGAGGGCCCAATTGTATTAAATTATAGAGTTTATAATATATATAGCATGTAAAAATATGAATTATATATATATAGAAGATACAACATATATAATAAAATCTATATCTATTTATTAAATTTATTTCACATTTTCTTAAAAAAATTTATACAAAATAATAATACTGGGAAATTCTATTTTTGTTACTAGCTTGAAATAGTGAAACATGTATAACCTAACAATTAAGAGTCATTAAAATACACCTGTAATTGAGCTTGTGCCATATTAATTTATAAGGGGGGTTTTTTTTGGGTAGATAGAGGAAAAATGAAATCGAAATCATGACAAGTTTAACATGGAATAATTAAATATAAGAGTATGCAGTATTAAAATTTTGAGGAACTAGGATTTTTGTTTCTCTGCTCATTTTGAGCTTTTAATCTATTTTTTAATTTGAAAGTAAAAGTAACTTTTCACACAAATCTTAGTTGTTCGCATACCTTATGAATATAGAATTGTGATACTCATAGAGATTTTTTTATAATTTAACGACAAAATTCATAGAGATTTTTATAGTTTAATAAAAATTTAGTTTTATTAGGTCATCATCATTATGATTGTGGTACAAATAATGGTGCTTATATGAAAAATTAAAAATAAAAATATAAACATAGTCTTAAGGTACTTGATAAAGTAAAATCTTTTCCTTTTCTTTTTTTTATTTTAAAAAGGAGACCATCAATTGTATAAAATTGTCCTCATAGTCAAATTGTCCAAGTGAAGATGAATATTATATATTATATATTCTGGAAGAAAAGTCCAGTATATTCTCTGAATTATATGCTTCCAATAATTGCATTCAATTTGCATATGATGATAGTTGTCAGGTTTCATTCTCACATGCCAGGTAATTATTACGTAAGTATATTCATATGAGGAAAAGAAAATCTTAAAAAAGCATATAAAAAATGAAATAGTATTTTCAAAAGTCAAAATTACCCCAGAAAATATCGCAATCGTATGTGTCCCAACAACAATTGCAAGTTGTGAAATTTGCTACTTTAACGCAGGATTTTTCCAAAATCCAAATCACAAATCATTTATAAATATTTGTAATTTCATGGGCCTGTTCATCATATTCATATTCAATCTTTTCTTCTATAAATAGAACAACAACATCTAACTTCCCAGCTTCCTTACGCAAACCCACCACCTCCTCCACCGCCGATACAGAGGAGAAATCAGAATCGGAAGCGGTTTTGAGGAGAGAGAGAAAAAACAAGAATTGAGAAGGGATTCATTTGATTTTTTTTTTTATAATTATTATTGATCCAAGCCGGTTGTAGGTGAAAATTGATCTATGCACCGGCCGAAGCTAAAGGCATCGTTGTTGGATTGGATCGCTGTTGGGGACGGAGACCACATTGTTTTGTTCCGGTGATTATGAGCTGGTTTGATAAGTTGCGGTGTTCATCTAGTGGCCTTATGCTTTTTCTCCTTTACCATTCATTTAAATTGATCTCTAATTTCTTGTTACCTATACACCCGTAATTTTGTTTTTCTTTTTCATTCAATCCTTTTGCATTTGGATTTCTTATTTTTCTCAAAAAAATCGTTCAAAAGTTCTCGATCAATTTACTGCGAAAAGAGGGAGAGGGAAGAAGATTGGAAAAAAGTTAAAAAAGGGAGTTCTTTTTTCTTCTGTTTTTCTTTTGGGGGGGGATTTGTGGACGGCTCTTGTTGTTTTTGCTGTTACACCGCTGAATTCCATGGAAACTAAAGACAGTGATGATGATTCTTCGTTTTCCGGCAACTTTCTGGACGGTCAGTATGAATTTCTTTTGTTCAAAATTCAATCTTTTTTGTGCTTAGCTGCATTGATCTTGCTTTAATTCAATTTGCATGATCTGGGATTCTCAGATTTTCTTAATTTGTTTTTACCCTGTTTTGGCCTGGAATGATTACATTGCATTTCCTTTTGCTATTCTTTGTTTAGAGACACTCCTGTTTCCCTGTGATAAACTCAACTTGTTTCATTTCGTGCATTCATCTGAACCAACACACACATTGCACGCATAATTGCATACAGGCATGAATCATAATTATATTAGGAAGATCATGATGTTGTTTTCAGTTGCTTCCTTGGTTTTATCCCAACTTGGCTACGTTTTGTTGCTGTGTGGGATGATACATTGAGTAGTTTCAGGGCAGATGCTGAGGGTGCTCTTAGTATGTACATATTTTTGGGAGAATCTTGTTAATTTGTTCCAAGAAGAAATCCCGGTGGACCAAAGTTCTAGGGTGGTAGTTATTTAGCTTTATCTCGAGAGCTTATGTTGATGTTGATGGCTTCCTTTCAATGGGGGGCTTTTATGTCTAACTGCCTTTCAAATACTCGAGCGGCTTGTTAAATGACAAAGTTACTTGATTTTCATGCATGTTTTAATAGTAACTTTATTCTTTATCTTTTTCTACGCATTGGCTGAATCTTTTCTGATGTATTGATATGCAATGATTAGGTTCTTTGTTGTCGCGCATCGAGAAGCGACAAGGTTCGCAACCCTCTGTCATCGTAATTGGCGGTGGTATCTCTGGGATTGCTGCTGCTCGTATCCTACATAATGCATCTTTTAAGGTATTGATTTCGTCAACGTTTGTCGTTCTCTCCTCTTTATTAAGGGATATCGATTAAATTTATGTCTCGTTCTTTCACCTAATTGGATAAACTTTCTATTTTCTTACAGGTGGTTGTGTTGGAGTCACGTGATAGGATTGGCGGCCGCATCCTCACCGATTACTCTTTCGGTTGCCCAATAGATATGGGAGCATCATGGTAAGCCCATTTTTCATCCCTTTTTCCTTTGCACTGCCCATTGTTCATCCGACATTTACTTTTATCATAATGGTTCTAATACTTTTGCTTGTTTTTAATTGTGGTCCCCTCGCTCTAAAATCTATTTTTTGCATGCATTGGTAGTTTTGGAGGAACGATAAGTGACGATTTTAGTTAGCAAAAAATGAAATGAAGATCAAAGAGCATATGATGCCATGAATTGTCATCAATCTGTTACTTATTCTCTTCTTGAAGAATCTCATGAGCAAATATATATGATGACTGGATAGTTAACTGATATTTGTTTACTTTACAGGTTACATGGTGTGTGCAATGAGAACCCTTTGGCTCCTTTGATACGCCGTCTTGGGCTTACTCTTTATCGAACAAGTGGCGACAATTCAGTGCTCTATGATCATGATTTGGAAAGGTAGAATCATCGTTTTTCCTTTCCAGTTAATTGTAGCTAGTGAATTAGATATTCGCTCGTTTCACGTCAATATATTATGTTGAATTAGTACATGCATATTAATGTATTTGTTTCACGTAAATATTAAATGTGGCTGCTACTGCATCTTGCTTGTACCTCCTCTATTGGCTGAAGTTTGTTTCCTTGATGTACTTTTCAGTTATGCACTTTTTGATGTCAACGGCCACCAAGTTCCTCAGCAGACTGTTATAGAAGTTGGAGAGGTGTTCAAGAAAATCCTCAAAGAGGTACTCCGACGGATCCACTATGCGAAATTTGTTCAGTTATAGTAAGTTTCAAGTATACTAATCAATCTAGTTTGTTGCAGACGGACAAAGTGAGGAATGAGCATGAAAAGGACATGTCAGTCTTGCAAGCAATATCAATTGTGCTGGATAGGCATCCTGAATTGAGGTACCAGCCGTTGTTAGTACTTATTTTATCCCTATATTATGAAAGTGTTAATTTGTTATTTATAAGAGTCTTTTTTCATGTTTTAGACAAGAAGGAATTGCCTACGAAGTGTTGCAATGGTACATATGTAGAATGGAAGCATGGTTTGCTGCTGATGCTGACATGATATCTCTGAGAAACTGGGATGAGGTAAGTTAATGCACATCGTTTTCTTTTGCTTGGTTTTAAAATTCGCTATGATTTTTATGTAAACATTGATGTTTGAACCTTAAATTTTGTTATGCTTGTTACATGGTTGATATCCAGCCCACCCATATTTTTTGTTATTTTCTTGTTTGTCCCATGATTCTTACAACTTCCCTTTATTCCACATTCAGGAGCAAGTTCTTACTGGTGGTCATGGGCTTATGGTGCAAGGTTATCTCCCATTATTGGAAGCCATGGCGAAAGATATTGACATTCGGTTGAATCATAGGTATGCTTACCCTTTCTGTCATCATCAAACTTGGAAGTGTGTGTTTTGCGGACTTTAGAGGAATCTTTTTGTTTTATACTTTGCCGAACCAGCATGCAATTGGATACTGCTAAACTAGTTTACTTTGCTGAAGATAATAGTGGGTTTTAGTTACACGAGATTAAGAATGTGTCATTACAATAACATTAGTCTGGAGATAAGATCACATATGAGAAATATACGGTTTTTGTTAACTGTCACATGCCAAGAAATGCTTTGCTTACTAACCTGAAACCTTATTCCTTATTTCGAATGTAGGGTTACAAAGGTTGCCAATGGTTATAATAAGGTGATGGTTACACTCGAAAATGGCGGGATCGTAGTTGCGGATGCTGCGATTGTTACTGTGCCCCTGGGTGTACTCAAGGCTAATCTAATTAAATTTGAACCCAGCTTGCCCGAATGGAAACTTACTGCAATATCAGATCTTGGTGTAGGAAATGAAAATAAGATCGCATTGCTATTTGACGAAGCCTTTTGGCCCAATGTGGAACTTCTAGGAATTGCTGCTCCCACATCATATGCCTGTGGCTATTTTCTAAATCTTCACAAAGCAACAGGCAATCCTGTACTTGTGTACATGGCAGCTGGGAGATTTGCTTATGACCTCGAGAAGCTCTCAGATGAAGATACAGTTGATTTTGTGATGACACAGTTGAAGAAAATGTTTCCTCATGCCAGAAAACCTGTAAGCTAATTTGCGTTGTTTAGGCATTTACAGTATCGTGAAGAACTTGTTTCTTTTTAAGTGTACAAGAAGTAGAAAATTAATACTGTCTTTGTTCACAGGTGAAGTATATTGTGTCAAGGTGGGGAACAGATCAAAACACTCTTGGATGCTATTCTTACGATTTGGTCGGGAACCCATCCGATATATACGACAAACTCCGAGAACCTGTTGGGAACCTCTTCTTCGGAGGCGAAGCTGTTAGTGTGGAGCATCAGGGATCAGTACATGGGGCGTACTCTTCCGGAGTGATGGCTGCAGAAAACTGTCGCAAGCATGTTATGGAGAGACTGGGATCCTGGGACAGAATTCAGCTCATCTCCTGCAGGGAAGAAATCCTTGAATCAACAGTGCCTCTCCAGATATCAAGAATGTGATTTGATTCTTGAAGATGGTTGGATTCTGCATCCACCCCCTTAATAAGAGATGCACTAGCATCCTACTTTTTCCCATTCAGTTGTTTTCCTTCCTTGCTAATTGCTGGGCAAAAAGGCAATGGGACTTGTTTAGCCGTGAAAAACTATTAATTTCTTTTTCTAAAAGTTGTAGTCGGATTTGGGTTGAACCTTATGAAAGCTTGAAACCTTGTTTAAACTTGTCGAATGTTTTAACTTCTTGTCTTTTAAAGTTGTACTGAGATTTGGGTTGAAAGCCAGTTTTAAGCAGCAACCTTTAAAACTGTTGGTGTCACTTGAAATTAGATGAATTTGCATCACAGTTTTGCAAGTTGAAAAACAAGAAACAGAACTAACACAACTACATCTCAATGAAACACACTGGGAATGCAACTTGATCTCAACATTTGACTAATCTAGAGATTTTGAATATCTGAATTTTATGCTTACATCGTCGCGCCTTTATCATAGCAGCAAAACCAAGCCACCCCATATTTTGACTAATATAAAGATTACTACTACTCCATCATCTTTTAACAAGTATTATGTATATTAACAATTATTATATATACGTGAAAAAAGAATCCTTAATCATTACAGGTTTAATAAGCAGCATTTATTCATGCAGGTTGGTTCGGCCATCCCAAATCATCACGGTCGGTGGACATAATATAAGTCCCCAATCATAATTTTGCATTTTGTCAAACCACCGAGAAAAGTCCAGATTCCGGGGAAAGCCCTTTTGGATAAGCACGTCATTACCACCAGCCCAGCCCAACAAAAAAATAAAATCATTAAAAAATTACCGCGAATCCACGTCATCGCCAGCCCCAATTCCTACGTCTCAAAAAACGAATTTGGAGTCCTTTGGTCGGACCTTCCTCCCTCGTTTTTTCCCTTATTATTATTCTCTCTTCATTATTTTCGTATCCGATCAATCCAAAGGCAAAGACCAACTCTTTTCATTTTTTTGGCAATAATATTCTCCGCCCCCCAAGCAATTACCAAGAAATCTTCCATGGCTACCGCCTCTCACAATAATCTCAATGCTAAACTGGTAAGCGCGTGCCTGATTCCCCCCTACCCGATTTGATTACAGATTAGCTGTGTTTTTTTAGGGTCATTTAACTCAATCGGATACTGTGTTCGTTCCTTTCCAGGTTTTGTTAGGGGATATGGGAGCTGGTAAATCCAGCTTAGTTTTGCGTTTCGTCAAGGGTCAGTTCCTTGAATTTCAGGTGAGCTATCAATTTCTTCCACTGATCGAATTGGAAAACTTGCTCCTTTAGCGAATTTGGGATTTTAGGGTTTTGTTTACTTTTGGGAATGGTTGGGTGTTTGTGTTTCGTTGTTAACCAGGTATTTCTAATGATTGATTTAGGAATCGACGATTGGAGCTGCGTTCTTCTCACAAACCGTGTCGGTGAACAATGCCACCGTCAAGTTCGAGATCTGGGACACTGCTGGCCAAGAGCGGTACCATAGCTTGGCTCCTATGTACTATCGTGGTGCTGCCGCTGCTATTATCGTCTACGATATTACCAGCACTGTAATTACTTCCCATTTTCTAGTCAATTCATAAATGTTCATGTATATTTAATGCACTGGATTGCAAAATTTTGGGGGTTCTGCAGCCACTATTTTATGTATTTGTTGAATTGCTTAGCAATTTTTCGGGCAAAAGCCACTGAACTTTGCATGATTTTGTGCTCCCTTCTTCAAGCTCATTAAGTCGATGTCTCGGATTAGTGGAACTGGATGTTGTAACTATCTTGTTTTTTAACATTGGCAGAGAATTAGCCTTGAAGCATTTGTTTCATTCTTTGCTTGATATCTGAATTTTTTGGTTTATCCTTTTGATTTGTATATTTCATTGCGCTTTCCTGCTTGTACCTTTGGTGTTTCCTACTGCAAGTGAATCGGAATTGATTGAGCATCCATTTATTGATTGAATAGTGAATTTGTAGCATTTCTCAAGAGGTGTTTCCTTTTTCAGGATTCATTTGCACGGGCTAAGAAATGGGTACAAGAACTCCAAAAGCAAGGTGATTCACGTTGGCTCTTGTTCTTGGATTACTCAGAGACTTTTGTGCTTTAAAATTTGCAACTCTTGTCTTTGATTTCATTGAAACACTCTGAGAAGAATTGGCTTGTCTAATGTTCCTCCTCCAACAATAAGAATCTTCGCCTTTTATAAGAATGGGCCTTTTTTTCTTGTTACGTGATCACTTCATGGTTTTGCTGCAGGTAATCCAAATATGGTTATGGCATTTGCAGGAAATAAAGCTGATCTAGAAGAAAAAAGGAAGGTGACCGCGGAAGTAAGTATCTTTCATACTTGTGTTAGTTTTTTTGGGGTAGAAAGTTAGCATTGCTCTGCAGTGGATTTGCATGCTTATTTTTTCTACCTTGTATATCCAGGAAGCACGAGTATATGCAGAGGAAAATGGTCTATTTTTCATGGAAACCTCTGCAAAAACAGCGGCAAACGTTAATGATATTTTCTATGAAATAGGTTTGTGTTATCCTCTTCTTCTTGCTTGTGTGCAATTTATGAAAATCATTTTTCCTCGGTGGAATTGAACCTGGTTCTCTTTGTCAACTGGATTCCAATTATAATATCTTTCATTAGCTATGTTTTAGTTGTGCCTTTAATTCCATTGGGGTTCATTTTCTGATAAATCTGATGTCTGATATAGATTTGTGCAAACTGCCATATGAATTATCATAGAGGTGATCTACTGTAATACCATTACTGAACCTTGGATAGAATGGTTGGTGATAGATTTATTAATGTTGATTTGGATATTTCCTTGCGCGCTTAAAGGGATTGTTGTTGGCATCGTAAACAGTCTTTGTCAGAGTGATGTTGCTATCATGGGAACTTGAGCTTCAAAATGTAGGTTGGAGTCATGAAATTTAGTGTTGCTTTGAAACTAGGATTGCTCTCTTTTCATCAGAACTGTTTGCTTCTGACCTGTTCCCCTGATGGTATTGCTTGGCTCCTACATTTAGTTTTTTGGTTGAAGGAGGAAGGCTTCTAGCTCTCGCTATTAATGTTTGTAGTTTCTTGAAAGCTATCATTTAGAGGGGAGTCGGTGATTTTGGGTTACATCTTAGGGTGTAGGAAAAGATGCCTCATAGGACTTTCAATTGTTGTAAGCCACCACCAACAATTGAAGAGCTTGGCAGTTTATCTTCCTGTAGAAATGTTTTACATGTGGGGGCTTAAATAAGATACTGGGATGTCTACTGATAGCTCGCTGTAATTTAACACGGGCTCCGTGGCATCCACACTCTTAAGGTGTATAGTTTTCCTTCCCCTCAAACCACCACCCCGGAATCTTTTACGTCTTAAGAATACCAAAGGCTTAACAATAATGCTAAATTCTCATGGAATGGCATTTACTGGTCTATATACGCCAGTGTCCCTCCACTTTGCATCATCAAGGCTCTTCTTTCATGTTTATTTCAATTATCAGCATTTGGTTCTGTTTACAAATGATTTCACACAAATGCTTGTTTTGATGTAACTTATGCTGGGATAGATAGACTTTTAATTAAATGTTCACATTGTATCCATGCTAGCCCTTTGCTCATTTGTTTGTTAGTTTATAAACCACAATTGTATCAACAGTCCTGTTTGAGTAAGATTTATGTTCATGGTCTGCCTCATCTGGTGTGGGTCCTTTTCTGGGTTTTTTTTTCCCAACCCATTTTTGGTGTAATATGGGATGGGCTAAGAATTTCAAGGGTTGTATTTCTCAACGTCATTGCTTTATTCTGGCAAAAAAGAAATTAATGTAACTATAGCTGCATATGATTTTGTTGGTGTTGTATCGCCACCAACTCAGATAGGAAGTGGTTCATTTTATGAGTTAAATTTCGTTGAATATGTGTCTCTATGTTTCTGTGCCTGCTTCTTTGGGTTCCTGTTGAGTTTTACCTACCTTGGCTTAAGGAGTAAAATGAAAACTTGGTTCTCTGTGGATGTGGTGTTGGTGTATATTCCATATAACTTGATTACTTTGTGGTTGATGCAGCGAGAAGGTTACCAAGAGCTCAACCTGCACAAACTCCCGCAGGGATGATCCTTGATAGACAAGTGGATGGTGCTCGAACATCGACATGCTGTGCTTGATTAGGATCGTCAATGATCTCCGAATCTCAATGTAATTGTCGATTGATCTCTGTAATAGTTGTTTGTGTGGAGTTTGGATCATATTGTATAAACTCTTCTCTGGATTCTTATTATAGTAAAATGTAAGCTTTATTCTTTATAAACTTTATAAAAGAGGGGATATAAAGAGGACCAAAAAAGAAAAGATAAGGGGAGACTGTAATTTATATAGAGTACTACAAAGCAGACTGCGAAATAAGATTTGAACGAAGTCAGTCCACATTGCCCTGGTTCAGGTCTTTCAGTTGTTTTTCTCTCATCACCCGTCAAGGTTTTGATATACAAATTAAAACAATGCAAGCTATGCTGCAACGCAACGCTTCTTGTTAATCTCAGGTTTAGATGCTTGATTAGATAGGGGTTACCTGGGGAAAGTCGTACTTGTGTTGTGGCTTCCTGTCTCTATCAATACCTTTTGTAGGAAAATCGTGGAATTTCACGTTTTCTTTTCCCCAGGTTTGCTTTCGTTCTGATGATGATGGTGGTGGTGGCTGACTGCATTGACTGGACACCACCAAGATAGAGGTGAGAGTGGTCAAGGACAGGTTTAGGGGCCTCCTCATTACACTAAAAACCTATAGAGAAAGGACATTGTTGTGAATGTTGTTGTGCTTTTTGGATGAATAACCATTCCAATTTTCACGAATGCCATTGGGAACTCTGAAACAATCTGCTGAGAAGTTAGGAGTTTGTCATCGGCATAGCCTCCATACTGTGTGGCTGCCAAACGGAGTAAAAGCGGAAAAAACAATAGGCTCTTGTCACTGTCGGTGGAATCAAATATCTATAGCTCTGTATTGGCCTGGACAAACTCAAATGGCCTGGGCTTCTCCGCCACTATCTAAGCAGAAAGGATGTTAGACTTTGGCGATTAGACCTCTGTTTTTTCCGAGTCACGGAAAGCAGCAGGCCCCCATATGGGATGGAGTTCCTACAGTGCTATTTATCATCCCTCTATCATCATCATATTCATCTATTCATCATCATCATAATTCACAAAATCACTAACAAAGGAAAGTGGGGGCCGATTGATTTTTTTCTGCGACCGAATGTGAAAAATGAAACTCCGTTCCCGTGTGGCGTTTGTCGGGCGGGTGGGGTTCGTGTATGAATCTTCTCGGTTGTCGCCTCTGAGACAAAATTGCGGTTGTTGTTGTTAGAGACCTGAAAAATATCTGTATTCTTGACAAACTTAACTATGTCTATTGCTACGTCTAATCATTTGCGTCTATAAAGTAATCTTCAATACTCATTTCGTACACCATCTGTGTCCATTGCCTTTCTTAGATTAATACCCAAAGTTCAACAATCTCTCATTTGATCTGGAAATATGTCCAAACTAGAGATTTTCGACCTTCTAAAAGTATTTTGACAAAATTTAAGACGCTGGATGTGGCGATCCTTCAATTTAGTTTGGCGAGTCAATTAAGAGTTAACCACCACATAATCGACAGCGCAATCGTCCCTAATCAATTCCAAACCGGGTTTGATCATCTGGCTCTATCACCAGCATCCATGATTATTGAACAATAAACTAGGAATCAAACTTGTCAATTTCAATTTTTTGCTCCCTAATTCATCAACTCCGTCTGCTTTTGAAATTTATATGTACATGACACCGCATCGTATATCTCCAAAATTTGCTAATCTTTGTGATTTTTTTTTTTTAAATTGAATAGAATGGTAAAATGAACAAAATTCTATAATCTTGAAAGGGAGGGAGTATGATCAAACCAAACTCCAACTTGATGAAATGGACAAAAGTTTCATACAACCTACCTTCAAGTGAAATTTGTGGACAATGGACATCATGAATTGAGGCGCACGATTAAAGATGTACCTTATGTACCTCAAGTTTTAAGTATTATCTTGACCAAAAAAAGAATCCAACAAAATGTTTGGTTTTTGTTTCTTTTGAAAATAAAAAACTGAAAAAGAATGTTATAATTTAGCTAATGGGAACATTCTTCTCCTTGTCAGATCATTAAAAAGATTTTTATCAATGAAGATATACCCACCCGACATCATCTTTGGCATAAACTGTGCCTAAATCTGAACGGACAAGTAGCAAAGTTCTCCAGGTATCAATCAATTCAAACCATATCATCAAATGTTCTTATTCCAGAGATTAATAATTGTTTGTTTCACATGATGATGAAAAAATTAATGCCAAACTCTATATCATGTGGCTATATCTTTCATTTGTTTTTATATGCAGGGTGTATCGTTAACAACCAACATTGATAAATCTTCTCGTTCAATTGCAATACCTCAATTAGATGCATTGTTACTGCATTCCGAAAATGGGATTCAAAGCACTTGGATAGGATCAAACGAGATTTTCTGTCTCACTTTTTGTTTACGAACTTGCAACAATTGCATATATATAAAGTAATTATGTAGGAGTTAAAAGAGACAACTACAAGTCATCATGAATCGGATTGGAAGTAATTCCGTCTATCTATACGATAATAATAGTAATATTAGATTTTCTCCTTCTCTGCAAAGCATATTGAAATATATAATGAACATTTCTTTTCCAGGAAAGAACACTGTTAACAAATTGTGAATTTAAAAAAGAAATAAAGAAAAAAAGTCTTAGATTCATGATTTTCATAGACGAGATAGTGCCAAAATCTGCTCGTGCGGTTCACTGTTGTACGATCCGCCACCACGAACCGTCCGATTATCAACTTTCTGTCGCGATTTTTGATGCTGGCTTGATGTTTTCTCGTCCTTATCCATCTCTACCACAAAAGTTTTAGCCAAAGCTCTCAAATGGAACTTCTGAATCTTCCCGGTCGAAGTCTTGGGCAATTCATCCATGAATTCCACCTTCTTAGGCACCATAAATGCCGGCAAATTTTGACGGCAATGCGCTATGATATCCGCCTGAGTAACACCGGCAGCGTCCATGTTTTTCGCCAACGTGACAAATGCACAAGGACTTTCTCCCCACTTGGGGTGTGGCATTGCCACAACAGAGGCTTCAACCACACAAGGGTGTTTGTAAATCACGCTCTCCACTTCGACGCTACTAATATTCTCACCCCCCGAAATAATCACGTCTTTGGACCGATCCTTGATTTCCAGGTATCCGTCCGGGTGAATCACCCCGACATCCCCCGTCACAAACCACCCTTTATGGAACGCTTTCGCGGTGGCTTGTTCGTCTTTCAGGTAACCTTTCATGATGCTGCTCCCTCGCAACACGATTTCACCCATGGTCTTCCCGTCTCGGTGAACGCTTTCCATTGTCTCCAAATCCTTAACATCAACATCAGCAAGAGTCAATATGCTGACTCCTTGTCGTGCCTTGAGCTTGGCTCGATCATTTGCTGGCAACTGGTTCCATTGGGACTGCCATTCACAAACCAGGGCCGGTCCTGTGGCTTCGGTTAGCCCGTATGCGTGGACGATGTGAAATCCAAGTGCTTCAATTTTCTCCAACAGGGCAGACGGAGGCGGGGCTCCGCCGGTGAGGATCTGGACCGGGTTGGTCAATCTCCGGCGCTCGTGCGGTTTGGCGTCCAGGAGAATGTTGAATATGATGGGAGCGCAGCACATGTGGGTGACATTGTGGTTTCCGATGGCGTCGTACATTTCCTGAGCCGTCGTGTTTCGGATACAGACGTTGGTTCCTCCCCGGGCTGCGATTCCCCAGGTAAAAGTCCACCCGTTGCAATGAAACATCGGGAGGGACCAAAGGTAAACCGGAAAAGTTCCCATTTCCCAACCCAAAATCAGGCTCAGGGTACTCAGGTACGCTCCCCGGTGGCTATAAACCACGCCTTTCGGGGCGGAGGTTGTGCCTGATGTGTAATTCAAGGCGATTGGATCCCATTCATCCGTAATTTCTTCCGGTACATATCCTGGATTTCCTCTGCGGACTAAGTCTTCGTACTCGAGCTCCCCCAGGCGGACTCCAGTCGGGGAACCGAGATCGTCGATGACGATGACTAGGGGCATGGCGACTCCCGGTTCCGAAACGAGGAGACGGAGGGCCTCGCTGGCTATGGGGACGAACTGAAAGTCAACGAAGAAGATTTTGGCCTCGGAGTGTTTGAGGATGGTGGAAATGGTCTTAGCATCGAGTCTGGTGTTGATTGTGTTTAAGACAGCGCCCGCCATCGGAACTGCGAAATGCATTTCGTAGGTTGCCGGAATATTTGGCGCCAACACCGAAACCTGTAGAAAAACATAACAAATCATATTAATGAAAAAATATAAATAGAAACAAAAAAATGAATGAAAATGAAATTTAAAAAAAAAAAAAAAAAAACGTACCACGTTGTTTTTGACAACGTTCAAAGATTTTAAGGAAGAAGCGAGGCGGCGGCAGCGTTCGTAGGTTTCTCGCCAGGTGAAACGGACTTGTCCGTAGATGATGGAGGTTTTGGCTGAATACACCATAGCGGCTCGCTTTAAGAAATTTACCGGCGTAAGCGCCGCGTAATTCGCTCCGCATTTCGGCAAGTTTTCCATCGTTTTCTGGATGGTGTTTTTTTTTTTAATAAGTACGAGCAGATCAGAAGTGAAACTAAAACAAAGAAGAAGTGCAGCAAATGAAGGAGAGAGAGAGAGAGAGAGAGAGAGAAGTGATGTGAAGTTGTAAAGGTTATGTTTTAAAAGACAAGAGAGAGGGGTTTAAGGGTGGGAAGTATTTATAGCAGCAGAAGCAGCAAGATACAGTTTATTTTATTTTGGGTTTTATTTGAGAGTTGGGAAGCACGTTTTTGGGTGGGAAGAGTGAGGGTAGTAGTGAGGGAGGAACATGGAAGTTTCAATGAATAAGCACCAAAAATGGTAAGAAACTTTGGAACCAATATTTTTTCACAAAAGAAAAAAAAAAAAAAAAATAGGAGTGGTGGTTTTTAACAAGAAAATCTCTTACTTTTGACTTTTGGACATGAACACATTAGTTTGAGTCAGTGAATAGTTTGATTATTTCACATTGTGGCTTGTGGGTCTTAGGCTGCTTGACCCCCTCTCTCTCTCAGTCCTCATTCTCAGTTTGTTGTGTTGGTCTTCATTATTATTACTACTACTCCGTTACTTTTCTTATAAATCGGGTAATTATGACCAGACTTTTTCATGCAAATACTACTCTACATTCATAAAAATACTTGTTAGCTGATTTTTACATCGTCAAAAATAACTTATTCAATTTCAATAATTAAAAAAAAAGGAAAGAAAAAAATTTTCAATTTGAATAATAACGTACAATAGTGATTTTCAAAAACATAAAATAGGGATCCCAAACAAATATATTTTGTTTCGTGTTATACCAGTATCGACTGAGTATAAAAATTCTTACAACGTCATGTTGGAAGTTGGAACCATGAAAATGAAATTACTCTGGGAATGCCCTGCTCACCAAAGATGCCATGAAAATAAATTACAATCACCTCACCTTAATTGATCTTAATTTATGGAAAGGATGCCCACGCCCGCAACTTTTAATAAATTTCCTCATAAAATCGATCAGCATAATGATCCAACTGACAAAAAAGTAATTTTGAGTCTCAAAATAACAAGACTATAATAATCACAAGGACGTAAAAATTAATTTATTGAATTTCTTTATAACGAAAGGGATATATGTTATAATGTGATTGTTCTAATATATAAAGTTCTCAGCTCAACACGGCTTAATTATTTTATGTTATAATGTGATTGTTCTAATATGTGGTTGTCTATCTGGTTGGATGGAGATCGGGATCTTGTGGCGTTCAATCAAGTTCAAACGTAAAAGCCAAAAGTTTGGTTGTTGTGTTAGCAAATACTCGTTTGCTCTCACTCTCTTCTTTAATATTCTGTCTTCGTGACGAGTCAGTCCTTTGGACGAGAATTCAAAAGCAGCATTTCAATATCTGAACACTAATCCAAATCCCAACTCTATAAACTCACATTTAAACACAACTCTCAAGATTAAGAAATTTACCTAAAAAAGCATAAATTTCTTGTCTACACATAACACATGGGCGCGATTTGTTGGCTTACTTAATGGTTTCAAATGTACCTACCGAACAGGAGGATGACCTGACTTCGTGTTTGGAAAGAATCAAACCTCAGAATAGATTCTTATAGCCTTCATTTGGTTTCATTCTAATTTGAACAGTAACACAATAGTATGTATATATATGTTCGTTGAACTAAAACAGTATAAGAAACGGTATTCGACGTTTTACTTCCAAATGCCTTGCATATAGTGTTGAACATCGTTGAATATGAAGTGTAATCCCACAATAAACGCCGGCTTGACTGAGAAACTTGGTGCTACCTTTTTTTGCAAATGTTTTAGCAACATGACTCCACTACTCTCTCACAAGTCACAACTGTGTTCTTGTGCACGCATATATGAACATCCCCTTTTTGTTATAATATTTGGATGATTAATTTTGTTTTTTGAAATGGGATTAATTCTGTTACAAAACAAAGGGAATATATTCTTTTTGTACTATAGACAGAAAAGAAGAAAACAAAAGGCAGATACTATATCTAGTCACTATAATCTTGTATAATAATAATTGTGTTTAGGAAGATATATGTACAAAACAATTAGTTTGGTTCTGATATTAAAGTTAATCATTTCGCAATTAATTAACAACACCTGATTTGTGAAACAATGATCAACATAAACTACAGCCAGAGAGTTACTTATTCCCATCATCTAGTCTAGTAGTAACAGATTACCACTAACTAATTACTCTCTCTCACACTGAAGTAACTATGAAATGCAAACTAAAAACTTCATTAATGTCGATGTTGTCCAGCACAGCCAAGAAAAGTATGAATCGAAGAACTAAACTTACAACAACAGTAATTAATTAAAAATATATTCCGGAAAAGTGTTTTGTCTTGTTAAAAATACTTATTTAATTCATATTCGAATTAATTGAAATTAATAATTTCATATACTAAAATCATTTACTAAAATTCTGGTTACAAATTCTGAATTAACCATCATATACTAAAATCAAAATGAGCCACGCAACTTCTGGGAGTATTGGGCATATGAAAAATGACAGGAAACGGAATCGAGGCTGCTGGCTGGTTGAAACGATTTCTTCTCTTAGAATTTTATTCTGCATGTGATTGGAAAATCATCAATGAACATAATAACCCAAAATAACACGCAGGTTTTGGAATAGTGATCTATATTCTCTGTCACCAAAAAGTTTTGTCGTTGTTGTACTGGAATACTCTTTCGTTTTCATTTTAATAGTTTATTTTATTAAATTAAAAAAATGTAATAAAATAAACAAAACTAAGCTTATTAGGGATGGTTATTATCAAGAAGTTGAGGATTCCATTCTCGCTGGGAGTATTTAATTTCAAAAAAATAATAATGATAATAGTAATGTAATAAATTGAGATAAACTGAATATTTAGTTAACTACTGTAAATGTTATGTTTTGTTTCCTTAAGTATCATTAGCTATAATTAGCTAAAGGATCTCTCAAGGTTGGTTTTTCTTTTTCCAGTTTTAGAATGATCCATGACTTTTATATCTAGCAATCGTGTTAGTGTTAAATTTATGATTGACTTTACTAATTTTCCCTATCAGAAATTTGGTTGGTTTCTGAACAATACTGTTTCATATTTTTGGTAATTTGGTATATATCCCCATCTTCTCGGGAAAATATTGTAGTCGACTAGTAAGTACCTTATAGGCTTTTACATTACATCCACAAATTTACCCGACACCTGAAAATGGACGAAACATCACCCGAAATATCCTGCCCGAAAATGACCACCACTTTCTATTTTAATTTTTCCATATTTGGAGTCCAAAGGGATTTTTTTTTTTTTGGTTTTTTGGAGATATATAGTATTTACCAAAAAGTAATTAGTTAATTAGCTACGTGCAAAATATACAATCTACAATATTAAAGTGTGTATTGTACTTGACGAATGTATGTCGTAGTTGATGAAAAGAAAAAGAAAATCCTTATCTATAATGACCATATCCTAGCTCTTCAAGCCAGAACTTGCTTCCTATTTTCCACAACGTGTGTATCAAAAAAGTTCTCCAAGAAATTGTTCTTGCATTTACGTTTGTCGATGTTACCCACCAAAATTAATTTCAGTCAAGGGAATAAGTTTAAAAAAAAAATTGAAAAAGAAAAAAGAAGGTGATTTTTGAGAATTATTTATGTTCATTTAATTTTGTACCCAAAGATAAACAACAGTAAAAGATATTGTTATCAACATATATTATAATTAGTGAATATGAGAAAGATTTTGATAGTCATTTCATGTCATTATTAAGTAAATAAAAAAAATAATCTAATTAGAAAAGTAATGTCTTTGAATATGAGAATTGAAAGAGTGAACGGTTATGAAGATGTGTAAATAAATTTTGTCTTTGTGTCATTTACAACCATAAGATTTTTTTCCCCACTTAACCAACACTCTCCTCCAAAACCCTCCCACTTCGCTCTCCCCTAGGAACTGATTTTCAACGTAATCATAAGGTATTCTTTCTCAGTCAAACGTAAGATTATTTTCCTTCAAATTTGTTTGCTGAACTTTTCCTTTTACCCACAACCGGAAACCCATGACATACATGACTCATGCGTGTGTGTTAATTTGGATTATAACTAACAAGCAAAACCAACGTTGATCTTCTAATCTTTAGGAGATTCCCGAAAAACTCGGCCACTTTATATGTGATGGTTGTTTGTATATATTATTGTACTCTTGATCCAAATTAAAGAAATATGAAATTCCTTCATATGATTGCAGTTCTGCAAAACAAAAATCTGTATAATTATATATGTCTGTGTGATTTTAATTTTTTTTGCCCAAGTTTTAAATTAATGTAACATCTTCTCTTTTCCTTTTTGTTATTGTAGTACTGTCACAAATCATAGTCAATCATAGTCAGTATGAGTGTGGATACTTTGAGTTTTTTCTGTGTTCAAAATGAGCATTTTAAAATATATTGGGATAAATCTGTAATTCTTTTGTTTGTTTTTCCATGAAACCATCCAATATTAAGAGTTACTAAGATTATTTTTATTGTGAGTTATTTAAAGTTGAAAGGAATTAGGTGATATGCTCGTATGGTAGTAAAGATGTGCCTGCAAGAACTTAGTCGATAATTTTCACCCACACACTAAATTACTTTAAGTTTTATTTATATTTTAACATTTTCTTATACAATTTAACTGAAATGATTTGATCGTACTTTAGTTTTTTTTTACCAAAATAATTAAGAATATATTAACTGGTATTCTTTTGTCATTTAATATTTTTTTTAAAAAAAAATCATTTTGTACTTTATTTAATACTCCCTCCGTCCCATAATTATTGTCCACTTTGCCCAAAAACTTTTGTCCCAAAATTATTGTCCAATTTGACTTTTTATGGATCAAGTTACACATTTGTCCTTAGTAAAAAACATTATTCATAAAATCTTAGTGGTTAAACAATTACTTATGTAGGGGTATATCCGGTTGTTTAAGGTAAAATATAGTTAAGTTTGACCAAAAATAAAATCTTTCATTTTAATAAAACTGGACAATAATTATGAGACAGAGGGAGTACAATAATTATAACACTAAGAAAAATAAATATTTTGATCATATATATAATAACGCGCACCCGCGCAACGGGGTCAATCCTATTCAATAATTAGGTCGAATGACTCCACATTTTTCTTACGTATTCTTGGTTCCTTCTGTCATGAAACATCTCGATCGTTTTGGAGACATTTATTAAAATAATGGTGTTCATATAATTTTGTAGATGTAAATATTTTAAATTAATTTCATCATTATCGATCCATCTAAGGTGAAGGACCTCATGTCTTTTAAACCATTTAATCGAATGTATAGAGTGATTGTATTGTCATTAAAAAAAAATACATGTTCTGGAAAAAGGTACCTGGTTAATAAGTGTTCATGGTGTGTCTTTGTGATTAAATTTAGTATAAATGTTAAATGTATTAGTTCAAATTTATTATGACCTATACTCAAACTTAAATATAAATATGCATCAGTGATTAAAATAATTATTGAGAGAGTTTTGTTTTAAGATCTACCCGCTTCTCAAATTAATCAAAATAATGACTTTAGACATCAAATGCATAATATAACAAAAAGAAAGCTACATTACATATAATAATATAATTAATATACATCGCCTTGTTTATGTTATCCTTATTTATGCTTAATTAAAGAGAAAATAATCATTTTTTATTTCTTTAGGCGCAGGATCTCGCCTTCTTTTATGTTCTATATCCTCATTGTTGTTTATTTATATTTTAACATGTAATTCACCTAAATAGAATATTTATTTCAAAAATATCGTCATAATCCATTTCATTAATTAGGCGACCGACTTCTCCTTTTATATATATACTAGTGATGTTTGGTCGCGCATTCAATATATCTGTAGATCTTAGAAATATTTGTATCTGAAAAAAAATATATTTTGTATTTGGCTCGATATATTTTAGAAATATTTGAAGAATTTTAGAAATATTTTTTAAGTGTGATGCTTGTATTTGGCAAAAAAAATAAATTATATTTGGCCCGGTACGTTTTAGAAATGTTTGAAGATTTTAGAAATATTTTATAAGTGTTACTTCTTAAATATAAATAAACTTGATCAAATATATGTCTTGAAGTAAATGCTAGACAAAATATAAAAGCATCCTAATAAGTTTAAATATTAGTAAGATAATTTATTGATATTCTTCATTGGTTATGCCAAATCAATACTTAGTTTTGGAGATTTATAATAGCTTTGTAGTTAGCTTCCTCCAAAGGGTATACGCTTAATTGTTAGAACTATTTCTTCCAAAAGTTTATAGGTAGTAAAATATCAAAAATATGATTTTGAAACTGGTTAATTGTTGAAACTGGTTGATCACAAATATGAGAATGAAAATAATGTAAATTTGCATAGGTTTCAAGATATAGCAAAAAAGAACTCACCTCACCATGGCAAATAAAAAAAAAGAGTAAAAGATAGCCCATTAAAATTTGAGAATTTTTATTTTTTTTTCTGTAGGTAAAAATGATGTATAAAAACACAAATAAACGTAGAAACATCATTCCTTCTCTCTCCACCTCAAATTCATAAAAGGATTCCCCATAAATTAGTTAAAAGAAGCGACATGAACTATTTATATGATGAGGAACTAAAAAAAGTCCAAAAACCAAATCCAAAAAAGTATATTCTTGAAACTCCGAACACAAAAAAAGAAACGTGCTTCATTTGTAAATAAAATAATAATAATAATAATAATTGGTCAATTGGGAGTATGAAACAAAATTAAACAAAGAAAAAGCACACTTCATAATTGGCCATATACGAAAAAAACCTGAGACTCCATAATTAAAAAAAGAAAACCACTCTAATTGAATGAAACTTAAAAAAAAAATAAATTAAAAAAACTACACTTTGTAAAAAAAAACCCAATCAATCAATTCAATCCAAACATAACTAAAATCATACAAAAATTATAGGCTAACTAACCAATTAAAAAATCACATCATACTACCTGACAACAGCTACGGTAGCTGTAACGGATGGATGCATCAAAATAATAGTAATCACACTATTCTTGAACGGGAAAAATAAAAAAATAATAAAAGCCAAACCAATGATCTGTGAAAAATAAAATCATTTAAATTTTAATGTCTGTAATGGCATCACCACAACGGCCGAAGCAAGATCAATGAGAATTTTTTTTTTCCCTTTGTATTTATATAGAGAGGTAAAGAGAATATTTTTTGAAATTGAAATTTTATCCGATTAAGATGTAATTGATCATCACTAATAGGAAAGGAGTATATTTCACCACATATTCTCAATTGATGATTGATGAAAAATTTGTTTTTTTTTTAATTGTGAAGAAGGGATTGATTAAGGAGTCGATTGTCGTGGAGATGGGGATGAGGATTTGAGTTTTTTATGAACTCGTGTTTTTTTTTTGTTTTGACGAAAATAAGAGGTGAAAGTGAATTCAGACTGCATTTGCCTTTTAAATTTAGGAGATGTGGTAATAAAAATTTATTTTAAAAATATGATGTGGAAATACCACATGGCAAATGATGGTACTTTCTCTTAAGTGTGGTTTTTGTTTCTAATATAATAAGATATACTCCCTCTACAATGATTGGTATTGGCGTATCAGAGTTAATGGGTAAACGCATGTTTTAGTGCACTTTTCTGAAAGAGAAAATCGAGGTAAGTGATCCTAGGTAGGTAAGTGATTAAATATTCAAGCTCTTATTTTCATCATAAATTTTAATTTCGGTCCCTCCGCGTATTTGAGATGGAAAAAAAAAAAAACCTACAAACAACTGTGTTTTGTGTGTTTGTTTTTTCACCGGTAGATTTGTAATTATACAGTGTGTTCTTTTTTTATAGGTCCATTTTTAATCGTAATCTCGTAAAAATATATTTTAACCAAGTCATTTGTAAGAAAGACTTGATTAACATTCGTGTCTTCTTGTATGGAAATTGGACAACTTGAAATTTCTTTAAAACTGAACTATTTTATTCTCTCAACTTGTTCAAGATAAATTGAGCAACTCTTAATTTTCAACTTCAAACTGTTCCAATAACCAACCAGCTTCAAGTAAGAATTTTTATTTTATTTTTTTTCCTTTTCTAGCCCGGCCGGTAGTTACATAATACTACAAGAAAATGACTTCTGCCGAAATTAATGTCCTCAATCTGTTAAAACCTCGACAATTTCCACACGACTCCCTTCAAGTCTCGCTGCTCATTTGTAGTGGTGATTATATAGTACTAGCTACTTGGTGTTTAATATAAGACATTTTGATTTGTCTTAGATTCACTTAGTATGTAGTTTTTATTAATAAAAAAAACCTTAAAAATATTTCATAACAATCAAAAGAACACGACAAATGCTTGTTAATTAAATAAAGAATGCAGATTAGGTTAAACTTAGGGAAAGTCAGAATGCCTTATAATAAATATATACTACCATTCAAGAGGTCATGCAAGTACAAAAATTTAATACGTAACAAATACTATACAACATTTTCCAATGGACTAATAATGTGGAATATTAGGCCTACGTTAACAGTAATGTTTAGTTATCATAAGGAAAAAAACGGAGAGAGTATAAAAAAAAACCTAACACGGATGTATGTATAATCCATCATTACTTGTCCACCTAATCAATTTTGTTATGCGAAGTGTTGGGTTGTTTAAATTTTAGGAAGAAAAATATCTCAACAGCCATACATGAATGCCATTGATTTTTCAAGGAAATGTTCGCGACTTAATACAACTTTTTGTAATAACTAGCTAAATTTTCTATAAGGTCTATCCAAAAAGTTGGCCCGGAGTCTCGAAAAGTTTGATTGATTGTCAAAAAATTTCCCCGTAACAACTTGAAATGACTTTCAACTCATACTTTGTTGTTAGTTCAATTCTTGTTCGTTTATTTGTGTGATCAAGATCGATTCATATGAAGTTTCTTAAAAATCAAACATCATTAATTTATAAACCACGTAATAACTGATCGATGCATAAAAAGAGCGATATAAGGTCGTTTCGTCAAAACTATAACGGGCGTTTATACGTTGGGAGTTGCGGGGTAAATGCCATGCAAAAATCCTGAAATCAATCAAAGAAAGTCTTGATCAATTTTTTTTTTTAGTGTCATGAAATTGTCTTGAAGTTTGTAAGCCGGCTATCACATACATAGTTGGACTTCGATCCATTACTATATATGTTTCAGCCTTAATTTATATAGATGGTGAATTTGTTCGGAAAAGTATCGTATTCTTTCCATCTGAAAATTATATATATGTTGATTTAAATATTACAACGAACAGAATTTTATTTTTTTTTATTTTTTTTTAAAGAAGGAATGGATCGATATTGATATACCATCCTCATTTTTTCCCTAAAGGAAAACGGAAAAAAAATTCCAATTTTAAAGTGCATGCAAGAGAAATTTCCATAACTTTCAACTTGAGAATTTTGAAAATTACACAACCTTTAGTCTTAAGAAAAAGAAAAATTTGGAACCATCACACAACTTTAATTTTAAGAAGAGTAAGAAAAGGAAGTGTTGAATGAGAAGTCCTTTTGGTATACAGAAGCTAGTCAATTAAATAAATAGTCGGATAAATTTATTCAGGTGGAAAAAAAAGAAAAGGTAAATTAGAAGTTTCCATGAAAGTTAAAGCAGCCATTCCAATCAATCTGACTTTGTAAATGGTTAAAAGACATCGGATGTTTCAGTTACCCGACTAATACTAAAAAAACACCGGTCTTCCCTTTTCAAATTGAACTAGTTCTCCGTATTTATTATTATTATTATTATTATTATTATTAGGAGATACATATTACACACACACACACACAATTAAAAGACTCAAAACTAACTTGCTAGTGGCCTCCTTGTGCACTATGAGGAACACATTCATTTTCCATAGAAATTAACTATGGTCGATTGTGATTAAGTGGAACTTAATTATTATTCATCTTTGAATATCACAGTCGGGTGGTTGAATTCTCTATTTAATTATTATTATTAAATAACATAATTTTTTTTTTGATCAAATATCTTATTCACATGACGTATAAGTTAAAAGAAGAATATCAATGTTGCTCTTGATAACAGATACTACTATAATATCTTGTAAATAGAATAAAATAGTTATAATACATATTAAAAAAAAAATACTACGCTTTCTTAGGTTGATGAGGATTGATATATGTTGTAAACTTTCCATACTAATAATCTCCACAGCAATTTAATTATGTTCTAGGAAAATGACACGAGGGAGAAAGTACTAGCTTCAACATAAAGAAAATGTCAAAAAAGGCCAACATTTTTTTTTATAAAAATTATTCAATTCAATATAATAGGAAATTAAGATGTAAGCAAAACAAAATGGAGTGCTGTGACATAAAAAAAAAAATAAAATAAAATAAAAATGGTGTGCCATGACATTGGAGTTTGAGGGTTTGAGCTATGGAGTTATATATATACTTATACAAGTCATTATTATCTGTTGCAATCAGTTTTCATAAAATGTCAGCTATACAATAGTTAATTACCGCCAAATTTAACATCCTACCTATCTAATTATATTCTTTCCAATCAAATTGACATATGTTAAAATTAAAATTCTTGGTCAATCAGCTTGAATTTTATCTGTTCTTGACTTGGAAAAATGAGAAAGCGTTCCAGATTTTCATGTGTATTTGGGCCAAGATGGCCGTCGTGAGAGCTTTCGTATCCAAATGTGCAATAATAAACTACTCAATAAAATTATACGTTGAAAATTAACCGAAGTTGAATCCCATCGGCAATTCTATACTACCAAATTAGGAGTATTAATTCTTCACCAAGCCGTTTTTTTTTTAAATAAAAACTATATTATATTATTTTACTAGAAATCGTTCAATAACGATTGATAATGAATACAAAGCAACGAACAAAACTACGAATATCACACGGAATATATCACGAATACTGCAAGAAAAACCCTACCATCTCAATATATTATAATTATCTACTGAAGCAATTATGCTTTGAGGGACAAATTTCATTTATTAAACGTTGAAAAAAACTATAAACTAAAAAAAAAACAAATCCATTTCTCCATCGATCCATGAGAAAAGATGGGGAAAGAAAATTTTTTAGGAGGCGGATAAGGTTTGAGTCTTTGAGAGAATAGGGAGAGGAGATAAGTGTTACACTTTTTAGCATATACCAAGCCGTTAAAAGAATAGAAATCTCGTATTAAATGAAATTTTACAATAATTGAGGTAGCAGTCGATATTGATCGATTTTGTGTGTGTGGTTCATTTAATCAAAATATCAATGGTTGATTATTCAATTATTATTTCTCCTAATTAAGAGCAATATGTAGCATGTTGATGATGATTTTAGCCTATTTTAAAATGGTCGATTTTGTGTGTGTGGTTCTTCAATCAAATTATCAATGGTTGATTATTTCAATTACCATTTCTTTAAAAAAAAAAAAGAAGCAACATACAGCATGTTGATGATGACTTTGCATGCTGTTGCTAAGATGCTAGTTTCTGAAAAACTAGTGTGAAACAAAGTTTCCTTTGTCCCTAACAAAACATGAAAGCAACCTACATATATAGTGTGTACTTCATTTTTTTTTCAATGTTTTATGAAAATCATTTATTATATTAAGCTTCTTTGATTAATTTATATGAGAAACTCTGAAGCTTTCTTATATGACAACAGCTTCTTTCAGATCCCACAATTAATTAATCCAGCTTAACTAGATTAATACATGATGAGGCTGGGCTAGTTTCTTTTTGCAGCATAACCTGAATGGGATTAGGTAAAGCAGCAGGATGTTTGTTACAACTCCCCAGACTCCAATATAAGTTTTTATTCTTCTTCTCTTTTTTTTTTTGGAAAAAAGAAATGCAATTTATTTGCCTCCTTTTGTGGGGGTATTATTTTGGCGCCAATTCTTTGCAGAGTTTAAACTTTAAACAGCTCATGGATTTGCAATGCATTTTGTATACTGGCTTCGAAGCTCTTGTACTCA
Organism: Oldenlandia corymbosa var. corymbosa; assembly: GCA_949775105.1. Taxonomy (NCBI): domain Eukaryota; kingdom Viridiplantae; phylum Streptophyta; class Magnoliopsida; order Gentianales; family Rubiaceae; genus Oldenlandia; species Oldenlandia corymbosa. The sequence goes on along the minus strand of OX459123.1, from coordinate 22,281,813 downwards.
TTATAAGTTTAAAAACCAGTTTAAAAGGCACTATAAAAATAAAACTTTACATTGGCAAATAAAATATTCTCTCGAGTCTAAAAAAAATAAACAATTCATAGTAAGTTTTGAGATTTGTACAATTATTTAGAACAGAACGAGTATATGTCATCATTTGAGAAAAACGTCTCTGTTGACTTAAAAACTCAATCAATGATTCTATTCCAGTATGAATTACGATTCTCCACCAAGTGAAAATCGTATAAACTAATTCATTCGATAACACTAAGGAAGTTTTATAAAACTTTATTACTAAGGTGTAAAACACATTGTAAATAGCATCCTTATTTTCTTCCAACAGAAATTTGGTAAGAGCAAAAAAATCACATTCCCTTTTGCCATACAATAATCTTGGACTAGCCACAAAATCCACATTGAAGTATTGAGTCTGCTATACACAATGCGAATTCATATACGGGCTTACAATTCAAAACGGACTACCAGGCAACAAAATAGTCGGGCTTCATCCATGAGGTGAAAGAAGAAAGGCCTATTACATAACTTCTAATTTGCCTCCCAATCCATCAAAGCTTGAACCAAAATAACAAACAAATAATGATAATCCTGAAAATCAGAAAAACATAAACAAAGTAAGAGAGGATCAAAGAAGTTGAAGATGAAGATGAAGATATTTGGGAAGCGTGTTTATCCAAGGCAGCTAATCCTTTTAGCTTCTGGGTACGTTTTTTTTTTGTTTTTTTAATTCTTCCAAACTCTCAAACCTTACATTAATTTCATTTCATTTCGTTGTCACTGATTTTCCTTAGAATTTGTTTTTTCTCCTGATACGAAGATTTATATATTATTAGGCTTCTGTTCTTGGCTTCAACAACGTACGACGTTCACAGATCAATCAAGAATAACGACAGCCCGCCTTCCAAGGAGCAAATGGAAGCTTTTGAGGATTATCTGAGATCCGTCCGCCGCCCTCCTCCTCCTCCTCCTCGTCCTCCCTGATCTGATCATCTCCACTTCAAAAATCAATCCGCTGCTCCACGTCTTGCCACGTTAACTTCCCTCCAGCCACATTCATGTTATACTCCATTTTTTAGTAATTTATTTATTACTACTTCTCCTGAAGAATACTCTTGAAGCTTCCTTCTTCTTTTCTTCTTTTTTCTTTTTTTTTTCAGTCCCTGTAAATTTATTGTGATAATACTTGTAACCATAGTGTTTGATTTGCATCAAAATTCAGAGTGAACACCTCTGTTGGAGTGAAAAACACAGAACAATATGTTACAAATTTCAAATTTTATTTCATTTTGCATAGTGAACTATTAAAATGAAACGGGTCAGGACAAGAAATAAATGTTTTACTTTTATAATCACAAAATTGAGAAATCCATCAAATTGGAATTTAATAATTTTGCTAATATGACAAATAGACATTCCAGAGCAGCTTATTTATTTCTTGATCAGTTAAAAACAAAAATACATAAGACAATGAACACATGATCAAGCCTTAAAACCGAGCTAGTTCTGGTTGTGGATTGATGATATATCTAGCGCCAAAACTTTCTTCCAAGCCGGGCGGGAAGAGATATCATTCCACCACGAATTCACATTCTTCCGGTCCTTAATCAAATGTCCCAGTTTACCTTCAGTCATCAGGAATGTGATTCCAGGAAGGTGACACATATCAGCAATGGAGTAATAATTTCCGGCCAGGTACTTGGTCTTGGACAGCCTTTCCTCGTACACATCAAGAACCTTGTTGAGAACTTCCACATGATGTTGGACTAACTTCCAGTCTGTACCCTGTCCCATTCTGGGAAACACTTCCAGCTGAAGAACAAGACCGAATAAGTTGTCGTTGAAGTTGTGTGACTCCACTTCCAGCCATTGGTCTACCTGGGCTTTCTCTTCCAGTGTTGTTCCCAACAAATTTGGCCCATGCTTTGATGCATAGTATCTAACAATTGCCCTCGATTCTGTTCCCCCAAACCAAAAAAGTAATCTTGTTAAGAAATGGTGAAATGAGACTGACATGATCATCAAATTGCTAGTTAGTTCATTTACCAAATAGCCTAAAATCACCATCTTCAATGACCGGAACTTGACCAAATGGCTGCAAAACACAGAATCAGCAAGTTAATGATGATCAATGTTACAGCAAGATGAATTTTCCATGTGATTCAACATTTAATCACTACTACAGTTTTTCACCTGAAGAAGAAGGAATTCTGGCTTTTTTTGCTCCATATGCTCCAAGTCCACATGCTTAACTTCAAACTCAACTCCAACTTCAAACAGGCAAACCATCACCCTTTGAGGACAACCAGCAGTCACAGGACCATATACTTTTACAACCATTTTCACCAAAACTCTAAATGTACAGACTTAATCAATCAAGATTGAACTTTTTCAGTAGTGTTATTCAAAAATTGAAGCCCTGTTCTGGTTCCTTTCCTTTTTCCAAGTTTTTATAGTAAATTGTTGTCCCGATTCCCGTTCAACAAAGGTGCGAAATCGCAAACCTTCGCAATTCATCTGAACGGGGGTTGCCACGTGATTTTTTGAAAGATCTTTCAGGCTTTCTTAGCAACATTCATGATTCAATATTTCACTTGACAACAAAATGTTGGCTGAATAGTAGGATTTGGTCTCTTAGTTTCCATCTCTCCCTGGTGGTTGGGATGTGGAAAGAGGGGTGGATAGATAGGGGCAAGGGAATGGCAAGTGAGCAGCCTTTTGCTTGATTGCCTTAAATTGTTCTGTTCATTAGTCACGGTTAATGAGTTAATCTCCCTTTGAAACTATTTTTCATTATATGTGTATTGTATGAGAAATTGTAACAAGACATCTTGTGCACAAAATGAAACAAGTTTATTGTACAAACCATATCAGTATCATTTACATACAGCTTTTCTTGAGAATATCTTTTTCACTAAGGATACCAAAACCTTGTGATCTAATTTATCACCACTTAGCTGATCAACCCAAACAGTGTTTTTTTTTTTTTTTTTTTCCAAGTTGGAGAATCTAGTGCTTATGCTAGGAAGATGGCCCAAGTCCCAACCATCATTTGTTAACTTGCAAGTTGTGAGTAGTTTCACGAAATGGCATCACTACAGTTGACTCAAATGTGACACCGTAGTGCATGTTGGGAAAATGCCTAACTCGATTTTGATTTAGTGACGTTTTACGTTATCTTATGTTGACTTGTCTGAAGAAAAACTGGGGGCTCTGTTGACAGACTTCGATTTCCCGTTGAAAATGTAAATGCTTAAACCAATCACATAAAAAAAAAGTGAATGAGGACAGGAAATTACCAAGCTCTCGGATGAGTGGGAATTGAAAGTTAGGTCATTCATTGCCTGCCATTTTACCCAAATGTCTCATAGCATACAAATTCAGGTCCCCTAAACCTAAACTGTCCATTTTTCTGAAGTTTGAATTCACAAGAAAGAGTCCCTTTCAGTGGCACCCGGAAGAGTACTCTAACTGAGTCACGACTGGATGCTCCGTCACCAGGAATTCAACCTTCAATAGTTGGTGATATTGTAGAGTAGTAGAGTAACATTTTGCTGTAATCTCGTAACTATGTTTATTATTCCTCCCTTTGTACCAGAAAAGAAAAAGAGCCCCTTCCACTGGTTCGGCGAATTAGTCAGTATATTCATCTCTTGTTGCACCAAGAACATTTTTCTACAGGAGAGCTGGCAGCCTGTAACCGGCAGTTCACAAAAGAATGGCCATGTTTCAAAATGAATTTTCACTATCTACCTCTGACTAATCACAGCTTCCCACTGATTTAATAATTTACAGATTTTCTTTTCTCCATTTATGAACTAAGTGTATTAATATAATTCTACAGGATTGAAAGGCTTGTGTGGAATTTCAGAAATATAGGTCAGAGCTTTTTCAAGCCTTAACCATTGAAGATGGTGATGTTCTTGGAGGTACAACAGACTTTGCATATGCAACAGGCAATGCAAGTATCTTCTTTGGTTTGCTAACATAAGCTCTCTTTGTGAAATTGTTGTAGTCATTTGCTTCAATCTCGTCCAGTATTTGTCGATACAACAACAAGGATGCCCACACCTGCATTCACCCAATATAAGTATTTGATTTTTGAACAGTGCCAGTAAACATGTATTCCGAGATTTGAAAACAAAATGGTTTTCCAGAAGTATGAACGTACTCTACCAGAAACAGAGAAGGCTATTGTGTGATGAAAGCAATATCTTTAGATACTTACAGGCCATCTACTAGCTGAGCTGAGCTCTGTGACTCCTTCCTCTGCTTCGTCAAAGAACTTCCTCGCCCTCTTGATTTGCTTCTTCATAAAATGCCTCCACTTATCAGTGACTTTTCCAGCAAATATGTCATCATCTGAAAGCCCTGCCTGTGCCAATTCATCTTGAGGAAGATAGACCCTTCCTCTTCTAGCACTGCAGACATTATGCAAAAGGAATAAAGTTAGAAATCCAAGTAGTCAGGTGCTTCTAATCTCAACTATTAAGGTCTTGTCAGCATGGTAGACAGGACCCCAGAAATGGAAGTCACAACAACAGGTTTACTAACATTCTTATCGCTCAAGGCGACATCATTTTAGTAAATGATATATCCAATTATGTTTACCAAAAAAATGCCAAGTATCACTCATAGAACACCATACTTACTCTTCTCCAACATCCCTTAGTATGTTAGTCAGCTGGTTAGCAATCCCTAATGCTAAAGCAGCATTATAGACTCTCTCCACTGGTGCTTTTGATTCAGGTGCAATGCCCATAACCGGAACGCTCATTAATCCAACAGTACCAGCAACATAGTAACAGTAGAGATATAGCTCATCAAAGTTCTTGTATCTTGACTTCTTAAGGTCCAATCTCATCCCTTCAATCATATCTCTAAATGGCTGCACACAAAAGATTGAATAAATCATGTGGCACAATTTTAAATTGCAGCTCTACCAGAAGTAATAAAGCTTTAATAAATTGCCCAGCCAATAAAGAGGTAACAGCACACAAGAATTTTTGAATAGAACAAAGATTGTATTGGAAGCCTTGATATTCTAGACAGCCAATAAAGACTTAACACATGAGAAACATCCAGATAGTGACTGAAATATGATCATATATTTGAAAATAGCTGAGGAAATCTGACTCCTTTTTCACACTCGTCAGCTACAGGAGAAAGTAATAAAAAAAATATATACATGTTCCTTCTAAAGAGAAACATCTGCTAATTTAATTCTGAGATTAAGTTTTAGCCAACAAACAAACAAAGCACCAATAGGAACAATGGGAATGGTAAAAGTCTCAAAGATACAACTTTCAAGTCCAAAAGACCTGATTTTGATGCAAGGAATACCAAAAAGCATCCAATGACATATTGATGTACGTTGACGACGAAAAAAAGGCAAATCTTTAAGCAAAATGATACACAAAATGAAATTATCACTTAAGAACAGAAGCTGAAGTGTGTAATAAGAGTATTGAAAATGTATTAAACCTCAGGATGATAGGAAATCCCCTTTTACAGGATCAAATGCCAGTTAGTCCAAAATATGCAAGGGCAAAACATGCAAATTTGGTTCTAACCTGAATGTCAACAGGAAATTTGGAAACAGTATCAGCTAATGCAGCATCGAGCATATCAAAAGGGCGGCCTCTAAAAACATCTTCCAGTCTTGCTTCCCACCTATCCAATGCAGTTGGAGTTATATGTGATGCATTAGGACCATCTACAAGCTCATCTGTTCTCCGGCACCAAACTGTAGACAAAAAGAATAGTAGAGAAGATTAAACTTTAGCCATAATCTCATCAATAAGCTGATCTCAGTAGAAGTCAAAGATTCTCTCAATTTTGCATAGTCTGATTTCTGAAAAATTAATATTTCTGAGAATGACTTGGTTAACCATTCGGGATTACAGAGGAAACCACTGGTAGCTTTTGTAGTCATGAACTCATGAAGTATGATTCTAGCTAAGCGAGGCAACAATCAGGCGTCACTAAAGTTCCCACTGATCCACAGACATCTAAACAATATCCAGTATCACTCTTCGTAAATCAATATATATGGAGTTTAAGCTTGCTAAAGCATTAAGCTATGTAATCATACTTACCATAGATAGCCCAGATAGCTCTTCGCCTCTCAGGTGTCATCAGCATAGTTCCTGAAAATGTTATAATAAAGCTTAGAACAAACTCTAAGACCATATATCAAACTACCAAATCTCAAAACTAACTCAAATCTCAGTAACTGAAAAATAGATAAAAAGAGAGCTAACCCAAGTAAAATGTCTTGGCATATTCTGCACATACTTCTCCACACCGGTCATATGCTTCACTAAGAAGGCCTAAATTTCCTGGAAGGGCAATATCTGGCTTGACCTCCCAATTCTCGCGAGATCTCAACTGCCGATTAACCAGGGCAGCTTGTTTCAACACCACATCATACACCTTCTGCTCTGAAGTCATGGCCATTTCTCCAGCTGGGCTAGCTACCACGTTGGAAATTACTGACACTTTCCTACGGTTGATCACGCGAGAACCACCCAAGCAAGAGTATCCCAAATCTGCATTTAGGTAGCCAGAGAACCACCTCTGTTGCCTACCCATGTGGAGCCTGCTGTTGCAGATAATGTTTCTACCCCGAGAAGCAAATCTGGACGAATCAAGATTCCTGTTCCCATCCCTGACTGGTTCCAAGAAAGCAATGCCGTTTGTTACCTCACAACTAGGGGAAATAACCCACAGAAGGGCAACAGACATGCTGAACTTGTGATTCCAAGAGGATAAACAATTCAAGACTTTGTCTTTCTTTCTGTTCACTTGTTTCCCTCGGCTAAATAAACTATACTAGTTTAATCCAGCTTAGAATTTTCCGAAAGCATAGAAAATTCCCACTTGACAACTCCGAAGAAGGGAGAATATTAAAGTTCCAATAAGATAACCGTCCCTCTTCAAGCAAGATGACTTGAGCAACTTCAAAGAGAGCAACTTTCACCAGTTTTTCTGGGCTCTCTATACACTGCATCGGTGAACCCAAAAAATAAACATCAGAGAGTTATATAACAGTTAACAACTTAACACTCGCTGAAAGCAGGCGACATTTTAAAAAAATCCGAAAAAAAAGCATAAATTATTCACCGCACCTACCAGCAGCAACCAACAAAAATTTCCAAAGGAACTGTGAAGAGATTTCTTACTAAGACACAGAGAAAAAACATAAAATAAATCGAAAATTCTGCTTTCTTATCTCAGCATAACGGGGATTCTTTCTATTTTGGGGTCAACTTCATTAGAATAATCACCCTTTTCTACCGTCCATACACGTAAAACTTATCCACAACTGGGAAAGAAAAAACCCACGCTTTGTACTAGTGAACCAGAAACCCATGTATGAAAGCAACTCCAACAAGCTCAAATGCAATTGAAATAATAAAGAATAGGAAGTAAAGAGAAGAATTGAAAGCCAACCTTCTTTAATCCCAAGAAACTCTCAGAGAGAAGTCCTCCAATGAGTTGAAGTGAAATTGGGAACTTTTAATATCAAGAAAGCATCAACATCAAAACCCCCAACAAAAAAAATGAAAATGGCCCTCTTTCCACAATTTCGCACCTTCACAGAATCCACACCACTTGAGTGTTTTCTCTGAGTTTCCAGAGTTCTCACACTGGAAACAACTTTGGTCTCTCTTCTCTCTTTATTGCCAAGTGCCACTATTTCTTTTTGTGGCTTAATTTTTATTTTAATCTTTTTTAACTTCTACCTCTAAATGCCACACACATATTTTCTTGTACCCATCTGCTCACTTCGTCACTGAATTGAAGAATTTGTGTGATTCTTGTTTATACTTAGATTTCTTATTTATTGGATTTTCCCATTAGTTTTTTTTTGTAGTTCCAAAAAAGATAGATACCTTACATACACTATAGATGCGGTCCCACTTTTCGACCCCACTTCTTCTAACATTGGTTATTGTCTAATTAGTGTAATTCACTAATTCCCCATGGATCTTCTTCCTAAGTGGTGTATTTGGCTAATTTAGATTTACTCCAGGGGAACAGTTATTTCAGGAAAAAGACATTGGTCTCTCTATATTGGTCACCTACACATTGTCTTTACTTCATTTTTTTCTTTTTAATTATCACAATGATAACCCGTTGTATAAGGTGGAAAGTGTAAATAACTTTCTTATACTAAGTGGTTGTTTGATAAAGCCACTTAATATTATAATTGGGTTAAACATTTTTTCATTTCAGCATGTTTAATAACAAAAATTGAAACTATTAATAAATTAAGTGGTGCTGAAACTCCAGTACAAAATATAAAAAATAAAATTTAGTTTATTGCTTATTCTTTAACTGTTTAGTATTATTCAGTATTTCAATATTAAATATTCATAATTAAGCAATAATTTTTATCAAACAGTCCCTAATTGTGATAGAGTGAAGAATTGCAACTAGTGAGAAATTTGGTAGAGTTGTAGTCGCGAGAGCGGAGAGATTAAAATTACAAGATGATAGTTCGATTTTTAGTCATTGTGTTCCAGTGTGATTTGATTTTAGTAAGAAAATATATTTGTGGTAAGAACTTCTATTTTCAGTCAAATGTTTAGCACTTTTTCCCCCTTTTTGTTGGCATTATTTGAGCATTTCTCATATTTGTTAGAAGAAAATTCATTAGGCCTATTTCCAAAACGGCATTGAAGTGATTATCTCACACATTTGCGACTGTGAATATGCCATCTAAAAACTCCAACTAACATCCTTGGATATTCCTTGGAATTTATTAGCATAATGTGTGAACACCTCATGGTTCTTGAGTTTGTAATTTTTTTTTATTTTTAAAAAAGATATTCATTGGGTATAACTCCTTACTAGATTCAACTTTTTACTTTTTTTTGTTTTTTTAATTTTTAATAAAATGAATAATTGATCTATTTAAAATCTGCTCCTTACTTTGTGAAATATATTAATTCAATGAAACACATCCCTTCATTCATAAAATTGTTCAATTGATATTCTAAAATTTATCCATGTAGTATTGTGACTTCTTTTTATTTGTTTCCTTCACTAAAATCAGGGAGGATCTTACCCGCGCAGGCCACGTGTAATCAGAACCCAATCAGCTGACGATAACGTTATCAAATTAAAGTGCGCGGGAAGGATTAGTTGTACACATGGCAGTCGCTTAGTGGCTAAATCAGAAGACCTTTTTGGTCCAAACTGGTGGTGTATGTGGATTGTGGGCTCCATGAGATTGAAGAGCTAGAAATCTCATTGGCTGACGCTTGTAGTGTGGCTTTGACTCATCTCTGAGTCGTACGATCCCAGAGATAAAGAAAATATTTTTTTTTTCCTCACAAAAGTGCGCCACAGTTTCGTATAGCCAAAGGACCAAAATGTCCTCAATTTTTTATTTTTATTTTTTGAAGGGGTGAATGAAGTGAAGGGTAAAACTTGAAGAATCAAAGTTCAAACAAATAGGACGAATAACATAGTTTACCTCCCTTTTAGGTATACTAACCGTGTTAAAAATCAAACGTGAATCTTTGTACTAAAAAAAAAGGTGGAAAAAAAAATGTTTTGAATTTTCAACCTAAGTGATGGAATTAACTTTACTTCTTATGTGTAATAGCCCTTAAAATGGACGCTAAATATTAAAAATGGTCTTACTATGGCAAAAATGTGTACTCCTTCTAACCTTATTATAAGACATTTTGATTTATCATAAATTTTACTTTTTATTTTAATTGAAAATAAAAAATTTACAAATGTATTTTCACATTTATTGTGTTTTCTTATTTATTATAAAATATTTTTAAGGCTTTATTTTTCAATTTAAAAACATTCTAAGCGAAATTTAGACAAATCAGAATATCTTATAATAAGGATTGAAAGGAGTATTTATTCTAGCACCATAACTGATACATTGCACAAATTAGGACTACTAAAAGAACTCGAATAGACCTGTAGAGATGTTAGAAATTATTAGAAATGACTAGAAGTAGTTAGTTAATGCAATTTAATTGAAGTTAGAAGAAGGACTGTCGCTTCTATTTTATTTATTTATTTTAAATTTTTTAATTTATTTTTTTTTGGGTACAATAAGGAGTGTCCCTTTAAATAACAAATACTTTGACTTTCCATTTTTACCATAACTTGAGGATGCTTAGCATTTCAAGTTAGCTCTAATCCTTATCAAAATGAAATGAAATAAGTAAGAGGTATCAATTCAATAATAATGATGTTTAAGTGATCCGGTTTGTGGTTGAGTGATAGAGTGCATTTTGCATCCTTTAATCATACTAGGTTGAAAAGGTTGGAAACTCACCATGAATGCGCATTACGTTTAAATACTCCTCCCGACCTGAAATGGTTAACTTTTACTTTTAATTAATGGAAATCTAAATTAGATCATTATTATTTAAAAAGATGGAAGAACATTTGAAGTAACGGAAAAAAATTGTGGGGAGAAAATAATAAAAATTGGCTCTACAAAATACAAACACATTAACATTGCTGTCCACATGTTGGCGTACAAGCATAGAAGGCCCAACAATTGACACGTCCGGCTTCGCACTTTCCCTCACTTTTTTGTGTCTTTTACTCACCCAAAGAAAGGTCCACAAACAGTGTATTGCAATTTGCAAGAGAAAAGAAGAAAACGGATTCGTTCGGCGACAGCAACCCCGGAATTCCAGACGAAGAAGAAATCAAATCGGTGTCTCATAGTACTAAAAAAGACTCGGGGCTTGGCTGATTTGCATGCAAAGTAGGAGGAGTATTTGATACGGCCATTAATTGCGCCAAGGTTGAGACAAATGTCAAGTGTTTCTGTTCCCATCTTTTCCGATCAATTTAATCTGGTCGCTTTTCATCCATGTTTTCTAGGCCTACACCTTGTTGTAACTTGTAAGACCTAGCATTACTCGGATCATCGTACGTGAGTTCAATAGAATGCAAAAGTATAATGATTTCTCTTCCTACATTTTAATTAAGTAGGAGTAAACTTTGCCACAGATTCAATGGTAGGTTTAGCAGTAAGAAAAACCTCTTTAACGGCTTGAAACCATGATTTAGGTATGGTGTAGTTATAAGAGTCGCATATCAAGAAAAAATGTTATAGCATGATTTTATAAGAAAGTGATTTATTCGTTACATCGTTAATATATATATATATATATAAATAATTCATCTAAACTAACATCAATTTGCTTACATCAAAAGATTGTAATTGGGAATGAGTAATGGGGTTTTGGGTTGGATACGCAATTTAATTAATAATAGGGTCGTACAACATATGCTGTATTAGCTCATGCCATGCATCATACGCAACTACAACTAAAAGTTTATCAAAATGGGGATGTGTTTTTCGTCTGTCCATTTTTAAATCTCACTAAATTATATTTATCAGCTCAATTCTCATCAAAAAGAAAAATCAAAATCATTTGGAAGACATTAAGTTTCACATGTAAAGGAAAAAGGAAAAAAAAAAAAAACCCACCACCAATTCCAGATTTGCTATGTTTATAAATAGCAAACCGAGCTTAGATCATGGTTTTCGCCTCCATTCTTAAATTATGCGTAAATTCTAAGAGAGCAGATCGTTTTGCCATGTGAAGTAAACACTGAATTATGGTTCTTTGAATCGGACATTGGTCTTACATGTCAAGTCCAAGTTCATAGTACAAGTTCATTATTTGTATTCATTTAATTCATACTGTCTCCGTCCAAAAAAAAATCCAATTTTAATTTTGAAATTTGTACTAATTTTAGTATAAATTTAAAAACTCAATATTGAGTATTTTTTTTTTGGGAAATAGAGAGAATATTACATTTTTCCTACTCAAAATAGTAGCAATAATGAAAACAACTGTTTTGAGGGGGTGGACACCCTAACCAATACCACCGTACAAAAGAATATACGCATGGGCATGGCTCAAATGAATCTGGCTCAAGGAGATGGGTGAGCATATGTATGGTTTTAAAATTTTAATGCTTAAGAACTGAAGTCTATAAAACAAAGCGGGATCTTTCAAAAGTCAATTAATTTTGATAGGTAAAGACAATATCGAAATTCGAAGAAACGAGTAGAAGAAAAGGAAAGTTAAAAAATGCCGTCCCCGAATGAATTCGAACGCCCTTTTCTCACATATGTTAATTGTTTTATATTTGTTGTGTCTTGTTTCGAAATATAAAATTTTTACAATTGTATATATCTCAGAATATTGACGTTATAACCATTGTTATAATATTGTTCAAGCGTTACATGTTCTAGGTTCATTACGCTTCCAATTAGGTTGCATACTACTAATAATCAGAAATCATGCCACTGAATATCGTTTTGAGCTTCATTTTCCACACGATTGCCTTCAGATTCCCAGTCTAGTTCCATGCATCTTCGTGTCGCACTTGGGTTTTGACTGGAGAAAATTATTAGCCAAAATCTAACAACCTTTTCCACGTTAATCTTTTCTCTCTTTTTTTTTTCCCCCACGTTAATCGGTCTACAAAAAATACCAAAAAAACTTGGTGGAAAACGCGGTCTAATTTCAATCATAGACTCCAAAGGACCAGCTTTTGACTAATGGTAATCTCTAAAAGTTCGAAACTTCGGTACAGAAAAGCCTCACCATCAAACTAGAATTACGTTCTCAATTCATGTTCGCCTTTAGTCCCACACCCCCCACATTTAACTAAACCGGAATTTGATCATTCAATTTCTAAAATTTCAATTTATAGCATTAATGTCATCGTATTCTTAATTAGCTCACGCGCGTTTAACTTGTTTGTTAGAAGTCATGTAACAACTCACTCTTTGCAGCCAAACACAGTTACTCTTTCCGTTCTAAAATTATTGTTCAGTTTGAATTTCTATTTTTAGTTAAAGTTTCATAAAAAATTAAAAAAATTAAATACAAAAATAATTTTAAAACAGAAGGAACATTATTTAAAATATCAGACCAACTTTACAAGAATCGATGAAACATATCCACACCTAATCGATCGATTCTATATTGTTTGGAAAACAGAAACCTAAACAAACTATCACAGGTGATGTAAAGTACAGTGGCATGTTGGTATAAGGGGGTATTCATGCCAAACGTTTGGACGTTCTAAAATAAGGGGAACAACTAGTGCCTGATTTATAATTCTTATCTTTTCATTAACCAAAAGTGGCTTCTTCGTCTTCTTCTTCATTTCTTTTTCAGAAATAATGTAAAATTAGATTTAAGTAACTAACGTGAGAGGACAGTTGAGAGAATAATGATAATTTCACGTTGAATCATAAAATCATTTGATTTAGATATGTTGAATTTGAACATCTTAAGAGTATAGTTGTTGAATGCGCTTTTATATTTCTGTGCAATGTTATATATATATATATGTATGTAATATTCACAAGAACAAAGATATTAATTAGTTCAAGGGTTGGTCTGCTGTTCCTTATTATTAGTTTACTTTGACAGAAACCGAGAGAGAGAGAGAGAGAATTATTAAGGTATCATGAATTCATGATAATAAGGAATCATGAATGTATCAAGTACGTATATATATATCATCATCACCGACTTTTGGAAAACGTAATTACGTGAGCTTAATTACTGTTACTGGAGTAAGCTGCATTACTTCGTGTCACTCGTTAATCGTTCTTATTGGATATATATCTGAGATTAGAGAAATCTTAGTTGTAATAATATAATAATGGAGGCATGCATACATCCAAGAATGTATTTGTATGTATAATCTAGTAGATGTTTTCTCGTCCTGTAATAACCAACAAATGTGTTATACTCTTCAAAAGAATAACTCATTTTCTAAAATGTATTAGAAAATAGATTTTTAATTTTTTTTTAGAAGGAGGAATGTAAACTAAAAATTAAAATATTATGGTTTCATTGAGAGAAAACAGAACCAAAAAAAAAAGGGTAAAAATACATAAATGGCCCGATATCTTTGGAGTTTGGACTAAACCCAAAAAAGAACTTTTCTACATTCCCTTGAAGGAAAGGAAATATAGTATCAATCCATTCTTTCAATCTCGGTAGCCCATTTTAGCTCTGAACAAAACCCAATTTTGGAGCCGCCAATCCAATACAATCGACGAGGCCCACCCGCCATTGGAGTCTAAAAGCCTCAGTCAGCCGCCGCAGAAGAGCACCGGAAATGGTAGAAGGTGAAGAATCAGCTGCAAACCTTGCTACCTTCCTTCAATGGGCAGCAGAGAAGCTGGATATATCAGATTCTCCACCGGAGATTGCCCCGCCGGAAAAACTTTCATGTCTGGGTCACTCCTTATGTGTCGCTTACTTCCCCCAAGCCGGCGGGTATTCTCTCTAGTTTTTACAGTTCCGTTTTCTTTTCTTCACTTCGGTACTTCACTTCATTTGATGACGTTCTGGAATTTTCATGTCAAGGGTCAGGAATTAAGGTTTCGTTTGTGTGTTTGCATTTGAATTTGAGCAGAAGGGGTTTAGCAGCTGTTCGTGATCTTAGAAAAGGTGAGCTGATATTGAGAGTGCCAAAGGGAGCCTTGATGACAACTGAGGCATTGAAGGAGAAAGATCATACACTTTCTTCCTGCAGTAAAAAGCATCCTTTCCTTTCCTCTATTCAGGTACTTTTTCAGGAACTTCACCCTGTTTTTTAGCCGTTTTGATTGCACGAGGATATGGAATTAAGCTATACTGGAAAACACTAGTCCTTAGGTTGATTTGCTTCATAAAAAAGTGTACTAATAACAGCGCAACTAGAAGGACTCTTTAATAATCCCGGGGCAATTTACTTGAAAAGATGTAAATAACCCACTGTAGTTTTTGGGCTTATGAACTAACACATCTTAGTAGGTTTTATTTTTTTTTGGGGGAGGTAAAACTCATTTTGTTAGTTGAAAGTAAAAGTTTCCGTGTTGATGATTGGGGGATTTTGTTATGGTTTACGAATTGTTGATCTGCTGCAGATACTAGCAATTGCTTTACTGAATGAAGTAAACAAGGGAAAAAGCTCTTGGTGGTATCCTTACTTGAAGCAGATGCCTAGAAGTTATGACACGCTCGCAGGTTTTGGTCAATTTGAGATACAGGCTTTGCAAGTTAGCTTCTGACTTTCAGAGTTTGTCTTTTAAAAAGGATTAATATTGTTGTATTATCAGTGTTGTCATGTGAGCCCTCAAATTTTTTGACTAACAGCAAATGATGGATTGCAGGTGGATGATGCTATATGGGCTGCAGAAAAGGCAGCTGGGAAGGCAAAATTGGAGTGGAAAGAGGCTAGTGCAGTAATGGGTGAACTTAACTTGAAGCCCTCATTACGGAGCTTTAAGGCGTGGCTATGGGCTTATGCAGCTGTAAGTGTCCGCTAATTTTGACATCTAAAATTGAATGTCGTTAATAAATCAGGAAATGTACTTCTGATGTTTCAGATTAACTCAAGATAGAATCGGTTCTTGTGTATGCCTTTACTCCCTGAGTCTTCTTACCATTTATTTACTAAAACAATCATCTACTTATGTGATGTTAACTTACTATGCATAAATTCTTTCCTGAAGATATCCTCTCGCACAATGCACATCCCATGGGATGACGCTGGGTGTTTATGCCCTGTTGGAGACTTTTTCAACTACGCAGCCCCAACGGAAGAACAAGGTGATTGTGACACACTGGGAAGTTTTGGAAATGAAATCAGTATGCAGGCTCAAAGGTTTGTCGATGGCAATGCACATAGATTAATTGATGCTGGATATGAAGAAGATGTCGCTGCTTACTGTTTTTTTGCTAGAAGAAACTACAGAGAAGGAGAGCAGGTATGGCATACAAATTATCTGTTTTTGGTTACTGCTCTGTCCTTGTGCATCACAGGCTAGTCTAGTGACTGCTTCTCATTTTCTGAAATTGATACGATTACAAGTAAATTATACCATGATGAATTACGTAGAATGAAACTCTAATGTGGGAGAGGGGGTGAAGGAAATAGCAAATAGTGGGAGGGAGAGGGAGAGGGAGAGGAGAGGAAGAGGTTTTAGTAAAGCTAAAGAAGGCCTCTAATGAAGTGGTGGCAATTCATGTTATTCCCCGATCAGGTTCTTCTGAGCTATGGCATGTACACAAATCTCGAGCTGCTTGAACACTATGGGTTTCTTCTACCAGATAACGCAAATGATAAAATTTTCATTCCGTTGGAACCTGATATGTATTCCTTGTGTTCGTGGCCCAAAGAACAGCTATATGTAGACCAAAAGGGAAAGCCATCTTTTGCCCTACTCTCTGCGATGCGGTTGTGGGCGACCCCTGCAAACAAAAGGCGTTCTGTTGGACATCTTGCTTACGCAGGGAATCAAATCTCACCAGAGAATGAAGCTATTGTCATGGCATGGATAGCAAAAAAATGCGAGCATATTTTGTGTAGTTTCATGACCTCAGTTGAAGAAGACAAGTTGTTGCTCAGGATCATTGACAAAATTCAGGATAATCTTCCTTACCCAGACTTGGAAAAAGAAAAATTGCCACCTATATGCAAGAGTCAACTTCAGGCTTTTTTGCAAAGCCATAATTTGGTTAATGCAGAAGAACTCAGCAACCTGTGTAAATCTTGGAAAGCAAGGTACATCGCTTCATGGAAATTAGCCGTTGAGTGGAGGATCAACTACAAGGGTATTCTACTATGCTGCATTAACAGTACATGCAAGGATTGTCAGTTGCTTTGACAAATTTTGGGCAACTACTTGGAAAGTGACTTAGATTTCACATTTCAGTCATGACTTGTTGATAAAGTGGCAAATATCTTCTAGATGAAACGACATTTTCTGCATCAGCATTAATGGATTGTGACAGTCAATAACTAAATGTAGTCACACTCAGTAATACCAGCAATTCAACTAGGTGCTGACTTCTGGGCAGCTGGATGGAGGGGGAGCCAAGTACCCACAGATATATTTAATTAGATGAGTGTTCTAGGAACAGAGTTGCGAGGTTCTGTTGCTTGGGAAATCATTTTGAGTTAGGGAAGTACCTAACCTCTGGAAATGAAATCTTTTATGCCTTCTTGGCATTGCATACAGAATGCTTATGAGTCCTCCTACAAGTGGAGGAGATTGACATCTAATTAACATTGGTATCTTCCGACAGATTGCATCACAATTGCAGACATCATGCTGGTAGGGAAGAAACGCCATTGAGTTAGGAGATGACATTTGTTCAGTAGTCCTTTCATGTTTCAGTTGGCAATTGCACTTTATGTGGGTGAAGTTTAGTAGAAGACTCAGAATGGCTTAGGCATAGGGATAGATAATGTAATCTGCTGATGTCTCTTTTCAGATAGTGTGCTTGAGATGTCTGTATTCTAAAACGGAAGCAGATTCTTGTGGCCAATATATGGGAGAAGTGCTGTCACTAGAATTACATATTTGTCTGTAGGGATATTGTTACGGTATTTACAAAACCATTTTGCTGACAGCTATCAATTCATTTCTGCCCTACTTGTTGATTGATTTAGCTTTGATGTGTTCAACTTCTTGTTTGATTTAGTGTCTTATATTTGACATTGTAACATCAGATTCATTGAAATTTCTGTTCTTTCCTTCAACGTATCAAGTTCATAGAGTTCTGGGATCTTCTTTGCTAGAATTATAGGTATTCTTTTCGAGGTCAATCCTTGGTCTTTTGCTTCTAGCTAAATCCTGTAAGTTATTTTGATATGCAGTAACTGTCCATTGAAGAAACTATATGCAGTGAGATCAACTACATTTAACCCTAAATTATATTCAGTTCGCAATACCATCCAGTCAAAATCTTATCCCATTGGATCCACTCGAGATTTATTATATCAAAAAGATAACTTTTTAAAGGGAGGAAAAAAAAAAAAAAAAGAAGATGCCATAAGAAATCGGAGTGAAAAAAATTAGAAGGGGAATAGAACTGTTAGCTTTGTTTCTTTCTTTTTTCTTGTTCTTTGAATGATTGAACCAGATATTATTTCCTACATGTAATACATAGCTTTCGTCTTGAAGTATTTGATTCGCTTACATTCACCATACTTATGGAAAGTTCTGAAATCAGCCTCATACCTTCCATGAAGTAGGATTCAATGATATGTGTTGTCCTATACCTTGCAAGAATTATGATTTTATGGTCCATGGTGTGCTATAAGATAGTCTGTCAATGATTGCTGAGAGAGCCACAGCTGCGGAACACTTCATTCTGTTAAACCGAAAAAAAAAAACACATCTTTCTTAAGAAGTCCACAGTTGATATATTTTTCCATCGGTTTTTCCGGATTCATGAATTGTAGGATTTTGTGCAAGAGTTAGGATGGGAATGGTTAGAGCTTCAGACATTTGGCAGTATTAAATCATTAAGACAAAATTCAGATTTTTTATTCTTATTTCAATGGCACTAATCCTTTTCTGTTGGTGGTGTTTTTAACTTGTGTCCGCGTTGAAGCAAGCTGATGTCCAAGAGATCCTGGAATTGTTGACTTCAACTAATGTGAAGGATAAGAGCTCTGATTTCTACAAAATGTACATACACTTGAGCCTGGCAGAGAATTGGCTTCTGTACGACCCTCTGTTGACAAGCAAACCAGTCATCTGTCAAATGTGGGTCTTTGTTTACGTAATTTTTCTTGTAGCATTTCGAGCACGGATATTAGATCCCATGCCTCAAAGGTAAGTACTCAATGCGTTCTGTTTGTGCCTATGTTTCACTTCTTAGTCCTGCAATCATTCATTAATCATTCTGTTGAAAATGCAGGTTTGGAACAAAGCTTCCTATCTTCTTCAAGGAACTTCCCTCAAATGATCAAAATGTCCAGTTGTTCGTTCCTCCTCCAACATTATACTCCGTGAGCTAACAATGATAGTCTTCAGCCCGACGGCATTCTCTAAAAAGAATGTAACTAGTTCCACCTCACTTGTACGGCCACAATATCCACAAATCTCTATGACTTCAAGGTGTTGCAGCTGAGAGCAGCAGCATTTCACGGCATTCTCAGGTTGTCTTGCTTCTGTCGGGGAGACTAACTTAGTCCATCTCAATCTCAACACAAACTTCCTTACAATGGGGCAAGACTTCACCAAGGCGACACTGAATCCTAGAATGTTCTCATCATCTTTCAATGCATCAACTGTTATGACCAACTCTTTGAGTTTAGCGAGTTTCGGGACCCCCTCGTCACCAATATAATTAGGTTGAAGATGCTGAGAAGGAAAAAGAAAAATGCATAACTAAAAATTATCAAAAGTAAATATTTAGAATCTACACTAGAAATCCCGTACCTCCGTGTCCACAATCGTTTAACTTGAGAATCTCCAGTTGAGAGAGAAGAGAGGAAATTTTAGGAAATACGTAACCCCGGAACCTAGTATGTCAGCTTTCAAGTTCAACTAGCATGGGTGATCTAGATATAACTAGGCGTTCCACATCTGATGTTCTAAGCGAAACAAGATTGCAATTTGATATCGTTAAACACTTCATCCGATGGCATATTTTGATCTCCAGGTACTTCAATTCTAGAGGTGGACCAGAAACTGTAACATTATAAAGATCCAAGGAAGTGAATTTAACCACGAAATTTAACCAGGAACAGCTGGAAGATTTCATCAGTCACACCTACATCATACAGGGCCAGCTCCTTGAGGCCAATAAGTACATTCTGTCGGATCACCGGAGATGCCTTGTAACCTGGGTTGAGGAGTTAATTGACAAGATTAAGTAATCTAATTTTTATAATTTTTCAAATAAATAAAGGTGATACTAGTTAAACAAAAAAGGAGGAAGCGATTGGTCATGAGACCAATAAGCAGCTAAAGCCCATAAAAACATCTGTAAAGTAACCCAAGTAATAAATGTACTAGCAAATTGTTGGTTTTGTACTAAAGGCAATTAAAGATTATAGTTGTATTTATTACCATTTGATTAAAAACCTAAAGGGTCACACATAAATAACTAAATCTAGAGTTAAAATGATTAAAATAATAAGATAATTATTGAGGTTAATTTACAAATATATTAATCCTATGTACTTATTGTTAAAACAATAATTTTAGTACAACTAAAATTATCTTCTAAGGAGGTTGTATCTGATATCTGATTTTAACTAATTAGATATAACGTGATCTCTTATCTTCTGTTTAAAATAAATTTTCTGTTTGGCAGTAAATCAAGAAAAACACACTTCTACAAGTACTCAATGCCAAGTTTGATTCAACACACGATTTTTTAAAAAAAAAAAAAAATTGAAAGAAAACTCTTCTTCAGGATTCTTTGGATATGCCTGGGTGATTCAAAGGAACTATATTGCCTTGGTATTGAATCAATCCTGTTCAGGATTTCTGAATAGTTCTGTAGATATTTTTAGAGGCTGGTCGTTTGTGCGACTGTGATCAATTCGTTTACCTATTGTACTTTCCAACGCCATCACAAAAGATACTATTTAGTTATGTATAAATTATCAAATCGATTCTGATGGAGACCAAATTGTTATAAGCATGTGTTGATTACCTTACATAAATGACAACATGCCTTATAATATTGAAGTAGTTTTTACATGATAAACACAATGTCAAAGAGAATGTGTGCTTATGTCAAGAATCGGAAATTCAAGATCAAAATTATCAAGTATTGAAAAGGAGTTTGAGAGAGTAAGAAATCTTTCATCATTATTCATTGCCGGTTTCATAAAATCAAATTCAGCTTTATACAACCCAAATGCAATAACCGATTAACTGTTAACATTTTAGAAAAAAAACACAGCTATAAAACGGAAATGGAAAATATTTTCTATTTTTGGAATATAAACCGTAGCTTTGTGTTAAATGCATTAATTGCCCAGAATTTTTGTCCGTTTGCAATGTCTACCCTTTTACTCTCCGAAATTACCAGACAGTCCTCCATTCATGGCAACTTTCCCCCCTGCCAAAACATCCTTTGTCCTCAAGGATGGAAATCTAGAAATTGCATGCTAATGAAGATTTGATCCTCCCATGACGCGTCCTCCTCTTCCTGACCTCTCCACTTAATAAGCCATTGTACTAGTTGCTGGTTGCCTCGGTTCACAAACCTTCTCTGCAAGACTTCCTCAGGATACAAAGTAGTTCCTTCAACTATGGATAGCTCAGGCAAAGGGCTGCTTCCCATGGAATCTTTTGAGTAGAGATCAAAAAAATAGGATGTACTCTGGACTATATTGGTCCAAAGAATCTGGAAAGCAATGTTAAACTTGACCTCAACGCCACTGATGATTATCTGTAAGGCTGTAACTTCACACAACCCAATCACCAACAGAAAACTGTCTCAGTCCTCTTTTGATCAGATTTTCTGTTCTCAAATTTTTTGCTTTCGCCTGGTTGAAAGTTATGCATAATTCGAGAACTTGCTGCAAAATGTAGCGTAAACTGAGGATGTATACAATTTGAATTGAAAGTGTCCATCTCTTTCTTCCCGGTGACAATTGATAATTATATTTCCATAATACTGCAGAACAGAGAAAACAAAAACTCTCTCAAGTTTTTTTTTTTTTTTTTACTAAATGGATTACTATATTTTTCCTTCCAAATTTTTCCTTTGGCTTCAATAGCACAGGTGGCATATGAACACAATGTTGCTATCAATCACGCGGGTCGAATTCAGAAGATGGAATAAGCAGGTGCTTGGAAGGAAGCTACGGAATCTACCGTGCCAAATTGTAGGTGAAGAGATGTGGGCCTATATTGGGTGCATTATCAGCTGAAAGAAAAGAGTTAGATGCACTGTACCTTCAAGAAGGGATTGATCTTAATGGAAACAATAAAAGGAAGAAGGCCAAGTTTGGGTTTGAGGATTTTGCATAATCAGATAGTGTGCATGAAAGAAACATCATTGCCAAGTTTGGATTCCCCTAGTCTCCACTTTATGCAGGGCGGAAGAAACTCCATTTGACATTTGTTCAGTAGTCCATAGACAATGATGTTTCTTTTCAGACGGTGTGCTTGAGATGTCTGTATTCTAAAACAGATGCAGATTCTTGTGGCCAATATATGCAAGTGCTAAGCTTTGCTGACAGCTATCAATCAATTCATTTCACTGCTCTGCTTTGATGAGCGCAACTTCTTGTTTGATTTGATGTCTTATATTTGACATTGTAACATCTGATTCATTGAAATTTCTGTTCTTTCCTTCAATGTATCCACAGTTCAGTTCATACAGTTTTGGATCTTTTTGCTAGAATTATAGGTATTTCTTTTCGAGGTCAATCCGTCTTTTGATTCTAGCTAAATCCTGTAAATTGTTTTGATGCTCAGTAACTGTCCATTGAAGAAACTATATGCAGTGAGATCAACAACATTTAACCCCAAATTATAATCAGCTCGCAATACCCTTCCGGTCAAAATCTTATCCCATTGGATCCCACTCGAGAGTTATTATACCAAAAAGATAACTTTATTAAAAGGAAAAGAATACCATAAGGAATCTGAGTGAAAAAATTAAAAGGGGAATAGGACTGGGGGGTGAATGGATCAGAAATCTGGCTTGGATTCTCTTAAGAGAAACTCTTAGTAGCACAGTATAATCAGCTTCGATCATCTGGGGAAATAATCCTCATATCCATCCATGTATGATTAACACAATGCGTTCCACAAAAAAAAAAAAAATCTTAAGAGAACGATTTCAAATCTTAATTAGGAAGACTTAAAAAAATGAAATCTGAGTAAATTGAAGAGACGGATCAGACAAATCTGGCTTGGATTTAACTCCTATCGGAGAAAATACACAAAAAGCGCTCAGTAATTTCAGCTTCGATCATCTGGGGAAAACATCATCACTTCCATCTCCTCAAATTTTGAAAACAAATAGAAACGAAAACAATGACAGAAATTTAACACCGATAAAGCCAGGGAACGAATATCTCCGATTCCAATCCAAAAAATCCCCCATCGAAGGAGAACTTCAAGAAAGCTATAGCAGAAAACGGAGAATCAGCTATGGCGTCGGCTCATACGCAGCGCTCATCGGAGAAGCAGCGCCGGTAATCAGTATTTCGACGCTTTAAACAATGAACAGATTTGTGTGTAGTGTGTGATTGTGTGTATTGACGATGAGGGAAGAACTATGGCTGCTATTACCCTGAGGAAATTAGAGCAGCGGCAGAGCCCTTCTTATAGTGAAGGGGGAAGTTTTTTTGGGCTTTTTTCCTCCACTGGCGGCGACTAGGGTTTGAGTAAACCCTACTTTGATACTTATAAGTTTGAGACGGTGTGGGTGTCACGTGCGGCCTCTCTCACGTGATCTCTCTTGCCTTACCTTAATTATGACACCTATTTACCATCTGTATTTGCGTTTTATAAAAAAAAAAAAAAAGAAAAAGGAAAAGGAGATAAATACTTATTCGGCTTCTGCATGTAAAAACATGGAGAGATATTAAGTACACAGATATGTCCTTGTTATAAACTAGATGTCTTTGTACATATACATCTATGAAAAAAATACTAGGTGTTAGACTCGTCCAATGGACGGGAAACACATATTCATAAACATTACTACACAAACAAATTAAAAAACTATTAATATTTATATAGAATTTTTGTATTTTTATAAAATATATAATCAATTTATTAAAAACTATAAAATACAAACATCGACAACACTTTACCAAATGAATACACTGGTAATTTATTTAAAGCAAAAAATATTATTAAGAAATTAAAAAAAATGAACTTTGAATGAAATAATTATATATCTTGCAATATTTCTTGGTAGACTACATTGGTAGTCTGGAGTGGAAAGGTCGGCTAGGGGGTGGTTAAGAAATTATGATAAGGAATTTTTTTTTTTTTTTGAAAAGGTTTATGATAAGGAATGGTTACTACAGAAACAACAACCCTAACTTGTTGTAGAGTCCATCTAATTTTTTTATAAGAAAAATTAAAAAAAAAATAAAAAAGTTGGATATCAGGACCTTCATTCCTTGTTTCGGAGTGATTTTTTATTTCAGTTTTTTATTTTATTTTTTTTTTTTAAATATGATGCATTCTCACTTTCCTTCATTTTTTTTTTATTTTTTTAGCCTCATTTGTTCGTTTGATTTAGTTATTTCTCATTACCCATCTAATAATTTATCTTTAATTAATTTACCCGTTATCAGAAATATTTTATTTAAAATGTGAGGGTGGGACTATTTTTTTACCCTTAAAGAATATCATTTACCTTTTTTTTTCTTTATTAATATCTTTCTAAACACTTTCGCAAATGTTAAATCTATCCTGCTCTTTTTTTTTTTGAATTAAAGTTAGATTTTTTAAGAAAACAATTTTAAAATTTGGTTCAAAAAATCATAAATTTGCCACATAAGATTTAGTCATGTGTGGCATGATACGATACCTTAGATTTTCTCTCTCTGGAGTTTGCTTTACTATAATATATATATATATAGACTTGTTTTCAGAAAAAAAAAAAAGAACAAAAAATTAAGAGCTCAATATTTAGCTGCATAGACCCCTTAATATTTGTTGAAAACACGAAACATTTAGCAGTCACACACGACTAGACAAATAAATTTATCTTATTAAAAAGCAAAATATTTTTTTAGGAAACAGAAACTAGAATAAAAAAAATTAAGTAGATAACCAATTCAACAATCACTGTATCATTGTTGGAATGTAATGTGCATAAAAAATCTATGCAAATTTTCAATGGAATGATGAGCACAACCTGAACTTGAAATTCATTACCAAGGTTAGCGAAACAGAGGTAATAATCAAACTATTCTAGATTTCAAAACAAATAGTACCGTTAGAATCATGATTTCATCAGCATTCAAGAAGAACTATTTCGTCGGTATTCAAAGCCGTTTCTTGATTCCGTTTCTGCATGACAAAACAAACAGCTTCTCAGCTATTTTACTTTCTATCCATCTTCAGACCATTTTTGTGAGATCCCGAGTATTGAGACCTCCTTACTTAGCGAGTAGTAGTTGATTCATGTATAAATTAGTATATTTATTTCTAATATATGTACATTTTGCCATTTAGGTTCAAGAAATATAAACTAAAAATTTGGATTTCAAAACGTTGAAAAAGAAGAAGAAAGAATAGTCATGCTTGAAGCTTTTTAATATTTTTATTCTTTGTCAGAGTCATTCTTAGCCCTGCTACATCAACCCATCACCATAGTATTTTAACTCAATTCCATATTTGAAGCTAAATTATAGAAGCTTCAGGTTGGCCTAACTTCTTTAATTATTTTAATAAATTATTAATATAAAATTCTTTTTCAGTTGCGTTTTTTTTTTTTTAGGAAGAAGAGATCCGTCCATCGGATTTGCAGGGATTTGGTCAAATCAATATAGGGTTTGGATTTTTTCAGTTGCGTTTTTTTTTTTTGTTTTTATTGTTTTGTTTTGTGTATTTTTATATCTAGAAAATTAAGAAAATGCCACATAGGATAAAATTCTATGTAGCATGTGCTCCTTAACTTTATATTTCTCTCTCTGATTTTTGCCTTAGTATAGTATATAGATAGATTAAATTTTTAAATATGATTATGATAAAGTAACTGGTTTACAATAATAAATATTCTATGAGTAAAAGTAAATAAATTCGTGATAAAAAATTAATACATATACTTTGAAATAACAGTATTTTATAAGTTGTATGTCAAAAATGTAATTCATAATGCAATATGTATAAAGATTATATACATATAATAGTAAAAAAAGTCACCAAAATAATAAATTAGATGTTACATGTCATACAAATCGATGCATTTTATGTTTACACATTAAAAAACACACTTTTCTTATTATGGTAAGAATACAAAATATTAAATAAGAGTGCAAAAAGATACAGTATTATGATATGTAGCCTCATTACTTTTTTTTCATGGAATTCTACCATCAATTGTCTCACTGTTATATGTATTAATTTGAGGAAAAAAATACGTAAATTCAATATTTCCAAGTAAAAATACCATCAATTGTCTCACTGTTTTATCTTATGTGACAACGTAAGGACTTGTTTTTATTTTCTCTCTTGGTTTCTCTCCTAGTATAACACTATAGATATAGATTATTTTTATTTATTCTAAACTTTATTTAATATGTTCTTCTAATATAAGTTAAAAATAAAACTTTACAAATGTATTTTTAAATTTATTGTATATTATAAAATATTTTTAAGATTTTATTTTCAATTCGAAAAATATATAAATGAAATTTAGGACAAATTATAATGACTCATAATAAGGACGGGAATGAGTATCATGTAGTTTTTTTATCATATTAATTTAAACTAGATGTTAAACACGTGCGATGCACGGGATTTATCTGAATACAATACGATAAAATCATTGAAAAAATAAAATTGTGACAAACACAAATAATGTTAATGAGTTGTAATGGTATAAATGATATGACTAAATAAAAATTATAAGATCTACTTACAAATATCAAGATATAAATTTGTAAGGAATGTCAAATTAAATATTATGTAAATTGTGAAAGAGTTTAATTTTAGTGGTGATGAAAGTAGAAGTCATATTATGTTTTATAGGGGGTATGAAAAAAATTAAACAAGTTAATTGTACTTAAGTTGTATTGATTAAATATATGAGGACTTTATTTGATATTACAAAAGGTTTTTTTTATTTTTTATTTTGAATTCATTGAACACTCTAGGAAGGATCAACCAACTTCTCTCTCTGGTTTCTCCTTTATAATATATAATATATATATATATACATATATATATAGATATAGATAGATAGTGATGTGAACATCCATGGTAATCAAGTCCAAGATGATCAAGGTGTTCGGGTTCCAAGTACTGTCCAAGCTCAAAAAGTGGCTCAAGATCTATTATCCAACATTGGAGGCCCAATGACTCAAGCTAGAAGTAAAAGGATGAGGAGTGCACTTGATAATCTTATATCAAATGGTTTAGCCCAAGAGAATGTCAAGTATGGAAGTTACAAGCCCAAGATTATTAATGTGTTACGAGACCCATGTGAGGAAGGAAATTTCGGCCCACAAACCAAGCAAGGGAGGCCAGCCCTATCTCCTAATTTTTAGGAGTTGGAATCTCTATCTTTTAGGGATAAAATCATTTAAATCTTATCACACTTGTGGAAGGATAAGATTTGGAAGATTCCTATCTTTTAGAGATAAGATCATTTACATCTTATCACATGGAAGGATAAGATTTGATATGATTCTCTTTTATCTAATTTAGAGTTTATTCAAAATAAGAAGTCTATTCCTTGGTGTCTACTCTCAACCGTTGGATGGAGATTAGATCTAGATTGGATGGCTACGATTACTCTACAAAGAAGATATTGATAGAGTTGACAACTCAAGAAGATTCTTTTCAAGATAAGGATAAGATTCTTTTGAGAGAATATCTCTTTGTATTTGGAATTTTATTTTCAATAGACTAGTGTGTCTTAAGTCTATAAAGGTGTCTAGATACATTGTCTTAATAAAAGACACAAGTTGTCAATTAGAGGTTAAGTTGATTTCTAGTTCTTTAAAGTAGGAATAGAGTTAGAGATCAAACTCTTCTCCTACTTCATAGGAGAATTTCGGCCCCCTCTACTATAAATAGGGGTGTTTGGCCAGCATTTCATTTGTACCTTTGATGAATTATTTCAATATGAAACGAGAGGAAACTCTTTGTTCTTTTTCTACTCTTTTCGAAGATTAGTGCATTGCACACAAGCTTGTACTTTGTTGATGCATGCGAGTAGAATATGTATTTTTCTACTTGTGGAGCTTTGTTAGTTGTTCATTGGAGCCTTTTCGCTAGCCGTTCTATCCATAAATCGAAGGGATAGGGTTGTTAGAGAGGTGACCGATTGGGTTGCTAACCTTAAACACTTTCTACATCTTCTAAACCTTTCCATCCCTTTTTGGTGCAAATTTTTGTGGTTTGCATCTCTTCTTTTCTTTTAATTTTCGTGAGTTGTGGAGTCCATAATATTGGATTTGCAAGTTTTCAAGTTTTAGGAAATTCATAGCTTCCGCGTCGAGGTAAATCTGCCACCTTTGCCTCAAGATTCATATCAGATAGTTATATAGTGATGAAAATTAAAAAGACGACCGCAATGTCGAATGGTTTGATTCATGACCCAAATTTTCGAATAATTTTTTTATAATTAACGGGACTGCATAAAATTTTATCTGTAACCCGACGTAATGACCAAATCTGGAACTTCATGGAAAAGGGGGAAAAAAAATCCCTCTAAAAATATTAGAGAGGGGAATGGGAAATTATGAATATCCATTTTATAATTTTAAAAGGACAAAATGCACTTTTTGTCCCTCAATTTTTTAGGGTAGCAAGACTGAGTCATCATCAATTTTTAATTGACAAAAATAATCCTCTAAAATATTTTTGTCATTAATTTAGGTCAATTTAACATAATTTTAAAGACTTAATGGTCATATTTTTTTTTTCAGTTAAGTCTTTTATTTTTTATTAGTTTCCTTATGAATGATGGGGTCCACTAATTTGACTCAACAAAAAAAAATCTTTTTTTTTTCTTTATCATTTATTTTTATTAAGATTTAATATTGATATCATTTAAAAATCAAAACCCATCCTAACAAATCCCACCACCACCTTTATTAATTTATTAATTTGTTTATTAGTAAATAGTAAATATAATATTATCACTATTATTACTTTCCAAGGGAAGTGTCCTAGGCTGTAAATTAAACCGGCGCCGCTCACCACCAACACCGTTATTATTACTTGCACGCTCCGTTTTCAATCACCATGGAAAGAAAAATTGGGGCTGGGATTATGCAAAAAAAACTCAGAAAGAAAGGATTTTTAACAGAGCCCTTTAAGCTTTGCTCTGTTTTTTTTTTTTTTTGCTTCTTATTTTATTATCTCTCCATGAACTGGAGAGAACAAAAAAATTTGGTGGTGACAATGGGTTGTTGAGTTGAGGCTACGCTGCCTTTTGCAATATAAAGTTATGCATAAATTTTTGTATCCCACTTTTAAATTGTATGGAAATTGGGCAGAGGGAGCAGAGGGATCCCAATAGGGAATTTATGCCACCGGCAGAGGGATGAGCAGCCTCGCCGGCAGAGGGATCCCAATAGGGAATTTATGTCGCCGGCATCTACTTCCCGCGCTGACGAAGTAGACACCTGGACCAAGGGAAGACCAACGGCGGCGGGTTTGAGCGGAGGGACCGGAGACAGTATTTCCCGGACGGCGGGTTTGATTTTTTAATAATTTTGATATTAACTCTAGTAAAGGAAAAAGGGAAATTAAGGAAAGATGAATTTGAAATTTTAGTAAAAGAAAGAAATAAATGAAAATCTGTAGAGAAAATCAGTAAGTGATAAGAAAGGAATAGAAAAGAAATTTCATTAAAAGAAAAAGATTTTTGATATTTTTGTTGTTGAGAAAAACTTTAATAAAAATAAATGAAAAAAGAAAAAGAAAAAAGAAAATTTTTTTATTTGGGTCAAATTAGGGGACCCCACTGTTTAGGAAAATTAATAAAAAATTAAAGATTTAACCATCAAGAAGTTTGACCCGTTATTTTTGAAAAATTTCTGTTAAATTAACCATAATTGATGAAAAAAATATTTTAAGAGATTGTTTTTGCTAATTGAAAATCCATGGTGACCATTTTAAAATATGTAATTAAGAACTAGACATGTTGCTTTGTCTTGGGGCAACATCATCCAATTTGATTTCAGTTACTTTTTTGGCGCGCATATTCCCAAACACGAAAAGGCTATATTGTTAATGTTAAGGAAGAATAATTCTAAACCAATCCCAAGAAACAAAAGAATTCCTTTTGCTACCCAAATTCTTTCCTTTCGACTATAATGAAAGTTTTTGTTTTTCCTCCTAGTACACCCCAACTTTGCCTTGTTTCAATCCATTTTGCCAGCTTCAATTCCTATTGCAATCTGCTAACTTGATCATATACACATCTTGCTTCTATAAATGCTGCAAAGAATCCGATCATAAGGACTCAATACATATCATACACCAGCAGATTTCTTTTCTTTCGCCACGAATATCAGCACATTATGACGACTGTACAACCAGCCCTGAAGAGGTCTGAGTCAGTTGCAGAAACTATGCCGGAAGCCTTGAGGCAAAGCCGATACCACATGAAGAGGTGCTTCGCCAAGTACATTGAGAAAGGGAAGCGCTTGATGAAGGTTAACAATCTGATGGATGAAATGGAGCAAGTGATAGATGATCATACTGAGAGAAACCAGGTGTTGGAAGGCCTACTAGGATATATCTTGTGTACTACTAAGGTATGGTTTGCTTAACATGTAATAGAGCTAATTGAAATCCTAAGCTTTTAATTTAGCTGCATTGGACAAACTTAGCATGTGCGGTCTGATATTTTTTCAGGAGGCTGCAGTTATCCCTCCACATGTTGCTTTTGCCATTAGGCCAAATCCTGGATTTTGGGAGTTCGTTAAAGTGAATGCAAATGATCTTTCTGTTGATGGCCTCACTGTCACAGAATATTTGAAGTTCAAAGAAACAATAGTCGATGAGAACTGGTACATTTCTACCTCAAATTATTGCTATATTATATACAGTAAAGATGGAATTTACTAAACTATGAATCTCCATACCATCAAAGATCAAGAGATAGTTTCTTTTCAATTCTTTGATCAGTAGTATTTTGCAAAATTATGTGTTTTACAATATTTTCTGAGCTTACCTAAAAAATACAGGGCACGTGATGAAAATGCGCTTGAAATCGATTTTGGAGCAATGGATTTCTCAATACCTCACCTCACCCTATCTTCTTCAATTGGAAATGGAGTCAGCTATGTTTCAAAGTTTCTGGCTTCCAAGCTGAGTGGTGGTCCTGGAAGCGCACAACCCCTCGTCGATTATTTACTTTCATTGAACCACCAAGGAGAAGTATGACAGCTTTAACTAAAGAATTGACACAGAAATGTTAATTCACCACCCACAAACACCATTCTTATTGATTGTTGTTTCCTCAACTTTCAGAAACTTATGATAAATGAGACCCTCAACACGGCATCAAAGCTTCAGTCAGCATTGATAGTAGCTGATGCAGCCCTTACAGCCCTACCAAAGGATACACCATATCAGAGCTTTGAGCTGAGGTGAACTCCTTAACTTTTCTCCCCCTTTACATTTCTTTTTCCTGTTGCTATCTTGGCCAGAACTGATAAGTGAGATGCATTACAGATTCAAAGAATGGGGATTTGAGAAGGGTTGGGGTGATACTGCTGAAAGAGTCAGGGACACGATGAGATCAGTGTCCGAGGTTCTTCAGGCCCCAGATCCTTTGAATATGGAGAAGTTCTTTGGAAGGCTTCCAATAATATTCAATGTTGTATTATTTTCTGTCCATGGCTACTTTGGCCAATCAGATGTCCTTGGCTTGCCTGACACTGGTGGACAGGTACATTTTTCGGATTTCAGGAATAGAAGAAAAGTTGACACCATCAATTTGGTGCAGATTGAGATCTAATTTAATGTCCTTAAACAGGTGGTTTATGTTTTGGATCAAGTTGTGGCCCTAGAGGAGGAATTGCTTCAAAGAATTAAGCAGCAAGGTCTTAATGTGAAGCCTCAAATTCTTGTGGTGAGCCTCATATGTATGCATGAGAATACAAGATTTGGCTACCTGCAAAAGGCCATATAATCAATAAGGTAGTTCTTGATTTTCAGGTTACCAGGTTGATTCCTGATGCCAAGGGAACCAAATGCAACCAAGAACTAGAGCCAATCTACAATACAAAACACTCACACATCCTGAGAGTGCCGTTTATAACAGAAAATGGGGTTGTTCCTCAGTGGATTTCTAGATTTGATATTTATCCCTTCCTGGAGAAATATGCTCAGGTATGCCATGAATTTTGGGTTCCAACATTCTGTCATAACTTTCTTGATTGACTTATTGAGCGTAGCTTACTCGCATGTTTTCATTTTGGCAAATTACAGGATGCTGCCAACAAAATCATTGAACTGATGGAAGGAAAACCTGATCTAATAATTGGGAACTACACTGATGGGAATTTGGTGGCATCGCTCATGGCCAATAAACTTGGAACTACACTGGTATCTTATGATTTTCTTCTGAACCTACCAGTTCACTAACATTTCCCTTTTAAGAAGATATCCTAACCTTGTGAGTTTCTTATAGGGGACAATTGCACATGCATTGGAAAAGACGAAGTATGAAGATTCTGACGTGAAGTGGAAGGAACTAGATCCCAAATATCATTTCTCATGCCAATTCACAGCTGATTTAATTGCAATGAATACAGCTGATTTTGTCATTACAAGCACATATCAGGAGATAGCTGGAAGGTAAGAATCTCAAGTTCATAGATGGTATTCAAGTTAATTCAAATGTAATAATTCTGGTACTAATGAAAGTTGTTTTGGCAATTTGCAGCAAAGATAGGCCAGGGCAATATGAGAGCCATGCAGCCTTTACACTGCCAGGGCTTTACAGAGTTGTTTCGGGCATCAATGTCTTTGATCCTAAGTTTAATATTGCTTCCCCTGGGGCTGACCAAACAGTTTACTTTCCGCACACTGAGAAACAGAAGAGACTTGCACAATTTCGTCCCGCCATTGAAGAACTATTGTTCAGCAAAGCTGAAAATGATGAACACATGTAAGTGCCAGTAATCTAGACACTTATTACATTTAACAATGTGAAAGAACACCGGCCTGAAATTCTAACATGTTTGTTCCTTGAACAGTGGCTACCTTGAGGATAAAAAGAAACCTATTATTTTCTCCATGGCGAGGCTTGATACAGT
This sequence comes from Oldenlandia corymbosa var. corymbosa, assembly GCA_949775105.1. Taxonomy (NCBI): domain Eukaryota; kingdom Viridiplantae; phylum Streptophyta; class Magnoliopsida; order Gentianales; family Rubiaceae; genus Oldenlandia; species Oldenlandia corymbosa. The sequence continues at coordinate 22,249,044 of OX459123.1, read as the reverse complement.
CAAGAATCTAACAGGATTGACTGAATGGTACGGAAAGAACAAGAGGCTCAGAAATTTGGTAAACCTTGTTATAGTCGGTGCATTCTTTGATCCACTGAAATCCAAAGATAGAGAAGAAGCATCCGAAATACGGAAGATGCACATGTTGATAGAAAAGTATCAACTAAAGGGTCAGATGAGATGGATAGCAGCTCAGACTGACAGAAACAGGAATAGTGAGCTCTACAGAACTATTGCTGATACAAAGGGCGCATTTGTTCAACCAGCTTTATATGAAGCATTTGGCCTAACTGTGATTGAGGCAATGAACTGTGGATTGCCAACTTTTGCAACAAATCAAGGGGGTCCTGCTGAAATCATAGTTGATGGAATTTCTGGCTTCCATATCGATCCCAACCATGGAGATGAAGCAAGCAACAAGCTTGTCGACTTTTTCCAAAAGTGCAAGGAGGATCCTGAATACTGGAACAGGATTTCATCACAGGGTCTTCAGCGTATATATGAATGGTACAAACTTAATCTACTCTCAGTGTCAACTGGACTAAATCCTGTTTCTCCAAACATCAGTACACAAGATTATGTATTTTGAGGACTGCTAATAGTCTTACTGGCTTGTTTTGCAGCTACACATGGAAGATCTATGCAAACAAGGTTTTGAATTTGGGCTGCATATATAGCTTCTGGAGGCAGTTGAATATTGATCAGAAACAGGCGAAGCAAAGATATATTCAGGCCTTCTACAATCTTCAATTCAGGAACTTGGTACACTATCATCATAACTTAACATCATCCCTCTTTCCTGTTAATAAAGTGTTCGTTTTTCTCACTCAACAACAATGCTACAGGCAAATAAAATCAATGTCAGAATGGAGGAACCTCCAAAACAAGAGACAAAGGAGAAACCTAAGCCAAAAACCACACAAAGGCATGATTTCCAGTCATCTTTTTGTTTCAAATGTCAATGATTTTCCAGTTCAATTTGTTCTTACCGTTGCATCTTATAATTTAACGACTGATATATATATGTTAATTTTGTATCATCAGGCGCTCAAAATCAACGTTGCAAAGGTATAGCTACTATCCTATCTTTACTTGTGATGTTTACATATTATACGAGGTGAAAGGCCTAATTAAACTGATGTAATTCCAGGTTGTTTGGAGCTTCATCTTAACTGCTTGGTTGGAATTCCAATTCTGCTGCTAGCTACTGATCGAATCTGCGAAAATTCTCAAATTTTATAATTTCTTTTTCTCCAAATGTAAAGAAGAATTCATAGTCACGAACTTGATATCCATTGTGTACAAAGCAACTAAACACGAGTCCATCAAATGATTCAGATCATTCAAATGTATTTAACAGATAAAGATTTTACATTCCACGCTTCGTGTTCTTGAATTCCTGTCAACTTATTGTAATCGATTTTTCGACTTCTGTAGTTACATTAAAATAATGCAGTACATGCATCCATTGTTCCCACTTTTTCAGCCTGTGAACTGCGATGGTGTCCGGAATAAGATCATGTGAGCACCTACTATTAGTTCCAGGGTAGTCATACATTGCTGGTTTATTAGAAAACCTGTTCTTAGCCTTTTTTCCCATATCCAGCCACTTCCCAACAAGCTTGTCTTCAGGGCCAAAAGTATCAGTTGCAGGAATATCAGAAGTCCCAATCCACTCAACCAGATCCCAAGATAGAATATATCCCATTCCTGACATATAATGCACAAAGGGATTCATGCTAGGGCAAGGAATGACAAATCCATAGTAAAAATCTGATCTTGGTAATGTCCGGAGAGATTTCGCCAATGGCACTAGCCTCAAGAATACATCATCATCAGCTTTCATGACATAATCATAGGGGCGTGATAGAATCTTTGGTAGACTAGAAAAATAAGTGTAAGTTTTCCCGAAATTCATATTCTCGGTACAGTTGAGGATGATAATGTCATGATAACGCATGATCTCGAGCGCCACTCGAGTCCTCTGCTCAGGCTTGGTGAGTCTGCATAAGATGAACTTGACATCAATCCTGGCGACGGGAGAGGATTGTGTTCCATAGAGGAGACGGAGGAAGTCGCGGCGATCATAGGCATCTGGAAGAGTAAGAATTCCTATCAAGAGGCTGAAGTTTGACTGCAAATGATCTGTGTCATTTAGAATGATAGTAGTACTGTTTAATGAACCTGAAAATGGGAATTTTAGGTGGAAACTGAAGGAGAAAACAAACACTAATAGAACTATAGCTAGAGAAGGCAATGAAATCAGAATCAGATGTTTCTTCCGCATTTAGGCAATAGCAGATAATCAAGAAGGCTCTGGAGCTAGCTAGGTAAGGAAAACTTATAGATGATCTTGGTAAATTTCATTGAAGAGTTCTTACATTTGCTAGTTGCATCAGAACCACAACTATAAAAGCTACTTTTCTTCATGATTGACAATCATGCTGTAAATGTGATAAGAAAATGAGAAACTGATATTAATCATGCTTTCCTTGTATGGATGGACTTGGTAACCACCAAATATGAATGGTGTGAGCAGCTCATGATACATGCGCTCCTCGGCGAGAGAGGTGCTCTAAAAACTAAACCTTTGTTCTTTAGAGACAAAATCCTAAATTTCAGAACTCATTGTAAGAATATCCCATCCTCCCGTTCTACGCGTGACAATCTGGCCGTTGCAGTTGAAGAAATCTGATTTATCAGTTACATCAGCAAGTTATGACAATTGGATCCATTGCAGTCGAACTGTCTCTAGCGCACATTTCAGGAGTAATGCTTGTAACTCCTTCTCCCTGCATCATGTGTAGTAGTTCACTCAGATCAATGAATGGATTCACCTATCTTCCATATTTTACCATAAATCAAACCTTTGCAATATTCCGTAGATAAGTTGTATTATACTGTCCAGATGGAAATAAAGCTTCAATTAGGTCTGCCAACACTAGTTGAGGCTGAGAGACTGCTCCATCATACCAGTCTTGCACTGAACAAGACGAGAAAACCACGCACAGATCATGAACAAAATAAGACAAATGCAAGCATCGAAAAGCTAACTAGTTTTGTCGACATTCATTTGAGTTTTGTACAGATAAAGAAGCAGCTCTCACCAAGAATGCCAGAGCTTTGGATTCTTTTGTCAAATCTCCACAAGCTTTGATTTGCAAGAAACGCAAAACAGGAGTGATCATCCACATATGTATTTTGGAGGAACGTTGAGAGAGTGTAAGAAACAGGATCAGGACTATATGTTTCATCAATCACCACATCTACAGTCTACAAAAGAACATTCAGAATCATTAATTTGAAGAAACAAAACAGAATTATGACACAAAACAAAATTTCTAACCATCTGATCAGAACTTTTTCTTTATTCTGCAAATAGATACAGATCAAACTCAGAATGTGGTTCTAAGATCCAGAAGTCCTAATCTGACACGATAATAATCAAACTTACACACAAAATGGCATGAAGATCCTCCAAGTCATCAAGTACTGAAATGTTATATGTCATTTTGTTGATGGAGCCATCAATATTCACTCCCCCAGAATCCTCAATGTACTGTAATCAGGAATTGCCCGCCAACCAAAAAAAAAAAAAAAGAAAAGAAAAGAAATCAGCTCTTGAAATGCTCTAGGTAGGCAGAATTTGTAATCATTCTTCATTCAAGAATATAACATACGATCAGTCACTCTTTGAAATCTTCAGCTTCAGCTATAATTGAAACTTAAGCACTTAACCTTCAATCATATATTTACAGCAAAAATAATTCAACATTATGGATATACATAGAGTGTATCAGAGCCGTGAGTACCTTTAACTTGGATGGATCTTTTGTGAATGACCAGACTCCCTGAAAAGATCAAGACATTTTTACTTGCATTTTCAATGGAAATAGAGCGTCAGAACATCAAATGGAGTATCAAAATCAGTATCAACTGTACTTACACTGCTAAACTCCATCCAAGCAACAACTGGTTTAAAGTTTGCAGTTCTGGTGGCAGCTAATCTGCTCAAACACAAGTAATTCTCCTTAATCTGCAAATCAACCAAAAACGATCAAAAGAGAGGAGTGGCCACGGAAAGCACCCTGATTTTGTAGTGTCAATGGTACAAAGAATTCGCATATGATCCGTCTCTCACCGACCGTATCATAGACCTTATTTGCTCTTGTTTCCATGTTTGCAAAAACCCCCAAGTACTTGATCCACTCTGCCCTCTGAAATTAAATTATATGTGTGAAAATAACTACATAATATTACACCATCTGAAATAAAGTTCATCATTTAACATTATTAAAAAGAAAAATCATACTTGTAAAGGGCTATCTTCGCCAATGGGGACAAATGTTGCATAAGTGCATAATTGTGCTTGATCAGTGTAGCCAATAAAGTGAGCTGAAAATTGAGAAAGCTGTACTGGATCACTTTTATTTACTAGGCCAATTTGTCCCTCACTCAATAACTTCAGCACACATGGAGAAGATACCAAGTCTGAAGTTATGCCTTTCAAATTACCTAGCAAGCCAAGAAGCTGTGGGCATGCAAAACAGATACACGAATCATTTACAAGGACTCTCTGCTCAATATTTCTCAAAGTAAAGGAAATTTAAATGGCTATAAAAACTAAAAGGGTGGCTTTAGTTTACTGATTTTTTTGGGCCAAAATTGATGATCTTGGAGACCTCACCTCAAAGAAAGATACTGTAAATTTGGAAAAATAACAATAAAGAATTGTTAGAGACAGAGATGGCAAGCAATCAAGCAGTTGAGGAACGAAAAAAAGATGAAAACTTGGATTAGAGCACAAATGCACAATCATCAACCTACCTGGGAAAAAGACGGTGTCAATCGAAAAGTTTGATAAGGGGATGACAAATGATTTGATTCTTGAAGTGCAGTACTTCGTTCTAGCAGCCATCCTTGTATTGTTCTGTCTCAATCAGACAATATAAAGTTTCAATTATGCTTTGATTAGGACACTCAAAAAATAAACATTCTGTGTAAATTTGCTTTCCTTCACTAGCAATGATCATCATCGATCCCAGAAAGTTAAAAAAAGAGTTGCAAATTTTGAGTCATTCAATGATGAACAGAGTTGTACCTGAATGAGAAGATAACTCTTGCCATCTAAACCATTCTTGATAACTTTGAAGGTCTGACCATAGTAAATGTGGAAAAATGCAGCATCTTCCACCTTGGAGATATTCCCTACTATATTAACCGCCGGAACAGCCGCAGTTGAAAAAACATCACCACCAAATGCATAAGAAGAACTGAACCAAACTAACCACAAAAAGATCTGGAGTAGTAGTAAACTAGGACTACTTCTCCCACAACAAAAATCACAAATCCCTCTTGAGAAACCCATGATTAGCCCTTCATGCACCCACCAAAATCTCACTTTGTTACGGACAAATGAATGAAGATGAATTTAAGAGATATTTTCCAGTCGAAATTGTATATAAATGTTGGAGGTGGGGGCAGAGGAGTGGTGAAAATGGGAACGTGAATGATTGGATTTCTGCAATTGTCGGGATTCGGCATGCATTGCATTTGTGTAAGTCGACTGGTTATTTTTTTGAAGGGTTAAAACTCTTTTTATCACCAACCCGTGAGCCGGAAATTTATTTTTGCTATAGGAAAATTTGTCATCTTCTTTTCATCAGTTTGCCGTTGTTACGGTTCTTCATCAATATTTCCTTCTTGTCATTGGTAGGTTTCCATATATATACACCATGTGCCCTGCACTAATCTAACACAATCCTTGCGCATGCACTCCACAGCCGCGCAGGTAATGGCTCCATTGGCAAAAGGTGAGAGAAAGGAGCGACGAAAAGTTCCATTTTTACCTCTTCAATTTCTTATTTCTTACTCCCTCCTACTTAGTTAATCGATAATTATTTTGGGACACATCAAGTTACTAATTCGCTTCTAATTACATTGAAATTCTAACAACTGAGATGATTCGGCGCCCCCCCATAATTAAAAGAGGCCTATTGACTATTGCGCTAGATACAAAAAGTTGACAAATTCATAATTAATATTGTCGACACAATATTTGCAGTTTAAATACTAATATGTATGATTTTTGGGTACAGCACGTTGAATATGGTTACTTAGCTACACTTTTTTGTATAGGCTTGGTGCAACAGTGCATGCTGATAGTAAGTCAACTAGGCACAGTAAGTTGTTTCTTGATTATTTCCTATGAATTATTTTACCTTTAAATTATGCAATTGGATTTACAACTTACAAGAGAGCAGGAAGTTAATTCCTAGTCACCTGTGATTATTATTGGTAGAGCTCGAATGGACAGTGTCCTTTTCCCAGTAAAAACTCAAAACCCAATCCAGTTTCACAATGAACTTACTTATAAAGTCACGAGTGGAACTCAACTTTGAATGGTGGTTGGTTAGCTCCCATCCAGAAAGACAAAGTTCATTAATGACGAAAAGAAAAAAGAAGCTCTATTTGCTCTCATGCATATTCACATGTCAACTAGTTAAAACTTAAAAGGATCGATGTCCACTAGATTAATTCAGTTGCACTGCAGTAGAGAAAGTTAATTTATACTTTTTCGGTCCGAAAATGATTATTTAGTTTGAATGTTTATTATTAGTATTAATTGAATTAAAAATAAAAATATAAATTGAACAATTATTTCATAAGGGAGGGAGTAAATACTATCAGTGTCATTTACTGATGTTTTGTAAACATGACTGGAGGGAATATTACTGGATTTATCAATGATAGAATTTGAAGAGGAAAAAAGATAAGAATTCTTGTGTGATTAACAATATCAAGAGAATCAATTTGCATTACAACAGCTAGCACTATAACACACTGCTTGATGACAAAAAGAAATTTTTTTTTTTACAGAAGATGCATATATGTTAGCTTACATCTTTTGTACAAATTACTAGGAAGATATGGAGTATACAATTTTCCCAAGTGGAAAGAAGAAAAAACTACAAATCTGTCGAGGACAAATTGATCTCAACGTGTGCCATAATGTCAAGTGCTTTTTTGACAACTATTGTTAGTATATGAATATAGATAGAATGAATTAGTGAATAAGAATGAAGTTAATTAAGATGAAGGGACATTTTGGTGTACCCAAAATGTACATAGAGCCAAAGTCACCGTCAAATAAGTCCACATCTTGCTCTGAATATTGCTCCCTCCTCCACTCCCCTTCATCACTGAAACCGACACCATTTTCTTCCCAAAATGCATTTCATCATCATCCTCATGAATTTCCTCCATTTTCTTCAAGGGATCTTTCTCCACCAAATAATCTCCCAAATAAATCAAGTAAACATTCAGGATCGCTATCATACTAATCCATGGCGTGAGGGATTTTGCTACAACCCTTGAAAATGTGGTGAATTTTTCCGAAAGGCGGTGCCCGGAAGACTGTTGAGGATGAACAATGCTGTCGTTGTTGGAAGTTCTTGATGAATATGATGATGATTTCACAACTGGCAAATCATGAACAATCATGGGATGCAAATGGACTCGAACTGTGGTTGAAGGAATGATCTGATGATAAAATGTGTTGGCTGTTTGGCGGGTGGAAACGAGCATCCCATGACTCACTTGCACTACTTTTTCATATACCTCAAAGTTTGAAGTACTTGAGAAGTCATCCACTTCATCCCCATCAACTAAGAAATTGTCTTCACCACTTGCTTCATTAATGTTGTTGTCATTTCCAAATCCAACTACTGAATAGTCTTCATTGTTGTTGTTTTCCGTGTTGCTCAAGTTATTCTGGTGACTGGTTTCTCCTGCATTTTGCCGTCATTTAATATATTAAAAAAAGTTAGTATTTCAATTAAAAAGTAATAAAAAGAAAAAAAAGGGGGAAGAGAAGAATATGTGATAAGAGTTGATATACATGAGTGAAAATTTTGGAGAGGCCAACCTTGAACCAGATTCCCTTCTCCTTGAAAAGCTGATGATATGTTCTCAATTGGCACTGTTTTATAATCTTCCAAGAACGACTGAAAATTGCAATTTTGAAGAGTTAAGGAAGGAAGAAATGTCGAAAATTTACTATTATTATGAGACGTAAAAAAAAAGAATGGAACATATTTGGTTACCTTCTCGAGATCCTTGTCGGACATTCCAACCCATCTCAAATTTTCAACCATCCTTTGATCAGTCTTGAAATCTTCATCCATCCCACCAATGTCAATTGGCTTGAAATTGCAATCTTCTCTCAACTGGTCCAAGAATTTGAACGAACTGCCGGCATCATCATGCATGTGGTTGTTGGTGGAAACAAAGGAGAAATCATCAGTAGTAGTGTTAATGTTAGCATAATTTCCACCACCTCCCCAAGTGTCTTGATTCATGAAATTTTGAGAAGCTTGAGCAACCGAAAGAATCTCTTGAACAATATCTTGTTGATGGTTTTGCATGCTTCCATGCATATAACTCGATTGTGGTTGCATCCTAGCATCCCCAAAACCAGCATGTTGGAAATCTTGCACCTCCAAAGGTGGCAATGTAAACCTATGTTGCAATCTTGCACACTCCAAAGCTATATCAACCTACACACAGAAAAAAAAAAAAAAGTAGGTATATATTTAAGCGATACGAAATGACTGAATAACTGATGTGACGCATATAAATGTATATATTAAACAACTTATATATACCTTCGATGGGGGATAAGACATGGATCCATGATTTGGATATGAAGGATTAGGGAAACTGAAGGCTTCATCCGACAAATATTGCATCCATCTACTATCACTTTGTCCCATGTTGTTGATACTAGTCAATGATGGAGAACCATGGATACCGTTGGATGAGCAGTTGACTGATTGCATCCCATAATTATTAGAGCTGTCATTTGCTGTATTATTATTTGAGGGCATTTGATAATCAAAGCTCTCTAAATCATCACATCTTCCATCCGAGTATGGATCCATGCTCGAAGATCGATCACTTGTCACTGCAGCTGCTGGCGTGCCATAATGATCTCCGATTTTGGGAATGTTCAAACTCTTCTTGAATACACGACACAATGCATATGCATCCTGCAAAAATTAATCAGTCCATTTAATTAATTCCGTAACATTCTTATATATAATTACAATGCATAATAACTATTAAAAACGTCTGAAACTCAGAATCTCGAGATTACAATAATTCAGGTGAATTTTGATGTACGAAACGTACCTGCAAGCCAGTATTGGTTTCGCATTCACGTTCATCTAATCGATATTCATGCATGACCCAATCGGTACGAGCTCCATGAGGTGCCCTTCCTCTGTAGTAAACTAGGGTTTTCTTCATCCCCACAGCTCTCATCTGAGAATTTACTTTTCTGTCCTTCCCTGTTGCCTTCCAGTATCCAGCTTTGGTAGCACGATTAGTCCTCGACCCATTGGGGTATTTTCGGTCTCTAGGACTGAAAAAGTACCATTCAAGATCCTTGCTTGGAAGTAATGATTTTCCTGTTCAAACAACACAATAAAAAAAAGAAGAAGAAGGGATTAGATTAAGGAAAGTAAACTAATTATTGAAGGAATGTGAAAGCCCATATGTTTTTATTTCTTTTTAACAAACAAAGAATATCCTCTGTGTTGGTAGGGAAACACAGAAAAGGGGAAAAAGCTGTGGAATACAAAGATCTGAAGGGGACAATGTAATCATGATCGATTTTCCTTTTCCTTTTTGACTTGATCTCTCTAAGTACACATCTTTAAGCTTCAATAGAAGATTAAAAGATGTAGGGACCAGAAGCTAGCAAAAGAGACACATAATAGCACAAGATCATATACCTTCTTTAGATATTTTTTGTACCAATGATAAAGAGATTTTCTTTTTTGACTGTTCAAGATTACAGTTCCTTAAGCAAAGACCATATCACATTTTATCACACTAATTATGAAACCTTTAGTGATAAAACTGAAAGTTAAAGGGATGCTTTTGTTTTCACATCCTTGTGTGTGGATAAATCACATTTTTTTTTAAAAAAAAAAAACTGAAAGCCTTAGAAAAACAGCATGTAAATTGTGAATTCGGGCACATCAATAAATTTGGATAAAACTATGACTTTCATTTCGAATAGACTAGAAATGATGTGCTGGTCTTCTCCTCAATATAAAAGTCGTGGTGTACTAACAAATATGACTCTTAAATTGTAACAAAGTGAGTATGATGCATGGCCAACACATTCGTTCAATTAAATTTTGTGAAAACTTGAACTTAAAGTTGGAAAAATTTATATACCAAAAAAAAATAAAAATTATTTGTTTGATATATATATACCTTTCTTCGCACTCACTTTCTAGCTTAGCAAGTTGCAACTAAACTTTCATGTTTGAATATTTGTTTCTTTCTCATGAAAAAACTTGAAAGATTCATTTCACTTGAGGCGACAATTCGTCCTAAAAGAGACAGTTCCCAAAAACTACAAACAAATAAAATTTCGATTAACCAACCATTGTTGTTTAGGGTTTCATAACATAGAAATCGATGTAACTGAGTAAAGTTCTTCAATTTGATCAAATTTCTTAGTTGGATGTATGCACCAATTAATAATACACAATATTTCATTCCTATCAAGAAGGTGGAAAAACACATAACTAGAAAGATTAGAAACGGCAAAGTAACGTACCAGGCAGGTCCCAAGGTTCACATTTATAAAGATCAACTTCAGGGATGATCTCAAGTTCAATCTTCCTGCCATTGATTTTTCTCTTGAGATAATAAGCTACAAGTTCTTCATCAGTTGGATGAAACCGAAAGCCCGGTGGTAATGAAACAGGTGCCATGATCTTCTTCTTTTTCTTCTCCTAGTGAACTCGTCGTAAACTTTCTAAATTTCGAAACTCTACCCAAAAACACACACTTAAAACACGGTTGTTTGACTGAATTCCAAAAATTAGCAATCCAACCTACACAAACAAATGAGTCACAACATCAACAAACAGTTGATAGAAGATGATGATCAAATAAGCAAGAGTCTAGAAAATGAATCAAAGAGGTGAAGGAGAGATATGGACCTAAAAGAATTTGTAGAAGATCCCAAGAGAAAAGAGGAGGAGCTAGAGAGCTAGCAGAAGAATGGAGAGAAAGGAGGGGATGATGGAGAAGGTTGGAGGGGATTTAATAAGAAGAAGAAGAAGAAGGGAACAAAAAGGAAAGGGAACTCAAAAAGCAAACAATTGTGGGAGGCTGCCACCCCTATACACCCAACTTTATCATACTTTATACATTGTATTTTTTTTCTTAATCAAATGATGGCTTTATTAGTCTTTCTGTTGAAGCTTGATACAGTTTCTCATTGACAGTATTGTGATAAATGTAATAATACAAAAAAAAAAAAAAAAGAAACACAAACATTCCCATACATATATAATATATAGTATAGTTTTGAGTAATTCTTTTTCTTCATGTATATACAAAAAATTATGCTATGCTTCAAACTTGTCCTTTCTTGGAATCTGAGCTTGCCTCGTCCACGTGGTAAACCCCTATTTGATTAGATGCATTGCCCTACCGTGTCTATGTTCGTCTTACTACGTTGTTTCATTGGTCGGACAGGATCTCTCTACGTTAGTAATAACTAACAAAACTGAAATTTGCGGGAAACCCCATTGATTTTGGCGGCTTTCTCATCAACTGAATTCTGCAAAGAATGTTCTTTTCACATGCTCCCCCGCTCCTTATACCACTTGCATCTTCCTTGAACTAATCGCCCTTATCATTACTTTATTTTCACTGTGTTATTAGTTAATTAATTTCTCATGAAGATTAGACAAAACTTTTTGTCAGTATGATGATATGATTGCTTCAAGATTAAATTAATTAAATATAAACCAAGGGTTCTCTTGGTTTAGCAATCTGATAATCAAGGGTTCTCTTGAATCGTATGACAAAATTCTAAATGTAGTACCTACGCATGTATTGGCTTATGATCACTCTAACAGAAAAAATATGAAGACAATTGTATATTTTCATAGTTATATGTATAGTAAGTTGGATCAAATAGAAAATGTGAATTGCGGAGTAAAACAAAAATGATTATGTTCATGGCTTATGATCACGAGATCATTCATGTCAATGATGTGATGATCAATTAAAGGGTTTATAGAATCACATTGCATGTGATTAGATCATCAAACCTATGCATGAAAAAAAAAAGTAAGAAAAAAAGTGCCAAAGCCAAATATTTCTCCTCAAGCTATCCAATTACAAATAATTAACAGGAAAAGAACGTCCGATTCCTCATTCATTTGACAGCTTGAGATCATAAAAAAAAAAAAAAAAAAAAAAAACTAAACCAACTTACCAACTTGGTTGGATCATATGCTACTCTTAACACTAATTGTAGTAATTTAGAAGCTAGCAATTTGATTCAAAAGCACTATCATTTTTATAACTTCACATGTAATGTTGTTATTCCATTAATTTCTCTCAAATGTAAAGCCGAGGTTTGATGATATAATTAAGTTATTATTAATCTTAGGACAACTAATTCTGATGACGGGGCCTACTTTTTGCCACGTGATTCAAAAAGATTCTTACGTGGCAACCAGACAGGATCCTTTGGTTGCAGCTTTTATTCTTCTCCCTGTCCATATATATTATCCGCTTTATGATTGATTAAATTAAATAGTATTGCCACCCCTAATTAAGCTATTTTGCTCCTTCTGTCCCACAAACTTTTCCTTTACATCAATCTCTCTTTTTGTGCCTTCCTCCTTTTTGGGTTAATCTTCAATTTCTTCTTAATTACTACTACTAAATAGTTTAATCAAACAATTTGTATTGCTTCTACTCTACATGTTCCTTCGTTTTCGTACAAGTTTTCTAGCGATGTATATATGAAAATTGCTGCATTTATGTCACATTATTGTTTACATCTACACATTTTGAGATGTGTAATATTTGTTTTTGTTTTGGTTTTACTTGAAAACTCAGATCATGTATTGAAAATGTGAATGACAATCCGTATAAGATATTAGGAATAAAAAAGGCGCTGAAATTTGACTTCTGGGACTAGAATTGGCTTTTCAAATAAGCAAAAGATAGTAAAACAAAATCTGTATTATAAATAAGATCGGCGGCTTGATGGTAAAATCTAAGTTGCCCTGATCGATTTGTTCATAAGGATTTGTTAAACTCTTGGAAAAAAGATCAAATTGGACAAACTTTTGGAGATTTTAATTCTTTTTTTTTAAAAAAAAAATTATAACGTACAAAGCCAAAATCTTTGAAAATGAATGATACAAAGAAATGTGTCAACTTTCTAAAATAGATTACGTACATACTACATTAGTAATTTGACTGTAGAAAGCCATGCATGGAGACTATCGTTTTCTTGGAATGAACAGAATATGACATGCATAAAAATGTAGTCTTTGCGGGATGTGTGGGGTTAAGAGAAAGTAGTCGCAATCATATCTGCTTAAAAATAATAAATGGGGGACAACATTGTTTATTTTTAATTTCATGTCAAATTATTTGAAAATAAAAAGATTTTCGACGGATCCTAAGTATATCATGAGAAATCTATAATTTTCGCATGGGAATTCCCAGGACAAAAAAAGAGGGTTTTCTCACTTGAAATTAAGGATGTTTGATTGAAGTTTGAACGTATTAAAAAAATGGTTGTATTAAATAAACTTTATTAAAATGAGGGGTTTCTTTAATTTAGTGGCAAGCAATTGCCGAAAGATGGCATCTGAAATGCAATTCTTGTACATTGGTCTGAATGGAAGCACTATTCCACGTCACATGAATCAAACAGCCCCGAAAGAGAGCAAAAGAGGGCAAAAGTACGCTTAATTAAATATATAATTAAACAATTTATTAACGAATACTACTGTAAACAAACAGACCAAAAAGTAACTCCCTGTTTTCACTTGGCCTTAACAATATTAAATTAAGCTCCCTATGATTGATTATTTTTTCCTCGTTCTTTGAAATTTTCAGAATCAAGGGATAGAATAGTATCTTATGTTGGGTTCTTCTTGCAATTTTTTTGTAGGATTAGTTTACCTGCACAAATACGTGTTACGCCAATTATCAGGTTGAAAAAAAAAAACACCTATCAGAAAAAATATGTATTCTTTCTTAGATTTTCATTTTTTTGTTCACATTATGCAAAAAAAATCCAAATAGAGTAATAATTATTTTAAAATAGAAGAAACATATATTTTGCTAGGGAAAAAACGAATAACTAGTTTGACGGATAGATCCTCAAAACTGGTTATATTTCCTTCTGGTAATTGTCCAAACCACCGTTGTGCTTGTCCCGTGAGATAAGAAAGAAAAACTTTAGCCATGAAGTCCAACGCGGCGTTCCTGATTCTCATGAGCTGAATGTATCCGTGCAAAAATTGTTGTGGGTCAGAATCTCCTGAACTTTACGAAATCCTCGGGAAAATTGAAGTCTTGAGGTTTCGGGCACTCTCGAATCTCAGGTATGTACGAACTTCTATTCACGATCATTTCTGTCATTCTTCTCATCTCTTCTTGAACGGACAGGTTCTGGTTGCTGATTTCTCTCTGATTCTGACGGATGTAGGGTTCCCCTCGAGGATAATCTGTACCTCGAGGTACAGTCTGTCGAGATTGAGGGGATTGTCGTGGATGATAACGATCTCCTGGGTAACAATCCCCTCGAGGATAATCTGTACCTCAAGGTAGCTCTCGATATATATCATTGTTATCATGGAGGGACCGTTCCGGCTGGATTTTAGGTCCTAGTCGAGAATGCACATTAGCACTTGGTGGGGGATTCCAGTCTTTTTTCGGTCACAAACTCGACACTGGGTGAATGCTGGCGACGTTGGCTGCGAGAAGCCTTTTTGCGCTGGTATTCTTCGTCAAACTCCTCGAGTGCTATATCGAATGTAGGGTACGTTCTTTCTAAACGAATCCCAGAAGGCTATGCTACGGGTGGCAGTTGAATGTTCCTCGTGGAAGGTCTCGTGGTCCGAAGCTTCCTTGTAGCCCTCCTCTTCCAAAACCTTACGTTTGCCTTGTTTCGTTTCGAGCAGAGCCAACGTCTTGAGTGTTTCTATCTCGTCGATTATATCTCTTAACTCCTGCTCGGTTGGATCAGGTTTACCAAGCAAGCAACAACGACGGGTTTCTTACAGCACATATCTTTTCATTCTTTGATTAAGAGTACTATCGTCGCACAATTTTTTGAGTTCGGGTTCGATTTGGCTAACCGTTCTTCATCCCTCGGGGGATTCGGTGCTCTGGCTTGTTTGTTAACCTTCTCAACCTTCTCGGTAGCAGGATTAGTTGTTGATGGTTTCGTGGGAAACTTTTCCTTCCTCCTTTGTCTGTTGTCTGCCGTTCCTTTTTCACCTATGTTGTTCTTGGAACTCAGCCAAGATTGCGTCATCATTAGGGTTTCGCCATCTGGCTAATGACGTCGTGCTGGATTGAGATTCAGCAACTACAACCATCTTTCTTCGGGGAGTAACCCTGATTTGTTAATGGGAGTGAAGAGTTGCGAAAGTTTTGAAAGCTTAAGAAAGCTTGTGACACAAACTCTAGTTTTTAGGTCCCATTGGGCGTGCCACTTGACGAAACTTGAAATTGTATCACCGGTTTAATAGTGGAACTCCGGTAGGGTTTCGTTATCCTGCAACAGAAAGCGTCGGGGGTCTCCCGAGGGTAGACACTCCGGTGCTTGAGTCAGTAAAAGAGTTGTAGAAAAACGTATAATTGCTAATTGGTACTAGAGATAGCGTACCTCAATTATGGTGTGATCAACCCTATTTATAGGAATAGAATTGCCTAGTAGATGTCCGAATCCTACTAGGTCTCATATTACTGAATCGCCCTAACAGGGTCAGTTGGACCCTTTATTGGTGGATGAGCCGGTCCGATAATCTCTGTTGGATATGGACTCGTCATGCACTGACAGTTTATTAAAAGTACGTTAATTAGACAATTTATTTGATTAACCAATTCTAGTTTCTAATTCTATTGGATGCTTAAACTTTGACCAATGATCAATTTGAAGTAAAAATTGATCTCCCAAGTTCGAAAATGTAACATGGTCAGATAATCTTGAAAATAACCAACCACTTATCCAAGTAAGCTCTTTCTTTAATTTCCTAGGCGGTCGATACTATACAAAGAAGCCAATTTTAGTAATTTTTTGAATTAACGTAATTTCTTGGACAATGATTACTAGTAGTATAATTGATTTGATTAGCATTTTTTTTTTCTGAGAGGAAATTAGAGTAAAGTGATTCATTTGTAACCTGACGATATACATTTTTGTTCATGTATAATAGCAATGTAAGCCCATAATTGTTTTATTACACTTCAGAACGTAGACCATATTAAATTGCCGATTCTGAGAATTTGCCTATCAAAACTTGGGAAGCTCCATTATAGTCAAGACTTTCCATTTTGTCGAATTCAAAGGTGCATTGTTGAGCTTATGAATGGACAAGTACAAATGTTAAACGAGGAAAATTGGTTCTATGTGCTGAAAATTATTACTTTGTCCCTAAATTTATTGTAATATTTAAATTTTTTTTTAGTACAAATTATATTAAAAGTAAAATTCAAACTAGACATGTTGAACCAGAGGGAATAATAAAACAATAAAGCATATGACTCAGAATTTTTTTGCCAGGCTTAACAATTTTCTCGTTCTTGGAGATGTCCTCTAATTATTAGAAATTGAAGGATTGGCACAAACAAATTCAAATGTTGTACATTTCTCAAAGAATCTGTACACTTTACTTTGGCAGTCAAATTAATCATGCGCAGATTCTCTCGTTAATTAGGAAAATGGAAAACTGTCAGTAACTAATAACATCAATCAAAACCTTTTTGTACTTTGCACTTTCCAGCATCAATTCACAATTTGGCTATAGCAAGTGAGCACAGATTTCGATACGATTTTGACCATGTAACTGTTTTACTGTTTAAACCTTTAAGTAAAATGCAGGATTATTTGACTGATTTGGATTTTTACACCTCATTTCAACACAAAAAGTAAAAGCTATGTTCCATATAAGTGTTAGTCTTAAGTGTAAAGAAGTTTGTGAACTACATAAAAAGCAAAATTATGGTGCAAAAACTTTGCAGCTGGGCTTAAAAGTATGTTGTTGGTCTGCCTTACAGCAAAACCATTCAAGCCACATTTGGAATCAACACAGGGATAAATGCATTAAGTTAACTATATACTAAGGAGGCATCATTAGATTAGGAAAAAAAAAAAAGTTTATACTAAGAAGCAGAAGGAAACTTGACAGTTCCATCACATATTGGATTTGTGAATTCCTCGATTTTATACTTCTGATGCACTAGTTGTTGATTTTCATCCCACCATCTTTCGGCCTCTCTCTCAGTAAACTTTTTCCGGCTGCAAAAAAAAAAAAATCAAGTTGCATAAGGGCTCGGATGCCTCGGAACTGAATGGTGACAGTATTGTAATAAGAAAAAACAGTGCTCACAGAAACAAAGTCTTAGAAGGACAAAATGTGAATGAAGACTACCTGAACTTAATTCGCCGAAGGCTAATCTGTCCATTTGGTAAAGTTGCCAGAGTGATGTAGACGCCCTGTTGATACTTTTCTACCCACTCATGCATTAAGGAATTCGTTCCTTGAATTACTTGACCTGTTTTTCGGGTATTTGGTTGCTCTGCGACTGCGACATCTCCTTGATGATCTTGATCCCGGAGATGCTTTACAGTACTGGAAAAAACAATAGGCGAACTACATATACTGTCACCAGTTCTGTCTTCTATAGATTCACATGGTTCATGAACCGCACTGCCGCACCTTCGGTTCAAGGTACTATCGCGATCGCATGTAATTTGTTGTAAATTTGCACCATCTTGATGCTCAGAGTTTCTTTCAGTGGTAAGTTTCTCCGACATTGTATAAAGCTGCAACATGTTATGGAATAAACAGTTAACATTTTTTCCCCCCCCACTAAACAGCATACTATATAACCAAAATTATTCCATCAAGTTTCACTTCGGATTCATACAAGGTTGAACTAATTACGCAGATAAATAGAAGTAAAGATGAGAATCTGACAAGCTTTATGCCAGACATTCAAGAAGCACTTCTAGAGGCTACTCATGCAAAATGATAGCTGAAAAAAAGAAACATTGCAACTATGCGCATTGCAGTTTAGGTGATCATGCGGGGGGTAAAGAGCTCTTTAGTAATGGATGATTTTAATTGGAATCATCAAGTTTACCCTTGAAGTAAGCGCTTTTATAACTTCCTTCGCTGCTTTACTCTTCTCGGCTTCCTCCTTTGCAATTGACCATGCTTCCACAACTTTTTGTTGACATTCTTCAATTTTCTCCTTTCTTGTTTGGCATAGCTTTTTAAGGCTCTCAACCTAGGAAGGGCGGGGAAAACATAGTTAAACAAAGAGTGGGGAACCTTTCTTTTACAGAAAAATGAAATGGATGATGAACTAATACATAAATGATATGCAATACTTCACTCAGAAAGAGCAAAGTTGCATCAAGTATGTAGTGAACAGTGTAGATAGAAAAAAGAGTAAGTTAGTACTTCGATTTTTAGCCTGTCAACTTCTGCAGCAAGGAGTTTATCAAATTGTGACAAATTTCTCCCTTCTTTAACGACAGCCACAGTTGGAGTTTGTATAACAGGACGAAGGTCTTGGTAAACTGCAACAGTAGATGATAACTGAGTCTTCAGAGATGGTAACTTCGAAGATAAACTGGGGATCGTCTGGTCTCGGCTTTGTATTTTAAATGATTCAGAGCAGGGAACCTGTTCCCATCTCTGTAATCCACCCAGGATAGGTGCAGTCAAGTCTAATGGTGGCTGCTTGTCTTTGTCATCCAAAGAGGTTTTTGTCAATTTTCTTCGACTCCAAGCACCACTTGCCTCACCACTATATTCCTTGTCATCAGGCATCACCTTCTGTGGTAGTGACAAGGGTCTTGGGCTTTGTGCTTCAAGTTTTTGTAGCCCTCCAGAATCAGCTACTCTTAAAAGCTTTTTGAAACATGGATCACATACTCGAAAAGGTTTCGCCTTGGTTGGTGCTAAAGATGCATTAGTAGCTTTCTTGCTACAGCAACCACGGCAGAAAAGAAGACCACAATTGTAGCAGTTCTGCTTCTTTCTGGTGAAACCAAAAGCTGTGCCACATCCTCTGCAAAATGCTTGGTCAGTAGTATCCAGAGATTTGTGCAAACAAATAGCACCTGTACTATTTGATCCACAAGTAATATGCTCTACCTGCCTGTCCCTTAAGGCCTCAACCAATGTTGGATGGTTTCTGTCCCTTGTATCACCCAATCCCAACTGTCCATTTGCACCTTTTCCCCATGTAAAAACATTGCCCCTCGATGTCAATGCAGCAATGTGGAAAGATCCTGCGGATATACTTTTAACATACTCGTCTCTTATTTTCCCTTGAACAATCGTGATTGATTTATCCCGAGCATGAGGATTTCCCAGTTGTCCGTGAACTGCACTCCCCATTGCATAGACCTTACCCATATTCGTTAATCCTACTGTTAACATATCTCCACAGGCAACTTGAACAAAATCATGATCAACAAGCTCTGTTACGCATGTTGGTAAAAGCTTCCTTTCTTGATCAGAGTGGCCAAGCTTTCCTTTATCTCCATCTCCCCATGTGAATAATTTTCCTCCTTTTCGCATTATTCTCGAACTATCGGTCTTCACTTCCACTATCGCAGCTGTATGCCACGGACCACAGGCGACAGACTTTACCCAAAACCCAGAAAGAGATTCAACTTCTTTAGGTTGAGAAACACTCAAGACATTTCCATGGCCAAGTACTCCAAAAGTACCATCTCCAAATGTAAATAACTGCCCAGTTGCAGAAACTGCTGCTGTATGCCACTGCCCACAAGCAACATTGACTATGGAAACACCATCAAGAACCCCAGATAGTCTATGAGGGAGCCAATGGCATAGCTTGCTTTCCCCACCCAATGAATCAGCATTACATCCATTGTCACCCCAGGTGTATAACTCACCGGAATCTGTCAGAGTAGTGGTGTGATATTCACCACATGAAACAGATTTTGCAAACAACCCAGAAAGGGAGCCAACTATTTTTGGAATGGGAGTGTCTGCATCGATTTTGTGCCCCAGCCTCCCCTTCTTACCTTCACCCCAACAGAAGACTTCGCCTTGCTTGGTAACTAGAGCAGCATGTTTCGTGCCCAAAGACAATGATTGTACATCAAGCATCATAGTAGAATCCATCACTTTGGGTATTAATGCATCGCATTGCACATCCCCACCAGCAAAACATCCTCCATCTACTCCTTCTCCCCAAATCAGAAGATCTCTCAATGTTTCCATCTTAATTTGAGCAGTACCATGAGGAGGTTTCCCATACTGACTAAGATTGTGTGTCTGGTTTTCTACCTTGCCACAATTAGCTTCCCCTTGCTTTTGATATGGTGAACTGGTCAACATATCCACCACACTTTGCCTACTTGACACACTTGAATTAGAGTAAAAGCTACCAGAAGAACAGGATAAGTCATCTGAACACCTCTCTGACAAAGATTGCATGGGACTTCCATTTACACTGTGAACCTGCATGTTGGAAAAACTGCATCAAGTTATGAAAACATTAAGAAAAGACTGGTAGATTGAATATTGGACACCAGTAAAACTTGCTCAAGAAATGTAAATAAAACTTTCTAGGAAGAAAAGAAAAAATCTTGGGGAGTCATTCCTATCAGAGAAACAAATCAGCATGCGAATAGCCAAGTCAGACACATGAACGTAGTGTTTTCACTACCCAGAAAAACTCTGCTCTATTTTCAAAGGACACCAAGTACAAAGATGGCAGTAAGAACCTGAGATGACTTGGTTGTTCCGTCTGAGAGTCCTATAATCTGCTTCATCCTCATAAAACTTGCTGGGCTGCTTACACAACTTTGACTCCCTCTTTGATTCTTCAATGAGCAAAACAATCTCTGAGTGTGATTCCTTGATATTATAGCTTTCAAGCCTAAATACCAGGAATCAGCCTGCTCTTTGTCCTTGCAAATCTACACATCAAAGGTAGAACCAAGTATGGACTATTTTTAATGATACAGGAAACAAAACATTTTAACCATAGAAAAAGGTTGCATTTGCTTAAAATCCAATACCAGATTGAGAGAGCGCTCGCCATTTGCATAGATAACTGAAAGACTTTGACTTTCTTTTTCTGGTTGCATTTGTTTCTGAGATTCATTAATCATTATAAGTGATAAACATCCCAATGAGAACTAGTATGATATGAGAGGAAACAACAAATGATTAAAATAAAAAATGGTTCATTAACTCACAAGATTTTGGCCACGAGTTATGCTTGTTGCCGAACTTAGTTTCATTTGCTTTTCCATCTGACCAGAGAACCAAATCAAAGATTTCTCATCCTGAAATGAAAACCACCCTTCAGGAACTGGTAAAGAACGAGAGCTATTCAGTGATGATTAGGGATAGTGACCTCCCAGAACATTAAAAAAATTGATCATCTTAAAGATCACAGGATGAATACAATCCAATACGATCAACTTAAAGTTTTTGCAATGGTTAACTAGATAAATGAGTGTTGTGATGCAAATTTGCAATGACTATGCTTACCATGGAGAGCCTGAATGGGCAGAATTTGGGCTTTCCTCTTCTGCCATACTTCAGGAGCTGTGCACCCTTCTTCAATGATACTATTGCCTGCATGAAGTTTAAAAAAAAATTAAAAAAAAGAAGCCACATTACTAGAGCCCAAAATTTCGCAAAAGCAGATTTTCTCATTAGACAAGAATTTCTGACAGAGTAACTCAGAAAGGACTCCTTTAACTTAATTTGGCATTTCTGGGCAATCCGACAAGGTTAGGCAATATTCTGGGATGATGTAAACATAGAGGAATACATTACATACATTAGTCATAGTGAGAAAATAAGTCCCAAGTATGGAATGCAGGACAACGACCACAACTGCAATGATGAGTAAATTGGAGCCAGGGAGGGGGACTAAGAATGCTTAAAATCTATAGCTAATTCATTTGGAGCTATTGGTAGATTTTAAGCCTATCCACAAAGCTCTTTAAGCGTTATAACAAACTTTCATATCCATCAAAACTTTTCATCAACGTTAACTAGAGAGATTTCCATCACTTTAATTGCTTCAAATGGAACTTCTTTGCACCAGTGATATTGAGTGCAAAAGTTCTAAACTCTAATTTAACAAGTACATGACTGCATCATAATTGCGAAGATGAATCGAAGTTCAGTTTGAACTCATAAAACTGAAAACCTTGTACACAGATGCTCAGAGTTTGGCATTAGGATCAAAGTGACATCTCAAAAGTGAAAACACATTCATAAAACCATAAACAACAAAAACCGAAAATAAAGGTAAGCTCTTGCCCATTCAGAGCAGGAAAAATAACAGGGTTATGGAACTGCATTGCTACAACTAGCAGGGCAAATTGGCATGGCACAAAACCCAAGTTTTCTTTCACTCAAAGACCAACTTTATAATTATCCATCAAACAACACATCAAGAATGCCAGAATGGTCATTATCCCAGCACCCCTGAAAATCATTTTCCCTATAAAAAAAAAGTTAAAAAAAAAACTAGAAAGAATCTCATGAAAAAGACATGATACTGCAGAAATGATTGAATTGAAAGAGATAGAGACAGAGATGAACCTGTTCAACTGCTCTATCAGAAGGCCACACTGGTAACTGATCATCACCCATTTTTTTTTCTTCTGACCAGAATTTCATGTACAGTTGAAGAAGATGCTCATTGAAATGGGTAGAGGATAAAAAGAAAGAAACAAAAAGACAATGCAGGGGAAGAAGGGAAGGGAGACAAGTGAAACAGAGAAAACAACCCTTCGGTTTCCTTACAAGGGAACCTTAACAAAACAGAATATGTGAAGAAGCATAAACACACAGTTATAGTCAGTGGAGGTAATAACACCACCCCTGAATACTGTTGCTTAGTTGCATTACGAGTTTACAGTAGTGCCATATTAAAAAGACAGTAAAGAAACAGAGGAAATAAAAATCATGAAGAATTGGAAGTTAAAAAAGAGTTGAAAAGGGAAAACAAAGGAAGAAAAAAAAAAGGGACAGGATTTTGAAGAACAGTGGGGATCCCCTTCACATCACTTCACTTCAATCCTTCTTTTTGTTTTTGCTTTTCTTGGTTAGTGTAATGATCCTTATTCTTCTTCTGCCATCATTACAAATTTCTTTCACTTTGGGTTCTGTGCAAATGAGAAGAAGAAAAGAATACACAGTACAGTGATTGATTGTCACTCTTTTACTAAACCCGCACGTGTTCAGCATTAAAACATCTTACATTGTACTCCTAATTCATAGTTTAACCAAAAATCTACAAGAAATACTCATTCCTTTGAGGGCTTACTCTAAAAAGATTTTTCTTGCACTAACTGAAGGGTAATTCCTTATAAAGACTGAAACTTGAAAGAGATTCTTTCCATGAGTCATTTCTGGGATTTTTTGCTCTTGCATTACTGAATCTAATTACTAAAAACTTTTAACAGTTTAAAATTTACATGGTTTTACTTTGGACAAAAAAGGACAAGTATCATATACTTTTCAGACATGATGACTAACTATTGTAGATTCTTTCTGAAAATGGATTTCCAGTAAAAAAATAAAAAAAAAATTCAGGAAAAGAGAGAAGAAGAAATGAAGAAAAACAAATTTTATTCTTTGACCATTAGTGAAGTTTGTGCAATGCAACATACACATAGACTAAGTAACCAATTAGTGTAGCAAGACAAGAACGTTACTTTTGCCTACTAAATAAGGAACCTAAAATTATTGATAAATAGTATTGAAAGGGTTTGTTCTAGTCCAAATTCAAGGTAATATATACTCCATCCGGGGGGTTTACTTGATATCATTTATTGTCCCAAATTTTTGTCAGTGGAGAAGATGACCAAAAGAGCCCCTTATAGTCTTATAAGTCGTACGTACAGGTCCCCATTGTTTCAGTGGGTTTGTTTGAACGTAGATAAATAATGTAAGTAAGAGAGATCAATCATCAAATGCTTCCAAAGTTAGGTTAGCAAAAAAAAAAAAAAAAAAGTCAGCCAAATTTTAAAAAAGGATTTCTACCTTAGCTACTCAGTGCTGACCCCCATATGGTAATTGATCATAATTATTAGACCGTGCATATCTTCCATTATAAATTATGATTTGGTAAAATCTTTATAAAATCGAGTAGAAATATTCTTTTTCATTATTGATTGTGCGCACCATTTGAACACAACCACATCATCAAATGGTTGATGATATATATATATATATATAATTATTCTTTCCATATGAGTAGTTGTAGAACTATTGAATCTAATAGTGTGACAATCGGATCACATTTTGTATTTGTAGGCTGATTGGTGAAAGCATTTCTATGATCACTCTTTCCGTCCCATGATAAAAATCCTACTAATATTAACCAGCACAAAAAGTGAGGAGTGGAAAAAGGGGACATTTTTAGTAGTACTACAAAATTGGAAGCAGCCGTGCTTAGTTTTGTGTGTGTGCATGAATTCCTATATGATTGTTTTAACTTGTAGAACGCGTGTGTACTTGTGCTCTATACATATACTTCGAGCATTGAACCACACATTAATTTAAACATTTGTGGTTTGGTCATTTTCCACAATTACAAAATTTCAATTTTGCCAATTTTGATGTGATTCTTTAGTGATATGATTGATTAAATTGTTGGAGTGTCTTAAATCTCTTTTAAGCTTTCATCATTTTAGTTGTTCCGCCCAACAATTGGATAACTTACTCCTCACATGGCCATTACTACTAGTTAAGTATATTAAATAAATTAGTACACTTGCTTTTTGACCTGACAGTAGCTGAAAGAGTGTAAATATTTGTAGTTGTAATTGGAGCATCTGAAGAAAAGCCTCTGCAACTGTGTGAGTTCAGAAAGTGTTCATTATAAGCCCTATGAAAATGGCTATGGGGTAGCCGATTATATAAAACGCATGCATAAAGCGATTAGGGAAAGGGAATCCGCCCCTTTAATTGCTGAGTTACAAAATTTATGACTATTGTGGGCTACTTGTATAGGATCATGCAGTCAAAATTTCACAATCATCGCCCTAACCATAGTCTATAATTGTTTTTCTTAATTTTTTTTTTTAATGTTTACTTTTGTACTGGTTTTTTGCAAGTGCAAAGAAATTTGAATCAACGTTGGTACCCAATTAACGGTTTTGGCTTTTGGGTTGATGCATGTAGGTACATATCAATATCAGTACTCCCTCCGTCTCATAATTACTGTCCAATTTGGGTTTTCATTTCTAGTTCAAATTATACTAAAACTGAAATCTCAAATTCGACAATAATTTTGGGACAGAGAGAATATAATTTATGCAAGAATAAAAGCATTAATGGCAAGAACATAATTTTTGTGATTGTCACTGATTAAAATCACTTAACTAAAACATGTACGAGTGTCACTGTGCTGTTAGGTGCGAACGAGCAAGGCTGGATTGGTTGTAGCAGCATTAAAAACTTTTTCAACCTTATAAGCTACTATCTTTTGCAAATTTTTGCGAAACTGGAATAAGGCATGTGATTTTTATAATTGTCTTATTACTTCAAAATAATTATTTTACTAAGCTTACTATCATTTCTGGAAAAAAAAGAATGAGTATTTTACAACCTGCTGCAGCATGGGGGTGGGGGGTGTTCAGTTATTGTATTTAGTTCATTGCCTAGACAAGAATGAACATTGTTGACAGCTACAAAGATCATATGTTGGAATACATTACAGTAATTGCAGGGATAATGCATGTTGCAGATCCCTGTGTGTTTGTGATCTTGTCTACTCTCTACAAATTATAAAACATTTGCATTAAATCCTCCAAGGCCCATCCTAAGATAACATAATACCTACTTCCATCAAACCCATTGCATTAACAAAAGGAATTGAAGAATTAATAAGAATGATTAGTATAAAACATCAGTAAGCCATAGTCACGAAGATCGGGTGAAATGGTAAAATTAAATAGTTATTATCACGAGATTTTAGTTCAAAATTTTATTAAAAAAAAAAGCGGTCCGATTTTACCCATGGACATCAATTGGTAATGTCATATATCTTGATTTAAATGCAACATCATAACAGATGACAAGTACTTTGCATTAGGGCAAAATCATCAAATTTGACACATTTGTTTCTACCTGTCCATAATCTTCCGTTTGTATTCATTATGTTGGTATTACTTACAATGACCATATAAACTGAAAGAGAGCACACAACTAAAATGGTATCAATGACAGTTCTTTTCAACTCAAGGTAACTAAGATTATACAAATTGTGATAAAATGGTATTCTTAACTCTTAATTAGCAGCCTTTTAGTGGAAATGTTTTAATGTAAGTTAGGGTGTTAGGGGACCACGTGGGAAGGCTTCTCAGCAAAGAACACAAGTCAAGAGATTATTACCTCACAACTACCTAACATCTTAGCAATTGGTAGGGCAGTTCACATGAGGGTTGTCCCAAAATGAAAATATTTTTAAAAAAATGTGGGCATATCCCTCCATTGAAGTCCATCTAGTGATTATTTTAATTGAAGTATGGTATATCAAGCTTTATGTCCACATGCCATAGGGCTAATGTACAAGAAACATTAGGTACCCCCTCCTTATTGACAAAGGGAAGAAGACATGCTAGAAAGTTGTTCATACTTCATTCATATAACCCCTAGCCTATATTGGCCCTATGTGTATTTGATCCAACAACACATCCTTAAAGATTTGTCAAATCTAATAGGATATAATAGACCCTTTGATTTTGTTCATCGATTTTATTTTTTATTTTTTACCTCTTTTCACATCAACTAGCTTTGCTTGATTGCTAGTTCTTTGCCTTTATGTTGAACCTAAAGTGTTGTTCACCCAATGCAAATTAAAACAATTGGCGAATGCAGATTGACGTTATTATGGAGATGGTTTAAAATCTCATTAGAATAGTCCCAAAAAAAAAAGAGTAGAAAAGGAAATCATATTGATACCATAGAGTATTTGTCATGAAATGAAATTTTTAGCAATTTGCTTTTAGTTCAACCAACAAAGTTGAACTGTAAAGGCTGCCTAGGAGAAGAGCCTATGTTGGACTTATTCGATCCCTTACGTGCACATAACTTTTATTGTGAGCAAACAAACATAAAGAAAAGGCCAAAAAAAAAGAAAAGGGCTTTGATGAAGAAGAGAAACATTCGAGCCCAACTCAACCAAAAGATGCAAAAGAAAATGTTTTTGGAACAAAAAAACAAATGCAAATTATTGCGCTCATTTTAATCTTCTTGGTTACTACTCCAACCCATGCATCTTCCTCATTTGGGTGACGAACCCGATAACGTGTTGAGGATCAGCAAGAGATTTGGCAACACTTATTCTTTCCGAACATCTTTTGATCCATGCGGACAGCTTAGGAAATTTATCTTCAACCTTAAAGTTACCGAATTTCTCATAAGCTGGGAACCAATTGGTCATTGCGATGGCTATGATATCAAGAAACCCGAAGCTATCACCCCCGAAATAACCCTTGTCCGACAAAGCGCCCTCTACGCATTTCAAAACTTCAAAGAATTCGTTCTTTGCTGCTTCCAGTTCATCAGCGCCTCCGGCCTTCCAAATGCTTCCGCCACTCTCAAACAACTGCATCACAAAACCTCATTAGCTAAAATATATATAAGCGAAAAATGTTGCAAAACAATAATTTTTAGTGATGAGCTCCTAACTTTCTTGTCGATGAAGTCGGCCCAGAATCGAGCCCGGGATCGTTCATAGGAAGATGAAGGCAAAAGAGGAGGAGAAGGAAAGGTTTCATCAATGAACTGCACAATGATGGTGGACTCGCAAATAGGTTTGCCATCATGCAATAAAACAGGAACTTTTTGGTGGATGGGATTTGATTTCAGAAGCAATTCACTTTTCCCTCCAAACAGGTTTTCTTCCTGATGCTTATAGGCTATGCCTTTCTCTTCCAATGCAATTTTAACTCTTTGGCAAAATGGGCTCAGGGGAAAATCAAGAAGCAGAAGATCTTCTTTTGCCATTCTTTCCTTTTCCCCGGATTGATTACTTTTCTTTCTTTGATTTCAGTTAGCTCTGATGAACATGACTAGCACACGTATAGGTTTATATAGTTAACTTTGTCCTTAATTATCCTAGGCAAATACGCTTCTGAATTAACGACACAATTAAAAAGAGAGCATTGTTAGGCTCGTCAGAAATGATGGATATTGCGTTTGTCTTTTGAGTTAATCAAGGGACGGTATATACTTCACAGCCACAAAGATGGTACACTAGTGCTGACAAAAAAGCCGTGAAAACCAATAATAAGGAGAGAGATCACAGTTAACTGACCCTAGCAAAGTAAACTCATATTTCATTAGTTTTTGTAATTGAAAGTTGAAACGTTCCCAGAAATCAATGATAATAAACACTAAAACCATTCACATTTCATTTGTTCTGTACACTGTGCAGCGGTAAAATAATGCTTGAATTTTGTTAGTATTTTGTAAGGTGTCAAATCCTAGATACCAAAACGATTATCCAACTCTGACATATACAATGATGTGAATGTAGTGCTCGGGATTCATTAGGTTGTTTACCACCCAAGCAAAGGGAATCTCCAATTTTGGTTCGATGCCCTGAATGCGAATTAGCTTTAGTTCAGGTGTGTCCGACAGTGAGCAAGATTTTAGACGTTCCTGTAACATTTCTTCTGCTTCATCAGTGCCAGTAGCACCACTGCCTGCCGCTTCAGGTTCTAATTTCTCGTTTTCCTTCACATTTGGCGAACAAGCACTATCCTTGGGCAAAGTTTTGTTGGGGAAAAACTCAGGCAAAAGAGATTTGATGGCATCACCCAAAGTGAAGCAATTGCCTGCAACCATTAACAAACAGGGTGGCCGGTGGCGTGAATAATACTTTATTCTTCAAAGCATAAATCAACCAACAGTATTCCTAGTCAAATAGGTCATTATGAACCAGTAACACAGGATGAAAAACACAACCAGTATCCATCACGAGGAATTTCTCATCTTTAGACGTTAACACTCATTATTAGAAAAAGGGCTAAAAACCAGGGGGAAAGGTAGCACGAGAGTAAGACCAAAATAAACAAATCCTGTGATCACCAAATAACATCAGATTTCCACTTTTATATACCCAATTTCTGACCATAACAGCCACTTGCCAACTTCAAACAAAAAGTCGAAAGTAATTACTTCAATCAACAACAACCAATTACTTTGATCAACAAAACATTTATCTTACCGTCATCATTAATCTCAACCGGGCGGTTTATATAAGATATATTGTCCCAACTATCAATCACAGGTAAATCCTCCAAGTCATCAAAATCTTCATTGAAACTTCGGATGTACAACCTAATTGGAATTCTACCTGCCAGAGCAAATATCAGATAAAAGATGAACATGACCTAAAAATGAGCATCAGATATTTTTCTTTTTTTAAGGTTAGCTTCTCAATCAGAATCACTGTTCCTCTCAATCATGTCAAAGTGAAAAGAAACAGAAGCAACTTGAAGAATAGAGCCTTGAACATCTAAATAAAGTAAAACTTAAAAAGTAAAATTCATTACTTCTTCATCTTAAAAACTGCAGAGGAGCCAATGCATACAAATGATTTCACAAAGTTGAGCCCAGACAAAAATTTGCACATAATCTTACCTGCTTTAGTTGGTCCACTAGCATCTGCCTCAGTAGAAGCCTCCCGAGATTTTAAAGAGGATATGTTCAACTTCATTGACAGGTCATCCGCAGTAAAGCCAAATTTCAGTTTTGATGCAAAATGTAGGTATGATTCCAAGTTACCTGACCAAGGTCATTGATATGGGATCAAATGCAGTTCACATCAAATGCTATGTCAATTATGAAGATGCTAACTGCTAAAAAACATACCATTTAAGACAGAGCGCCAAAGTTCTGACTGATCATGTTGTGACATATTCATAACATTTTTGCAGTTCCCATTGATTATATACGCAGCCTGCACATATATTAAGGCATCTGTTTTTTAGAATGTATGAAATTCCACTAAGCATAGCATTTCAAGATAATCAGAGGTGTTATACAGAAGAGAGTCATTTTTTCACAAAAATTAGCTCTGATCAACTACAATATCAAACAATGCCAAGTACAGATAATATTGATCCTCAATCCTTTCTGCAAGCAATAAGTAGGATTTCATTCCAAGATTGCTGATGGTTTAACAGCTGGAATCTAGGTTCAAAAGTGAGCATTTTAATCATGTTTGCAAGCACATTTCACATCTTTCATGTATGAATACAGACAATATTTACTAAAAACAGCTTTACTTAATTAAGAACTTGAAAGAAAGAAAGAGAGAGAAAGAGGGAAACACCTCCCCCAAACATACACCAGCTAAACACATAGACTTTGCCTAACCTCTTTCAACGAATTAATGAAGCTCCATTTCACACTATCTTCACCTTCACAAGAACTCAAGACATTTCCAGGATATCCCCTAAAATGGACCTGCAACAAATTCATTTATCAGAAACTTTTTCGTTTGGGAAAAAAGTTATTAGGCCTGAACTTTAGCCATCCAAAAAAAGGAGAATCTTAATCTTTTAACAATTAGAAAAGATATGAATCAGAATCCTTGTATTAGTTTCAAATCAAGACATTAGCATAAAGGGAAAAAACTCCTTTGGACCTAGAGGCACCAATCAAGCATATAATTTTGTTCAAAAGATAATCAAAGTCAGACACATCAATCGAAACATAAAACCCCTTCAGCTGCAATCAGTGTCTTCAGTATGACATTTTAATCAAACAGCTCCTTTTGGTGCATTAAATGACCAAAGGAAATACTCCGTAGAACAGCACAGAGGTGTCTGTAGATTGCCAAAGATGAGGCACCCCTCATGATGATGGCTATAAAATACTGGTCAAACTTATTCCCTCTTTGTCAAAATGATTGTCATGTTTGGATTTTCACTTTCAATGCAATTTGTACTAAAAATGGAAATCCAAACCGGGACAATCATTTCGAGATGGAGGGGGAAAAAAAGGTTCACGGAAGTTACTAGAGTGAGAAACTTATACCGTTAGATTCCAAGGCCTCTCCGGTTCGGAACAAAGAAGATCAAAAAGAACCCCCGTTGGTATATACCTGGAAAAGGCACCCTTGTTTCAGTTAAGATAGAGAAAGATAAAAGACGATAAGAAGATAAACCAAACGTGTCGTACAGAGGCAACACACGTGAGCCTAATATTACGAGTACGATTAAAGTTTTGATTCCATGCCATAAGTACAGCACATCATCTAAAGTAGTACATATAGCTACCAGGCAACAAGGAGGGACAAGCCAAAACGACGACAATTTTGTGCAATTAAGTCTATGAATTAGAGACGATATGAACAAACAATCTCAGCAATTAATGAAGCAGTTTCAGGCCGCTAAACCTGCTCTTATTGATGATTTGACTAAGCAGTTAGTATTGTAAATCATGCCAATCAAACTTAAGTAAAAGCCATCTATGATCATGGTTGTCCTGATGTGATAAATATCTGAACATATAGCAGCGTACCACTTAAGAGGTAGTCCTTTGTACTCGAACCATACGGTGTCGACACCTGGAGGAAGTGTACTACTGAAGTACGGCTTGATCTGCGATACTAACAGGGGCAGATATCCTATACGAGGAGCCAAAATCTGAAACAGAGAAACTGAAACCGTAACTAAATCAGGAGAGCCAAATCACCGGCAAGCAGCAGACAATAGACGAAACCCAAGAAGAATTCCAAATCATATTGGGAAAAAGCAATTGCCAGTAAGCATGATAAGTTACAATCAAGAAAATTGTGTTATTTGGAGAAGTTCTGGAAAACCAAAAAAGCTGAGAAGATGGTCATCATGGTCACAGAGAGGGGGGAAAACCCTGTCTGATTTGAGAATTGGTAATTAATTACCGACTATTATGTGATAGCCATCAGCTTCACTGATAATAGCTATCTACTAAATTATTATACATACAGTTCTACCAGAAGTATTGACTAAACATATAATAGTTCGCTAGGATACATGATAGCTTCTAACAAAACCAAGGAGATAAAAGTGGCTCAACCACAATTAAAACCTTAACTCAATCATAAGGGTCTAAAAAATCAGTCAACAGAAGAAAAGGTTGATGGTTTAATTCTTGCAGGCAAAATGCCATGAAAATAAGTAAAATCTATCATCAGAAGTGTGATATTGAGAATTTCCTTCATAAGCACAAAAGCATACAACTAATTAGCAATTAAACTTATGAGTTTCCAAACAGATCATAGATCAACTACCACATTCGTGTGAGGCGTGCAACTATAAACAGTACATCAGAGTATCCACGAGTTCTAAAATGCAAAAATCCAAAAAAACATGAGCAGCATTATCAGAATGTAACAAGCATAACAATGCTTAATCTGGTTTTGATCAAACCCCAAACTCCCGAGGGGAAACAGGAATTATGAATGTAAACCTCGATAACAATTAGAGCAACATTCATGAAATCGTCTCACCATATTCCTAAAAGAAATCAGGAGCAAATACATGGCTATACTTCCAGATAAATGAATTTCCACGCGCTTAAACTTCAATATCAATAGAATTAACAGGCAAGACTCTACGCCACCACATTAATCGACAATCAAGAAATTAAAACGACCGAACTCAAGAAAACGCATGAAGGTCAAAAGAGAGTGGACTTCAGTCATAAACCAACCAAGAAAAGTTAAGAAAATAAACAATCATAATTCAAAAAATCAGTAAAACAAAGAAACGAGGCAAACGCGAATTTGTGGATAACCATAGCAGGGGAAGGGGGAGGAAGAGTGGTGACTTCGGATTCATGGAGATGAATTTGAAGAGGTATGGCTCCTTCCCACACCAATTTCTGAGCTTCTCTTGATTTGTCGTTCTTCGCCATTCCCCAAAAAAAAACCTATACGAAAAAATCTCAGCTGTTCACAATGCTTGTATGATCCGAGGGTTTTAAGAAGTGATGAGAAATTCGTCAGAGAAGGCGGTGAAGAATCATCTTCTGAATTAAGCAGCAGATAGTTTTCGTGATTTTCGCAGTGATGAAGAAGCTTCAAGCTTTTCGCTCGCTCGCTCGCTCGCCAATTATTATTGGAGATGTTGTTGAGTTTCACACGCTTTCTCGTTGAAATTTTAGATTTTCCTTCGTTTAGCCTACGCTTTCTTCTTGATACAATATATTTATACATCATTTTATTTTATTTTACCCATAGAAAAATATAAATAAAATTTTTATTTTGATAACTTATGTAAGAGCAAATTACAAATGAGTTGAAGAGTAAATGTTGAATCTTCTTTTCTTTTGTGTTATCATAAAACAAACAATGAAACAGTCCAATTATTGGACTACTATCATAATATCTTGAATTATTCATTAGTTTGATAGTGGTTCTTTTTCCTGTTCTTTTCTACCTAAATTTTCATAAACACATAAACCGTTAATAAAAAATTAATACTTTTGGTGAGAAAAAAAAAAAAGAGGAATAATAAGATTTTTGTAAAGCTCAGCTAGAAATTTGAAGGGCAAAAAAATGAATAATCAAACTAGTAGATCATCAAGTTTACTTTTTCGGTCTCGAAAATAAGAATCATGGTTATTGTAAAAAAAAAATTACAAGTAAAAATCTTTTTTCGGAAAGGTAATTCTTGAAAATAATATACATTCATTTTTTTTTTTTTGTTGGACCATCAAATATTTCTTTTCCTTTTCTTCGCAGTGACAAATTAAGTGTAAATTAAGTGTAACTGAAATGAGAATATTAAGAATTGTTCAAAAAGAACACGGGTAAAAAATAAAATAGTGTTCCTTGTAAACTGGGCTCAAGTAAGAAGACCCAATAGCCCGGCCCACTATTCTTGTATCAAATGAAGTTGCGGCAAAACGGCAACAAAATTTCAGGGGAAATGAAGCCCACCGCCGATCCAGCATCATTGCAGCAAAACCGGAAAGATAAAAAACAAGGAAAAGCTCGTTAGTGAGTCACCATCAACCTCCTCTCTCCCTCGGCTTCTCCAGCATCTTCAAAACCGTCTCTATCATCTACCAGAAGGAAAAAAAAACACACACACACTCACACAGTAATAAAACTCTCCCGAGTTCCCTTATTTCACAATCCACACAGTACCTTTACCTTACTCAATCCACCCACCAACGTTCTTGACCTAGACTCTTGAACCCCATAATTCAACTCCAGATACGAAAGAGAGGAACACACACAAAAAAAAAAAAAAAAACCCGGAAAGAAAGTTATTTTCGTTTAATTCGTTGTTTGTTCAGGTGCAAATGTGAAAAATC
Source organism: Oldenlandia corymbosa var. corymbosa (assembly GCA_949775105.1). NCBI lineage: Eukaryota > Viridiplantae > Streptophyta > Magnoliopsida > Gentianales > Rubiaceae > Oldenlandia > Oldenlandia corymbosa. The sequence continues at coordinate 22,214,623 of OX459123.1, read as the reverse complement.
TTTGCTACCCAACTTGAAGAATTGTCGAAATAATGTTTGGGGCCGTCCAATTTGGAGTCTTGGCGGCCTGTGTTGTGCTGTTTGTACCGATGGGAATGGCGGGTTGGCACTTGAGCCGCAACAAAGTCCTCTTTTTTAGCGGTGCCCTTTTCATTACCCTCGCGGTAGGTGTTCATTTGACTCCATATTTCCCGGCATTTTCCAGTATGCTTTCTTCGTCGCCTTCGTTATCATCGTTGCCTTCATCGCCTGTTGTATCTTCTGTAAATCGGGATTCTTGTATCGCTTGGCTCCATGATATTGAATTTCAGAATAATATAGATTCAAACTCTAGTGTTAGTCATACCAAGTCCTCCTGGAAGTGGAGGGATTCCAGCAACCGTTTAGTGGATTGTGTGTTTCAGAAGTTGAGTAAATCTGACGCCTCTGATTTGTTAAACGGATCCTGGGTTGTAGTGGCAGGTGATTCGCAAGCGAGGTTAATGGTGGTTTCTTTGTTAGAACTGTTAGTGGGTTTGGAAGAGATCGAAAGGGTTAGAGAAGATCTGTTCAAGAGGCATAGTGATTATCATACTACTGTTAATTCTATTGGTATGAAGTTGGATTTTATTTGGGCGCCTTATGTTAGTAACTTGACGAATTTCTTGGTTGAATTGAGGGAGAAAAGGTATTTCCCGGATGTTATCGTAATGGGTGCAGGGTTATGGGATATGTTGCATGTGAATAACGCCTCTGAGTATGGTGTTTCAGTTAAGATGTTGAAGGATTCTGTTATGCCAATGTTGCCTGTTACTCCTGCATTCGAATTCGAGGATAGGCCAGTGGAGGTTCGATCACCTCATATGTTTTGGCTGGGGATGCCGACATTGGTTAACTCAATGTTAAATACGGAAGCGAAGAGGGAGAAGATGACCGATGATATGTGGTATGCTTATGACGAGCAAATTTATGAAAGTAAGCTCGTGCGCAAGTTTGGGGGACCACTTTTCTTATTGGATATCCACTCTTTGAGCGGCAGGTGTGGATCGCTTTGTACTGACGATGGGATGCACTATCATGGGGTCGTTTATGATGCTGCCGTGCATGTCATGTTGAATGCACTACTTTTTGAGTCCCAGCAGAGGTTGACATGAAGCAATTTTGTTTCACTTAGTTCATTGATGAAGTTAGAATATGGAGGAGCGAAGTGGTTTCTCCGTTACTTTTGGCTCTTGGTTGGTTCAATTTTGCAGTCTCAATTATTACAAGCCAGCTTCACCTTGGCACATCAATGACATGGTCAGAAAATTTTCTTTTGTCGCTATTGTATAGGGTAGTTTATCATACATTGATGTCCAATTTGTATGCATACTGATACTTAGACAACTTGTATCTGATAGTCAAAGAAGCCACCTGTCTCACATCCCATTTTGATTTGAATATAAGGACCTGTATCATTGTGACTCATGCTTATCAATTTTAAGAAATTCTATTCCGGCCCTTGTCTTAACTTCGTACTTGGCTTTGGATATTTTTTTATACTTTCAGGTGGTGAAACATACAAGTTCCAATTTAGAAATAAAGTACATGCTTTCTGCCTTTTGTTTATGCATCTCAATTCTCACCTTACATTCCCAATAGTTTATGAACTTTGTTTATATTGACCTAAAAAGGTTATGTTGGATATGTTTCTTCAAAGTTGGATATTTTGCAGCTCTATTTCCTTAAAAAAGGTTGGCTACTACTCCACGTTTTGTTTTGTGTCTTTCTTTATGGAAAGTTAGTGATATTTAGGATATGATTCGGCACAATAAGTATGCATACATTTTCCATGTTCAATGTTTCACATATATGGAGAATACTTCTGTTTTCTTAAAAGATTTAGAGGAAAAATCAGAAGACGCTTTTGTTTACAACAAAAAGATCATCTGTGATAGTGAGAGTATTTATAATACAGATAGAGCTTTTTGTGGAAGCTACTATTCTAACCATCATTTAAGTTAACAAATAAAAAAGCCGCCAAATCTGACGAATCTTATGAAACATGTGAGTAAGTGAAGTAAAGGAAGCTACTGTATAGGCTTTCCCTAAAATTGACACGTGTTGCCCAACCTAATGACCACTTAGGTATCTTGACACCTAGACAGAAATAAACACGAAAAAAAAAAATCAATTTCATTTAGTTCTTTTGTTCAGGTCCAAATGTGAGAATATCTGAAATCCCACTTCAAAAGTGTAGAAATTATATTGGGGCTGTCCGATTTGGAGTCTTTGCAGCCTGCTATTGCTCTTTGTAGCGATGGAAATGGTGGATTGGCACTTGAGCCGAAACAAGGTGTTGTTATATAGCTGTGCCCTTTTCATTACAGTTACAATAGGTCTTCATTTGACTCTATATTTCCAAACATTCTTCGTTATCATCAATTCGTCATCATCATCATTGCCTGCATCACCTGTTGTAGATTCTATAAATCATGATTCTTGTGTCACTTGGCTTCATGATATTGCATTTAAGAATAAAGATTCAAACTTTAGTTATGATGATTCTGAGGCGTGGAAGTGGGTAGATTCTAATAGCCACGTAGTAGACTGTATGTATAAGAAGTTGAGTAAATCTGAAGCGTCTGATTTACTAAAGGGCTTGTGGATTGTTGTGATTGGTGATTCACAGACAAGATATACTATGGATGCGTTTTTGGAACTGTTAATGGGACCAGAGGAGATTGAAAGGGTTAGAGGGGATTTTAAGAGGCATAGTGAGTACCATATTACTCTTGATGCTATTGGGTTAAATATGGATTTTATCTGGGCACCTTATGTCAGAAACTTGACAGATTGGTTGGTTCAATCTAAGAAGAAGAGGTACTTGCCAGATATTATCATAATGGGTGCAGGCACATGGGATATAATTTATGTGAATAACATCACAGATTTTGTTGTCTCAGTTAAGATGTTGAATGATTCTGTGATGCCATTGTTAGCTGTTACTCCCGAATCTGAATTCAGGGATAAGCCAGTAGAGATATGGGCACCTCATATGTTTTGGACAGGGATGCCAACATATGTACACTCAATGTTAAATACAAAGGTAAAGAGGGAGGCGCTGACTAATGAAAAATGTAAAGCTTATCTAATACATGAACGTAAGCTCTTGCGCAATTTTGGTGGACCACTTTTCTGGTTGGATTACCACTCATTGACTGGTAAATGTGGATCATCATGTACTGTTGATGGGATGCATTTCAAGGTTGTGTACCAAGCTGCAGTACAAATCATGTTGAATGTAATACTTCTCGAGTCCCAGCAGAGGTTGGCATGAAAGGAAGTTTCTGGTTCCAATTGAGTTTATTGATGAAGTTGTGAAAACGAAGGAGTGAAGTGGCAACTCCATGACTTTCTGCTCTTGGTTGTTTCATTTTAGCTTGCTCGATCTTTCAAGTCAACTTCCCTTGGCATGATAGTGAAAGAAGCCACTAGAATGATCTGTATGGTTTTTGTCACATTCTCGTCAATTTTAAGCAAGTCTATTTGGACTTTGTCATAATTTCTTACTTGGTTTAAGATATCTCTATTTAGAACTTTCAGGTGGTGAATACAAGTTCCAATATAGAAGGTATAGATGTGATTTTTGTTATTTGTTACATGCATCTCACCATTGTTGTTCAATATTTCTGTGATCTTCTGTATGGAGGAACTGGACAATGTTGGTTCTATTTTATTTTATTTTTTAAGTGATGGAATTATCCCTTTTCATTTCACTTCTTATCTTTCTGTAAGGTTAGTGATTCGATATTTGATCTGGTACTATAATGTTGCAGTACGGCTTGGTTGTCTCTTTTAGATTGTAACCATATTCTGGAAATTGATTTCTGCCAATTCCAAAACAGTTGGCCATCTGGATGGAAGTAAGGCCTTGATTCTGTCTGTAATTCCCTCTCCCTGCAGTGGAAGTATCAATGTTGAAACAGAGATTGAGGTTTGAACTTATAACTTGCTCCAGAGGCAGTCCAGCGAACATCGTTTAGGCTATTGGAGTAAAAAATATGGCCATTAAGTGCGGTTTCGGATCATAGAAGTATGCTTTCTCCAGGTGTTCCATATATTTCTTACATATGCTTAATTACCAGAACAATTTTCGTTTCTAGAAAAACAAAAAAACAAAATTTGGGATTTGAGTGCCCTCAAAATTGTACGTGAAAATTCCTTTGATGTGCTTCAAGTAACATAATCTTCCAAGTATGGCGCCAAGTTCCGTGGGGCTGGGAGCACTCCAGTGAAACTGATTTGAAATGCTTTGAAACGGGGTAAGTGCCGTCTTATATTTGTATTACTCACTTAAATTTGGCCATTGGGAATTGCATTTTAGCAGGGAGAGTTCTGAGAGTTTATTTCGACAATGAGGAATCTGGTGCAAAGATCAAGCATTGGCCATTAAGACTTGAATGTTCATTGGTTCATTTTCATAAATTAGATTCCGTTTCTGCTGTTTACTGGGGTTTTTCCAATTTGTAGCATCTTTTAGGCTTTTGCACCAGATATATTGGGAAAAGTTGGGTCAAAATTCCGGTCTTACAAGTCATCATTCATCTTAGTCCCGAGGTTTCTTGGGCAAATAAGATAGTACTTGAACAGTTGATGCTTCATTCCATTGGTGCAAACCGAAACAAAATTTCCTTTGGTCCTAAAAACAATTGCAATGGCTTGCACGGTTTGCTTTGTGCTCATTTCTACTCTGAGCAAAGCTTACAATGGTAAGAAAAGATGACCAGAGATATTCTGTTCTACAACATCAGTATATAACCCATTTCCCTTCTTCCACTCCCCACTCCCCCCCACATTGCCACTCGTTTCCAAAAGATACAACAAATACAGATCTCCTAATTCATCAACTCTAACTCCAAATCCAAACTAACACGGATATGGTCAGTAAGGAATGACCATATTTCTTGTTCTAACAGATTTCGCAACTCATGAATCAAATTGCTTTCCTTCGAAGGTCTGCCCATAACTCCAATCCTTAGGAGCAACGTTGTAAGATGTGAGGGTAACTCCATCACTGTCAGTTAGCTCAAAGGAAAGAGGTTGATTCTTGAAGTCAGCATTTATGTGCCAATTCTGTCCCCAATTCCGACCCATTGGCAGCCATCCGGTTCTTGACCCTTTAATCTTTACAGCAACGACGTCTCCTGCACCTGCAACGTTGCTGATTAACACTGATATAAATATCCCAGCACCATTAACTGCAAATCGGACCCCTCCTTCCTTCCTGCACTTAACCCTGCTCAAAGTCCACAAGAAATGTATCAGAACACCAATCAGCAACCAGTAGAACTTGATGAACAAGCTACCAACTTAAACTGTTTCAATGTAACATCACGTGCCATAACACACACATTCCAGAAAATCAACGAGGTTGTTAGATGGCTAGCTTACTGCATTCTACAAAGGCAAAAAAACATTTCTCTAATCTCCTAAGGTTACGAATTGGATTTTGGACAAGCAAACTTCGAGAAATTATACATCTCAGTGTCACCCTTAAGGACCATTTCGTCGTAGATGGTAGATGGTACTGCTACAATTGTCATCACTATTCATGAACTATTCCATTTTAAGCAAGTTCGCAGTGGTGGTATGCTAAGATTGTTCTCGACATTCACGAATACTACCATAGTGGCTACGAATTAGAATGCTTCTGATGTAAAAAAAATTGTAGCCATTGTTTTTTCTTTTCTTTTTTTTGGTGAAAAGTAGCCATTGTTTTCTCCGACTTTCAATATACGATTAACAGAAAAGAAAGGCCAACAATTGAGTCATACGGGAGGAGGTTGAGTTGAAATCCAGGCATAAAAATCCATAATCCAAAAATAGATGGCTTCTTTTAGCATCTTTCAGAACCCTTTTTTAAGGAAAGGTAGGTTAGGGATGCTTTTTCAGAAATTTATTGACAGCTTAATGATATAACTTCAACATTCAGTCACCGCCCCCACATGTATACATCTCTCTGGCTTAAAGTATCAATTGCTTCTTGCAGAATACTATGAAAGTTCCCACATGATGAACATACTTGTCCTAAAACATGATTATTATGCAGATTCTTCATTAGTGCTATGCTAATAGATTTTCTTAACAAGATGTAACACCGACACTTTCCCACACGGGAAATTTTCCAATAGCCAACTATACCAGTATAATGAGACAAGTCTAGAAAGTGATGTGAACAATCAAAGATATTTCACACCGGTGAGAAGGCCTAAGGCAAAGAAAGCAACTTTATCCTAGCTATATTTGCTAATAGAACAAATTTGTAGGAAGCCCAAATACCAGAAATCAAAAATCAATTTGGAAAAGGACAGATTATCCAACATCAACAAATTACCTGCGATACTGAATGGGCATATTGGAAGCTTTCCAAATAGCAATCTTTTCAAAAGCTTCAATAGGGAGCACAAAATGTGCATTAGGGAAATTGCAATGTCCGCCACCATCAGCTTGAAGGCCATAATTAGGAGCACAGAAATTAGTAGCAGTGACAATGATAGAAGTCCCAGGAATACACCATCTCAAGTCCTCAACACACCTCACTTGAAAACAAGCACCACAGATCTGACCCTTTTCGAATAACACAGTACTGAGTCCAGCCGTGGCTTTCCCATACCCCATTTTCTCCAGGTCACCATATCCACACGCACCACCCACCGCATCCGGCGGCTCCGCCGCAGCATAGAAGGTGGCCCGGGCGGATTTCCATTCGGTGTAGGTGGAAGGAGTGGAGGAGGAGGAGAAGTGGTAATGGGAATGAGCTGGTTGAAGAGCTAAGTACAGTATGAATGCTGCTGAGAGTAGAGTTTGAAAGAGTAAAGTTGGCATTTTGCGGAAGGTGGAACACTCAACACAGAAGAACAGTATAGTATTGAGGGGGGACAAAGACAAAACAGCTAAGGAATCAAAACAAATACTACTACGTTTACATTAGTGTTGTTATAGTTGCTGCCTTTAAGTTTTAACTACTCTTTTTGTGTAGTGATACTTTTGTTATGACCACTTTTCTAGATATTTCATTTCTTTTTTTTTCTTTGAGGGTCACACTCCCACCCAATATAATACTGTTATATATATTAAAGGAAAAAAGATACAAAATGCTGAAGGAATGCTTACCCAGTGCCAGTGGAGCAAATTTGGCGGCCATTGAATGCCGAAAAAATCATTGAAAACAAATGTAAACCCTTCATTCCTTTTTTGTAATGGTATCTAATTTATACAAAAATGTATGTACAAGATTGAAGCTTGGGCAATGGAGATTGGTTGCCCCAAAAAACAGAGTATTGCGTTCCCCAAAAAAAAAAAACAGAGTATTGCAACTATACTGAATTTACATGTTCTTCAATGATGGCATTTTCCTTCTTCCTCAACTACTCATCTATCTCATTAACTGTCAACTCTCAAATAACTGCAGACATTTACTGTGTACTCAACAGATTCCCCTTTCAATCTCCGTCGACTTTCATTGACAGCTTTAAATTGCTTGGCCCCCGGGTTTTGAAGTATGAATCAGAACCTCAAATTTACGATTCTCTCTCACACAAACTTCACAACCCTCTCCTCAACCTTCAAACTGCTTTCTTGAATCTCATCAATTGACTTTGAGAGATGAGATGTCTTCGTTTACTTCGATTAACTTGTAGCTCTCTATAAACAGCTGACAAGTGCAATTGTCACTTGAGGAAACACTGGGTTGATCAGTCATTCAGGCTCATAGGTAACATTCTCAATGTGAAAGTTTGCCAATCATGTATGTTGAAGCTCCCAATTTAGAGAGTAAATAGCAGCTCCAATACCGCATTAGGCTTGCATGAGATTCCATGCTTCATCAGTACTACTAACTGATTTCACCAGCACAATAGGATAAGGACAGGTGAAATGTTTCAGTGCATGTCTGTAGCAGAAAACTTAGGTAGCGGTTCATTTCACCATCAATTGGCCATCAGGTTTAGTTTTCCTTATTAGTTACTAGACAAACTAATTGTGAAAAAAAAAAAGAATAATGACAAAATATGCTGAAGCAAAAGCTAAACTAACCAGTCAAAGAACCCAAACTTTGGGGATGGCGTCCTCAGGGCTGATGGACTTGTAGCAGCCCCATGTGCCAGGGATTTCCTAATATTTGCATCAGGTGTGGCCATTTTCTTATCTTCAGGATTGGTTGGCAACGGACAACTGAGATGATCATTCAAATGTGAGGTGATCATACATTGTCCAGTTGATGTTTTCTTTTCACTCAGATCGGCTCCATTAATCAACCATGACAATTCTTCAGGATCCAGAAGACCTGGAAGTATTTAATAGAAATTAGAAGATTTATAACTAAGCATACATCTAGAGAAATGAATGAATGATGATGTACCAGCACTGGTGAAGAAGGAGCTGTCCCATTCGAAACTATCACGCAAGTGTGTCTTAACTTGTCTGGTGGTTCGAGATGGTTGCAAGGATTTGCTGAGATCTTTCAGTTGATCATTCTGATAACCCTGGGGAATCAAAGTTGCATTTGTAGCATGACTGGTTGAGCCTCCGATTGACCCCAAAAGATCAGAATGACTTTCTGCATAATATGGAAGTACCCAATTAAGAACACAAGTTTAAAAGACATAAACCAGAAGGAAAAAAAAAGTCAGAGCTATCGTGACCAACAAAAACCACCTTTAGCTGGGCAGTACTGGGGACTGGCTATTGTTGGGGCAAGGGGCAAAGATGATTTAAGAATTCTGTAGAATTCATGATTTCTCATCCTCTGACGATTATAATGTTCATTAAAAGCATTATCAAAGCTGCTATATCCTGAGGATCTGCAAGAACAAGTGTCCGAGCTAGTGGTTGACAGGGGAGAAGACGACGACCATTCACTGATAGAACTGTAAGGCGATACGCTCGAAGCGTCCTTGGAGGAGGTCAGATATGGCAAGGCAGGGGAATTGCCAGATGATGTCCGCTTCCAGGTTGAATCTTTTGATGGAGTTTTGAATGTTGAATGGGAGAAAGGTGAGGTAACCTTTTGGTGATCAACTTTTCTAAAAATAGATGCTAAATGAGATTTAAAATCTTTTTCAGAAAAGGGACTTCCTCTACAATCAGTAAAGGAAGATGGTGGAGATTGAATTGAGATTGCAGAATCCGAAGAGGAGGCCTTGGAAAATGATGCAGATTTAGTAAGAACCCTTGGTGCTCCACTGACCATAGATTTCTTTAAAGCATGAGACTCTCTATCGTCAACTGCAAATTTTGAAAAGATTAATTAATGAGAAAAAGTGTTTAGTGCGGTTGCTAAAGGAACACAAATGACACGAGAGTGTACCAGTGCTAATCTTTGTCTTACCATATGTTAGCTTTTTCACTGTTATTGTTGGGTTGGATTTTGCAGTCTTGATTATTTGTGGCCGTTTTGAAAGAGTAAGTTTTAAATCCCCACGTCTAACTGCAGACTTTACCTGACATGTGGAAGTGGTGTGAAATTAGTCCAAGAACACCAATCAAAATGGAGAATGTTTTAAGACTACTTGTATTTAGAAGAATGCTAGGACTAATAAAGGCCCCAAGAATATATGATCAGAGAAACATCAAAGCACAAAGTTGGATTGTTCAGAATGAATGTGGAAGGGCATTGTACACTGCCGGCAACAAGTACTAGATTTCACATACTTACATGTGTACGCTTCATTAAAAGGAATGCAGAACAACACTCTGATCTAATTTACTAACCTGCTTAACATGTGAATGTTCATCGTCCTGCTTTAGTGCTCTATTTGTTCCTTGCCTTCTAAGTATTTGATTTTTCAGAGGTTTCGATGTTCCACTACGTTGCCTGAAAGCAGGTTGGCGGTTCTGTAATGATGTCTGATGTCAGGTCACGCCATTCATGTTTTAGACCATATATAAAGTTGCATGACAGATTCTTTCTTCCTAATTACCTGACTTTGAGAGGAGACATGAGCAGTCTGGAATGCTGTTTAAGGCCAAAAAGCACAACAAGAAGAGTAAATTACTATGTGAAGATTGATAAATGGCAGTGAGAATGATACGCTACATACATGTGCTGCAATTTGGACACAAGTTCAGGGGAAAACATTTAAATAAAATGTCAAATGTAATGTAAAATAAAGCTTCAGTTTTGTGTGATGACTATAAAATTCAGATGTGAAACCACAAAAGCATGGCGTTATGGTTGTGGGAGCATTTAGCGAAGTTCGCCAGTTGAAATGTACATGTGAATGCACTTGTTAGAAGTCTAAAACAGGATAAGCAGACATTAGTTCCTAGTCGTATATATTCACCAAGTATTGAACTAGTAAACTCACAAGAACTCGCTTGGGTTTCATGAGTGGTTGCCTTACAAGTGTAATTTGTAGCAGGAAGTCCTTTACTCAACTTCTCAATGGAAGCTCCAAAATCTTCAAACAACTCGGCCTCAAGGTTTTCCATAATCAACTCATCACTTCCAAAGGTAAAGACTGAACCTGTAGATTTCCAAACATCCACTTCAATTTTGGGTAGTATCCGCAATTCGCCCGGCTCGTCTTCCTTAGGATCCAGCAAACCTGGAAGTGTTCAGGAGAGATTGTTTTGACATTTTAGTCTGGTGTTAACTTTAAGTTCTCTTGTAAGAAACAACCCAAAATAGAGTGAAAGAGCTACAGTAGTATGATCTCTAGTAAAGAAGGCATTCATTTACCCCATTCAAACAATTTACGATTGGGCATTCTGGTGTCACTATTCTGTTCCAGGCATTCATTCAGATTAAGGAACTGATCATCCAAAACGCTCCTGGGAGTAAAATTCAAACCTGCCTCTTTTCCATCACTCCATGACCCCCCAATCTTCAATGAGTCCAAATAGCAGGAATTTTTCTGATTTTCTACATCATAATAAATTTGAAACTAACTCAAATAAGCTCAAGCATCAAGCACTAAATCCTAATAAATCATAAAACACTCTTAAAAGGCATAGAAAACGAACGTTGCCCTAACTATAAGACAAAACGACAAAGCACAAAACCTGTAGATTGGTAGGGGTTTAACCCAGCGGCTGCTGCTGAAGAAACTGAACCAATGGCCGTCGTGGCATCGTTCTCTGAGGAACAACAATCGTGCTCGTCTGACGTCCGGCTAATCATCCAAGAAACGGCGGCAATTGAGACTAAAAATGCCATGGCGAGAAGCAGCATCTTTGATGATTTTCGAACTTTTGAAAAATTTGAAATCCGATTTTTTGCTGCAAAAAAAAAAAAAAAGCATAAATAGAAGAAGAATTGGGATGAAAGGCTCGAAAGGAGGAGTAAAATCGGCGGATAATAATTATGGAAACAATTCGAGAGGATTAACCCTAATCATCAATTGAGAGAGGGATTCTGAAGAAGATGCCACTTTGCTGACTGGGTACAGATCAGCAATCTAAAGAAGGAAAAAAAAAATTGGTAGGAAAGTTGAGAAATCTTCATCCGCTTTAAATTTTTTTTGAAATCCCAGTACGCGAAATGGTGGGAAAAGGAAACGAATCTCTTTTTTTTTATTTATGTTGGGCTATAGATCTCTATTCTCTACTACAAAAAGCCCATTCTTAGACAACGAAAAATTCCGACGAGAAGCCCAATTATTTTGTCTGTCCGAATTACCAGAATCCACATTAGTTGAGCCAGTACTTTTGAACTTCAGGAGCGTTATACCAAAAAGGAAAAAAAAAACAAAAATTACTGTTTTTTTTCCCTTTCTTTTCTCTTTAATATTGTTATAAGTTTTTTGGGCATGAAATTCCTCTTAGGCTAATAGAATCAAATAAATTCATAGTTCAGCCACCTCAGTACAATGGTTAACCATATGTGTAACAAGTGTTTACAGTTTTAAAAAATAAAAAAATCAAGATATAATACTATTAATTTTATTTCTTGTTTATTATTGTTCTTTTTAATTTTCAGTTTGTTTCTTTTGAACACGTGTTTATCAGGATTCACGACCATTATTAGAAACTAATGCGCAACATCCTTAGGTCATTTCAAAACCCGTCATGAGATCGCCTTAATCTTTTTGACCAGTTTTCTCACTTATCAACATACGTACAATTTAATAAGAGAAATTAAATTTATTGTAAATGGTCAAATACATTGTCCAAACAAGAAATGAATTACATAAAACTATGCATGATTTAGGTACGTTTCAAAAGAGGGGGAAAAAAAAAGAAAAAAAAAATTGCATGGCTTGGTTGGATCCGAGATTATGATTCGATTATTTAATTACAACATAATTAATTAGCGAAAACATAAGCCCATCAGCACTTCCGCAGGCTTGTCAAAATGTTGCACCTGACCTACCTCATGGCTTTCGCTTTAGTATGAAAGAAAAATTAATCCATATCAGAGGTAACAGAGGCTTAAAATAATTCACCTGACATCGTTGTTTTCTCTACTTTCTTATTTGCCACTTAAAGAGTTATTGGCCATTTAAAGATTTTGTCACTCTAAGACATATCTAAGGAGCGGCTAGATGAGTTGTTATCATTGGGAAATTAATTCATTAAAATACGATATTAAGTTTTTAATCAAAACCGGCGTGAAGAGTAAAATCGTGATGGTTAACGCATGATATGTATTAGCACATAATATCGGTGGCGGATTTAGGGTGGAGGCCACGGGGTCATGGTCCCCGCTGACCCTACTCTAAATCATACTATATATGTATTTTTGTTTAATATTAATTAGATTTTTTTACTTAATTTACTGATTTTTGTGTAATAATTAGGTTAAATTGTCTTCTTTATCTCTAACCTTTTTGTTTTAGGCCAATTAAAATAGTTCCAATTAAAATAGAGTTAGTTTATTTCAATTAATTAATGGCAAGTGATTTTGCTACAACACTTTCTAGTATTCATAACAAAAATGACTTCATTAACCTTGTTGTGATTTTTTTCTTCCTTTTCTCTCTCTCCCCCCAAATCACATCCCTTTTCTTTTTTACTCTTTGCGGCAGCCATGGTAAAATTTTCATTAGTTTTACTAGGGGCAAGAAGTGCACCCAAGCATGATATTCTCCTCCATCTTGGTTTGTACAGGCAATTTTTTAAAAATTTAATTTTTAAACAATTTCAAAAATATTTGAACGGTATGTTCATTAGTCGTAATCGAGATGTTTGAGGGCTAAATAACTATTGCAATCTACTAACACCATAACGAAAATAAAGATCAACTTTGGAGAGTAAATTCTTTGCTTAAGTTTGATTGATTTTCAATAGTATAATTCATTGGATTAAATTTCATCATTGTTTTGTGGGTTTGTTTATTTAAAGGATTTTGATTTTCAAATTTTCGAACCGATTGCGTCTATGGGGTTTCTTTGGAGAGGGGAAGTGGTATTAATTTGGTGTCCTAGTTTTTCAGATTGAGTTTTAAATTAAACAAAAAAGAAAGAAAAAAAAAGCATTCACTAAGTGATCTTTCGAAGGACAATTACTCCCTGTAATTCCCCATTCTCATTATTTTTTGAACCCTTTGCTCTAGTATTTGGTATGCCCAATAAAAATTGTAGATTTGAACAAAAATTATTAACGCAGTGGGCGACGGTCTTTGCGCAAGCTGTAACATTTGAGATTTTGACATGTGAACATTGATTAATTATTGTGATAGTATTATGACTTGTAAGGAAAACTAAAATTATAATTGAGAAAGGGATTTAAGGAAGAGAGAAAGGAAAATAACTTTAACCTCATAAGGGTAATTTAAAAAAGAGAAATTATTTTTATTGTGGATGCTAAATATTATTGTGGCAGAATCACCACCCTTAATTGATAAGTTCTTTTAAAATCAATATAAAAAAACTGAATGCGTTTCTAATTACAATCAAACTAATTATACTAGACCCAATTTATTCAACTACTACAATTATGTACTTATCTGTGTCCAAAAAGGAGTTGTGCTTTTTGTTTTGTTGTTTTTTTTTAAAAAAAAAATTGATGCTTATATAGATATAACTATTCTAGAAAGGATCTTTTCTAACTAATTTTTAAAATTGTGAAAAGTTATTACATAATAGAATAAAAAAAATTCCTGAATAATTTAGTTACTATAATGCGGTGAGATAATTTATGATTAATAAAATTTGACATCGGCATCTTTATACATGATATAAAACTATGAAAATGATATATAGTGCATGAATAAAATAAACGGAGCATTTTTCTCATAATGTATTTTGGCCGCCACTATATTTTCATTCTAGATCCGCTACTGCATAATATATTTTTAAAAACTCTGAATGCGCACAAATAATCACGAGTGCCTTGTAATGTTAATTTGGAAGATCAGCCTGAGTTAGGCAGTAAAGAAGTGCCTAATGCTTTACTTATTCATTTTGGTGGTTCATTTCCACGTGTGACGAAATTGGTAAGGATTTGGTTAAAAGATAGATCTATGCAAACACGCATCGATCTGGTTTGCTTGGCTTTAAAATGTTGTTTTTAGTGGATTTCAAAAAATATGCATTTTTCTTCTGCTTTGAAGATCTTTGAGAGAGATTTATTTTGAGCTATTTTACTGAAGAAGATAGATTTTAGATAGTACTCCCTCCTATCTATAATTATTGTCTAATTTAAATTTTATTTTTAATTCAAATTATATTAAAAGTGAAATTTCAAATTAGATAATAATTTTAGACGAAAGGAATATCTGATTTTCATGAAAAGATGGGGTTAGAGGTGGGATCGGCCCTTTGTGGCAGAGAAGCATTCGCAGGAATACTCTATGGATTTCAAGAATTTAAAAATATGGAACTAATGCATTAGTGCAATATTACTGTTGACAAATATTCTTTCATTTTTTGTGATGTTAGTGCTTCAACGAATCACATCAGATGGTTATTTTTCCCACTTAATATAAAGAAATTATTTAGTGCCGTTCTTATAGTTGTGAGATTGAAAGTCAACAGTATTCTTTTCAACTCAAATTAATTATTTTATTTGGTATATAACTTCATAATATTGATAATTATTTCGAGAGGAAATAGGTAAATTTAATTTTAAAATTAAGAATTTACATTTGTACTGAAAAAAAAATTACATAAAAATAGAAGGTGTACACAGTGAAGAGAAAATGTTTTAAGAATTTTAAACAGTTGAAAATTGGCCAAATCGGATTTTTTCTTTTTTGGAAATTAAAATTGAGCTCAACATAGTAGTACTAGTATATTGAATTAATGATTAAAAAAAAGGGTTTGTTTCAAAAAAAAAAAAAAAAACGCGGACGAGGTACTGCTATTCCCTTTTTAATTTGTTGTAGTAACTTGTCTTTTTTGTGCAGAAAGCAAACGAGTTTTAGCTACTTTTTATTCGAAGTTTTGTGAATCTTCATCATCTTCATATACTACTTTTTAGCTTTAAGTGTTCCAGGTAGTTCCTCGCTGAAAACACCACTGCATAATTACTAATTCCTCGTTCCCGAAATTATTGTCTAGTTTGAATTATTAATTTTAGTTTAAATTGTACTAAAATAAACATTCAAACTATGTAATAATTTTGGGGCGGGAAGAGTAATATATTTTTGACATAGGAAATAATTTGTACGTGAGTTGAATTATTACTTTTATATATTTAGTGCATTTTATTGAACTACTACTGTTGGAACCAACTAATGAAATGAATTATTTAAAGAACACGGAGAAAGTATTACATTGTCATGACTCTAAATTTGCATTTTTATTGTCACCGACTCACCGCTATAATTAAAAAGAATGCAAAACCCTATTTTTGTGAATCAGAAAGTTGTACTTTTTCGTTTCCATTTTAATTGTTTATACTGTTATGCTGCTCTTCTAGTTCTAATAGGTGTATGGACTTATAATCAAATTGGACGGAGGGCAGAGTACTACAAAGACTTTAAACGCGAGATCCCCTCGTTGGGGGTTGAATTTTGAAATAGTCTCCATGACTAAAGGTCGGAAAACACACACGAGTAGTTAATGCAGTGATCAAAATTGTTCAAAATATAAAGTACCAGGAATGGAGGAATATTTGCCTAATTAAGTATACAATTTGCAAATGTTAACTGATTTGTTCAAAAAAACGTGTTCAAAATCAACCCCTATTAATGTGTTCGTCCTTTTTGATAAGGAAAAATGAAAAGCAACACATTGAAACGTACTCCTCCATAATAATCTTGGTCGATATATTTGCGAACTTTGGACAATCCGTTCTTCTTCCTTTTTTTTTTTTCCCTTCCATAATGGTCTTCAATCTAGAAGAAAAAAAAAAAAAAAAAACTAAGCAGAGGGATCCAGACATATTTATATCAGAGAATATTATCCAGATGTGAAAATTTTATATCCTCTCGTTTTGATATTGTCATGTCGACGTCTTAATATCCAATTTGTCAGTAACAAGTAATATTAGAACCAAATGCCGAATTCTACACACACACACACACACTCTCTCTTGGTCTCAACTCTCAATTTGTTATGGTAACCACTAAATTTCGTTATTCATGTTGTGGCAAAGACCAGTACTAAAATCTGCCAATCAAACCTAGATACCTAATGCAGTTTTCACACAATTTCACTCGAACAACTACTGAAAATTATTGATCTGACGTGCAATTCAGGAAACCAAGTCACCAACCAAACTCGCCAAGATACATATATAAAATATTCAAACTCAACAGCTGCTTCTACGTATCTACCAAAAAATCTTCAGCCTCTAATTTCTTCTGCCTACAATCTCGCCTTGACCTTGCTTATCTTTGAATTTTTATTCTTTATCACTGCGATTTTATTTTTCTTTTTCACTTTTGTACCTTTTTTTTTGGCTTATTGCATATTCCATCCCTTGATTAATCTCTCCGTCCTCGTCGTCAAATATAGATTCATCAATCTTTTAATGCAATTCTTAGAAGTATTTAATTTTCTGTAAAACGCAACAGTAATCAATCACGTTTAATTTTGTTCCTTGTCATTTTTAGGTAGGTATCACACGAAGAACACTAAGAGGCAACCTCATTGGTAATGATTTTGCTTCGTTTTAATTTTGATTGTAGATAAAATGTGATTAAAAGAGATTATAAGAGATTACAAAAGAGATCACTTGGAAATATGCTGTATGAAGAAAAATACTTTCGATAACGAGTGAGTGAAAATATTAATTGTCGTTATTGCAAACAGTGAATACTCTATAATACACCAAAAAAAAAAAAAAATAGTTGTGAGCTAAATCTGATGGATGCCAATTACAAATATTTTCATGGAAAAGGGGGACGTGACTGCAAATAAACCAGATTAGGGGGAGTTGATGGAAATCAGCAGCTTCAGGAGTATTCTGAACTGGAAACTTCCCTCCAAGCAGATCCACGTGTCAGTTCGTGAACGCCTTAAATATATCCGCCCCCTTTTTACCAGGACAGAAAAGAAAAGAAAACACCCCTTCCTCTTTTTCCCATTTGAAGAAAAATCGAAAAAAAGAAGAACTTGTGGCCACAAATTATTCACCAAAAAAAATTGGACTTCCCCTAACTCCGCCAGAAATATGTGGTCCAGAACGCATTTCATACATATATCTATAGAAGTCGTTAAGCGCTTTTTCAAAAAACGCATTAATTAAATACACGTGGCGAGCTGCTAGACGCAGGGGCGGCGAGTGGTGTTGACGTGGCGAAAAGTGCAAAGCAAAGGGCCACACACAGTCACACACTCACACCTGAGAGAGTTAAAATGGGCAACACCAAAACAAATCGTACCCTTTCGTGACATCTCAGCAGTCAGCATTATCCCCAATATTAAACTCACACCCACCACACTTTTTTTCTTCGTCTTTTTCTTTTTTTTTTCGTAGGGGTAATAATCCACAATTCTTGGTATCCCTATTTTCTCTCTCTCACGTTTTTTTAATTTTTTAATTTTCCGATGTCTTTTATTTTGAGGCTGAAGATATTTTGCGGTTTTTTCCTATTCACAGAAAAATATCGTGTTTTTTGGTTTTTTCTTTTGGGAGGAAAAATATATATTTTTGTGTGGATATTTTTGTATGTCTCATGTGGTGGGCAGCTGCCAGCTCCAGTGGGGAGTTCAACAGTTTTCTTTTTTCTTTTTGGGGTCATCTCGCATGTGTACCTCGCCTCCCCCTTCTGACCTAGTTTTTCGTTTTATGTTTTTTTTTTTTTACCATTTCTTATAAATTATTACTTCAGTAACCCTGTCCATAAAAATAAAAATTTTCATGAATTCGTACACCGGATTTTAAAAACGTGATAAAAGAAGCATTGTGTTTGCTGAGAAAATCGGTTTCTTAATTTTCCTTCATTCTACTTGAAATTTACAGTTAAATTATTAATTTTTTTTTCAACGACCAGTTATTAACATGTGCACCAAAAAAATCGGAAAATTTGTTGATAATCCGAAATTTCATCAAGCTGTTTTTTTTTTTTTCTTTATTACCTACTACATCAGCTCATTATAAGTAGGGAAGGTCAATTCGGAAAATGATTATACTAACTTGGTCGGTCATAACGAAAGTTGCTTTTGTGACTAAGATATTAATTAATCTTTACATAAACTATTACATTTAGAGTCATTCACTCATCAGGATAACATAAAAAAGGTTTTGGTTTCCAATCAAATTTGTAATACAAATCTAATCTGCTTTCTTGTGAATAGTTTAACGTTAATGACATATTAAGCTTGTAATAATGGTTAGTCTTACTAAACTAATGAGTTTGACTTCCTACTCAGGAAAATTGAACACATGAACTAAGCTCTTTTTTGGTCTTAAAGTTAAAGTCATGTTCTTGAACTAAATTAGCGTAGTAAGGAAAAGTATTTATTCTGAAAACACATTGTATATATTAGTTTTTTTCGGGTTAATGCAGTTTAGTTTTTTTATATTTAATTTAAATTATATTAAAATCAACAATTTATAATGTCAAATTTTTTGGGACGGAAAAGTGCAAATGAAAATGAAGTGGAACCAGACTCATAAATTTTGCAAAGATCATGTTAGATCTTGTTTTTCCTTTTTTTTTTTTTTCAGAAATTATGTAAGCACAATACTTTTTTGGTTATAATTATCTTCAGAAAAATACCTAAAAACTATCCAATTCAAAGCCATAAAGATCCCTTAACTGTCAAAACAGTGACGGCATTCTGGCATATTCTTTTGCAAAACATTCACCAAAAATCCTAGAAAAATGACACGTACACGCCACAAACTCGCGAGTAGATGGAACTCTCCGACGTGCGCGTAGGGACTGCTCTCCAAGTTAGATTTTCTTCATCAGAGAAAAAACGAAAAAGGGCGCAAAAAAACTTAAAAGAAAAAGCGGTGGTCTTGTTGGCTGACATGAACAGCCACGTGTCGGAAGCCATCTTTGAATTTAAGCCACAAGAATCCATGGATTTCTGGATCGTTCCTATTTGAGAAAAAAAATAAATAAAAAAATCGAAATTACGAAAAAGAATTCATTTCCCAGTTTCACCCACTCTGACGTGGCGCCCTTTTCCTTTCTCCCTTTTTCTCCTCTCCCACAAAAACAAAACTCTCTCACAACTCTCAAGCAAACAGCACAAATTCATTTTTTCCAGTTGTTCTGTTTTGTTCTTCAGATACTCTACTCCTCTCTAGAGCTTCTTCCTTTAAGCTGCTGCTTCATTCATATTTTGTTCTTTTTAACTCTTCACTTCTCCTCCTCATCAGCTCCCAGCCATTAACTTTTTTCCTTTTTAGGTTTTTCCATTTTGGGAAATTTTAGGTCCTCTTGTTTTTGTTTTTTTTTTTTTTTCCTTTCCCTGTTTCGATTTTTTCCACATAGGTGTGTTTTTTTGTGGTAAAGATTGAAACTTTAAGGCAGTCTTAAACTCCGAAACAAGCATTATTCACTTAGCTCTTTTGGTCTGTGGATACCCTTTTGTTGAAATTGCCAAAAGAGTTGGGTTTTAAGGATTTACAGAGCTCAGTCATTGTACCACTTTTTCCCAGCTTGTTTGTCAATTGGCTTTTGAATCTTTCCTTACTTTCTTGTACAATCAACTGAATCTTTGGTGGGTTTTTTGCTGAAAGCTGATCACGTTTACGGTTGATCTGTGAGAGATTGGATTTGAAGATTTTTGGTTACTATTGAACAGTGCTGAAAGTGTTCTTTAAAGAATGAGGCGAAGATTCCTAAATTGGATCCAGATGTTTTGCTGTCTAAATAGAGATTGATTTGTTGAGTCCCGAGTTTTTTTAAGAGGTTGCTCTTAACTACTTTTACCATATTTTCCCCTGATCCTCTGCAAGGCGGCCGTGAAGTTGAGCTGTTTTTTGGGTGAATTTGGAAATTGGAAGATTTGAAGTCTTGAAGAACTATCTGATGGTTTCCGCATCTATGGCTATACAGGTAACTTTTAGTTTTTATTATGGCTTAATGACTGGGTTCATCAGAAAAAGAAAGTTAATAGAAAGCTACTAGCTTCATTGAATGTCAGCTTTACCTTTAATTTTATTTTAGAGCCATTTTTTATTAAGGTTAATTATTCCTAGAAGTTGGAAAAGGTACTATTCAGGATGAGAAAGCAATTCTTTAATTTTTTGGGTGATTTTTGGAAACTGGGAAGTAGAGTTTTTCCCTCGGAAAAGGGGGGAAAAAATTTTGCGCAGGAGAAAAGATGACTTTTACCTATTTGCCGATTCTCAAGAGTCCAATTTTATCATTTTGACTAATTCATATAAAGAAAAATGATTTATTTGAAGTCCAGCTTCTATCCTATTGCTTCTGCTAATATGACCCTGTTTGGAGTTTTAGAGCCCTTGGCTTGATTGAATTAGAAGTTGGCAAAAGGAGATAATGCCTGATTTTCCCAGCTTCTTTTTTTCTTTTTCTTTTTTTTTTTTTTGGTGGAGCTTAATTACTGATGGAAGGAAGACGTGTAGCTTCCCAATTAAGTCCCACACTATTGTAAAACCTTGTATGTAGCATTATGGTTTAGCTGATGATGTTAAATTCCTTGGCATTACAGAACTGGTACTTGGTTTTTAGACTCTAAACTAAAGTTATTCCTCGATTTACTAAGATTAGATCATATGGAATTGAGATCTTTGTAACATCCTTTTCCAAACGTGATGTTATAGGATGAGAGTGGAAGTACAGACTCAGAGACAACGCTTCCCCTGGGAAACCAGGTCTGTTTTGAAGTGGATGTCACTTCCAGAAATAGCATCCCCTCGAAAGAGCAACTTCAGTCTGGAGATGATCACTCCCTCAAGGTACATACATATGTGCGGTGTATAATCGAAGTTTTGCACATCATAGCCACATTGAATCCTGTTCACTTATTTAATCTTCCTATTGTTGACAAGTAGGTTAGGAAGCCTTACACAATCACGAAACAAAGAGAAAGGTGGACAGAAGAGGAACATAAGAAGTTCCTTGAAGCTTTGAAACTGTATGGCCGAGCCTGGAGGCGTATAGAAGGTGAGAAGTTATTATTTGATTGTTTTTATTTCTATTTTTTTATTTTTTTCGTTAGCTTTATATTGAGTGATGGTGATCTATATGCAGAGCATGTGGGTACAAAAACTGCTGTGCAAATTAGAAGCCATGCTCAGAAGTTTTTTACCAAGGTCTACTAAGTTCTTATACCAGTATCCATTATCTCCTATTGTAACTATGTGCCGCCTGTTGAAGTAAGTCATACGATTTATGACTTCATTAAGGCGTGCAACTTCTGGAAAGGTTTTCTTATGAGTATTGAAATTTTGACGTATGATCGGTTTTAATGCTTTAGGTTGCACGTGACTCTGGCAATGGTGATGCAGCCTCTGTAGGGCCAATTGAAATTCCTCCCCCTCGCCCAAAGAGAAAACCACTACACCCATATCCTCGGAAAGTATCTGCCTCCACCAAAGGCAAGGCTTTAACGATTGATAAGCGAGCACGTTCTGTAGCTCCAGATGTTGGTCTCTCAACTGAAGATAACCAATCCCCTACTTCGGTATTGTCCGCCACTGCATTTTGTTCTGATGCTCCAGGTGCAACAGACTCAAACAGCCCAGATGGTAGTTTGTCACCTGTTTCATCAGTTGTTGGTGGCGGTTCCACTGTTTTAGAGATATCTGAGCAACCTAACTTGTCATCAGCAAAAGGAAATGAAATCACATCCATGGCACGTAGCCAAGTGAATATATCTTCAAATCAGGATGAGAAGGTTCCTCTGGTACTTCTCTAACCTTGTCTGTCATTTTCTTTCTTATTCTCTTGTCCAAAAAGATGCTGTTAAGTATGAATTATTTCTAAAGTATTTATGTGATCTTCCTTTACAGAAACTTGAATTGTTTCCAGAAGAGAACTCTTTCATTAAAGAAGGTTCAGAGGAAGTATCATCTACGCAGTGCTTGAAGCTCTTTGGGAAGACTGTAATGGTAACTGACTCTTGTAGGCCGACATCTTCAAATTCAGGAACCTGCAAATTGCAGCCTTCCAATGAAAATGAAGGAAAAACGGCTCAATCGTTACAATGGAATTTAATTCCCATTAATTATTCTAAAGGTGATTTGGAGTATTCCTGGAGTGCTCTAACTTTTGGAGGGCAAGCGGCGCTCTTCTGCCTGCCAGTACAGAATGGAGTATCAAATATAACAGGACAATGTCCAACTCCTATTTCCTTGCCATGGTGTTCATATTCAAACCTCGCGTCTGTTCCTGTAGTCCATGTCCATAATCCAGTTCCAATTAAGGCTTCACTAGTGGGAGATTGTAAAGAAATGGTAGATATTGATGTCCGCAAGGAGGGGTCTTCATCCAACTCCAGTGCTGAGTCTCAGTGTGCGGATGGAGACAGCAATCTTGAAGCTCAAAGCTGTCAATTGGTATTAGGAAAAGAGGAAAAAGCACTTCCCTCCAAAAAATCTGGTTGCGAGACATCTTTCTCGGACTCTTGTAATCGTACCAGGGGTTTTTTACCATATAAGAAGAGATGCGTAGCTGATAGGGATGCTCAGTCGGTAGTAGTTGGAGAAGAGAGGGAGGAGCAGCGCATCCGTCTTTGCCTGTAGTTGATCCTTGTTTTGAGTCTTTTTGCCTGTGCAGTTTCATCTCTTTCTTTTTTGCCATAATTTTTTTGCCCATTGGACAGCTGAGGATGTGAAGACATAACACGAGAGCGGCTTGCGAACCCTAGCTGCAGCATCTCTAGATATGTAGTTGGCCTCACCTACTTTGTAGTTGAGTCCATTTTTTTGTTCTTTTGTTCAGTTCTTCCTCAACTGTGAAAAATGTATGAACTGGAGGCTATGTGACACTTTGTACCAGAACTTGCTTTCATTTTAAGGTTAGGCTTTGATGTGTAATTAGCTAAAGATGTGATGTAAATGTGCCTAACCGTTGATCTTGATATGCAAGAGCTATTCTGTAACTAATAGTCATTCAGTTTATGCTGAGGGTAGGAAACAGTTGTTTGTCAGCTTCCTCCATGTATCTTGTAACTTCATTAGGTCAGAATTGATGGAGCCAAAGAAACAAACATAACTTCCAATATAAACCGAGTGATACATATAATTAACAAAGAATTTGGGCAGGCAGTTTGGATACCTAATGTAAGAATCTCCAGTCTTCATCTTTCAACTCGCAACTAATAGCCCTCTGGTCTAAGGATACCGATCTAGAAAAAGTCGTATTTTGAACTAACATGATATATAATAGACAAATTATTTTTGCTAGGATAAATGGAGAACTTATTCATAACACAACTATCAAATAAAACAATTCTAGTTATTTTGGAAGTCACACGATTTTGCTCCAGGGTAGATAAATTGATTATAAGAAAGGCAAGATAAGAAGATTCATACCGCTCACTCAAATCATTGTCAGACAAATGGACTATGAGACGAAAGACTCCTCTGTCATTTTCCCTGTTTTAGCTTTGCCTATCAGTTTCAAGATACTTGAGTAGTTCAGTACAGTATCAATAGCAGCGTTTTTTGTCAACTCTAATTTGCGGGAAGTCTTCAATTAGGTGATGGCCTTTTGCTGCTAATATGCAGCTTCTCTTTAGTGAATGCAAAATGCAAATCTTCGTTTCTAACGAGTTAGATTATAGGTGCCATATTTGGTTCAAATACACAAAAGCTTCCGGGGAAGTGCTTTTTCCTTTTCTGGGTGGTGCTATCATGGAACCATCTTTTCTTTTGAGTTTCACCCAATGCTTAATCGACAAAACAAATACTACTACTACTACTACTACTACTACTAGAATAAACTAAAAATAAAAGCATATTTATGTGATAAGAAGAAATTGCACAACTTTTTTGTCACTGCTGACCCATCACTTCATGTCATGTAGTTAAATTTGTGTTTGGCTTTCCTACTCAAGCTGAAAACAACGTTAATCTTTTCTAATTTAGCTGCTAAACAATTTTAGTTTTTCATTCCCACGGTTTATGCGAATGCAAATCCGGGGTGCAGAAACTTGGAAGTGGATTAAGGTCAATTTTACATTTTTGTTTATAGAGTATAGCGGTTTTGTAAGAAGCGGAATTTGGAACCACATAATTCCACCGGAAGAAAATCCCATTGAGATCTACTACTATAGAGAGTTAAGGCCTTGGAATTACTACTAGACAGTGAGGTAATTCTTTTACCATTTTTCGATTCGTACCCATTCAATTGTACTATCTAAATAAGATTTTTTTTTTAAAAAAAAAATTGTATTCCCCCCGTCCCATAATTATTGTCCAGTTTGGGTTTTCATTTCTAGTTCAAATTGTACTAAAAGTGAATTCTCAATCTGGACAATAATTTTGGGACAGAGCGAGTATAACGTAAGGAATAACAAGTTGGTCTTAGATCCAAAAAAAGTACATTTAGTATATTTTCACGTTTAAATATGTCTTCTAAATAATAATAAGATGTTTTTAGTTATCAATTTGTATAACGTGAAATAATTTTACAAACAAATATCGTTCATCAAAACGATGTAGAAATTTGGACAAGGAAACAGAGAAAATTATTGTGGGTAAAAGAAGGAAAAAACGCTATAAGAAAAAAAAAAAAAACAGCACCATACTAAAAGGGCATCCTCAAATAAATCAAATCAACGGTCGCGTCACAATTCAGCCACCCAAGTAAAAGAAATGAAACGAAAAAAAAAAAGGAAGAAAAAACACAAAACACAGATTCCACGTCTTGGGAGTCATATTCGCCTGAATATTCTCCAGTGTTTTCCGTAATTCGTCCCCTTTCTATGGGCTTAGGCCCGGTCATGAACGTGGGCTTAATCAACGATTTACGCTAAATGAAGTCATTAGTTTTACAGCCAATCAGTTAATCAACCGACCGCGACGTGTGCTTCGGTTTCACTCTACCTTCTCACAAAGCCAAGAAAGCAGCTATAAAAGTTGAGAGCACGAACACATGCACCATCACTCTATCATCGCCAATTCCACCCCTGCATCATTCACATTTTCCCTTATCATCTTTCCAATTTTACATCACTCTTAGATCCTAAGTTTTCGAAGGAGAAGTTCCGAATTCTTCATCAATGGCTGCTGCTGCGACTTTGAATCCCACCGATGCTCAGAAGCTCGAGAAGCTCAAATCTGCTACTGCCAGTCTCACTCAAATCAGGTTTTCGCAATCATTAATTTCACCTATTAGATCTGATTTCCTGTTGGTTGCATCTGATTATGGCTGGTGTTGATTTGATTTGCTCAATTTTTATTTTTATTTTTTTTTTACAGTGAGAATGAGAAGGCTGGATTCATCAACCTCGTCTCTCGCTATCTGAGGTATAGCGAGAATGTTTCCGAATTTGCTTTCTAATTATGTTTCCGAATTTCGCTTAATTCATTTGGATTTAGCCGCGAATTATTTGATTTGTGTTATTGCTTGGAAAATTATGGTTGATTTTGGAACAATCTGCAACGTTCAATTTTGTTCGCAACGATCTCTGCTTATCTGGAACTTTTAATCATTTATTATTCAAATTTATGAATCGAATACTCGTATAGATTCATCATTCGATGCAACTGTAGATTTATGAGGTTTTGATACTTGATTAAATTTGTAATTTGATTCATGGACTTGCATCTGATTTCTTTGTATTTATAGCGGTGAAGCTCAGCATGTTGATTGGAGCAAGATCCAGACACCCACAGATGAGGTTGTGGTGCCTTATGATACCTTGGCACCTGTACCTGAAGGTAATTCCTCTTCACCTTATTGCTTGTGTGCACTATAGTATTTGAGAATGTTACGTTGAATTCGAAAAATAGAAAAGGATTCCACTGTATGCTAAGAAATGTTTGTCTTTTTATGGGTGCAGATCCTGCCGAAACAAAGAAGCTTTTAGACAAACTTGTGGTGTTGAAGCTTAATGGTGGACTGGGAACGACGATGGGTTGCACTGGTCCAAAGTATGTCTTAGTTTTTTCCATTCTCTTTGTCTGATACCATGGGCTTCCCTTAATAACTTTGCACTATTGTAAGGTCCTCTAGATTTTTTTTTTATGCTTTGCTTATTTGTATCTTTTGTTTCATTGACAACTTGCTAAGACCTACTTGAAGGATGACATTTTTTCCTTATAGCTTGCTATTTTTATTTTCATTTTCATTTTTTGCTAGTGTACGTATGTGCCTTTATATTATTTAAACGGAGATCAGTTTTGTTTGGGAGCTAGTCTGGTCTATCATTATCATTGCAAGACAAGAAATCAGGTTCTGACAAATGGTTCACATTCCATCTAATCTTTCTGAAAGTAATGAGACTGATACTTTTAATCACACTGTTTGGAACTCTGTCCCTTCTTCCTTGAACAATTTAAAGGTTTGTAAAAGAGATAATGTTCGTTTATTATTTAGCCTGTTTAGGAGGAAAACTTGTGAGAACCAATCTGTGCATTGAACATTGTAAAAAGTAGTTCCATTTTTTACTTGATGATGGACACGATCCTTTCCGTTGTAGGTCTGTAATTGAAGTTCGCAATGGATTGACATTCCTTGACTTAATAGTTATTCAGATTGAGGTATTGCACATCAACAACCATTTTATGTCTGTTGCTTTTGGTCCTTGATCATTGTCGCTTTTGACGCTAACGATATCTATGCAGACACTAAACAAGAAATATGGATGCAATGTGCCCTTGCTTCTTATGAACTCTTTCAATACTCATGATGATACTTTGAAGGTAAACAAAGGAGAATATATTGCGTTGTTTTGGTTGTTCCTTTATAATCTCAAGAGACTGACATCTCTTTTGCCAAGCAGATTGTAGAAAAATACACCAAGTCCAATATTGAAATTCATACATTTAATCAGGTCTGTAGTGAACGTCTTTGATTGCACTTTAGTCTGTGGCCTCCTTTTCACTTATTTTAATTGGGTGGCCATGGAGTAAATGTTTCATTTGTTTTTTTTAACAGAGTCAGTATCCACGATTGGTGGTTGAAGATTTCTTGCCATTTCCAAGCAAAGGAAACACTGGCAAGGATGCATGGTATTGAAAATTAATCAACTTTGTTTCAGTTTGTGATTTTGTATTATGTTCAGTTACCCAATGTCGTGTTTTTCCCCTTCTGTTTTGTCTCCCAATGATAAATTTTTTTTTGCCATTATAACAACTTGTGTGTTTGTTAAGGTACCCTCCTGGCCACGGAGATGTGTTTCCAGCCCTGATGAACAGTGGCAAGCTAGATGCTTTAATATCAGCGGTATGGTTCATTGTAGCATGCTCCTTATGACTGTCATACCTGCTATTCTTTAAGATGCATCAAGCTGATCTTTTCTCTCCTCCTGATAGGGCAAGGAATATGTCTTCATTGCCAATTCTGATAATTTGGGTGCGATAACGGATTTGAGTATCCTTCATTCCTGTATTTGAGATTCTGTCTTGGTCCATTATATGCTATCATCTGTTAAGGATAATTTGACCTCCGCGTCATATGATACATTTGCCAAAGCTTTTGTTCAGGCTCGGTGTTGTTATTTCCTTAATTTTATCTTACAGAAATTTTAAACCATCTGCTCAGTAACAAGAATGAGTACTGCATGGAGGTACTGAAGAGATTCAAAATTATTTACCGTCTCTAGCTCAATTCCATTTTCATTTCTCCTCTTCTCTCCTACAGAATAGCAATTGAAAGTTCTCTCATTGCTTAAACCTGAATTTGGCAGGTTACTCCGAAAACGTTGGCTGATGTCAAAGGAGGTACACTGATTTCCTACGAAGGCAGAGTGCAGGTACCAACTTTTCTGTTCCCTCTCTTCCTCTTTTTGGATATAAGGAATTAATTGCAAAGCTGTTTTAGTTTGAGAATGTTCTAACTGATGGCTTAGTAGGAAAAAAAAGGAACAACATGCATATGATTTCTTTTTCGGCCGTTAACTTCTTACTCCAATATTTTACCATATAGTTTTTATTCGATGATACGGTTATGTTTGTTTCATTTTTTTAGTGTGTGTTTTAGGTGTTTTTTGTATTGAAAATGTAAAGAGGTGTATTGGAAATGTAAAAAGGTATGCTGGGATGGGACAGATATTATTATATTATTCTGAAAAAACCATGAGAAAAAGGAAACAAATTGGTGGCAATTCACTTCTTCCTGATTTGGTTTATTTTTCTATAGAAAGGTGCATAGTCTGTTTCAAAAATTGGTTTGTTGTTTTCTGATGGTCATCATAGTTCTGGTTAAAATGGTAGATAATTATTAGCAGTCAATTGTCAGGTTTATATTTGGCTAGGTCTAGTGAAATGACGGTTAAATTATTGTTCATGATTTTGCTCCTGAAATTTAGTATGCAGAACCCTGGTTGCTTATTGACCCTTTTCATCCTTTTTGCTGCAGCTCCTGGAAATCGCCCAAGTTCCTGATGAACATGTAAGATTCAGTTTCCCTTGGTTTCTTTATCTTGCTTGACAGAATGCCTTTAAGCTGTTAAATTCTTGATGGGAAACAGGGGCTGAATTGAAAATAGACGGAATAGGCAAACCCTAGCTACAGGGATTTGAGAAAGACAGTCTTTGAAAGCTTTTAAAGATTGCTTTTTACAAAATATCAGAATAACTTGAATAACAAAGCTGCATAAGGTCTCTATTTATAGAGAGATTCTGTTTATTCCTAATCTTACTATTTCTTAAATCTTCCTGCATCAATTCTTCTATCTTTCTGCACGCTTCGAAGAAAACTGAAATATTGACTGTTGTAAGTTTATCACTCTGGCCCTGGGTTGTAACACTAGGATGATCAGCATTCCTTTTTTTCTTTTCTCTTTTTTTTTAAAAAAAAAAAAAAATTCAAAGAAAAACATACATGCTTGATGAAAGCTTCTTGACTCTGGATGCTGGATGAGAGTATTCCTACTCTGCATACGTCAATAGACACTAGATATTCATGAAAATCTACGAATAATTGCGAAATTGATTTCTAGTCTGAAGTTGAATCTTTTGGCTTGCTTCATCGAGGAAATATTAGTTTCCAGCAAATGCGCAGCTACTGGATGTAGCATCTTGACCTTGCTTTCTTTCATAAAAGTCTGTGGTAGTAATTGTTAATGCTCTCCTTTACTTTGCAGGTAAATGAATTCAAGTCAATTGAGAAGTTCAAAATTTTCAATACAAACAATTTGTGAGTCATTTCTTTAGTTTCTTATTAAACTAGTCATTTTATCCATATAATTTTGATGATGATTCCTAGAATTACAATTGAATAACATTTATATTGGTGCCATGCAGATGGGTGAACTTAAAAGCAATCAAAAGACTTGTTGAAGCACAAGCCTTGAAGATGGAGATTATTCCAAACCCCAAGGTAGGGCATTGTTATTATTTGCTTTGATCCATTAGATGCGCCTGTTCTTCGAATGAATTCCATTGTGTTTTATCAGGAAGTGGATGGCGTCAAGGTTCTTCAATTAGAGACTGCTGCCGGTGCTGCAATAAGGGTACATGAGAACTTTGACTTTGTTTACTTTTATGCTTAAACATTTTTTCCTCTGCTGAAAACTAAAAAGAATCTTAACTAATTCTAGTTCTTTTCATCAGTTCTTTGACAGGGCCATTGGCATCAATGTCCCTCGATCTCGCTTCCTCCCCGTAAAAGCCACCTCTGATCTGCTTCTGGTTCAGGTTAGTGTTGGTTTGGTAGTTTGCCATTTAGTTTTGAATCTTGCACTTTCAATTTTATTGATGAATTGGTTTGGTACTTGCAGTCCGACCTTTACACGTTGTCTGAAGATGGCTATGTGGTGAGAAATGAGGCTAGGACTAATCCAGCTAATCCTACTATTGAATTGGGACCTGAATTTAAGAAGGTAAGTTCATGAATCCACATCGTTCCTCAATTGTTATTCTACTCTCCTGGTAATACTGCTTATTGATGGTTACATTCTTCACAGGTTGGCAACTTCTTAAGTCGGTTCAAGTCCATTCCCAGTATTGTTGAATTAGATAGCTTGAAGGTCACTGGGGATGTGTGGTTTGGAGCTGGTATCACCCTCAAGGTAAACTAATGTTTTTTATGAATCCTTGCTGTTTGACTTAGTAATGAAAAAGCTAGCAATTAGTAATAGCATTTTACATCTTTTCGTCGTTTCTTTTTTAGGGAAAAGTGACGATTACTGCTAAACCTGGATCTAACTTGGAAATTCCAGATGGAGTTGTGATAGCAAACAAGGTAATTACCTCCCATGGCTAATAGTAGAATGTCGAGCAGAGGAGTAGACATATTCTGACTCTACTTTCCTCATTTGTTTGCAGGACATCAATGGTCCAGAAGATATATAGAAAGGTCCGATCCAGCAGTGCTCCATCAGTTATGAAAGCTCTACCAGGGAGTTTGGTTGTAATGAATAGTATGAGTTGTACCAATTTGGACTTGTGAACAAATAATCAGGCAGTTTTATGGATCTTTAGGTGATTGCGGCTGATTTTATGTATTTTTACTCTTCTAAATCGATCTTTTTGGTCTTTGTTTGAAAGAAGGGTGAGTTTGTTTACAAAAACTATATACTGTTTTAAACAAAGTGAGGGAAGTCTGTCAAAGCAGGGCGGCATTTTTCTTGGAAGTTTTTATTTCTTTACTAGTCACGTGATACCTACACATTCTTCTCCGTCCCATCTTGTCATGCTTGAATTACACAGCATGAATATTTAGAGGAGCCTTCCCCCAAATGTTTAGAGGGGCGTGGGAAACGTTCTCCTGGTGTGTGTTTATGTAGCTACTAGATAGATATCGAGGAGTCGAGTGTGTTGCGGATGTGGAAATGTCTTTGAAGGATATATTCCAGTTCTTATTGGAGGCTGTTAATTCTGTGGATTAGTTTCTGTTATGATTATTATTCTTTATCATTTCCTTTTCTTTTTGCGAAGAAATTGTGCTGGGCTGGAGACTTGGAAATATTTTCTTGAAGAAAATGAAAATATTATTTGCAACAACCAGTATAACAAGCCTGTTACGAAGTAGGCAAGTCCATGGATTTCCTCTGCTTCATTTCTAGTTACTTTACTAATGGTACAGTGAGAAAATCCAAGTAAAACTAATTCTGTAACAAGAACTTGTGCTTGAACGGGAAAATCAAACTCATGTAATCTTTGACTCTAAAGCGCAGCAATTTGTATAAGCAGTTATTGTTGTCAATTCCTTATGCCATGCCGCTCCCAGAGCTAATTTGCAAGCGACAACCTCTGCTTGTATTGCTGATAAAGCTGACACATCCTGCGCCTTAATCTGTAAGACTTGCTCCCTCCATGGAACATATATTCCACGCCACACCGACTTTTCCCGTCGTATTCGTAAAAGAGCCATCACAGAAAATGGATGCTTCACGGTGTTGGATCGCTATTCTTTGATGTGAATCCTCCTCCGGTGGAATGATCTGTTGGGTTGACCGACCAAACTCCCAAACCAGTAGGCACTAGCCAAGTGGCATATGCATCTATAATTTTGGCCTGCCTTACAATATGATTTCGTGCCATCCATTTTCTTGTTTTAAAGGGATAAATAGTGGTTCTTCACTTATCTCCGCATAATTTCATGCAATTCATATGTGCTAAATGATATGGACAAACAAACTAACCTCATCTGCAGATGGAGCTTTGCAAAGCAAAGCCAACTTTGAAACCAAGTTCGGAAATTTCTTGGGGACAACCCTGATTGAAGTCAAAACCAAGTGTTGACACTTCCCACAATTGAACATAATGCTCACAATTAAAGAAGAGATGTGTAGAAACTTGGAAATACTGAATGCAAAGAAAAAAAAAAAAAAACAAAGACGTTTCTTTCTAACGTCATATATTCTATTTTTGTTCGAGAATTTCAAATGTTCTAACATAAATCGACTAGAGAGGAACATTTTAACTCATTTCCGGGAGTATTGATGAATATATCCCAATGTTTACATTGTGTATGCAGTCATCCCGGATTTTTTTAATTAGTTAATTACACCCCAAAATTTTAGAATTGGATAAATTCATCCCATAACATGTCATACAAAAAACAACACTTGATAAAATATGTAAAAATCTATTGGATCCTGGATTTATTCTTTTTCTTCATATTTTCTCTTTTCTTTCATTTTTTAGATCATTCAAAAACAAGCCACTTTTCTAGACAAAATAAAAACTTGAAAAAACCTAATTACTCCCTCCGGTCTTTATTACAAAGTATTTTAATTCTCATAATATATAATCTATAACCTC
This sequence comes from Oldenlandia corymbosa var. corymbosa, assembly GCA_949775105.1. NCBI lineage: Eukaryota > Viridiplantae > Streptophyta > Magnoliopsida > Gentianales > Rubiaceae > Oldenlandia > Oldenlandia corymbosa. The sequence continues at coordinate 22,181,965 of OX459123.1, read as the reverse complement.
CATTATAGCAAAAACTATATTTCTCCTAAAATTCCAAATGTGACTCTTTGCTTAAATTTTTTTTTTCCAGTGAAGCTGATATGCAAAAGTTTGAGATGGTTCCCTACTATAGGTAAATTCTTTACTTTCATTATACATATATTGCTTTCATTATTCAGTGGCCATTATTCAATAAATAACATTTTTTTTTATCGATTACCGAATTAGTTTGTTATATTCAATCACACATGATTTTGTCCAAATTCAAGAGTGATATAACAGTATCCCAAGAATTCATATCTGATAGAGCAAACAATACCGGCAACCACAAAAAAAAACACACACACACACACACACACACAAATCGGCAAAACGCCATCATCTGTGTGGTCGATAAAACGAAGACGCTACATTGTAAGCATAAGCAGTAAATTAACGGTGGTGATTGATTTTTTTTTCATATACATAAATTTTCATAGTATTTCTCTTGGTTCAATACTTGCCAAACGTGAAAGTTTTACTCACGAGTTATTAGTTCATTTTTTAAATTTTTTTTCCAATTCATTAAAATTAATTGAGAATGATTATTCTGATGATTGTTACGCCTTTCAAAAGAGAAAAGTGGTAATAAATGCTGTTTTTTTTAAACAATATTCTTAATTTGGGAAAAAATAAATTATTTTTATGTTAATATAAACATGATGAATTGAAGCGATGATTTTTTTGTTTTTTTTCAGTTTTATCACCGTAAAAAACAAGATTCTGGTTGAAAACTTGACAACGGTTTCTAACACGATGGAATTATCGAAATCGGCTGATGACAAAATGCCTCAAGTAAGATTCTTCGAATTTTATTTCTCTTTTGTTGATTAAAAGATACTCCCTCCGTGTTAAAATGATTGTCCGGTTTGAGATTTTATTTTTAGTACAAATTCTTTTATTTAACACACTAATTAAATCTCTTTTGTTTTTTACTATTTTTAATCATTCATTGTGCAACAACTACTGCAGGGTCTTTCATCAGGCAATTGGAGCAGTGGCCACTTCTTTATTATCATTTGTTGTTACTCCAGCTAATTTAAGAATTCAGTGAAACAATAATGTGGATGCAAGATAAAGTTTTGACTTTTGACATCTTAAAAGAAATGAGCCAAGGGTATTAAGTTGTCAAGTTAAAATAATTGTCATTCACGACAAAAGAAAATTTTCAAAGAAGAAATAAAGTTAATAAAATAAAAAATATCAAAATCATAATTAGAATCGAATAAAAAATACTAACTATAAGCGAAGTTGAAATCATAACCAAAATCATAACCGGAACCAGAACCGTTTCAAACCGTAACCGTTTGAAACCGTCTCTTATATGGTTCGGTTATAATTTCATCTATCTTGAAACCATAAACCGGCGATGAGATTGCATAACGTATCTTTTAATCGAAGCCCGGTAGCCCACGCCGTAGTCGCAGTAGTAGTCGTGTTTATTTTCTTCATGTTTTTCCTTATCATGTATAACAATGTGATTGACGTTAATGCAATAGATAGATCAGGTCCTTAATTTATCACAAGTACCTTTTTAGTTTTCATCCTAATACAACAACAACAACAATAATAATAATAATATGTTCAATGTATAGTGTTTCATCACTTTGAAAGACTGATGATAATCATGTTAGGCTGCCATGAGCGTCGAACATGAATTAATTTAGTGTTCTGGCTAATGGAACACACAATGCATACAGCATTTTTCTAAAAAAAGAAAATAGAAAGAAAACGTCTCTTAAAGTATTGTTATGGATATGTATTTATTGCATTTACTTTCGCGTAATGAAAAAATTTGACGGTTCGTGGGCCGTGGCCTCATGTACTTTTTATGAAATTGAAGACTATCTCAGAGTTAATGAACGTAGAATTTGGCAAGAATCTTCTCCTCTAGTTATTGTTAGTTTAGAGAGAATTAATGTTATACAACAGTATAACTATCGATCTTGGTTTCATAACACGAAGATGCTTCGAGATCGACCTCGAGTCTTTGACAAACATTTTTACAAAAATATATTCGCTCTTGTTCTTATTATAAGTCATTTTGATTTCGCATAGATTTCATTTAGGTTGTTATTGTAATTGAAAATAAAATTTTAAAAAATATATTTTTACATTCATTGTATTCTTTTAATTATTATAAAGTATTTTAAAGATTTCTTTTTGTGAAAACTACTAAATCTTACTATATTAGAAACAAAAACCTCCCTTTCAAACAGCTCATATGATTGCCACGTAGCATATAGAAAGTACTAAATTGCCCTTTTGTCTAAACCATAACTAAATTACTAAATTTCCCTTTGCACTTTACGTGACACGTTTTTTTTTTTAAAAATTTTTTCTTTATGTTTCATTCATTTAGAATGGTTTTTTAAGTTAAATTGATCAATTAGGTTTTTGTTACAAAGTGTCAATTTTGTTTTAAGCGCATACCCTGCGGATGAAGCTTATTACAAAGCTATTAAAAATCTCCAAAACTAAGTATTAATTTGGCACGACCGAACATTAATAAATCATCTTACTAATATTTAAATTTATTAGGATGCTTTTATATTTTATCTAACATTTACTTCAATATATATATTAGATTAAGACTATTTATATTTAATAAGTAACACTTATAAAATATTTCTATAACTTACATGGCGAAATACAATTTTTTTTTTTTTTTGTGAAATACAATTATTTCTATGATCACACTTATAAAAAATTTCTAAATCCTTCAAACATTTCTAAAATATATCACTCCAAATACAAAATTTTATTTTTTTTCAAATATAAACATTTCTAAGATTTGCAGATAGACTGGGCCAGAGTCGCGCATTGCGCGACCAGACATCACTAGTAAAACTTAGAAATCAAAATATCTTATAATGAGGACCGAAGGAAGTAATATTTTTATAGCATTCTTGACAATAGACGAGATATATCATAATTTTACATGTATATTTACAAATTACACGCATGTACAACCCTAGATAATCATATCTACTAAATGATATGACGTTGTTGCTGGTTTTGACGGTAATTTGCTTGGGAACATGGCCGGTAAAATTCAAGAAGTTGGATTGCTACTTGGTACTTATAAGAAATTACAAACAATTATCTTTCGAACAATTTATTAACAAAGGAAAATGTATTCAAGGTTGGATGCATTATGAATCGAAAACATGAGAATGGTAACAGCAAATAACATTTGACACAATGTGTAATGACTTCTAATGATAGCCTAATTAATAAATTGCTAATCTAATTAATAACTTCTAATGATAAATTATAGTACTAATTTTGTCTCGACAAAATAATTCACGTTGAGTTTATAATTTCACCTCCTTTTTCCAGTTATAATATTGAGTTGGGGATTGAAAATTTGAAACGAACACAAATGATTCCCCTTTTTGGGTTTAGGGTTCACAATTATATCCGTGCAAAGATGATTTTCTCGGAAGTATGCTGAATCAGGACACACAGTCACACACATTGTCAACATCTCCTGTATCTGTCTAAGCACCGCTGCCAAAGATTATTTTTGGTCTTCTGGAAGCACTCAAGAGGCATATACTACAAGCACCAAACGTACGGGAATGGAATTATCATTTGTATATCCTCTATTTTCTTGTTTTCTGAAATTTTAATATTTTTCCCTATAATAATAATTAATGGATACACTTTATCAAATTTCCACTACTGACCTCCAAAGAAAATGAAAGCCAACTATGCTCCCTAATTCTTAAAAGAAATAATTTATTATTAATTAATTAATAATTTCTTTACCCTTTTCGTTGAATTTTATGGGAGTAAGTTGAAAATATATAATAAAAGTAATAATTAGGTGGAAAATAATAATAGTAGGATAGAGAGAGTGTCGTGACTTGACCAACTTTTGCAATTCCGTCTATATTTAAACCCCCCCAAGTTAGACTCTCTGGCTCTCTCCCCTGTTTTTATTGTCACCTTCCCAACAACTCCGATCCACTTCTCGGTTCTTACTGCTGCTTTTCTTTTGCTTATTTTTTATTCCCCAGCCGGCGGAGATTGGCATCATCAATCTCTGCTAAGAACCCATTTTTGAGATATCTCCCTTTTCAATCCGATTCGTCTTTTGCTGAAGCCATGGGATTCGAGAAGATCAAGGTGGCCAACCCCATCGTTGAGATGGACGGTTAGATCTTCTTCTCTCTGTTTCTCTTTTCGTTTTACTCTTTCTCCTTTGCTTGGACGTGTTGGTTTTTGCATTGATCTGTTTATCGTTTGATGTAGTTGAATTGAATCAATTGTTTTGAGGATCTTGGGTTGTGGTTAATTTTTTTTTTTTTTTTTGCTGCATCAGTTGATTCTTAAATCTTTACTATATGTGGATGGTTGTTTTTGGATTGAAAGATTATGGTTTAAGAATCAAGGGATAAAAAGATGCAATCTTTATTTGGTTTATGCTATATTAATGAGAACAAAAAGAAAATATCTTGACGATTCTATTTGGTGGGCCATTAAGATTTTTTTTTTCCCGCTTACCATGATGATCTGTTCGGTTTTGCTCTCTCTGTGCAATCATGAATTTGTTTGTTGGTCTCTGTATTTTCCTTTCCTTGTTGATGGGTTCTTTAGCTCTTCAGTCAGCTCATTATCTGGAATGGCCATTTTAGTAGTTTAGTTTTGTTTGAAGCTCTTCATCTGCACTCGTGAGATGAGTAATTAAGATGATGTCTAATTGAATGCTAAGTTGATTTGGTCGGTGAGTATACTTCATCCAAGATGCCATGTCTGCGTCACCTCGAAATATGTGAATGTGATCTTGCTGAAACCTCTTATTTGATTTCTCACTCAAAGGACTCACTCAGCAGTTTTTTCTTTTTTTTTTTTTTTAAAAAAATTATTATTATTTTATGTAATGTATGACACTTAATTCTCTTCACAGCAATTCCGATACATGGTTGCTCCTGCTATCCGAATCATTGTTTTTGGGCTTTGATTAGAAGTCATAGATTGTTTCTTCTCTTTTTTAACTTTTTATTTTATGCAGGTGACGAGATGACCCGTGTCATTTGGCAATACATCAAGGACAAGGTAACTAGTAGTTTGGGACAGTCTTTTTGTCATTTTTACTTCATTTATGTGCGATTATATGAAGATTGTGTTATGAGGTATGCTAATTTCTTTGTGTTTTGCAGCTTATTTTCCCTTTCTTGGAGTTGGATATTAAGTATTTCGACCTCGGCCTTCCTCACCGTGATGCTACTGACGACAAAGTTACTATTGAAAGTGCAGAAGCTACTTTGAAGTATGATAGTTTGCTCATTTATTGTAGTCTTAGAATTTGGAAGATTATATTTTCAGGATTAAACAATTATGCTTCTAATGTTATGGATATGATTAAATATGCTAGTACAGTATTTTATTCTTCCAATGTGCTTCGTTCTATGCTGTTAATATCTGGTACCTGATTCATATTGTTCCATTGTAGGTATAATGTTGCAATTAAGTGTGCTACCATCACTCCTGGTAAGTGATTTTCCAGTTGCTATAGAAAAGCCTTGATATACATCTTTTGAATGTTTTCTAATTGGTTCACATATTAAAACTCCATGTTCTGTTTTTAAAATTACAGATGAAGCTCGTGTAAAGGAATTTGGTTTGAAGTCTATGTGGAAGAGTCCAAATGGAACTATTAGGAACATCTTAAATGGTGAGTAAGCTAGACCCTAACATAGAAAACTTGCATGTAACTTCCAGGCCCGTGACCTTTTGCTCTCTCTGCAGGCACTGTCTTTAGAGAGCCAATTCTTTGCAAAAATGTTCCCAGACTTGTTCCAGGTACTTTAAACTTTTCTAAAGCTAAGATTGAAAATGTAATTTACACAATGGGCTTGCATTGACTCTTCTATTACCAGGATGGACAAAGCCAATATGCATTGGAAGACATGCATTTGGAGACCAGTACAGAGCTACTGACACAGTCATTAAAGGAGCAGGAAAACTGAAATTGGTGTTTGGTAAGTGTCATTGTCCATTGATACTGTGCTATAATGCAGAGCATCTTCCAAAGATTTCTGTCATTTGAAAGATTTTTGTAATTTGTGTAAAGGAAACTTTTTATGTGTTTTATCCAGGTTGTATATTTATTTCCCAGTGATTGTTCCCTAGTTCTTTTAAATTGATGTTTTCTATGTGATTGCAGTGCCGGAAGGATCTGATGAAAAGACAGAACTTGAAGTCTACAACTTTACTGGTGCCGGTGGAGTGGCTTTGTCTATGTATAACACAGATGAGGTCTGTTTACATAATTGAGCTCTTTGCTTAAAGTTCTACTGGGACTGAACTTCTTATCTCATTCTTTTTTTGCAATTGTTTGTCAAATTACAGTCTATCCGTGCTTTTGCTGATTCCTCAATGGCTACTGCTTATGAGAAGAAATGGCCACTTTATCTTAGCACGAAGAATACCATCTTGAAAAAATATGATGGAAGGTATGATACAGCATATTAGGATCTTATTTACAGAAATTTTGCTGTACCATTTACTGTCCCTCATATTTTAACCTTCTATTGTTTATATCTTGTCTGGAATCCTTTTAAGTGGCATACAATATTTCTGTCTAATCTGTTTGTTTAGTTTTTCAGGTTTTTTTTTTGTTGTTTGTGTTTCATATAGTTTGAGCCTGTCATTTTTGTTATTTCATGTGTGTAGCTCGTAGTCGCTTTGTTTTTTCGCTTCATCTGAATAGATCCTCAACTTATCTTTCTTAATTATACTTTTGTAATAGCCTATTTGTGTCTCTCATATTGATGTTTCCACAATATAGGTTCAAGGACATTTTCCAAGAGGTATACGAGGCCAGCTGGAAATCAAAGTTTGAGGCTGCTGGAATTTGGTGAGCTGATTGTCTAAGCACTTTGGTTATATTGCTTTTTCTATGCCACATAGTGTTGTTGATGGAGCATTTATGTAATCAATCTATCAGGTATGAGCACCGTCTAATTGATGATATGGTTGCGTACGCTCTAAAGAGTGAAGGGGGTTATGTATGGGCTTGCAAGAATTATGATGGTGATGTTCAGAGTGATTTTCTAGCTCAAGGTATGATATCTAAGCTTTTGTCACATAACGGCTATCATATTTTTCCAGCTGCATGGACGCAATGATGTATGGATAATATCATCCATCCATTTTATGCGTTTCTCTTTAATGATTGTGCCTTCCTTTTTTTGTAGGGTTTGGATCTCTTGGGTTGATGACATCAGTCCTGGTATGCTTTGCTTTTGATAAAACTTCTTTTACATCATTCAATTAGTTTTGGGTAAAAGTAAAAGAAGTCATCTCGACTTTCCATGCTTTTTGTTGATCCCCTGCTATAGTTATATATACTGTGCCCACTTGCGGTTGGGTTTTTGGTGCATACTCTGTCGTGTAAGGATGGTTTATGTCCTAGTCAACTGATGAATGTATTTCCTTTAGGTCTGCCCGGACGGTAAGACCATTGAGGCTGAAGCAGCTCATGGGACTGTTACAAGGCACTTTAGAGTTCACCAGAAAGGTGGTGAAACTAGCACTAACAGCATTGCCTCAATCTTCGCTTGGACCCGAGGACTGGCTCACAGGTACGGGCGGATTCTTATCTCATGACCTGTCAAATTTCTTTTGTCAATATGCTCTTTTCCTCTAGTCTATTTTCCTTTGACCCGATTTGTTTCCTTAATTTTGATGAATGGATAAAATTCTCTGTTTTTGGGTTGCAGGGCAAAGTTGGATAACAATCCCAGACTGTTGGACTTCACTGAGAAGTTGGAGTCTGCATGCGTTGGTGTTGTAGAGGCAGGAAAAATGACAAAGGATCTTGCACTTATCATTCATGGATCTAAGTAAAGCAACCTTCTGCTGCTTCACTTGTTTATATGGTCTATTATATGGTCTAGCTTCCTTCTCTAGTAAAGGAAGTACCTAATCTATTTTTGAATGGTGCAGGCTAAGCAGAGACAAGTATCTGAACACGGAGGAGTTCATTGATGCTGTTGCTGATGATTTGAAAGCAAGATTGTCTTACAAAGCGTAAGTGTATGTGCCGAAGAACCTTAATTTGTGGGAATTCAAGTGATCTTGTAACACCGCCCCCAAAAAAAAAAAAATTGTTTCATTGTTTCATCTAGTTTTCCGGTGGTTATTGTGCACCAAAGATGATTCTTATGCCCCCTCTGCCCTTTCATCAGGTCTCTTTAGGATGTGGACCGGTGCTGTTCGGGGTTTTGAGTAAGAAGAAATGAAGGGGTCGGAAAGAATTTTATTGATGAGGCTCATTGAAGTTTTGGTGGATCACTCTTTTAGTCCTCCATTGTTAGACACCTGGTGTAATCCATCGCAGACTTTTTTTCGTTGTCCAATTTCAAATCTTTATGATTTCTTTTAATCATTGGCTTTTTTTCTTTTTTTTTCTCTCTCTCTCTCTCTCTCTCTCTTGGGTACATTAGTTTGTCATCTTTGTGACTGTTGAATGCAACCTGCAAGTTTAACTTACTCAACTCACACGTCGCTGACGTCAGTTTTTCTCTTATATTTTACGTTCTCTTTCAAAGAAAAGTAATGAACTAATAGAGAGATAAATGTTGTCCATAGAAAGGAGAGTTTTTTTGTTTGCTCATCTTACATTAGAACCATAATAGAAATCATAATCCCAATCGGAAGTCTGTTTTTGTGCTGAGATTAACAATATTACTTTGATGAAACCCGCTCCATAAGTACACCATTAACTATTTAACTTGAACCTCACAAACTCATAAGCAGTTTTTAAGTTTTAATTAATGAATATTTGATGTTTGTGAGATTAACAATATTGGAAAATGACATGTAGTAAAATATATAATGCAAAAAAAAAAAAAAAAACTGACTGATGCGTAATATTATAACTTTTATTTTGTTGTATTTTACTATTAAAATTTTATCTATCTTTTTCAAAAGTATATTTTTACCCTTAATCACTATCTCTATTGTTGATATATAGATTCGCATTTCAAACATATGGTCAACTAAACAGTATAACATGTTTTCTGCGATTCAACATCTCAATTTGTTGGAATTTAAAACTCTAAATACCTGGAAGTTGGATAAGTTAAAGGAATTGAAAGGTGAATTTAGCAGTATTTGATGGAATGTAGTGGATAATCTCTAAAGTGGCTAGAGGGAGATGAGGAGATACATTCGCTCATAAAATATTTTGAAATTTTTTAAATATAGTTTGATTTATTACAATTCATATTTTAATATCCATTAATAAGGTAAAAAGTGAAAATTATCTCACAGTGACTTAGTAACATTGGATTTGAGTTCCATATTCTTCCCATTGAAGAGGTAGACCTTTTCTTCAAAACAAACATAAAGAAGACTACGAAATTTATACCCGCAATATAGCAAGTTAATTGCAAGGATGAATACTATCTATTTATTATAACAAAAAAATGATTATGAAATTTGATTGAAACTATATCTTGCTCTCTTTTTCCCCCCTTTTTATTATTGTTATATTACTAATTTAGAGAACAATTATTATTTGGACTAGCAAAAATTATAGATATGGGTAATTATATCCGCATACACACACACACACACACACATATATATATATATATATAATCCTTCCGTTAAAATTTGACATATATTCTACTAATTTCTAAGCTTTCCAACCGACAGTGCAATTAAATAATTTTTACCTTTTAAATCCAAAAACCATGAATTTCCTTCTCAATTTCCTCCATAAACCAATCATATGCCACTTCTAAATAAAAAACATCCATATAATTGTATCAACATCAAGCACATCCACCATCCAATTTTTAAGAGGTACATTTTTCTAATAAGGGTTAGTATCGTTTTAGTACATATAATTGATAAAGTTTTCCCCATCCACAATATTTTGATGTCTTTTTCTTCTTCTTCGTTTTTTTTTTTTAAAAATAAAATTTAAGCAAGGGACTAAAACGTTTTATCCGTAAAAGTTAGTTCTAAGTCCTGGCCTCCTGGGAACTGAACAATCATATTAACGCAAACCTTAGGTGACACACGATAGCCAAAGCAGGAATTTCTTCCTTCATTAACCAAGCCAACCAAATGCTTTTGTTTTTTTTTAAAAAAAGGAGTGCTCAAAAAGTGGAATTAGATCACTGCTCTGCCATTTTCAGTTTTATGCATCATTTTACTTTTCAAAAACTAAAACAGTCATAAATTATCAGAAAAGAAGTATTGAGAAAGAGAAAAGAACTGCAAACACATTAATCATCATCAAAGAAGACAAATTTTTATTCATGGAACTTTTTTTTTTTTTGAAAAGGTTCATGGAACTTCATTTTCACCACTTACACAAGAATCTAAAATTCTCAAATTGGTATTAAATTAAAAAATAAAAAAATAACAACAACGCAAAACGAATAGAAGTACAAAAACCTTCACCTTATTATTCTCCTGGACTAATGTTTTACATAAAACTAAAAATAAAAATAGTAACGACGGCGGCATATGATCTTTATTCTGTGTAGACATTCGCGCTCACGGGTAGCATTCAATCATCATGTTTTGATAGGCGTTAATGGTACGGCTTCATATCTATAGCCGCTGTGGCACCTACACCAACATAAACTGTTACATGAAGAACTGTTATAATCAACTCCATCACAAGAACATGTGCAATTATGCACCATGCCGGCGCAAGGCGGCGGGTGGCCCCCGATGATGCTTGGAGCTTGTTTTGGTGAACTACTACTAGAACTGTGGCTTGGAGGCTTTGATGGGCTGATTCTTGTACTTGGAGACGGCGAAGGAGAAAGATGATAAGAAGGAGAAGGAGGAGTATGAGGGTTTTGTGATGGAGGAGGAGGTACTAATGTGGGAGGATTTTGATATCCAATTCTATTTTCATGGCCGCATTTGAAATGATGTTCATAATCTTTTAATGTATCTCTCACTTTGAGAAATACGCCACGAGCAACATTATTCGCTATCTCATCCCAAGATGGATGGAGGGTTTGTGGGAGATGATCAGGCCAAAACAAAGGGAAAGGCAAAGTTTGATGGAGAGAAATTAAGAAAATGCAAAAGAAGATGGCTAGTTTATGAGTAGTGTTCATCCTGCTCTTCTTGATTTTGGGGGTTTTTGTTTTGTTTGGAGAGGAGATTTGGAAGAGTGTGAGAATTTTTTATTTGGGTAGGAATTATGAAACGTATTAAATATACATGATCATTTTCTCAGTTGGTGGGAAATTTTATAGATTTAAAAGTTGAAATCAACGTTTATTTGAATTTATTAGATGGATAATCATTGATTTTAATTTAATTGACCTATACTTACTTTTTACTGATACCCATTGGTAAGGTAAAAAGTCAAAATAACTTCATAGTATATATGTTACTCGAGTTCCAACTTTTAAGGTTATTCCCTCCCACTTAAAAAAAAAAAAAAAAAAGCAGAGAAAAGAAAAACTTATCAAAGAGACTGACTTCTTCTTGGAAAGGAAAATAGGATGGTGATGCACTTTGATCGAAACTAGGAGTTATCTCTTATCCTCACTTTTTTGTTTTTCTTTTTCTTCCCCTTTTTCTAATTTTAAAAAAATACAAGTTATCTTTTGACAACAAAAATTAAATGTTGATTGATGATAAATACTACGTAAACAGTAAACTTGTATCAGTTGGTGGGAGATTCTAATTTTTGTTTTTCTTTTTCTTCCCCTTTTTTCTAATTATTTTAAAAAGCTTTAGTTGAAATTTGAAACATCACTTGGAAAAAAAAAATCACTTAAATTCTACAAATTTCAAAGTTTCCAAAGCCTATAACAGTTGATTAGGATGTTGCCTTTTTGAACCCAAATTTACTTCGGATTTGAAACAAACATCAATTCTTGATTCTCCTGATCGCAAAACTCGCTCGGTAGTGACCCTAATTTTGAAACACAGCTAGGATTTAACATCAGCAGAGGGTCAATCAAGGAGGACAGCAAATCAAGGGCAAAAAAAAGTTGAGGAAACCCGATACCTACCCATCCGAGGTCACCTACAACAAAAGGAATTTACATGCTTTAATGATTCCAGAACACTTGAACTGACAAGTAAAACAAGTAGACGAAACAAGGATAGAAGAAACATCAACTTCCTGAATGATCTTGAAAGCTAGCAAAAAGCATCCCTTAAGTCCATAAAAAACAATAATCGAACAGGCCGACATCCACCTCCAAAACGATCTACATCATCCACAACAACAAACGCAGCCCGGGAAAGAAGAGAGCAAAGAAGATAATCTAATTGAACCAAAAGCGCATACCATGAAGAGCCATGAGAAGAACTTAATAATCACCGCCACACAGGCTGACATCTGACTTATCCAGGCTGACATCTGGACCGGTCCGATCTACAACAAACAAAACCACGACCAGCCGGGAACAAGAGGACAAAGAAAATCTAATTAAACCAGAAACTAGCGTGAATAGCCAAGAGAGAAACTTATTCATCATCAGAGCCCCCCCTTCTCCCGACAAACTAATCCTCCCGTGATTAAAGGAAGCACCCTTCCACTCTTCAGGAATCCAAAGGACCCAACAAAGAGCATCCAGAAACCCCCTAGATCCATCCAAATCAATACTCGTACGGGCTAGTGTCCACCTCCAAATCGAAACCAATCCGATTTATTCATGATCGCAACCAAATCAACAGTCAAACAGGCTGGTATCCACGTTCAAAATCAAACCGCTCCAGTCTCCAATCAATTAAACCAGAAACGTAGCATATTCATCACCGGAGGCTTCCTTTTCCTCTCGCCGCGATCCTTCAAATACGTAGTAGCTCATAAGTTTTGCCTAACACAATCAATCAAAGCCACCAAGCACAAATCATCCTCTCATCAAACAATCAACAAGAAAGAAACCAAATAAAAAAAAAAACCCACGACGTTGATAACACAACAAAACTGAAACCCCTGCGACCGACAATAGACGATCGGAGCGACATGAATGAACAGAAACAAACATCAATTCATCCGGCCTTGTCAATAAATGTACATTCTAACGGGAAAAATAAACAGATGTCATTAGGAAGGAATCGAAATTGTGACATGGGAGGTTAATACTGTGAAGTCTCAGGAACCAAGTAGGCAAGGGCATTCGCTAAAAAAAACAATTATTGGACAATGAAAATACGTTCCGACTATGCAAGCAAAACAAACCCTGCATACTCACATTTGTGTAGCCTACCTAAACTCAAAAAGAAGTTACTTCGTTCCTGTGTAGCCTTTCTAACTCAGCTCAAAACCGATTTTGCCAAATCTTTTAACGTCAAACAACTACTACAAAATACTCTCACTAATATCAATGTTGATATAAAGCCCAATTGTAACCAGTTTCAGTATTCCAGCTCATAATTTTGACCTCATTAAGTACGAAATAAATGCTATACATAAACCTCAATAAATGACTAGAAAAAGGTAGCAGGATGTGTAAAGAAAAAAAAAAAAAAACTAGTACAGTAAAAAGTAAACATCAACCAAAAGAGAAGAAAAAAAAGACCAATTTTATTCATCATAATTTCTTCTTGCCAACTTACACGAGAATTGAAAATAATTCTCAAAATGGTGAAATACAAGACAACTACATCAAAATGTAAAACTGACTAATTAAGCACAAAACCTGCTTCACCTTATTCTAAACTAAACCAATTTTATGGTTTTACATAGCATATCACCCAAATCGAAATGATACAAAATGCTCGGACAACTTAATCGTGTATACTGGAGATAGGAATCAATGGTTCAGAGTTGACAGTGTGCTTGCTAACACAGTTACACCAGCATGGTGTATTACGATGACATGAATATCCTCTGTAAGTTATTTTATCACACTCACATTTGCATACATGCTTAATGATGCACCTAGGCGTGGGGCCTGGAGGCGGCATTAAAGGACTGGTTGGGCTTAGAATACTTGGAGATGGGGTAGGTGAATAATCATCTGGGCTAGGGTTTGGGGAGGGGGAGATATCTGGGCTAATGCTTGGAGAAGGAGATGGAGTTGGAGTGTCATCATATGGTGAAGGACCGTCACTTCCTGGGCTTGGTGAAGGACCGTCATTATTTGGTTCTGGATTCGGGCTAGGAGAAGGAATAGTGGGTGGTTCTGGATTCGGGCTAGGAGAAGAAATAGTGGGTGGTGATAGGGAAGGAGGAATTATAGCTCCAGGTGTTCCATAGCCAAGATGATGATTTCCAGTGCCACATTTATAAGTATCTTCGTAAGCTTTCATAGTATCTCTTACCGTAAAAAATATACCTCTTGCAACAGTCTCCACCATGTCATCCCACGTAGGTTGGTCTGTCGAGCCTGAGAATGAATTTTGTGGGCTAGGTGGTGAATTCGCCGAAAGTGGTGGAGTTGGAGATGATATTTTTGGTGATTCTGATGTTACAGGGCTCAAATTGATGGGTTGAAACCATGAAGAAGCAAATGCTTGATTGAGAGACATAACAAGGAAACAAGAAAAGAGAACGAGTTTGTAGTTGTTGCTCATCATCATGTCTCACACGTATTTGTGAATTTAGAAGAATAAAAGTTTTGTGAATATGAAAAAATTGAAAGGCTGGTGTGTGGATACAAAGAGTGGGGTGGAGGTTATTTATAGAGGAGATGTATTTTATCTCCTGATTTCTATCTCTTATTTTTGAAAATTTTTAAAAAAATTTAAACTAAAAGAATCATTAATTCATAGTGTTAGATGAGATTATCGAATTAAACCGAGTGGTGGTCCTTAATCGTCATCTCCTCTTCAAATTAATTTCGGATAAACACCATCACTTGAATCATCTGATCTACACTGCTTAAAAAACTACAATAATATTAATCTTCCTCGGTCAATTTCAGTTACAAAACCTTTTCCAACTTTTTAATAATTTCAATAACAATGCATAATTGATCATGAATATTTTTTATGTTGACAAAATTAATTGCACAAAGATTTGAATTAATTAGAATCACTACTAAAGCCGTTTGAAGATCTATAATTTAAGCTAATTAGAGTATAGATTCCGGTACTAACCATGCAGATGAATTTACAGCCTACAAACAAGTTAAGATTAACACAATTGTCGAAGAAATTGAATACGTCAAGTTCTGTTACTCATGTCTCAAAATAAAAATTGTGTTTCTCTGAATTAAAATATAACTATCCCATCTTTTTCAAAAAACATTAGAATGATACTCCCTCTATTAATATATATATATATATATATATATATAATATCATAATACGACACATGGCCCAGATCATAATCATAATTACAATGAATTCTTTTGTGCTGAAAGAATACAATTAAATTAGCACAATAATCCTCGAAAAGAATTTTCAACTACAACTGCAGCTGAGAGAATCGCTAATTTTAGTTTCCTAGTGAATGAATGTGTGAAATCTGCCATCACCGCAAGAAATTCCAATAAATCTGCAACGTGAACTTTCCAACTTTCAACACCATTTCATTCTCAATATCAGTTAATGATTAAACTAGAGTAAGAAAGATTACCAAGCATCAGACTAAGTTGAATGTCCTTTATTTTACTTTCTAATTTGATTAATACTGCTCCCATGGTGACACCTGAGGAAACAGAAAAATGACATTTAGTTACCTTCACAGCATCCCATTTACATATTCTTCATCCTATACCAGAGAAGGCAAGATACTCAACGCAGACGAGGATGCTCATAGTGAAACAAATAAAAATACATTAGTTCATGGCAGGAGAATGGAGAATGTTGTTGACAGTTAATCGGTGAGATTTTACCTCAAACTGTAAACTTAATATTTCAAAAAGCCAACCCATAGATCCTTGTTCAACTTTATTCAGTCATTTATGAACGATCACTAGTGTCACGGGAAATGCAAATGACTAAAAAGAACCTCACCAGATTCAAAAGCGTCTACTCTTGGTACACCTTGGAAAGCATATTTAGCATAAGCCCGTAACCGGATCCGATGAGGGGCACCCAACTTGCTGAGCAAAGACCGAAGCAAACCACTGAGGACAATAACATAAACTACAGTTAAAAGTCGACAAAACGGAACAATCTATAACTTCTGCCCATCAATTAGGAATTTTAGATTCGTAGGTTGAACAAGAAGACATAACCAAAGAGAGGAACAAAATGAAAATAACTAAATAAGCATTCTTACTCAGCACGCAACACAGTTAGAAAATCAGATGGTAAAGATTCCATGAACGAAGATATATCCTCCATTTTGAGGGACTTCAATTCCTGCTTTAAGTTGTTTTTCTCTTCCACTGACATTCCTCTTCCGAGAGCTGTTTTACTGTTGGGTTTAAATAAAATGTAAGAAACTGGTTTTCAAATGGTATGACAGAACCTGGCCATGTATAGTCTGAATGCATATATCAACCACCGATAAAGGCTATCCATGTCTTCATTAGATCTCAGATTAAATAAGCAAGTTT
The DNA here is from genome assembly GCA_949775105.1 of Oldenlandia corymbosa var. corymbosa. NCBI lineage: Eukaryota > Viridiplantae > Streptophyta > Magnoliopsida > Gentianales > Rubiaceae > Oldenlandia > Oldenlandia corymbosa. The sequence goes on along the minus strand of OX459123.1, from coordinate 22,165,484 downwards.
GACCTTTACATATCATCTAACAATGTGCAATGATCATGACGCAAATAGACCATGAGATAATCCATGAAATGGACAAAAACCATCAAACCTCAAAGAACAACTAATAGATTAATTGCTGCTAGTAAACTGTCAATTTAAATTTCTAGGCTTGGATGCAAGTACCAACACGTAGATTCAGACACTTGTTTTATTATATAAGTTGCAGGTGCCTTATTGTTGGCAGGCCTTGCATTTCTAGAACAATAAGTTAGCAATTTTCCATGTTTTTTTTTTTTTTTTACTTAGTCATCAACTATTTAAAAACCTGCACAACCAGATCACTTTTATTGCGGCATAGAGTTCAAGTTCACGCAATTGAAAAATTACCTGTTTATTGTTCTCCCCGTGAATATGACCGGAAAGTATCTGGCATACTTCGAAACACCCATCTGTTCACCCAACTGCTGAATTTTGTTTGAATCCATGAAAATTAAAGCTTTCCAAAGTTCACAATAATTTACCCTAAAAGTTTCATCCAATTCTTTACAAATCCCATGATCCAGAAGAACTGCGTAAGATAAGTATCATATCAATATTAGTTCTTTTGGGAGGGAGCAGCTAGTCTTACATCGACTACTAGATGTCTTAACAATAACTTCTTACCCAGAGAAAAGCTACTTGCCCCTTCTTGAGAAACCAGTATATTACCAGGGTGTAAATCACCGTGCAAGAAACCATGTACAAAAATCATTTCGGCAACCATCTCTGACAGGGCTTTTGCGACCTTGTCAAGTGAAGAGCAGGAATAGTTAGTACATAGCTGTCAATGAAATCAATGAAAATCAGCTTACTCTGGGAAAGAATTTCAAATTCCACCATAAAAAACATGGAGAAACTTTAAATACTGCTTCTGGAATATGATTGGATTGTAAGAATTCAGGCAAATATGCAACCACCAGTGGCCCTATATCCCACTGTATGGGCCAGCCATTTGATCCAAGCTGAAATCCATTTTACTTGCATTCCATAAAGTAGAAACCAAAATTACAAAGGGCACAAAATAAGAAAACTAACATTGGTGGGACTGATTCCCATTTCCTTCAGGAATTCCAAGTTATCAACCTGACATTTAAAGAAATGTCCAGTCAGTGCTAAGACCAAGAAGTACGAAATGAAGCACTAGTATGTTTACGAAAAATAGTCAAGTTTGATTCATAATTTACAAAAAGCTAAAACATTGCTTCCCCTAAAGTGAAGAAAGAATCGAATGGATTCATACAGAGAGGAAAAATACATGTTTAGTTGATTGGAAGTTCACATCGGTACCATCTAATGCAGAATTGCAGATAATAGCTTCACAATGGCTCTAAAAATCTACCTAAATGTCAATTTAATATTCTTGTAATCTCATCCAGAAAGTCCTTCACAAGGTACTGTTTGTAAATGCTAAACCAATATCCTCTATGCTGTCATATACAAAACCAAAACCCCACAGATATCGTGATAGCAGTAGCAGGGGGAAAGTGTGAAACTGTACCTTCTGTCCTTTACAGAACTGCATTGTCAAAACTTTAGTGGTCGTCAAATCCTGGATATTTTTCATGAGGCCAGCCAAATAGATCCAATTAGGAAAGTTCCAGAGAGGCAGAAATGTAAGTATTGATGTATTTTGTACGAGAACAAAATGAACATCGACAGATACCCAAAAAACGTGGGGAATCTTGACAGTACTGTTGCCTTTGAAATTTTTTGCTGCTCTCTCTGAGTTCCGAGCCTCTTGAGTGAAATCTACAAAGTAACCCGTATAAATATGGAAATGTTTCAACTTGCAATATGCAGCAAAACTTATTATAGTCAGGGAATAATATTACACACCAAGTTCAGAAGAAATAGATTTTGCAAATTCTGACACTATCCATCCAAACCGGTATTCAGGAAACAACTGCGAAGAAGAAACAATAATTCAATGAAAAAGTATGTCAAACAACGAGAGGTAAAAATTAAATGATGAATTCAATCAACAAACAATCACAAAACATTTGGAAAGGAATAGACAAAAAGAAGCTTCACAAAAAATAAACACAGTAAAACATTCTACTATTTTGGGTTGATTGATGCAACCAGACGAACTAAAATCAAAAGGTGATGTTGACCGCATCTAAATAACCACCATCACAAACCATTCAACTACAATTCAAAAAGGCTAATGTAATAAGAAAGCTCAAGTGTGAAAACTGAAAAGAGCTCATTATAGAATTGGCTGATTATGGCAATCATATCAACATTAGTCCCACACTCCTACTACATATGCACCCTGGAAAATCAGTTTCTCCAACATCTCCACATGGATTACAGTTCCCTGTATCTAGATTTACTTAATCAATTATCTCTCAACTCTGTAACATAATCCACATTTTCAATCTCAATTATAGAATTTCAGTATCACTACCATATTAAAATAAGCAGTATATTTTCACATAAAAGTTATCAAAATGGTTCAGCTGGTAGAAGTACAGCTTTCCGCAAGTAGTATGACATTTTGAAACAATTCGAACAGCCATCCAAAGTTTCACAAACTCCAAAACTTTTACTATTGCAATCAATTCATACCCAAGTAATTAAGTTTGAAAGGAGCGACATGGTGCCAAGGTCAAAATGCATCTGCTTCTCCAAGCCGGGATATTGCACCTGTAATCCAAATGCTAGAGGTATAAGACACGAGAAACAGGGAATAAAATATTCAGTGATTCACTATATTTAAACTAGCACATCAGTTTCCTACGAAGCTTCTGACTAAAAAGCAAAACCAGATATAGAATACTACAGAAACCTTGACTGCCACTTCCTGGTGATCTTTCAACACTGCATGATGTACTTGAGCAATAGAGGCAGCTGCAACAGGTTGTTCATCAAATGAAATGAATCTATTGTATAAGAAAGTAAACAGGCAATGAGTCACATCCCAGGCCACCTGGTAAAGAAACAAGTGCAAAACACTTGTAACCACAATGTTCCAACAATCAAACAAACTTATCCTAAAAAATCTTACGCCAAAACTTACATTTCTGAAAGATCCGCACCCAAATTCCTCACCAGTACTTCTTTGATAGCTTTGAATGGACAAGGAGCCGTCTAAGAGCAAAATTAGGCACAAAAAAAAAAAACACCCCGTTACCCAATAAAATTTTCAGTACAATGTAGGCGAAGAAGCTAAATAATCACATGTAAGCCTATATACTCTAGAGTAAACAAAGATAAATATAAATTTAGAAACCTGATCCTGCAGTGATGAAAGTGTGGATGAATACTCTTTTGGCACTTGACGCATTGCGGCAACAAATTGACCAGCTTTCACATAAAAACCTCTATTCAGCTCGCATAATCTTAATATTCTCTTTGCTGATCGCGAATGCACCTACCAATGAGTTCCTCAAAAAATCAATAAGTTGCTTTAAAATTAGTGACCGTAGAATATTTCGCGCCCTATAGCCCAGCTAATTAACCCTAATTCAACTAGAACTTAGATAAGCTCAACCGAGCACGGTCTTAACATAATAATGTTCACATTTTGTTTTTGTGAAGAAAGGGCAAACCTCGGAGAGCACGCGGCGATACTCATCGGAATACTCCGGCAATCCGCGGAGGGAGTATTTGTAGTCAAATGCTGTTGCAGCAATCTGCATCCACAAGCAATTTGGTAATTAAGAGGCGAAGAAAAGCATAATTATAATGAGTCATGTGAATATGTTGAGTGATTATATAGACGGTACAGTGAAGAGAGAGCGCGATGATCGAACGGCGCCGTAGAGGACAGGGAAGTCGGTTGAGGGAGAAGGCGAAGGTAAGTTGAGAGCGTCCGAGTTGTGGAGAACAGTAGCAGCGCCGGCGGCGGAGAGGACCAACAGCGACGCCGTAGCCGCCAACTTTGTCCTGGCGGGAAAATTGGTTAGCCAAAATCGAATCTTCTTCATCCTGAAAATCGGGTGGAGTCCGGACGGGACGAGTACATTCCGCTGTTTTTAATTTTAAGGTTTGGAATAATCGGGTCAAGTCGGATTTGGAATATAATCGGATACGATTAGCCTTTTGTTTTTCACAATGAAGGCGTTGGATTTACCACGCCTTCAGACAATCTGTGTTTATTGGTAATATTAATGTATGGTTAATTGAATTTGAGAATTCATTAAGTAGTACTACCTCGGTCCCAATGAAATAGTCCACATTGAGTTTTTTAATTTGTACTAATAATAGTAGAAAACTGAAAACTTAATGTGCACTATTTTTGTGGGACAGAAGGAGTATAAAGATTTAAACAGAACTAAACATAAGATTTTTTCATATTGCAGGGTGTCTACTGTCGGCAGCAATGATTAAACATACGATTTTTCATTATATTCCTTAAGTTCCATTTTAATAGTCGTACTTTATATTTATTAACAAACTGAACCATGACAATCAATTATAATGTACTCCCTCCGGTCCTTAATATAATGTATTTTGATTTGTCCTATGTTTAACCTAGTATATATTTATAATTAACAAAAAAACCGTAAAAATATTTCATAACAATCAAGAGAATAGAAGAAACATAAAAATATAGTTTTAAATTTTTTTCGACAATTAAAAATAAACGTACTAGGTGAAACCTAGGACAAAATCAAAATGTATTATATTAAGGACCGGAGGAGATATAATAAAAAATTGTACAAACAAAATTCTCCTATTACTTGCCACTTTATTAATTAATTCCATACACTAATACTACTTTAGTACATAAGTGAATGTGGATGGGTCACACCTATCTTCATTCTCATCTTTGGAAGGTATTCATTGCTCCCAATATTTCTTCTTCTTTTTTTTTTTAATCGAAAGGGGAAAATTTCATAGCACAAAACATTATACAACTATTGCTCGAGGATAGGTTATCCCAGCTACATCATGGTATAACCATTCAATAACTCTCGGTGGCGGCAAATTCAGTCCCAAGAGACCTCCTGGATTTATCGCCGCCAAAGAGGCCAAAAAATCTGCAGAAAAATTACATTCCCTATGGTTGTGGAGTAATTCAGATTCCATTGTCTATGCAAAAGCTACCTAATTGATCGTAGCAAGTCGTCATGTGCGCAAGGTGACTTGTTTATATCTTGAATCATTTGCACGATGATGAGGCTATTCACTATAGCTTCTAATTATTGGTGTCCCAAATCCCATACTAGTAGAAGTCCTTGGTACAATCCCCACAACTCAGCTCCTGTTACCGAGCAGTAGCCAATGTTCTATCAAGAAACCACCCCTTCATACTCCACAGTGATCTCTAAGCAGGCCACCAGCCGACTACTCCCAATATTTCTGTTAGCAAAGCCAAAGTAATGCCAGCAAAATCACCAAAACTTATCATAATATTTCATGAATAAGAATCTTTTTTTAAAAAATATAATCTTATGAATTATGATATAAGGCTCGAGCATAAATGGTAATCATATTTTAGTTTTAGTACGTAAATGAATACACGGTAGTTAATGCACATTTCGACTACCACCAAGTCGGCCCAAACTGCAGATCAGTTTTTTTCTCACGAGTTCCTACTTCTATAGAACCGCACTATATATAATTCATTTCACATTTCTTACTTTCCATTCAGGGAATTTGAACATCTAATTATTACAGAATATATAATAAACGAATAGATGACACTAATTGCGGATTTTATAACTAAAAAATTTCGATTCCGATAATGGATGCACCTATCACGAAGTTTAATTTTCCACCGACTGGAATTTATTCCCCATAATCACGATGTAGGCCCATCCGTGTTGATTTTTTTATTTTATTTTTTTAATTTTCATGTTTTTACAGGTGGTGACTGATGAAACTATTTCAACGATCCTTCCAAGTTCCAACAGCAAAAAATAAAAAGAAAATAAGCTGAAGAAGAGAAGGGCAAATAGAATTGTGTGGCTAAAGTACATTAAGTCCGTCATCGATGAAACCACTTTTTTATAGCTCTATGGAAGCAAAATTCTGGGTCATAAAATTATGTGAACAAGAGAAACCGGCCGGCTAGATCGTACACGTTCTAAGTTGTAATTAACCACGCTTTTTAATCATACCGATGAATTGAGCAACCTTTATAAACCTCCCTCTTCCAAAACTCTTTGTCATTCAATAGTGCATTGGACATACAAATTTCTACGTATTCATCCTCTTTCAAAAGTTTAGACTAATTCTTAGTTACTAGGAATTTTACTACATATTTTCTATATGCCCAACATTCAACGGCAAAACTGCTGAAAGAAAAAAGGCATGACAAAGAAAAAAGAAATGTCGGCAAACCATGAATGATTTTCTTTGTGGTCAGCAATGTAATAGTATGAACAAACATGTTCACACATATAGTGCTTTCTTCCTCTTCAAAAGTTGAATTAATAGAAAGTGTGGTGTTTAATTAGTGCTGAATTTTTCTCTTTTTTTTTTTGAAATGAATAATTGTAAAGTAGTTGTAATTAACTAATGTATATCGAACATATTCCAATCAATATTTAGAATATTCGGAGGCGTGGTGTTAAGCGGTGCTATTAACAAATACCATCTGCGATTGAGCAAAGTCAAGACAAAATATATAATCAAAGTTGAATAATCATTCGAATATGAAAAATTAAACCCATGACAGTTTAAAGAATCCGTCCGATTAGTATGATTGTTGTAGTAATGTATTTTATTACTATTTCGGTATAATAAACAAAACAATCATTATAATATGGAATGAGCAAGTAATCATCGTAAAACTTGACAAGGAACAAGGATAACATTATGTCTGACCGATCAACGGGTTTTTGTTTTCACGTCTGCGTACCATTTCCATACCTGCAGTTCCTTTGATACGTAAACAAGAAAGATATCAATCAGTACGACCATAAACAGGCCAAGATATAGACACTAACGAAAGCAAATCTCACCAAGTTGTTGCATCCCATTACCATCACAACAATAAAGGATCAACAAATCAATAATTACGTAAAATATAAAAAATATCTAGTCACATGTTGATTTTCCTCCACAAACTTGAGACGAGCGAAAAAGGCCAAATGATTGGAATCATTAGGAAAAGAAAGGCTTCGTGAAAACGGTAAATCTACAAGGTGAAGTGATCATGGCATTGATTCGAATGTCTCCGGTTTCGTTATTCATCATTTGCAAGATGCGGGTCATTCGGACAATCGATCGATCGACATGCCAAATAATTTATCTTTACTATAGTCATAATATTTCTATTCAAAATTTCAAATATCATCTCAGATAGTTAGATACTACTTGTCCAGCTGAGAGCAGCCGGCAGACTACTGCTCTCAGGGATCAAGTTGTGAAAATATCTCCAGATGAGGTGGTCCTTCAATCATGTCTTCCTCCCTTTCTTTCCTTTAATATTGGAAAAGGAAATTTGGGAACAACTGAATTAAATACTTTTTGGGCATGGGAGATAATTTGACACGGACATAAGTTCTTAGGTTGTTAACTAGCTAGTTGTCCGCATTTTACGCTATTCATAATAAGAGATTTTTTTTAATCACATTGAGGTTAATACACTGTTCATGAAAAAGTACTCGAAACCCATCATCCCCGTCCCGCAATTGTTTAAGGGAAACCCTGTCGTAGTTGTTCGAAATGTATTAAAAAAAAATTGTATGTAGATGAAAAATACTGACATTAATGTCGTGCTTACGATTTCCCATCTCAATTTCTTTTTCGTGTTTTGAAAGTTTTATTGCTTTTACTTTGCACTTCACAAACTTTTTGCACTTCACAAACTTTCTGAAATGTATATACTATTTCTGTTTCAAAATTATTGTTTAATTTGAAATTTGATTTTTAATCCAAATTTTAAATAATTATCAAATTTGAACAATAATTTTAAAACGGAAGGATTGCAACCTGCTCCAATTACAATAAAATGATACAGTGCCAATTGGGAAAAAAAAAAGGGGGAACAGGAAAAGCATACGTGTACGATTTTTTATTTTTTAAAATTTTTGTGTCAATAAAAGAAAGAAAAGAATTTGACATACGAGTTGCAATGCAAGAATATTGTTAGCGGCTTAGTCGTGGCTCGTGCGTGAGACGTTTTGGTTTGGAAATAAGAAGCAGCACTTTGTTAATCCAGAATCTGTATGTCTCCTGAAAAAGAAAAAGTCAAACGCGCTATTCCTGAATCGGTCAACCTAAATAATGTAAATTATCACCAACTTGAAAAGCCGCCTACGAACTACTAATAATTCTATTGGCTGGTAGAGTCTCCCTCCAAAGTCCAAGGTGCAAACCCAGACGTCCTTATTCTAGGCAAAAATAAATAAATAAATAAAAAATCAGCGTATTTGGTTAATTGGTTGAGTTTGCAACTGGGGAAGGTTCTTACATCTTAATTGCATGGCCATGAAGTATAGAAGAAGATGGAGATTAAAATATAAGAGCAAAGGAAGGTACGAAGAGACTCCGCCTCACGATCTTCTCCATTATTTATTTATAAAACCGAGATGTGAACAAGGATAATGTTAACAAGATTTGTATCGGAAAATAAGAGTTTTGTTTGTTAAGCCAATTTAGACAAGAAGAAGCAAAAAAACATTTTGTTAGACAAGGTCATGAGATGAGGGTTATAGATTTGTCTTGCGTAGGTAGTATCCTCTCTTCATCGACTAATCCACAGTTCCACACTACAACTTCAAAGTTCAGACTCGAGGTTGGTTTGGTACACTGTTTTGAATTCACACAAATGAAAGGTTGAACACATAATTGATAATACACCTTTGTATTGTACACCAAACAAACCTTTTTTTTTTTTTTTGTATTGTACTACTCGTTACGCACTCTAACTAATTCCCCTCTCCACCACCAATTAGTTAGCCCGAGATAAATCATTTGTATCAATGTTTTTTTTTCAATGCATTCGTCATGCCTCTACACTCCAAACCTTTTACATTGAAAGTGAATACGGATACATTATGTCTCTAGGGGTTTAATTCAAGGATTTGAGAAGCAATACGAAGGGATTGAATAACTGAAATATAATATTTGTTCAGTGAAATTTATTTCGCAACGAATTTTTTATGGTATCCTTAACTATTATTGTCCTTTTTATAGTGACTTGACGGTTTACATAATGAGATTTTATAGTGAATGAAACACAATTTTATGAGATTTTATACACACAAAACATATTTGATTCTTTTATTATACCAAAAAATAAATAATGAACTTTTATTTTTTATATATAATTTTTTAAAAAAATTTGAAACAGAGAGAATATTCTATCATTGACACAAGTGGGTACATAACATCATTTTACATGAAAACTCAACACGCCTTAATTAATGACAGCCAGTAATTCCGCGGCCTAACCTTTATTTATATATAATATAAGCACATTACTTGTCCCCCAACCTTCTTCCTCCTCCACTCACCACTTCAAAGTTGGTTCACTTTAACTTTTTTCACTCCCAAAAATTCTCACATCACTCCGAAATTTCTCCGATCTAATTAAAACCACCGGAAATTAACAATGGTGCTCAGCAAGGCATCTTCGCAATCCGACGTATCGGTACATTCTACCTTTGCTTCTCGATATGTTCGTGCTTCTCTTCCCCGGTAAGGAAAATCTAACACGTCTGCTCTTAATTTTGTGGGGGGATTGTGAAATTTTAGTTGATTAATTAGGGAATGAATTGAAACGGCAGGTTTAAGATGCCGGAGAATTCGATCCCGAAGGAAGCAGCTTACCAGATAATCAACGATGAACTGATGCTGGACGGAAACCCGAGGTTGAATCTGGCGTCGTTTGTGACCACGTGGATGGAGCCGGAGTGTGATAAACTCATTATGGACGCCATTAACAAAAACTACGTCGACATGGACGAATACCCTGTCACCACTGAGCTCCAGGTATAATTTCACCCACCCGTACTGCTACTAACCCGACCCATCTTACTTTATTAGTATTACTTGTTCTTCTGCTTCATAGTTTCACTGAATTTAATTCCTGATACAAAAAGAAGAAAAATTGCATAATTATGAACGCTGGTCATGTTACAAAACTTGGATTTGGGTAATTCTCGTCGTTTTGTGCACGAAAGCTTGTCTTGTTGTCGTTCCTCTTTGGTCAACTAAACTTGTCCAATCACATTTTACCTTCAATTAAAAAAAAAAAAAGAGTAAGAAAAAATTGTGCAATCACTGGACTTGGGTAAACAACATTAATAAATTAGGCGCTGTTATGATTTGTTTGTTGAAGTTACCCCACCACGTTCTACGACTTTTTGTCTCACCACCACTACAATACTTACTTCAATGATTCTTATTCTTCTTGGTGGATGGAAATTTAAAATTTTTTTCCAAAAGTGAAAACATTAAAGCATAGTTATTACTCCCTCCGTCCCGTAATTATTGTCCAATTTAAGTTCTCATTTCTAGTTCAAATTGTACTAAAAGTGAAATCTCAAATTGGACAATAATTTTGGGACAGAGGGAATTATAATACTCTCCCTGTTATACTGTTATTTTGTAGTAGTAGTAGTAGTATACTGTTATTTGTCACATCTCAAAATAAGAATCACATCTAATAATCTATCTTAATTTCGATTTAAGACTACACGTTAGCCAACTACCGTTAGTTTGTACACTTGAAGTGTATGTGTAACTACCAGTCCAAAGACTTTTCAGTTTCCAGCTGCCATTCCTCGTGGGTGAAAGGTCTTGGAATTTTGGTTCATGATGTTGTATTAAAACTGAATTTTAAAGAAGACCAACAATCATTTTGGATTAGGAAGATCGTTATTTTTATGTGGAGCCAAATACTATTTTTACAGATTTCATAGATAAGATCAATTAAGTTGCTAAGAAAATGATAAAATAGAAAGGTGTATATGGTGTAGGCTATTGGCAACCAGGCTACAAAAACAAAATCCGTGCGGAAATACGTGCAAAAATTACGCAATTTTCCACAATCCCACACCATTCGAGTACTTGGAATATGTTGCTTTCTCCCCTACTTGGATCCAGTGATCATCACTACCAGTAGTATTATTAAATTAACGATTTCCATTGAACTTTTTTGATGGGTCTGTGTTGTATGGGTTGGATATAGTATAGTAGATTTATTGATCTGATAATGGCGTTATGAGTCTGTGAGAATTAGTACAGTTGTCTTACCTTTTTGACTTTCTTTGATTCGTGGTTTCATATTGTTTGTTTGGGCCATTTTCACGCAATTAATTTCAATAGCCGTCTGCAAAGTTTCCCACAATGATGAAAGCTCGATCAATATAAACATATGTATAATTAGCCTTTTTGCAATTCCTTGAAACTGGGGTAGTGAGATTAAAATGAATCTCATTCTAATAATCAACCAACCACGTGCTCGCTACCATTTATGACGGTGACGTTCACTGACAAAATTCCGAGATAGGTTTATCCTTCGTCGCATCTAATGCCCTTTCTGCACATGTGTTATTTTGACATTTGTTATTACATGTATTGTTTTGAGAGGTAAAAGAATATATTGACCATTAGAAAGTAAAAAGCCTACAAGGACTGCAAGGGTAGCTCATGAATAGATCAACAAAAAAAGTCATAAAGGAAGAAAAAATGAATCTTGAAAAGTGGCAGTTGATAGCAAGGACTTATTTGATTATGTGATGTTTTAATTTTAATTAATTACAACGTCTAGATATAAATTTGGACAGTATTTTGACAGTCCTTTTAACTGGCATTTCCCGCCTTGAAGGAAACTAAATTCTTACCTGGATGGAAGGGTTTATAAAATTAAAATCTAAGGTTCCTTTTTTTTTTCGGTTTTGCTGCCTGAATTGGCATAAAACAGAACCGATGTGTGAATATGATCGCCCATCTTTTCAATGCTCCCCTTGGAGATGGAGAGACTGCTGTTGGAGTTGGAACTGTTGGATCATCAGAAGCCATTATGCTCGCTGGCTTAGCATTCAAGAGAAAGTGGCAAAACAAGATGAAAGAATTAGGAAAACCACATGACAAACCTAACATTGTTACTGGTGCCAATGTCCAGGTATTTTATATATTCAGCTTTCAGACACAAAGAGTAACAGATCATATGTTTTGATCAGAATTTTTAAGTTAGTTCTTGAATGGCTATAATTGAGTAATGTCATGAAATTTCTATAGGTTTGCTGGGAAAAGTTTGCAAGATACTTTGAAGTTGAGCTAAAGGAAGTGAAGCTGAGGGATGGATACTATGTGATGGACCCTGAAAAGGCTGTGGAACTAGTAGACGAGAACACCATCTGTGTTGCTGCTATTTTGGGTTCCACCCTCAATGGAGAGTTTGAAGATGTCAAGCGCTTGAATGATCTCCTCACAGAAAAAAATAAGCAGACTGGGTAAGCCCTCTCTTTTTACTGTGCAAAATCGCCAACATTTTTCACTTAGGTTTGTTTACTGAAGAAGTGGCTGACCATGAATTCTGGTGATTGGCAGGTGGGATACACCAATTCATGTTGATGCAGCAAGTGGTGGATTCATTGCACCATTTCTCTACCCAGAACTTGAGTGGGACTTCAGGTTGCCCCTGGTGAAGAGCATCAATGTTAGTGGCCACAAGTATGGACTTGTGTATGCTGGAATTGGTTGGGTAATTTGGAGAAGCAAGGCTGACTTGCCCGAAGAGCTCATTTTCCATATCAACTATCTTGGTGCTGATCAGCCAACTTTCACTCTCAACTTCTCCAAAGGTAATTTGTTTTTTCACAAAATCATTCGTTAACACTTTCATCTGAATTAAGCATAAATTAAGGATTTTTAACATGCCTGATCAAAATCTTCAGGGTCTAGCCAAGTCATTGCTCAGTATTATCAGCTAATCCGCTTAGGCTATGAGGTATTGATTTAAAGATTTTATTCTGTACTCGATACAGAATCTCTTGGATGATTTAACATCCGATCTTTGTTTAACCAGGGTTATAGGAATGTGATGGAGAACTGTCAAGAAAATGCAATCGTACTGAAAGAAGGATTGGAGAAGACAGGAAAGTTCAACATTGTATCCAAGGATGCTGGAGTTCCTTTGGTCGCATTCTCTCTTAAAGACAACAGCCGTCACAACGAATTTGAGATTTCTGAAATGCTGCGCCGGTTTGGATGGATTGTACCTGCCTACACCATGCCCCCTGATGCACAGCATGTTACCGTTTTGAGGGTGGTAATCCGAGAAGATTTTTCGAGAACTTTGGCGGAGCGCCTTGTCCTCGATATCGAGAAGGTCTTGCAAGAATTGGATACCCTGCCGTCCAGAGTCGCGGATAAGCTGGTTGCTGCCAATGGAACGGAAGATCATGTTGCCATTGTGAAGAAAACCACTCGTGAAGTTCAACTGGAAGTTTGCACTGCCTGGAAAAAGTTGGTAGCCGACAGGAAGAAGACTAATGGTGTGTGCTGATCCATACCATATTTCCGACTGCACTTGCATTCTGTTTGGTCATTGATATTTGGTTTTTGAGTATGAAGTTATGGCACTTCTACTTATTAGGACTATCTAGTTAAAACATATGAGATTGCATATGTCTTTGTCTGTTGATTTACTGTAAGAACCCTATAAGTACCTGGATGTCCTGGACATAGGCACCAGCAACAATGTCAGGCCCGTCGTACGGTTTTCCTAGTTCTTTCATCTTGTTTTGCCACTTCCTCTTGAATGCTAAGCCAGCGAGCACAATGGCTTCTCATGTTCCTTAAAAGTTTCAATTTTAACATCAGCCTCTACATCTTAACAGTTGCATTAAAAATATTGGCTTTCTTATTTGACACATTGGTTCTGTTTTTAACTAACTGGGAATCACTCAACCGTTGGATGCTTATTTATACAATTGTACGCCATCATCGATTAATATGTAGTGGTTAAGCAATGAGGCCATACTATATATATGCTTCATCATGTCCCGTGCAACAAATGCTAGTTGTGAAATGAGTCTCCCAAGTCCCATCTCTCTGTTCAAAAGTAAAACCATGGCTCTCGTGGATGATTAAATCGGAAAACTTTATTCGAGTTCCTCGTACAATAGAAGATCTGGTCGACTTATCATCAGGTTTGGGAGCTCAACTAGTAATTCATTTAACAAGTCGAATGAACTGGCGACTGATCCACTTAGTAAGAAAACTTGATGACTGAGTCGACGAGACGGCGTTTCCTCTCCCTTGTACATTCGTCGACGTTGTCATCAAGTTTACTATTCCGACGAAATAGTCGTCTATATAGTTCGTGGACTTGCACGTTGGATTAGAAAATTCAATGACTAAATCGACGAGGTGTGTTTTCTCTTCCTTGTAGATTCGTCAACTTTGTCATCGAGTATTTGAGTTTTCTAACTCAACAGATTATCGTCGACCTATCCGTTGGGTTAGAAAAACCGACGACTAAGTCGATGAGAATTTGTTTTCTCTTCCTTGAAGATTCGTCGACTTAGTGTTCAGTTTGACATCTCGACGGTAAAGTAGACAGAAGGTTAGTCTAAGGGAATTGTAATTTTACTGCGGTAATGGAGACCATTCATTCACTCAATTACATCCACAAATCCATGAAACCAGAAAGCAGAATCAATTCTTATGTTACATACAAAATCACAAGTGAAGAACAAACAAATGATAAATGAAGGCCAAAATGCACAGCTCCAATTTCTACAAAGTCACCAATACATACATACCACTCAAAATTTCTCAAATTCAAATCATAGTAGACCTCAAATTCTGATTGCAAAACCTTCTTCTTTTACGACGCTTAACACATAACAAGCACTTTGTGCTGACAGACAAAGCTCTCAAAAATAATAAGCAAATAAAACATGGCACCATTCTGCCGCATGATTCTTCTTCATTTTTTCGGCTTGTCGCATTGCGGATAACGGATATAGCTTACACCAAATAACTTATGACACCATTTTTGTCTTGGAGAGACGACATTAAGAACCTATGGCTTGGATGAGACGGGGCCTTTAACAACTGTAACAGGGCAGGTTGCATTTTGCACCACGTAGTTGCTTACACTTCCAAGCAACACCCTGCGATTAATTTTCATATTTGATTACTCAATTAAGTGGACAAAAAAAGATCATATCTTTATAAATTATTAGTTTAGATTTTCCAGTTTCCTTTTATTATTCATGATTGATTGATGGAAATACTAAAAATTTGAGAATCAATCGAGTAACAAAAAATTCTGCAACAGAGGAGGTAATCATGATTCTTGAATTACCTTTTGATGGTTCCCAAACCTCTGCTTCCAACAACAAGTGAATCCAGTTTAAGATGGTCCACTGCCTGGCACAGCTTCTCCCTTGGATCCCCCCAGTATACTTTTGTCACTACTTTCACCTGCAATTCCATCAACCCCAACAACTTTTAACTCCTCTAGGAAATGATCTTTGTGACTGAATTATAAACAAAAAAATAATAAAATAAAACAGAAAACAGAGAAACTGTACCCCTTTGGTCCTGGAAACAGAATCAAGCAAATCAAGAACTTCAGGATCAGGAGTAAGTCCATACTTCAAAGAAACATTAATTTCTCTGAATTCTTCCAGCGGTATCAGGGCTGCAAACACCCAAAAAGGAAAAAAAAAAAAAAAACATAAACCCACGATCAATTTCACTTTTTTTAAGCATATACTAACAAAAAATTGTGAGGGGAAAAAAAAAAAAAAGAGAATCGAACTAAAACCATACGTGATCCAGTGTCTCCAAACAGCTGCTTATTAGCAGTGTCAACCTTAGGTGAAACAACATGGATGATGATGAGAACGTCTCCTTCGTCAACCAAGTTAGAAATCGCCCAACGAAGTGCAGATTTACTAATCGGGGAATAATCCATTCCAATTCCAACCGTACGGTTTCCCTTGGATGTTGCCACCGCCATTTCTTCTGATATATGTTTTCTTCTTCTTCTTCAAACAGATGACAAGACTTAAATGCAACAAAAAAAAAGTAACAGAGGAATGAATGATATGGTTTGACTGGTGCTTCAAACTACAATGATTAGAGTTTTTTTGGTTTCGGTTGTTGGATGTGGGCTTGGATTTCTAAGGTTATGTTTTTGGGGGAGCTAGTATATACTGGTTTTTTTGGCCTGTTGGGAGTTCTTGAAGGGGCTAGAAGGACTTGGTCATTTCTTAAGGATTAATATTTGGACATTTTCCACTTTATTCCTTAGTCTCCTTTATACTTAAAGAATCTCGTATAAAGCCAAGTTGGTTTTTTGATTGACAGTTTTGGACTTTTGGTTATTCTGTAGCGTTTAATCGGTGGGCTTGTATCATCATGTGAATAATACGCCTCATGTTAGAAGTAACAATCAAATTCGCATCATCACTTTTTTTGGGTGAAGGGTGAAGTATCGTGATCATATTGTTCGATCGCATTTATCTTTGGAGACATTGGCGGTGTAAAGGAATGTGGAGCAATAGGATACAAAATCTTTTTACATAAAGCGATAGGTGTTTAGTAGTATTATCTTCATCCCAGAATAAGAATTATATTCGTTGTGAATTATAAAAAGTGTAATAATTTATCGAACTTAAATAATAATGAAATAAATATGATTTGAATTTTGGGAGGAATAAAATAGAAGTTCAACGAATGATATTAATATTGGTATTGAATGTGTTGAAAATTTTACTTAAACCTTTTTTTAAGCATAATTTTGCCCAAGTCAAATTCCATGAAAGTTAGTGGTAATATGTAATTGGTATTTTGAATATATATATATACACGTAAAAGAAACGTCAGATCTTTATCCCGGAAAAGTATTTGATGGATTAGGAATCAGTATATGTATGCCAACGAAGAATTGTCTTGTGATTCTATTTTTTTTTTTAATTTAAAAAAAGAAAAACTATTATCAATATTTCATAGCTTCATCTCATAGGTTAAGACTGGACTAGTAGTGAATGTGGATGTGTGGATATCTTGCGATAGCAATCTTGAAAAAGTTGACATGGTTACGTTGCGAATTAATTTTCCTCAAAATTACTTTCGTCATCCTCGCATTACCACACCTAGGCGTTGCCGATTAAAGATATTAAGTTGCGACTTAAGGGATAAAATTGGATTCGTCTTAACCAACCCTATGTTTTGGTCCTAGTCCTCAACTCCAAAGTCCAAACCAATCCTAACATTACTAAGCCTAAAATGTAAACCATATAAACAATAAAGAGTACTATAGCGTCATAGTACTTGTGTACGTGTGAAATGTGCTCTCTATCGTTTAACTTATGAAACTCCTCTAACTTTCTTAAACTGTACCCACTATTAATCTTTTCTCCCTTTTTTTTTTTTTTTTCCCTTTTAATGATTTCATGTGACTAATATATAATTGGTCTTATATTCATGAAAAGGTGATGAGTTCCCCTCAAGGCGCACACAGCCAACAACGTTAATAACATGGGCAAACACTTTTACGCAACGCGAATTAAGAAGGATGTTACTTAAAAAGTTTTTATAGTTCAAGTTTTTTTTCTTTTCCCCCCAAACATTTACCTTCCATGCGAAACGAGAGGATCAGAAGTTTTTGAATCAGAAGATTCAAGATCTGTACAGTGTAAAACGCATCCTTTTTCTCCCTTTGTTTTTGTTACAATTAGAAAGAGGCTAAAAGCCTAAGGTCATACAAGCGCATTTCAGGGGTGTCACCGCAATTAAATCATGCTCTAACCATGGTTTGACACTCGATGGTGAAGTAACTAACCACTGCAGTCCGCCCGGCCCTTATACTGCCAAATAAGCCAAGAAATCGATTACAAAATTAGTCTCCTGAAAGACATGTTTAAGCTTAACCGTCCAATCTCGCTTCATATTTCTCAAATTTCATACACAAAACTTGCATTAGCACGGAGTATTACACTGTTACCTTACACCAAGTGGAAAATACTCGTGCTATCAGCTTCCGCTATTACCAAATTTCCATGCAAGAGTCAATGCTTGAAAAAAAAAACCCCACAATTCAGCATCTGCAATAGTAGTAAAGCCAATGTTCATCATGTCACCGCCCAACCATCGCCCATAACAATCCCTAGCCAATGTTCAAATTTTTCTCCCTTTCAAGTAGTGACTAACGCATTTTGCAAACTTCAAATGGTATATAAGGGGATGGGGTCAAAAATTTGATCGAGTGGTTACTGAGGTTGTAGCTGCTAGCATTTCACCTTTATATCATCAATATCATGTTTTTGCTCTTGTTTACGGAGTTTCCTAAACCAACTGTTTTTTTACTTTTTTGCAAGCACACATTATGTATCATGTATGCATGTTTCGAATAGCAAAGTGAAGTCAAGAGGATTGATGTGCACTCAGAGTTCTCATAAAGCAATCAAAAGATTGAAGTTTATGCGTATATATACATTTAACTAACAAGTAGGTTGGGCTAGAGCTTTGATTAATTAGTTAGTTACCAAATATTGGTGGCCTTTGCGCCTTAGGCGCTTGGTCAACGGGACGTCTTTTATTAGGTTGAATCGAATATTTGTTTCATTAATAATATTTTGAAGTTCTCATCATCTCATGCTTAATTAAGAAAATTTGATTCAACAACTGCTACCGTAATGCAGAGTTTACTACTCCATGATGATGTTGAAGGATAATCATCATTGTATGATTAAAAATAAAAATAAAATATGAAAGCGGTTTTACGACCCAAATTAAAAGTTAAAACAGCATATTTTTTGGGTAACGATGTTTAGCAGCTCGGCAAAACAGAAAATCACTGACATTTTAAAGTTGCTATCCAAATCAACTAAGAAATAAACGCACTAGTTTTTGGACCAAATACAGTAGATTGCAAAACTGAGGAAACCTTTTTTTTTTTTTTTTTTAAATGCTGTATATACTAATTTGTCCGAAAATAATATTTGTTTTTAACAAAAAAAAAAAATCGTTGAGATGAATGGAAAATGTTAAATGTCTGGAATGTACGTAACCGATTAACCATATACACAACACCATTCTCATTTTTCGGATGTCCTTCTTTATGGTTGACTACATATGGGAATGTATAATCCTCCGTCCAAAAAAGAAATAGTGTACAAATCTTAAAACCTAGTATTCCCTCCGTCCCATAATTATTGTCCAGTTTTGTTAAGATACAAGATTTTATTTTTGGTCAAACAAGACCTTTTTTTGGCATAAACTCCCACATATACCCCTGTGTACATAAATGGTTTATCCGGCCAACCCCATTTCAGAAAGCAGGAAGAATACTGGTACTTTCATTTGTTCTTCAATCAGGCACCCGAAGAACTTCAAATCTGGAGAATCTTCTCGCTCAAAATTTCAATTTGAAATTTACGAAGACAATTTTTCTATTTCATTGAAAAGTTTTTGGATTGAAGGAGGTCTTCAAATCTGAGCCGCCAATCGAACAAAAGTCTCGGATGAATTGATTTGAATTTGACGAAAGTTCTTGTTTTGAATTTTTAATCTGATGCTCTTCCGATCGATGTAATTATCCTATTTTGCAGACAATGTCATTCTAATCCATCGCCGCTGCTTGGAGTGGTCAGAATTTGTCAAAAATTTATTCTTTATATTTTTTTTCGGCATTTAGCCGACCACCTCATCTTCACCTCTGCTTGAATTCGTCGGAGAACCGTGGTTGCTTGGAACCATCGGAGAATCATCATTTGTGGCTATTGGTGTCGGAGAACCGTTCCTGCTTGGAGCCATCGGAGAACCATTGTTTACGGCGGCTATTGGTGGTGATGTGCGTAGGGAGAAAATGTTCCAGTTAGAATGTTTTTCATTTTAGGGATAAAGGGCATATATGTAACTTAGCCTAAAAAAAGTCAAATCGGACAATAATTTTGGGACAAAATTTTTTTGGCAAACTGGACAATAATTTTGGGACGGAGGGAGTATGTATCTTTCTTTCTTTCTTTTTTTTTTTTTTGGTGGCTATATTATGACAATATGAAATTTTGGTATTGAAAGTTTATGTTGCAATGAAACTGTGAGATTCAGCCTAATTTTATTAGACATTTATTGCCACAAAGTGTTTGAATTAAGAAATGCCAATTGGACACCCGAAAAAGTCAATAAATACTTGAAGGTAACAGTACAATTATAAGTGTTAATTACGCTAACCACTTCACTACAACTGTGAGAAATGGACGTAAAACCAAGTGGGCATGATGGTGGGTGTTGCCTACCAAATGACAAAAAATTATATTCAAAGACTTCAAAGTGAAAACAACAAATTTCCCTTACACTTGAAGTCCTCTTCTTCTTTTAATTAGTTTACAAAACTTGTTAGTCCTCACTAAAATGAATACATTATTAATCTATAACTAATTTGTATTGTTGATTAAATCATTTAGTTGACTATACGTTTCTCTCAATTTAACTTGGTTAAGTGGAGAGGGTCAGTTTCATCTGATCTGCGCAAATCTGTAAAAAGGGGGGCAAAAAATGGAAGAAAAACGTAAAAGTACTTAATGGGGGAAACTCACCGACACTTATTGGGATTTTTGAGATTCTTATGATTTCTTTTTCCAAACTCATTTTTTTAGTAGTTTGATGCTAAATGTTTCTAGATTTGTGGCTAAGTAGCATTCAGTAAAATTTTTCCCTTTTAGATTGCATAAATCTAAGGCCTCATTTTTCCATTTTCGTAAACATCCAATTTCTGCAAAACCAAAACAGCTGGGTAAAAAACAAAAATCCTTTTTTTGTAAATTTTGATATTAATTTTTTTTTTTTTGGTGGTTAATATAGAAAATTTTCATCTTCCCAATAAGCAGCAGCCGGCAAGTTCCCTTCAACCAGTAACCGGTCATTACTTTACATTTCGCTGAAAAGTCCACGTCAACGGCCAAACCAGCGCGTGAATCACCAACTCCTTAACCCTTCTTCCCCCATCAAAAACCTCGAGCACACGCACATCACGTACACACACTCACACACTAAAACCGTAAAAAAAATAAAATAAAATCCTCCCTTCCCGAAATTGCCCCTTTCAGCTCAATCGAGATCTGTGCACCCCCTTCTCTCTTCTATTTCCTCTCTGCGTATTTTCACACAGACACACACTGACTAAATCCTCCCTCTGTGTAAGCATCTGCATATAGAGAGAGAGAGAGAGAGACATAGAGGAAGAAGAACCTGGATGTGTGAGTGAGAGATGGCGAAGGGGAGAATTCAGATGCTGAGATGGAACGTTGCCGTTTTGGTGCTTATCTCGTTGGTGGCACTGGTGAGATCGGATGCATCGGATCACAAATACAACGCTAAAGATGTAGTTCCTCTCTACGCCAACAAGGTCGGCCCTTTTCACAACCCTAGGTAAGCTTTCCTTCTTTTACCCACACTCTCCAATTGAACCGGGAGTGTTTCTTTTTCTTTCTCAATTGTGTTTTCTCCTTAGTCATAATTGTGAATCCTTAGGTGTTTGACTTTGTGGAACTGCGCATTGTTTCAGTTTTGATTTTGTTTGGTTAGGGATTTGCTGTCATTTCGATCAGTTTTTTTTTTTTCTTGAATATATATTTTTTTGGTTTGTTCTGTTGGGGGTTTATAGGCGCTTATCTGTGAAGATAGAGACTTTATGATTTAGGAGATTTCGTTCAAATCTTCTTGATCTTAACTCCATGAATGTTGAATGAAAGGATCTTGGGGGTCTATTGATTTGGATTGTGATCAGATTGTTTTTCAGAATGCGTTGAGGTTTCTAGCTGAACTAAAATGATATTGCTTCTTAATGTATCTATATCTGAGCTTCCTCTGTTTATTGATTGTATTGATCTTTTTGACCTTCTCTTTTTTCTGGGTGAATTAAATTTCTGGATCATTTGCTCTCTAATGACGATTGTGCTGATGCTTGGTTTACTGTTTTTAATTTCAGCGAAACATATCGATTCTTCGATCTCCCGTTCTGTTCTCCAGGTTCAGATTTACACCATCATTACTACTTTTTTCACATTTCTTTCTGAGATTGTATTGTGATGTTTGTGGGGAAATGTTTATTGGCAGCTCATGTGAAGGAGAAGAAAGAAGCTCTTGGTGAAGTCTTGAATGGAGATCGTCTTGTCAGTGCCCCATATGTACTAGAGTTTCTAAATGACAAAGATTCGGAAAGCGTTTGCAAGAAGAAGTTGTCTAAGGAGGAAGTTGCCCAATTCCGAAAGGCAGTGGCAAAAGATTATTACTTTCAAATGTACTACGATGACTTGCCTGTCTGGGGCTTTCTAGGCAAGCTCGAGAAAGAGGGAAAAGCCGATCCCAGCGAGTACAAATATTACCTTTTTAAACACCTGCATTTCGAGGTACTCTATAACAAGGATCGCGTGATTGAGATCAATGCTAGAACTGACCCGAATGCTCTTGTTGATATCACCGAAGACAAGGAAGTTGATGTGGAATTCATGTACTCAGTAAAATGGAAGGAGACCAATATCCCTTTTGAAAAGCGGATGGAGAAATATTCACAATCGTCTGCATTGCCGCATCACTTGGAAATTCACTGGTTCTCCATCATCAACTCATGTGTGACTGTACTCCTCCTTACTGGTTTTCTTGCCACTATTCTAATGAGAGTTCTTAAGAATGACTTTGTCAAGTAAGTCTCACTTTTTTATTACCTATATTGCCATGGTCCTCGTCTCTTTTTGTTCTGGATTTTATTTTGAGGTCTTTGTGTCTGTTCTTTTTTCCAAAGGTATGCTCATGATGAAGAGGCTGCTGAAGATCAAGAAGAAACTGGGTGGAAATATATCCATGGGGATGTTTTTAGGTTCCCTAAGTACAAGTCTTTGTTTGCTGCAGCTCTTGGGACTGGCACCCAGTTGTTCACCCTGTAAGGATGCTTCTGGCTGGTCTTGTGTATTTCCCTTTGGTTGGAAAAAAATACTTCGTCTTGTTTGCCTCTTAACCAAATTGTTAACTGAGGGCTGATAATGAACCCTTTCAAATTGCAGGACAATTTTCATTTTTATTTTAGCTCTTGTTGGTGTATTTTACCCTTACAACCGGGGTGCTCTGTTCACTGCACTTGTTGTCATATATGCTCTGACATCTGGAATTGCTGGTTACACATCAGCTTCATTCTATGGTCAACTTGAAGGGACAAATTGGGTATGATTTACTTGTCTGTCTGCCTTATTTTGCATGCCCTTTTTTGCCTTGATCTCTTGTTGATGCCCCTGTAAATATTTGAATTCATTCTTGTAGATTGATCTTATGCTTTGTTTTCTCCTTTCACAGGTCAGAAATCTTTTGTTGACTGGAGCCCTGTTTTGCGGTCCATTGTTCCTAACTTTTTGCTTTTTGAACACTGTTGCAATTGCCTACAGTGCTACTGCTGCCCTGCCATTTGGAACCATTGTAGTCATCTTCCTTATCTGGGCCCTTGTGACATCACCTTTGTTAGTACTTGGCGGGATTGCTGGAAAGAATGGCAAGGCAGAGTTTCAAGCTCCTGTTCGTACCACAAAATACCCCCGAGAGATTCCTCCATTACCTTGGTACCGTAGCACTCTGCCTCAGATGGCAATGGCTGGGTTTTTGCCCTTCAGTGCTATTTACATTGAGCTTTACTACATATTTGCTAGCGTGTGGGGCCACAGGATTTACACCATTTACAGCATCCTATTTATTGTCTTCATCATACTTCTGATTGTCACTGCTTTCATCACCGTGGCATTGACATACTTCCAACTTGCTGCGGAGGATCATGAATGGTGGTGGAGGTATGTTGGGCTTAAGTGCCATTTTAAATTACCTTCTGATGATAAATCTTTACTGCTTTTAGTTATTCTTTTCGTGCATGTTGCTGTAGGCTTGCTTGTATTAGAGATGGTGAAATTTTAGTATGTTAAGTAGGCCCCAGTGGCTAGTATCTATGCATGAATACATTTTTTGTGCTTCCTGTAGGTCTTTCCTATGTGGTGGATCCACTGGACTCTTCATCTACGGCTATTGCTTGTACTACTATTATGCCCGGTCCGATATGTCAGGGTTCATGCAGACTTCCTTCTTCTTTGGCTACATGGCTTGCATATGCTATGGTTTCTTCCTGATGCTAGGGACAGTTGGCTTCCGTGCAGCACTCTTTTTTGTCCGTCATATATACCGCTCAATCAAGTGTGAGTAGGAAGTGGACTCTAGGAGGTCCTTTTTTGCTCTACCGCATGATCAACATCTTGAGTAGGGCAAATCTTGTTTGCAAAGGATTATGTAGAACAGGATTTAGTGAGAAGAAGCATGTATAATTTTACAAGAAAGAACTCATTTTGCTTCACTGAGAATTCAAGGCATTTTTCTCTTTATATCTGAAAGTTTCTTTCTTTTTCCCCCCTTCCCCCCTTGTTGCAATATGTACTAGTACATTTTGACAAAAATGAGGTAACAGCCGGAGTAATGACAGAAATTCTTCCAAAGTTAAATGTTGGGTTCTCGTCTAATTTGTTATCTTGATCTGCTGCAAACTCTCTATATACAGTCCAGTAATGAGTGAGTGATATATACGTTGTAAAAGTGGTCTGTTCCGATGGCAATATACTGCAAATTTCACGATCTTTGGCTGACTTGCAAGATTCCATATCTAACTCTAAATTACCTTTTGATATTCCAGTTTCGTTAATTAAAAGGGGCCATTATAGAATTCCAAGATTAGTCTTGAGGATGGATGTTCAAGAGTGTCACGTTTATCATCTGATTTGTGTAAGAAATGCGTGCAAGCCCACGATTTTTCCATTTGAAAAAGCTTTGTGCAATGAGTCAGAGCTCAGAAATCCTTGCGTTTTTTCCATTTTTGGCTGGGATTATTGCAAGTGACTTGAATCTGATTACCGTAATTGGACAGTGAGTGAATCTCATTGCTAAATTCCATAATCCATCGAATAGCATTATCTTTCTCTAATCTATTTCGTTATAATCTAGGACTAATCTAGTAGTATATGAATAATGACTAATGAAGTTGACATTTTTATTCCTTTTTGTACCAAAGAGGCGCAAAAATCGAAAATCAATACACTTTCTCCGTCCTATAATTATTGTCCAGTTTGGATTTTCATTTCTAGTTCAAATTGTAGTAAAAGTGAATTCTCAAACTGGACAATAATTTTGGGACAGAGGGAGTATGTTACTGCTCCTTTTTCCAACTAAATCACGACTCATCTAAGGTGATTCAAACTCCGGTAGGCATCACTCGGGTAAGAACTCGCCAATAATATTGACTTTTGCTTTGTTAGTCTTCGTTATTATGATTGGCACCTCGGTTTTGTAAGTAGATTATAAAATCTTAAAGCTGGTGAGTAAAAAAAAGAAGACCAATATCATCAGAATACGAAAGAAGTCGAACCAAATGTCCTTTCATTTGTAACTAAAGAAGGGAACTCGAACCAAAGAAAATTTGGCGATACTATTTCTAACTCTTTTTTATTGGTAAGAAATTAAGGGAGTTACAATTACAATGACCACAAGCAGCGCAAAAAAACCCACTAGAGGCAAACTAAAGAAACACCGTCAAAATTCAATCTGCCACCAAAAAAAGACACTGCAAAAAGAATCTGTAATATACAAAGCCCAACACGATTTCCATTCTCTTTTATGTTCTTCAATTTGGACGTCCATCAACATCATCATCACATCAATCTCCTAAAAAAATGAGTGTTTATTTTTCAGGGGTGATTTAGTTTCAGGCTGTGAAGATCTTGCTATTTCACCAGCTTGAAACTTGGCTCCTTGGGAACTGTTAATGGCCTTGTTGATCTATACATGATCATTATAATATTAGAAAATAAGTACCGTAACTTTGTGTAAAATCTATGATAAAGTTTTTTTTTTTTAAAAGACATTTGCATTTTAATATTTTACCTTTGTGGCAAGAATGGCTTATCGAAATAAGGCATCAATTGAGCTCTTGGTATCAGTTCTTTTCTCAGCAACTTTACCTCTTCATCCTCTATCGTCTGTCCCAAATCACATTTTAATTTAGCTACACTTTGATCGAAGAATAAATTATCAATTACGGACCAAATCTTACAACAATTAATTAAATTACCTTCAGCAACTTTTCTACTTGTCTCTTTTGTCGCTCCATTATGTATATCTTGGTAGCCACCTATATATATTTATTTTATTTTAAGAAAGCATTAGCCCGAGAGGGATTTTTTTTCATCTACATTTCATAGCAATTAAAATATCAAAAAGAAAAAAAAAATCAGATATACTTCTTTCGTTCCAGAAAAAAATGAAGGTAGTATAGTTTATAGTCATTGTGATGTAACTCACTGTGTAGTCGAATAAGGCACGTCTAACTGCTCTTTCTTGAGTGTGGAGTTTGAAATCTACTGGCTTAGTGTTTTCTTTTGTAACATTCTTCTGAGTAGCCTGCAAATAATTTGTATTTGTAATTCGGTTTATCAAATAATTTTATTTTAATTTTTTTTTGTGCATAATGTTTTGGTAATTTTAATGTTTTACCTTAGTCTTATCCACTGATTGACGCTCCCTCTGGGTATCATCTCTTGGCTGAAATCATTAACATTAACAATTTATATTTGGAAGATCAAGTATCGCACGCAAGACATAGAGATTGTAAGAATTGCTTATAGCTAATAATTGTGTAAATGCTGATTTTTTGGTACAAAATTTTCCAAATGTACATGTAGATTCTTTTGATAAACGTTGATTAACTTTTAGAAAGAAAATGATGCAAAAAAAAAAAGAAAGAAAAATGGTCGGAAGTGCCTACCGCTGAATTGCTCCTCATCAAGGTCTTCAATGGTGAAATTTGTCTGCCAACTCCTTTGGAAGAGGCAGGAGAAACTGGAGATGGTGATCTACTTTTAACATACTGAACAGGAAAAATAAGTTAGAAAAACAAATGAAACCTACCAAAAAACAGCATAATTATTGGCTAGAAAGAAATGGTTAATTTCCCACCAAACCAATAATTAATGAAGAACAAAGGAAGTAGGAAAGTCATGATGAATTAATTAAGTTGGTAACTTACCTTTTGAGCATATTTGCTGTTGGGGCTTTCCATTTTTGATATAGCTGTTTTGCTATGATGAATCGAATGAGTACTGACTGAATCACCAAACACTTATAGGGATCAGGGTTTATATAATACAATGATGATGAATCACATTGCAAATCAACACATATTATTCATCATCATCATCATTGTTGGGGTTTGCATATTGGGGTTTGGAGATTGGTATCTTTCTGAGCAACAATAGCTTTGTTTGTTGATCCATCCTCAAAATTAATTTTTTTGCATGCTTTTCTTGTACCAAACTTTCTGATTAAACCTCCCTCTCATTCATTCAAATTTGATTCTGGCAATACATTTTTTTTTTTTTTTTGTTTTTTGATTCTCTTGGTTAATCATTTCAAGGAAGAACAGATTAACTACCATGTAAAGGAACCATTTTTCTCTGAAACATTGCCTTCAATGGATCCTTTCAGAGTTTGATTCATGCATAATAGCTAGGCTTAAGATTAAAGTTACCCCAGTTCCAAAGGAAAAAAAAAAACAAAAAAAACAAATTGAATCCTTTCAAAATTGGTGGGTGACAAGTCTTCGAGGTCCATTTACAATTCAACTTTTTTTTTTTTAATGAAAGTAAAAATAAAATAAAGCTGAATTTATTCCAAAATCCGGATGAAGAAGCAAACGTGAGGTTCTTATTCCCTTCGTTTTATTTATTTATTTATTTTTTCTTTAATTGACTTACGAGTTTAAAGAACACAATGAAAGATTAAGAGGCCAAGGTTCGGATCTCGTGGGAGAAAACAAAATAAGATAAAACATGAAACAATATAGGATATACAGTTTTGAGATTAATTATGAGACATGGACTCGAAGAAACTGATTAATCGATCGAAACATCATTTTCTGACAATAGCAAATCACGGATTACTGTTCGTTAATTATGAATGGTTGTCGATAATTTCATTGTTAAGTCTGTTATGAAATCAAAGTTGGAAGGTCACCTTTCCTTTCTAGTCGGTTATTCGCTTCTTATCAATCTTGAATTTTTTTCATAACAAAACACAACCCTGTCGTATGTAGTTAGGTCAATGTTCCAAAATCAAACTGCTAAATTAGTAGTAATTACTTCATTACGTAATTGCTTATGTTTGAAGATTTAAGGTCTGGAACTTACAAATCCCGAAAACAAAAATCAGAAAACTTGTCAAAATCGTAATCCATGTTGATTTATATGATTTCTAAAGCTTCTATATTGATTATGATAATTCCTTAAAGCAGCGTTAATTGGAGGCAATCCTTTTGTTTTGTAGAGTACTTTGATTAACATTGCCAATTTTTTTTTTCCTTGTATATTTTCGGTCACTTGGCAAAAAAAAAAAATTAGTCACTGTTGTCTATTAGTGTCTTCGATGCTACAACACATCCGAAGTTATTCGCTTCGGAAAAAAATTTGGACAGTTAACTGTTAGAACTCATTCATAAGTCTTGTAGCACACGTGCATCCCACGATTTCTTGCCACCCCGTATTTGTGAAGGAAATTCACAGTTACTAAATAGCTACGTATATTCTTGTTGCCATTTTTAGTAATCTTTACATGTTAATAATATTGAAAGGTTTACTATTCAAACAACCCCTACGTACAGTACGTCTTTTATCCCAACAATTTTCTCGTGGCAAAATTAGGCACTTTTCCAATGATAAAGCGATAAGCCGAGTAGGTCGCCCCTGAATTAGAAAATAAGCCAAACCCACAAAAAAAGAAAAAAAAAAGGCTGCATATATGCCACTCTCTAATGATCCAGATCGATGTATCTTGTTGCAGAGAAAAATTCGATATGAGGAAAATATTACTCCCTCTGTCCCAAAATTATTATCCAGTTTGAAATTTCACTTTTAGTACAATTTAAACTAAAAATGAAAACTCAAACAAGAAAATAATTATGGGACGGAGGGAGTATAATTTATCTATGAAAAATGAACAAATAGATTAATATAAACTAGATGTTTGCCCCGGGCGAATGTCCGGAGTGCTGCTTGCATTTTTAAATCGATTAAATAAAAAATACGAATTATTCTTAAAAGAATAAAAAATAGAAGAATAAAAATCGATTGAAAGGACAGGAAGTGAGTTATTACATATAAATCTATGCCCAGATTTACAACATTTAATTTACAACAGTTAACTTATGCCTGGGTTTACATAAATCATAAACCAAAATCTACAACAGAAGAATAAAAAAAAAATCATCCTTAAAAAATCAAATTTCTTTTATGACAGCTTATTTTTTTTTCTGTTGTAGGAAGAGATGGATTGATAATTAATTTCAGATTGTATGTAATTGATTTAAAGGTCCAGGTGTGAGAGAGGAGCGAAATGAAAGAGATCCTTTGAAATTAGGGATTGGAAAGATATTATTGGTGTTTCACTTTATTTAAGGGAATTTCCTTACATTTGATTTTATCAACTAAATATTGTTATTTTAAGGGATTAGTATATACATATAATTAAGAGATTTTTATATAGCTATAATTAAGGGATTTTTATATAGCTATAATTAAGGGATTTATGTTTTTATCTATTCTATCCTTTTTTTGTGATTAGTTAGAGTGTCACGTGTCAAAAATGATTTTGTACTGAAAATAGCTTTTGGCGGGAAAATTTTCATTGTGGTGGTGACACATGTCCTTTTTGTTTGCTATTTTAATTAAGTACTATAGATTATGGCTAACAATATAATTTCTCCGGCTCTGTTAAAATAGTTCACTTATTATATTATTTTAATAAAAAAGGTGGATTATTTTGCTTTGACAGAGGGACAACATGTGTTTTTTTTTTTTTTTTTTATGTTAAGCAATCTGAAAATTTTCAGCAAACTATATACGGTGATCATTTTTTAAAACATAAATTGTGAAAGGATCACTGGAAACAAATTGTTAAGTATTCTCAAATCTTAGAATTAGTTCTTGAGGCTTTACAGAGTTTGCAATTACGTTTTTTGCTGCGGTTGGCATTTCCATTTTGAGCAATTTGGACTTTACTAATTGCTGTAGGCAAAGCACTGAATAATACTGTCCAAATGTTACCCGTGCTCTTTTTTCTCGTAGTAAATTCAGGCAATGTACTTAAAAGGGATTAACCAAGTTTGATGGTCCAAAAGTAGAAGATTTTACCCAAGTTAACATTAAAGAAAAAAAATAGTAGCAAAAAAGTTGGCAATGATCTAATTTGTTTTGTGCCCAAAAATTCTTTTCACTTCTCCAACATCATGATCAATGATCAGCTAAAAGAACAGTGGGAAAATAAACCACTTGCGAACTTGGAATTGTCCCAATCAAAATACAAATGTTGACCAATTAACCGGACCCAATTGTTTGAATTACATAGTACGTACATATATTCCAAGGGAAATTTCACTTTTCTACATTAGTAGAACTTACATACATACAAAATTTCGAAAAAAAAAAAATTACGTATACACTAGGTCATTCTTCTCCTAGGTTCTCATTTTTAATTATATGTCAAACAATTCACATATATATGTCATTTTTCCTCTCACCAATACCATAATCTAAAACTATATTGAGTACTAAAAATTATCAACTTGTAGGAAAAAAAAGGGTGAAAAGAGGAAAATGGAGGTAAGTATCGAAGTAAGGAGAGACAATATCAGTGAGGAAAAAATAGTACATTTGTTACAGCCATATTTTATAGAGCAGTACACAAATCATAATAATCGTAAATGTGATGGCCTGCATTTTTAATGTTCAAAACTCTCAAAATTCTTACCCTAATACTGCCATAGTTTATGTGATAGCTAGTACCGTGGTGCATAAACTTTTCTTTTTCTTTTTATAATTTTGTCTGATATTCGAAATCACTATCAGCTAATCTATATTTAAACTAAACAGTTATTTTTTTTCCTGAAAAAATAAAACTTTCTCAATAAAAAATAACATATTTTGTTGTTTGTATATATGGCTATAAAGGGTAGCAAATACGTCCTTCCTTAGTTACTCCCCAACTCAGGGAAAGCACTATATATTATCAAACACTTTACTGATGGGGGGAAACCAGTACGTACTGAAGGAATAAAAACTCACAAAAAATTTCACAAATACAAACGAAAGATACATACAATGCAGTCAAAGGGATTTTCTTGTTCATCATAGTAAGACTCAAAGATGGATAGATAATGTGATCTCTTGCTTTCAATGGTGTAGTTTCCTTTTCCCCTTTCCCCCTCACACACACACACACACACACAGTCACACAGTGGTGTGTTTTGTTTTCACGATAAGAGTTTCAGAAACAAAGAAAGAAAGAAAGAAGAAAAAAGAGGTTGTGGGGTAGATCCCACTGTATGTCTTGTCTATAGGGTTTGAGAGGGACAAGAGAAGCTACAGAAACTTTCAAATTATGGCACTGAAAAACATGGTGTCTTTATTATTTCATTTATTTTTTTTCCCATCAAATAGTAATATGGGAATAGTACCTGTGAAAAAGACACATCCAAAACATGGAAAAACATAGCCTTAATCCCCCATCTTCAGAGCTTTATTTCTTTGTTTGTTTTTTCCCCCCCACCTTTCCAATGGACCACTTGCTTCCTTTGCTCCACTTCTGGTCTTTCTTCCTGCTAGAATATATATACATATATGTATGTGTATGGCTTCCTCTTCTTCACATGAAACTCTGAAGATCTACCACTGGAATCTTGGACTTATCTTCTCTTCTCTCCATGCATGCAACTATTTATGTATATTAGCAAAAAATAAAAATAAAAAAATTGGATAAATACTATACCTTTATTTGAATTTGCATGGATGTTTTAATTGTTTTCTCAAATTAATGATTGAGTCTTGCTAGACTTTAATTTTCTGTTATATCTTTCTCCTTTAATTTTTGTACCTTTTGATGATATCGGTTGCTGTGTTATTGCACAAACTTGTATGAATGTGCGGGCATTAGTTAAAAAAGTCATTGAATGAAAATGTCAGCTAAACAATGCAATATATACCACCAGCTTTTAGCAGTCAAGTAGATGCCTATAGCTATAGCTTGATCATAATGATTGGTTTTTGAAGTAATTGCTCTGATGAATGAATCAATGATATTTCATGAATTCAAAAGTAAAACTAACCTTGATTGACCTTCTTTTCATGCAATATTGATCATGTGATTATCACTGTGTAGAGTGTAGACTAGATATGGTAAAATCTTTGCGGGTTTACCCAAAAAAAAAAAGAAAAGAAAAAGCACGTAAGATGAGACAAAGTTCTCTTACAATACGACATGCAAAGACATATATTCTCCTTATAATTTCTGTGCACTTGATCTTAAAATATTCAAGTAACAGCAACCTATATGAATCACTGTTTTGTTATAGCCCTTCCTTCACATGTTTTGTATAGTTCTTTGTTTAATTTTGTCACGGTCACATTTTAATACTTCACTTTAACTAAAACTGCATTACAAACTGAACTGCATATCAAAATTGGACAGAGAAATAATATATATATTTTTGGGGGTCCTAATTGTATTAAGAAGAGTTTAGAGAAAACTGCAAATTTTTTCCACTATTCAAACAAACTCTAGAGTAAGGTAGAAAAAACTAACATTGCCGTGAATCAATTCCAAAAAATAAACAGAAAGAAAAAGTACATTGCATTTCATCATCCCAAGTACTAAATACAAGAATCTTTAATTAAGTCATCCTTATTAATTCCCTCTATAATCAACCTCATCATAGCTGAAATGGAAGATGGGATGGAACTCTGAGCTGATCACAAGGCTTTTTCTCCTGCATGAACTCTTTTCTGCAAGCGTTACAAGTAGTAATCTGCACAATGTTGTTATTATTAGCACAGCTAACATGCCTTGTTGAACAATCTTTTAAGATCTGAACCGCATTGAACTCTGCAAATGCTTGTTCCCTAATCTTCTTGGCTTTTGCCATTTCCTGCTTAGCCATTTCAATCAAACACTTGGCTTCATACCTCTTTTCTTCAGCTAATGCTTTCTCTTCCATAGCCACCCGTGATAGCTCACGTGCCTCATTCCTCAGCCTAAACGCTTCTGAATAATATTCCATCTTCTGATCAATATCTTTCACATTATCAAACTTATCCCTAGAATAATGATGATCTTCTTGGCTATTAATCTTACATGCATCAAGCTGGCACCATCCTGAATACTCTCCTTCACTGGTTTCTTGGTAAAGTGGTTGAGTAGAATGATGATGATTCTCTTTGCTTCTGGTGGACAAGTTGTTTATTCCAGTGCTAAAGGAAGAGTTGCTTGAAGAGAAGAGTTCAAGCTCAAGGTTGTGGCAAAAATCAGAATCATCAGAGCTTTTGTGATGGAATTGGATTTCAGTACATGAGAAAGTAGAAGCTGGTTTTGTAGGGATTTGGGAAACGTTATAGTTTGTCATCCGAACTTTGCATGTATCTTGGTGCTCTATAAAAGCTTCCACTCTGCAAAAAAAAAACTCAAACACAAAAAAAGGGTTATAAACGCATTTGCACTATGTATGTGTATTGATTGTCATGAAACTAGATCATGATTGAAGACCATTTTTTTTCAGATGAGAGATTTCAAGACACTTATAAATTATAACAGGCTTTTTTTTTTTTTAGGTACAGTGATTTATTCAAGATACAGTAATGATCCCTAAGATCAGAAAGGTGTGCTTTTTATCATAGACTTTATGGAGAAAAGTCATAACACATTATCAACCAAAAGACAAAGATGAAATACTAGGCTTTTCTGATCATCTTCACCCTACTCTACTCTTAGGTTCCATTTCCAAGATCATAAAGCTGAAACACTGATTTTTTTTTAAAAAAAAAAAGAAAGAAAGAAAAATAAAAAAGCTAGAACCTGGAGAAAACGCGGCCGCAGTCACAAGAATGGCCTCTGGTACCACAAATCTTGAGATGAGCTTTGAAATCAGATTGAACAGCATAGCCTTTGGTGCATTTATCACAAACCCATTGTTTGTTGTTGCTGTGTTTCCTCCTGAAATGCTTCTTAATCCCAACCAGATCACCCAAAGCGTGGCTAGGATTGTGGTGAAGACAACTCGGTTCAGGACACACATAAACTCTCTTCTTAATCGCTTCTTCTTTATCTTTCTTCTTCAGCAACTTCCATGGAACCTTATGCCTTCTCTTATGCATCTGAAGGTTTTGCTCTCTTTGGAAACTCTGGTTGCAGATTTCACACACATATCGGTCCGATTCCAACAACATTTCCGGAGTAAGATACACAACCTCAGCATCAGGATCTATATATAATATTTAACAGAATCACGGGGTATGTTCGTCAGGTACCATAAAAAACTACAACCAATTAAAATTCAATAAAAACAAGTATTAATAATCTACTATATATATATATCTAGCTATGTGCTAACCTGGGGTTCCTGCTGGCTTGCGTTTCTTTTTGGTGCTAAGAGGCAGCTCATAATTTTGGGAAGTGAGATTTTCAGAAGAAGGAAGAGGGAAGGAGTGGGCAACAGGCATAGGAAATGATCTTGATGAGTTTTTAATGTAAAAATTCAATGGAAATAGCATATAGGGTATATGGGTTTGAATGTGGTTTGTTTTTGAGTTTTTATTTGTGGTTGTACTGCATAAATGGGGGTTTGTAGATGGGTACTAGACCATTCCTAGATGATGATATATAGATATTCTTTACACCAAGTATTGGGGGTTTGTGGGGACTTTTTGATGAGGAGAAAGACAGTGTAAGAGGGTTGTACTCTATATTGTAATTTTCATATCCCCCTTGAGGAACTAAATTTTAAGTGACTGTCACCCCAATGTGAAACTTTTGAGGATTTATAAAGAGGCTCTTGTCAATTGTCAAGGAGGTTCAGGGTTCAAATCTCACTACTATATGTTTTTCTTTAAGGCCATGTCGGACAAGAATGTTTAGCGTTCGAAAAACTAATCTTTTATTTGAAATGTAAATCTGAATTTGGAAACAATTTAGTAAAATATGAATCACCGCTTATTGAAATTCTCAATTGCCTCATGGGAAACCAATGGTTTGTTCCCAAAATACCAGCTAGTTAGAAAGAGAATAAGATGAGTTCAGTCATTTCTTGTGTTTGCGGAGGGTTTTGTTCAAGGTTCACCTAGTGCACTCGTGTAAATACTTTTGTTATTTTGTTTATCCGTAATAAGGTAACTTAAGAGTGTAAACTTTTGCTTCTTTCATCGAACAAAAAAATAAAAATTCTTGTTATTCTTTTGTTAATCATTAACGTGTTGTTTTTGTAAAGGGCATTGTATTATTAAATGAAATGATATTATTTGGTTAGGATGCACAACTCTCTAAATTATGGCATTTTGAGGTATAATACATTAATTACTAATGCAACAAAAAGAAAATTTAAGGCTCTAAATATTACTGGAGAGGACCAGACTATAAAATCTAGGACAAATGTAAGGTGTGAGGAAACCTTAGGCCATTGAAGACTTATGCGCTCAGTTTAACATTGCATCCTTCCATCAAATGTTGAGAACTTCAAAAAACGATTTCATTAACTCTAACACCAAAACTCCTTGGTCATTTTGTAAAGTAGTTGCTGAGTATAAAAGTTACATATATGGACCACACCCCTTGTCAATTACTAATTGATTGCATAAGAAACCCATTAATCACTTGCGATTCATTGATAAATTACACTCTTTATTTTTCTTTTTCATTCTAGTTTTATTATTTCCTACTCTGAAGATTTCCCACTTAATTAGTTCTTTTAATTATGGGGTTTCGTCGCAAATTCTGAAAGCGAGACTATTCTTCAGAATTTTTGAGATTATTATTTTCATGATCAATCATTTCAAAATTGATAGTTAGGAGAATTCAATCCCTTATACGTATGTATTCAAGGTAAAATGTCAAACTATAAGTTGAGACGAAACAGTCTACATACTTATGGTAACTTTTCCGTTCCGCTTTCATAAATACGGTAATTTATACTTGGCATTTTGGAAGTTTGTTGGCAGTGAATTCGTGCACAGTGTTTAAGAAAACTGGTGATTGATTTAACAATGGATTATGCAAAAGAGTAGCTAGGGTTTATGATCAACTGAGGGTCGGAGGAACATGATATGTGTATCTTGGTGTACGGTGTACAGTACCCAAGATCATGTTGCCGATATACTTACATAATAGTGTTGTTCTACTTTTTTTGTATGAAACATGGCCGGCCCCTTTCCCACGTACATTTGTGCAGGTGATATATAACAGTTGGTCGTAGGGCATTATAGTGCTTTGGACTTTGAATTTTGTCCCTCAGGTGAAGTGACCTATCTCCCCCCTTTCTCCCCAGTAAAAATAATATATTGTGATGCCACAACATGTTGCATGATTATTAATCAATACAATCGTCTCTTCTAGCTTGACTTTTATTCGGATTGTAATTTGATGTTATTGTTTATATATCGATGTCTCATTTCACTGTATATAATAAGTAACATGTATAAACTATTCCAGTTCAGTATATCGTTTATGCAAGTAGTAAGAAAGTAAGAAAATTAAGGATATAATTCGATGGGTTTGACACAAAAATCATACACAATGATGAGAATCTGATCCGATAAGGCATAAAAGGCCAAAAAAATTGAATACTTGAGAGCAAATTTGAATAGTGTGAAATACTGTACCAAAAACACAAAAAACACAGTAGTCGTGATAAAACAGTAAGGAAGATGCCCACAATAATTTGCCAGTTTGTATTCAAATTACTTTTTGTTGGGTACTGAAATGAAATTATAAATCAAAATATCAAATCAAATCAAATAAATAATTATTTTTTTTTTAGAATACTAACAAAAACAATGGAACCAGAGTTAAGTTTGTTTTTAGTGTTGAAAGGACTTGAAGAAAAGAAGAACAAGGATATAGATAGAGAGAGATAGACGAGGTAGATTCTCACGGCCAAAATTTCCCACACTACCCAATGAATCATGTTTTGCATTTGATGCATTGCATTCTGCTGCATATAATATCTCCTAAGAGAATGAATGTCTTTTGCTCAGTTTATTACCCCACCCCCCCACCCCCATCACCTTTCCCTCCCCTCTTCCTGTTTAATTCAATCAATTTTTTTTTTAATGTACAAGTTTTTTTTTTAATTATTTTTTTTAAATGGTGAAATGACCAGTCACTAGGGTCTATTTATTGTTTGGATTGAATTTTGTGCAATCCACAACTAATGTATTGTTTTTTTTTTTTTTTTTTTGAATGAACATTAGGCTCTATAGTTTGGCTTTTGGCCCCTTTGGAAAAACTGAGTAGAAAGTGATGGCCCTTGAAAGGATTTTGGTTTGGTTCCTTAAAGCTAAAACCATGCAGAGATAGTTGAATGTGATGCTAATAGATGAGTTTGCAGAGGTGCAACTCTGTATTCTTCTACACGCACAACCACGCAATAATGTACGGTCCAATCTTTCATTTACTCCCCAATGTTAAAATTTTGACTACAATTTAAAAGTGAGCAACAAAGATGCAATGGTTCTACAGTCCGCGGAGTAAAATGTTTCCTCCAAAGACACACCGTAGATTAATCTGCGTGTGATATGTGTCCGCTCAGAACTATCTCCTGTGTATACATATGAATTCGTGGCATATATGAATTTGTTGTATTTAGGTGGTTAAAAGAAAAAAAAACCATAGTGGCAGTGGGGAGGTAAATTGTAATGAACGAAGCTAAATTGTTCAGAGCTAAAAAAAATATTCACTCTGATGAAACCACCAAACATTCAATAATCCACCTGTTTTTCCCACCCCCAAAGAATTAAAGATACAGTTTTAGAGTTTTAGCAATGTTCTTCATTTCTGGTGCTGTGGTCCTGAAACCTGATGTGCTTTCAAAAGATGGCACATCGATCTTCTTTAATATATGATGTTGTAGTTAGTTTTCTTCCTAACCAAAAAAGTAAATAAATAAATACAGTTTCTCAGCTATACAGTTTCTGCTAATCGGAGAATTTGGTTGCATGGTTAAAGAGCTACAAATTATGAATGTAGGTCAAAACATTCGAACACCACCGACTGTAATACTCCCTCTGTCCCATAATTATTGTCCAGTTTGAGATTTCACTTCTAGTACAATTTGAACTAGAAATGGAAACCCAAACTAGACAATAATTATAGGACGGAAGGAGTATAAAAATAAGATGAACATTTGCCCCCAAAGAGAAATCAGAAGAGCTTTGTTTTTTCTTTGCATTTGATGATAACACATTTGACTAACTTGCAATGGACCAGAAAGAGGTGCCACAAATATGTTGGTACAAAATTCATAATACTGTATCAAGAAAACGAGATCATCCTCATACAGCTGTGGTGTGGCCTTCAACACAAGATCTGAAAATCGGTCAATTATTACGGGTATAAATGGACCTTTGAACCACCCCCTTCCCCCCCCTATTATTTGCTACTTTACAGAAAAGATGTCAGGAGTAACGACAGGGTCACCAACCAACAAACAAGCTGAAGCTCCTCAGGTTTCAACTTGAGCTTCACAAGTACATTCATGCATTTTTCTTGCTTCTATAACAGTTTACATTTTACCTTACCGATAGACAAGATAATACATGGTCATCCGTTAACCCATGGGGCCAATACACATGGTCCTTAAACAAGAATGAAGCAATTCGAGCTGATGAAGCAATTCGAGCTGATGGTCCTTATACAAGAATGAAGCATAATGTAAAGTGTTTGTCAAAACTGGACCATAATCTGCCCGTCAAAACGAGAAAATGGAATTGATAGATGCCAAGATCCTAATGTGTGTAAGAAAGTACTTGAGATAATAATGAGATTCAGCAGTTTGGATCACTCTTCAGAGACCTTGAAAAATGTATATGAAAGTATCAAGTTGTTGATACCATCCATTCTAGGATCTGTTTCGAACTCGGGGTCTATGTAAAAGAAGACCTATAAGTGCAAGTTAAAACATTTAATCAGATACAATAGGTTGACACAGGATGCACAGTCCCAAATACAGGTAAAAGCAAACACTGCTTACTGGCATGTCGATCTGTTCTCCAGGTAGCAATCGCTGTTCCTCAAAACAAAAGCACTGTATTTTGTTGAAATAAACTGCAGCCTGAAATTAAAACATTACTTATGATTACTTGAAACTTGCCTAGAGACACATAATAGTCTCTATATTCATACTAAAATTTGAAAACCTCCTTTTAGCTGCATCAAAGTTCTCACAAATAGAGTAGTAGTAATTAAACAAAATAAATATGTGACAAATTTCGGAATCAGACTTTACAAAACCATGCAAGAGGTAACAGCATGTGGAAAGAAAAATGTAATTTCTGGTTACACAAAGAGACCAAAAGTAAATTCCTTCCAGACCTCCAAGAAGCACTCTTATTTCAGCTAAACACAGAATGGTCAGCAGAGAACTTTAGAGACAAAGAATTTTCTTTTATGGTTTATATGAAGAACAAACACATCTCAGCACAAGATGCAAACCAAAAAGAAAAGATTTAATCAACTAAGGAACAACTCATTAATCACAATAAGAGCAGCTTCATAACAAAAGTTTAACTCACTTTCAATCTACTGAAAGGAAAAAGTTAACAATTAGTATTGTTTCAGTGGCGTTATTCAAATTGGACGCCTCATTTTATCTGTATTAAAGTTCTGAAATAAAGAAGAAGTAAGAAAACAAAATAACTAAATTGACTATTTCAAAATCAGACCTTACATCACCATGCAAGTGGTACAAGGAGTTTCAAGAAAGAAACAAAGAATCAGGATTTTGCAAAAAGAAGAGCAAATAGACTTCCTTCGACTCCTCCAAGAAGCACTCTTATTTGATCTAAGCACATGATGGTCAGCAGAGATCCTAAATCCGACCTTTTTTCTTTTCTGGTTTATAAGATGAAAGAAGACATCTAAGCACAAAAGATGCAAACAAAAAGAAAGAACCAAATCAACTACAGCAAATATTTTCACAAATTGGGCAGCTTGTTACCACAAACTCATCTCTCTTTCCCCAAGGCAAAACTTATTAACAAGTATAGACTAAATGCATAACTACTGGATAGGAAGTTGCAAATACTTACTAAGTTCATTACGTTTGACTGAATACACATAAATAGCACACATCCTAGATTAGAGCTTTTTAATAGACTCAGAAGTTGTTTCCAAAAACCTAATGGCAAGTATAAGATAGAGTTCTTTTGGGAGGAAATGCAAGTAAAGATCAGAGCGATCGCCAAGCTAATAACACCCTAGAATAGATTATACAAACAATTCCCAAGCCTCATATAAAGCATACTAAGTTAACAATAATTATCTATGAAAACTCATGAAATTTGCATGTGCACCTTCATAGGAGTGACATTATAGGTAGATACACCAGTAATTGGAGTTGAACTTCGATTTTCAGCAGTGTAAAATGCAAGGGCACTCTCCCCAGGCTTCACTCTTACCTGCAATATATAACAAGATGAATACAATAGAAGCAAATGAGTGCCAAATTAACTTGTTCCACACATACACTCCTTCCTCATGTTAGAAAATAAAAGCACAAGGGCACCTCTCTCTGGGTGGGAGTGAATTTCCAAGGCATTCCATCAGCCACATCAGCATTGAATTGGACAACGACCTCTCTGCAGGTAAAATGAATTGCACATTTAGATATCAGCCGGAACTTTTACCAGCAAACTTGGTATTGTGGAAAAGGACTAATCATATAACATTTCTCAAGCTAGTAAACAAGCTAAAAAAGTGAGGAAAGGAATGATTAAGTTGAGGGTGAACGGGGAAGGCTGTAAACCTCCAGCTCTTCGCACAATGACTACAAAAGTTCGAAAAAAAAAACAACCGAAGAAGGAAATCTACATAACAAGACGGTGTAACAGAAGCATTCAGCCTAGGCTCTATTGATGCCAAACAATACCAATGGCAGAAGCGTGTTCTTCTTACCTCTGATCACGCTCATTTTACATAATCTCTACATGAAAAGGATTTTTTTGTGGCAACTAAAATTCAATCAACTCTAGCAAATATAAACAAAAACCATAAAGCTAAAAAGTAATACTTGCTCTAATCATCATGTAATCGAAAAAAGAAAAAAAGAAAAGCAAAGGATGCAAAGATTGTTGCCAAAACATTCAAGGAAGAGTAGCACCTTTTAGTAACTGTTCCATCTTTGGCATGGCGGGCAATTTTCTCTTCAACGCTCTATAACATAAAAAAAGGCAATTTTCCTAAGGACATTTTACATGCAATTGATGACTCAAATCACAGGCACTTCATATTACCTCTCGCCGTTGAATGGTGCCCCCATAACCTGTAGCTTGACAGAATCTTCTGTACAAGGGTACAGCAGCATAACTCATTCCCACCATAGCAAAAACTAACCCTGTCAAGTATATCAACATCTTACGCGATTTCTGCTCCGTGGTAGGTTTAGTTGCATATTGGTGCCGGAGATTAAGCATAATACAAGAACCCCCTACATTCGGAGTACTAAAAGCTGAAGGAATCTCTTGAGATTTACTAAGAGAGACCCTGTTATTGACCTCATATCTAGAAATGAAGCCATTCAAATTCCGACTTTGAACTCCAAAGTACTGAATATATCTATGATTATTAGCACCAACAAAATTATATCTTGCTCCAATGATCCCATTATAATCCCTGTACAGTTTAAAGAACAGAATAATAATCCCATCAAAACCCAATATTTATAGCAAATTATGCACCAATAAACAGAACTATATTCAGAAAAACTCAACACAGAAAATCCCTAGAGAAGAATTGAATTAAGTACCTGGAAAGAACTTGGGCGTGGAGAACAGAATTGGTAAAGTAAGGGAACAGGCGGGTTCTTCTACCGAGCCTCGAGAGTGACATGTTTCAATTGATTGAATTGGGAGTTCGAGGAAATTATCAACTCAAATGAACCAGCATTTGAATCAACAAAAGATTCACTGTGATGTAAGATTGCACCCCACAATATAATTCCTCATGCTAATAGAATTGATATATTAGATGTAAAAGCCTACCGGAAGACGGCTAAGTACTTAAATCTTTCCGGTTGAAAATCAGAAGACTGGCAGGAAAATCTAAAGGTTGAGAGGCGGGAGCGTGGCGGATTCAGCTGCCTGAGCCGGGAAATGGGGACAATAAGCCCTTTTACTATTTGGTTTATTTTATTCGATATATTTTTTTAATTATTATTAGTACTTAATTAATAAAAATTGTAAAGGGTTTATCTTTATCCTTTTTTAGTCAGTCGAAATTTACATAAAAAAAAAATATCATCAACAAAACAAGAAAGACGATTATCTATCACCAGCTTAGAAACGCCATTAACTTTGCATTATTGTTCTAGATGTTTTGATGGTAGTAAATCGCACCTTCTGGATTCTTCTGCTTCCTTCAA
The DNA here is from genome assembly GCA_949775105.1 of Oldenlandia corymbosa var. corymbosa. Lineage (NCBI taxonomy): Eukaryota > Viridiplantae > Streptophyta > Magnoliopsida > Gentianales > Rubiaceae > Oldenlandia > Oldenlandia corymbosa. The sequence goes on along the minus strand of OX459123.1, from coordinate 22,123,075 downwards.
CTTTTCAGTTCTTCTTTTCCCTTCGCTAAACCTAAATAAGCCCTGTAAAACGAATTAAATCCGATTGCCCCTGTATCTTCCTTCGGCAGTTCCACTAAATAAGCCCCAATTTTCGATTCAAAGAAGTTACAAAAGCAGTCACTCGGTGGAGAGACAAGATGTTCGGTGTAGTATTCCCAAACCGCAGTTTTCCAATGGATATCTCAAGCTTCACACAAATCGACACCTTCCACTGGATTCTCGATATGAATACTTTCGTGGGTTAGTCTCAAAATCTCATCTTTTTAGTTCTTTATTTTTGTTTTTGTTTTTGTTTTTTTTCAATTTTATTTGGGGGGGAATTTTTTTGCTGATTCCGGCTGTTTTGTTTTTGTTGCAGGTGAAGCCTACGATTCAATTGGAGAAGTCTGCATATTTCTAATAAACAACTTTACACTCCCTCCTGACAAGGCTCTAGCTGTTTACATTCAATCCCCGGGTTCCCCTTTCCTTTACTGCGGAGCAGTTACAATAGCCCGGCCTTCTGCGGTTCTTTCTCTGCCTTGGCCGGAACCCGGTGGGCAATTGCAGCTCACGGCTGATGCAGCTCCGTTGTCCGCCAAAATTGGTGTTTCAGTCGAGGACCTCTCGTCGCTGCCATCCCTTGATGTGACGGCAGAGAAGAAAATCGAGCGTTTGGCAATGAAAGTTGGGGAGAACTTGTTCAATTTTATGCAGTCATTCTGTGGCGTTGATGGGAGTAAATTGGTGGTGCCAATGGACATATTGGACCGGTGGTTTAAGAAGTTCCAGGAGCGGGCGAAGCGGGACCCCGAATATCTCAAGGGTTTTGCATTGTAGCTTTGGTGAGGCCTGAGGTATAATGTAGACTAGTGTTGTACTATGCTTTGTTTTCTAGAACTCCCAGTTCGAGTTAGCTCTTTTAAGAAATCCTTTTGAAGGAGGTGATTTTAGCTTTTTGATGTTGTTTTGTAATTTGCTTTCAGCTTAGATTAAGCATAGAGCTCCTTTGATCTAAGTCAATAATGATGATAAGGAAGCAATTTCTCACTTGATCATGACACGTCTAAAGGTCTTCTTGTTCGTGCTGATGACTTGGACTGCTACGCCCCTTGTGTTTCATGACCAACAATAGTCTGTTAAGTGAAATCTCATTGAATAGCTAGTCTCTCCCTTCCTGAGAAAACACCTTATATGTGTTCAACTTGAGAGAAAGGAGGAATGAATAACCTTTTTAAAAGAGTGAATTTCTCGTTTATTTGTTTATTGTAGCAGTTGCACTAAATTATGATTAACATCAATGTGAGGAGGGCAACAAGGCATGAAAGTTTTGGAAGAGTTTTTACTGATTGTTTTGGTATGTTCTTTAAAAATTATGCTGTTATATAGGTCTAGCTTGCAGTTTGGATACAGGGGACTTCTGAATTCGTAATGAATATTAATGTGCTAATGTGTTACTTGTTTTCTGGGTAAATTTTCTGGTTATTATTGTTGCATCTGCTCTTTTTTTGAGTTACTTCAGGACAATGACTTTGTCTTTGTTTGCTTTGTTGTTCAGAAATGAATTGACCACTGATGAATTAGATTAACACCTCAGCATATAAGAACCTAACTTATCATCAGGTTGATATCAATTGCGTGAGGACCTTATCTGACTCAGGAATTATCTTTGCTGATAAGATTGTTGACATTTCAGTTGGAAACTGAGTTAATTCATAAGGGTTTTTTGGGGATAATGTAAAGGTCAAGTGGAATAGTTTTAGTGATCCAGTCTTACAGAACCTTCTGTTACTGAGTTGTGTATTTCAGCTTGTGCTTGTCATTCATAAGTATGTTTCCATGTATCTAACTGTCGACCAATAATAGTTTTATAACTAGTAGGTGATTTCCTTGTGATGTGAAGAAGCATGACATTGTAGCTTTTGATTATATTGGTGTGATGCTATTTTCAGTTGTTTAATTGAGAAGAAAGATGTGAGCGTTTCTTTCTTGCTTTCTTAATCTTTGTTGCAATCTGTGCAGCTTAGTCGGCTGATACACTCCAACCCCATGAAGCATTTGTAACCAAGTGTATTAAAGACTGAATTTTGGGGGTTCGTAGCCTATTAGTTTGCTCCTTGTTTGATTTGAGACCATCCAGTTGAATCTCTTTGATGTTGAAAGAGCCGCAGTGTCATTCTTTTCTTAATCAGTTCCTTGTCAAATAATAAGTCTTACAGTAGCTAAATCCCTTTAAATGCTTTAATATCAAGCACAACAACATTGTTTTCTCCAGTCTAGATTGAAGCAGTTTTTGAGTGTCCGGTGATGTTTCTGAGAAGCCGTTTTTTTTTTCCTTGTGAAATCTTTGTGGTAGATGCTTCATATGATAGCCTGGATGATTCAATATGTCTGTGCTCATTGTTCGTGAGTAATCTTTTTCTGGCTGAACCTTTTTAGTAGGCATCATATTAGGGAAAAAGTATGCAGGTTGCCTTTGATTGCTCGATGTGTTCGGCTGATGTTGACATTGTCTCTTATTCATTATCCTTCCGTGACCTTCCCAAATCCCTAAAGCGCATCATCTTAGACCGAATTCAGGTGTTAGAATAGAGTTCTGTTTTATTCTTATTTTCGAGACAGATGAAGGGTAACCTAGTAAGATCTGCGATCAAAACGTCAGTCGTAAACAACAGAGTCAGATAGAATGATTTGGTACTCAGTTTGTACAACAGCGATTCCTTCAGCAACATATCATTGTTGTCACCATCATCATATGTCTTCAATGATCAAAAGCGACCTAATTGTGATCTACAAAACACTCCCAGGCAGAAAGGGGGGATTCATGGGTCTTTCGCAATAGCTAATTTTAACATTATTCATGTTTTTCCTACTATTTTAGATAGGGTTTTGGACGCCTCAAATGCTTAACAAAATATAAGGGGAAAAAAGACCAAGGTGAAAGTTGGAAGTTGACAATCTGCGGTATAATAATACGTGCTGGACACTTACTGAGTCCGAGGAATTTCTGGAATTGGTTTGTAAAATGTTGTTGGCCGTTAGACTATCAAATCATCATAGTTCCTGAATACTTCTATATTTATTAAAAGATGGAAGGTGCTGATAGATACTCGTACTACTATTTCCACATATCAGATATGCCTCCTCTGTCGGCAGAATCTCTCAACAATCTACCTTTGCATTTGACCCGCAAACGGATCTCATTTGATGATTTGATTAAACAAAGTTTTACTACCAATATTTATTCCTTCCGTTTCAAACAAAGTTAAATCATATTAGTATGTTTTTTTAATCTTTTTTTTTTGGTTTTTTTAATTACCAAGCAAAAAACAATGACTATTTTAAGACGAAAAAAAGGATGTTTTATAGATGGTTGTAACTTTTGCAATTAGCATCTAATAATGCTTTTAAATTACACACACAAAAGAAGAAGAAAAAAGAAAGCCTTTTCTTTCGATTTAGTACTTGTTTTTTCACAGATCCACATATAAACCCACACGTACAAGATGGCAGATGTCTTTTTTGCCTTAGACACATCAACATCATCTTTATAAATTACTCACCCTCATCCTTAATTTCTTTCAAGTTCTCATCATCTTCTTAGTCATTAATCCAATCAATCACATTTTAGTCACCAATTTCAGCTCTACTGTTCTCCTTAAAACACACAGTCACACACTGTGAGGTAACATAAAAAAAAACAAAAAAAAAAAAAAACCCACCAATGCTGAATTGCAGATAACCCCGCCAATCAACAGTGATTTGTTGTTCTCCCCAAGTAATTCCGTTGCAAAGAGTCGCGGGTTTTGAACTCCTAACCGACGTGAAGGGATGGCGGAGAAAACCAACGGCGTATACGTGGAGGTGGCCGGCGATGGGGAGGAGGAGAAGCCCAAAGATTCTTACTTTAAAGCTCAGCGGAGCTTCCAAGAAGGAACTGAAGGAGGTATCACTCTTTACACCATCTTTAACCGCCTGATCGCTGCGGTTTTGGCCTCCGACTCGCCTGATCCTCTGTTTCAAAGAACCAAAATTGCCGTGGCTCAGAATATTCCTCTGCTTCGTTCTGCTTCTAAGAATACTGCTCACAACGTCCTCCTCTGGACTCGCCATGGCAGCCCCCTCCGAGCCCTCCTCGTCGTTTCTGTAAGAATTGCCATTGATTTTTTCCAATTTTCTGTTTTTTCTTTGTTTTGGGTTTTTTCTGACCCTTTTGATTCTTGTCATAGTACCATTCTGATGGTGCGATTTTTGTTTCCCCCCCTTCCTTCCTTCCTTGTTGTTTTCTTGCTCTTTTTGTCCTGCTTATTTTATAAAGATTCCCTTTTGTTTTCATGAATCTAATTGTTGTTCTGGATTTTAAATTGGTGTGCGGAGGTCTGTTGATTGTTGAATTTAGCATCTTGCGGAAATTTTGGATCTCTATTTGGAAGTTTATAGCCAAATTGTTTATATTTTGCAAAGATCAGATTTTGTGCCTCTGAAAATTAATATGCTCAACTGTAAGGCCTTAAAGCCTATCAGCTGCTTAATTTTAGGAATTAATATACTCCCTTATGATGCAAGAGGTTTTATTCTGAGTGAGAGTCTGTTGGAGTTAATCTCACCTTTTTTTTTTTTTTTTTTTTTTTGGCTCTGGTTAATATCCAAACATTTGAACTGTGAGTTGACGTATGCATTTTAACTATAGTGAGATACAGGAGCAGTTCCACGTATAGCTTGGTTGCAGTTGCAGATATTTTTTATTGTATACCCGCAATTTACCTAAAAGCTTATGTAGAGTGTGTCCAAATGATGATCATGTAACTGGTTACATCTGAGATTAGAGCAAAAAATTAAGTGCTTTGTCCTAAAACATTAGTAGTCAGTCCTTTTAGGTTTAGGTGAATTCTGAGTTTTCGAATGCCAATAATTTGTGAAAGTATGATCCATACTGATCTTTAGTTTCGTGGTATATTATGGTATGGTGTAGTTGATACACATCTTTCTTATTTGTAGGTTGTTTTTATTTTTGACAGTTTTAAGTTTGAGATTTCTCTTTGCAGATGTACCTCTAATGTATAATTGGTTTACCTGCAGGTTGGAACGATTGCTCTTCTCGCCTTGACTGGATTTATGGTTTTTATGATTTTCTTTGCTGCTGCAACGATAAATGCTATCGTGATATCCCTGCTTGTTTCCTTAGCCGCAGCTGGAGGCTTCTTGGCTCTTTTCTTTGCTTTTCTTACAGCCATATATATTGGTGCACTATCGGTTGCATTGTTTGTCATTTCGGTAACTACTATTTCAGCAATTATTGCTGCTCTTGTTACTACAGGTATGCCTCTCTCTTATTCTCATCCAAACTCACATATATGCATGCTGCTTCTTCTCTGTTTCGCTTTCGAATTTATGATTTCTTTTATGAGCTTAATTTCCTAAACCCAGCTGTCACTCACCGTAGTTTCTTATGATGGTGTGAATTAAGTACCGATACTCACCGACACAACTTAAATCAACCACATTGTTAAAACTGTCAAGGATGTTTACTGTCAAAAGAGCTCTTTAATTTCCTTTGAGCTCCATGATGATTTGGTCTCCAAAATGTAAAGCCACTAAGATGTTTAGACAGTGTTTCAACAATTTGATTATCTAAACATTTCTAAACTCAAGTTTGAATATTGCTAACTCTGCCTCGAAAATACTGTTGGAGTTTGTCTGCTGGATAGTAATTGTGATTATATCTTCAATCTTTTTTTGGAATCAGGATGGATTGGGTTCTTCTACACCATATGGCTGGCAACTCAAAAGGGATTTGGTCTAGCAAAGCAGTCCTTAAGCATGACAGGGTCAGTGGTTTCTGCTTATTCCACCGCTAAATTTGCCCGACGCCATCACGAATCAAGCAACTAGTCGTTTATTTGTGCTGCACTGGGGTGCCCTAAATTTTTGCATTGGTAATAAGTAATCCAAATGTGTATGTACAGTACAAATAATGGTTTGTTGCTAAGTTTCTTCTTCTTTGTATAATAATAGAGTGTGCTCCTTTTCTAGTACCCTTTCCACACTTTTTGTCAATAGTTTTGGTGGTTTTTGTGCAAGGATGATGATACTGTAAGAATGATGCTGCTGTAAAAGCTGATCTTTTATGTATCTGCTATGCTCATCTGGTGCTACCTTAATGGATTTTTGTTTTCTATTTTTTGTCCTACAACTTACAAAATTCCATCCAATGTTCGAAGTAAGTCCCTTGTGTCTTTCGGGAAAAATTTATACTATAACCAATCCTAGCAATTAGTGTAGAGTGTAAGTGTAGACTATTGTGGAACTCCTCTCATTTCCAGAAAACAGGTTTGGTCCGGACGAACGTGGACTTACATGAGATTGTACTGGGCTGATAATGTCTTTGTTGGGCCATAATAAACTGGACTTAGATGATACTGTACTGGGTAACAATATTTGAGTGGGCCATAATGAACCTCTCAAAAAGAGAAGGGAATGGTTTGATTTCTCGTCGATATTCTTCATCCCAAATTCGGAATTGGTATAAAAAATGGTCTGATGGTGAAAGTAAGTTTGGACGACATTGTGGAAAATGAGTGCAAAAGAGACAAAAGGACAATGTTGCGCAAAGTGTCCAACACACGCTTAATCAGAAACAATCGATTACGATTATTTGCGTTTTTATTACATTTTTGTTCTTCTATATTTAATAGCATAACATCACATACAGTCCATAATGATTTTGACACAATAACCCTAAGTCACACCTAACACAAATGCATTGCTACAAATAACCATCTTTCTTGCATCTAGATGGAACAATGTTAGTACTTCGATATTAATCTGAATCTCCAGATTTTAAAATTTTTTTTTCTTATCAGTTCAAACTTTATAGTCTGATCAGTTTGTGGTCAGGTATTTCTGACTGGCTTTCTGACGAATGGACACTTCTTCGTTTCTTCAATTTCACTCTAACAATCACATGTATTTATTTTCCTCCATTATTAAGCTTTCTTAACAAGTTATCATTTTCCCTTCCTTGAATTTTACTCCACCATCACGATTTGCAGTTTGCATGTACTAGTTAGTACTTCCGTTTGAAAATTATTTCAGTCTATCAAAGAACACAAGCGAGTCAATGATTACAATTTTTATACGTACACTTAATTCCTTCACATGAGCTATGACTTGAATGTGATAAAAGCAAACAAAAGGAACTACTTCATCCAGGACGATTAGGGCATGCAAGAAGAAACTGATGATAAGAAAGAAAAAAAAAAAGAAAAGACACAACAACATGCATGCAGAATCAAGAAGGGCCATTTTTTTCACTTCTTTTTTCTTTTCTTTCTTAATTTCCTCGTTAGTATCTCTCCTATTTATATATAATATAATGCCTTCATCCCATTCACAAAAAGGAAAAAAAAAAAAAAAAAAGAAGAAAAAAAATGGACGTCCACAGAAAGAGTTACAAGAAGAATCAGTATGGGGGCGGTGATTAATTACATCAGGCAATTTCCTTTTCAACCCAATCTGGTCTTCCTAAAGTGAACTCCAAGCTAGGATTTTTACGTTCCAGACCTGGGATTAGGTAGCTATTGAGCCGAGACGAATCGCATCCCTGCATCCATATTGTGTGATTTGGTTAGAATTCATGAATATTGTCTCTACAACAAAACTTCCCTTTCATTTTAGGGTTATAATAAACATTGAAGATAATGAATTAATTGAAAAAGTGAAGGTACCTCTAAATGATGTCCTGATCTTTGTTCTACAGGAATTGCTGAAGATGTTCTTAGCCCGTTTACATCATGACCTGAGTTGCTTTGCATCCACGCTTCTCTGCTACTGAAATTTCAACAAGAAGAAAAAAAAAAAAAAGAAGAAGAAGATCATTTTTAGTCTCAAAACAATGCTCACACTTTCATGGTATACAAAAACTTCAAGAGAATCTGATTTGGACGACTATGTATGAATTTTTACCCCTAGTTTATGCAATCAATCATTAGAATGCAAGTATCAATACAGATTGCAGAGAATGGTAATGCTGTGACATCTGAAAAAAAGCAATGTGCATGAAAAAAGATCCTAATCAAAATCTTAAAATGTGGGCTCGCATCAAAAGACTCCAATATTGGTGAATGGTTATATCACTTTTTACAACGGAAATTCATGGATGAATATATTAAAGTCATTGTAAAGTAAACAAGGCAATCTGCATAAGTCTGGACTTAAAAAAGTGCAAAGAGAAGACCGTACAGTTTAAAATCTATGGAAGTTGCTGTATATGTTGACAATAAAGCAAAAAGATTGATAACATTTAAAGTCATTACTCATGACAGATTATAATATTATAGATCACAAACGAATAGTTGAGGAAGAACTTTGAGTAACAACATTCAAACTTCACACTGGCAGGAGGTTTACCATATTTTTCTTCAAATCTATTGATACCTTATCCAACTTCACCACTCTAACATGTCATCCAAATTACTCAATCTGAAATGCACTTCTTAGATGTCAAAAGATTTATATCTTCTACAACACCTAAAAGAACTACTACCAAAAACGTACGTCTCATTTTTTGTATCCTTTCAGCTCAACAAAACAAAGTTCTTCTTTGGCAGACATATAACAGTCACACAAATAAGAAGTTAGGTATGCTAATATCAATCACTTCATCAAGCCTGCCATTGAGGATAGCTAGCCCTTGTGTTTCCCTAAGATCTTCAAGTTGAAGTTTAGTAGCTTTAGCTATGGTTTCAACTTTCAAACTCTATTTATCTTTGTAGACTAGCATTGAGGATTTTACGCTTGTTAGGTTCACAAAAAGTCACGTAGCAACTATTCAAAGAACAGAAAAGCAAAAGCAAATACAGTATAAATTTGGTCCAGTCCCTTCATACAAAAACAAGTTTGATTGATAATAAGAATAGCAAGAAAAAGTAAAGAGATCCGAGAGTCACGCTTGTAAAGAACCAAAATCAAGAGTCACTCTGAAATTATTCCTTCCATATCGAAATAAGAGTAGTTTATTTTGGGACGGAGAGAGTATAACAATCACAATGGATGGAAAGATCACAACAACTAAGATTAAAGCACCCCAAGAAAAGTACAAAAACAAGTCACAAATAGTCAACCTGCAGTCTAGGAAATTTCATTCAGCCTACATTTAATCATCAGACCATGTTTATATACATACTGTGATATGGACAGATAATTTTGTCTGGGAAGTAGTTAAAAAGACTATAAACAAATGGACTAAGGATAAACAATTAATTAAGAGGGCTCCAATTGAGGCATCCAAGTCTGATTAGATGAATCTAAAGAAACAAGGGATTGCTATGTTTTGCTACATGAAGGGAATAAAAAACTCAGAAGAAACAAATGTAGATACAAAAAACCAAGAATAGTTAAATAATGCTTTGAGAAAAGGAGAGCACCTAAGTCAAGATACTGGCCCTTTTTTGTTCCTATATGGCAAATACAAATGTCCTCGTGAAGAGAATAATTAAAAGAAAAAAAAATACGAAAAGCCAGAGAGAATGAATGAATGAAAGAAAGGTAAAAAAAACTACTAATAACAGTAATATGAACAAATAATTCCAAAGAGCAAAAAAAAAAAAAGAGAGAGAGAGAACCATCAGTTGTTGCTTTCCTTATCTTGTTTATCACTCTGATTATCTTTCTTTGCTTTTTCCTTTTTTTTTGCCTTACATAAGTCTCAGGTGAAGAAGATCTCTCAAACGCCGAGATAAAGAACGGAAAGCGGGAGAAAACAAATATTTATTATTTAGAGAAAAAAAAAAGACGGAAAAAGAAGAAATAAAACAGAAGAAAAGCAAAAGCTGACATAGGAATCCTTTTTATTCTACTAAAAATGGTGGACTTTGGGTTGCTTTTGCATAAAATTTCCGGGTTTCAGATTTACGTACCATGCAAATTAAAGAAACAAAGGAAATCAATATTGCTTCTTTTCATAAAAATAAAAAATACGCATTAAATATTACATTGTTTGCTTACCTTGAAGAATTGCTCCACAAAGTTGTCGTAGTAGTAGCAGTAGAAGGATATTCAGATTCTTGCTGTAATGATCCATGATCCGAACCGGCTCCTCTTTGATCCATGAACCGGCCGCGCTGCATTCCGGCACGGTCGTTTCCGGCACTGCCTATCGTGGAAAGATCATCGTCCCCGGAGTTATCTGATTGACCTGCAAATAATGTCCAAAAACAAAACAAAACATTTCAATTTTTCTAGTAATATAAAATTGCAAATTGCATGCACTCTCACAAGGCAATAAAGATTGGTTCTTTTTTTTTTTTTTCTTTCTGAATATACGTATGAAGCTTCTTTGTAATGTCTCATTATAGAGTACAATATACTTCGTATAAAGTCAGATTTTTGTGTTGATGAAATCAAAACTAAAAAAGAAAATATGATTTGGAGGGATTAATAAAAAACACAGCTAGAAAATGCAATACGAATTACCTGAGGAAGCTGCAGGTTTGTCAGTGGTTTTAACCGTTCTATACATCTGCATTGGGAATCATTAACAAAAAAACCTTTTTAATACAACCGTTTCCAAAAAAAACATTACAAAATTCAGAGAAAACTTAATTAATTAATTCAATGGAAACATACAACAAAGGAAAATGTAAGTACAACATTCAAGATCTCTTCCTTCCTTCCATCTCACTCGTTCTCAAGGTTAGCTAGCTTAAAGCTATAGTAAGTACTACTACTGTGTGAGTGTGTGTGTGTGTGTGGGAGGGAATCTGGGGTGTCATTAATTACGAGGTTGATGTTTGATAAGGTAGTACTAATGAGCTGTATTATTATTGAAAAATGATGACTTACTTTTGTCTGATATATTCATTCTATTCTATTCTATCTTTTTTTTTTTTTCCTTCTCTGTGCATTGATGTGGGATGTGTCTGGTGGTCTGAAGAAAAGGTCAGACTTTCACTCCCTCTCTCCCTTCTTCTTCTTCTTCTTTTACTACTACTTTATAGTAGTATTTTTTTTTTTTGTTTTCCAAATCAAATTCATTCAATTTCCATCGGCTATTGTGCCGGAGGGACAGACGGAGACCAAAAACACAAACCCACCACAGACATCATAAACCCCAGAGATGGACTCAGTTGAATACTATGACTGAATGAATGAATGAAATGAATGACTCAAAAAAATATATTTAATATTAATATCATCATCACACTCATTTTCAACTCTCTCTTACACAAAGATTTTGCCTTTTTTTCTCCTTCTTCTTGGTTTGTTTGCAAAATGAATCAACAAAGCTAGAAGAAGAAGACTACTACTATATTATTAGTACCTGTAAATGGCTCTTGACATGAGCCAGAGTTAGATCTTTGACATCCATCAGCTCTAGTACTGACTTTGGAGTAGCCCCTGAATGAAAAAACAAAAAAAGATCATATCCTTTTTAGACCTAAGATAACAAAATGATTAAAATAGAAAAGCAACAACAAAATTTGAGAGGATTAATTTAATTTATATAAAAATATATACTTTCATGGCCGCCAAGAAGCTCAACAGCATGAACAAAACGAGCATGAAGTGTACTAGTCCATCTCATCCTTGGTGCTCTCATACTTCTTTTAGCTGGAAGTTTTGGTAGAAATCTTGACCTCATCATCCCATGATGAGAAACCACCTCATGATGATGAGAGCCACCTCCTAATCCATACTGATGATATGTTGATGAAAGCCCATTAAATCTTGATGAAGGATTAGTAGAAGAAGGGATTCTATAAGCTGAGGAAGGAAGTGCTGCATTGTTATTATTGTTATTAGGCCCTGAGGAAGATGAGTTCAAGATTGACATGTGATCTAAACTTCCACCATTATTGAAATAAGGTGATGGTGAATTATGGTGATGAAGATGATGATAGAAGCTCATCTTGTTGCCTGGATCTTTGTTAGTATCTCTGGTGTGATGATGATGATGATGATCTAGAGCAGGCAAGAAAGGGAATGAACGGTTGTGATAAACTGGAATACCCTTGATTGGCCTCAGCCCACCATTATCAGAAGAAACATCCAGCAGAGAAACTCCATGATTGAGCTGATTCAGCTGGTTATTAGGCTGATGACAAATGTTATGTGTGTGGCTATAAATATAAGGGTTTTGATGATGATGGGATATTTGTTCTTCTTGTTGTTGATGATGATGATGAATAACTGTTCCTCCTCCTCCTCCACCGCCGCCGAAACTTCTTAGCCTGAGGCTTTCATCAAGGCCGCCAAGGAGTTGGGAATTTGCAGGATGAGCTAAAGAAAGCTCAGTACTGAAAGGACTGGACTTTTTAGGAGCTTCTCTAGAAAGATCAAAACTTGCATTTATTTCATTGCAGATAGGAGAAGAAGAAGAAGTACTTGTAGTACTGCAAGGCAGACTAATGTGGAGAGAAAGATCAGGACCTGGTTTTGAAGATGTTTCAAAAGGCATTATTTTTCTTTTGTTTTTATGGTTTTTCAATTCTTCTTCTCTCCCTTTTTCTTTCCTTTGTGTGTTTTAAGAATCCTCCTAAACTTCATACGAGGAAACTCAACACCAAAGACATCAAAAAACACACCCCTCTCAAGTCCTCAACTTTTTTACTTGTCTCCAAGCAAATCCCTTTAAAGATTATAAAGCCATAAAGAAGATCTTGCTTCTTCTTTTTTAATATATGAATATAAAAGACTAACCTTTGAACCAAAAAAAAAAAAAAATGCTTGCTAAAACTAGAGCTAACTCTCTTCTTTCTATTTCTTTTTGTATATCCTCAAACAAAAGCTAGAGAGAGATGATGAAGATTGAAGAGGGGAAGCTGAAGATAATAAGAAGACTTGGAAAAAAGGAATGAAGGACACAAAAGGAAGAAGGGAATTCCAGAAAGGCATAGAAAGGGAAGAAAAGAAATGGAGAGATTTTGATAATTATGTGGTTTTGGAGGAGGAGGAGAAGAGAAGAAGAAGAATGAAAGGAGTGAATATAGAGAGAGTTTTTATTTTTACTTTTTTTTTTTCCCTGTTTCCTTCCTCGAGAGTATATCTTGGAAAATGACAGTAGAGAAAAGAAGAAGAACAATAACACCCAACACCAACACCAACAATCTCTCCCTTCTCTATATATCTTTTTAATTCTCCTTCTTCTTCTCCTTCTTCTTCCCTCACTAGTCAACTCATCAAAGCTAAAAAACAAAAAACTACACAAGAAAACAAATTGAATTGTAATTTTTTTATTTAAGCAAAAAAAATAATGTAAATTTAACCAAAGGGAAAAAACCAAAAAAAAAAAAAAAAAAGACAGTGTGCATGGAATGGTCAATTTTCGAGCTTTTTTCTTATTGTACATTATTGTTATTATTACTGTCTTATTAGTAAAATACTATATATATATATATATATATTAGTATTATTATTCTCTCTTTCTGGTCTTTCCCCGTAGAGGCCGGGGTGAAAATTTTCCTAATCTGATTCCTTTTCCCCCATGGTCTTCGCTTCTTACATTATCTCTTTTTCAGATTTCTCATCACACACAGTCACACACTGTAGTCGTTTCCTACACACTCACCCTCTGCACAGAGCAAGAATGGATCGGTGGACACATTTTATTTTGGTCTTTTTCTTCTTTTTTTTCTCCAAAGTGAGTGAAAGTACATTGGGAAATTCTACTTTTGTGGTAGATAAAAGAAAAAAAAAAGAAGCCAGAGTCAGAGTTGTACATGATAGTCTAAATGCATACAAAGATGTTGAAATTATGGAGTATTATTTACAGCAAATGCAATTTTTTTTTTAAACTTTTTTTTAAAAAAATATTTTAATTTCATCGGGTTAATTCAAACTTCAAATTCTATGTTTTTGACTTATTAGGGAACCTTGTTATTTTGTACGTCTTATAATATTTGGTAATATTTTATGATATATGCAGATAAAGTACAATCTAGAGCCATTGACTTATTTGAGTGAGTGTGTGTGTGTGTGTGCATGAGAGAAAGAGAAAGAGAGAGAGAGTTTGAGCCCACAAAACAAAAAGATTGTATTTGTATCATTGTATGATGATTTGCATATGATTTGTATCCCATTTTTGGGGTTTTAATTATTTTTTAATTTACTAATTATAACATGTGGATTGAATAAGTCAAGTACATCAAACACATAGATACGATTACACCCTTTCTTCTTCTTTTTATTCATGTCACAGTCCTTTTAACCACATTTACTTAATTCACTCGTTAAATTGTAAATATACATTTCGATTAAAATAAATAAGATAATAACCAAATTATTTAAAAATGCTCTTCATGCGCCATGACGAATCATCCTTCTTCTACTCCTAATTCTAATTCTAATTCCTTCCTCCCCTATTTTCATACTCTTCGAGATATTCTGATTCTATAATAGTTTAATCTGTTTTCAAGCATTTCAACAACACAACATTGTCCGGCATCATGGGATTTCTTATGTCTTCCTCCACATGATCGACCATGCATTTAACCTCTCATTGACTCTACCACCACCATCTCCTAAAAATTGTTAAGGTTTTCAAAACCCTAGGCTGAATCGAAGGGGAGAAACACCATTTGTTTATTGATGTTTGGAGGGGGTGGTGGAATCTCTTAATTCCAAAGATTGGGTAGTAATTTCTCTGGGCTTCTAATTAATGCTGGATGTGTATTTATATTGAAAACTAGGTCTTGGGTTTGCAAAAACATCATTTATTTATTGAGCTTTTTTTTTTTAATTTAATTTAGAATAACTTTTACTGTCTTGTAGCTAGATATAAAGTAGATAGATAGCCTAGCTTCCATGTCACTCCATAGTCAAATATTTACATCACATTAGTGTCAGAACTCTAATATTTGTTTGACGGGTGCGTACAATACGTACGTTCCAAATTGTGTTATGTACCCCTTTGTATGAATAACTAATTCAACTTACATTCATTTTAAATGAAATCCGCATTAGTCATACCAAGAAATCAAAAGGCATTAATGGATACTGAAGCTAATTTGTGTATTTCAATTTCTACATGTTTGTCTAATAGCCTATCAATTCTTTTACATAATAACATGATTTATAAAAACATTTCAAGCCACAGTGACTTTTTAGATCCAATTCGTGTTTTAATCCAATTTACTCGATGATAATCATACAAATAGAGGTCTCTTCCACACCAAATTGGTCTCCATTTTAGGTGGTCAAACCTCTTTTCTATTCGATTTCAGTTTTCTTAACTGCGAGTAATTAAACATTTTCACTTTCAACCTCACATTTCTATTTGATTTTAGTTTTCTTATCCGCGAGTTGGCAAAAAAAATTGTTGAATATATATACGCTTAATCCTACATTTGGTTTGCGGGCATTGAAAATAAAGCTACCTTGATGTTTTAAAGCTCAAACCTTGAGATAAAATCTTTGGTTATAGTACTTGCTCCGTGCTAAAGATTAATCATGTTTATTAAATTAATTTATTTCAATAAATAGGAACTTTATGTATTAATCTTAATATATACTTGCGCCCATTGTCACTTTCTTGAATTTGGTCCCCCTTGTCCTTGGATCTATAAATAGTGTTTTCATCAAGCTCGTTCGTGATTGTAGTAATTCAGAACTGCAGTTTTTCTCAATAATGGTAATTAATTTTTATTTTATTTTTTTCAAAAAAAAAAAAAAAGGTTTCTCTCTGCACAATGAACTGGAAAGAATTTGATCTTTTACGACAATCTGGGTTACTTGTTCAGACAAAAAACAGAAAGTTAACATACAACTTTTCCTTAAAAACACAGGAAAATCACATTCAATTGTTTTTGTTTAATATTTTTAATTTGATAAATGCTTATTATTCTGAAAGTATTGTACTCTTCAAGGTTTGTTTGTCCACGCAACACACCCTTTTCTGTTCTAACGTAAAAACTGCACAATTATCTATACTTGTTTAAGTTATCAAATACCAATACTCCCAGTTTAATTTGCATACTCATTTAATTTATGCTTTATTCCAAAGGCAGTTTTATTAATATTTTTAGTTTTTTTTTCCCCTGAAAATTGATATTGGTCTATATATATAGTCTACTATACATCATGTAATTTTAATTCTGTCCCTATGTTGACTTCTTCTCATTGTACATTTGTACTCAAAACCTAATGTAGTCTTATCTATGTACGAATTGCCCAGCTCATTAATCAAATCCTCGGTTTTCAATGCAATTGGTACGCAAATGCATGTCCGAAAACATCAATACTAACAATTGTCGGCAAAAATATATACACTCTTATCTTTATTTTCAAGATGATGCGTTTATATTGTCAAGATAAAGATGCTGAGATTTTGCAACATGTCCGCATTGTAATTTTTTAGAACAATGTCAATATGATTTGAACTCCATACCCTTCCCATTTTATTTGTCTAATGTTTTCAAGAGATTTGAATCTGACCTTGTATTATACCGTCTTAGTTATTGTCATCTCACTTGAAACTTTCCCCTTATCTATGATTGCAAAACTACCAACTCATAATTCTTTAAGAATAAGGCTACTTTTTTGCACCTCATTGGTCACCCATGCAACAAAAATTTGGTGACTCCTTACTATGCCTAATATAAGTCATTTTGATTTGTCTTAAGTTTCACTTACTACGTATTTATAATCAGAAAAAAAAATTTATAAATATATTTTCATATTCGATGTACTCTCTTGATTGTCGGGAAATAATTTTAAGATTATTTTGTCAATTAAAAATATGTATTAGGTGAAATTTAGGACAAATCAAAATGTCTTACAGTAAGGATCGGATGAAGTATGTATGAAACTTTTGTTGATGAAAGATTAGTAGATACGAAGATGATTGATTAGCTATTCAATTAAACATCATTAGTGAAACTACTTAATCAATCATCCACTCCTAATTTTGGCCAAAAAAACAAGTAATAAAACCTTTGATCATTTTTTTTGTTTTTAAATTCATTTTTGTCAAAAAAAGAAAAAAGATTTTTGGCACCCCACATGGTCCCTAATAAATGGAGTCAGTCTGAAAGGAATGTATCAAAAAAACACCAAAGAGGATGTGGGAGAAGGCTTACTCTTATCCTATTAAGCACAACGGTACTGATCTCAGATATACCATTCCCATCAACTGCATTTGTTTTTATGAGTTGGGGTCCTCTCCCTCGTTAATCCCTCTGTAAAATAAAAGAAGAGATCAACCACAAACTCCATTTTGTAGTTTATATGTTTCCTCTGAACAAAATTCTCTTCAACTCTTATGTGGTTTATTTATATATACTCATGCCAATCACAAAGATAAAATAAAATAAAATAAAGTTACAACAACACGATCATGATACTTAATTGTGTAAAATTAATGTAAATACGTCATGCATGTATTCATAGCGAGTGTGTATAACGCAATCAACTATTCTCTATTCAATTTAGATGGGTTATTTTTTCAGACAGTAAAAAAAAAGAAAACTTTCTAACAACTTTTACAATTTAAAATAGGCTTCTAAGTACACATGATTTTAAATATCGACTGAGATATCCCTAACTACTTCGTACGTTCTTGTAAAGTTACGATCACCACATATTTAGTTGTGGTACATAGGTTATTAAAACCAAAAGAAATTAAATGGATTATGTTCTTAGATGTCTACTTAATATCTTATTTCTTAAAATAAAATAAATAGCTAAACTAGAACAGAGTAGAACTGTATATTATGACACGAGGGACTGAATATATTCAGAACAATTATTATTAAATGTGTGTATTAGTACGTATTCTTCCCGACAACCAGAAATAAAAGCATTTTTACAAAAAGTAAAGCCATTTAGAATTTAGAGTGACTAAGAAAAAGATTATACTACAACTCCAAGGCTGGACTTTGCTGTGATATTTATTCTTCGTGGGGTCCTTCGATTAGACATTTTGTATGAAATATGCACAACATTTGGTATTTTTCAGGTTGCCTTTTCCCCAAATTATTCTGTTTTTTTTTCAACAATAAAAATATTTAGAAATGATTATTCTCAATGACTTGTTTGCCCTTTACACATTAATTTCCACTTTATAGCTTTTGGGAATTAGGACCGTATATATGGTGCTTACTGCTTTTTTAGGGCCATATTGATTGGGCACGTTACTAAATACAGTTAGCACTTGGAAGAACTTTTAACAAGTACGCTGTAATAGAAAAAAAAAATCATATTGATAGTTATGTTTGCAAACAAATCATGGACGTAAGCCTTCATTACATTGCTCTCTCTGTCGCAAAAAAAAAAATCCACATTGAGTTATGAGTTTTGTACTATTTTTAATATAAAGTTGAAAACTCAATATGAATTATTATTTTGGAACGGAGGTGGTAATACACTTCAAATTCATTTATCTGTTAAATCAATCTTATAACTTTACTACAAACACTAAGTATTTGTTGATATAATAACAACACGTTGATTGTCCACCTCCGCTACAAACTCATGTCAACCACCACATTGATAGTTAGGTTTGACTCCAAGAATCAAAGAAAAAAAAATTTACGTTTAGTTTTTTTTTTTTTTTCCCCTTTTCGTTTCTAATTAACCATGCATTTAGCTAGGTTTACCACTTGAAGAAACAGCTCGTGATTAGTTTGGTGATTGGATAAAGATGCTAGTGGAAGAGTATAGTACATTTGTGACAGGCAACATGTAAATTGATTGTAGCACTAAATTTACGAATGTACTGTACTAGGATCTGAAATTATTTTTTATGGTACGTCGGTAGAGCTGAAAATCAAATATTCAAGACGTACTATGGGCATATGATCGTGTCCATCTATAAATACTAATGTCTTGTAAGTTTGACAACTCAAAAATATGTAAAGAATCAAGAAATGGCTCGTTCTTCAAGTACTACAATATTAAAAATATCTATTATTTTCTTATTTTTTTTAAAAAAATATTACCCAAAATCATTTACTACATATACCTAAATAGTGCATGCATAGTATTATAACATAGAGAAAATATCAAATGAAACTATGTATGTATATTTTTGCAGGGTATCTTTGTGTATTGTCATCCTCTTTATCATTTATGCCATGAAGTAAAAAGTCTACCAAACTTGAAACATTGCCATGCTTTTTTAGAGCTTATTCTATATACCCAAATCAAATAACTTTGATTCCACAACATTGCACGAATATATATTCCTTTTTGGAGAAAAAACTTCTCTACCCCGTGAAATGTCTCCTTCTCCTAGCTTGGAGTATTTAATGTTCTTTGATTCTTTTTTTATTTTCCAATTACTTCCACTTTTATGTATGCATTTTTTTTCCTGATTACAAAAGCATTACTTTTGGTGAAGGTGATATGATATGACATTGCCCTATTGTATAAAGCTGATTGTAACAAGTACTTGGAAGAGTTTGAAGGGCTTGGAATTGAAACAGAATGAGGAAAAAAGTTCCATATTTGTGCTACATTTTTAACCTTATATTTTTCCTAACCAATTTGGCAATAATAAGCAAGCTTTTCAAAGTGGAGTTAAAAGTTGGTGTTATTTTTGCTCATAGCTTTGCTTCCCATTGTTGGCAAGCAAACAAATTTTTTCTTTCTCTATTTTGATTAAGACAATTTCTCGAATCATGTAGAGTGCTCCAAATTTTTCGATACTTAAGGACAAATTTACTCTTTTGACCCCCTACAAAGAAAATGATTTGGCTTCTCATCAACCCTAAAATATTCCAAATTCCTACAACCCTCCATATTGAAGAACTTAAGCTTATAATTATGTTATTATTATTCTCAATATTCATTAACGATGAGGTAGTTTTTTCTTTTAATAAATCTAAAATTAGATCATAATTCATTCAATTCATAAATTTCAACGAGTTAAAACGTAAATTTCTCACACCACTCATATATATTCATTAACATCAAGATTTGATTAATTGAAAGAAAATGGATGTAGGAAGGTGATTGAGAGTGACCTATCCTAATAGCGTACGGTTCCCTCATCTATAAGCCACCATCAAGATTGGCAATATATACAGGATGTTTTTGGTGTTGAATCATGACCTTTAGCTTTCAGAAACTACATTTGTTTGTCTTCCAATAAAAGAACTTTTTTTGTGTTCCCGTTTAACTACGCCAAATTCATAAGCAAAATAGATTATACATGAAAGGAAATGTTTCAATCAAATCAATGGCAAAGAATTAGAGCTAGGGACGAAAGATGGATGTATATATCGATCAAATTCATTCATTTATTCTTCCTTTTTTTTGTGGCATAATGGAATTGAGAGGTCTAATCGAATTATTATTTATATATTGTGCATTGCATCTTTGTTGGTTGGCTATGAGTCATTAGTGTCAAGGGTCCCCCAGATTTTATTTTTACTGTTCAATTTTCCAGATAATTACAATTCTATGCCAATTCCAAATTGTGCCATTCAATATATGCCAACTGCTCTTTGATTGATGGGGAGAGATGAGGGAATTGTCAATATTGTGACTCTCTCTAGCTAAGATAGGACCAAAATCCAAATTATATAGAACCAAAAAAATATGACATGGACAAAGGATTTAAATTTGGTATATTTTGGATGAGTGGAGAATCATTACATAAAACCCCAACCTTATGGAGTTCTTCAACCTTTTTATGTTGGATGATTAATCATGATCACATCTATATATATATATATATATATATATATATATATAGTTTTAGTTGATCGTGATGATAAAAAATCCTGTTGACAATGATATTCAGGAACAAATAAAAATATAAGTTGTATGACTTTTATATGTTCCTTTTCTTTTTCGTTTTTCAGAAAAATAAAATCACATGTTAAGGAATTAATTAAGGTTCTCCCTCCATCACAGAGTAATTTTCCAATTCTGCAAACTACAGTTTACAAATTTGCCATTTTCATCTTAGAAATTGAACAGTTAATATCATGAAACACACGTAATCACCTATTTTCTCTATTAATATTATCAAGAAAGAAATATTACAACACTAGCTTTAAAAAATTTAATTCAAAAACTCAGACTATTAAAATACAGGAGTCTTGTCCACTTTAACGGTCTATTTTATTACATCACATTTATATTAAAAAAATACGTATAAATTATTAAAATGAAGGAAGAGTACATTCTTTTTCTATCTATATAAAGAAGGAAAAGACCAATATTTGCAATACTCATCGAGAGTGAGCCAGGAGAAAAGGAAAAAAAAAAAAAAAAAATTCAAAACAAAATAGGGACAGGCCAAGTTCCATCGCGGAAAACAATGTACGTGTAGGCAAGAAATTCCTCGATAATTTTACACTATTGGGGTAGTGCAGATTTGTTTTTGGCCAGACCTTAATTGTGGGAATTAAATGCTTTTTATTCTGAGAAGTGCATGATGCCCTCATTTCATGCAAGCAACTAGAGAGGCTATCTAGCTATACCTAGCCACATATTGATCTTAATTCTTACATAATATTTTCTCTGTCTAAAGAAAAAAGTTTTAAGTTTTTTTTTTCCCTTTTTTTTCTTTTGAAACGGAATGAATAAAAGAAAAACAAAAAGAGAAGAAAATCGAGCGTTATATAATCGACAAAACACACAAACCTTTTTTTTTTTTTGATTTTCCGATTAAAAAGAAGGTTAGCAAAGGTCACTAACTAAAGTAGTGTAAAAAGGTTGACAAAGCAAAAGGGAGGTTACGTTGAATGCAATGTGACAGTCAATTCATATCAGATATAGATCATACTATGGTTGTACTAGTACTAGGCAATCCCTTCCATCGCTTTGCTTCTTCCACATGCTAAAAACAAAACAAAAAACAGTTTGCTTTTCTTTTTGAGCTTTAGTTCAATTATTGAGGTAATGATGGTAACCAATGTCAAAAAAGTTGAATTTACTTTGCATTTCTTTAACGAATGTATAAACAAACTTTACATGCAATTATTATGTGAGCTAGCTACAAGAGAATATTAGACATAAAGAGATAAAGTTGTGATGATGATATGATTTGATTGAGGAAGAGAATGTAAGATTAGATTAGCAGTAATGCACTTAAATAGAAAGAATATTATCTTCCAATTAGATAAACAAAACTTCAAGATGCGGAACGGTGTTGTAGTTAGTGTATTTATGGATTTATTATTATAATACTCGCTCCGGTCCTTAATATAATGAATTTTGATTTAACATAAGTTTAACCTAATATGTATCTTTAATCGAAATAAAAAATTTTAAAAATACACTTTCACATTCGTTATGTTCTCTTAATTGTTAAAATATATTTTTAACGTTTTTTTTTTTTGCCAATTAAGAATACGTACCTACTAAGTACAATCTAGAACAAATCACAATATCTTATATTAAGAACCGGGAGAGTACAATCAACCAACAATGAATGATTAAACGAATTAGAAAGGGAAAAAAAAAAAAAACATTTTCATTTCTGATACGTCAAGTTACACCATCTTACATTACACATCAGATATATTATGTAAGTCTCGGTAAGAAAATTGAAAAGGAAAAACAAGGATAAAAGAGCGCTAGATTCCCGGGAGGTCATGTGAGAGGGAGAGGACAGGAGATCACATGACCTAGGTAATCAATGTTTGAAGCGTAATCTTTCTAATTAAGGCCATATCTCAAAACTACATTAGCAATCCAAATAAAATAATGTTTGCTTAAGTATACTTTGGATTTTGCATGGACAAATTGGATAGGAAGATGATTATGAGTTGTACCTCTTTGTTTTGATGGGATTTATTAGTGTGTGTGTGTGTGTGTTATATAATGATAAGAAAGAAGAGAATATATTGGAGATTGAAATTCTCCGATGATTCTGCTCTTTTCTTCTCTTCCTTGACTACTCATTCTTGTTCTTCTTCTTCTTCTTCAATTCTCTCAATCTATAATCTTCAACATTCTATTTCTTAATTTCATGGGACCATCCCAACATTTACGGTCACCACCCAGCTGTTCCCCTCATTTCAGTCCTCAGTATATTATTTTTGCTTTATGCTTTGTCCCCACTTCATTTACTATCAATTTTATTTTTTTTCTGGTTAAAATTCATGAAAACTTTTTAATTAAGATTTTATTACTACTATAGACCTTCAATTTTTCTGATGCAAAAAATAAGATTCTTTGGGTATATTTCAGTGGGCTATTGAGTTTATTTGATTCCGTGAACATAAAAAATAATAAAAATAATTTAGTAATAATTTAAGCTATTTTGCCACAAATACTCACCCGACCTTTGCATGCATTAATGTAGATCTTCTTTGTCGGCTATGTATAAATTCAGAAAGAAATATTTTTTTCCCCTTTTTTTTTTACGTTGTGAAAATTTCTGTTGCCAATGGAATTAACTACAATATATACCTAAATCACTCATCTTATGCGGTATGATAATGATCCGTTATCTTTAGGTGTATTGGAGCATTGATCTTGCATAATATTGTCAGAACAAATGATACAGATAGTAAAAAAAAGAGTAAAAATATATAGTGAGATGTGTCTATAGTAATTAAGGGTAAAAGGATAATTTTGAAGGGAAAGAAAAAATTTCAACAGTAAAGTGGGAACAAAATAGGAAGTACACATCAGTTACTTTTTTTCTTCAGTATATTATTTCACTAAGAGTATCATTTTTCATATTATAATCTGCTTAATGGTCACGTCTTTTTTTTTAAAAAAAATTCTTCGCCACCGAAATGTTTAAGTATATATATTGTTGTAACTAATTTACTTAGAACTTAGAAGCTACAGGTGATGCTTTGTGCATTAAATGTTGGATATTGCTGAAGTTAACCTTACCTTTTGTGTTCCAAATCGCCAGACAGAAGAAAAGAAATTGTTTGAAAAATAGTTCACCTCCTAACCGCCAATCCCTTGATTACTTCATCTTCATTACAAGTATTCTTCTGCGAGAAACTCTAGTACTGTATGCTTACTTAATCTACTCCCGTACGTATTAGTAACATATTTACACGCAATTTTAATCTCACATTGCTTTTATTTTCTGTTGTTGTTGTTGTTATTTATTAAAACGAAAGAAGAAAAAGAAATGTAGGATTAAAGGTGATAACATTACGGCTATAAAGGGACACTTCCAAAGTTCCATGTTAATTCGTACGTTATTTTCTGGCAAACTTAAAGTTAATTGTACAAATTAATTATAATAGTTCTTCTACAATTCTGATCATACAAGTATTACATTCTTTTGTTTCATTACAAAAGAAGATCAAAACAAGTGAATCTAGGGCTCTTTTTTCTTTCTCTCAATTGTCTTATCTATTATAGAATTTTAATTTTATTAAACAGGTGTACTTATTTTGAAGTGGAATGAATTATATTATTGTAACAGCGGAGTAAAATTAATTGTAACTTAATTTTTTAAAAAAAAAAAAAGGAAAAAGAAAAGCCTTTGGCTCCTCTTGTGACAATGGGTAAGAGCAAATTAAAAACAACTTTCGTGTTCCCCAAAATACTAGGGGGACTTTTTGGAAGGTCCGTGTTATATGCTGCAAAAAATGAATTGCCTCGATATCCAGGATTGATGTTGTTGTTGTTCTTGTGTGTGTGTGTGCGCGCGCGCGCGTTTACGTGTATGCTTTCATTTTCATCAAAGGTGACCACCATTGCTTCTCTAAAAGCCAAAGCTCCCTCTAATCACTTTCTGCAAAGTGATGATACTACGTATATTTCATATATCTCGTTTTGTGTTCCCCCCCCTTCCCTCAGCTGGCTCTCTCTCTCTCTCTCTCTCTCTCTCTCTCTCTCTCTCTCCCTCTCTCTCTCTCTCTCTTTTGATTTTGTGTTTTTTCTTCTTTCTTTTTCCCTTTCCCCTTTATTGACATTTTAGAGATAATGAACAATAACTTTTTATATCTGTCTTTCCTCGGGAATTGAACAGTTTGCCTACAATCATAAGGCAATGATGATGTACTACTATCCAAAGCGTATTTCTCATCTAAATTTGGATGCTAATTAACCAGATAGAGTATCATTTGGCCAACATCCCTCCAACATGACTGAACTAATGATAAATACTCTTTCCGTCAGATAATTATATATTGTTCAATTTGAATTTTTTTTTGATAAAATTGTATTAAGAATGAAAATCCAAACTATATAATAATTTTGAGACAGAAAGACTACTATATTTTCACAAAAAACATGTATTTACGATCTAATTTTACTGAGTGACAAAAATATAATAATTAAAGAGGTTGTAATTCAGAGATATCGGCTTCAGACACGTAGAAACGATCTTACAGTCTTACTTTACATTTTAGGGACGAGACCCAGTACTCTTAAGTCTTAACCTTTGATTGCACCAGTGAGAACAAGTCTTAGATTATGTATGTATTTCAAAAATGTTTATACTAAGAAGAGTCTTCTGTAGCTTGGAAATGTGCTTTTCTTCTCCATAAGAGGTAATGCAATGTATACATATTTGCAGATTGGTTATAAGTCAACATCCCAGCAATTAGGAAACTATATAGCTTTGGTGGGGTCGAACTCCATGAAGAATCCCAAGTAAGTTGGAATTAAAGAACATGAACATCATGGGAAGTTAAACAAGGTAGTAAGAAGAGAGACTACATATGACGAAGGAGTTTGACATCTGCAATAACACAGAATGTCCTTTGTTTTCTGGCAGCCTCTCAGCTCCCTATACGAAGAAAACTTAATTCCGTCAATTTTGGCCATCTACCCACGATGCTAAAAGAATTGTAACATTAAGGTTCATCTTCAAACTTCTTTATTATTGCAACAACTCACTTGAATCAAACCTAAAACTTTTTTTTTTATAATGTTGGCCAACTTCTGAAAATCCCATGTACAAGAAACAATTCATCCTTTTACCACAACAATTTCAATCTCATCACGTCAGATTAGTCCCTTCCAACTGCCGTAAAACAAAAGCAATTTCTCAAATGACCCGTACTAATGTGTCGTAAAATTTTTCGAATTAAAATATCGTAATAAGCATATACTATTTTTTTAGGATGGATGGAAGATTATATTGATGACAACTGAAGACTAATTTTGAAGAACATTATGTTTCTGTGGTCATAATCAACTAGTCAATTGCATAGTACTAAAGAATTCAATAACTAGCTTAATTTTCAGACTGAATTATATGGTTTGCACTGCTTGCATTGTGCTACCCTGATTGATTTAAAAATATATAATTAATTAAATTAGAAGAGGGGTGGAGATCGAGCTGTCTGTCTAACATACTACACTCAAATCGCCTGGAAATATCATTCCAAACTTTGACAAATGACATTTTGGGAGTGAAGTGATCGAGGGGGAAAATTGATTACTACTTACATTTTATTTTACTAGATCACTCCTTTAAATTAAAACAACACAGTAAAAGTGAACTATTATTAAAATGAAACTGAGAAAATAAGATATTCTGTCCAATAATTTATGTTAATTTTTGAGATTGTCCACCTAATTGATACAAGATTTCAAAAGGGGAGTTGTGTTTTGATGTCTTTT
The DNA here is from genome assembly GCA_949775105.1 of Oldenlandia corymbosa var. corymbosa. Lineage (NCBI taxonomy): Eukaryota > Viridiplantae > Streptophyta > Magnoliopsida > Gentianales > Rubiaceae > Oldenlandia > Oldenlandia corymbosa. The sequence continues at coordinate 22,096,576 of OX459123.1, read as the reverse complement.
TATGGAGATCTATATTATTTGCCGACCTAATTGTTCGTTACTCAGTTCTAGAAATGCAGCTTAACTTCCTTTCCTACTTTTGCTAAAAATATCATTTGATTGATGGTTTTGACCTTACTGAATTGAGAAAGGAAATGCAACCTCTCCTTAACTGATCAATATTTTTTTTCGTATTGCGCACGGTGTCCTAAATGCATTGCACTCAGACTAATGCTCATCGAGCCGGGTCGATCTCCTTTCGGAGGGAAAGCTCTCCCAACATTACTTTTTCCATTTACGAGACTCGAACTCGAGACTTCACTTAAAGAAACCAAAGCATCTTACTACTTTGGCCAAGCAAGTGTTAACCAATCACAAAACTAATTAGCTGATCATTTGATTGCGAAAGACAGACGTTCATGAGGAAATTAACCAATCACTAAAACTAATGAGCTAATGTGTCAACATTCTATTTAGCCATACAGAACAAAGGTAAATAGAGTTGGTATGCTTCTTACTGTCTTTTGATGATAATAGAATATAGCTGTACATGTGCACTTAAAAGCACAGACATTGAATGACCAACAACCCATACATTCTTTTAACTACGGTATAAAATTTTGTAATGTTTGACTCTCCAAAAACCACCCAATCTCTTTTCACCTTACCCCTTTGACCAAGGTTGTGCTGTTGTATAGTACTTTTATTTAAAAGTTTCCATCGACATGTCAATTTTTGGAATATAATAATGCATGCACACAATAACACCTCCTCAAACATAAATATACATAGCACTATTTTATTTAGAGGTGAAAAAAAAAATTATAAAAGAGGATAGTCACTTCAATTTAATGAGCTAAAAACTCTAAACAGTTACCGGTACAATTATTATTTTATTTTGAGATGTGAAGAATATAACACTTTGCGCGACGATCAATGATCATCATCAAACTAAAATACGTCGCTAGGGATTAATTTCAAGAGCTAAAGTGTTATAGGGTTAACACCATTAACATATAATGATACACATATACATTGATCCTTTTATGCAAATTAACAAAAATCTTGTCCATTTCCACGAGATATAGTGTTCAAAGTTCTATACACAAACAAAGATCGCTGGTAGTGATTCACGGACGGAATACCAGGGAAAAACAAACAACAAAAGTAAAAAGAGAGAAAAAGAAAACAATATATGGTTTTTTGACAGTAGAAATGACAGGGAGAAAGGGGGGATGAGTCCAACACACTTTCCCAATCCCGTTGAAGAAGGGTATAGAGAGATCGAGCTAGGAGTCAAAAGTACTACTACTGCTAAACTAGTAAGTACAGCACTAGACCACAGTGTGTTTGAAAGATGGACAGTATTGGGATCCATTCATATCGACGATGGAAAAAATCAAAAACTATATATATAAATAACAGGCTAAGGCTATATATACACATATACATGTAGGTAGCTAGGTTACAAAATTCTGTAATAGTAGTACTACAACTAGCTAGGTACTTACTGATTTTATGCGGTTTTAACTCTAGTAGCTCCTCTGGGTCACAATATATTTAAACATACTATATAGGATTATCCTAGGGTGGTAAAACAGTGAAGAAATGTTGCACCAAATGGTAAAGAGAAGAAGTCCCCATATATGTGTGTTTATATATTCACATATAATACGTTGACACTTCGAACAAAAGTTGTACCTATTTTTTTTTTGAAAAGAAGTTGACAAGAGAGAGAAACAAGAGAGAGAGAGAGAGAGAGTGGGGAGTGGTGGTGTCTAACCCTAGATGGCCCATTCCTCGAAAAGAGAGTAATAAATGCAAAAGAAAAGGGCAGAAGGGTTCAGGACATTTTTGGCAGAACAGAAAAGATGGACGTGAGAGAGAGAGAGAGAGAGAGAGAAGTAAATCATTTTGTAATCGATTGCTTTATGATTGATGAGAATTGGCTGGATGTGAGAGAAAGAGTAAGTCCTTTTCTTTTTCTTTTTTTTTTTTATTTATTTGCAAAAAGAGGGAAGATGTCTCAGTCTCTTTACTCAACACACACACACACACACTGAAGAAAGAAGGAAATACTACAACAACAATAATTATAAATACTAATAAATAAAGGCCTTTTTGTTAAAGGCTTTTTTTTTTCTTCCCTACCCACCTTTAAATTACTACTACCTTTTTTTTTCCTCCTTTTTTCTATCTTTCTTTCTGAGTTAGTAGTAGAGTAGTAGCAGCAGTACACAAAAGCCAAGAGAGAAAGAGAGAATGAGAGAGGTTTTTTCTCTTTTCTCTTTCTAAATCACAAGGTCATGATGGCACTATGATGAGAGAATAGAATTGTGGTTTCTCTGCAGCTTGTATTTATTGACAATACACTGCCCTAGGTGCCTGCTTGACACGGTCATGAGTCTTGAAGGCAACCCCAAGTACTCCTCTCTCTCTATTCTTTTCTCTCTCCATGCATTCATTCATTCATTCATTCATGCATGCATGCATGCATATATGTACTCTCCCCCCATTTATGCTTTCCATTTCCTTTTCTTTTCCACCCTTTTTTCTAAGTAAGGATATTCCATACACAACTAATTAACTATATGTAATCCTCTTCATATTGTGATATAAAAGTTTTTGTTTGTGACCACCTACCTCATCGCAGTTAATGCTTACATAGTATGGGGAAAGATTGTACTTTAGACTTCTTATTTCTTTAGTGATATAACATTATATAAAAATATTCCACTTTCCCTGGCCAAAAGTGAATCGTCACAATATATAATCTTCACAATTGATTCTTGAAAAATCGTACTCAAACAACACGAGTAATATACGGGTCGTTGCATCAATAATACGGTAATGGTATTTATATATAAAAGTTCACTTGGATTGGGTTACGGTGTATTAAAGTAATAATTTTTGAATGACATAGGAAGCCACACACTAATAATTAATCACTTTTGAAATTTAGGGGAAAACAACGTTGGTTCTTATCTTGTTCTATTTAAATTTCTAATGATATATATAAGCATAATAGAAACACATGTATATATATATATATATATATATATATATATGTCTACAAATTCTCACATATGGGATGTATGAATGATCTTTCACATCATGGGTTGAGAGGTGTTTATATTTGAGCGAAGAAGAGAGGGGGGTGGGGGAGAAGGGCTGACACTGTCCTACAAACAAAGTATTTTGCTGACCCAATTTGTCTACCCGCATTTAAAGCGCGCCTTTGTGGTCTAGTGGTAGTAGCCAAGGTTAAAAATAAATGTCAATGTGTGCCAATTGGCTATGCATTGTCACCATTGTGCTTACCATATTTTCTTCACCATTTTTGTTCCTTTTTTTTCAATTTTTTTCCCCCTCTCTATTTTGTAAGTTTCTTAAATAAAAGTGGACCCAAATATTATCAAATTGGGGATTTCTAAATAGTGTGTGTATATATATATCAGTGGGGTCTCTGTCACCTCTTTCTTCATGTCACTTTGTAGGGGAGGATGTCAATGCAAACATCCTTTAAGATTTGGGTATAAAATTTCTACATGAAATGACACTTTTAGGTCTTCTCTCTTTCTCATAGACACACACACTCTCTCCTTTTCTTTTTTTTCTTTTTGGTACATGGTTGTTAGGAAGAGATAGGTGAAATTCTTGTTTAGCTGGTTTGTAACTTTTCAAACATTGACCTCTAATTAAGTTGCCTTTAGCTGGTTTGGTATCTGTTGTTTTTTCCCCTTTTCTTTACAGAAACTACGAGATTATGTTTAGATGTGTATATATTATTATACTCAGATCAATAATTTTTTATTTATTTATTTGTTATCAATATATATATATATATATTAGGTTTTCCTGGATTAGCCATTACATTTTTTAAGCTACTTATAAGCGCATTAATATGGTACTTCTGTAGACAAGTGTTTGTGATTCCAATAATAGGCCTAACATTTGTTATCAGAAATACAAGAGCAGATAGCTGACTTCCACTAAAATTCCCATGTGAAGTTTACTCTGAATTTGGAAAGGCCACAAAACCAGATTTTGGGATTTAGTAATGGGCCGAATAAAATTTGTCAGACCCAAGTTGCAAGCATTTCCTTAGGCCACGGATGAACACGTGGGCCTAAAGGAATGTCCAGAAGCCTTTCCATAAAGATTATTGGTGAAAGATTAAAATTAATAAGAATAAGAGAAAACCCGCCGCCAAAAGCCCAACCCTTTTCACCCTCCATATAATATATAATAATAAATAGAAAATCCCTACCTCCCGGAGGGAATTGCTTCCCTGCTTCCGCCATTGGGAAATTCAGGTAATCTTTTCCAGCTTCTGATTGTTTCGTATGCTCTCATGGGTTATATATTGTGTTTGTATATCTTTTTTCCTTTTCTTATTCGTGCCTTTTTATTAGCCAGTTTTTGTGTTGTGTTCCCTCATGATTACTTAGAATTTGCTTTAAAGGTTTCATTTTTAGTTTCAGAATTCTTCTAATCGCCGTAGTTTATGCTGAAAAAGAAAAAGTGTTTGAGTTTTACGTGGTTGTGGGTACACGGTTTAACTTCCTTTTTTTTTTTGTGTGTTCGATATGAATTATTGGATTTATTGGTTACTGTTCTGTTTCCTTCCTCTTAATTTTTTTGGTTAGGATCTTGTGCTTGTTAATTTTTGCTCCGTTTCTGTTTCCTTTTCTTGTTTTGGATTGATTTTGGAAAATTCATTTTCAAGGTTTGATTTGGTGCTCATAGTATGTCATATGATTACTACTGGAATTCTGGTTAGTTTTTAATTGAGCCCCTCTGTTGACAGGTATGGCTCAAGCAGCGGGAATATTTACTGTTAATCAGACTATAGGAAGTGTTTTGTGCTGCAAATGTGGGATTTTGATGCAGCCTAATCCCGCTAATATGTGCGCAAAGTGCTTACGCAATGTGGTGGATATAACTGCAGGGTTGCAGAAGCATGTGGTTCTTGTGCACTGTCCTGAATGTGATAGCTATCTGCAGCCTCCTAGAACTTGGTTGAAGTTACAGTTGGAGTCGAAGGAGCTACTTACATTCTGTGTGAAGAGGTTGAAGAATCTGAACGAAGTCCGGCTTGTACACGCTGAGTTCATATGGACCGAACCTCACTCCAAAAGGATTAAAGTTAAGTTGACTGTTCAGCAGGAGGTTCTTAGGACCATTCTTGAGCAGCCATACACTGTGGAGTATGTTGTGCATGAACAAATGTGTGATTCTTGCACTAGGGTTCAGGCTAACCCTGATCAGTGGGTAGCTTCTGTGCAGCTAAGGCAGCATGTTTCTCACAGAAGAACCTTTTTCCACTTGGAGCAGCTCATTCTCAAGCATGATGCTTCTGTTCATTGCATTAGAATCAGACAGGTGGATCAGGGAATAGACTTCTTCTTTTCTAACAGAAGCCATGCTGTGAAGTTTGTGGAATTTTTGGCTAAAGTTGTGCCCGTTAGGCATCGAAATGACAAGCAACTCGTGTCCCATGATACCAAAAGCAACAATTATAATTATAAGTATACTTTGTCTGTTGAAATTTGCCCTATTTGTCGTGAAGATCTCATCTGTCTTCCTCCAAAGGTTGCTGTTAGGTTGGGTAATCTCGGGCCGCTTGTCATATGCACCAAAATTAGCAACAACGTTGCCTTAATGGACCCTTTTACTTTGAGGCACTGCTTTTTGGATGCTGATCAATACTGGAGGTCACCTTTCAAATCTCTGCTTTCGAGTAGGCAGCTTGTGGAATATGTGGTGCTTGATGTGGAGCCTATTTCTTCTGAAGTTATTGTTGGCGGATCAAGGTATCTCTTAGCAGATGCACAGGTTGCTCGAGTGTCAGATTTTGGGAAAAACGATACAATTTTCAACGTGAGAACTCATCTAGGCCGTGTTCTGAAACCAGGGGATAATGCTTTTGGTTACGATTTGTTTGGTGCCAACAGCAATGATGTTGAGCTTGACAAATACAAAGGGTTTGTTCTCCCTGATGTGGTATTGATGAGAAAGAGATACGAGGAGCAGCTGCAGAAAAGACGAGGAGACATAGAGTGGCCTGATTTGGCCAAATTGAAATTACATGAGAATGAGGATTACAAGCCATCTGATGATGAGCTTGAGATTGACCAGATGCTTGATGATCTTATTATAGACGATGAGGACGATGACATGACTGAGTGAATAAATTTTCCTCTGGTAGTTGGGAATTTTATATGTACAGTAGAGTGTTATGTTATTTCAGATCATCCATTTCCCCCCTTTATAGTTTGCTGGAGTTTGATTACATTTTAAAGCCCGGGTTTAAACTTTAAACACACAGTTTTGTTTGTGCTTTGATTCTCCTACTGGTAATGTACTAATGCAAAAATGAAACTGTTTTATATAGGTTTTTCAAGAATGCGAAAATGAAACCGTGATTATGGAACAGAGATTTTAGCAATATTTTCACAAGGAACAATAAGTACCAGTAAATCAATGATCCACATCCTCAATCAAATAGGGAGGGAATCAGTACCTGCGCAATCTAGTGGTGACCTCTTACCGACGTTCCCTCTCATATCATTTCCTGGAATTGATGCTAAATGCCCTAGGATTCTGTAGGATAAAAGAAACAAAATTCCTGTTGTATTCATCTAAAGATTCATCAGACTTGCAAAAACTGAGGCTAGCTAGCCTATGATAACCAAGACAAAAATTTCACGGAACAAGGGGAAGTGGGAAAACAACCTTAGAAGACTAATGCAGCTTTTATCAATTAATTATTACACCTTGAGGATGAATTTGGAATGCATAAAATGGATATGAAAGCTAAATTTCTGAGTTTTGAGAGCATTAGTGTAAAATGAAACTGTTTTACATAGACCTTTATGTTTTTGTCGTATTTTGAACTTGATCAGTTGAACAGCAATGGAACCATAGTCACGGTTTCCTTTTTTGCACTCTTGAAATGTAAAACAGTTTCATTTTTGCATTCTAGAAAAAACATAAATAAGGATGCATTTTTGTACTCTAGAGGGAAAAAAAGTATAAAGAAGGTACTATTATGTAAAACAGGACAAAAAGTCCAAAGGCAATGAGTGAGCCACGTTTATGAGTCATCCCCCCTCGTGGTTATCAAGAAGATTCCAACACTCCAATCTGGGAATTAACTGAAAAAAAATGGCTGATGAGGCCCCAATTCGATTTGGGATTGTTGGATGTGCTGAAATAGCCAGAAAACTGGCCAGGGCCATAACTTTAGCTTCCAGTTGTACTGTCCACGCCATAGCAAGCCGTTCGATTGAAAAGGCAGAGCAATTTGCAGGGAAGACCAATTTGGCGGAGACAGCCGTGAAGGTCTACGGAAGCTACGATGAATTGCTGGATGACCCTGATGTTGATGCTGTGTACATGCCATTACCCACGAGTCTTCATTTGAAATGGGCTGTCTTGGCTGCTGAAAAGAAGAAGCATTTGTTACTGGAGAAACCAACTGCTCTGGATGTTGTGGAGCTTGACAAAATACTAAAAGCTTGTGAAGATAATGGTGTGCAGTTCATGGATGCAAGCATGTGGTATCATCATCCCAGGACTGCAAAAATGAAGGAACTTTTATCTGACCCTCATATCTTTGGACAAATTAAAGTGGTAAGTCAATTTAATTTCATCCCTAGCTTTCATTTCCAGTGTAGTGAGAAGTCATTGATTATAGTTTGTTGATGATGCATTGTATTTGTCCTGTTGGATTATATAATCTGATTTCTGAATTTTGGGCACTATGGATGAATTTATGTGCAATGTTTTGATGAAGGGTCATATTGTTGACCTTTCCATCTTATGTTACTATTGATGATTGTTAATTGAACTTTAACTAAGGGTTACGCATGTTTGTTGTAATGGTTGAAGATCCACACTTCAGCATCATTCTTGGCAGGTCCAGAATTTCTGGAGAATGATATCAGGGTAAAACCAGATTTAGATGCTCTAGGTGCATTGGGAGATGTAGGGTGGTACTGTGTTGGATCCATTTTGTGGGCTATGGATTTGAAACTGCCAACAACAGTAACAGCTGTGCCCAAAGTTGCCAGAAATCCTGCCGGGGTGATCATGTCGTGCAGCGCTACTTTGAACTGGGAAGAAGAGACTTTGGCGACATTTTACTGCTCCTTCCTGGCTGATTATACTCAGGACATAACTGTGTGTGCTTCCAAGGGAACGCTTAGAGTTCAGGACTTTGTACTCCCTTACGAAGGAACTACTGCTGCATTCAGCTTCACAACAGGTGCTAAGTTTGTTGATCTTCACATTGGTTGGAATGTGAAGCCACAGGAAGTTCAAGTGATTAACGAGCCGCCTCAAGAGGTTTTGATGGTTGAAGAATTTGCGAGGTTAGTGAAGAACATTAAATCTTCAAACTGTAAACCAGAGAGCAAATGGCCTCAAAAGAGCAGAATGACTCAGCTGGTGCTAGATGCTGTAAAGCAATCAATCGATCTTGGCTTTAAACCAGTTCATCTGTGACTGGCTTTTGACAGAATAAGATGTTACTTTACTAAATCAGACCAACCTTTGCATCTGAGACTTAGATCAATTTTCATAGCTGCAATGGCCTGAATAAGATGCTGCAAACATAAGTGATTTGGGTCTTGACATTGTAAAGCTGATTGCTCTTAGATTCCTGGGAAATAGTTTTTTGAAAAAGGCTTGACAAATCTGCCTCCTTCATCTATAAATAACCTTCCAATTACACTTACTTTTATATAGAGCAACATGTTGATAATATTAAAGGGGTAAGAAAAAGCAGTAAGTTGAACTAATTTGCATCGATAATTTTTCTGTCAATAAAAATCTGACTGCATTTCTTCTGATTTCCCAACAAGAATTTCATACTCCGACAAAAGAAAAGGAAGTAATGGATAAAATTTACCACATTAAATATTCAAAACCACTACTAGATCTTACCAAAATCCTGCACAAATTACTCCTAAGAATCAGTCAAAACCAACTTTTTATTCTTAAGTTCACAGAAACTACAATACCCCAATTCAGAAAACAGAGCAACCTGTTTCAAACGAACAGCACAAGTGGAAAAAAAATTCGAACTTAGCTTTAGTCCAAATCTCTTACAAGAGTTTCACTGTTTCAGGGATTTCTTCAAGGGTACTACGTTAAACAGCTTATTGTCAGAAACCTAAATAATTAACAAATTACATGAATCTAAAGACAAATTACACCATTTAATTTCACAGAGATAAACACCAATTCCCCTTTTGTCCGCCACCATCATTAGCCCTGGAGCTCAGATATACCGCAATAATCAACATCTTCATCCTCTTCTGAGTCCGAATCATAGGTACTGTAGTCATCCCCTGTCAGAGTGAAAGTGAATTTCTGCACTGCTAAAATCACTCGCATCCTTGGTGTCTTGGGACGCAAGCAACGAATTGACACACTTCCAATATCATCATCCTTAATGGGTGCCGTTGATTCAACCTCCTTAACCATAGACTCAGTCTTTCCGAAGAATGGTGTCTTAATTTCAGCGTTTTGTTGCTTTTGACCACAACCCTTTAGCATCATTCTGATTCTCTTCGCCTTCTCCTTGGTCCTCCAGACGTTTTTCTGGCTCTTGTTCTTGTTCAATTTCCACAACTTGTGACGGCAGAGGATCTCCTTGTATCCACTGATCTTCAAGTTCAATTTTTCCTTGCATTTGTTCGTCATTGTGTTGTTCTTTAGTTTCTTGATCCAACGAAATAGCAGCAGCTGATTTGTTCTTATTTACTGAGGGCGATTTATCGTTGAAGATAGAAAATCAGAAGAACCTAGTGGGTTGATTAGTGGATGGCGGCTTGTAGTAGTTATTTATAGAAGTTGCGATGAAAACCTACTGAGAATTGGATTCACTCACCGACTTTAAGGAAGTAAAGAATATTTTAGGAATTATTATAAATTTCAAAAAAGAAAATTTGCCCCTTTTTTTAGTCGTTTATTTAAATTTTAAAGCTACTTCTTTTAAAAAAAAATTCAATTTATTATTATTTTTTTTTAATCTTTCTACACTTGTTGGAATCGAATACTCTTTTACTGTACTCCTCTGAGTAATTGTAAGAACTCATTTACTGTCTACATTTAGTTTGTGCCATTTTCTTTTTTGTTAATTCTAAGTTGTAATATGCATTTTATTTGATTTTGGTAAGATCTTGTATTCTTAACTTAAATGCATTCCTAGCTTGGGATTGATGTTACCAAATTTTTCCAACTATTCATAATCTAAGGACGTAGTAAGAAATAAGTACTATACATCAGATCCTCTCTGATCAAACTTCCAATACAAGTTTTATTTTGATACTTTAATTGTCATTTTAAAGATATGCTTTGCTATAAAGTGTGGTGGACAAAATAATGTAACTAACTGATGATTGAGGACACATAACGAAACCTGAAAGAAACCATCTGTTGGAGTCAGAATATGTAAATTAAGCAATTACGGAGCTCTATGATATCTCCCTGCTGGCTGGATATAATTGAAAGTTGAAATTGGAAAACTACACTGAAATTGCTGGGCTCACTGACGGAATGAGTTTGTGATGGTTGTAGTAATTTAGTCAACACAGCTACTGCTGCAATTGTTTACTAGTTTTTGGACAAGACCAAAAATTGGGTTACAACATGATATAAGTTATTGTGATTATGTCTTATAGATCATACATTCCAGTAAAATAATTAGTCATGGTTGTCGATGAGGAATAACCCTAAAAATATCTTTCAGAAAAAAAAAAAAAAAAAAAAGAAAGGGACTTGCGGGAATCTGTGAAAGGTAGTCTAAAATTGTTGCATTTCTGACACATCTATAAAGAAATTAGAGTCAAAAGGTAAACACTTAAAATCTCAATTGCAAAGTATACACCTTTTCTGCTAATTTAAACTATAAAAGCTAGAGGAGTCTCATGTTCTGAACTGAACGCTGTTGTTTCTAAGACCACGGTTTCAAAGGAACATTTTTGGCACATCTTACTAAAAGCAGCATATAAACCATCTCTGCCATATTTACATTTTTTGGTCTAGAAATACTTCGAGAAATATAAGGTTCTTGGATTGCAACGTCATCTCATTTTTCCATGTTTGTCACTTATCCCAAAACGCAAGTAAAACGTACTGTATCTGAGGATTGAAGCAAGCTATCGACCAGTGAATTCAGTGAAAGAGGCTGTGGCATTAGAGTTCGATGAAGTGGTATCAGTTAATGACGTCAATGTGTCTCTGAAGAACCTCCTATCAGAACTGATAGTACTATTAGAAGGGCGACGCTGTTCGATTGACTGATCACTTGACAGCATGATAAGTACTTCAGTCATGGTAGGTCTCTCAGATGGCTGTGATTGGGTGCAGATCAAGGCGACCTCTATGAATTTCTTCACTTCTGCTACATTGTAGTCATTAGGGTCCATAGTTTCGTCCACCAATTGTATATGCGAGTCGGTCTCATATAGCTTCCATGCCTATAATCACAATGGCAAATGAGAAATATTGGAGAAGCTTATGTATAGTTATAACAAGATCAATTCTGCTTCTAAAGGGATTTTGTAAAGCAATTTACCTTCTCGAGAAGGTACTCACTGATAGGCTCAACTGTCATGTCATTGCTTCTTCTGCCACTGATTACTTCAAGGGCAACAATGCCGAAACTGTAAGTATCAACTTTCTCAGACAAATGTCCATGAACTGCATATTCTGGTGCTGTGTAGCCCCTGTTGCAAAAACATTAAAGTTCAGCATTTATCTGTATATGATTGATCAATTGGTTTTCATGATGTTTCACAGCTGTTGAATAGGCATGAATCACTTTCACATACAAGGTACCGGCGAATCTAGTACTCAAATGACTCTGATCGTCAGGCAGAAGCTTTGCCAATCCAAAATCAGCAATCTTGGGCAGAAAATCATCATCTAGTAAGATGTTGCTCGACTTGATATCCCGATGAATAATGCAAACATGATATTGTTCATGTAAATATGCTAGTCCCCTAGCCGTGCCCAATATTATGTTAGAGCGCTGTTTCCAACTGAGAAATCCCCTTTTCTCTCCTGTCAACATGAATAGAAAGGATCTTAGTAGTTGCACATTCACAACATTTCAAGGACTGATTTTTTACTGCAGAAAGTTAAAAGATGATTGATGAATGCAATAGTAAAAGATAATGATTGATAACCTTTTTAAGTTCAGAGATGAGATTGCATACCATATAAAAATCTATCTAAGCTTCCATTTGCCATGTATTCATAAACCAGGAGGAGCTCTGCTCCTTTGTTAGCACATCCCAGTAGGCGCACAAGGTTTCGATGATGAACATTACTAATGAGTCTTACTTCACTTTCAAACTCGGCTTTCGCCCTACCAGACCTTATGTTTAGCTTCTTCACAGCTACTACACTACCATTTCTCAAGGTACCCTGTAATGTTGGCAAATGATCAATGGAGTCAGGAGATAAAAACATACATTTTAATGGAAAACTGGCAAACTGAATCTAGTACATTACCTTGTACACCTCGCCAAAACCGCCTTCTCCAAGTTTATTTTCTTCACTAAAATCATTGGTTGCAGATTTCAAAACTTTGTAGCTGTAGGTTACTGGACCTTGCAGTTCTGTTGCTCCTAAGATATCACCTGACAGACCAGACAATGACAACAAGACCGCCTTTGTGAAATTTGGGCAGAAAAACAGCAAATTTACTTCAAGTAGTGTTGATCAAGAGCTATCTTAATTACCTCTCTGAGCTTTCTTTGGTTTTCTATAGAGTAGATACCCTAACAATAAAGCAAATATAATTAAGAGAAGGCCTACACCACCAACCACGCCTCCAATAATTGCCTTCTTTTTGTTTGAGCCTCCTGTGAAGATGAAATAGTTGTCACTGAAAGCGAAATGAAGATAAATAGTTCGCCATTGAGGTAAAGTTATCTCCATAAGATGTTGTCCAGAAATGGATTTATGCCAATAGAGAGGAAAAAGACATCTCACCTCCCCCTAGATAAGGATTAATGTTGGTAGTCTGGTTATCAGCAAAGAAGGGAGTTGCTGAATACCTCATAAAACAGCCTGCATCAAAAGCCCTTCCGTCGGTATTAGGTAAACAGCCTTGTATATTTCCATCTGCCACTGTCAAGCAGTCTTGACAACCGCTCGGGCTGACTGTTTCGGCGCACTGGGCAAGTGCGTAAACTGTATCACCACCATTGCTCAACTGCCTCTTTGTCGCGGCGAAGAATCCATTGATTCGCGGCGTGGCGAGTTTCAGTTCCTGTAAGAGAGTTTCTGCCTCAGTTTGGAAATTAGCTGGCTGAGGTGCAGTTTGATTGCTACATATCTGAGAATTTCCCTGAACAGTAGTCTGGTCATAGAATGTTGTACTCTCATACCTTCCAAAAAAAGGAACAATTTTTGTTAGAAAAGCCTACAGAACTTCCAATTCTTCCAATTCAGCTATGATTTCCAGAGATACTCGTTCACATGGGATGGGACTAAATGGAATAAACCAATGTTTAGCATGTCTGTTGATGAAATTTCAGTGAACTAAGAATCCTGAGCTCATTTAACTTAACAATTTTCGATTCAGGTTTCAGCAACTCAGTAATAAAAACACCAAATTCCTTCTTTATTGTTCTATATGATATAAATGCATCAACTAACAAAAGTGAAGTACCAATAATGTTATTATCCATATATTCCATGGAGGGGATGTAATGATGGTATCATGTAGTATATGTATCTAGACTCAGAGCAACTTGCAGGCCTGGTTCAATAATTGAATAATTGAATGTCATTTTCAAATCCATCTTCTTCCTTTTTTTTTTTTTCTTTTTTGATCTTTTACTCTGAAATAATACCATCTTTACAGGTCTTTATCATTTCAATGAAAAGGGATGAAATCTTTGAAAAAGAACACGAAGAAAACAGAGCAAGCATAAAGTTTTGAGACCTGAAGAATTTTACCTGAGGAAGCAGCCATCATAAATAACACGAGCTCCATTGGCAGCAGAGCAATTCCTGATCTGGGAAACCGCAGTATTGTAACAAGAAACACAATCAGCAGTGGAAAGGTAATCCCTGCACTGAACCATGGCATAAACAGGGTCCGAAGACCTGGCTTGTTGAGCAGTTGCAAAATGTTTGTTTGACAATTGGTTCCTGAGATCAGCCAAAGTGGCATTAAGGTTGCTGAAGAAGTTCCCGGTGTTTGACGCATTGTACTGACTGCATCCCTTATTTACCAGAGTGGTTTGAGGGTCTGCATTTGCTGATTGGAATGATATTATTGATACAGCAAGAAATCCCACCATAACCATAAGCTTGAAAGGCCAGCAAGTTCCCATTGTTTGAGCTTGGTTTTCGACACTGAAAATGTTGAGACAATTCTGATTTTCCTCGGGATTGTTTAAAAAAGAAATGAAAAGAAAAGAGGAGAATATGAAAATCAGGATGGACAAAATCAGGTGACAAGCTGAGGATTAAGGAAAGGACAAAACTAAAGGCAAAACCCAATCGGTTTGGCTTCAGAATTATATAAGTTAGGCAATGACTGTCTGACTGAGGTTATAAGGTCCACATAATTGAGTTTGGAATTTTTTTTCTTTTTTTTTTTTGGTACAATAAAGGAGACAAAGTCATACGTAATGTTGCTATACTCGTTTAGTCTTTTAAATTTGTACTAACAAACGTGCTATAAAATCTATCTTCTTATAATTAAACTTCAGTAGCTTCAAATATGATTTTTCAAAAAAAAGTAGCTTCAAATAGATTGTCGATTTTTAAAACTAATAATTCGGAGGAAAAGCAAAATAATTAATTAGTGAGAAGACCTCATGTCATGTGGTTTTTTCATTTCAATAGAAGTACGAAAAGTATCCTGACTTCCTGATCCTTCATTAAATTCCGGCTGCTATTCTTTAACTAATTGGATTTGACTATCTTCCTAAAGGATGGGCAAAAAACTGCATAATCCAAAATGGTCAATTAAAAATTAGTTAGGTTAATTTTATGTTTAATAATACTTCTTACATCCCATGTTAATAATCCATTTTGCTAAACTGTTTCAATTCGATAAAATAAATAGTTAAAGTGAAACGAAGAAAGTAATATTTTATGTTTAAATATAATTTACTTTGTTATATTGTTTTAATATAAATTATTATAACCATTATATATTCGCGTTGATGCAATGCATGACGCCTAAAAGAAGCAAGTAGGTGCGTGTTGGCCTGCATTTTTGTCATTGTACCAGTTTTTTCAATCCACAAATATAGTCAAATTAAGAAAATGATTTACGCGTACTTAATTGTTTAAATACTAAATTAATATTATAAATAGTTGATTAATAGAAATATTTGATGGGTAGATTTGGATGTCGAGACTAGTTGATGTTTAATGAAAGAGTAGTAGTACATACAAGTAAAAATTACAAGGAAATGTACACTGAGTTATGCGAGTTAAATTTAAACTACTCTCTAATTAACTTTAAAATTATAAAACTTCAAATGACAAATGTAAAAATGAATGAATGGTTCATTGTTTTTATAACTTCAATTATTCCTATTATATATGAAAATGTACAATGAATGAATAATTTATAACTTTAATTATTCCTACATCATGTATTATCACTTTTCGTTATAAATTATTCCTCTATGTATCACTACGGAATGGCTGCTTCTTACCGAAATTCTAATTCTTGATCAAACTTGTGTTCCTCGAGCATTGTGACTTGTGAGACGGGCATTTTCCTTCCTCTATCAAATAGATGGACTCTTTAGTTTTTGTTTTTTTTTTATTATCTTTTAAATCCTTAGTTTCTTTACTCAAGGAAAAAAAAAAAGTTTCTTTACTCAAAATATTTTAATTTGGCGCATCTATTTGTGGATTAATGTTCGCACGGATCTAACATAGCAGCCAAAGTTCCCTTTCATTTCTATGTTCTACAAAGAATTTAGTCGATTGTTAATGGGAAAATATATAGTTCTTCAAAAGAACTTATCATTACTCCTTTTGAAAGAATTATTGAGATTGAGATGTCCATACTTGGTACTAGTTGATAATTTGGACCTGTCACAGTCGACAGAAAAATGTCAAAGGTCAAATAATTTTTCAGTCTCAAAAATGTCAAGGAAAATCTGTGAAATAATTTATTTCATATCCGTTTTCTCAATTTCAAAATATAAATCGTGTTTATCGTAACATTTTAATTTAACGAACGATAGCATATAATTTAACGAACCATAATATTACTTTGGTACAGAGAGGGAACTTTTCTTTGGTTGCAAGTCCAAACGCACATTCAACTATTCGAGTTGATCATTTGCCCTAGTAATAAGTTCGCAGAAAATAACATACTTTGTTTGATACTGTGATAGTTTCGAAGAATTATGTAAATTAAATTAGTGTAGTAGAATAATTTATAAAATATATATATATATATATATGAACAACCATCATACGTCAACAAATAAATAATGTTGTTATCTGGGAAAGAAGGATATAAGGTCCTCAATTCAGACCTTCAAATCTAGAATTTTCAATTCCTTGGAATTGACGAGGTCATCCTTTACGAATATTAATATGTATGACGAATTCATTTGTTTGTCCTTCAAATATGATTATTTTTTATGATTTTTTTGTTAGTTTCGTCTCAAACTTATTCTTACCAAATGTGTATTTTCCCAAGAACAAAAAAAATCATCATATTTGTTGAATTAAAACAGTATAACAAATATGATTTTTATTTTCGACGATGAATTTAAATTTATTATCCTTCTTTTATATTAAAGGTTTCTCAGAAAATCTAAGTTTAATTCGGTTCTACGTTCGCCTGCCAACATAAAAGTTACATAACAACTTCTTAAATGCGCAAGTTGATCTACTCGTAAATAATGTTACGCATAAAAGACTCCAATTAATGCTTTATAGTTTCATCAGTTTTGAATTATTTTTTCTTTTTATATTATAATATTTACACTTAAACAACCATCGTAAATGGTAGTGATTAGTGACTTTTTATTTATTATTTATCTCATACTTATTATTTCTTAAAACGTCTAGAATTCTGATATATTTGACATATCATGTAAGTTAAAGCCTACATTTTCATTCTGACAAATCCAAAATAGGATTCCATAGTAGGTTCTTGATTTGAACTAATTAAAATGAAATCTTTCTTCTTCTTTCTTTTTTCTTTTTTCAATCCGACCTACCCTCCCTTTTCCCTTTCTGTTAAAACTGAGCTATACCTACTATATCCTGAAATAATACATAGTCATGAAAAAATAATGAGTTGAAGAGAAAAAAAAGTTACATAATCGGGAATCAAATCAATACCCACCCTCCTGGTGGGTTTAGAGAGGATTCCTAAATAATAAAGAATCAGTCCCTTCCTGCTAATTTAAAACCCATCAACCAAACACTAACGGTAAGAATCATTACATTCCTTCATTCTAATACCCATCAACCAAACATCCCCTTACTTTTAGTACAAAGAGATATTTACTACATTATTATTACAAAACAGTGAGACAAACAGTTTTTTATTATTAGGATAAGGACCTAACTACCGAGATAATTAGTATTTAGTAGCGCTATTAATCTACAGACAATGAAAAAAAGTCAAATGCATCTTTAACTTAATTTGCCTAAAAAGTCAGTAAATGGACATGGGCGGCAAGCCGGCCACGATGACGGGAATGGAACATTATTCAGCTCTGAGTTGATATTGGCCAATCCCATTATTTGATGCTGAAGTTCTGATGACGTCACGTAATAGAAATTTGGAGACGTGATTTATGATTCTTATTCACTCCTTTTTGGGTTGGAACTAGTAACTATATATCTTTGTGTCTTAAGAAATTATTTAAGGGGGGAAAAAGAGTAAATTTGGGACAAGGCCAACTAGATTAGTTGCAACCCAATTCAACTCCTTGTCTCAAAAGAAAAGAAAAATCTCATCAATTCATACTGTCTTCTAATTTATAACATTCCAAATAATTACAAATGTTTGTTGGATTACGTACTTGGTAGTTAGTACAAACGCTATTATCATTGTATAGATGCCATATCAACTACTTCTCAGTAGTTAGAACTTAATCCATTTTGACTTTTCCAAATGTACTAAATGCCAGATTGTGATATTTTTGAGTTTTGACCTTGGCTTAGGCGGAGGGGATGGTATAAAAAATGGAAAAAGAAAACAAAAACTACAAAACTAGGAATCCGAGCTAATTAAAATGCTGGAAAAAATATTTAATAATGTTGTGAGAGGAAAAATAATTTTGATTTCACTCCGTTTTAGCAGGGCCATAACGAAATGGACAGACCAAATTTGCATTCACTAATACTCAGCCCAGCTGCCCACTGTATTGGAATACAAGAAAGTCCGATTTCAAACGGCCTTTTAACTACTCCATTCCATTCCATATAGTCCATATTCTTTTTTTTTTTTTTTTTTTTTAGTCTTTTGACAATGGTTAGGCAAAATGTCCCTAATTTGTCATATACCCTTGACTCACCAGTCACCAGAGAAAGCTCATGCTGCTAATTGTTGGACTTGCGATCATTACTTCCTTTTTGTTCCACCATTTTTACAGTTACGAAATTTCTCGGAAAGACGAGTAATCGCGGCGTATCTGAAGATGGAAGCAAGCTATGGAACCAGTGAAATCGATTGAAGGTGCAATTTCATTAATATGATGTCAATGTGTATCTTCTTCATCAGTTAATAACCTTGTATCAGAACTGGTGTTACTGTTAGAACTGTGACACAACTCTTTGATCGGCTGATCATGTGACAGCATGGTAACTACCTCGGACATGGCAGGCCTTTCAGAAGGTTGCGATTGAGTACATATCAAAGCCAGCTCCATCACTTTCTTCACTTCTGCAACATTGTATTCATTCGGGTCCAAAGTTTCATCCACTAACTGTAGATGCGTGTTGGTCTCGTGCAGCTTCCTTGCCTGTTTTTTGTTTTTACCACCATTAAAGTGATCAACAATTGTCATATTATAGAAGCTAATCTATGGATAACTGATAGTACTTATCATGATCAATTTGGTTTGAAACTAACCTTCCCGAGAAGGAACTCGCTGACAGGCCCAACCCCAACCGCCGTGTTGTTGCTTCTGCTGCCGCTGATTATTTCAAGGATCACAATGCCAAAGCCGTAAGTATCAACTTTCTCAGACAAATGTCCATGAACTGCATACTCTGGTGCTGTGTATCCCCTGTTGTTGCAAAAGCAGGTGTTTTGGATGGATGAAAATGTTGTTGAACTTAAATGCCATTGTAAAGTGACTTTATCACTTTATCAACTACTAGAAATATTGATTAATGTTATTCATCATGATATTTACATACAAGGTACCAGCAAATCTAGTGCTCAAATGACTCTGATCTCCAGGCAAAAGCTTTGCCAATCCAAAATCTGCAATCTTTGGGTGAAAATCGCGATCGAGTAAGATATTGCTTGACTTGATGTCCCGATGGATAATGCAAGCATGATATTGTTCATGCAAATATGCAAGTCCCTTAGCTATGCCGATTATAATGTTAAACCGCTTCTTCCAATCAAGGTATCCTCTTTTCTCTCCTGTTAACAGGAAGAACACAAAGATTAGGAATCCACAAGCTGTTGAATGCTGATCATGCGGAGAATCCTTGTTAAGTTGAAAGATGAACAAACCATATAGAAAGCTATTTAAGCTTCCGTTTGCCATGTACTCATAAACGAGCAGCAGTGCTGTTCCTTTGTTGGCATATCCGAGCAGGCGCACAAGATTCCGATGGTGAACATTACTTATAAGTTTGACCTCACTCACAAACTCTGTTTTCGCCCTACCAGAAGTTATGTTTAGCTTCTTTACCGCAACTACCTTACCATTTCTCATTGTTCCCTGAAATGTTACCAATGACAGATGCATTCGAAACAGAAAACAGGCATCATAGACTGATATCGAAGGAGGAAATCATTAAAATTTTGGGAACTGCAAGAAAGAAAAAGACCTTAATGGAAGCCAAAGGACACAAACTGAATAGGCTACCCTACCTTGTACACCTCACTAAAACCGCCTTCGCCTTGTTTATTCTCTTCACTAAAATCTTTCGTTGCAGATTTCAGAACCTTGTAGTCATAGGTTACAGGACCTCGTAGTTCTGTTGTACCAAAGATATTACCTGTTACACCAGAAAAACAATAAGTCATATGGTGTAAAAAAAAGTGAGCAGAAAAGGACCAAAAATTCTTGAGAGTACGGAAAAAATTGTATAAATAATTGACTTCTGATTGAATTAACTGAAATTTGGAAAGAAAAAATTGAGGGAGAGAGAGAAAGAGAGTGGTATAGGCTGTTTATCTTTGCAAGAGAAGCCATCTTACCTTTCTCAGCTTTCTGTGGTTTTTTGTATAGTTGATACCACAACAACAATGCAAGTATAGCTAGGAGAAGGGAAACACCACCAACAGCTCCAAGAATAATTGCTTTTGTTTTGTTTGAGCTTCCTGAGAAGAAGCAATTATTGTCAAATCTGAAAGCAGAATGGAAGTACAAATGTAGAAAATAAGCTCCATTTAGTTGTTGTTGTCCATAAATGGATTCATTAATGGAAAAAAAACTTCTCACCTCCTATTGCTCCTAGATAAGGGTTGATGTTGATTGTCTGGTTATCAGCGAAAAAAGCAGTTGTTGAATACCTCAGAAAACAGCCTGTATCATAAGCCCTTCCATCTGTATTCGGTAAACAGATATCTATATTGCCATATGCTACCCTCAAGCAATCTTGACAACTACTTCGGTTGACTGATTTGGCGCATTGAGCCACCGCATAAACTGCATCACCGCCATTACTCAATTGCCTCTTTGATGCGGCAAAGAGTCCATTAATTCGCGGTGTCGCTAGTTTAAGATCCTGTAAGAAAGCTTCTGTTTGTGTTCGGAAAATAGTTGGCTGTGATGCAGTTTGATTGCCACAAACCTGACCATTTCCCGGAACAACAGCCTGGTCATAGAATATTTGGCCTTCCAGCCTGAAAAAAAAAAGGAACAATCTATTGATTAAGAGCCTACTGAACTTTCAAATATCAATCATTAGTACACCTTCTGTTGAATTAAAGAGATTCTATTCTCAGTTTATCAAAAAAAGAGATTCTGAAAAAGAAAATGGATTAGGAAGAAGAACCATTGGACTAACTTCTTTATTATATGCATGTCTGTTTGGATACTTTACTTCAAACTAAATTCTAACTTCTGCAACAAATTTACCACTATGAAAAACCTCTTGTACTGAAATCTCTAATTTCCCTAATTTTAAGATAGCCAAGCACCATTCCAACACGGAAAAATAACAGCTTCACATGAAGTAAAGAAATCGCTTAGCAATTCAAGAGGGTAACTGACGGAATAAGCCGCATTCTGTCAAATGATACAATCTTTACAATTTATCATTTTGATGAAGAGGGAAAAAGACTAGTGTTGGATATACCTGAGGAAGCAGCCATCATATATAACACGACCTCCAGCACCAGGGGAGCATTTTTGCATCCTGGAAACAGCAGTATTGAAGCAAGTAATACAATCAGCAGTTGAAAGGTAATCCCTGCAATGAAACAGGACGAAAACCGGGTTTGAAGGCCTGTTTATCTGTGCAGTGGCAAAAAGCTTGTTATTTTCTTGTAATAGCTGGTTTCTAAGATCAGCAAACGTGGCATTAAAATTGATGTAGAAAGCCGTGGAATTATCAGGAGGGTAGAGATTGCATCCCTCATTTACCAAAGTGATTTGTGGGTCTGAATTTGCTGATTGGAATGAGATTGATACAGCAAGAAATGCTATCATAACCATAAGCCTACTAAAGGGCAAAAAATTCCCCATGTTCCGGCTGATTTTGGTACTGAAAATGTTGGAGGTTTTTTTATCAGTTTGTGTAAGAACTAATTAAAGTACAATTGTATTAAACTCAACTATGGAGTCTAACTGAGACTTACGTCACACCAAGACTTAAGAGTCAACCGTGTTGCTGGTGGCAGAAATAGTCAAACAAAAATTCATCAAAAGTGTGGGTCATTTATCAGAAATAATAGGCATCATTTTTCCGAATCAAAAGCAGTAGTCAACACTCCACATTCCACAAGACCACAACACATGCCCGGTCAAGAGCATGTATGGCAGGATTCAATGACAATAATGGAAAGAATTTTTCAAAAGGACACAAGAATGAAATTCAAATTTCGGTAATGCCCTATGGAGTTTTTGACCAAAATATAATCAAGAAAAGAAGAAATGCCCAAGAATGTGGCCAAAAGTATGATTATCATATTTGGATTTGCCACTTGTATGAAAAGCAGATTTCCAAATTCCGAAATCAGCATAGAATCGGATTTAGTAAATACGATAGTCATATTTTTAGCCATTCACTTGTTCCTCAACTATTTTTGGTCACCTTTTTCTTTGGAGAATTATTTCTCAAACACCCTGGTCTTTGTATTTTGTGGTAGACACTCAAAACAATTTCTTAAAAATTTCACCAACTTCCTAACTGAAAAAAAAAATATAATACAAATAGTGTCACACAAGATTGTTCGCCCTCAACATTACATGCTCAAATTAGCAGAAAGAGGAAAAAGTTGATTTTCCAAGTTTAGGTGTGCAATGGTGCATACAACTTACAATTACTCATCCCATTTCGAAATAATTATACAATTTAAAAAAAATTTATTTTTAATATTATTTTTTTGGTATTAATCGTACTAAAAATAAAAAATTTAAATAGATTAATTACTTTACTACGGAGCGAGTAGTATCCTAGTTGACCTAATTTTTATACGGTGACCTAGTGGTGCGCGCGGGATAGCTAGCTTGACTTAAACAGCTTCGCGAAGGAACTACAAGCAAAAAAAAAAAAAAGGAAAAAGCGAGAGCTCATGGGCGTGTTTTAGATTAATCTTTTTGATTAAGTGATGACGAATATGTTATGATTATTGTTTTTTTTTTTTTTCCTTTTTGAAGTAAGTTATGCTTATTGTAATTATACAGCTTAGTGATCCTCTCAATACCAGTGTTTCCGGAGAAAAGTAAAATCCTCAAACCAAAACTCCATACATTATAGATGCAGAATTATTACTATTAACGATTGTTGATCTTTGTAAGATCAAATATTTCAAAAGGCATCAGTTTGCCACAACTCACAAAAAAAGAAGTAGAAAAAAGGAATTCAGAAATTACAAATAATACACTCTCCATGCATTATAAAACACAATCTCTGCCTACGCATCACACCATTGGCATCAGGTGGTTCTTTGTTTTGCTCCATCATTTCTCATTTATTTGTATATCATCGAAGACGGGTCCTCACTGCTGTATATGTGAAGATTGAAGCACCTTTATCGACCAGTGAAGACAGTGAAAGAGGCTGTGGCATTGGAGTATGATGTGTAAACCTTCTGATCAATACTATCAGAAGAAAGGCGACGATGCTCGATTGACTGATCACTTGACAGCATCACAACTACCTCAGACATGGTAGGTCTCTCAGAAGGTTGTGACTGAACACATAACATCGCGATCTCTATCACTTTCTTCACTTCTGCAGCATCGTAGTCATTAGGGTCCATTGTCTCGTCCACCAATTGAAGTTGCTCGCCGATTTCATACAGCTTGCATGCCTATTAATCATGACCAAAACAAAATTGGGAAAATGTCACGCCTGATTAGCTAATTTATAATACTGAAACAAAGATAAATAAGCTTTGTAATTAACGAGATCGATATAATACGTTACCTGCCCAAGAAGAAACTCACTCTCAGGCTCCACTTTCATGTTGCATCTTAGGCCGCTGATTATTTCTAGTGTTACAATACCGAAGCTGTAAGTATCAACTTTCTCTGTCAAATGCCCTTGAGTTGCATATTCTGGTGCTGTGTAACCCCTGCGCGGCAATACATTTTCTCAAATTTAGTAACATTAATAAACTGATAGCATTATCAATCAATAATCATGACTCATGTCCAGAATCTGTTTTTCTCTATACCTGGTGACTTATTCTCGTGATTTAGTACACATCAATCAATATAATTAATTAGTGTACTGTACTACTATATTAAGTTATAAATGAATTTTACACTTACAAGGTACCAGCAAATCTGGTGCTCAAATGACTCCGATCTTCAGGCATAAGCTTTGCCAATCCAAAATCAGCAATCTTAGGCTGAAAATCATCATCTAGTAAAATATTGCCCGACTTTATGTCGCGATGAATGATGCAAACATGGTATTGTTCATGGAGATACGCGAGACCCCTAGCCGTGCCAAATATTATGTTAAACCGCTGCTTCCAATTGAGATATCCTTTGTTCTTTCCTGTCAACAGAAACAGAAATGAATCTTCTCAATATGACAGATGAGTTCGAGAGATAAAAGAAAGCAAAACTATGTATCCTCCATCAGAATTTTCTGGCATTCATAAAAACTCACTGTAGTTTCAAAGATGAGATTACACATTACCGTATAGATATCTATCCAAGCTTCCGTTTGCCATGTACTCGTAAACAAGGAGCAGCTCAGCCCCTTTGTCAGCACAACCTAGAAGGCGAACAAGATTCCGATGGTGAACATTACTAATCAGTCTGACTTCACTCTCGAACTCTGCTTTTACCCTGTCTGAACTTAGGCTAAGCTTCTTGACAGCAACAACGTTACCATTTGCCAATGTGCCCTGTGATGTTGGCCATGATTGATAAAATTCAGGACAGGAAACAGTCATTTATAAACGACTTCTAAAGAGAGAAAATGGACTAATCAAGAATTTTATCAAAGAAATGACCTCGTATAGGGGAACAGGACACAAATTGAATATGATACATTTACCTTGAACACCTCACCAAAACCACCTTCTCCAAGTTTATTTTCTTCGCTGAAATCTTTTGTTGCTGATTTCAGAGCCTTGTAGCTGTAGACTACTGGACCTTGCAGTTCCGTTGATCCCAAGATATTACCTGGTACATCAGAGAATAACAAGAACAATATGGAGTAAAAATTTAAGCAGAGAAATAACAATAATTCATGCTAGTTAAAGAACATAACAAAAATTCTCTTTCCAAGCAGAGCCACCTTCACCTTTCTGAATTTTCTTCGGTTTTCTGTATAGTTGATACCATAACAATGAAGCAAGAATAATAAGTAGGAAAATGCCAACACCACCAACAACTCCGACAATGATTGCTTTTGTCTTGATTGAGCTCCCTGAGAAGATGCAAAAATCGTCATGTCAAAACTAGAATGAAAACCGCAAGAGATTCATTAAAGGAAAAGAATAAATCTCACCTCCTTGTGCTCTTAGATAAGGTTTGATGTTGGTTGTCTGGTTATCGGCGAAAAAAGGAGTAGCTGAGTACCTCATAAAACACCCAGCATCATAAGCTCTTCCTTCGATTTTCGCTATACAGCCTTGCATATTGCCATAAGCCACCCTCAGGCAGACTTGACAGCCAGTTGGGGTGACTGTTTCAGCACATTGGGCCATTGCATAAACTGAATTGTTACTATTGCCCAATTGCCTCTTCGATGCAGCATAGAATCCATTAATTCTCGGCGTTGCGAGTAGTAGATCTTGTAACAAAGCTTGTGTCTGATTTTGAAAAATAGCTGGCTGTGATGCATTTTTGCTGCTGCATGTCTGAGCATTTCCTTGTTGAGTGGTCTGGTCATAGAAAACCGTACTCTCGTACCTGTAAGTGGAGAAAATTAACGTTGTTGATCAACATTTTGTAGCTTTTGATTCGAATCTCAAAGTCAAAACAAAAGGGATTACGAAGCAATATCTTTTTATCATATCAGATCATAATCATCAGAACCTGAAATTTTGGGATTTACCTTAAGAAGCAGCCATCATATAAAACACGAGCTCCATTAGCATTAGCACATTTCCTGATCTTGGGAACAGCGGTATCGTAACAGGAAAGACAATCTGCATTGGAAAGGTAATTCCTGCACTGAAACAGGGCATAAACAGGGTGGTTTGTGGTAGCAAAATGCTTCTTCTCTTGTGATATCTGGTTTCTGAGATCAGCGAAACTGGAATTGAGATTGATGAAGAAATCATTGATATCAGTAACATTGTACTGGCTGCATCCCTGAATTATAAATTTGGTTTGAGGGTCTGAATTTGCTGTTTTGAATGAGATTGACAAAGCAAGAAATACTACAAAAACTACAATAGGTGTGAAAGGCCAGCAAGTTCCCATGTTTTTAATTTGGCTGAAAATGTTGCAATTTTGAGTTTGAATCAGAGATACTAAACTCGGGATGGATGATAACTGCTCGTCTCAGAACTATATATAGGCTATCACTGAGAGCTGTACCAAGGCATATCGCTCTATAGTTGATTTTCGGAAGTCGTTTATCTTTGAGTCTTACTTCAAACCTTTAAAGTATGAAAATGACAAACCAAAATACAAAGCTTATTTTACCTTTGCTTTTGGTAAAATGAGAAACGAAATACTAGTCATGTATAGTTTTTTAATCTTTCCATTCCATCTTATTATTATTTTTATAGTAATAATTAAATAACAATAATAATTAATGTCGTATATTGACAACGAAGCTAATTTTACCGGAAGCTATATATCAAACTCTATAAGGAATTGTAGTCTATTTTTTAAAACTTATTTATTATTATTATTATTATATTGCATATTTGCAGGGCATCCACCATCAGTACCGTCGTCAAAACTTATTAAACAATATAACAAAATAACTTTTTTTTAGACGAGGTTTAGGCGATAACGTGTTATATTTTCAAGGAAGTTAATTTTATATACAATACTATTTTCTGTATCCCAAAATTCTTGTTTAATTTGATTTTTTTTTACTTTTAATTCAATTTGTACTAAAAATGAAAATTCAAATTGAACAATAATTTTGGTAGGGAGGGAATATATTATTAGGAATCAACTACGCCCAAATGTTTGTACCATTAAAAAAACACTACGGCCAATGTGCTTACAAACATTACTGGTTAACATTACACCTTTTGCAGCAAAGTGTTTTGTCTACTAATGTGATCCTATGTTATATGATTAAATCTGTTGAAAGTGATAAAGTTGGAGGAAACAAAGTCTCTTAATTACTACAATTATTGATGGAGTGTGTTTTGGTTTCCAAGACTAATAGAATCAGGACTTTTTATGCATTTATTTATTTATTTTTTTGTGTGGGTTTTTTCTTAAACCTTTACTTACGTTCTATATAGAATCAAATCGATTAAAAGAGTTTTTCTTACAAAAACAATAATCCGCGTCATCCACATTGACCTGGAAACCGTCCAAAGATAAGTGTCGCTTGGAAGTGTAGTAAAAGACTTAGAAAAAAAGGAAAGTTATTTTTCACAGAACGTCAAATTCGTACGGACTTAACAACACTAACCTCATCAACTGTTATCTTATCCGAGTTCCGAGTTAAATGATTTTGCTTAAAAACTCAGCATTTACGTTATAATAAATAGGTCTGCATAAGTGAAATCCTCGATGTCACTATCAAATTTCACCTAAATTATGCAACACCTTGAAAACAAGAAGGAAAACGCTGTCCATCTAGCTCTTTTGCTTTTCGAAAAAATATAAAGATGATCCGTTTTGCAGGTTCATGTACTCTCCATTTCAAAATGATTATTTTATTTAATTTTTAATTTTAGATAAATTATATTAAGATTAGAAATTCAAAATAAACAATCAATGTGAGATAGATTTTGGAATTTACTTAGGTCGTCTATTTGATGAATTCGTCTTCCATCTCCCTTTTCGTACAGCACGAATTGGGAGGGAAAAAAAAAGAAATGATGTAACCGTAGGCGACTAACATGAAGACTTCGTTGACGATTTGAATACATCAGAGATATGATCCTTAATTTTCAAGTAGACCACTTGTTCATTTTTGTTCGTATTGTTTTTAACTTCTTTTCATATTTTTTTTTCAAAGAATTAATTTCTTACATACTCCCTCCATCCCATAATCACTGTTCAGTTTGTGTTTTCATTTCTAGTTCAATTTAAATTAAAAGTAAAATCTCAAACTGGACAATAATTTTAAGACAGAGGGAGTATTACTTAGCCTAAAAAAATGTAAAAATATGATAATTAAAGACTTATAAGAATTAATAACATTCAGAAATAGCCTTTTTTTACTTGTAAAGAAAATGAAATAAATGATCAATCAAATTTTTCTGATTAAAATTAAAGTGTCTTTAATCTCAATTTTGGAGCTAGCACAATCGATCTTGCATGACCCGGCAGACAGTCAAACGAACACTATTCCCTGGCTTAACTTTGTCCAATTCCTTCTTCTATATTTTATTTTCCTTCATGGAAATATATTTATCGAATTCTTCCGATCATGCTTACGTGTCACGGTATCTTTGCCATATATCTTAGCCAGTGCGAGAAACAAATAATTACGTAGGGGGGTTAAGAGTGCTATATTTTGTTTGATACATTCACAAAATTATGCAAATTAACATAATCGAATAATTTACACAAACAACCAACCATTTATGCCAGCAAAGAATTTCGGAAAGGATTAGGTCCTCAATATTCACACCTTCAAATTAATCTGGAATTATCACTTCCATTGGAGGTAAATCAGGCATTACATACGATTAGGAAGCGCATAACAACATAATAATCGTACATTCATTGCTTTTAAAAAAACAAATATACTATCACCGTTTGTTGAATAGAAATAAGGAGAATGGGCCTTTTCATCCCAAGGTTTGAGGCACATCATCCAAAACATCTCAAAATTTAAGAATATGTCATTTTCATCCCAAACTTTTCAAAATATGTAATATTAGGATATCTGTTAAATTTTTTAGTTAATTAACATTGATTTTTTATTCAGTTTCTTTCCTCCAATATCTTTTAGTAAAAAATATTCCATGCTAGCGCTTGGTAAATTTGGTCCATGCCTAACAAAGAAGTTGCATTCCCCTGCATCAAATTACAACACCAATTTTTACATTGATGCTGCATATTTTTTTTAAAAAAAAAAAAGATATGAAATAAGAACTTACTTACCAATTAGGACACCCCAAAAACCTCATAATTGTTGTCATCCAGATGGTAAATCTTGAAAATTTTTTGTTAAGCATGGGAAGAACGATGATGTGAATACCAAATTAGATTTAATTATTTTCTTATAAGTTAGAAATTAGTGAAACCCGTTAAATTATTAAAAAAGAATTCAGAGAGTGAAAAAGGAATAATGTACCACCGTTAATTAATTAACTAAAAAAATTTAACGAATATTTTAATATAGCATATTTTTAAAAAATTTGGGATGTAAATGGTATGGATTTAAACTTTGGGATATTTTAGATAATGTGGCCCAAACTTTGAGATGAAAATACATATTTTCCCAATAAGAATAATACAATAAAAATATGGCATCTTTTTTTTTTTAATAGGACGATGGGATTTTGGAGTTTATTTAGGTCGTCCATTTGATACACTCGTCTTCGATCCATTTCCTACAGAACGAATTGGAGAAAATGTAATCCTAGGCGACTCACATGAAGACTTCGTTCAAGACACACAGTTAAAAAATATAATTCGATTTAATGGAGCTTCTTGATTTGAACAAATCAGACCAATGGTTCTTTTCAAGCTGATCCTTGTTCATTTTGTGCGCGTGTTGTTTTTAACTTCTTTTTCGACTTTCCAAGAAATTTTTAACATATTATTACAAAGATTTTTCTTTTCTTATCTCTCCAATTTAGAATCACACTTTATAAACATACTTAAAATAGCCTAGATTTTCCTTGTAAAAGACTAAAAATAAATGATCAATTAATTTTGCTTTTTTCTTTTCTTAATTAAAAAAAGTGTCAAGTCTTTATCTTTTTTTTTTTTTGGGTATAATGTAGGAGGCTGAAAGGCCTAAATTACTAAGCTACCACACATGAGTGTAAGCAAAATAATAAAAATAACAATATTAATCTAAAAAGACAAATTCCTAACAATTTGAGATACTATAACTTGCAACAAAGAGATCTCGTCATAGTCCAATCTCGACTTGGTCGAGTTGGTCGTCAAGTCTCTATTTAATTTTATTGTTGAGCTAGAAGGTGATCAGTATCATGCATATAAATCGAGAATCCTTGCATGAACCGTGAACGCCAAAGGAATACCTTTTTGGGTTTTATATTTTCCTTCATGACATAAATTATTTGTTGAATTTTGATCATGCGTACATATCATGGTATGTTTGTAATAGTGTCTGTCAGTCTATGTAGAGACAAATAATTGCGGGCGATCAAGAGTAAGGAAAAGATGACCATCGAATCAAGTGGTATACTCTAATTATTTTGGCCTTCAACGCTTAACCGTGAAATCTTTTAGTCGATCATTTGCCCGGTAATAAGTACATTCATAAAATTATGAAAATTTAAATCGGATAATGTTTTTGGGATAAAGGAAATAAGAATAATTGTCATAAACAACAATCATTTGTGTCAGGGAAAGAAGTGAGGAAAAAAAGATAAGGTCAATTTTGGATTTTACTTTTAGTAAAAATCGTACAACAAATTACAGTGCTAGTGAATTCACAAATTTCAACATTATTCATGATTTTTTATTTTTCGTTTGGAGGAGGCTAACGCTTAAATTAGCACATTTTAGCCGGTCTCTTCTTCATAAATTAACATTTTGTATCAGAACTGATAGTAATGTTAGAACGGTAACACCGTTTAATTGGCTGATCATTTGAGTGTTGCCTTTGGCCGAAGCCAAACTCAGTAGATGGGACAGGCCTATGGGAGGGGAGCGTATACCGATTCACATAGATCCCGTGAAGATTAAAGAAGGACCAACGGTCAACGATGTGATTAATGCAATCAATGATTCTCTTAGAGAAACTTATTGTTTAACTAGGAATTTTGAAGTTATAAATATCTATGGTAGGGGAATAGCAAATGGAAGGGTTGAGGACTTAGACCAAACTGTAGATGTGAATGGGGATGGTTTGGATTGGGGGGGGGGGTGGCTTGATTTACGAAGAAGGTGGTCGCACTAGTTGGAATGTGAGTTGCTCATGTGGATAAATTGACAATGATGGGGAAGAAATGGTGGAATACTCTGAGTGTCATTTTTGGATGCATGTCAACTGTGCTAAAAAGCAAGGAATGGAAGTTGATGGTGAGAACGACTTTACTTGCGGATTTTGTCGTTAAATGGTTCAAGTTGGCAGTGAGGATGACAGTATATGTGGTTTTTATTTTTGATAGAGTGCTGGTGGTATGTTCAAGGTTGTAGTGAGTAGGATTTTATTTGTGCTTTTTTTCCCTGAATAGTTAAATGAGTACTCTGTCGTATGGTTCTCAAAACATATATGTGGTTGAAGGATTTTAAACTCTTATATCTATATTTTGATGTCGTATCTATTGGTTATTTGGTTTCTTTCTTTACATTTATTTGGTTTATTTTAATTTCACATGTTATTTTTTTCCATTGAAAAGTTACTATAAATAATAATTTACATTCACAAATCACTAATTTATTAGTGATGTCGTATCTATTGGTTATTTGGTTTCTTTCTTTACATTTATTTGGTTTATTTTAATTTCACATGTTATTTTTTTCCATTGAAAAGTTACTATAAATAATAATTTACATTCACAAATCACTAATTTATTAGTTTGATTAACTAAATTCAATCGTGAAGGACATGTATAAAAGGTAGATATATTTATTTGTTTTCCTCGTGCCAATACCTCAATTACCCCCAATTACCATCATTCACAATTTAATTAAACTTTTCATATTATTTCCTTAAATAACGACTACTAACAACCACATATATTCCCAATCACATGATCAAATTAACGTTGGAGATAATGAGAATATAAAAAATTTGTTGGTTTTTCAAATTACTCGTATACATTAATTCCTAATTAAGTAATAAGATTTGATTCATAGTTTCATGATAGCATTGCATTTTTTTAATGACTTCTATTCCGAGTAAAAAAAAAGAAAAATCTTAATTATAGATTTAGATCAGATTATCAAACGAGGGGAAAAAAATTAAATTAGTTTTAACTAAATATGAAAACCTTCCATAATTCTTTCGGCCATTCTCTTCTGTATATAAAGGTAACGTATTGTCTCAAATCCTTCCCATTAGAAAACCATTCGATGTGAATAGTATGGTGGCAGCCACAGTCAATGAGGTCGGTGTGACATAATTTTGTTATTCAAAATGATGAATATTTAAGCACAATATACAATATATATGTATACTAGTGATGTTTGGTCGCGCAATGCGCGATCCTCGCCCAGTCTATACTTAATTTTGGAGATTTTTAATAGTTTTGTAATAAGTTTCATCCGAAAGGCATACGCTTAAAATAAAATTGACACTTTGTAACAAAAACCTAATTGATCAATTCAATTTAGACTCCATAATTAAGAAAAGAAAATCACTCTAATTGAATAAAACATAAAGAAAAAATTAAAAAAAAAACATGCCAAAGTGCAAAGGGGGATTTAGTAATTTAGTTATGGTTTGACAAAAGGGTAATTTAGTACTTTCCTCATGCCACGTGGCAATCATAGGAGGTGTTTGAAAAGGGATTTTTATTTCTAATATAGTAAGATATATAGTTTCAAATATCCGTTGCCTAGTTTCTGATTGTTTTCGTTCCTTTTATCACGCAGGGAAGGAGATCGATTAGATGAGGAAATTAGCTTATGACATCATCGATCATACTCCCTCCATTCCAAAATAAGTGTCGTCCTATAATTTGCACATAGTTTAAGAAACTCTTAAATAGAATAATAAAATTACTTGAATATCCTCAACCAACCCCATTATGAAATTGTACGCCAATAGTATCAACTCTTTTGAGGGTAATTTTGAAAACTTTTGACAAAAAGTGCATTGAAATGTGAGAACGACACTTATTTTAGAATCCATTTTGCTAAAACGACATTTATTTTGGAATGGAGGGAGTACTATTTACTATAGTTCATTTTATTAAACTAAAGATCCAGATTAAGAAGAGATAACCATTAATCCTTGAAATCTTCCTTCGGATTTATATTTTGGGGGAAAAAATCATCTTAATTCCATATTAACACGAGATCCAAATTTGTACGCTGTGAAGCCTTAATAATAATTGTTTCATGCCTTCATGGTATGAGGTATCCACAAATTTGGACCGACGATATGAAACTTTAAACAGCCCACTTTGAAGAGCTTGGCCCATGTCTCAACCCACCTGTAGTACTCATGAGAGGATGAAATCATTTTGGATGGTACAAATTTCTTTATCATGCACAATTTAAATGCCACAAAAATTCATTAAATTGACACACTATAGACTATACACACTCAAATGATCACCATCGACAAATGGAACAACACCACAATAACTACTACTCCCTTCGTCCCATAATTATTGTCAAGTTTGGTTTTTCATTTCTAGTTCAAATTGTACTAAAGTGAAATCTCAAACTGAACAATAATTTTGGGACAGAGAGAGTTGTTTTGCTTTCCAAGTGAGGCATAACCAGCTCGAATCCGTATTAGTAGGCGCAGATGTACCAAACACAATGGAAGGATACCATAAAGCAAAGGTTAGAAAAATATACTAATACACAGACATGATCATCAGGCCTTTGGGAAAACCTGCAGCCATGGACCAACTATGTGAAGACAGAAGCCCTCCTATGCTGAAAATCATGGAATCATTCAATGCCCACAAAGCTAAACTTAGCTACAAGTTTTATCCTCACAAATTGCAGCATACCAATATGTGTCTTTACTGTACAGAGAATCATTGAAAATAGCTAAGTACTCAAGCACTTTGCTGTCAAAAAACAAACTTCTCAAAGCCTAAGAGTAAGATCTGGTGTCAGTTGATCTTCCTCCAATGACGGCGTTGTAGTAGTAGTAGTAGTAGTAGTAGTACTTTTCATCTCTACAAAATCCAGGTTCAAATCTCCAGTTAGTACGAAACTTTGATGAGATTTTGTTGGATCAGCTACCTGTCTGAAGCTACCAGGCCATAACAGCTCGGGATTATCCTCCATGTATATTGGCTGAGCCACGAATCCAGGGTCGAATCGCGGGCTTGGTCGAAATTCAGGGGGCCTTCCAGCTCCAGCTGTTGTAAAGCTTTGATGCACTGAAGAATGTGCTTTAATTGCTAGTGACCTGAATGAGGATCCATGCAACGGCAGAGACGATAAGCTGGCGTATCTGTCTGAGAAAATACCCATTCTCAACGCCCTTTTCGCCAGAGTTCTTTCCCTTTTATGTGCATTTTGGTGACCCCCAAGAGCTTGTGAGCTGTAAAATTTTCTTTGACAAAAATTACAAGGAAAAACTCGCGGTGTGGCGGTGATAGCAGCTTTTGTTTGGTTTGCTAACTCATTGCTGCTTATTTGACTGGTGCTGGATAATGAGAATTCGTTCAAATCCTGGTTTGGGAATTGATCAGTTTGAGATCTGAAGCTGAGTGATAAGTCAAGCGGAAATGATTGCGCAGGTTTGACATCTGCAGTCTTTGGAGGATTAAGAAATGGTTCTTGGACGGATATGTTGGAAGCAACTTGGCTGCTAATATCAGAACTGTCATCAGAAGAGGCCTCCTTCTCTAGATCAAATTTGAAGATCTCCATGATTTAAGATGATCTGAGATCCAAGTGGATGAATCTATGCTATGAATCCCGAGATTCCGAATTGCGCGAAACAGTTGTCAAGATTGCCACAAAACCCGAGGTGATCTCATGTTCTGCAATGAGAGACAAACTTATCAGAAGTGTGGAGATGTGAAAATACAACCTTTTAACTCCAGGAATGAGTTTAACCAGAAAAGCAGTGGAACCATATGCAATAGTAGTTCAGAATTATATTCGAAGATTCAGTACACTGGAGATCTAATCCAACCAAAAAAGCTGCAGTTCAAAGATTTTCTGCTTATGATTAGGACACACAATTTACAAAAGCAGGACAAGATCAAGCAACTTGTTTCCCCTGATTGTAATAAACTTGAGTACAATTAAAGCATGTTCTAGTACTTTACCCTGAATTTCGACAAAAAACGTACCAGATCATGCAGAACAACTGACACGAATTTAGTCAATTTTTGTATTGTGATAATTACAGAAAGGAAACTCCACCCAGATACTCAAACCAACTTAATAATACAAACTCTGTACATATCACAGATGAAATGAAACTATAAAGAGCAATTAAAAGGACTATCTCAAAAAGCTGCATTCAAGTTCTCTAAGAATGGCAGGATTATGAAACTGAAGATTACAGCTTGGATTTTACTACTTCCCTGATGCAATTTTCAGCAAAGTCCCAACACTCTATGAACAAGTGGAATAAGTTCTAGAAGATTGGGAAAAAGCAGAAGCATCTAATAACCATCATAGTTACAAAAACCAGATTGTACAAGATATGATCTTTCTTATGAAGTAGAGTACAACTGAAAAGCATCATATCTATGATAAGCTTTAGAGATGACAACTGCAAATTCAGTCTAAAAGGAAGCATATAACTGCAGTAGTACCTCTCAAACAAAATAAAAAATAAAAAAAATCCACGAGATGTTCTTCAAACTTCAAACCAGACACCAATTAAATAGAGAGATTCTTTGATAGAAGAAAGCATAAAGATGTACTACTGAACATATAACAGAATTGTGGAGACTGGAGAGAACCCATGTAGAAATAGAACTAACCAGTTGCAAGTAGTAGAATGATGTTGATATCTGACGGATTGATGCAGTTTTATTCAGTTTCAGTACATCATCATCATTTAAGGACAAAACAAATGAATGAAGGGTATGGTCGCCTCTCTTAGTTTTTGCAATATTTAGTACAAGCAAGTAGTAAGCAAAAAAAAAAAAAACAAAAGGCCCCCACTTTGAAGAAAACGAGTTGAAAAGAAAGAAATGAATGGTTGGAGAGAGGGAGAGAGAGGAGGAAGTGTGACGGTTTTCGATGTTTTATTATGAGAGAGCAAAGGGAAAGAACTCAAGAAGAGGGAGTGGAGGGGACAGTGGTGGGACGTCAGAGAAAGTCAGGAACAGCAAAAAAAAAAAGATAACAATT
Source organism: Oldenlandia corymbosa var. corymbosa (assembly GCA_949775105.1). Lineage (NCBI taxonomy): Eukaryota > Viridiplantae > Streptophyta > Magnoliopsida > Gentianales > Rubiaceae > Oldenlandia > Oldenlandia corymbosa. The sequence goes on along the minus strand of OX459123.1, from coordinate 22,060,454 downwards.
TTTCATTTTTTGAGGGGATAAAATTGAAAGATTGCTAAATAAGAAAATGAAAAGAATCAAAGGTGATGACATAATGCACTCAAGCAGCCACCACCAGGAACAACAAACCAGGGCAATCAATCATCATCATCTCCCCTGTTTGTTAGAATTTGGTCATTTTCCTAGAACACAAAAGCAGGTGCTCACCTATGACATAAACCACAATAGGGATGGAAGGGAAGAAGCTCCTCATGTGGTAAAAATAAAAAATAAAAAAAAGTACAGCAAAAAACAGAACACAGTTCATATATAAACTCACTAGTCAATTCATCATCATCATCATCATCAGTCTTCCTTCCTATAAAGATTCTACTGTCTCTCTTGTGTGTTGTTTGTGTGTGAGTGTGTGCCCACTTTAAAAAGTGTTTTGTTTTGCAGATAACCACTGAGCGCATGGGATTGGCTATGCTTTCATCATTCCAGATTTTTTTTTTTCTTAAATCTCCATCTTCCCCCCTCTCTTCACTTTTCTGCATGCCCATCATCATATAAAACTTGTAATTCAGTTTCTTCATCCATCCATCCATCCATGATCCAATTCCATCCATTCAGATCAAGCCATGCAAAACCTTACCAAAAAAAAAAAAAAAACAGCCCACATACTTACACATGGAACATGTCCCATAAGAACCATTTTTCTATAATTAGACATTTCTTACTTGACACTTGTATTTTTTTTCCCCATTTCATACAACATCAAACCTACAAAACTGCAAATATCATGTGTCTGGATTGGACCAGATTATGAAATTATGATGCCCATCGAATTCAAAAGAAACAATGACATTTCCTTAAAATTTACAGTCACTTGAGGAATATCATCATCACCATTCCAAGAATGTATAGTGGAAATCAGCCAAACAAAGTAAAGAAGTATGATGACATATAGGAAGATAATTGCTGACTTGTTCTGTGTGGCTTTCAATTTTGGTATCAAATTTTTTGTTTTTTTTATATAAATATATTTCACCATGGGAATAGTAACAGTAATAGTGAAAAATTACAGGAAATTAAGAAATGAAATGTGGGATGTGTAACACAGGCGGGATGAAAGTAGCTTTTGCACATGGAAAAGGAAACAGCGGGGGACAGAAAGCGACTATGGACTTTGTTTCACTTCTTCTGTTCTTGTTTTTGTACACTGCGTGTGTGTGTGTGTGTGAGAGAGAGAGAGAGAGCGCACCTGCCGCTTGACATTCCCCAAAGGCCGAGAATTTCTTAACCTTATGTCACGTGACATTTGGTACGATGTTTCACTGTTTACCTTTTTTCTATTTCATTTCTTCTTAATCCCCTCTAATCTTTCTACACATATTATTATTATTAAAAAAATATATTTCCGTTTAAGGAAATATTTTTTACATTGCAAACAATTGACACAAAAGTTTATCCCCCAGAGATTTGGTGGAGCAAATTACATATTCCACCGTTCCAAAATTATTGTCCATATTGAAATTTTACTTTAGTATAATTTGAACTAAAAATAAAAATTAAAAAATTTTGGGAGGGAAGGAATATAACATTTTACCTCAGAATGTATGTGTTTGGCTCATCTTAAAAACAAAAGGGACACAATTTGTGAGTATGAATAAGATTAATTTATTTCAAGGATAATCTGACTGATGTTACATTGGGATATTCTTTTATTCACAATTTCACATTGGATTGAATTCGATTTTACTAAATGGGCAAAAGAATATTGATGATGCTAATGACAAAACAAATAATTGGAACTGTACAGTGATGAAATAATATTCCTTTGCTTAAGATTTAAACACCTAATCTCTTACAGCTAAAAACAAAGATGGAAAGATAAATATTCCTTTCATATGAATTAAACTATTAAGCTCATTAGTAGTTGGAACCAATCAAAGTGACTTTTATAATTATGAAACTATTTTCTTCTAATATCTTTTTGTGATTCAGAATAATTTACTGACAACCCCTCAAAGATTAGATTTGTGAAAGATTTACATCCAATAATAATTCTTCTAATAATAAAGTTCTCAAAAGCAATCAAAAATATTTTCTTTTTTCCAATTAGGATGTACTGAATTCTCTCTGACATGCACACATCCTTGTTAAGGTTGAAGGGAAATTTCTATCAACTTTTGTTTCCCAAATGCATCACACCACACGCACGTGATCTCACAACACACAGCATAACACCACAAAAATCAAGATTAAGTGGAAAAAAATAATACTACTTAATCTAATCAAAACTTTAACAAAATTTACACTTAGGAACCTTTTAAAAGTTGGTGTCCGCTTGCCTGCCCGATGCCCGCTTTTGGCTGGTTGTCTATCCAAAAGCCTCGGGTAGCCATGAAAGCCGTACTACACAAACTCTTTTAGCCTACTAGCTTAGCTACCCCCTACTAATCATAGGCCCCCCACGCTGCCCACTCAACAACACTTAATCTAGTTTAATTAAAACTCTTCTTTAATTGTCACTAATTAACTTTGGATTGTATAAATGTTCTGTGATCTAAAGAATCATGAAGATAAGATTTTGCAATGTTGACACTCTCCAATGCATCATTATTGATTTAGTGCTAAGTAGTCATTGGTTACAAACAACATATTCTTCCCATCATGCTACATTTTTTTTTTCTAAAGATAGTGCTTGGATTGAAGTTTTGGTTTAACATATTTTGATGCCTTTTTAAGTTTGTTTGGTTGCTTTATATACAGTCCCTCCTCCTCCTCTTTTGTGTGATCTGTTATACTATTTTAGTTCAACAAACATGACTTTTTTTTTTGGACGAAGAGAAGAGTGATATTTTTTATTAATTAACTTTAAACAAGTGGCACATTTGAGGCTAACTTTGGTGATTGGTCCTAACCTACTTTAAGATTCCTAGTGTTGTTATACGAAGACTAGTCGTAAATTGAATCTTTTTAGTGAAAGATAATTAGTACATCTAACCTACATTTGATTTGTTCTTTTAAATTGTGCCTTTTATTTTTTAAAAGTGGAGGGAAGGCTATATCTATCAGATATTGTATTCCTGAAATTCGATCGTAGAGCTATATAGGTATATGCTTAGAATTGGTCGCTATTTGTTTTGGTATTAGATTCTCCAATGTGTGGGGAAGAATGCTGCAATCTCGCTGCATCCGTGGAGGATATGAAAGGATAAATTTTATAGGCCTTAGTTTCTGCGTCTCTTGAGGTTGAAGTTGTCATCAATGACCAAAAGTTAGATTGCTTTTTTTTTTTTAAAAAAAAAAATTTATTTTAAGGAGCATTTTCTTTTTTTCAATCTTTTTCGTTTTTTTTTTTTTTTTACATAAGAAGAGAAAAGGCATAAGGGAAAATACATCATAATCTAGCGGATTCGAATTTGCAACCTCTAAAATGATGAAAAGAACTAGCAAAAGCTGAAAACTTAAATTAGAAGACTATTGACTATTGTGAATGATGAATTCCTAAATATGGCTTAACTCTTAACGGCGACAAACATTGTTTTGTGTACGGATTGGATTGCAAAAACTAAACAACCTTTGATAGCATAATTCATGGCTCATGAAGTCGAGAGATAATGATAGCTGCATCATCAGTTTCATCACAATTTTCATTAATGTTGGAGGAAGATTCTTTGATTTGGGTTTGACCTTTATTGAAGGTCTAAAAAGGAAAGGCAAAAAATTGTGGCCTGGGATTGGGGTTTAGATGGGCCTTAAGCCTGTTGATTTTGACCCATCAGATACTAGGCCCCACCATGAAGCATTTCTTCTGTTGGAAGCCCATGGTTCCAGGCATCAATTTATTTGCCTTTTTATTTTTTTTCACGCTGTTCTTCGGGTTAAACTAGTTAAATACTGTGTTTACAATTAATACTGTGTTTATAAGGCAAATAAACACTGTGTTTATAATTAATTTTCAACAAAAAATTAATGGTAGCATCATGAAAAAAATAAAATTGTATTATATATAAAATAATAATCATAAATAATGGAATACACATCAAATTTAGGTCAAATACATATTAAGCAATATATTAGCTCATGGGAAATGGCCGAATCACACAAATATCACATAAAATTTAATAAGAGGTACTATGGAACACGTACGTGCAATAATGGTGAATTCAAAATTTTGACACAATCAAATGGCACCGACACCATAAATAGATTCTCTCAACAACTTGAGGTTTGAAGAAGTGAACATCAGCTTGTCATCTAGCTTATCATTATTTGTATTCTGTTGGTTTCTCATCTTGTCTTGCAAAGCATTAGTAGCAGGATTTGGCTTTTAAAATATGCACTCCTTCTGTCTGAGGTTACGTCTTCTAATTTTATATATTTTTTAATAACAAATAGAATGATTATTTTCAAGGAAATTATTTTTCATTGAGTTTGGAAAGTCGACAACAAAAAAAATATGATGCGAATGTTTCCTAGCAAAATTTGGCTTTCATTGACTTTATCATCGTCTTAGGAAAGTCGATATACAATGCGAATGTTTAAATCGAGTTAAAAGAGTCAATAAAAATGTCGATGCAACAAATTTTAGAGAAATTTTTTTCTGCCGACTTTTTCGTCTCGTTATGAACGTCGACAAAAAAACTCGACGCGAATGGTTTTCAACCAAATTATGTATGATTCGGTCTTTATCTTTTTTGAATAAGAAAATTTGGCTACAAGGTAAACCCAAATGTTTAATATAGAATTTTGCTTTGTGAACTTTACCATCAGGTTTGTTAACTGGGCCGAAAGCCGAAATATTTACATGTTTTCAATGTGTTTATTAAGGGATAAATAACAAATTGACACGTGAGTTTATTATTCAATTTGGCATTAGATGAGATACTATAAATCTGCATCACATGGATTTACCTAATCAAGTGGGTGTGAAAGTTCGAAAAATAATTTTTTATTATATTGGTATTATTATGTGTAGTCTGCCTAAAAATAAGTCAAAGAATGAGTCAAAATGAATGTGCATGATGATTTTGCTTGTGTCCAACCACTTATTGGGTTAGTGAAATCAGCCTAAATTTTAAGATACTTCTCTTCCATTTGACTTTACCATAGGCTACGAAATATGATCATAAAATCTATGTACAAGAGATTTTTTTTTTCCGACTTTGTCATTAGATTACGAAAGTTGAATGCGAATATTCTTCAAGAGGATTTTGTTCTTGTTAACTTCATCATTTATTAAAAAGTCGACGCGAATATTTTCAAGTGAATTTTGCTGAATTTTTCATCGAGTAATATCTATTCTTTCTTTATGGAATTAGTAGTATGTTAGAATTACCATTGTAGTACCGGATGTTTTGGGTATTAATTTGATGAAGACTAGTTGGATGAAATTGTTACTGTACTGTATGGAGCACACTTGTTAATTTCATTGGTATATGTAATTAAGATTCATTAAAGATTAATAACCAACCAACGTGTTGGGTCAAAACTCAAAAGGGTCAACGGCGACTGGAGTAAGATACATTTACATGGAGGCCTACTATCACTATCGTAAGGATAAAATGGATTCATAGGCCTTCCAGTTCAATTGAAGTAAGTGGTCTCAAGGCTTAATGAGGCCTCAAGCCACATTCAAAATCGGGGCCTTTAATAATCGAATTTACATAAATATTTTTGACAATCAAATTTATCCATAAAACAAATTTGAGTCCTACCTACTAAACAAAATATACTAATATTATATTATTTTTATTAAGGCATTGCCACTAAATATTCAAAATTGAAATGATACTTTAAAATTATATTACTGAGAGTGTAGATTCACATAACTATCAATGAAAATATATTTGGAAGTTTATGAATATTTTAACATAAAATTAGTTAGAGAAATATAGTTTGAGACACTTTTGTAACCATTATTTATGATCAGAAGAGAATGTTTATGATATATATTATCATGCTTAAAAAATAAATTAATAATTGATATTTTCAGGAAAAAAAACAAGCAATATGTAAAAACAAAATAAAAAAAATGGGACCTTAATAATTTGAGGCCTAAAGCTAGGGCTTTAGGAGCTTCCCCCTAAAGCGAGCCCTGATTGAAGTTGAAGTTGGCCATGTCAATGCTAGACAACCTCATTTTTGTTTTTATTTTTTCCAAATGAGAAAAGGAAGGGGATAATGGAGATGCTACATGATGATTTAACCTCCGAATTCGTGAGGTTAAAGAAACTCCTAAGTATACACTCCTCATTCTCATTTTAATTTTTCAAAGAACCTAAACTACTAGTATCATCGTTACTCATTTCGTTGCAATTCAAACACTTCTTTTTTCCTTTTTCTTTTTCTTTCTTTTTTTTTTTTTTTTGTGTCTCAAAGTCGCGTTTCATTTGGGGCATCAAATCGACTCTTGGAAATAAGTGCAGTCAAACACAATTCGGGAAAAATGGTTTTGCTCAGTAGCAGTAATTGATCAATAAATCTATATTCATCCGCAACCAACCATGCATACAACCACCCACAATTTAATTCAATTGACACCATCAATAAATTTTCTTAACAACTTGAGGTCATGAGACTGTGAATATATATATTCATTCATTGTTGCTTCCTCATCTTCATCGATCCCGCATTTTCCATCTCTCCCATCAATCGTACGTCGGAATTGCGTTCATTTTACACCTCTAAACGGGTTAAACTTCTGTCCTGATTTTTTCGTACATTTTCACTCAACTTTCTTTTGTTAGCTAAAAAGATGTCATTCCGCTTGGAGTTTTTAAGAGTGAGTTTGCGGTTCATTATTCAGAAGAACTGGAGGCAAGATTGCATCCAGTGCGTAAGCTTCCTAGAATTCCTCGCTAAAGTAAGAATTGGGATATATAAACAAACGACATTATCATCCAATGTTTTACTAGATGGGAATGTGGCCCCTATTATTGTTCGACTTTTAATCTTAAGTTTGTAATGGTTCTAATAAAGTTACGTTCAAGTTTTAACCATCCATATTATTTGCTTTCATTTTCTGTTTGGACTTTGGACAGAATGACTCGGATCAGAGCTGACCTGTTTGGCAAGTGCAACCAACAGTCTCCGCTTGCTGACATGAAGCCAGGTGCTGAAAGGCTAGGCCAAGGCTGATTGACTCGGACTCTGCTTCCCATGTTACGGGCAGATCATATGGAAAGGGGCATTGAACACGCTTCCATTAATTTTCTGGGCTCTTTTGTATGGACCAAAGACAGGTTAATTAGGCGGAACCCTGCAGTCGACTATCCTTGTTGCTGTTTATGCGAATCAGAAAATGAGACGTATGAACCATCTGTTTCTTAATTTTTGAATGTAAATTTGCACAAGGGTCTGTTAACAACCATGCAATAAACGCAAAGGGATTGTTTCTCACCTAGCTAGTATAAAATTACTCCAATGTATATAGCTTGTCAACAGTCATGTGTTATGTGTATATTGGTAAAAGTTTTGACCTAAAAGGATTGATTAGTGTCTCGCATATTTTATCTCAATTATGTAATATTTACAATTAAAATGTAAATAAACTCAAAATTGATTTGGCTAATGAAAATTAATATAAACCCACATTTCTTTTTCCCATTTCTGTTATATACTGTGATCGTAGAAAAGTGATTTGCATAGTCACAATTTGAATTTTTTTTAATTCAAATTTCTGCAATCGTTTATATATCTTTACCTCTATACACCATTACACCACTTGTGAGGAACAAAATTTATTTCATATACAGGGAAACTTCAAAATTTATCATAAATTCGAACATATGGATGGAAATGGGCGGAGTGCGTACGTGCCGTGCAATATGATACATGTACGAAGTCTAATAAAGTACTCTTGTGTTTCATTTAATTTGCCCGTCCTTTTTCATTTTTTTTTAAAAATATTATATAAATCCATAAAATGATGTAGACATGATAAAAATCAATTATTGGTCATACAGATAATAAAAAATTATAGTGAATTTGGATAGTGATGATGACAAATGAAGAGACAAATACACTGCATACTTACTAAACGTGTCTAGTTAATTAAGGGCAAAAATGTAATTTTTGAAAAAAAATAAAACTTCAACGGAAAAGTGACAAAAAATTAGGGACCATGATTAATCCACATCAATCACTATGTTTTGTCACTATTTTCATTCACTATGTTTATCATTTTCTAATATAGTTAATGGCTTATTCTTGATACTAAGTAAAACATGTAGAAACGGTACAATACGTACGGATTTCTTTTGAGTACGTAAAAATGATATATGTTCTGAGATTAGTATATTGTGGAGGACGTAAATGACCAATAGATACTTGTAAATGTTGTTTTCCTTACAACAGCTGGGTTAATCAGAACCGGGAGATGATTACTTCGTCTTGTAAGAATATGACTGCAATCGATTTATAATGTCTCAGAGTATAACTTGGTCTTTAGATAAATGATTTTGAAATCGAAAATCTATTATGAGCATCTTAAAATTGCATTTTGTCGTTGTCTTAAGGAAATTTTCCTTAAGACCAAAAGTCTATCTCATGAGAATATTTACCAATCTCTAACATTTCTAAATAAGCGGTTTTAAAACTACCTGATCTAAGGGAATGATTGGGGGTTGATGGAAATGTTATAGGAGCTTATTATCTATTGTCATTTTGTCACAATGCAAACAAGTTCAATGCACAACAGTTTGTTAAACCAATATTTTTTTTTTAAAAAAAAAGCACTGGAAAAACATTTTGCCTTTTAAAATCCAGTTTCGGAAGGTAGGGTTAAGACCTGAAAAATTGATCTTGGTGTCTGTAGAAGCATGCGAACAGATTCACCTGAAATTCGGTATGCATTACTGTGATGTTAGAGCATCATCAGCAGTAAGCTGGGATTAAAGATCTAGAGGGTACTTAGTTAGAAGTTTAGAGATTGTCCAACTATAACTATCACGGCTAATCTTGAGTTGATAAATATACATTCTTATCTAATAAGGCATTCAACTGATTCAAAAAATCACATCTCTAAAAAGACACATAATATATATGGTATCTGATCAGAAATCGACTTGTATATATATATATACATATATGCATGGCCTTATCAAAAGCTCTTGGTCCAAGTTTAAAAAAGGGGTTCTGGTTTGGAATAAAACAGGCTTTCAAGCAGAGGAACAATATGAATTCAAACCTCTAAAGTTACTTATTTTTGCTAGTAAAAGTTTCCATCATGACCACTGCCTTGTTTGTTAAGGCCTTGCATCATATATAATGGGTTGATGTAAATAATGTTGTTCTTACAGATTAATGAACAAATTACCGATCAGGCAATTCCCAGAAATTTTTTCAAGACGATTTCACTAACTATAAACATTTGTCACCTGCAATACGCAATTTCTTACGTTTTGGGAGTGCTGAAAATTGCAAATCTAAGGCTAGAAGGGATCTTTCGGGAACAGCAAAAGTATGTATAGTAAACATTCCCCAAGACACTTTGGTCACTTTCAGTTGGTGCCCACAGATAGTTTTTTCCAGACCTTGAACAAAATTGAAGTAGCATACACCATAAAATGGAATGCTGCACCGCTAATAATGAAGTGATTAAACTCTTCAATAGTGTTTTAGTCATCTCAGGAAAATTCACCTCTAATTTTTTTTTCTTTTGTGATGTTGTTTAGGTTACTTGCAAGAGTCACCAGAAAATCTCTTAACGATTTAAACTCTATCCCCTTAGTTTCCAATTTGGGAGTTTTACACTCACCGACCTCAGCTTCAGAAGGGAGCTATCCAAACATCAGCACCAACTAAAATATGTCCTAATCAACCTTCTATCTTTTTTCTTATTAACTTCAGCATTCATTCTGAAGTTTAGAAAGTGGAATATGCATACATAAGAGTAACAAAATAGCTACCTATAGGAGGGGTACCCTTAAGGACCTGAGGCTCCTAATTTGCTAGCTCAACTACAGATTCTTAGAGCTACATAGGTCTTTTAGATAAAAAATGATGGAGAAAACCAAAACCCAAATTCTCTAGCTATTCAAGAGGTATATATTTCCCAAGAAATCCATATGGTCGGAGCAGAAAGTATAAGTCAGTGAAACTTTTTTCACTTTACTAATAGCTAGATAAACTCTTTTTCACTTTACTACTAGATAAACTCTAGATAAACTCTTAACATATGTATTACATCTGCCTCTATTCAATAGGCTTTAGGGAGACTTTGCAGTTTTGGATGTCTCAAAATGCTGTCAAATTTACTTTTGAACCTAACCTTTTTTGTATGCATGCTCTACCATACTTTTATCTCCACCCCCTTATATATAACTTACTCCCTCCGGTCCTTAATATAAGACGTTCTGATTTGTTATAGGTTTAACCTAGTACGTATTTTTAATTGACCAAAAAAACTTAAAACCTTAAAACCTAGTATGTATTTTTATAACAATCAAGAAAACACAACGAATGTGAAAATATATTTTTAAAGTTTTTTTGTCAATTAAAAATGCATACTAGATAAAATCTAAGACAATAGCAAAATACCTTATATTAAGGACCAGATGGAGTATATCATTTGGTGGAATTTTGAAGATTACACTCGTTTTACACTACAACCCTCACATTCATTAAAAAGTGTCTTAGAAACTTCGCCCTAAAATGTTTTCAAACTGCACAAACCATTTTTTTTGAATCTATATATATATATATATATATATATGTGTGTGTGTGTGTGTGTGTGTGTGTGTGTGTGTGTGTGTGTGTGTGTGTGTGTGTGTGCGTGTGTCCCTTTTGACTCATGTAAAATGAAATATGTGTCAATATGTGTCCCTTTTGAATTGCTACCGAAGTATTACACACTAATGTGTGTGATTGGCATTGACAATAAAGAATTAAAGACTTATCCTTCTTCTAAAGTATCTTCATGATCATGCGATCATTGTCTAGTCTAGATCGATACAAGTGATACCCAAATATTCAAGCCTGACCCCAGGAACCGAGGTGATCAACTTAGTATGTACTACTCCACATGTTCAAACTGAAACAAGAATGCCTGTAACTATGGATTTATCTATTTCTGTTGATGTTCCCGGAGTTAAAAGGAAAACAGAAAGAAAACAAAACCAAAATACAAAAGCAAAACAGAAAAGACAGAAAATTCATCCCAAAAACACATTTACAATAACAACCAAATTGGAACGCATTATACAGTACCACTTATCATTTGATAGCTAGAGTTTGGAAATAAATATGAAGTGTGGATCTCTTACCCAAATCTCAATTGATTTGTACTTAAAAATGCGCATGGACAACTTAACAAATAGGGCTATTTTGATACATAGGTCTAAATGATCCATCTAATGTAGTGTTTATAAAGGAGGTTTATTCAATCATGCTTAATCATGTCTCATGGTAACCATGGTTTTCCAATGAATAGAGGTTCTTATTGCGACTACCAATCTGTCAACAAAAAGATCAACAGAAATGAACTTGTGCTTATACATAATGATTCAATGACTACTGTACTCTAGAGATAGAAACTATACATACATCCATTTCAATTTATCTCTATATTTCGTGGATATTTCTCGTTAGTTACATAAAACCAAACGCACACTAAGATACATATATACTCTCTCTATCCGAAAATGATTATTTTGGAACCGAGAAAATACTATTTTTAAAGAGAAAATTCCAATATGAAAGGGAAAATAGCTTAATGCTGATATGTATAGTGTTTACTGTCTCTAGCTATGCCAACTTGTAGTATATTAGAAACTCACACAACAATAATAGGTGAGATTAAATTAACTACAAACGCGTGAGATACAATGTGGTACTCCAAAGTCGATCAGAAGAAAAAATTCTGAGAGTTTTATTGCCAAATAAAACATTAAATGTAGTTAATTTTTGCACCAAGAAAACATTAGACTTTCTTGAAGGGGAAATTCTATGTTTTGAGGGAAGACTGACATTGGAAATACGAGCGTTCGAAAAATCCCCAGTGTTTGTATATGCGTTTCTCAAAAAACAAGGCGTAAAAGTGAAGTGCCTGTAGAATTAATGTGTAGCTTGTTTTTTTACCGAAAAAGAAAAGGATAAAAAAGAAGGAAATAGTAGAGGATTTATAGCCTCTCATACAATAACATGAAATTAATTAGACTCAGACTGCAAAATTGCAGTTGTCGGGAACAAGAGAAATGAGACGACCGATATTGTCATCATCCTATCATCATCTTCATAGTCGTCATCATTATGTAACATTAGTTCACTCTAAAGTTGGATATAACATTGTAAAGCATACTGTATTCTAAGCCATGAAAAGCAAGAAACAGCAAATTCAACTCGATTTTCCATAATTTCTTTTAAGTAATTTATCTAATAAGATATCTAAATTCTCATTCACCAAAAAGAGATCGGAAAAAAGAAGGAAGCTTCTATTCAAGCGCACTAAAGTAACGTAACACAAATTAAATTAGTGAAAATGATAGTTCCTAACTTTATCTTGCCCGTGAAATGAGAATATACACACACACAAAAAATTAAGGAAAGCTAATTAATAACATAATGTGAAAGGCATTTCGGACTCACATAATTAAATTTTGTTGAGATTTGGATGGCATACACACTGGGAAGTAATGAAGAAAAAGTGACGAACAATTTTGTGATTCTATGTGGAGGGGAAGGGAGCAAAAGTAAATGAGATTCTTATTTACACTTACAAAATCAAGGACTGGTAGATTCAGACAAAAGCTCATCCAACAATTCAGGTCCCAAATCTTCAAACACCACAACATCATCCTCATCAGCTTCTTCTTCTACCTTTACAGATTGTTGTTTCTTTTTGTTTCGTCGTTTGGACTTATTTCTCATCTTGTGAGCTTGCTTTAGCGCGGCGGCCGGAGATAAGCCGCCTTCCTCCGAGCTATGATTAATCATCATTCCTTGAAGGGATTCATGAACCCTTTCCGCCGGAAAATTAAGGGCTGCCAACGAGCCGCGCATCGACAAGGCGGCTTGGTCATAAGCCATGGCAGCTTCTTCAGCACTATCAAATGTTCCAAGCCAAACCCTCATTCCATTTCTTGTTGAATCCCTTATTTCAGCTGCAAATTTCCCCCATGGCCGCTTCCGAACTCCGATGTAATGCTTCTCGGCTTCTTCATTGTGTTGATTTGTTTTCTCCGATGATGATGAGGATGGGGAGTCCATCTTCTTCCTCCTAAGCTATCAAATCTGCGGCTAAAATTGCTACCAAAAATACCATTAAAGTGGTAGGAAGATAAAGGGGTTATAATAAGATGGTAGCATTGTTGCTTGTTAGAGATTTGAGTTAGGGTATCTCATTGGCTGGCTTATCTGATTGTAATCTGAAAAAAACGAAGTTGACATAGCTAGATTCGTATTTTTCTCCTAATTTGAATCAACTTGAGTTTGTTTAATAGGAAAACTGGTCTACCCTCCCACATTATTAATGATACAAAGCTATTCTATACTACTGGAAGTCACTATGTAATATGTATCGATGTACCCAGGTAGACTAAAGCACAAAAGAAATATATTAGAAAATTTAAAAAAAAAAAAGAAAATTAAGGTATATGCCAAAAAAGAAATATATTAGACATTAAGTTATATGCCTCCTTGCTTGTACCAAAAAAGAAAATCAAAAAAATTTTTGAAAACTCTTTTTTCTTTTTCGATTCAAAAAAATTGAAAACTCTTTGTTTTCTTATGTTTTCTTCATTTAAATTTTTATTATTGTCAAAAGTCCAAATACATTATTGAGATGACTGTGTCGAGTAAACAATCAGTTATTTTAAATAAACAGATATTTTACTAAGACGATGCATTTGATATATAGAACTCATCTCCTAACAATACTTTTTCTAGTTACAAGATTTGAACTCGAAACTAGTAAATATTGGTGTGCTCTTGAGGTTCTAAATTTCTCTTTTTTCTAATAAGGACTTGTGGTACTTCTCTCTATTTGGTTAGAAAGTCAAACTTTCCAATTTTGGCTTTTTTGAGGTTTTTTCCTGTTTTATTTTCTATTCCATAAACTGTTTATTTTGTTAAAGGTATGAAGTGAATCAATGAATCCTGCTGGCTGGAGAACAACTTTGGATTGCAAGTTGGGGGTATTATAATGAAGTGATTCAGACCTTTTGTTAACATGTGCATCTTCTTACATTGACTTGAATATACGTACGTATGAGAGAAGTACTCAATGTTGTATATACCCTTGTAAAATAACTTGCTGACACCAATGACTATATAACGCTTATATAAATATTATAAGAAACTGTAAAGATCCAACCGATTATCCACTTGAAATTAAAGAAAGGCACATGTTGTATGCAAATATCTATGAGATTGTCCATGTTGATCGATTTGGATGGTTGTGTGTGTTGATTAGCACTATCTTCCTCTGGAACAGTGGAAGTTAATGAGTGGAAAATTCCCAGATTGGTAGTCTGATTTTTTAATGGTTTCTAAGTTTTTGCTTTGTCGGAGATCGAAAATGGAATATTAACCTAATTAATTAAGCTAAATCATGAGGATTAGTACTTAATCCCGAAGGGAAAGTTTATCACGTTTATGAAAGGAAAATGCGTTGGTGCAGGCTCTATAAATTAAAAAAAAAACATATCGTTGGTTAGTTAGAAGTCTAATTCCACATTAATAAAGATATTTTTGTTCCAACACACCCATTATAAATGGTTAATTGGTCATATACTCATTTCCTGTAACAATTTTACATAATGCACCTACTTATACAGTATTATGCAGTAGAGTTCTCATTACACTTTTCGTTTTTTTTTTTCAGAAAAATAGTTTTAATTTGCGCCTTGGTAAAGTTCTTTAATACTGAAGTGTGTGATATGAGGGCTTCTATTTTTTCCATTTTAGTGGGCTAACTTAAAGATGTCAACTCGTTTTATAATTAGCAAGTTGCGTATATTTACCTTATCTCTATGTAGGACGTAAAAGAATATTAATTACAGGCATTGAGCATATACCTAATACCTGGGCTCCCCCAAGTTGCCTGCGCCAGGATTTCTTTAATTCTATTTTAATTTGAAGTGGGGGCGGAGCGCACCTACGTCTATGGTTGAAAGTTTGGTGCAATTGGTAGTAGTCTTTGGTACCACAATGCACTCATCGTTTCGTTCATGAATCGTGGATGTATATATACAAGGATGTTTTGCTTTTCTTTTATATTTTCGTCTTTGACAACGTTATAATATGATGATATAAAGATAAAATATAGAATTCGTCCTATCCTTTTTTTTTTTTGTGTGTGTACGATACTACGATAGATGTCTATAATAGTAATAAATTTCATTTCTATATATATCAGATTCATTCCATCTTTTTGGCTGTGTAAAGATTGCATATGCTTTTATACATTCTTCATGTTTCCATAAAAGTAATTCCCTTTAGATGATGTACTTCCACCGCCAATCCAGAAAACACAAAAGAAAATAGAAGAGTTTTGTTTGTTGAATAAGTGATAATTATTGTAGTCCACTACAAAGTTTTTCTTGACTGTCAGAACTATAATTAGTTCAGTAAAAAAACTATGGTAGTTAACGAAATTTTGTTAGGAATAATCTAAGGTTCAACTTTATATAATTGACTAGAGTTAAATGTCAAATCAGATGAAGTGTAATTGAGGATATATCTTTGATCATGATGGATGGTGATTTACCTATTCAATTATATGATAAACCTCAACATTATAGGTCGCTTTCTCAACAATTTATTTTACTGTATTTTATCTTTTTGGTCATTTTCTCAACATCTTCTTCGTATGGTTTATGCACAACTGCACACGTTATCAGTTTCCATATGAAGGTGAATATATATGCTGGTGAAGCAATAATCTCATGCCCACTTTGAAAAGAAAAAAAAAAATAAGTGTACAACTTAAAATGATTGGAAGCTTAAATCATATCTTGTACTCCCTTCATGATCTCCTGATAATACATAGTAACTTACTAAATCTTTTCTATTGTTACAGAATAAATTAAGGAAAAATGATTAGGGGTATTTTTACAGAATAAAAGGATCAAAACATATTATTATTCATTAATTTTTTCTATATAATCAAACCCCACACGGCAAGACATATACCTGTGCATAGATTTCTAAAGGCAACGTTAACTTTCTTCAAGAATGATTTGAGTATAGAATCTACAATACAGCTTTGTAACTATGCATACTTACGCGTGCAATGAATTAAAGCTATCCAATATTAACATTCAGATAAGATTTTATTTTACACCTGAACTCATTGTAACATTGATAAAATTAACTAGGAATTAACTTGTCTCGAAGACTAGCTGTATCTGTTTAAAAGGACTTTTCCTTTAAAAGAAGGAAAAAGATTTTTGGGAAAAAGAAAAAATAAATGAAATCAATGGGTGGAAAGGGAACTAGAAAACATACATCTACGGTCAGATGCCTCAGGCAAACATATGTTCGTTTCAGTCAAATAATTTTATTGGTAATTATTTGAGATGTAAAAGTCATTTGCACTTGCAGAATCTGTTTCGCCGGTGAGATGTCCGACCCGATCTGGAAGCTTGTTCTCTCCATTGTGAGATATTTTCTTTTATTTCAAGGCCTGGTAATGATGAAGTTACAATGAAAATACTACGCACTGGGCTGCTTGTCACTATTCATTTCATTTCACTATTAAAGTTTGGACAAATTACAAATTTTTGTAAAATTGAATTATTGGGCAGATGGAATACGAAACTATTACTATACGTTTGACATTACAACACGACATGATATGATGCTCGTACAATAACATGGCTTAACAATGGATAAGAAAAGATGGTATGTATAAACAAGTTTTTACCATAGTAGAGTATGACATGTAGAGGTTAAAAATGTCTTGAGAAAGTTGAATTTGTATCTTTTGAGATTTTGACCTGCAACATCTTCCTAGATACGGTAAGATTATTAATCTTGGATAACAAACCCTTCCCTATAAGCTTTTTGAAACATAATTTAGCTTTTAAAGAAAATTTTTCAATGACAAGCACGTTACAACTGACCCTTTTGTAGTCATGTCGGAAAGGTAATTGTACAGTTCCCTCTCTTTATTTCTATCCATTCCTTTTGACATCTAGGTAATTATATCTGTCAGAATCTCGTCACGCATAAAAATAAAGTCTTACAGAAAAATTAATACATTTTAAAAAGACAATTGTATTCATCTGTATTGTGATTGAATAATTTAACATATTATTTTTTTAGAATATATCTGTCGCGTACAATATTTGGTTTAGTTAGACTGACTAGTCGTGACATTAACTCTATGTGCTTTGGAATAGGTTATAGTCCTTTTTTTTTTTTTTTAACTCGAGGCGGTCTGAATATTCACATATCGCGTTAATAGCCTCTAATATGCAAACATTGAAACAACTACCGGGTAAATTTGATTCAGAATGGTTTGTTAATTACCCTCAATTACACAAGGGAAATGACCTAGTTCGTGGTCTTTGGTTAGCTGTTAATCATCATAAAACTATCACCATCCAAAAAGAGAAAGAGGGAGACCGTACTAGGTTAAAATTATCAAGTTGCGACTTTTTCTAAACAATAAATTATTAATATCCACAGAAACTGAGCATGCAAATGTGTATAGATATAATTGTCTTATGTGTGCAGCAAAGTATGGCAATTATTAATGTTGTTGGACCCTAAGAATTTGTCTTCTTCCGTCGGCGGATTCCCTCGAGGATACCTCCATTTAGGAATACGAGTCCAACAGACGCTGACAGAATTAAATTATAAATATTGTAGTACTCCCTACATAATTTGAATATCTGTATTTGTACCGCCATTTATTTATTAATTATTTCCATTGTTTTCTGTGGGTTTATACTAATATTATTTTCCACTTCAGGGTGATAATTGTTGCGACCTTTTGAAACGTACAAATGGCTTTGTTTATTAATTGGTTGATATATTTATTACTCCTTTATCACAAAATAATAATTCACATTAAATTTTCATATTTTTCTATTTTTTTAAAAAAGTTCATTTTTAAAATTTTTATTGGAAACCGATAATGTGAAAACTTTTTCACATTTTGCTGGGACATGAGTAATAAATTTATCAACCAATTAAGCAACTCATTCGTATGTATGATTTAATACAAATTTTAAAACTACATATAAACTATTTTTTTTAAAAAAATAAAAATAGTAACTTACTACCTCAATTCTAAAAACTCTTTCTTTTCTAAACTCAATCTAAACTATTTTTTTAAAATAAAAATAGTAATTTACTACCTCAGTTCTAAAAAATCTTAGATTCTTTTCTATGGTATCGATCGGTTACTACAACAAAAATGTAATTGTTAAATGGATTTTCATTCTTCAAATTTTTTAATTTTTTAATTTTTCTAATTTGTACGTGTGTTTGAGCGTTTTTTTTTTCTCCCCTTTTGTGTGTAAGAAGACTTTTTCACTCGATCAATTCATTCTGCATGTGGATGTCCCTTCATAATTCAAGATGTAGTTCTGAAATTTGATTACATGACATTAAATTGTTTTTTTTCTGTAGCATAAAACAGAAGCCTGGTATATTGGTTTTCTTTCCCCTTTTTTGAAAAAAGAAGAAGAGAAATCCTTGAAGGGGAGCTAGTTTATATATTTAGGATGTGTGCGTGTGCATATCTACGGAGTAGTTACTATAAGCCTGTCTGTATTCCGTAGGTATTACATGGTAAAGATGTTTACTTTTAACTTTCCTCCAAGAAAGTATATTCAACTTAATGACATCGATTTTTATTTTGGTGCGAAAAGATTATGACATTATCAACATTAGAATGTTAATTATTGGAACATAAATCAAAACTTAATCAATTTTTTAAGCCGTGATATCAATGTAGTTAGGGGGAGATATTATATTACTTATGAATTGCAACATGAACTCGTTAGTCCTTTTGATATCTAACGTATTACAGTATCTAATATCTTAAAGTGCATCTCTTTTTGTAATTTTCATTCTCTTCTTTTTTTTTCTATTAAAAAAACTCGAATTTAAAATGTTAATTTTACAATTTCGCGTCTTAATTGTACGCATCCATCGAGTCGTTTCCAAGTGTCCTGGGCTTTCATCCAGAAGCCTAGCTCTAATGGAGTAGGGTAAGTGTACTTAATGAAACGACTGCAAATACAATATCAAGCAGCCCAACTACAGAACCAGTACTGTTCAACTAGGGCATTTTAATCAATTTTGTGTCCATTTATTAGTTTATTGTTCTCCTTTCATTCGGTTGGGTTGTTTTCAAAATAAATTTATCAGTAATTTTTGTGTACTAGTTAATAACCATTCTTCGGGTTGATTGATTGAAGCTACATATGCTAGTGCGTTTGGTCTTTGTTCTGATCTTCTCCCCTCCTCATTAACTCTCTAATATTCAAAGATGATACTAAGTTAATTGGTGCCTTTTGATTTACTTCCTTCAAAATGTAGCTTCTAGTTTGTTGTTTGTACGTAGTATTCCTACCATTTAGGTAGTTTGTTGATCTCATTTTATCCTACTGCAACGTATGTTTACATTTTATTCATATATTTCATATCCTCAAGCTCATTCTTTTCGATTCTCTATTAAAAAATAAAAAAAGATTAAAATCCAAATTATCTTTTGCTCCCTCCGCTCCCAAAAAATATTAAACTTTACTAAATTAAAATTATATAACAAAGTATACCATTTTCCTTAGACCGTAAGAAGTATCTTAAATGTAAACTAAAACTAAACTAAAATATAGTCCATTTTCATTTCTTTTGAAAATAACTATTCAGACTTTTTCGGAGGTTTGGAGCTGGATTTCTTTATCTTTTGACTTAAACGATTAGTTTATTGTTTAGTTGATAATTGGGGTTTGAATACTTGAACTGCATTAACACACGTCGACAGAGTCTCAAAAGATCAGGGCCTGGCGCCTTAATTAAGGGTTAGAAAACTTGATGAAAAATATCTCCTCCCTCTATCACATTTTAATAATCATATTCATATGTTATTCAACTTTTATTTAACAAATTGGGTTATTAAAACAAGGCGAAAATAGTAATTACTTTTATTTTCATACTAGAAAAATCAAAGTGAAAATCAGATAACGCAGGTTCAATATACTCCCTCCGTCCCATAATTATTGTCCAATTTTACTAAAATGAAAGATTTTATTTTTGGTCAAACTTAACTATATTTTACCTTAAACAACTAGATATACCCCTACATAAGTAATTGTTTAACCACTAAGATTTTATGGATAATGTTTTTTACTAAGGACAAATGTGTAACTTGATCCATAAAAAGTTAAATTGGACAATAATTTTGGGGCAAAATTTTTTGGGCAAAGTAGACAATAATTATGAGACGGAGGGAGTATTAAATTCAGAGAGCAAATTTTCGTCAAAGGTAAGGAAATGAGTTGTTAAGGCATTGTAAAATAAGAAAAATCTTCCGAACAAGCTGATGATTGAATGGATGTTAAGACTCTAGAAGTTTTCAGTGTCAAAGTTATAGGACCAACCGACCAAGAAAATAGAAGTACTAAGAACTTCGATACATTTCAGAGCTGTAAAAGTATAAAACCCTTCAGTGCTAACTTAATTTGAAAGTCAGCCATGAGAATTTCGGGGCTTTTCTAACTTCGGGTCAAAGTTCTTGAAGATTTTGGATTCAAATGTTGTTCCCATACATATATAGAATAGTTGTTAATGTGTGTACATGTGAAAACATAAACTGATCATACTCCTAAATACTAAATAATAATGAATTTAAGTGTAATTAATTATAAATCCATCAGATTCATCATGATTCATGAAACAAAATCCAATTTGTGATAGTTTTGCTATGATGGCTTGGAAAAACACCTAATGTCTTTCTCTTTTCGAGGTAGATCATCTGAGACATAGTTTCAATTTAAGCCTGATCCTACTCCTACATCATCAATCCGCTTAAGTTTATTATGTCAAAGATCACTCTCTCTCATTAGCATGAAGAATTAAGATATCTCAAAAAATTCCTTAATTAGGCTTCTTCTTCTTCTTCTTCTTCTTCTTCTTCTTCTTCTTCTTCTTCTTCTTCTTCTTCTTCTTCTTCTTCTTCTTCTTCTCTAGAGACACCACTTCGGGCGTTCGGTTCACCACATTTTTGTTTTGGTTGAAAAGGTTGTCATTTGTTGGGGTGCAGAGATTTAACAAGTGATGATTTTCATTGCTAAAAATATTTTTCTTAAACAAAAACAAAAAGAAGAAAAGAAAAGAGAAGAAAAGATAGAATAAAGTATATCCATTTGGGTTGAGGCGGTTGGCGCTGTCGTGTGCAAGTTTGGGCACTATACTAATGATCAGATTATCAAGGATATTATAGACTAATTAATCAAAGGGAGCAAGTAATTAGCGGGGCACTTCCAGCTTGTCTTTCTTCTACTTTTTCTCTTTCTGAAATCAACACTTGCATTGTCTTCTTTCTACTAATAAAAAAATGATTAACGATAAATAATCAAAATTAATTCAAAGGTACTATAATAGCATAGATATAGTACAAAGTGTATATGCAATTATCTCCTCCATGACATCCTCCCAAATAGTTATTTTGTCTTCTCCCTTCTGCTGTTGCTTGTAAGTAACTTATATCATTTCATAGCCTAAGAGCTTCAACCAAAGACATTCCCCCTCTCTCCCTCTCCGCGCCGCCCCCCACCCCAAACCGCAAAAAAGAAAAGAAAAGAATGTATTAACCCGCATCATTGTTTTCGCAACCTTCCCATGTACTATCGAAATGAACAATTATAAAATGTCCACAACGTACGTACTACTTAATTAGATTTTACCCAAAAAAAAAAAAAGTTTACCTGGATTGAATTACTTAATAATGTTGATTTGCGTAGTTGTGTTGAAAATCGGGACGTAGTACATAATTTAATTATCAACCGTCAACATCTTCGAAGATAACCTGTGACATGCATACATTTTTGTTCGTGCATAAAGTGTTTTCCAAAATCATGGGAGAAAAAGAAACAATTGTCTCCACAAAATTAAAAGATTTAGGAGTCAAGGATTAGGTTTATATCCTTTGTTTTAAAACAGAATAAATAAAAAGTAAGTAAAATGACATTCAATGTATACATTAAAAGGTAGACAGATCTTGCATAGAATTGGTCGACCAAAGTATTAACATGAAATGAATCAAAAATGGTGAACAATCATATGTCTTTTCTTCATCAATAAGCCCTGAAAACACCTAATACATAGAGCAATGAATAGACAGATAACTTCTTCAACACGACCCATTCACGGGCTATGAACATCACTCTGAGACTTAGTATTCTTCTAAAAGTTCACACACATGCTTGAAGAAGCAAATGTCATGATCAATTATAGTAGACCCCAATCTAGTTTTTACCTAAGACGAAATTCGATTTATAAAGGATTTCGAAAGACCCCAATCTAGTTTTTACCTAAGACGAAATTCGATTTATAAAGGATTTCGAAAGACAAAGTTTTATGAAAAACAAATTAAAAGTGAGAAGTTTTTTAGTCCAGCTGGGATTGTTAACCTAGAAGATTCATGTATGAAACCCCTCATTCGGTCATTTCCCTTTTGTTAATTTCGATGAATTCAAGTAATTGTGTCATCCAATAAATCACTCACTTTATAACTTCTTGTGATTTAATCAAAATGCTTCATTTTCCTTTAGTTAATTTTCGATGAATTCAAGTAAATGCGTCGTCCAATAATTCACTCACTTTATAATTTCTTGTGATTTAATCAAACTGCTTATGTGTGTGTGTGAGTATCACTATTTCAAAAAAAAAAATTGTATGTTTCATTTTTCCACTTTGGAGTTGGTTCCAGATGCTTTATATATGTTTCCATCATTATAGCTGGATCATGTACTAGAATTATTCTCTAATAATTAGAAGGAAAGCACTAACGCCAACACCCCAGAGATGCAACAATGAGAAACTTCAACCAATGTGTAATTCAGATTCTATATATGTTCTCAAATACTGCTCAAAAAACTCATTTGACCTCCAGTTACAAAAAAAGGGGGGTGAGGACAAAATGAAGAGAGGAAAATATGTAATCCACATTTCAATACAGAAAATGACTCTTTCCCCACCTTTGAGATGGTTGTCTTTCTTTCTTTTCGTTGAAAAATACATATATATAAAAAAAATAAAAAAAAATCTAACACCTTCCTAATTATTCAGTTATAATTAATTGGTAGCCATACTTTCAGATTCAGAAGAAGATGATGATGAAGAAGAACTTAACAGTTCATCCAAGAGGTCAGCCCCTAAATCTTCAAACTCCAACACAACTTTCTGTTTCTGGGTCAACTGCGTGGATGGTGACCTTCTGTCATTCTTTCTCCTTTTAGAAATACTGTTTCTAATTTTGTGGGT
Organism: Oldenlandia corymbosa var. corymbosa; assembly: GCA_949775105.1. NCBI lineage: Eukaryota > Viridiplantae > Streptophyta > Magnoliopsida > Gentianales > Rubiaceae > Oldenlandia > Oldenlandia corymbosa. Next base: position 22,037,045 of record OX459123.1, on the reverse strand, counting down.
GGCCTTAAGAACCGCCGCCGGCGATCTCCCGTTCTCCCAGTTATGCTTAATACCTTCAAGTGACTGTTTGACTTGATCGGCCGGAAAGTTGAGGCTAGCCATGGCTCCCCTCATGGAAAATGCGGCTTGATCATACGCAAAAGCGGCTTCTTCCGGGCTATCAAATGTTCCCAGCCAAACCCTCATCCCTTGTCTTGTCGAATCCCTTATCTCCGCCGCGTATTTCCCCCACGGCCGCGCCCGGACTCCTATGTAACGCTTTTCCTTTTTCTTGCCACCACCAGTTAGTGATTTTGAGCTCGAGGACGTCGATGAAGAAGAGGTAGACGATATTACCTCTTCTTCATGGCTGCTCGTGCTCGAGTTCAACGATTCTGTCGGGGTATAATCGATTTCGTACATCTCTAATTTCGGGGTGACACTATTAATTGTTGGGTTGGAAGGGTTAGAATTCAGTGATTCTGTGGGGATTTCATTTGATTCTTTTTTGGGGGTGATACTACTAACATTAGTAGTAGAATCATTTTCAAGAAGGAAGCTATCAACCCATGAAAGTAATGAAGAATCTGAGGAGAAATACTTGGAGAATTCCATTTCTAGCATATTGGGAATTTTTTGGTAAAGAAGAAGGAAACACCACTTTCTTTCTTTTTTTTCTTCTTCTTCTTGTTATTTTTTGTTCTTTTTATTGGGGGTGTTTTCTGAATGGATTGGAAAGATTGAATGGAAAAGCAAGATTTTGTTGGGGTATTTATTGGCGGAGGGAAGGTCTGACGAAGAAGAAAAAGAACACAATAAAAAATTAATTTGTTGAAAGTATTTAATTCAACTTTATTTGTTGCCCTGGTAGAGAAGGAACACAAGTGGATGATTCAATTATTGGTTTATATAGTTTTGCTAATATTAAAATCTGGTAAAAAGTTTTAACGATTCATGAGCGTTGAATTTCTTCTCTTGGAAAATTTGACTTCCTTGTTCAACACAAAAATGGTCAAGGGATCCACAGAATGGGTTATAACTTATAGCGATGCTTTGATCCAAGAGAGATCGATTTATTTGAAGAGTAAAACTTGCCAAAACTGGGTTGGAGCTGCTGAAGGATATATTAAGTCGTTTATCACTCTCCATAGCCACCAAAAGAAAGAGAGGAGGAGAAGAAATCAACCTCTCTTCTCAAATATTAATTATTTATCATATTATGGATCTTGATCAGAAAGCAAATTTCGTAGTAGATTAATTACTTAACATCATTGGCAGCTTGTGGACCGATTAGGATACAGAGAAATGAAGCAAACACCGCCCGGAATTAGGCCATAGTTAAATTATGATATAATATCAATTACTTCTCATGCAATATGAAATATGTATTTCGTGAGATTAAAGGCTTGTTTGGAGGTACACTCATTTTACATTTTCAACTCATTTTGTCTCTTAAACACAAAACTCAATGCAAACCAAACTAACGTCCAAACAACTTTCTGAATTACATTTTAAAATTAAACTTAGAAACATTTTGTTAGTGCACTAACCATTTTTTGAACTAAAAATAGTTCAGTGACTAAATCTAAAACTTTGCACATTTATTTCAGTTTACCTCTAATCAAAAAAACCAAGGCCCAATCTGATGGTGGTTTGGAAAAAAAATTTTGGAATATGTATTGAAATATCAAGTACGAAAAATATCAGTAAACAATCGAAAATTGTCAATTTTAGTCGCTGTAAAAAAAAGAATTTAAAAAATGATTACTAAACAACGAAGAAGTGTCGATTTTGGTCACTGTAAAATATTAATTTTAGAAGTTATTCCGTGATTTTAGTGATCATTTTATAGTAATTAAAATCGACACTTTTCCGTTGTCTATTGATCATTGTTGAAATTCTTTTTTTTTACAGTGACTAAAATTGACACTTTTTTATTATTTAGTGATATTTTTCGTACTTGATATTTTAATACATATTCCAAAAAAACTTTTTTCCAACCACCATTTAAACAAATTTTTGCTAAAATACCATCCAAATAACTTCTTCATCTTTTATTATATTTTTCACTCAAAACACTTTCTACATTCAAGTTGAAAATGAAAACGAAACTGAGGTCTAAACAAGCACTAATTTTGTGGTGACGTTTTGTTCCAGGAGGTATACCATACACCATCTAGATGAACCTCTAAAGCCATGGATAAAAGTAATATTGCAGTGTTTTAACTTCCATTTAAACTGCAATCTTCTAATTTTAATTTTTCCTCTATATATTTTACCATTTAACCACAGGTCATTATGTAATTTCAATACTGTTTTTTTAGATAACGCTTGTTGAAATTCAAAGTACAATTTTAATTATTATCTAATTATAATATAATTCGACGTACTCTCTCCATCCTAGGCTAGCTCCTAGCTAATTGTTTCACATTGTAGGCCATCCAATTCCTTTATGATCATAAAATAATACTAATACAAACATTTAGGGGTGATTAAATTTTTTAAGACGAATCATTAGGTTTATTTATTGAATATTAAACATGACAAATGTCATGATGCTGAGTGCTTTATAGATTCGATATCATCTTAGAGTAGTAGTCCCAAAATGCAAGTGGCTCACTCATTTCTTCCTGTATGGTCTACTCGAGTGATGTATCCAACTAAAGGATTCATCTGCCTTGGACACCATGTGTTTGTCAACATACAGAAATTGCATTTCTAATTCAGTGTGTTCAATAAGACCAAGAAATTTGTGAAGTAGTAATAAGTAACATCAGTGTGCACTTCTCTTTCCTTGTTCCTTCTCCAACTTTGTTCCAATTTCCTGGAAGGAAGCGAAATAGCATTCCTTTCGACCCCGAATAAAGAGTTTAATATATATGCGGATTGTATTGTTTTAATTCATCAATAAATGAATCTATCTCTTTTTGGAGGATGGAGGGAGCTGGAGTAAAAAGCATTTTGTAATGACAGTAAAATGAAAGCCTCAATCGCTTTGCATTGACTTAGAAGTTTAATTTTTTTACGTTGAAAGGCATCCAACAAATACCTATTCCAACTCAAATGTCAACGCCGAAAACAGGCACACCTTAAGTCTATAAGTCAATTTGTTCATATTTAAGGCTAACTAATTTAGTTCAGCTAGTAATTATATTGAAGATTTTCGTGCGAGAAAAAAGAAAAAGCAAAACGGGGTAGCCCACATCGACGTCAAATTGACAAAAAGCAATTGCAAATTGCAAACCCGCTTATTATGTTAGGACACACATATTGCTGAAAATCAACACTAAAATTTCTCTGTGTAGGGCACAACAAAGAGACCACAAAACCATTGATGTTAAATGTGAGTAGGACCAATATATATATGTAGATAGCTAGATAGAGAATAGATAATTTAGAAAGTGACCTCATATATATGACGTCTCAAAATTAAACAGTAATTTGACTCCCTTGTTAATCAGTTAGATATAATTATTCTGTGCATCATTATGTCCAGTAGCTGATGAATTAAATTTTTTTTCAATCTATTTCTTTGTTTTATCATTTGTGGCCACGGAAATATATCCCATCAAACAACTGGCAGTAATGCTAGCATTTCGTTCAGTGACTTTACCATCAAGCTGATGGTTTAGCTAGTATCACTTTTTGTTCTACATACATATATATGTAAGTACCCTTTTACCATTTAACTATCCTCAACTTGCATAGAGGATGTTGAAATGGATATGGATGCATAGAGGTGTATATAAGTACAAGGCATCAGAAACTTGCTCGTGAGGGGTTGGATAATTATGGAACCGGGATAAAGGAAATTAATTTTGCGCCAGATAATCTCCATCTAATCTTATTAACAACTTCCGAGTCATGATAAATTTCAGAGATTTCATGATCAACCATATGGAATTCTTTTTAAAAAGATATATATATATATATAATATAATATAATATATAGCCCGGGATATAAATTCTTTCTTTAATATATATATATATATATATATATATGGAATTCTGTCTGAGTTTAGACTACAGCACTGTAGCCCGTGTTGCTCTTCACGGAATACAGTATAGCAATTTAGTGATAACGAGACTTTAATTTGCCTCCTTGTAGTAACAAACAAAAACTATCATCAACTTGATATTTGTTATCTATTTCACAGTAAATATAGTACAGCTTCTTTTGTGTTTGTCAAAGTCGACAAATAACGTACTGAAAGGGCGAATTTTGTAGTTTTATGATTACTAATGGTTCTATTGCACAGGAAAATCAACGCCATAGAACATATACTAGATAATTCTCAGTACTTTGTTTAATTTACCTTGTTAAAAGTCGCATTTTAGAAACCCCTTAAGTACGTTCTTGTGCCATGTCAAGTGAAATGGGAAACCGGAACATAAGGTTTGACCAAATTAGTTTCTTTTTATTATTATTATTCATTATTTGTCCAGCATAAAATGATACCGATTTCATATCATATCATCATACTTATAATATGCGTAAATCTTAATATACTCCCCCGGTCCAAAAATTATTGTGCTATTTAGATTTTCTCTCATAGTTTAATTTGTACCAAATTGAACCAATAAATTTCAGAATGAAAAGAGTATGTATAAGCTTCAAATAAATGATTCAAATTATAGAGCGAAAAAAATATAAGGAAAATTTGACTCGTTATAAGTGTTTGTATATGCTAGAAAGACACCGAAAATTTAATACTCTCCATTCCATATCACTCGTCTAAGTCTCTAACAATCAAATTTTATAATTGTTTAACTAAAAAAGAACTAAGAATTATAAGTTATGGTCATAAATGTAGTAGCTCTATGTCTAAGACAAAACAGTCAATATTTTTGAAAAAATAAAAATAAAAAATGTTCGAAATCAAATTAACATATTATTATTACGATGGACGAAGTTGGTAACTTTTTCCTCTAAATTAAAATATGCAGATTCAGTAGCAACTGTGCCCTAACATCTCCTCAGCCGATTTTGATGAAATTATAAAGGTTTTAAGGATAGGGGTGAAAATTTTCCAAAGTCTTCAGCGGCTGAAAGTGACGTTTTACGTGATTGATCTCAATTTGACCTGCACACATCATCTCTTTTGTCTTTTTCCGTCGGCTGATGCTCTGTATTTTCCCTCCGCGAGAAAACGAAACTTGGGTAGAGGAGTAGAACCACATACACACTAATTACTATACCTTTTAAATAAAATCGGTATTCCAGTCAACTGAACGATTCAATCAGTAATTTAATTGGTACAGTAATTATTAGATGAATGAATGAGTTTTGCAATTCCGTGTTTTAAAATTACAGATCTATAAGCGTCCTAACGATCGACTAGACTATATTTTTCTTTTGTTTAATTTAAAAAAAAGAAATAATATGCCAAGTTTTTTAAAAGGTGGTAGAATTATTTCTTTATTGGTTTGAACGTGTGTATTCATCAGATTCAATTGATCATAATAGTCCTACTCGGGAAATAGTATAACTGTTTACTTTCAATTATATATTTTGACCAGAATCGAGTCCAAATTGACGAGAATTTGTTTTGGATATTCATCATCAAATTGAATTATTTTATGTAAGAAAGTGAAGGTCATGAAGGGAAAGAAAAGACATCAAAACCCAAACCTTCGTTTTGATCCCAAAAATCAAAATGCCAAAACTCAATTTGTAAGAGCCCTTTGGTTATAATTTCTTTTGCTACTTCGCCAGTAATTCCATTCCAATTAACCGGATATAGAATAATGAGCAATGATAGAGATAGTGATTAATTATAATGAAAAAATATTGATGGAGTGTCAAGCCACACAAATAAATTAATCTACTTCAAACTACAGTAGTATATAGAAGTAAGGTCGTCTCCTCAGGGAACGATGGATTGTTTCCTTCAAATTAATGTAAATGGGAAAATTTTTGGATTTTTTTTTCTAAACTAAAATAATGAAATTCAAATAATAGAAATAAATAAAAGAAAAGAAATCAAAGTAACAAACTTCTGACTCAAGAAACTAATCATTTAATTATTTCACTGATCATGGGTATCTAAAAGTATTCTTACAATTCGAGCATTCAAGTTTAGACATACTAGGATAGCCGTAGTAAATTTATAATCTTCCTAAATTAATTGACAAAACTTAGCATTCAATCAACACTTATCATAAACCGCTGGGCACGATAGCGTTCCATGCAAATAAATGATAGCAATAAATCATATGAAAATATACTTGAATCACAGTCTAAATTATTGAGATAGCTGCAATAATTAAACCTATGGTTTGTTGATCCTACTACCAGGCATACAAGAGCATCCAAAATCTAACTAATACACAAGATCTACCTAGTTGCTACTAAATTCCAATAGTTCATGTCAAATACGTAACATACAACCAAAGGATAGCAGTAAAAAGAAAATACACAACCAAGTTGTCAATTTAATTGGCATTCACTTTTGTAAATTTAAAACAAGAATAAACAAATAACTCAAACCATAGACAAGATTAAATTAAAACCAAAACCTCACATATGAAATAATTGAATTAAATCCCTTGAATCATAAATAAAAGATTTAGCTACTCATAATCATGGACATGATAGCTAATTTATTCATAGAAAAATTGTAACATACCAGATACATCTTCTCTAACTACTACCTCATTCCTTGAAAAGTTCTTCATCAATTTCTGTTTGAACTCCTCTATCATTGGCTCCACTAACATATCTGAAGAAGAAGTAATAGTTGCATTAGTTGGACTAAGTAAAATAGAAAGATCAATTACCTCATTGTCGTCCAATGCCTCTGATTCATTTTTTTTACTTTCATATGTTTCAAATCTTCTGCGTTTTGAGTAGCTGCAGTCTCAACATCGTAAACATGTTCTATGAATGGATATTTCATTTTCTCTAACTCAGCCCTTGAGAATCTGCTCGGAAATGGAGGAAGTATCATGTAACGTGGATCTTCTCTAACAACTTCCTTCGCTACCTTCTTCTCAGATACATGATCTTTGGGAGTCACTTCTTTCATGGCACACACACTTTTAACAGGATTAACTACCGATGGAGATGGTAATTCCAGAGGCTTTGAGACTTCGAACTTGCTAATAACATTAGCTAGCTGGCTAATTCGGCTCCCGAAATCCTGTATGCTTGCTCTTGTTTCCTGTTCAAATTCAAGAGTATTAGTTGCCAAAGCATTAACAATTTCATCTAAAGACAAACTTGAGCTTTGAGACTGTGGAGGTTCCGGAACATGATACATTTGTGGCTGAGGTGGCTGATACTCATAGTTGAAATTCTGATAATCCTGCCAGCCTGGATCATATGAATATGAACGATGTTCGTATTTTTCTTGTGGCGGTCTCCAAGATTCTCTCATGGCATTCTGACCCTCCTACTGGTAGTATGGTAATTTTGGACAAAAATCGCTAGTATGACCAGTCATTAAACAAATACCGTATCTTTGGACTTGTTTCTGTTGACCTATAGCCATATTTTTCACAAGAGAAGTTAGTTCAAATAATTTTTGCTTAAGATATGAAGAACTTACCTCAATTGTATTCCAATGGCCATCTTACCGGTTCCAAGATTGATGTGCATTTGAGTCCATTGCAAAAGGAAAAAAAAAACTAAAATAAAACAAAACAAAAATTTAAAGGAAACAAATCAATTAACACCGTTCCCCAGCAACGGCGCCAATTTGATGGAGTGTCAAGCCACACAAATAAAGTAACCTACTTCAAACTACAGTAGTATATAGAAGTAAGGTCGTCTCCTCAGGGAACGATGGATTGTTTCCTTCAAATTAATGTAAATGGGAAGATTTTTGGATTGTTTTTTTCTAAACTAAAATAATGAAATTCAAATAACAAAAATAAATAAAAGAAAAGAAATCAAAGTAACAAACTTCTGACTCAAGAAACTGATCATTCAATCATGGGTATCTAAGTATTCTTACAATTCGAGCATTCAAGTTTAGACATACTAGGATAGCCGTAGTAAATCTATAATCTTCCTAAATTAATTGACAAAACTTAGCATTCAATCAACACTTATCATAAACTGCTGGGCACGATAGCGTTCCATGCAAATAAATGATAGCAATAAATCATATGAAAATATACTTGAATCACAGTTTAAATTATTGAGATAGCTGCAATAATTAAACCTATGGTTTGTTGATCCTACTACCAGGCATACAAGAGCATCCAAAATCTCACTAATTCACAATATCTACCTAGTTGCTACTAAATTCCAATAGTTCGTGTCAAATACGTAACATACAACCAAAGGATAGCAGTAAAAAGAAAATACACAACCAAGTTGTCAATTTAATTGGCATTCACTTTTGTAAATTTAAAACAAGAATAAACAAATAACCCAAACCATAGACAAGATTAAATTAAAACCAAAACTTCACATATGAAATAATTGAATTAAATCCCTTGAATCAGAAATAAAAGATTTAGCTACTCATAATCATGGACATGATAGCTAATTTATTCATAGAAAAATAGTACCAAGTCTAGAAGAATTGAAAACTCGGAGAAATAGAGACAGCCGCTGACCTCGGAAGCCAAAAGAAAGTTTTCGCACTTTGTTGTTTCTTCGAACAAAAAACCGACGGCCGTGCGGTCGAATGAATTAGAAACGATGGCCAAAACAAAAAAACATAGGCCTTTATATAGAATTAGGCCCACTAAATTCTGGTCCACTAAATTTCTTCTCATCAGCTTTTGCCTTCAACAACTTCCATGTTTTGCAATTAAGTCCATCATTGGAGTAAACTTCATCCTTTACTCATGTTGGATGATTTTTTGCAGTTTCTTTTTGTATCAATTAGCTCAAAAAAGTTGTAAACTCCGATTTCCAGTTCCTAACACAAAACATTAATAAAACTTAATGAATTAAAACCATCCAAGTCCATAAACTCATAAAATATCAGCAATTAAAACACAATTTATGGACTCTATCAAGTATAGTGACTAGTGAAAAGACAAATACACCATTCTTACTAAATATGTGTATTTATTTTATTAATAAAGGGTAAAAATATAATTTTTTAAAGAATGATAAAACTTTAACGGGAAAGTGACAAAAAACTAGAGACCAAGAATCAGCCACATCACTCACTATCTTTTTTCACTAATTTTTTTCACTAGATATATCATTTTCCATGGAATAATATACACGCTCTGTTTCATAACTCTATCGTATTATGATTTTTTATGAAAACTAAGAGATAACACAAAAATATTTCCATCGAATCCTCCACAATTTTTTTTTTTAATACAATACCAATAATATATGTAACCCTAATTTTTTTGACAACAAAACTAAAAATAAAAATATAAGTACACGACCAATTAAAAATTGGACGTTGAGAATATTTCCTTCAGAAAAGGAAAGCCAACAATTATTGAGAATTTTGACGCTGGAGATTGATCAAATTATTTTTTTTTCTCGAAAAGTAGTACTGAAAGTTTATGAAATTCAATTGTCTGGCGGTGGTGGGCTTGTGGGGTTTTAATTTGGTTGAATGCCAAAGACCTTCATTAATTGTCTTTTAGTCTTCACAGTTGGGGTAACCCCTACTGTTAGAGACACACACGGCCACCTGTTTAGACCGATTATTTTTGTTGCTTATTCTCCAACCTAGCTAGGGTTTTCCAATCATATTTCTTTTCAAAAAATAATATCTCTACTATTTGATTGTGAATTATTATTTATTTTTATTACGTAAGGTATCTTATGACGGAGCAGAAAGATCTTATGTAATGGCGTGTGAACAAAAAGAGGCAAGTATACATATCGGCAAATTATCAACTTAGTATTTCTTCCTTTTCAAAATTATGTCCAATTTAAATTTTTATTTTTAATAAAATTGTATCAAAAGTTAAAATTCAAATGTGGCAATCTTTTTGGGAAGGAAAGAATAAAATTTATGAACAAAAATGTCTTTATCTAAAGGACAATCTAACTAATCGTAAGAGATCAGAACTTTCGTCTTTGAGGCTAGTAATTACATTTTTTTTATTATTATTATTATTTTTTTTTGACATTGTTCGAACCTGGCTCAGTGGCTCGTTAACATGTAGAATACTAGTTTTGGAGGACAGTGGAAAGTGCAAGCAATGTGTTTGACGATATGCTTTGTTGACAGTTTTAACTTTTTAAAGGCGATTTGGAGGGAAACAGTGGCCGTCCATTCTGTGTGTGGTAAAGATAATACTAATAATGACCACAGTAATCATTACTGTTTGTTATAATCTCGCAACTTGCAAGTAGCATTATTATAATGGAGTGTATCTTTTATTTTAAAAAAGATACCTGACTGAATTTTTTTCGGTGAAATTATAAAGTATTTCAAATAATGAGATAGTTAGCTAAGAGTTTCATTTCCATGGAATAACTTAAACACATGATTTTTGTTAGGGATTGATGGGTGTTTTGTTTTCTACTCAATCACAATTAGTTGAGCTTTTTTTTTTTTTTTTTTTGGTGCCAATAGAGTAACCTATCTATTGTTAGTTTATATGATGGCTTGGATGGAAGCATTGAAAGACGTGTCTTCCTAACTTAGGATATTGTTACTTTCCAATCCCGACTTAATAACCATTTACCTTTCGCAAAACACATTAGACCATCTCCAACCAGTTCTGGAAAACTCACTTTTCCTGTATTTTACAGCACCACAGCCCTCCAATCGATACTGTATAAGCCACTGGAAAATGCAGGACCTCCGGCGGCGACGGGAAATCTAGCGTTGCTGTAAAGCAAAACTCAAGCACTATTCACGCGGGTCCCATGTCCACTGTCCAGTTTTTTTCAATTTTTTAATAAGTGCCCACCATTTCTTTCCTTTCCCTTTTTTTTTTTTTATTTAATTCTATCCGGTTTTGTTTTTCTTTTGTTTCTTGTTTTTTTTTTTTTTGAATGAAAATGAGAACTACATTATTAGTAGTAGTATTAGAACTACATTATCCGGTTCTATCCAGTTAATTAGAACTACATTATTAGTAGTATTATCACAATTTCTCATGATGTAGAGTAATTTATACTCCCTCCGTCCCATAATTATTGTCCACTTTGCCCAAAAAAATTTATCCCAAAATTATTGTACAATTTGACTTTTTATGGATCAAGTTACACATTTGTCCTTAGTAAAAAGCATTATCCATTAAAATCTTTGTGGTTAAACAATTACTTATGTAGGGGTATATCCGGTTGTTCAAAGTAAAATATAGTTAAGTTTGACTAAAAATAAAATCTTTCATTTTAGTAAAATTGGACAATAATTATGGGACGGAGGGAGTATTACTTTTGACTAACTTAGTTGCTTATACTAAAAAAGTAATTACAAAATACATCAATCTTATAAATATATACAGATCATAATCTTGAGTACTAATAATCGAATAAAAAAATTAAACAACATTAATTGATAACAGGGAAGAAAGCATTTATTTTACCTAAATAATTTTAACCCACTTAAAATAATTTTATTGCTTAATATTTATTTAGTATTTGAAATCCCATTCTCCTCCTCATTCAAAAGTTCAACATTTGTTTCCTCCTTTTTTTTTTCCTGTCTGTCTTAATTTTGGTCCTGACGGGCTTCGACACCTTCTCTTTTATGTTTTGATTTTGATTCATAAGGCTTTAATATTTTCTAATAATATACTAAGAGAAAAACCAGATAAAGATTTCAAAAAGAGTTTTTACATTGTCACGTGGTAAAAAATCTTATGCGGCATTTTTATAAAAAAATCTACAAAAAGAAAGTTTATGCAATTACACAACAAGTCCTTGAGAATTTATAGAAATAAATTTTGTCACATATAAATTTTTAGTAATGGACGGTTAATTGAATAGGTATAGTTTTTTTAAAAAAATCATGAACAATTAAGATTTCTTATAACCAATCAATCAACATTAATCGATATTTAATGTCATAAATTATGTTGATATAGGAAATATATTCAAATAAATGGAAAATGAATTGACGTTGATGAAGGTATCACGCGGAATTATTGTGACAGTTTTAATTTGATTGTTTTTGGTCTCAAAGTGAAAAAAAAATAAAATAAAAGGAATCGCAAATAAATGGCACTGATGAATTATTAATAGGGCTGTCAGTTAGTCGGGTGGACCCGAATACCCACCCGAACCTAACCCATTTTTGCGGGTCTAATCGCATAATTTATACGGTTCGGGTGCAGGTAAAAAAAAATTAATTCTGCCCGAAAACTTGAACTTTTAATTTTTTTTTAATATATATAAATTTAAAATTATTACTAAACATCTAAACCCTACCAAATTTATCAATTCTTCCTATTCTCCTCTTCTTCCTTCGTTGACCGGCGCAGACACTACTTCCTCCAAATTTTCCAATTCGAGATTGTATCTAGTATACCCCTCTTATTTTTTACACATGTATTCCTTATTATATTTTTTTCTCAATTCTTCCTATATTTTACAAATTTAGTCCCTGTTACTTTTTTCTCTCTTCCAAAAAACATCTCTAATCTTCAAACGAGCATATCTCTCAATCCGTGAAGAATTAGAAAACGTGTTACACATGAATTTTATTGTACTCGTCGAGATCTATCCAACAAAATCTATATGGAATATTTTTTGGACTAAAAAATGATTAAATTCTGATGGGTAGAAATAAGGTGGATATACAATTTAAGAAAATGGATAACCAACTTATTTTAAATTGGTTATCCATTGTGTTAATGCTGATTATCCATCCAGCTTGAACTGGTTATCCATTTTATTTTTACTGTTTTTCCATTCGTTTTGTATATTTATCCAACTTGTTTGTAATAGATATCCCACTTATTTGTACTGGATATCCATTTGGTTTGTACTGGATATTTATCCATTTGGTTTATATGCTTATCCCACTTGTTTTGTAGTTGTAATCCAACGGGTTTGTATGCTTATCCAACTTGTTTTTGCAAGATATCCAACTCGCTTGTATTGGATATCTAACTTGTTTGTACTGGATATCCATCCATTTGGTTTATATGTCTATCCAACTTGTTTGTACTGGATATCCATCCATTTGGTTTGTATGCATGTCTAACTTGTTTGTACGCACTGGATATTTATCCAACTTGTTTGTAGTGGATATCCATCCATTTGGTTTGTATGTCTATCCAACTTGTTTGTAATAGATATCCCACTTGTTTGTACTAGATATCCATTTGGTTTGTACTGGATATCCATCCATTTGGTTTTTTTTATTGTTATTTTTTTTAAAAAAAAAATAGTTGTCTAACGCGTTCGTATTGATTATCCAACTGTTCTGTATAGATTATCCGACCATTTTTTTCTCTACTCTTTGCGAAAATCCTTCTCCAGTTTTTTTGTACTGACTATCCAACCGTTTTGTATGCCTTATCCAATCGTTTTCACTGATTATCGAAACATAATTTCTTTTCTTTTTTTTTCTCTTCTTTTGAGAAAAAATCTGTCCAATGTGTTCACACTGATTATTCATCCGACTTCTCGGTGATTGATGCTTATCCGACTTTTTTTCCTTGCTCTTTTAATGAAAATGATTGTCCGATTTTTTTGTACTGGTTATCCAACCATCTTGTACTACTTATCTAATTATTTTCAATGATTATCCAAATTGTTTGTAATGATTATCCAAATATATTTTTTTATTCTTTTTTTTTGAAGATGAGTGAATGTAAAAAATATGACTGGATAACAAGTACAAAGAAAATGGATAATCAGTCCAAATCGGTTGGATAGATCTCGTCGAGCGCTATAAAATTCATATATAATTCGTGTTCTAATTCTTTTCGGATCAAGAAATATATGTAATACAAGAATATCAATCTAAACTAAGTTGGTTATCCATCTTCTTTTTTCTTTTTCTCTTTTTTGAAAAGTGAATGTAAAAAATATGATTGGATAAAACAAAATAGGTAATTAGTCCAAACCGGTTGGATAATCAGTATGAACACAACGGATAATCATTTTTTAGTTTATTTATTTCTGCCCGTAGATTTAAATGCATTTAAAGTTCAAAAGAAACATTCAACCTTGATCTTATCGGAAAGATCTCATCGAGTACTATAAATTATATAATTCGTGTTATAATTCTTTACAGATCAAAAGATATAAGAAACATAACAATATGAATGTAAAATAAGTTGGTTGTCAATTTTCTTGAACTGGATATCCATCCAAATGAAGGTACAAATTTCTTTGTTTCTGCCCATCAAATTTAGTCATTTTTAAGTTTGAAAAAAAAATTCGATATGGATCTTGTTGGATAGATCTTGACGAGTACTATAATTTTCATGTACAACACGTTCTTTAATTCTTTACGGATCATGAGATATAGTCGTTTAAAGATTAGAGATATTTTTTAAAGGAGAGGGGAAAAAAAAGTCACAGGGACTAAACCTGCAAATTATAGGATATTATTTAAAAAAGTGAAAAAATGTAGTAATGACTAATAATGCAAAAAAAGTAGGGGGAGTATGGTGCTCTCGAGTATACTGGATAAATTGCCCCCAATTCTTCATATTCTCCTTGGATTTCTTCGATTCTCCTCCTCTTATCCCTCTCCTAAATTATCAAATTGGTTTCAACTTTCAACCCTTCTTCCATAATAAGCAAATCTTGACAATACACCAAAAGGGATCTTCAGTTTCACGTCGGCAATTCATTCTTCCGGCGTTGGCTGCCCTTTATTAGAAATCATATTCCAAGAGTTTCGGCGGAAGTATCCCTGCTAACGGTGAAAGATCCAACGGCCGTCCTTCACTCTCTCGATCCGCCTCCCCTTCTTTATTCAATTTAAATTGAATTTGAACTTTGAAGACTTGGGAATCTTGAAATTTTTTTGCTATGGGTTTGCTAAAAACTATTGTTTTTTAATCTCAAGCACGAGTTTTCAAATTTTTGAATCTCTGATTTGTGATTCTTGTGGACTTTCTTGTTGAATCAACATGGGATGCTTGTGAATTTGGGAGGCCGATACTGATTGAATCTGGAGTCTGGACTAGATTTAGGGGGAAAAAAAAAGATACTTTCTTTCGTGTGGTTAAATTTGATTAATAAAAAATCGAACCCGAGTACACCGAACTCTTAATCGGTCAGGTACAGTTCGGTGTATTATAGTTCGCGGTTCGGTTTCAGACGGGTTTCGTGCGAGAAAAATTCTTAACCCGAACCGAATTTCACCCGAACCGCCCGAACTGACCATCCTAATTATTAAGCAAATTATGTGTTCTTTGTATTTTGCAGTTATAATAGGAAAATGGTAATCAAAACTGTGCGGGATTATTCCATACGATTTCCGATCTAATTACGGAACTTATTAGTCATCGTAATAAAAAAAGGAGTCGGATTATTTCACGCGAATTGGAGTTAATTAATTTGATAACCCTATAAATTGGGTAGATAATTACTTTCAATAGCCACTGTTACCAAAAAAAAAATATATAGCTAATATACTTCTCAAGCGCACAAGGTGGTGAGCTCCGGCATGAATCAGACGTCTACTTCGACGATGATGATGTACCCATTTGATGCGTCGATGAAAAGGAAGACATGAATTCCTTTAATAATTGGTAAATTTTCTCATCTTACACATATTAAAACAACTCTCCTGGGAGGTATTATCTTCGGTTTTTTCTTTTATAATTTTTTTTTGTAAAGAACATCATATCACTGTCGAACTCCGCGCTTCACCGTTAGAGTCTTGAAAATGATCACCCAAAGAGAACCATGAAGTTTCGATTCTGAACATTTTATATTGATTTATGTTTTTCATTGATCAAGGTTCCTGTTGCCTCATTCCATCTCTTGTAGTTTTGCTTCGTGTTTTCATTGCTTAATAATCCGGGAAAAAAATGATCATTTGCCCGGTGATTGTGAATTCAAATTGAATACAAGTGGTTTTTTTTTTTTTTTTTTGTTTAATTGACAAGCTATTTTCTCAGAAAAATATGCACAGAACTTTCGAGAGGTAAAATGGCTCTATCTATTCATTAGTAACATTTTTGGTGTCTAATATATTGCAGGAAGCGACAAAACTAAGGATGACAAAGCATTATACTTTGAGGGGTGCAATTTTGATAATTTAAAGTAATTCTGGTGTATGTAGAGCCATTTGAGTATGTGTGTGTGTGTGTGTGGAGTTTCTCAAAAACTTAATTGTTTGAGTGAAACTTAATATGTTGTACTTACCGTGACAAGTGGTTAGACAATTTTATCGATGTCTTCATATAAAAAGGCAAACAATTGTCACATATTATATTTGTATTTCCTAAGTTATTTGTTGTAATAATACAGGTTTTTTTTTTTTTTTTTTTGGTATGTCTCAGGGAAACAACTAGTGAACTGGAGAACAAAATAGAAGCAACATCATAAAGAGGTAAAGGCCGATAGGTGAAGAATTTGGTAACAAGAAAAGAGATCCCTTGAAGAACTACGTCCCTGAATGAATCTCTCCATTTCCGAAATTCGGTTGTTTCTATTTTTTTTTTTTAATAAATCTATCACACTCCAAATAAATATGGGTAAACACATCTTTACAAACCACCTATATGGGAATTGAACTCGGTTCATTTGAATGACTAAACCAAATCCCGTTGACACTTTATGGGTTTCATATTTTGCTTTTTACATTTATGTTTTTTTTTTTTTGTAACAGGATGAGTATAACAACATTAAAATGAATCTATTAATAAACATTTGTAAGAGAATTTTTTATAATAATTATTTTTAATAATATTTGGATAATTGCTAATACCTCTAACAAACGAAAATTTCAGTAGCGGCACATAATGATGTGGAAACCATAAAAAAGCAGATGTTGTCCATCTATCCGAACAGGAGACTTTGGAGTTTGGATAGCACATGAAATCAAAACATAGTGTAAACAGTGATGAAAGTAAGTTTGCTCTTAATTTTCTCATAAGTGTTCCATCCTAGGTCAGTGTAAGTCGAAACTCAAAATAAAATAAAAAGTGTCCCTCCTGTGGTGCTAAAAATTGCAGACTTGTGAGTTCGGTTGCATAACGCGGTAATAGACTTCAAGATCTTTAGTAACAACATTAATGACAAGGTATAAAATCGTGCATTCCATGTATTCATTAAAGTTAATGCTGATTTTTTTTAATTAATGCGGATTTGATCAAAACTAGAGTAAGAATCATGGTTAATGCGGAAAGTTTAAATTTAACATTAGTCAAATTTAATGCTAATTTTTTTTAACCAAAAATTTGAATATAATCGAAATTAA
The DNA here is from genome assembly GCA_949775105.1 of Oldenlandia corymbosa var. corymbosa. NCBI lineage: Eukaryota > Viridiplantae > Streptophyta > Magnoliopsida > Gentianales > Rubiaceae > Oldenlandia > Oldenlandia corymbosa. The sequence goes on along the minus strand of OX459123.1, from coordinate 22,019,787 downwards.
AATTAATGCCAACATGAATTTTTGCATTAATCAAATTAATGCTGAAATTTTTTATTCGGCCAAACGAAAAGTAGTGTAAGTATTATTTTGCTCATATTATTGATTTTTTTTATCCGGTCAACTTAGAATTATAGTATGTATCATTATAGTTAATATTAAATCTTTTTGGAATATGGCAACAAGCCGTGTTAATGTTAAACTTTTTTCATCCGGTCAACTTAGAATTATGGTATGTATCATTATTTTGCTCTTTTCTCCCGTTGCTGTCATCTTTGGAATATGAGTGGAGATTCTAGAAAGGTTAGGCCCGAACCAGTAGTAGAGGAGAGATCGAAGTGGCTAAACACGTGTAGTGTAAATATGACCGGCAACCGAAACACCGCGAAACAGAAGAAGCGAATGGCCAAAATGGAAAAAAGAAGCGGTCCAATCAGTATCTGCCACGTCACTAATTTTAGGGGGAAACTGGCAACAAACCGTTCCACAAATGAGGATTCACGTCTTATATTACTTAGATTAGATATATATAGTATATTATACTAAGAGAGAAGTCATGGAGAGAAAACAAAACTTTTTCTTATGCTGCCACATATGATAAAATCTTATGTGGCATTTTTTAATGTATTCTCCCAAATTTATCCTATAAAATTATTCAAAGAGTCCTTTTAGTTTTTGAATAAAAAAGAAATACAATACTTGCCTTCAATTAGAACAACTTAGATGTTAGCTACTAATGTGACTGCATTCATCGGTTTCAAGCTCACCGGTTGCTAACTAAAAAAGGTCGACTATTATCTTTACTTACAAAATTAATCATTTAAACTAAAAAAAAAAACAAAATTTTGCTATTTCTTTCTCCGGTTAATTTTGTCTCTCTTTAAATCTCTTATCTCTAAATTTTTCGAATTAACTCCTCCTTACAATATAATAAGTAACAGCGGTCAGCGATCTGAAGTTTAAGAAGATTATGCATATTATGAAGTAAATGAATAAAAGTGGGGTGAGTAATAATGAAATCTCCCAATAAATTTATAATACCTTTTAGGACTCTGAATTGAATGAATGATGACTGTACGATATTTTAGGCAATATGTGGAGTACATAACCAAATTTGTACAAATATTCCATCAAAATTAATTAAAAAATTTGTATTTAATTAGTGAATGAGAATCGTGAATAAGTATTATGGTTTAGTATATATCATTTTTATCCCGAAATCATGAATTAAATTTTACTCCTAGATACCAAAAGAAAATCAACATCAGTCTATTAAACAAATTCAGACAACTATAAAATGAATAAATAGTTAAAGATTAGGAACTTAATCGATATCATTTATGCGCTCTCTCTCTCTTTTCTTTTTTTTTTTTCAAAACACTAATCTATTATAGGTTTTTTTTTGTGACATTAAACTCTGAATTGGTCAAAGTTCTATAAGATTTTTGCTTAGATGTTGGTATATTTATGTATAGATACGTAGCCAACTTTTAGTTTCAGTTTTGATTAGTTTTATTCTTCAATAGTATTTTTTTCATGAAAAAAAAGTGAGAATTGAAATATGAAATTTAACATTATTACTATTATAACATGATTAAATAAGTATAAATTTTATACCCCGCACAGCGTGCGGGTAATATCTAGTTTTCGCCTATACGGGCTTTTATAACAGTTGCAACAGAGATGCCCGTTCAAAAGTTCAACATTTGCTTCCTTCAATTTTTCCTCTTTTATTTTTTGGGATGTTCTGACATGTAATCAATTTTTTTTTTAATTTTTTCAACGGAACACGAAAAACAAAACAAATAGAGTCTAATTCAAACAGCAACTTCCCTAACATGAAATGTGGACTTGTGGATATTCATTTCATTCCCTCATCGAAGCCCAGCAGTAACTTGCAAGAGTCCAAAATTTTCTTGCAAGCCCAGCTTGATCATATTCCGGGCTCCTCTTGTCAAAAATTCTTCCGGTTACTTTCATTGGACTGGAGCTAAATTCCTCAGTGACATCTTGGGTGGGTCTTCTGGCCGTTGTACCTTTGCTTCCAGTAGTGCGATTTATCCTTCCATTCTCAGAGGAACTGAATTAATTTTGACACCGGAACCGATCATTGGTCCACCCCAGCTTCGTGTCTAGACTGTGGTTTTTTACAATTCCTCTTAAAATCATAGGCAAATTCGCTGTTGATTCCGATTAGCCAGGTAAATAAATTTTACCCAAATTTTGATTATTGGTTTTTTAGGGTACCGCTGACTATTGTTGTGATCGAATTTTTAATTGAGTTGATGATTGTTCTATGAATGGGTTTTGGATTTTTCCGAAATTGTGAATTTGAAGTGGGCTAAGTTTTTTTTTTTTTTTGTTGGAAAAGAAGTGGGCTAAGTTCATTCACTGCTTCAGCCGGCACCACTCTAACTAGCAAACCTCTACCGGCATGCTCTTGTATTTGTTGTTTATTTGTTTGATATGGTTTATGGATTTATGCTGACCATTTGAACTGGGAAGGTTTTATAAGTTTAATTAATTGATATAATTAATCATTTTATTCTTCTTAATTGAATTATCTTCTTAAAAACTTGCTTTAAAATACTCTGGAATATACTTGCATATGGTACCAGCCAAGAAATGATGCATTTATCCTTGATGAGTTCATGACTACGAAAGATGAGCTACATGTGGTAAAGCCAACAATTGTCAATAGCTATTTGAAGTTCTCGGAAGTCTGAACTATCTCTTTACTCTACTCCCTTGGAAGCTCTTCTAGAACACATGATTACCAGCTTTTTTATAAAATATTGTGATTGGAAATTGATACTCCCCTTCTCATTATTTTGGGTCATTTTAAAACTTGTGATGCAGGGAATCCATTTTGAAAGCGGAGCACAAGGTCTTTCAGTTGTAATTTCTAAATTATGATATTCTTTTCTTCTTCTTTTTTTTTTTTTTCCAGTCGCATGATTACAATCACACTCCCGTCTCAAATAATTGTCATGTTCGGATTTTCAATATACAGCTTATAGCCTCATACAACATAGTTTGTTGCATATTATAGTTTGCTACCATTCTAAACTCACCTTTATGCATAATTACTAGACAAATGGTTGAATATTTGGATTACTATAGGTTAGGCTACACTACTCAATGTTTTGTACTTACTCATTAGTTAGTTAATGCAGATGCATATTGCTACGTTTACTACAAGCAACGTATGTTTTACAAAATGATTAAATAACACAGGAGCAATAAGACTTTTGCTCCGAATTAATTAGCCTGTTTGTATATGGTTTACGAAATGATTAAAATAACACGAAGTAATAAGACTGTAGCTCCAAATTAGCCGGGTTAAGCTTACCTACCTAGTAGGCTAGTACTATCTTAATATTTCTTTTTTTCTTTTTTTTTTCATAGGAATTTTAATATTATAATAATTTTATTGCTTAGGATTCTGCAGGATAACCCATTCCATAAAAAAACTATACCCTAGAAATCAGGCTAAATATCAGCACAACTACTTTGAAATAAGGTAATCTGTTCACCAAAAAAAAAGAAAGAAATAAGGTAATCAAGTACTCCCTCCGTCCCATAATTATTGTCCAGTTTGGATTTTTATTTTTAGTTCATATTGTACTAAAAGTGAAATTTCAAAGTGGACAATAATTTTGGAACGGAGGGAGTACTAACTACCAATATGAGAGGTGAGATTGTGATAATTATTCCAATATTTGATTAACATATATACCTTTCAATTATTCATAAGGATAACTATAGTCACAAAACGAATAATGGATATAACCGAATAAAGTTCAAAATATAAAATGAAATTAATGTTATTGATGAAGCGGAACACTGGCATCGATAAAAGATTGTATTTTTTGAATGAGTCACATTAATTAATGTAGCTTGGAAGCTTGGAGCATTTCACATTACATTTATACTAGATACATATATCATCTTCTTCTTTCTTTAAACATATTACATAACCTATTTTCCACCATGTTAAATCATTGGTTATTTAGTTTTAGTAACCAGAATAATCCATGCTAATGCAATATGAGAAAAAGTTTCCAAAATCAACTCCTAAACAGAAGCAATGTCCCTTATGGTCGTATTTGTACAGCTTATTAAAGGTTTGGAAATAAACCCGACATTTAATCATCACTAGATATTTGGGATAAAACCCAAACAATAATAATTTAAATTTATGGTTGAGATTCCTAAATTAACACAGCACGAAAGAGATATTAGGAAATCTAGAATTAGAAATTGTGGAGGGGGAATGAAGATAGCCAATTACAAAATTCCAATTCCTTTTCTGGTCCATCCACATTTCATATTCAAATCATTTCCTGCCAATATTCTGCTGTCAATGATTCATCAACTTTCCTTCAATAGCCACAGACGTCATATTTATTTTTTTCAGCACACAAAAAGGCATCCAGCAAAAGGGGGGAGAAATCTGGAATAAAATCAAACAAGGCCAAAACTTAACAACAATAAGCTGTCTGATAACGTTTTTGGCAGATTCACAATGAATCATGAAGTCCTTTTTACAGGCTAACATTTTGCTGTACCCAAAAGCTTCGCACTTAAGATTTCAAAAAACAAAATGAAACTTCCCACCCAAAAGCTTACAAATGAAAGATAGATCACCAAAGCTTCGCTTTATTTAGCCTTTTCCTAGATTTTCCGTTGGCAAACCTCCTTTTCATTCTCTCTCAACTTAACAGCTCGTCCTAAATTTAATTTCTGAGGTTTCAAAAGACTAATAAAGAATAGTACAACCTTATTTTTTCTGGATAAGGTCACCAGAATGCTTGATAAGTCCTTGACTACCAAGAAAAAAAAATTATGTCCAACAGAATATAACAAGTTGACCCTTCGAGCCCATGTTCCAAAGAATCATATACACTTCATCTTCCTCATATTATCATAAGCTCCAGCTTTCTAAACTGTCACTTCTTTTAGGCCTCAACACCACACACACGGGCCCCACGTCTCCCTAATATTTTCAATATATATTCTGAGCTTTGGTGGGTCCCACTTGTCATGTGCTACTATTCTCTCAAAAATAACACTCCATAATCTCTAGTATTTGCCAGTTTTTTTTTGCTCTGTTCTCTTCCCTCCCTCTCTTCAACCCCCACTAACTCACACACACTGCAGAGGAAAAGAACACCAAAACCAAAACCACCCCTTCTTTCCTCCATCCTTTTCTTCCCCTTTCCTCCATTTACCAATGCATTCATAACAGGCTTTTTGCAATTACCAAAAAACCTTTCTTTTTTACTCCAAAGATTCAATCTTTGTAAAAGATGGAGCCCCATTCTGGGTTCAAGTTTGCAGCTTTTGTACTATTTCTTGGGTTCTCTACCTTCTTCTTTGCTGCTGAGTCTCAAACAAGCGCCGGTGATGCTGGGGTGATGTTGGAACTGAAGAAGAGTCTCAATGCACCTGATTCACTTGGATGGTCTGATCCAGATCCTTGCAAATGGGATCATGTGGGTTGCTCTGAGGACAAAAGGGTCACCCGGATTCAGATAGGAGGCCAATCTTTGACAGGTACTCTTCCTCCCAGTCTCTCGAATCTTACTCAACTAGAGAGGCTAGAGCTTCAAGTGAATAACATTAGTGGGCCTTTACCGAGCTTGAATGGTTTGAGTTCACTCCAGGCCTTACTTATTAATGGCAATCAGTTTACTTCCATTCCTGCTGATTTTTTTACTGGGATGTCTTCGTTGATTACCGTTGAGATTGATAAGAACCCTTTTTCTGCTTGGGAGATTCCTGAGAGTCTTCAAAACTGTTCCACATTGCAGAATTTTTCTGCCAATAGTGTGAATATTACAGGGACACTTCCCAGCTTTCTTGGCCCTGATGGGTTCCCAGGGTTACTAAATTTGCATTTGGCTCTTAATAATCTAAATGGTGAACTGCCCTCCAGTTTCTCTGGATGGCAGCTCGAGTCTTTGTGGTTGAATGGGCAGAATCTTAGTGGAGGAATCGATGTCATTCAAAATATGACTGATTTGAAGCAAATTTGGTTGCATTCTAATGGATTTTCTGGTCCGTTGCCTGATTTTTCCGGTTTAAAGGTGTTAGAGGATTTGAGCATTAGGGATAATTCTTTTACTGGTCCTGTTCCCTTGAGTTTGGTGAACCTTGATTCCTTGAAAGTGGTTAATTTGACTAATAACTTATTCCAAGGACCAATGCCACAGTTCCATGATACCGTGTCTGTGGATATGACCGCTGGTACTAATAGCTTTTGTTTGCCAAAGCCTGGTGCTTGTGATCCTCAAGTCGATACATTGCTTTCGATCGTGCAATCAGTGGGTTATCCAAGACGTTTGGCTGAGAGTTGGAAAGGAAATGACCCTTGTGGTAGTGGTTGGTTGGGGATCACTTGTAACAATGGAAGCATTACTATTGTCAATTTAGAGAAGATGGGTCTGATTGGTACAATTTCTCCTGTGTTTTCTTCTCTTAAGTCTCTGCAGAGGTTGGTTCTTGCCAACAACAATTTCACGGGTACTATCCCGGAGGAGCTAACTACCCTTCCTGTGCTTAATGAACTGGATGTGTCAAACAATAACCTTTATGGAAAAGTTCCTGTTTTTAGGGGTAACTTAGATTTGAAAACCGGTGGGAACCCTGACCTCGGCAAGGACAAACCAAGTCCTCTTCCCGGCTCTCCAACTTCAGGAGATAAATCTGATTCTCCACCTGGAAATGATAATCCTGGTATGCCCGGCAGACATAAGAAATCCAGGGTTGGAGTTGTGATATTCTGTATACTTGGAGGTATCTTTGTACTGTTTTTGTTCTGTTTAGCAGCTTTTTATTTGTACAGAAGCAGACAAAAGCGTTCGAGCAGAGTGCAAAGCCCCAATGCCATGATAGTTCATCCTCGTCATTCGGGGTCTGATAATGACAATGTCAAGATCACCGTTGCAGGATCGAGTGTCAGTGTTGGTGCAGTCAGTGATATTCACAATACTCCTACCAGTGAGACAAGTGATATACAAATGGTTGAATCAGGAAACATAAAGATTTCTATACAAGTACTGAAGAATGTGACTAACAACTTCAGTGAAGAGAATATATTGGGTCGCGGAGGTTTTGGGACTGTCTATAGAGGTGCTCTGCACGATGGAACTAAAATTGCTGTCAAGAGAATGGAGTCGGGAGTGCTTGATGGTAAAGGGTTGGCTGAGTTTAGATCTGAAATTGCTGTTTTAACTAAGGTACGTCACAGGCATCTGGTTGCACTTCTTGGATTTTGTATTGATGGAAATGAGAAGCTCCTTGTGTATGAATATATGCCTCAAGGGACATTAAGTAGGCACTTATTCAACTGGGCTGAAGAAGGATTGAGACCTTTAGAGTGGACTAAAAGATTAACCATTGCCCTAGATGTTGCTAGAGGAGTTGAGTACCTACATGGATTAGCCCATCAAAGCTTCATTCACAGAGACCTAAAGCCCTCCAACATTCTACTAGGAGATGATATGAGAGCTAAAGTCGGAGATTTTGGACTTGTACGGCTGGCCCCTGAAGGTAAAGCCTCCTTTGAAACAAGGCTTGCCGGCACATTTGGTTACTTGGCACCAGAATATGCAGGTACGTTCTTTTCCAATGACTCAACATTACAGCACAATTTTGGTTTCTCTGTTTTGCGTTGTGCAGTATGGAGAAATTTGTCTTACATTTCTTTGAACCTTTAGTTGGTTGTTTCTGGGGTTCCAGACCCATTGTATGCATTAAGGAAAGAACCTACTCTGCATTTATTCCCCACACCCATCTTTGCATTGTTAAAAACTTTAAGATAATGAACTTGTTATTAGGTCCAGTTCGTTCTTTCTGCAAATGTCTTGTTCCAAGATCATGAATTTGCTCTCAATTATTTTGGATAAAGTTTAGAAAAGTATACACCATATTCTATAGCAAGAGTTCAGAATTTTAATAATCATCTTCCTTGGTGAAAATTCTTTGTCAGTACTTTGTGATGTGAATGATTGTTGGTCTTTTGCTATGTTTCGTCTTAATTTTCAAATGTAACATTTTCCTTCACTTGTTTAAAGAATTGCTGATCGTTTTTCTGTTTTCTTGCTTTTGGCAGTGACGGGAAGAGTAACCACTAAAGTCGATGTGTTCAGTTTTGGTGTGATCTTGATGGAATTGATCACAGGGCGGAAGGCTCTTGATGAAAGTCAACCAGAGGAAAGCATGCACCTTGTTACATGGTTTAGAAGAGTGTGTCTCAACAAAGACATGTTCCGCAAAGCAATTGACCCAGCAATTGACCACAATGAGGAAACCTTGGCAAGTATCAGTACTGTTGCTGAGCTTGCAGGACACTGCTGTGCACGAGAACCATATCAAAGGCCTGACATGGGTCATGCTGTCAATGTACTATCTTCTCTAGTAGAGCTCTGGAAACCATCTGTTCAAACTACAGACGACATATATGGCATTGACTTTGAAATGTCATTGCCGCAAGCATTAAAGAAGTGGCAAGCTGAGGGTAGAAGTAACATGGACTCATCATCTTCTTCCTATCTTCCAAGCTTGGACAACACTCAGACAAGTATACCAACCCGGCCATATGGATTTGCCGAATCTTTCACATCTGCCGATGGTAGGTGAGAGTTCAGACAGCACTGCAGTCAGCTTTGGTGGTTGGTTCATCCTGTTCATTCTTTTTTACTTCGTTCTCACTGTAAGTTTATGTATCCCCTGGTTCCCATTCCTTCTTTTCATCAGAACTTGCATCAAGTGGGATATTTAGTAGTAATTATGTCTTAGGTTATTTTTTTCTTCCGTTATTTTTTATGGGATCATTAGTTTTTATCATCTGATTGCCTGGATGGTTTAATTAAAATCAAATGACTTGTGACCTCCGCAAGGCATTTCAAGTAGTAGTTCAATTTTGTCAATGCTCGTGATATCAAGGGACTTGCTTATTCTCTTGAAAAGCACAGGAATTTTCATCTTATTTCTGTTTCTTGTGGAAATGATTCTATGCACATGGACCAGTTTTTTTTTTTTTTTTTTTTTGCTTTTCTACTAATTTTAAGTGGTCCTCTGCAAAACAAGTTAATTGCTTATTAATATTCATTGTTTGGAGTCCTAAAAATTGAAAGAATCATTAAGAGATTGAAAAATGCTTGCATAAAAGCACTTGGGACCTATTCATTCTGGGTCCATACTATGAGCTGCCATCCTGATAGATAGCATTAATGCGCATGTATGGAAAAATACAACAGCCAGAGCCAACAAAGGGGTCACTGGATGCCTGCCATTGCTGGGCACACATGGTCCCGAACAGGATTACAATCTTGAGCATTTCATATGTGCATTACCTTTTCTTCCTTAATACGCATTCAATCTACCTTTTTAATTTCTGACTTGATTTTGAAAAACCAATAGGAAAGGCCTTTTCAGCTTTCCCAAACAGAAAACATACCTGTAAAACTACACAAAGCAAAAGATTTGGTTGTCTTTGAGATGAACTGAACGAACAAGATGTAACATATTTCACGACCGTAGCCGATGATATTGCACATGCATCTTAGTCCATAATCTCAGTGCAGTTTTCTCGCAACAAGAACGTACTAGATAAGCAATTAACCTCAGTATTAAAGAAAATGAGAACTTGCCTGCCAACTTTAATAATGATTTCGTATCTTCTATTCCCATATTTAGTATTTCTGGACAGTTTTAAAGCCACAACTGAAAAGGGTTCATCATAAAGTCACCAAAAATGATGATGCACGTAGTTCTTATAAGTAAACGGACAATTTTTCGTGTGGTGTGTCTGATTCATGTAAGCTTTACCAAAGCTATTATACACCCACATCATTGTCACATAACCCTGACGAATACAGAGCAGTTATGGAGATGCTGAGCTTTAAAAAGAAATGTAACGAATAATGCAACCTAACCCTTTGAACTTCATCATGTTTGGCAATCAACTGCACTTGAAAAAGTCTGCAATAATTCTAGATGATCTTACTACACTACAACAAACTTCCATTTCTGGATAAGCAGCTAAGGTTATCTTCAGAATTCTGCCATTGTCAATCACCAAATTCTCCTCCATAATTCAAAATGATTTGGTAATTAAGAAACCTTAATGTATAGAAGTTAGTATTTTGGTGGGACTCTTCTCTTCTTCAATCCTAAACTATGAACAGATTTTGGTTGAGGTGGGCAATTGTGTTTTATTTTATTTTATTTTTTAATTCTTTGCCCCCCTCCCCAGCCTAATCATCCATGTGATATGAAGCTAAAATGCTGTTGCTGTCGTGTATTACCACATGGCTTCATATTTTTCTGCTACCAATAATGATGCCATTTTCTGGGCTGTATCTGATCTGTTGTTCCTTGTTCAATATTTTTCTCTTTTGTTTGGGGGGTTAAATTTTCCAATTTTTTAACGTTATTCTATTGCAATATCTGTCGTTGTTCATGACGCATATGAACCAGAAACGGTATTTTTATATTGTGGGCGTCAACACCAACTATATTTTCTCACATGCAACTCAAAATTGCCGCTCTCATTCCCTCTGAATCCATCTGTCTTTCTTCGTCAAAGACAAATAATCCAAGAGAGTAAAGTTAACCGACTTGCATGAATGGGTCGTATTTATTTATGTATCAAACAACAAGAAATTGGAACTTTCATGATCTATTCAAAAGTAAAACTTGTACTTTACGAAAGAAATCTTTTATACACAAAAAAAAAGAGGGCTAATCTCTCTTCCAAAATATTGGAGAAAGCTATGGACTGGTTGCTCTTTGATGCTGGGAAAATGACGTTGAGACTCGTCTTCATCGGTGGTAGGTTACTAAGGTTAACGCTTTGAATATTTTTTGTGACAACTTGATAAATCCAAAAGTTAGAAAATAAGGGGGAATTGGTACGTATTTTCACTAAACTAAGATATTTGAAGTGAGAGGAGATCGATAGATACATTTGTAGAAGTCACAGAATTGATATTTTTATTAATTCGTGATTATGTGTTATACTTTTGGTTAAGTTTGGCGGCAATGGAATTAACGCAAGGCTCAATAACTTGTAGAGTGAACTTTGATTTTTTTTTTTTAATAAAAAATTTCTACTAAGGTATGCACATATAATTAAATTATCATTGTATCGTATTAATACTGATTTTGATATGAACATAATGTTAAAGAAAAAAAAAGTTTAAACTTTTGAACACCCCATCAACAAAAAATCATAATTTAACATGTGATTAGTTTGATGTGAGTTAATCAGAAAACGAGCAGTGTTGTAAGTTGTTGCAGTTATTTTTTTTTTTAAAAAAAAGAGCAGTGTTCTAATCTTAAAAAATGGTAGACTAGTAATTAACCTATTTATTTTCTTTCCAATCCTTTGCGAAGAAATCCACTTGTTCTTTATAATTTTGTTTTGCAAGTAAATTTTTTTTTTCTTTTATTAACTATGAAAGGATATTCCAATTCTTGGACCATTTGGGTCATATGGATTGACCAACATATATAGAGAGGCAGGCTTTGCTTGGTCGCCTAGTTGTCTCTGCAATATTTCTCCAATCAATTAATATATCCCATTAAAAGAGAAGTCCAACAGAGAAAAAAATGTTGAGGTATCGCGTTGTAGTTAGAAGTTTTAACTCCAAAATACCTTAAGTCGAATTACGTTGTATTTCTTAAAAAAAAAATTAACCATATAGTAAAAGCATGTTCCTATTATAAATGTATATAAAAATTAATTTATCTTATTGTCAGATGGAGAAATTTTAATTAAGTGTGCTCTAATTCAATATTTATTTTCAAAAAAAAATGTTAAATTTTACGGGTAAAATTAAGATAAAGAATCCAAACGAAATATATTTTTTACATTTATATTGAATCACTCTAATACCAATATTTTTTAAAAAATAAATAAATAAATTGAAACTCTGCCAGTAAAAATGACGAGAAAATCCAAGTAAGATATTTTTCTTATATTCAAACTCAATTATTGTAATATCTATCTTATTAAAAAATATTAAAATTTAACGGGTAAAATTACGGGAAAAAAAATCCAGTACAACATTCTTTTTATATTTAAGCTCAAAGAAATTTAAATTATAAAAATATTATTACTACTTAAGTTTTAAACATCTTTTTTTAATTACTCTTCATTTATTCTTTATATCATCCGTTTTTCTTTAATCAACCATTAATCGAATACGTAGTATTTTCTTCATAACTAGTAATTATTTTAATAATACATTTAGTATATTTTGTGCACCATACGAGAGAGTCTAGCTATTATATAAAGTGTGTCCATTTGGTTTTTAAGGCTGCAATCGGGCTGTTCAACTCGTGACTTGGTCCATATCCACGCTCAAGCTTAAGATGAAATAAATTGGCAGATTATTTCTGGAGACTTAACTAACGTAGTATTGATAATATAGATACGAACACTAGTTTAATTTATTTGTCAATTAAAAGATAAAAAGAACTGTTTTATTCATCAATAATCACATCTATCGTTATTCCACTTCCCTAAATAAGTTCGCTAGCTCTATCAATTTTTTTTATAAATTCTTTTATTGAGTGACTTAAGACTTAGCTCTTTATCGTCCTCTTCTCCTTTCGCGCATTGCCTTTTTTTTTTTTTTTTTTTTTGTTTCTTGTTAATTTGTTATTATCATCTTGTGTGTTAATCATTTTTAGTTATTAGTTCATTAACATCAATATTTTGTACTACTTTGAATGTTGAAATTGAAATCAGCGCCTCACAAGTCACAGTAGAACGTGAGGATCATTTCCTTAGAATTAAAGACTTCATTGTTGGTGAGTTGCATGCCTTGTCCAAATATTCCTTCGCTCTTTTAAGTATATCCCCTCCTAATGAAACACCGATAGTATAAGACCAAAACATGAATCCTCTCTGTCTCAAACTAGTAGTTCACTTTTTATAGATAATATATTTTATCTTTTTATATTTATTCAAGAGTGTTCTTAATTTTTTGATAATGTACCTATAATACCTCCCAAATCAATATCAAAATTGGCCTCTCTTTGAGTTTAAACCTCCCCTCAAAATTGGTCTCTACACATGATGTTACCGAACACAAAATCTAGCAGTCAAAGTTAATTTGCCCTTGCAATTTGTGATATTTAAATTAGTTAGCAGTTAAACATAACAAATACTATTACTTGACAAGCCATTTTTGAATGTTTTTGATGGCATTAGATACTTAGAATCGACAATATCTAGATTAGTTGATTTCCAACAACGCTAACTTCCACAATTGACTATAATCTTCAACCATATCCCTATCGATCGACCTTAGCTATCCTATTGGGGTTTGATAATCTTCATACTAATGTTGAAATTGAAACTTTTGCCTCTTAGATGAATAGAACGTGAGGATCATTTTCTTAGAGGTTGCATATTCCTAATCAGATATTCCACATTCTTGGTAGAATAAAAAAAATAATGACTCCCTTATTAATAAATGTATATTCTTAGTTAGCTTGCATTATTTCATTTGTCTATATAGTTTCATTAATAATATCATTATTTTGGGACTTTCTCGCTTCAATCCGGACTAGTCGGAGTAATTATATCAAACAGCAGATATACGTAATATACCAAAACATAATATCATTATTTTTTTTACACGCAGTTCAGAATCACTTTTCTGACTCATCCCAGTTGAGCAAATGGGAATACCACAGTTCCTGACTTCCTTCTTCATTGGCTATGAAAATCAATAAGGTTCCTCTGTGTCTTGTTACCAAATAAAAATCTAACAGTCAATTTAATTTAGCTTCAACTTGTGATATTTAAACCAGTTGCACCAAAAATTAAACAACATCAACGTATTACTTTGGCATATGCATGACCGTGAAAATAGTAAGAACAATATTATTCTGTTGGCACGTCATCGTCAACTCATTTACGAATTTCTTCGTAGCGTTACTTATTATAGAGAAAGAACATCTAGATTAGTTTGATTTTCAACAACCTATAACGTATACATTTGACTATTAATTTCGACTATGTGAATATCCCTACCGACCCTAGCCCATAATATTTGTGTTTGATTAACTTGGTGTACATAAGTTATTGACTAGCTAAATCATACTAATGACGCGATAGCTAGTTCGAATTAAGTTCAAATTCTTCCTTCTTTGATTACTATGAATAACTATGGATTAACATATCCGTCCTGTCAAAATATCTAGAAAGTTGTTCTTTTTTCTTTTTGGAGGAAATAGCATTTATGTTTTAAATTAAAAAACACATCAAATATGATTTTATTTGATTTTTTTGGGACGGAAAGAGTGTTTCATATGATGCCAGTTAAAACTTAAAACAAGAATAGTGCTATGACCGACCATGGTGCAAACGTAGAAAACGTAGAATAGGCCAATAGGGTCAAAATATTTGCCGTGTATTTGTAACTGTTTAGATCTCTCCTACTTTTTCTTTTTTTTTTTCTTTGTGTTTGGGGTTTTTGGTTTCTTACCCATTCAGAAAGATCATACCTTTCTGATCATTTTACGCTGAACCGCGTCCGATCTTTGCTTCCCGATCGGGTATAACATTTTTGCCGAGTGAATTTTCCACCATTTTTGCCGAGTGATCTTGCAATATCTAAATCCTAACCACTTTTTAGTAAGAAAAAGTTGCAACTTAAGACAGTTGATTAGATCTGCGTACGGGTTAAATAAATAAAAAAAAAAAGAGTAGATGATACAAGTCATATTTATGGAATAAGTATGATAATTTTATTTTGCATTCCCTAAAAAGAAATCCTAATTCTGCCTCTTTACACAAGTTAGTAAAGTTAAATTTGATGCTCGATATTGTTTAAATTAATGATGCTTCCAAACAAAGAAATGTGATTCAATTTCAATGATATTCATCGGATTGGAGGAGCTGTAGAGACTTCACACTTGGCAACATGCTAAAAGCTCTCAAGAAATGAAACAAGAGAATTGAAAGACAAAAAGAAAGTAAAAAAAGGACATGGTAAACGTTGTGAATCAGGGAAGTCACACAAAGATGATTTATGGTCACAAAATCTCTTTTCGGCAAATGTAGGATTATAGTAATTCTTTTCATTTGATACATATGAACAATAACATTTTCCATGGCACTCTCGTAAGAATGATAATAATTCTTAATGGAAACAAGACTCGTTAAATGAAAACGAGAAAATCCAAAAAATGGGCATGAACCATGTGAAATTCATGTTAGGAGCCTGATAATTTTCATTTTTTCACACTATGGAAAAAAAAAAATCAACAGGGCTCATCTCTTCTTTAATAACTTTTTTTTTTTAAAAAAAATGAAAAATATATATACACAGGATATTGACACGCTTCTGGATAAATTCACACGCTTATACAGTATGGCTCCACTCTGGCAGGTAGATTGACCAGATATAGCCCCCGGTCAAACCTTGAGCCGACTACGTTGTTTTTTTTATAGATATATATAATAATATTCTTAATACCAGTTAGAAATACAACTTTTACTAATATTTTAAACCCAGGAAACATTCGCCATAAAACGCTGCCCAATCGTGAACAGTTGGACTCTCATTGTCAAATCTTCAACGGTCAACGTTCAATTCCCCCCCCTACTATTTCCATTTCTAAGTTCTAGCCATAACATAATGCTATTCTTCCCAATTCCAATTCCCCATTTCTCATTCTTCTTCTTCTTTACTTTCCTTCATTTTGAACGTCTTCTTTTTCCTCCTACTATTTTCCTACCTTTGACCCAACCCACCCTGTCAAAAATTCTGTTCATCCCCACCATATATATATATGTATCATTGTTTAATTACTTCTTCATAATTCTTCACGCTGTTTTGTCTTCTTTGTTTATATCTATATAAAGTTTGTGTATTGCACGCTTACATTTTTATTACACATAAACACACACAACTTCCTCAAGTAATCATCATAATTGATATCCCTTCTCTATTCTAATTGGAGCTATATAAAGTAACCGGCTTTAAGCAATCAAAACTTCAGATTAGGCCAAGAATGATCTTTTCTTGGAGGCAGAAGAGAGCAAACCGCCGCAATGGTGGTGGGAAGAATGGGAATTCTGATGGGGGTATTGATTTGGAGTTATCCATTCCGACTCATTTCCGATGCCCTGTTTCTCTTGATATAATGAAGGATCCGGTGACATTGTCAACCGGGATTACGTATGATCGGGACAGCATTGAGAAGTGGATTGAGGCCGGCAATCAGACGTGTCCGGTGACTAATCAAGTGTTGAGGAGTTTCGATCTGATCCCGAATCATTCCATCCGGAAAATGATTCAGGATTGGTGCGTTGAGAAAAGGCCTTATGGGGTGGAGAGGATTCCCACGCCGCGGATTCCCATCACACCGTACGAGGTAACGGAGATTAGTAAGAAACTAGAGGCGGCAGCTGAACGGAAAGATGGGAAGAAGTGCCAGGAATTGGTCGGAAAGATCAAGGATTTGGCCAGAGAAAGTGAGCGTAATAAGAAATGTATTGTGGAAAACGGAATCGGGTTTGTCATAGCCTCATCATTCGAGTCTTTTGCAGCCGATTCAGTGGAGAAAAACGAAGAAGTTTTGAAGGATTTGTTGTCTGCATTAACTTGGGTAAACCCGCTTGGAATTGAAGGCCAATCTAAAATCGGATCATCAACTTCTTTGTTCTGCATTGCTCTGTTTTTAAACGGTGAGGATTTATCGTCCAGGCAGCACTCTGTAACCGTCCTCAGGGAATTACTTTCACATTCTTCCGACAAGAAATTCGCCGACGGCCTAATGGAAATCGACAGCGTTTTTGAATCCCTGTTCAAAATCGTTAAAGTTCCCATTTGCCCTGCCGCAACAAAAGCTTCTCTCATGGTGATTTACCACATGTTACAATCCAGAAGAAGTGAGAAATTAGCGTTGAAACTTGTGGAACTGGGCATGGTTGATTTGATACTGGAAATGCTTGTTGAGGGTGAAAAGAGCACATCAGAGAAGGCACTTGGGGTTCTAGAAAGTATCTGTAATTGGAAAGTGGGAAGAGAAAAGGCATGTGAAAACGCATTAACCATGCCAATTCTGGTTAAGAAGATTCTGAGGGTATCAGAATTGGCAACAGAATTTGCTGTCTCAACTCTGTGGAAGCTCTGCAAAGAGGTGGATGATGAGAGCCCTGTGATTGAAGCATTGCAAGTTGGAGCTTTTCAAAAGCTTCTGGTGGTTTTGCAAGTTGGATGTGGTGAAATGACCAAAGAGAAGATCACTGAATTGCTGAAGCTGATGAATCTGTTCAGAAGCAGATTGGATTGTTTTGATTCCTCATCAATGGGATTCAAGTATATTCAAAGGCCATATTGATTCATTAATCATTTAAAAAACAATTTTGACAGTTAAATCATTTGCTTTCTTTAGGAAAAGTTGTACATGAATATATACACACACATGATCACACACAGAAAGATTGCAATTTTAGTATTGTTTCGTAAACCATTGTACAAATCATACTGATTGTTTTGACAAAACCTAATCCCTGTTGGGAATTCACGGAGTTCTTTTCGATGATCTTACACTTGTACAGTAATCAGCTTATTGTTTGTCATGTTGATTTTTCTTCAATAAATTAAACCTTCTTTTTTCATTTGCTAATTGGTCAAAATCAGGCCGTCTCTTTATATATTTTATTGCACCATGTTCCCTTTTTTGGAAGGAGTCATAAGTAAGACTACTGTACTTTTGTCAAAAATTCGGCGCTAAATGATGTAAGATTATTAGTTGGATCAATGAATCAGTCTCCCCATTTTAAGTTTGAAATTTGGAGTACTAAAGCATTTCTTTTTTAAAAAAATAAAACTCTAAAAGGACCGAAATAATGAACATTAGGTACATTGAACAGTTGAACTACCTAGGGGGAGAAAATGGGCCGCTACCTTTTTTATGGTGAATTATTCTATGAAATTTTATTTTCTTTTCAGAAATTATTTGTGAATTTCCTCAGTCCTATATTTCCAAGGCATAATTTCAAATTTAACGGACCAAATTTAGTGAATAACACTTGCTCAAAAAAAAATAAGAAGAAGAAGAAAATTAAAATATCCCTTTTATAATCAGTTATGATAAAAACTCTATAAATTAATACTATTGGGTCTATAAAAATTTATTGATTTATAAAAATTATTATTATATTGATAAATTAATAATTATTATTTTATTGATAAATTAATATTTTATTACTTTAAGGATTGTTTTTCATTTTTATTAAGAAACAAATACTCGACTTTAATCTTAATTTCCATGTATTTATAACCCTTTTATTTTAAGTCAAAGATAAAATATTTTTATTACATATAAATTTCATGAAAAAAGCTGATTAGCCTCCTATTTTCTTAACCTTCTTAATTATTTTTAATATTTTAGATCATTATTAATTTATGATTTTCAGAAAACCTATATTTATATAATTTTTTTTAAAAAAATTATTATCTTATTAATTTATCAATTTTGTTTGACTTTTATACTGATCTCGAGCTGGGACCAAAGAAATTTATTACTTAATATAGTTTATTAATTTATAGAGTATTAATTTAACGAGTTTTTACTATAGTCCTCTTTAATAAAATAAAAAGGAAGTAAAAAGATTGACAAAGTTACTCTCAATATTAGGGAAAAAAAATTGGTGTCGATAGTCATGACTCAGAAGTATTCAAGGGGTTGTATGAAAAGTAGGTGGTTGCCGTGAAAGTTGTACCAAAGACACATTACGAAGTTGCTTTGAGAGAGATCGATAATTTAGTGGTGTTAGATCGTCATCCAAATGTTATCTGGCATATTGGAGGAGAGGTTGACAACAAATTTTATTATATATGTTTGGAAATGGATGCTTATACAATGGATGATCTGAGATAGCTGAAACTAAGACAGCTTCTGAGGGTCGCCATTTGAAGATGGCTAGACATCCAGGAAAAAACCATTAGAATATGGAGTTCAATATTCTTCCTTTGATCTGATTTTGATGGCCAATTGTTCTTGGCAATTTTGCTTTTCTTTTCAAAATATATTTATGAATTATATCCTCAAATAATACTACATTTTTAAGGCATAATTTTAAATTTAAAGGACCAAATTTAGTAAATAACACTTTCTCCAAAACAAAACAAAAAAAGAAAAATTAAATAACCCTTTTATTATCACTTAGTCATTATGGGAGTCTAGTTTGCGTTATTAATTACTTTAGTTTGTCAAAATAAATTACTAAATTTGGACAAACAAAATATTGAATGTTTTATTTTGTATCAGAATAGAGCCTCATCCCGCAATACATTCATTTTAAAAAAAAATTTGAAAAAATTATTGATCGAATTAGTCAACGGTGTTACCATTGCTTGAGTTTGGTGCCCAAAATTTAGTAGCCCAAACAAAGAATTAGGTTAAACAATTAAGGTTCAACCGTTCAAGCATAGTTTTCCAGAGATTTATGAATTTGAACTAAAAATATTATCACAAAGTAGACTATTGTTCTTGGAGGAGAAAAGTCGTATGTATAAATTTTAGAAATAAATCAAGGAAGTGAGGATAAATGACGGTTATCATTTAATGTGTTACGTTGTATGCAAAGCTCAATAACAGATCGATATACACAAAACTTATACTAGTGGTGTTTGTCAATCTTGCATAATTTCTAGTACAATGCTAGCATAAAATTAAACTAAAATTTATTTATCAAAAATTTAAGGTAGGAGATAATCTAGTAAAATTGATCATCCAACAATAATCCAAGCATTAATAAACTGGGAATAAAACCTTCTCTGGATTAATTCGGCTGAGTAGTGTACGGAAGCTCGCCAAGTTTTTCCAGCCTATTTGATTCTTGGAGCTTATATTTGATTGGTAGGATGACAACATAAAACATTTTGAAAGGATCAAAGACAGAAATTGATATAGGAGGGGAATGACTAACCTTTTAAAGTGTATGAATAGAAATAGACTAGGGAAAGGACAGACGCAATCATATTAAAGGTCTCCTGCGCTTACAGTATAAGAGAAGTCACACAGATGTTATTTAGAGTTTACAGTTTACATAGGTTTCAAGAAATTTGGTATGTATTATATGTTTTCATTTTGTGCAGATTCACAACATTTATTTAGGGACTTCATTGTAAATATTAATCCCTTTGACGGATGTTCTGCTGAATTTATCAATAAAGATTACAGACTATGATAGAAGATCACCAATTCAATATTGATATATGAACTAGTATATAATAGGTAATACTATCTCCGTTCCGAAACGATTGTCCAGTTTAAATTTTTATTTTTAGTTTATATTGTAGTAAAAGTGTAAATACAAACTTAGATCCACATGACAGCTTGACTAAGCTTAGGAAGTAAGAAATCAGCCACTGAATATTTATATGATCGAAGTTAGTTCACACCCTAGGATAGCCAACGCTACCTTGCACGAAGACCTGGGATAGCTATAAAAGTCAGGCTAAGCAACCTCAGGATTAAGAGGCGTTACAGGGGCAACAAGCTCTGGAGAGTCGAGCACCGGTTGATTGACGCTCCCTTGAGAAGAGAGTCTATGGAATTTCCACCAAGACTGCTAGTCTGGACAGTAAGGTGTTTTGTTAATAAATGAGAATCCAGGGTTTTTCTTTGTCTAATCCCGTATCTACGGGTTATATAGAGCAAATATTGTATTATTGTTAGATTTTCAGCTATTTTCTCTATCCACTCGGGCTTCCTGTCCGTAGGAATCCCGCGAACCTTGCTTGAAAGACAGACAAAAGTCGAGACAGTTATTATAACGAAGGATGAACAAAAATCCAGAGTTTTGATTAAAAAAATCCTTGGATTCATCCCCGACAATAATTTTAGGACATAGTGAGTACCAAATAAAATTGACTGGAAGAACAAATTCTAGCCACCCACCAAGTATTTGCTAACACATATGTCTATTTTGTGTAAACATAAGTTACTAAGATTGGAGTATATTGTTAAGCCCATTTTGGCTTTGCTTCTAATATATTTTGCATCTGCTTTAACAAGCAGTGGCAATAAATTTTAGTAAAACTAGTGATAATTCTCCAAACCTCATTTGTATATGAATAAAGGAAAGTAATTATTTACCATGATTTTCCTTTAACCTATAGTAATCCCTCCAATCCTAAAGTATTTTGATTTATACTTTGCTTGTTTTTCTTTTTGAAAGATCTATTCTTGATGGACTAAGATATCCACATCTTGGAAGATTTTGTACATGGAGATATTAGCCCACTTAACGTCTTGAGGGTGGCCGGTCTCCCGGACCGGAGGCAGCCGAGAGTGTTATGATAGGAGTTAGATACCCATGTCTGAAAGTTAGATACCCATGTCTGAAACTTTCAGACATGGGATTAAGGAGTCTTCGAGTGGGATATTAGGTGGAAATGTTGGATGGGCTATTCCTGAAACTGTTTGTCAGCAGTAAGTGACATCAGCCAGTCATGTTCACAACTTTGCTTCTGTGGCTTATCATTGCATTACTACCGGAGAACATCCCTATGGGAAAGCTAAGGAAGAACGAAGAGATAACATTATAAAAGGCAAGGAAGCTGATTTATGGAAGGTAATGGATTTCCCTGATATTTTTGACCTTTTAGAATCAATGTTGAATGATATGCCAGCAAAGAGACCAACCACTACTCGTGCCATCCAGCATTTGTTATGCTGGCATGCTGCCACCCGTTTGGAGTTCTTAAACCTCACAAGTGATTGGTTACAAAAGGAGCCACCCGTTTAGAGTATCCATTATTTAATGTTATTTTATTTTTTTATTATTAGTTCCAACCACCTGGTAAAATTAAAGTAAAACTCTCAAATGAACTATATGTACAAATAAATGATAGTAAGCATTTAAAATACTCCAACAAACATATGCGATACACGCATTCAACTTCGGTTGCATTGTTTGTTACTTTATTATCACCAAAGGTTTGTTTGATAACACACCTATTACGTAAAATTACTTAATTAAGTAAATATCTAAATGAATTAAGTAGAGTTGATATTACAGTACAAAATATAAGTAATAAAATTTAGTTTATTTTGTAAATGTTTAATAAAATAAGATATGGATACTATTTTTTGTTATCAAACAAGCCCTAAGGGAGTCACCCTTATGGGAATAAGTAATTGTGTTGCATATCAAGGTCATCATCCATCTTTAGTGTAAAAAAATCCATCTTAATAGTCGAGTTTGTTGTATTATCCTTAATTTAACAAGTAAACTAATAAAATATTGGAAAAGAGTTAATTTCTAGGTATAGACCGTTCAAATCAATTTGCATTCCCTCTAGATTGAATATGATTGAACAAATGGATACGTATATAAATAGATGAAATTGGCATGGATAAGGATTTAATCTTATATATTAAAACAGGAATTTTTGGATACTTGGCAGGAATCTAGAAACCAATTTAAAAAAAAAATAAAAAAATCAAACTCAATTAGGTATAGTAAATTTTATCAGGTAATTTTTTAAATTCACTTACGTACATTATCAAACTTAATGGTAATGAATTCTAAAATGAAGCAAAATTGAATATTCCGTAAACGATGAGATCTTTTGAATAAAAAATGACTAATGAGATAACCATTAATATTTATATCTTATCCCATATTAAAATGTAAACAGAATCAAATTTATTTCACATGTTAAAAAAAATTCTTTACATTTGAATAATTGTCGATTTTCTTACTGCAGATGGAGTTCTACCTTTGCGGGGCCAATCTTGAGTTTCACCTATCTTACAAGAATCAATCTTTTTGCAACTTAGAACTAACAGCATCAAGGTAATTTTGAAAAATTCTTTTGTTCATTTAGGTTTTCTAAACTAAAGGATTTGAAGTCGTAAGTAATACTCATAATCCATGTCAAACCAAATATTAAAATGACCGGAAATCAAGTACTCCCTCCGTCCCATAATTATTGTCCACTTTACTCAAAAAATTTTATTGTCCAATTTGACTTTTTATGGATCAAGTTACACATTTGTCCTTAGTAAAAAACATTATCCATAAAATTTTAGTGGTTAAACAATTACTTATGTGGGGTATATCCGATTGTTTAAGGTAAAATATAGTTAAGTTTGACCAAAAATAAAATCTTTCATTTTAGTAAAACTGGACAATAATTATAGGACGGAGGGAGTACTAATTAATTAAACTTCTTCTTTTTTCTTTTTTTATCCTCTGTTACGCGCTTAAAATAGAGATTATTTGCGGATTTACATTCTACTCTCCTCTTCTTTTGACCACTAGTATCATCATTTTGAACAGAAAAAAAAAAGGCAGCATTAATTTATGACTTAAAGTTTATACTGTGATAATACGGCGGCGAAATAACTCAAGAGAAAATTGCAGCGTTGATAAAAATTACAAAACCAGCAACGATGATAAATAAACTGTAACCATTTGTAACCATTTATTTTTCTTTTCCCGTTTGATATCTTATTCTATACCATTTCACAATATAAAAAAATTAAAAATACTACTACTATTCTATTCATCCATCATTCTAAAAATACCATATTCAAACGGAAGTTCTTATCGCTAATCGCATTATTCCAACAACTCAAATCAATGATACTATTGTTGATATCGTTCCAGTCTTATTAAATTAATATGAAATATTTCTGATACATTATTTTATTTGGGTTTGAGAGCTCGAGAGAGAATTGAGATAATATCACTAGGCAAAATGAATTTATTTAATATTTAAAATGCTCCTCTTAAAAATTAATTTTTTTTTTTTAAAAAAAAACCAATGATTGTATTATATACTTCTTTTCCAACTTTAACTCTGATTCGGATTTTTTATTTGACGTTGTTACAGAGTGAGATCCGATTATTCTGGTTTATAAAGAGTTGAAGGCTGTAACACGCGTCATTGCTGTTTGATATTTGGTGGGTTTTACAATATGGATCATTTGCAATCCATCTTACCCTTGCTTTCTAAAAGATTGAACAACTTTGATGGATGGTTTTTGAAGTCATGGGGGGATGTTTCGGAGACGCCAGATTTGATGCCGGAAGACATTTTGATAGAGATTCTGGCAAAGCTGCCCGCTAAATCATTGGTGAGATGCTTGTGCGTGTCCAAAGGATGGCGTGATTTGATCTTGAGTGCTTACTTTGGCAACAAACACTTGGTTAATTATTATGATCATTCGAAGGAGGAGGATCACAAACACGAAAACATGGTACTTTTTAAGGATGAGAAACCAAAGCAATTGGCCGAGGCCACCGCAAGAATACTTGCTATTCCCTACAAATTCTTCTTCTTCCTCCCAATCGCCACCAGGAGTAGAGAAGATTCCAGCAGTGGTCTGCGGGGTTTAGCTGTTTCCTCGGCTCTAGATTTTCCCTACGAGACTGACCTCAGACTAATACAACGATCATCGTGCAATGGAATCGTTTGCTTTATGCATGGTGATGGTTTGCTTTATTTGTGTAATCCCGTAACTCGGGATTATTTGAGGCTTCCTACCTCCACCGTCTTCCCAGAGAATGATCCCTACCGCAGAGAAGCTTTCGGGTTCGGTATTGATGATTCGTCTTCTTCTCCTTCGGCTACTAATAACTATAAGGTTGTTAGGATCGTGGACCTTCTAACTATTCAAGAATCAAAGCTCAAAACGTTATGCTGAGATTTACAGAGTGGCTACTAATAGTTGGAGTGAGATTGAATACAACATCGGGGGTGATGACAAGGCCATGAAACTGTCTTATTTTAACGATATTGGCTATCAGGGAGTACTAGTAAATGGGTTGTTGTCACTGGCTGGTGAGTGCTACTAGACGACGTTTCCAACCACGGATTTTCATCGTTACCTTTGATTTTCAACGCGAGATATTTGGGCTTATGGAAGCCCTAGCGCCATCTCGTGATCCGGAGTTTCATGACTCTGATACTCAATTAACTGTATTGCACGATTCCCTTGCGATTCTCGTACAAGTTTGCAAGGTCCAAGAGGACGACGAGGATTCCGACGATGAAATGTTGTTTGACAATTACGTTGACGTGTGGGTGATGAGGGAATATGGCAACAACGAATCATGGACTAAGATGTATTGTGTGTTGCGGGCTCCTGCATCCCCGGATTCACAGATTTGGGATGATCTATGTTTTTGGAATGAGGAGGAGCTTGTGGCAATACATAGGGATGATGGGAACTTGGTGTCTTGTAGTTTGGGCCCCCAACTCCACCACCACCAACAACAAGAAGAAGAACATATTCGAGCTGTGAGGAATGTGGATCCCCAGCTTCTTGTTAATGGGGCCGCAACAAGTGTCTCTTTTCGACCAACTTTGATTTCTCTTGGGAGATCATCAACATTTAAACAAAAGAATGATGATAAGTTTCTCACCACAGCTGTTAGGTCTAATTTACCTTTTCTTCCCTATTTGAGTTTTGTTATGAGTTTATTATTTATTTCTTTGTATGTCTATTGTATTGTATAATATATGAAAGAGAAGCAAAAAAAAGCTTGGGATATTTACTGCATTCACATTGAATTACGTTCATTAACGTGAAATATTTTTTATACAATACTATTATTTTATTCGGGTTTGAAAGCTCGAGACAGAACTGAGATGTCCTTTGTGATCTTGTTAGTAGAGAGAGAGAGAGAGAGAGAGAGAGAGAGAGAGAGAATAAAATCAGTTATTTGCCCAGTATTTCAACGTCTATTAATATGGCTATATCGATACATGTAATTTTGACTTCAATGAAGTGTAACATCATCCATTAAGAAAAGACATGCATGGGTGGTATTCGTAGAAACGCAGCAAAGAAAAAGAAAAAATAAAATAAAATACTGTACCATGCATAAACGTCTTCCACAACTTGTTTAATTATTACTACCTTCATCCCATAATTATTGTCCAGTTTGAATTTTCATTTTTAATTTAAATTGTACTAAAAATAAAATAACAAATTGGACAATAATTTTAAGACGGAGGGAGTATATCCCATGCATGGGGGATTTCGTCAACTTGCATCTTGTTTAAAAATGGGTAATTTATATAATCGAGAGAAAATGAAGATAACTTGAGGAGAGGATCAATACTACTTCAAATGATTCATTGCGTTGCATCTACGATTTGACTTCCCGAAGTTTTTGGCATTCTCAGTTCCTACTGTATGTTCTTTATAGTTAGTTTACTTCCACTAGATGATTGGATTTCACTAATGAAGAAAGACCAACTGAACCCATTCATGTTTTAGTAATTATAATATAAGCATCATTGTCTTAAAGCCCTCGATTTAAGATGGTACAGAAAACCTCAGAACAAAATGGAACTGTTTTATTAGGCTTTTATAAAGCTGAAATTCCTGCAAATTAAGCTGAATACCAATTTGGATGCAGCCAGCCATGGATGCCACCCCTAAGTCCCGCCCCATCATCCACAACCTACTCTTTCTATCCTTACTATTTTCATCAAATCTTTTAACTTATTTAATCTCTACAACTTCATACTCTTCTCGTTTTCTCCATTCCACCATTACCGACTCTGCTCCTCCAACTATTACTCTGCCTTCTACCGTTCATCAGGAAGATCATCAATCTTCGAATGAATCGAAATCATCGTCTGAAATCGAACTTACACCTGAATTTCTTGCACTCACATCTCAACACAAACTCCCATTTGGGTTCAACCCGAATTTCGGTGCCGACTTCATCTTACCTCCGGTTGGCCGCCCCTGTACCCAGTTCCCGGATGAACTCAACCGGTACATGTCGTACCAAGTCAACGGATCTTGCCCGGACGACGAACGTTTGGCCCAGAAGCTTCTCTTAAAAGGATGCGAGCCACTCCCAAGGCGGCGTTGCCGGCCAGCTGCTCCGGCGGAATACGTGGAGCCTTACTCTGTTCCTGAAAGCTATTGGAAAATACCTCCTGATTCCTCTGTTGTGTGGACTGCTTATTCTTGCAAGAATTACACGTGTCTGGTTAATCGAGTTCGAAATCAGAAAGCTTTTGATGATTGTAAAGACTGTTTTGATCTCCAAGGCCCGGAAAAAGGTCGGTGGGTCGGACCAAACACAAAATCAAACCTCAATTTCACCATTGATGAAGTGCTGGCAGTGAAGAAACCTGGGACGATCCGAATTGGGCTGGATATTGGAGGTGGGGTCGGCACATTTGCTGTAAGAATGGCAGAAAGGAACGTCACAATTGTGACAACTTCGATTAATCTGAATGGTCCTTTCAATAACTTCATAGCATCAAGAGGGGTGATTCCTCTGTACATGACCATTTCACAAAGATTGCCCTTTTTCGACAACACATTGGATATAATTCATTCGATGCATGTTTTGAGCAATTGGATTCCAACAACGTTGTTGAATTTCTTGTTGTTTGACATCTATAGGGTGCTTAGGCCTGGTGGGCTTTTCTGGCTTGACCATTTTTTCTGTGTTGGAGATCAGATGGAACAGGTTTATATTCCTCTTATAGAAAGCATTGGGTTCACAAAAGTGAAGTGGGCAGTGGGGCAAAAGCTGGACAGAGGGCCGGAGCTGCGGGAGATGTATCTTTCTGCTGTGTTGGCGAAGCCATTGAAGAATTCTTGGTGAATGTATTTGATTTTAGCAATTAGGGGAACGGAAGCCAAATAATGTTTGTTCTAATTCATTTGATTATGCCAATTCTTTTTTTCTCCAGAAGAAGTAACAAAATTGGTAAATCTGTTCCAAGGACAGAGATGGGAAGTACTATTAGGACGCCATTTTTTTTTTAACCAATCGAGGAGCAAGAGTTGATCGAATTATCACCTAGTTTGGATCATTATTTCTTAGAAATGACACAGTAGAGAAAAATTTTCCTACTGTCCTAAGGTATCAAACTCACCACAAGTTACCTGTTTCATTATCTATATATCATCAACTGGGCGTTCATTTTGAAACAGTTGTCAAAATGTGTGTCAAATCGTTTGAACTTTCAACATTCACCCCTCAACAATCTAAGGATTTAGAGACTCAAGAGAGTTGAGTTGTGCCTTGTGCGTTCATTATATGGCCGGTATTTCAACAATTCTCAGTCAAACTTGGAGAAAGGCCGGGGGGGGGGGGGGGGAGGGAATAGTTATGAACAACATTACTTGAAATCTATCTGAAATATATAGCGTCTTTAGCCATGCACGCTACTAATAAATGTGAAGAGTTTTAGAAGTTCACGGTCCACTTGTGTAGTTGTTTCTATCTTATGAAGCAGAGATTGATCAGTGTGGATTAATTTTTTAAGTCATCAATTAATGGCAGGCCAAATCAACTTGTTTATTATATTTCTGTCACATCTTCGATCTAAATGACCACTAACTCATAAAAAATGTTGGTGGGTTGATCCCCAGTTTTGTTTAACAAAATATTTAGAAATTGTCTCTAGATGAAGTGCCTTCTTCATAAAGAATACAGAAGAACATGAAGATGATTTGTGGGTTCTTTGCAATTTGCATTTACATACTAGTAACATACTACTACTACAGTCAGAAGAAGTCGACAAAGACCTCGGATTTAGAGCTTAATTCACAGTCATTTATGGCGGTTGACTTTGTGAGTCTTTTGACTTCCTTCTTCTACTTCCTAGCTAGTAGGTCACTGCCACATGCATGCTAGTGGTAGTAGTAGTGTTCTTCATAGTTAATACGTTTATCTCCCCACTAGATCCATTACAAAGACCTTAAAATACTTTCCCACAGTGGGAAAACGAAACAGGAAAGGCTAATTTAATTTGAAGGAAAACCACCAATGGTACGCGAAACAATGATTTCGTGACGGAAAGATTATGTATAATGCAGTGATTTTTCAAATAAACAAAACGAACATCAACAGCATCATCTGGAACCATCGAATGTAACATGGTACGAAAAAAACCTTACTTAAAACAGGATCTGTTTTGTTGCCTAAAACCACGCATCTCTTCCCAAATTTCTTTGTGAAAGGCAAGCAGACAAATATTCATCTTCTTCTTCAACTCTTGAACTTGAAGTAAACCCAATGCAGCAGCTTATGTAAAGGGATACTAAAAAGTTTGCCAATGGAAACAGCTCCCAAGTCCTCCAGCCCTTTCTTCTTCAACCTAATCTTTGTCTTGGTACTAATCTCATCAAATCTTTTAACTTATTTAATCACCACAACATCCTTCTTTTCTCCTACTCTCACTGCCACTACTGAAAAGACTCTAACCATTACTACTCCGCCCACGAAGGATGTACCCGAGGAAGATTTAATTCCACTTGAACCATCGGTTGAGACAAAACCAACGCCCGAAATCGAACTTGCATCAGAGTTCCAGGCGCTTACATCTCCTCAGAAACTTCCACTTGGATTCAACCCGAATTTCGGTGCAGATTTCCTCTTACCACCAGTTGGCCGCCCCTGCTCCCAGTTTCCAGATGAACTTAATATGTACATGTCATACAAAGTCAATGGATCCTGCCCGGACGACGAGCTTCTCGCCCAGAAGCTTCTCTTAAAGGGCTGTGAACCACTCCCAAGACGGCGTTGCCGGCCAGCTGCGGCGGAGGAATACGCAGAACCTTTCCCTGTTCCAGAAAGCTATTGGACAACACCACCTGATTCCTCTGTTGTCTGGACCGCGTATACTTGCAAGAATTACACTTGTCTGGTTAACCGAAGGCGAAATCAGAAAGCGTTTGATGATTGCAAAGATTGCTTTGATCTTCAAGGCCGAGAGAAAGACAGATGGGTTGGACCAAGCATAGAAGGCAGCCTTGATTTCTCCGTTGATGAAGTGCTGGCAGTGAAGAAGCCCGGAACCATCAGAATAGGCCTGGATATTGGGGGTGGTGTGGCTACATTTGCTGTGAGGATGAAAGAAAGGAACATCACAATAGTCACAACTTCCATCAATCTGAATGGCCCTTTCAATAACTTCATAGCATCAAGAGGGGTGATTCCTCTGTACATGACCATTTCACAAAGATTGCCCTTTTTTGATAACACATTGGATATTGTTCACTCAATGCATGTGTTGAGCAACTGGATTCCCACCACATTGATGCATTTCTTGTTCTTTGACATCTATAGGGTGCTTAGGCCTGGTGGGCTTTTCTGGCTTGACCATTTCTTCTGTGTCGGTGATCAGCTAGAACAAGTTTATATCCCCCTTATAGATAGCATTGGGTTCACCAAAGTGAAGTGGGTTGTGGGGAAAAAGCTGGACAGAGGGCCGGAGTTGCGGGAGATGTATCTTTCAGCTTTGTTGGAGAAACCATTGAAGAATTCTTGGTGAAAGCATAATTAGCTGCTGCCTCTTAAATTTTTGTCTGATTCTGTTTAGTAATTAGTTCATTTTCCTCTCACATTGTTTCTACTTTTTGGAGGAGAAAAGTTCTGTTTAGATCTTAGGAAATCTAAGGAAAATCAAGCAAACCACAAATTAGTGTAACTGATGACATATGCCAAGCGCAGTATCTAGATATTGGAACTTCTTACTTCTTTTTAGTTGCAGTTGTCATTGTATGCCAGATGAGGTTAAGGACTTGTGTGAATAGTACTAGTAGACAAAGTTGTACTTAGTCCATAATTTTCCTTCACATCCATATGAGTTTTGTTGCTATTGAGTAAATCACATTCGTCCATTGCTTTTTTGACCAACAACATTCTTTCATCCTTAATCTTGAAAGGTACAATTTGGAACTAAAGAATTGGTGAATTGGTGAGATTTTTCACCTCTTTCACCTGATCTTATGATTGAAAGAAAGTGGTTTCCTTGCCCTGCTTAGCACAGTAATAACTAAAAGCCAAGAGTGATCCATTAAAGCAATTGCTGTAGCAAGATGATGACAGTTCTAGGTCAATTGACTGGTATAGTATATACAGAAACGCTGATTTTGTAAGAAAAGTATGTATAGACAAGATACACAATTAAAACATATCGAAAGAGATTGAGTAGATCAATTGAATGAAAAGAATTGTGCAGAAAGGTACATGGTCAACCTGCTTAATTTCTGTGTCTATGTATGAGGCCAAAAAGCCAAGAGGATCAGGTTTGTCTGCTTATTCAGACGCCCCCAGAACTTTTTAGTTTATACAGAATGCACACTCATTTATGTGAACATTTGGTTCAGTAATCAATGTCCACAGGGAATGTGATGTACAAAGAGTAGTTCATCAAAATGAGTGAACTGATTACAATCAAAAATCAAAATTGTAAATGTGATGTACAAACAGAATATCTATCCAAAAGAATATATGTATCAAAAGAATAGGTCAACTATGCTTCAGATCAAAATTGTGGCACCAGGCAGTGTTAATGACTAGACTCCAGCAAAATGTCACTCCTAGACATATATACTAACTCAACAGACAGTCAGTACCTTCGAAACTGAGCAAAGAAGAATCCGGATAGTAGATGTAAGATTCCGGAGAGGGCATCAGAGCTTGATGATACTGCATTTCGTAGATAGGCTGTTCTACAGTTGGGTTCAGCAAAGCATAGCATGTATCGCAAATGAAAACTGAGGCTGCAGCTTGAGAATCTTCGATGCCACAACAGTAGGTATGATGCCATACCTCACACATATCACATGCAATCATCCTCTCACCATCATCATCTTGAGCGCCACATTTACAATTGACTTTCCAATTGTCTGCTCCACCTTCGTACTTCAAATCAGTATCCAAATCGAGTCCGTAACCTCTGACCCAAAGTTCTAAGCCAGACTGAATAAAACCAAATATCAATTCGTCATCTCCCATTCCCCCAGTTCCTTCAATATCAGTGACCACAAATTCACTTGTTATGCAATAAGTGTCCCTCATTGCATTTTGGATTGCCAACTTTAAATCGCCGATAGTAGAATGCAGGGGAACAACAATGTACTCTCCAATAGACAACTCCCTAGTAAGTTCAGTTTCTGTCTCTAATAAACTTGGAAGCAGCCCACAAATGAATCTCAGCATGTGATCCTGCTCATCCCTGAAAGGCCATTCCTTCACAAAATACTTACTGTTCAGAACTGTCCTAGCAGCTGATTTGACAATCTCTGATTTGGGATGGTCCAAAAGGACATTGGCATACAAGTACGAGACATCAGCATAAACATTATCTCCATGATTTGAAGGATTTGACACAGTCATCTGAGGGGTTCTTCCAGATCCAGAAACACCCTTATTAGTGTTCTTCACCTCCTCAATCATATATTCTAGCTTGCGCGTAGTTTTATTCACCATGCGCTTGACTATGTAATCCCCAACCACAACATTGTTCAGTGATTTCAGCACATAATCGATCAAACCAGTATCACCAATTTGTTGGCGAGCTGCATCTCGTACCTCCTGCCTATTCATCAAAGGTCTCAAAAAGTTGTTTTCGGCTTGCTTCTTTTTCAAGGCTTCAACAATTACATTAGCTGTAAACTCCAGTCTTTTAACAGGCCATCTGCTGTCCCAGTTGACAACAAGTTTAGAAAATTTGCAGCACTTACCAGATTTCTCTTTCGCAAATGACTTGGAAGGCATAACAACTCTGGTCACTGATCTTGCTGGACCAAACCGCACTTTAGAATTGGAGCTGGCTGCATTTCTTCCCCCCTCAGCCCTGGACTTGAGAGTCAACATAAACCTGAAGAGATCTCGCAAGGTGACCAAATTGGTCTCACTCAAATCTCTATAGCAGCGAATGATATGCTTGACTTCCTTGCATCTCTCGGTACAGCTTACATCTTGAATTATCTTATCGAGTTCCAGGGAGCTAAGTAGTTCCAGAGACCTATTATAATGATAATCTTTTACCCCAAAACTGCCACAGAGAAACCGATATCCCCATCTTCCAAACCAAGGATGTCCATAGGCCACACCATGAAGTAGCCTAAGGTCCATTTTATGCTTTTTGGAAACATCCTGTGCTGTGATTTTCCTGCAAAGTAAAGAAAACAAAGATACAGTACATGAGTTCCAATCGCTGAAAAAACTGCAGTTACCATATGATCAGCAGATCTATTGAAATTACAAGCTTATACACTGAAGAATGCTATTCTTAAAGAGAATCCAGATTACGGGTCTATTTGTGAATCTTCAGAATTTCTTTTCCCTGTAATAACTGAGATTCTTACTGTTTCCAGTGAACTATAAGCCTTGAAGATTTAGCTTTGCTCTACATATAGCTCCCAACGTACTTTGGTCGGAGAAAAACAGTATCACAGAAGAATGCTTTATACTACCACCCAATGCATACAAGCAACAAGTAATCATATATCTTATGGATACATTTCTACGACTTGAAATTCAAGATCAGCTAGGTTTTAAGGTTCAATTGCTAATTCAACGCAACAGATATGGGGAAAAAAAACAGAACAATTAGAAACCCCAATTAATACAAATTTAAGGCCTAAGCAAGAGTATCAGCAAGAACTAATACAGTTATCTATAATTTGAAGATATTATCAATACCGTGTATGAAGGCAGCTGCAAATTCTGTCCCAAAGATCCATTATTTCTCTTCCACACAACTGTTTGGACCCTCCTTCAATTCCATTAATACAGAGAAGATGTCCAAATCCATTGCAGTGTATCGACCCATGCAGCAAATGGGAATCGAGATCAAGAACATCCGAACTCGGAGGTATATTCCATGCTTCATCTGAGGGTATAATCAAGTGATATTTCCTCTTGGAAACAAAATGATGAGACCAACCTGCAATAAAAGAAAATTGAAAAAACGCAAACACAGAGAAAAACCCACACTCAGAAATCCATAAAATCTTCAATTCTGGGTAAAATTTCCAAGAACCCAGTTGTAATTCACCGTTTCAAACAAAAGGGTTTCGGAATTCAGTAACATTACCAGCACATCTGCAGTGATCGCAGAAGGATTCAGGGGAAGAAGACTTGACGTGTTCCTCAATAGTGTATAGCGGCACCACAAACCCCTTGCTGTCATGCACCAAAAACGTACACCAAATCGGATTGCCATCAACTAGGTTGTCCTCAAGCTCCGCACACTGATGAAGGAAAATTCGGATATTGTCCCTGAAAGGGCCATTGAGTGAGATTGGGCAGCCAGGATCAGCAAATGTGTGGAAACCGAAGTATTTTGGGAACCCTTTTCCTTTCCTTAGGGGATGAAAACTTGAGATTGACATGGCTAAATTCTTGGCCCTAATTCCTCTGCAAGATTCTCAATTCTTGAAAATTAATCAAGAAAGATGAAATCTTGATGGGAGAATCGGGCCAATTGTGCATGATATGGAGCTCTAAGCAACGGTTTCTTGGTTAGTTAGTTAATTGAGCTCTCTTTAGTGTTTTTTTTTGGGTGTTTCCCAATTCTCTGGGGCGGTTGATTTTTTTGCTTGGATTTAGGAGAGATCTAACCGCTGCTGTGGCTCGCTGGATGGAAGGGGCAAATATGGACGGTCGATTCACTGGCAGTTGAAATTTTGACTGAGAGATGCGGCGAGCTGACGCATACGACTGCTGAGTTGGATAATATATATATTTATTAAAAAGTTTTATCATCATTTGCCTCAGGTGATATTCATCCGCTATGAAAGGGGAAAAGAAAAATTAAAAAAATGAAGTGTAGGACATCTCAAAGAACAAAAATAAAAATTGCTTACAGGATATTCACATATTAAGCTCTTAGATGTACTTTCTTCTGGTCTGATAATAATAATAATAATAATTAGAGATTAATGAACAACTTAGAGCCGGTTTAATTTATGAACAGAATTATCGTGACGTGACTAAATAATAAAAGGTTCAGTTTCAAAAATTCCATCAATGTAAAAGAAAATAAAATTATCTTATAGTTTTTGAATCATCATCCCTCTCAAGTGTATGATTCTATTCTATTCAGTCGATCATAAAGCAAATTTTCCTTAATCTGCACTAAATTACAAGAAAGCAAACCACGGTAAAATAATTTAATAACTAAATTAATCACCACTTCATTGATAATGGAATAAGATTGGGAGAATTATGGG
This sequence comes from Oldenlandia corymbosa var. corymbosa, assembly GCA_949775105.1. Lineage (NCBI taxonomy): Eukaryota > Viridiplantae > Streptophyta > Magnoliopsida > Gentianales > Rubiaceae > Oldenlandia > Oldenlandia corymbosa. Next base: position 21,984,780 of record OX459123.1, on the reverse strand, counting down.
CATCTTTCTACTAAACTATATTCCCACTACTTGTTAAAAGTGGATGCCAAATGTAATGGAAGCAGGCCAAAATGGGCTTACCTATACGCCAATATTAGTAACTTTTGGCTCAAACAAAAAAAACAAAAAACAAAGAGGGAATGTGTATAATCGAACACTTTATTCATTTCCAAGTAATTGAAATATTTAAGTTTTTAATTTCAGTATTAAAGTAATTCACTTCAAGGGAACTTGAAGCAAGTAATTGGCCAAATGGTAACATGTTTCTTCCTCTAATTATAACTATGATATGAAATTTGAAGTTCAAACTTTGTGTTCGCCAATTCAATTATGTCCATAAATGAGTAAACCATTGCCTCGTCCAAAAAGCAGCCAAACATAATCCGAATGCGTCATTTCCCACATTCGCTATATAAGACAGGAATGATTTAGCGCTGTCCAACTAATTCGTCCTTTAACCTCAATATAAAATAGCATTATTCTATTCATACATCAAAATGCACTTTTGGAATTTGAACAAAAACATTATCTCATTCGATCAAGTGGGTAAAAAAAAAGGGTAGTGTCGGGGATGAATTATTCGAGTACTCAGCGATTTTTATTATTTTTAATTAGTAGTATAACAATTCATCCATCATATTTTAACAATTTAATCAGTTTGTGGTGATTGTATATCTACAAATACATATCATATATATAACCAGCGGAGTTCATTGTAAGTAGGGTAATTTTTTCATCTATGTAAGCATATTTCAAACTTAAAATAATTTGAACCAGAGACTTGGAACTTCAAGATTGCAAGTTGAAAAGCTCTCCGCTTAATCGATGAAAGTCTTCGCACGTTATATCATTAGTCAATCTGTTGTGTACATTTATAGTACATACAAAAGGCAAAAAAAAATTGTCTTAAATTATTTTTTAAAGGAAGAAGTTTCTCAATTGTGGAAAATTCAAACTTAATTTAGTTACTTAACTAAAAGAAAAAATACAGCATATAAATTTTACTATCATGGTAGAAAAAATAAAATAATTATTTTAAGACAGAAAAAAGTTATATTATTTTTGTTCCACTATAAATATACAGGAGTTGCTCACAACCCCTATCATTCAACTTGTTCTCTCATTCCACACCAACAATATTATACTTTGCATTTTATTCTCTCTCTTCAGCAAACAGCATAAGATATGCTTTCCTTCAATAGAATTTGTTCATCCATTCCTCTGTTGGGCCTCATTCTCAACAATCTACTTCGTATGATGTTAATTAGTTCCACCGCCACCGAAGATCATCATCAGATAACTACTGTTGAGGAGAGTAGTAGGAATTCTACTTCGTCAAGAGCTCAAAATATAGCTGCCCAAAACCATTTTCGACAGGTTGTGTATTTCCATTAAGGGGAATTCCGGTTTGAAGCTTGATCCATCGATAGGTTTGATTTGAAGTCTTTCCATCCCAGAGATTCAAAGCACTTCCTCACGGCGAAGTAAAAAATCTTCATATTTTAATAATTACTAGTAATGTGTTTTTCTTTCTTTTCTTTAAATTTTTTTCTTTTGGGGGTTTTTGTTAGTATGTGAAATCATGAAATGCAGAGAGTGTGAAGATTAATTGCTGAAAGAGAAAAACGACGTTTGTTTTGTGTGTTTAAGTTCTTTCTTGAATGTTGTACTTGGCATGTTAATTTGGATTTTAACATTTATTTTCTCTGACGTAAAGTATTGTTTAATTTAAATTTTTATTTTTAATATAATTTGTATTAAAGATGAAATAACAGTAATAAACAGTTTATCATGACATGGTTAGATCGTAGTACCTTGACTAAAGTACTCCAGAGAAAAATCAACGCATCTTGACTAAAGTTCATCTGCTCTAGATCATCGAAGAGAATTATGTAAAGGTAAGAAAAGAAGTTACATTTTGTAATTTAGTCTCACTAATATTTTCATAATTTAAAAATAATTGCATCGATATTTTTTTTACCTTAAAATAGTATATGCGTTTTTTAGCTTCTTGCTTCCAACCCAAAAGCAAATGTGTAACGTAAACGAATAACTCTTCCGCTGTGGCTGATTTGATAAATAACAGTGTAGAATCCAGCTTCTATGATTCTATCATAAAATGAGATTTTATCATTTATCAGTTCAACTCTTTTTTTACATCCTTCTGATAATCAACGTTCTCCTTACCAAAGAAAAAGTATTAATTTTGTTAAATGACCTAATTTTGTCAGTAGGAAAGGTTTATGACTAAAATCTGCAACTTAAAAGCTTGCAAATTGTAACTCTGGAATAGTGAAATGTGTAGTTAATTGTTACTCTTCCGTCCTAAATAATTGTCCAGTTTAAATTTTTATTTTTAGTTCAAATTATTCAAAAAAAATTCAAACTGGACAATAATTTTAGAAGAAAATACTCCCTCCGTTCCATAATTATTGTCCAGTTTTACTAAAATGAAAAATTTTATTTTTGGTCAAACTTAACTATATTTTACCTTAAACAACCGGATATACCCCTACATAAGTAATTGTTTAACCATTAAGATTTTATGGATAATGTTTTTTACTAAGGACAAATGTGTAACTTGATCCATAAAAAGTCAAATTGGACAATAATTTTGGAACAAAATTTTTTGGGCAAAGTGGACAATAATTATGGGACGGAGGGTGTATCTATTAAAGTGTTCAGTGGAAATGGAGCGACTACAAATAACTTTGGTAGCTGATTGAACACAAACTGGAATTTTACTATTTCTTATTGGATTTAGAGTAACAAAGATAGTACTCCTTCCGGTCCTTAATATGGGACATTTTGATTGTCTTAGGTTTCATTTAGTATGCATTTTTAATTGATGAAAAAATCTTAAAAATATATTTTTTACATTCGTCGTATTTTCTTGAATGTTACAAAATATGTTTAAGATTTTTTCATCAATTAAAAATGTGTACTAGATTAAACTTAGAACAAATCAAAATGACTTAAATTAAGGAGCGGAGAGAGTATATGTGGAGCTATATGCATCTATAGTACTTACTTAAAACAACAAACACTAAGGACATGTGTCAGCACCAGAATGAAAATTTTCCCTCCAAACGTTTACAGACGTTTACAGTACAAATCTCAAGCAAGGAAAATGAGACACATGACTTCATATATTAGCAGGAAATTTTAGTAGGGAATGAATAAATACCGCCTTAATTTTAGGAAGGAAATTATATTCTTATGAGAAGAAAGTAGTTCGTAAAAATTAAAAAGATAGAAATCCCACAATTGATATCCACCATATCTTATACAAAAAGAAGATTTACAAGAATCTCTCAATCCCTTTGATACATTCAAAATCATATTTCAAATCAGACTTTGATTTTCAAAATACACAAGTAATCTTCCAAAAATCAAGCCGCCTAGAGGAGGGATGGACGGGTAACTCCTATTTTTGAAGCGGGTATCAGATTCTCCATTGACATTGCACCAAGCTTGGGTTTTGAATGCGTTTCAGATTCGCTTGGATCCCCCACTGCCTGCTTAGCTTGAACGTAGGTAAACTCTTCTGGGTTGTTGCTTTTCTCCTGCTGGTAATGATTTTGTTTTCCATCTATTCATCTCATTTTGATTTGGCTGAAAATTTCATGGATGATTATGGGTTACTTGAGTTTTGAAATCTGCACGTAGTTGATTTATAAATGACTTAAATCACTGAAGGAATGATGATGATGGGTTTGATAATTTGAATCTATGTGCGGATGATTTCACGTACAACAACTGGTAATTGAGAATAAAGTTTTTGATTTGATGAAGATGTTGTAATTATTTTTTGTTCACATCTTTTAATTGAGGTTTTTCGGTTTTGATATTTTGTTTCATGTAATTGCTCAAATTGTAGATTATTTCAAATGAAGAAGATCTGATCTCTTCTGTTTCCGATTTCTGTTCTATATATGTCTTCTATTTTGTATCATACATCTAAATTCAAAAGAAATCATTGAAATTGTGAAGGAGCCTAGGATGACGTTTAGTGGATTTTCTCTCCATGGATAAGGTTGTTAAATTTCCAGTGGTTATAGAGTCTTTTTTTTTTATTTTATTAACTTCAATTGAACCCCTAATTTCCTGCAACTTCATTCCTCAAAGAGATGTAGCCCGGGTTTTCTTTTTGCAAATGGGCATATTTTAAAGATCAAGACTCCTGATCAAATTGAGAGAATGAGAGAAACTAGCCGAATAAGTTATTGTTTCTTTGTCTACATCTTTTTTTAGATTGTAAATAGGGTAATTTTGGTTTTCTTTTTTAAAAAAAGTCTGAATGTTATCTGTTGGTTTTTAAGTTACAATGAGGTTCTATCAAAATTGTGATTAGATGTAGATGAATGTACTAAGACTTAGGATTTGCTATTAATAAAATGGCATTCCAAATATCACACTTAAAACTGACCAATCTGGAAAATATTTAACACAAAAAAATGGAAGTCTTGACACTAATCTCCATATTATTCCTAATCTTTGTGGAATCTGAAGATTATGTATATTTTTATTTTTCTAATGTTGCCATGATAATGTAGAAAACTGGCTCAAGTTTCTTTGGATTTCCATAAAAAACTGGTAAGAAAGAGAAATATATTGTTCATGCTGTTACTGATGATTTAAGTATTTAAAGTTGTTAATGACCTCTACTATCATAACTGTTGGTTTTAAATTTTTGTACTCAGGCAGCAGCTATGGCTCTTTAATTTTTTTGCTGCAAGTTTGCCAACTCTGAACTCTGGAGATTTGTATTCCTCTATTACAGGCATGTTAAGGTAAGTTTAATCAACAAGTTCTTCCCTTTAGAAATCGGGTCCTATTTTACCTTTGCAAGGAAAATCAAATGTTTGATATTGCAACCAGTCATTCGTTGTAAGAAAATGTCAAGTGGAGTTTTATTCACTTATTGATTGTAGCTACATCAATGATCCGTATTCATAGACTTTGTGTCACTTGCAAAATAAGAACTGGCAAAATTGATATTGTTAAATGTTCAGTTTAAATAAAATTCAGATCACTTAGATGCTCAGTACCCAATAAATACCTTCTTTTAAGTAGATAACATGAAGCACAATTTTTTCGGATTAGTTATGGCAATTTAAAGTGGACCTAAATAGCGTGTTTGATGTACCCGAACATAAATCGATCTGTTGGAACTTGGTTTTGCAAGTTTGTCTTGAGTTGGAGCTGGTCCAGTTCCCGATGTTCTAATCCTAGAATTACTACCAGGTCTAAAAAGGACAAAAGCCTTGGCTTTTTAAAGAACTGTGCATTTGTTAATCATTTCGTTGATTTATTGTTATCTTTCATTTCTTACATATGTGTTTAGTTCTTGATGTGCATCTTATGAGGATTGTTGTATCGTTGGTAATTGTAATAGGTTGGTCGTTTTTTTTAGTAATAATCAGTTCGGGAAGACTACTAAACAAATTGTTGTGTGGAACCTTACAATTCAGAAGTTTGTGGAGATACCATTACCTAATATTTATCCAAGTTCAGACCAATCCTTGGTTGGTTTTGTGATTGCAGGAACTGGATCATAAAGTGGTCAGAATTGTGTTCCCAGAAGGTAGTAATGTGGCTCCTCCAGTAACTGGGTGTATTGGCTTACTCAGGAGGAAGACTGTGGGAGTATGTTCGTGGGGTTTAATTTGAAGAATGAAACTTTTAGCGTGACATATATCTAGCAGAAGATTTAGCTGGCCAGCTGCTGCTTTGATTTTTTGGTTTTATAATTTTCTTTTCACAGGAAGTATAGAGAGGTAGACCAAGACAATATGATTTTACATTGTTGCAAATTTTCAATGTTGTGTGTTTGTTATGGGGTTAAAGAGCATAGCTCATTTCTCAAGTTGTATATAGATGCAACAATTTGATACTACAACTATGCATCTTTTCTTTCAAAATTTTAGATGAATGAATGTGCAAATTGTTACTTCTGTTAGAAGATTGTGCTTGCGATCAGGGAGGTGGTTGCTTAGTGAAACATAAACTTTGAGAAAGAATAACTTTTTGTGAACATAATTTCTTATTATTATTATATATAATGTATGAAAAGATTTTTTGGTGATTTGTTCTCTTAACTTAACTGACTTAGAATACAGGCGGCCGCCCAAGTATCTGCCCCGACCAAGCATATAGTTACTTTTTACATCACAAGTCAATGAATCAGACGTTGTAGTTAATTTGATTGATAAGACTGTGGAATCCAGCTTTTTATGTCGAGTTTAACATAAGAAATATCACCCCCTCTTTCGATATGTATGTGGTCCCTAATCTGATAAGATTTGAGTCGATGTGAAAAGTATAAAAACATTCTGAAAATAGATCAATTTTTCTTTTTTTTTCTTTTCCAGAATTTTACTGAAAATAGAAAAATTATCAAGGGAGTTTGGTTGCAGAAATCCGAGAATTATTAGAGCGAAAATAGTCTGTAGAGTTAAAACATGTGTACTGTAAAGAGAATTTTGCAGCTTATTCACTTGTAGTGTTGGCAGCGAATAGTCATGGAAGATTGAATTGGCTAGAAGAGCCCTCACCTTTGCTTAAACCATGGCTGGAACATAATATTGTTAGAGTATCTTATCAACGCTCTTTCATAAGTTAGACCGTTAGGCATTTGCCTCTTTTATTGTAAAAAAATAAAATAAAAATTATTTGCCTTAATTGGGAGTGAGTAAATCCTACTAAATACTCCTAACCAGGTTAGGAATTTTACTTAGAAGATATAAATTCTACCTTTTGGAATAACTTCCTAACTGAAGTTTTGCAGTACTGTACAATATAGATTTACAAGGATCTCTACTTAATGAGAAGGAAAAAGAATATTAATCTCAGAAAGCAAATCTGAAAAGCTCCCATTAAGGAGAGCTAAAGTAGGAACTTAAAAGGGTGTTACCCTCAAGAAAAAAATCCGTAGCCGATAGGAAACCATGATCATCAGATACGGTCTAATAATTTTAAACATTGTAATTAACTTTGGAAGGTCTAGCTAATTGTCATATGTTGCTAATTTGTGAGAACAGATTAGTGTTCTTCCAAATGACCAAGGCGGAGAGTTGTGCGAAATTCGTAAAACGCAATGATTGTAACTGTAAGATTGGGAGTTGGAACGTCCTTTCCGTGATTAATAAAGAAAAGTAATGCAAAAAACTAATATACAAAGAACTTAAGTACTCTTCATAGTCTTTAGTACAAGGCATTTTGATTTGTTTTAAGTTTCACCTAGTATGTTTTTTCAATTGAAAAAAAAAATTTAAATTTTTTTTTAATAATTGGGAGAATATAATGAATGTAAAAATGTAATTTTTAAAATTTTTTCTTCAATCACAAAGACATACTAAGTGAAAATTATGACAATTTAAAATTCCTTGTAATAATAATAAACAAAAAAAATTCAAACACCGAGTATTTAATATAAAAAAAAAACTTTATAATAAGAACCGAAGGGAGAAGTTCGTTCGGAGCTCTACTTCGTTCGATGTTAATAAGTTCCACCGCCACTGAAAATCAGGATCACAACTTCTGTTGAGGAGAGTAGTAGGAATTCAACTTCGTCAAGAGCTCAAAATATAGCTGCCCAAAACCATTTTCGACAGGCTGTGCACTTCAATTAAGGGGAATTCCTGTTTGAAGCTTGATCCATAGATAGGTTTGATTTGAAGTCTTTCAACAGAGATTCAAAGCACTTCCTCACGGCGAAGTAAAATCTTCGTATTTTAATATCCCTCTATCCCAAAATTATTGTCTATTTTGAGATTTTAATTTTAGTACAATTTGAACTAGTTAGAAAATCTAAACTGGACAATAATTATGGGACAGAGGAAGTAATTATTAGTATTGTGCTTTTTATTTCTTTTTTTTTTTTTTGGTTTTGGGGGTGTTGTATGTGAATTGAACTTGATCATTAAATACGTAGAGTGTGGAGAATTTTACTCCCTCAATTCTGAATATTATGGAGTTTGAAATTTCACTTTGTAATACAAATTGTACTAAAAATAAAAATTTACACTAGATAATTATTTTGGGACAGATGTAGTATCAACTAATGAAAGAGAAAAACACGTTTGTTTTGTGTTTAATTAAGTTCTTTCTTGAATGTTGTACTGTGGTGATTTGGCATGTTAATTATAACATCTTTTTTAGACCATTTTAACATGTACTAGAAGTTAGAACTAATGCCCGCCGTCCTTGGCTATCGCCTTTCCGAGCCGGAAAACCCATTTCATTATGGGGCGACGGAGGGAGGGATCGCTCTCTTTTCTTTCTTTCAATGGCATCCGCTTTCAATTAATGTTAAAGGGATTGTCTGTTGTGAACTCCTACCTTCTAAGTAGCCAAGCCCAAGCCCCCTTTTCTAGATAGCTAACATGTCGAATTAATGGCATGGTGAGTGCTTAGAGCCCCTCTTCCAATTAATTATTTTAATAGCTAATGTCACATTATTTTTTATTTTTTTTGACATTAATACATTGAGTTCCGACTGAATATATAGCCGAATAGTTGCGAGAATGAAATCGTTCTACTCCCTAATTATCCTTACAAAAATCGAATATCATCATTGCTCAGAGATCATGTTCCTGATCATTTAATTGATTAGAACTCCATAAATAAGCAATTGCACGTCTTAATGGTACGAATCATTGGGAGTGTGAACTGGAAGCTCGCTAGTAAAGTTTTATTGTTTTGGTAATCCGACTTCCGAGTGTGATCGGGAAGCTCGCAAATAAAGTTCATAATTGTCAACTAACTATGTTTGTGGTAATATATGATTCTAAAACCCAAAGGATCAGAGATAATTGTCAACCGGAAACTCGACAATGATACCGTCAACCTGATTGTCACACCGCGGTGTGGTAACCCTGACTAATTCATTGGTGACAAATTTCATGCAACAAAGCATTACTCGTTTTTTTCTCCGAACAAGCTCAGGTGGAATCGGACATTTCCCGTAAAACTGAACTACACTTTTTTACCGAATTAGATGACTAAGAGCTTGAGTTTAGCAGATGTTAGGCTTACGTTCCAACGGGCCTTTGGGCGTTGGGCCGCGGTGATTCCCATAACATTCGTAGAGATAAATGATGTGAATTATTCGGACATCAAGATTGGATTCTATGTCGATGATGGATTTACTTTCAATGGGCTGTTGAGAAAAACGGCTCACTCTTTCCTGCCAGAAATTGGGTTACTCCATTTCGATAGAGAAGAACTGTGGGTGATTGATCAAGATAAACTAAAATTTGAATTAACTGTGGATCTAGAGACAATTGATGTCCATAAAATTGGTCACATACTAGGGTTGGATCATTCTAGAATTAAGTCCGCTATTATTTACCCAACTGTGGGTACTCAAACCCGAAAAGTTAATCTCACAAATAATGACGTGGATGAGATACAGCAATTATATGGAGCAAACCCAAGAGTTCGAGCTGGAGCAATTTTATGGAGACGAGAACAAGTTTTGGTTGGAGCATGCTTTTGGGTGTGACGATTCTCTTTTTTCTTTTTCTTTTTTTTTTTTTTGATTGATTGAGATTATAAAGTTTCTCAGCGTGGGATATTCTACTCGCAAATTTTGTTTTCAGCCCATATGCTTCACGTGTAGCTTGTTTTTGGTTTGTTATCTTATAGAAGTGTAAAAGCTTTAAAACATTATCATGCACATGTTCAGTGTTTAACCAATTTTTTTTGGGGTTCATTTAAAGACTATTATTGCTATTTTGCTCATTGTACACTCATACATTCAAGTTTCAATTGTACTCACTTTTGGTATATTTTACCATATTGGTCTTTCTTTATAAACTGGATATTCGGGTTTTCCAAAAGGTTTGTGCTCAATGTGTATAATCGTCAGCTAGCTTTATATGCATGGGTTAGCTCCTTTGCATTCACATCTCCATTGCAAAACTCCTTTGCGCTATGTTCTGAACTCTCAATTTACGGGCTCTTCCTTCCGATCCAATTTCCAATGTGAGGTTTAATGCTCGAGAAACTTGGTAGGGCGAACAAAAAACAAACTTGTTTCCCTCTTACAACTCAAGGTATTGCGAAATATCCCGTAAATACTCCCTCCGTCCCACAAAAAAATAGTCTACATTGAATTTTGAGTTTTGTACTGTTTTTAATATAAATTTGAAAACTCAATGTAACTCAATGTGGACTACTCCCTCTGTCCCAAATTTATGTTCAGTTTGAAATTTCACTTTTAGTACAATTTGAACTAGAAATAAAAATCTAAATTGGACAATAATTATGGGACGGAGGGAGTATTTTTTTGGGACGGAGATAGTATGACTTTTCACCTTCTAATTCATTATATGGGGCTGTAGCACGTAAGAAAAACCGGTAGGAAATCATGATCATGAGATACCGTCTTGGTTTCATTTGTGGAAGAAAAATCCACGATCAGAATGAATATGGATTAATAGGTTGAAACATTGTAACTTTGGAAGGTCTAGCTAATTGTCATATGCTTATAAATTTGTGAAAACAGATTAGTGTTCTTCCAAATGAACAGGGCAGAGAAATAAGTAAACCTGTGAGTTGGACTCACGGAACACAAAATGATTTTTTTTTTTTTCTCTCTTCATTGATGCATCAAAAACACTATATACAAAGCTTAAAGGTGCAGGCATTACATTTTACACCACAAATCAATCAAAACCTTTTAATCTGTTTCCCTCATCATAAACAACTTCTGGCCATCACTAATCATATTTACATCAACAATTTTACCGCCATCTTCTGTTAATAAACATGAGCACGAAGAAACGTTCAGCTGCTCTGATGCTTCTCTAATCAAGTCTTCCATGCTGCTTGGAACCCACAACACAATGCCAACTTTTCTTGCATCCTTAGACTCCCATGGATGGAAAGGAAACACTGTGCATTTGATTCGCCGCCTTTTATCTGTCATCATTTGTACTAGGTTAAGCTTTCACACATGCAAAAAAATTCCACAGCATTTTTGAATAGAATGAATCATATGAAAGCCTCGTGACCTGTAATTTATACCTGTAATCTCTTGCGAACGATCAGGAGCATCAGGCAATTCTGAGGTCTCCAACGGTTTCGCTGCTTCTAATAGGCTCACCATTTTCTTGTTTCGAGTAATTCGAGCTTCATCAAGAGGAGTATTTCCCCACCTGCCAATGAAAATTAGCCAAAATCCTTTAGCCCTTGCCAAAGAAAAGGCAACTTGGAAGAAAGAAATAAACATATGACAAAGATAATTTTCCAGGTTCGTCGACCTATATGCGTCGAGATCATTTTCCCGACGAAAAGGTCGACAGAAGTTCATCTGCTTCACCAATTATCAACTTCATCTTCCTAGAATGATTTCGTTCCAATAAACGGAATAATTTGGAGGATAAAAGTCAAGAAAGAATCAAAGGATATATGCACCTGTCTTTTGAGAGAACACTAGCTCCGGCGTCCAAAAGAATCTTTGCCATTATGTAGAATCCTTGAGAAGCAGCTACATGAAGTGGTGTTCTTTCATCATAATCTTTGGAATTTGGATCTATGCCTCTGGATAGCAACCTTCGCAGGAAATCTGCATCACCTTTCAGAACAACCATACACAAGTAGTTTCCAGCATTCTCAATCTGCAACGATGCTCCTTTGTTCACGAGTAATGTAGCAATATTTTCGTGTCCATTCTTAATCGCCTCGAGTAATGGTGTGTTGCCAAAATTATCTATTGTCATGATGAAAAAAATGAGTACAATTAATCTTTAAAATAGACAGCCTCAACCTCAAGGCCGAGATTGATTATCAAATCTTGTGAAAGATTACCTGCAATGTTTACATTCATTCCCTCTTGGATAAGGAATTGCACGATATCTTCATATCCTCTTGATGCAGCAAGATGCTGATTAAAAAAAACAAACCAAAAGTGATAAATATCAGGCACTGAGGTTCACAAAATTTACTTAACGCTGTGTATGCATTGTAGCTGAAGATATACCAGTGGGGATCTTCCATCATAATCTGTTTTGTTTGGATCAGCACCAGCTCGGATCAAATCTTTCAGCTGCTGCAGATCACCATAATAAGAAGCACTGTTAACCCTCAGAGCCAGTTCAGCTTCTTGCTTAGTAATATGGAATCCAATATCTGTCTCCAGCTGTTTCTTGCCGAAAACTGAATCCTTCCCCTGTCACTAAAATATATTAGTCCACTTGCACAAAACCAAGGCTAATATGCTTGGCGTGTAACAGAAAAGAAGAGCCAAATAGAAGCAAAAGGCATGCAAGGGAGAAGGGTATAATTACCTCTGATAAGTTAGACAGGATTCTCCTCCCATCATGAAAATATACCTCAAGGATGTTGGAAAATGATTGTTTATCAATACGAAGAAGTACACATAGTTCGCATACACGAACAGTTTTTGGCTGTGGAATGTTGAAAAGAATAGCAATAATTCCAAACACAGCCCCAGGCTTCAGATCTGTTGAGGATTCTTCGCTCCCATCTTTGGCTGTGCTGATCTCCTCCTGTAGAAAACAACTGTCAACACAATTTGAAAATTCGGGGCGGTACCTGCCAAATTGTAGACAGAACAAAATCCAACTTGACACGACGCTCACGCTAGGCCCTTTACTGCTTAAGCCAGCAGATTTATCATAGTGCAGGTAAACCAAATAAATAATGCCAGGAAGTTGTAACAAATATAATGTTCAGGAAGGAACACGCTGGGCAAAAAGATGGGTTTTTATGCAGTGATTTTTATGTTGGCAAAAAGAAGATGTCTGATCTATATAAAGAAACAAGAATGGAAAGAAATTTCAAGTGAAAGGTCCACTGCAAGAATGTATGAATATTAAATGCAGTAGCTCACCAGACTACCCTCTTTGACAAAATATAACTGATCCACTGCATTTCCTTGCTCCATGATGACTTCCCCAGGAAGGAAAAATTCCTCGTGAAGTCTGATTACCTGAAATATGATGAGATATTTCTTATTATTTGCATAATGGTTTTGATGGTCTTCAAAAGGAAAACAGAACTTGCATGGCCTTAAACAAGAGTGAGACATAGGACAAGAAAGCAACTCACTATTTGATTGATAAATTCTGCAGAACATCCGTCGAAGAGATCAATACTTTCAATGAAGTCTCTATATAGGCGTTGTGAAATCTGCACGGAAATGAAAATACATAAATTCCAACTTTTTGAAGAAATCTTTTTTGATATGGCTGACATACAAAAATCCCGGACTACAGTGGAAGACACGGGACTGAAGTATGACATCTAAAATAAGAACATTGTAGCAGATTTCAATAAGTTTATACTGCCAAAGCAAAATATGGAGATACAGTATTCAATATCCCAACCTTAGCTCGGATGGAGACTGGGATATCTTGGAGCACAACAGCATCTGTGTAACTTCTCTCATACTGTAATCGCAGGTGACCTTTAATTTGATTTCGTATGTCTTTTCCAAGTCTATTTCTATTCATATACTTCAAGAGGTCAGTCATTTTATCCCTATATCTTTCCGTCTTCGATCCTTTCACAATTAAGGCTGTCATGTTACCGATCAAATAAGCTCCAAGAATCATATCAAAAGAAACATAAATCATAACGAAGATCATCTCTCTCACGTTGACTGCATGTATATCTCCATAACCTGTCCAAATTCAACAGGACAAGAGATAGGTTGTCAATGCTCCTTCACACTTTTGCTACATAAGTTCGAATTTCAAAGTAACAAGCCAAAAAGATCAAAGAAACACAGTGCTTTGGAACTTACCAACAGTTGCCATAGTAACAATAGCAAAGTACATTGAAGTTATGTACCGTTTCCAAAGATCAATCTCTCTGAAGTGTGAATAGTGGTAATCCCCCAACTGTAAACTGCCAATCCAGGTGTAGCCTTCTTTCTCTTCAGGAATAGTGGTGGCTAGATAGTAGAATATGCAGGCTGCAGTATGTGTACAATAGAGCTCAACAGCTATAAGCTTTATAATCCTTGTAAATAGATAATTGATCCGAATATCTTTCTCCATATTCTGGAAAAACTTAGTGAGCTTGCGTACTCTACTCAACCGAATCCACAGAAGGTATCTGATCCATTCTTTCCCCCCAGCAGCCTAAATTTGTAAGAAGTTGTAAGAGTTGTCAGATACAGGCTGCAATTAAATGAAAGAATAGTTGCAAGTTTGCAACATTAACCAAAACAAAACATATCCTTTTCTTAACAGTTTCATGCTAGCAAAATTTCATAGTTTGATCAAACAGAGCATAAGGGGCAAATGGACACATAAAGTTCTCTGTCTACCACCTTGTTTGGGCAAATTACATTTGAAAAATACATCAATGATAAGTCGTAACCAAAGATTTTCTTTGAACAGCAGTTTTATTTGTGCTTTTACTGTTTTATATTGAAAATTTCACTAAAACTATATGAGTTTAGCTGTTGCAAAAGTGTGAAGGAATAGGCTGCTACTAATTAGATAGCCAAACCAACTGCAATACCTAAACTACATAATCAACACAATGATAATCTACATATCAATGACGAATCATATGAAATAATTTACTGGAAGAGTTTGTAACCTTGTAAATGATATCCCAAGGCATGCAACCAAGAAGATCAATTATAAAGTGAGACCTCATGTACCTGCCGAGAAACCCACAGAGTCGAAGGTTAGAAGAAAGTGCTGATAAAACTGTAAATTTTGAAGAAAGTTTTTGGGCATGCAAAACTAACCGAATGGCAATTGGAGTTCGTTTTTTGACCAGTACATATGTCTCAGTATCTAAATAAGCCACAAAGAAGTGCAGAATAATGTCAATGAAGAATGCTACTTGACCAACAATGTCCAAAACGAAGAGCTTCTTGGGTAATCCCCTGAAGAACCCAAACTCCAAAGGCGTAAAACACGAAGAGTAGAGTGCCCATATAAGGATGAACTTTTCCCACGCTCGGTACCACCTGCATTTTATGTTTATCAGTAATACTACATTCTGTATCCCATATGTGGTGACTGGTAACACTCGTAATAAGTGGAATGCTACTTTTTTCTGCTTGAATGTCAATGGCAGAAAAATAATGCATTGCATATAAGTTGCTAGAAAGGGATTACAGGATATTTTAACTAATTCTCTTGAATGTCTCGTATCAATAAGTTTTTTTAACCTAAAATGTCTTAATGTTGATTAAAAAATGCCATGATATGCACAAATTATTGTCCAATTTGAAGCTTCAGTTTTAGTACATATTAAACTAAAAGTGAAAATCTAAATTGAATAATAATTTTGGGATATAGTCGTAGTTACTAACGTGATTGATGTCTATGTGGTATCAGACGTATCAACATTAGCAAGTCACCTTGCTACAATTATATTTTCTGCAACATGAACTGGTGTCTTAAGTCCCCAGATTGTAGATTATTGTTACAACATGTCCAACTGCAAGTAGTATCCCAAACCATCATTTTTTTTTTGACATTTTTAAAAATAATAATGGCATCCTTTGAATATATAATACAAATTTCGTAGTGTCATTTTCAAAAACTTGCCAGATTTCAAGTGAGACTGACCAACCCCCCCATTCCTCCCATTCCACGTACTTATCCTTAAAATTTTTAAAATCCTCTGACAGATCAACAAATTGTATTTATTTATTTATTATTGTCATTATTATTTTATATTCCGAAATCCGAATTTCAAAGTTGATCCCGTATACGACTATACTCCGCGATGATTAGTTAGTGATTAATTTGTCAAACGCCTTTGGAAGTCCATTTGAACTTTATAGCTCCACACATTTATGTGTTATTTACTATTTACACTTTAATGAATACCACCTAATAAATGAATAGCACTACACTGTCGATAATCAATTTTATCGACCAAAAAAAAAAAGTAGTCCACATTAAATTTGAGATTTTTATTAGAAAATAAAATAGTGTTAGTACTAAGAAAAAGACTCAAAATTCAAAAAACTAAATTTAGCTTCCTTAATCTTAGGAAGAGATTTATAGGTGAAGTAATGAACAGCTAAGCAACACCATTAAATTACAGGACACATGATAAGTGGAAGGTGAAAAAAACACATACCAAAAAAAAAAAAAAGAAAAAAGGCAGAGTCGTAATGCAATACGGACCTGTTAGTCTGAGGATCAATGTAACCATGGGAAACGCCTTTGATAAGATTCTCACGGCTGAGCCGGCGGTTGTTTCCGGCTTCGTAACCGAACTGGGATTTGATCAACGCGAAACGGCTCCCACGTGAAGACTGAATCTTATCCCTTAAATCATCAACCTCATATTCTCCATCCCCTGATCCATTCGAGCTCCCCCCTTCTTCTTCTTCTTCTTCCTTTCCCCTGTTCTTTCTCCCCATCTGGATCTCAAATTAGTACCCAACGCCCAAATTCCGATCAATATTACGGATTTAATAATGCCGACTTTAATTTCCGGCGATGGTAATTGATTTCAGACAGTTTGTTTTTGTACCACAACATATATATATGTATGGATGGATTCTGGGTTGGGTTTGAATTACGTGGTAAACTATAGCTAGAGAGCCTGATGATACATTATTTCCAGTCAGTTTGTTGAGACTTCAAATTGTGCAGAAAGAGGGAAAAAAAAAAAAAAGATGAAATAAAACAGAGAGAAGGGATGATTTGTGATTTGTTTGTGGAACAAAACTACAAAAGATAATGAATAAGGCGTTTCTTTGCTATATTTATACAGGGCAGCTGAAAGCGTATCATGGAATAACTAATAAATAAATAAAGCCTTTTTTCAAAAAAAAAAAAATAGAAAGGATGAGTGTGTTTTACAATATGGGAAAACTGGAGGCAGCTCTTATCAAAAATTGATTGACATTATTGATGAATGATGATCAGTTCATCAGATCACTTTCTTATTTTTATTTATATCCTTTTATGGGTATACTTATGAAATTCTTTAAGGAAGTGGTCTAATAAGAACTTGGGGGAAAAAGAAATTATTATTATTGATAAGGACACGCAATGAAGGAAATGACGGCTTTTTTCCTTTTCTTTCTTTTTTTTTTTTTTTTGTGGGGCAAATTGATCGTGGATTCTGACTAATAATCTAAGCCTTAAAAAGTTTAAATAAAAAGGTCTTTGGGGGGAGCTGTCTAATTTTTGCTATATTTACGCAGGATCGCCTCCTCCATGAGGGCTCACCTTCCAAATTGCACTTTTTGGTTGATTTGAGTCATTGACTCGTAGTTTCTAGACCTCATCTGGTCCCCTTTATGAACAAATGACTGTAATATCTTGGTTCATCAAACATAATTCTTTTTTCTATTTTTTTTTTCGAGACAGGGATGTAATATTTTAACATTTGTCCAAGACTTGTATATCTAGAGATCTTGAAAATGGTAGGAATCCCTCCATCCATGATTTTTGCCTAAAAACTTGAAAGTCAATTGAAGTATGACTGCAAGTCCATTCTAACATGGATAATGATTCGTACAGGGAAAAAATAATAATGAATTAATCATAACCATTCATTTTTAACACTTTTCATTTGAGGTTTAAGTATTTAAGATTAAGGCATAGTTTAAGTTTTCCTAGTAAATTTTCTATGTACGTATTATTACTCTTCTAAAATTAGGAGCCCTCATTTTCTCAAAAGTAATTTTTTTTTTTATACATTATACATTAGGTGTCTGAAATCATTTTTCCAATTAGTTCGCATACCAGCTGTATTCAAAAGTAACTTTGCCGCGCAGCTTAAACGGAAAACTCCATCTCTCCATGCATCCTCGTATTTATTTGTTTTGAGCATCTTGTGAAATTTCATTAAAAGGACAGCAACAACTCCTTTTCTTCTTTTTTTTCCCCCTTTTTACATTAGTGTATTATTACCGTATCTATTTTTCTTCTTGTGAGTTGACAAGACCTGACAAATTGATTCATCGATATCGTTGTTCCAAGTTGGAAAAGAATAAAAAAATGAACTGGCTAACCTGCATCGTTCATGTTACATGTACACGTTGTTTGGTAAATGGTAATGATGTATATTCGTAATATCACAAATTGAAAAATACTCCAACTGGCAGATGGATTCAAAACGGTTCCCGAGACGGATTTGGCCGCATCGGGGGGTGGCGTGATGTGTGATTTTGGTGTCAGTGAGCACTTTGGACGAATGATCGTTTGATGCTGATGAATTTGAAAGATGGCGGCGGTTGCCGGTTGACCACTTTCTTATTGGTGGCTACTTGCCACCCGATGAAGTATATCATTTGGTATGTCTGGCCCCCTTTCTTCTTTTTCAGTTTTTTCTTTTACTTGCGTTAATTTTGCCTAGCAAACTATACAAGTCAGAATAATGCTACTTGGCTAATTTCACCTCTGATTGCTTAGGGCTTGTTTGGCAATGTTTTGTTTTTGTTTTTGTTTTAGTTTTTTATTTGAATTTGAGATATGTTTTAAAATGTGTTTTGAGAGAAAATTTAAAAAATTGTTTAGGTAATATCTTAAATAAAATAATATTTTTAGACCACCATCGGAACACCTCCACCACCGGCGCTGGCGCCAAACCGCCCATCGCTTCTGCCGGACTGCCGTCGGCTGGCGACCAGCCAGATTCCGGCCAAATTCTGGTCAAGTCGTCGGAATCTGGCCGAAATCCGGCCGGGTGGCCGGCGGCGGTCCGGTGGCGGACAGTGGAGGCGGAGGTGGTCCAGTGATGCTGTAAAAAAATAGTGTAAAAATAATGTTTGAAATAAGTTTTAAAAAGTAAATTAAAAATTTGTTTGGATGGTATTGGAATTTGTGTTTGAAATATATTTTAAGAGGTAAGAAGACAAAATGCAAAATGGATGGTTGGGCAAACAAGCCCTAAGCTTCACTAGTCGCGCAAGGGCCCGGTGGTTTGCAAAGATTTGATCATCCACCATGCAAAGTAATTTCGTAGTTGGAATATGATGTAATCGGGATTGAATATCTCAGAAATATTCAAACATAGGCTTTATCTCCACATCTTTGTAACAAACAAAAAAAAAGAGAATAATGCTACTTGTACTAAAAATAATACAAAATTCAAAATTCAAAGTGGACTATTTTTTAAAGACGGAGGTAGTACTGCTTATCTAAGGTGTGAGAAGGGCCGGGCAAAGCTTTGCGCTGTACGAATTCTGGGTGATTTTATTTCTGATATTTTTCTTTTTTTAAAGTAGATTTGAATATTTTTGTGCAATGAGCTAATGAAACATAATGATCAATCTTCTTACCCTAGCTGTTATTTTGTAAAGCGATTTTAAACTAAACAATGAAACAAGTTAAACAACATACTACACGATACCCTTCTATGAATTCAGCTAATAATTTGTTTGATAACTCCCTTTTAAGTGAAACAGCAGACTACATTACTAATACGTGATAATCATTTTTTAAGACGTGACAGTACTTAAAAATACATTTCACTGCAGATGGTCCATGGGTTTGATCAGCTAATTTCCGGCGGTTCATGGTTGGTTAGGTCTCTGGAATATTGACCTGCTGCTGTCTATCTATGAAATGCAATCATGGGTAACGCGTAGCATTTTTCTCAAATATTTTAAGTTATCATGGGTTGGATTCAAATGTATTAAATTGCTTTGATTATTTCCTCAATCAAGACAATTGACAACCTAATTCCAACACGCACGTGATACATCTTCCCCAGATGGGAAGCCCCTGGCCGTTGAAACGAGCTATCCTATGATAACTCGGAACTTCGACAAAAGATAATTATCTGGACTGTTGTATTGTACTACAAAAAAAATAATTATCGAACCATATTTTTCTTTCTTTTGAAAAAGAAAAACAACTTCAGACCAAACTTTTTGGTTTTTCTTCATAGAATGCGTTTGGATCCATAATAAAAATATTACAACCAGAGATCACATAAAATCGTGTCCTTTGTGTACGTTCTTTCTCTTGGAATTTTATTTATTTTTTTTAAAAAAAATCTGATTTGAGATTTAGAACTCTGATTTCATTCTTGGTTGAGAGAGGGTGCATGAATTAATCTAGTCTGACAAAGGTACACTTTAAATAAATTTTTAAATTCATAGATCGAATATTTTGGAACAATAATATAAGATACATCGTTGGCAAGGAAACTGAAAAAAAAAAAAAAAATCTTTTTGAATGGTGTGAGAATAATAGTGCTTCCTCATTAAATCCCTACGCTATTGTCAACCTAACAGCTGTGAACTTGTGAAATCATGGTTTGGTTTCCCCGTCTTGCAGAAGCGCGCATAGACATGGTTTGCTTTTATAATTAATTAATAATGTAGTAATACATCAACTTTTAAAAGGATATTACCTTCTAATATTTCAACATTTATCAAAATTTTGACCGAATACGGCTTTTATGGTTTTGCAATATAAACAATTAATCCAAAATAATGAGTTGAAAAAGAATATTACTCCCTCCGATCTTTAAGGGATTTTGATTTATACTATGTTTAACATAGTACGTATTTTTAATTGACAAAAAAATCTTAAAAATATTTCATAATAGTTAAGAGAGTACAACGAATGTGAAAATATATTTTTAAAATTTTTTCGTCAATTAATAATGCGTACTAGGTGAAATTTAATATAAAATAAAAATGTCTTATACTAAAGACCGAAGGGAGTATCCCGTTTACATTTACTTATTACAATATGATTTGTACTCTAGAGAAGAAAAATTAAATTAAAAAAAAGTAATATTTGCCTGTTGGAAAGGGATCCATTGAGCAGCGCATACCATTTATCTTCTAAACCAGTGGAAGAAGATAGTGATGGATGTTTATTAAGGAACAATGCTCAAAGTTACTTTTAAAGTACTTTAATCTAACATTTCAAGAGTTTTCTATACTTTTTTAAGGGAATAAATAGCTCTCAAGTGCTTGAATAAAACTTTTTGGCTAGTTTTCCCAATGACTATTTAGATTATCTTAACATAATTTTACCTTCTAATATTTTTGGGACATCTTTAACTATTTACCGCCTCAAACTTTTTGACCACCCAAGTATATAATATAAAGGGAAAGCAAATGTCTCCACCATTGACATGTATACTTATTTAACATTTATGGGGGGATGATAGGATGATAATGATAAAAATCCATCTAACTTTTGCTTACTTTTTTTTTTTTTTACAAAAACTTTTGCTTACATTAAATTAATAGAATCACAACTTTTCATCTTCTGACTATTAATTATTGATCACTTATCAGTGAATGACCGAACCTGCATTAAGCAGCCATTTAGGTAGCACCGCCCTCAGCCAAGTTCTGTTAATCTTATTGGCCCCAAATGGAAATGGCACGGACACCTTTCTCAGTTGTTGAAAAGACAAATGAAAATTTTGCTGGTCTTAAGACACGTGCCAATATTTATAAACACACGAATTAGTAAACTTCAAAGGGATTTTTTTTCATATATGTATCAATACATTAAAAGAGAAAAAAAAAAGAAGAAAAGAAAACCCTAACAAGAATAAGAACATATATTACGTACAGAAGAATATTGAAAAGACAATTAGTAGCGTTTACCGAAAAAAAAAAAGAGAAGACAATTAGTAGTACTTCCAAAATCTTAAGCATGACTAGTATCATGCATGGGACGAAAAGACTATTAAGTAATGTACACCAGACTTGTAAAGAGCAAGCATTAGTCAGCTAAGAACAATTTATTAATGAAGCGGTGGTACTACGTCAAAGTTTGGTTTGCCATATTCAGACCATTTTTTAACTCATCCACCCACAACTATAATTGGAACCATTTGAGGATTGTGCATGATCAGTATGAATTTTTATAAAATTATAAAATGAAACCACCATAATAAGATCTATGTATATATATGTGTGTGTGTATATATAAGATGATCAACCAAACTAATGTAAACCAGGTAGCCATGTAACTTTAATTTCTAAATAAAAAATTAAAAAAGTATATAACTTAAAAGACTAAAGAGAGCAGTCAACCAAACGAAAGAATAAGAAATTGATACGGCCAAACCACGATCATCATAATTAAGTTCCTATAAATGGAATTCTACTGTACAAAGCATAAATGATAAAACCACTAACAGTGTTTTTCTATGAACTCGTCCAGATCATGCACGAAACTCCAAAATGAATTTGCTGATGTTCATCTCCACTTTGAAGCCTCCCATCGAAAACATGAGAAAGTTTTCGCCACTAGTTGACGGCTGGGATTGGTAATTCGATGAGGCAGAAAAGAAAAATGGCGCTACTCACTTATTTATAAAAGCTAACTAATTTTAAATCATCCCCAAGTTTGGGGTTTGTTTCTTTTTCCTTTTTTTTTTTTTCCTGTGATTTGGTGTGCTCGAACGAACGCACGCATTAGCTTCATGAATTCTTGGCGTTTAGGGTTTAATTTGTTTCTCATATTTCTGTTATATTTAGTTGTTTGTTAGGCCAATTGATTGCGCAAATAGAATGGTATACGTAAACTACTGAATGTTTTTGTTAGCAAAATTTATCACACGCGATACGCACCCATGGCAATTATTTGGACGGACGTCATTTTGCATAGATTCACCTGAAAAGAATTTTTTTATCTCGTCTCAAAAAAGAAAAAAAAGTGGTATTCTAATATGGATAATCATATTCAATTTTACCGGAGAGATAAATAGTACAAAATGCCCGGGGCGGAAGAATACTAAGATGTGGTTCATTGTTTGGTCAGATGCATACAATACTAAGGCCAGTTGAATTTCAGAAACTACATACCGTGGGCCAAAAGTAATGCCGGCCGGAGTCTAAGCTTATTCACCAATCACATGTTTTGATCTCTATGGTCTCCACTCCTCTCCAATGAAAACCTACAATATTCACAAATTTCTTTCCACTACTATATCATGTAGCCATTCATTCCGGTCAACTTAACACCAAAAGTAAAACTACATTTCGTATGAAAATGAGTCTTTATAAATAAGATTGGAGGAAATAAATTAAAAAAAAAACTTCTTGAACATTTTGATAGAGAAAGCTTCGGTAAATTCCAATTGATTTACACTTTATACTCTATATGTGGTCGAAAATTAACGCTTGTTTTCTCTTTTTTCTTTTTCTTGGTTTTTTTTTTTTTTATGCGGTTATATATCATCACTGGAGTTGCTAATTGGACAATGATACCCAACTGTTGGACGTTACGTGATCATCCAGTGGGTTTTAGTTACGCATTTTGTTGTTTTTTGGATCAAAATGACGTGCCGTTGAAAAAGCGCTCAAACATTAATTTCAAAGAGTATCAAATGAATCGAGGCACGCATATACAGTCTTTTGCTAAAAAAGTGCACGGTTTCTTCCTTCGTTACTAGTTTTCAGCCTTCCCATGGATTTCGTGACTAGCTACTTCTGTGGTTCTCGTTGAGTTTCATTCCCAAAATACAAGCAATTTTTGATACGGAAATGATATGTACTCTATATATATAAATAAAAAAAAAATATTTTGTTTTCTTTCCAAGTAAGTACTCTCTCCGTCCCATAATTATTGTCCAGTTTGAGTTTTCATTTTTAGTTCAAATTGTACTAAAAGTGAGAACTGAAACTGGATAATAATTTTGGGACAGAGGGAGTATATTAAAAACTAAAAATTAAAACTAGATAATTATTTCAAAAACAGAAGATTAAGTGAAATTATATAGGCCTCAAATGAAATTATTCTTGAGTTTCTTCCTCATCGTATTTTCTACACTCGTTTGGCCATGTATGTACCTTTTTTTTGGGGGGTTCTCAACTTGCACCAAGAAAATTTATAATTTTTCTCTAAAGTAATTTACTTTATAACATCAACTAGCTCACTGCTTTGCACTTCTTTCATACTGGTTGCTTTGTACTTCTTTCCTTTTCTCTGGAAGGCACTTGCATAAGTATTGCTTTTCAAAGTTTAAAAACCAGTCCTAAACCAGATGGCAATTAGCAACCTAGTGAACTTTCTTAATTGGGGGAGATTAATTAATTAAGCTTATCTAGCCAGCTTATGATGTGAGTTAATGTGTTAGTTCAAAGCTTTTTTCAATTAAAAATTTGGGAGGAAAAAAAAAGAATTTTGAACTCGTGTTTTATGGAGTCACTAGAATGCAAAGAGAGGTTACAATAAATAAATAAAAGTGATGTCAAGTTCCTCAAATTTGAAGGCACGAATAAATTGGTGGCCACTGGCCAATGTGCATAGAGTTAGAAAGTTGACCTTTTTTTAACGAATCATATGATAACAAATTATTTATTGATTATACCGAACTTAATCCCGCCACATTGATCAAAGAAACTGGGAGTGACAAAGCAATGAGTCAAACCCTGATTAATGTACTACAAACCAAGGAACAAACAATTTCAAGTAGTACTACTATTTGTAATGTTCGGTAGTGGTTTTTTGTTATATTTGTCAATAAAATGATTGTAGATATAATTCCCTCCGTTCAAATTACAAAAAAAAAAAAAAACAGTTCATATTATTATACTGTTTCAGTGTAACAGAATGTGCTAAAAATGTGAGTGTTACATGATACTCCCTCCGTCCCATATTTATTGTTTAATTTGAGTTTTCAATTTTAGTTCAAATTGTACTAAAATTGAGATTTCAAATTGGACAATAATTTCGGGATAGATGGAATATTAAATACATGAAAGTAGTGAAAATATTAGAATTGATAATGATTACGAACATCCACAAGGGTTTTGAAAGTATAAATGTGACCTTTGTTGTAGAGGGCCTTCTGTAGTGGCTATTTTTTCCGATGGCATCAAATGGCCCAATTTATTTGGGCTTTATGCATTTCCAATTGTATAATGTATACCAGCATAGTTTATTTGCGTCAAAGCTAGGAATGCTCTGTATTGGAAGCTGATTTGGGGGATGTATTTTGGTTTGCAAATAGCTTGGGATTTGATTTTTCCAAGAGGCCATTGTTTTGGTTCAGAACTTGATTGGGAATGCACAATTACATCCTGTCCTTAGAAGCATCCAGGAGCTTTTGATGACATTGGATTGGTTGGTTAATACTTTTAATTCATGCATGTATCTAGAGATATCAACCTTTAGCGCTGCTAGCTAAAGAGGTGTTAGGATAGAAGTTAGGAATATAATCTGCTCCAAGTTGTATAAAACTACTGGTTGAGCAAGATATTTTAGATAGTAATTGTTGTAATAGCAGAGGCAACTAGCCTTCCCTAATAATATCATTTACCAAAACACAAAGGTTGAGATTTGGGTTTTCAAAACATCCAATTATAGTCGGATAATCAAGTAGCCGTTTTTATACTAAAAGCAACCGTAATTGTTCAGAGTAAAAAAAGTAATCCTCGACATGTCACATCAGATTTGGAAATAACCATGGACTCATTTCTAGAATTCTTTTAATTTAATTGTTTCCTTTCTTTCTTTTTTTTTCTTTCAGCACTTCTCGCCCACACCATTAATATTCACTAATTTCTGAAATCGTGAGGTAAATGCAGAGAGAATTCTTCTTTACTTTTCAACTCTCTCCAATGGATTCGGTAGTAACTATCACAATTTTATGGGCTTGCTATAACGGAACCTAGTGTCTACAACTACGAGTAATGTGTTTATTAGGGTTAAAAGAACACTAGACTTTGCAGTCGTAAATACACTCTTGTTGTATTCGTCGGCATGAGAATCAGGCAACGGACTCCTTAGTTTAGAATGAATTTGTGTCAATTGGAAGGCAAAGGCGCGTACTTCTCATATTTAACAAAGGCGCGGTTCCACAGCAAAAGAAACCCCTTCTCATGTTCGCGCCTTTTTAAGTTTAGAGAAACATAGCCTTCGTTTATGTGAGGGATTTATGATCACGCTTTCTGTATGCATTAATTATATCCCGTTACGTCATCAAAGCCTTTCTTCTACCATTAGAAAATCAAAACAAAGCGCCCCCGGCAAAAAGGATTCACAGCGGCGCCGGAAATCAGGAACACCGCCGGTACACCGACAGGGAAGATGGAAGAGAAAGTCAAATGTCTCGCTATGATAGGCGCCGGAGCGCTGATTGGTTCCGTCGCCACTGCTGCTCTCTTCAAACTTCTTCCCAGGTTCTTTACTGTAAATAGTAAACACTTTTTCTATTATTTATGTATCACACACTGATTTAACCTAGCTGGATTGATTTATTATTTTCTTGTTTGACTTGCTCCCGTAGAAGTGTGAGAGAAGAGTGTATTAAAGAAGCAGTGAAGGCAAACGGTAATTATTCTGCTTATGAGTAATTTATACTATTTCCTTTTGTCTAAGAGATTGGCTGTGTTTCTTCTCATAATATCTTTGCGTCGAGATGAATTTCTTGTTGGAGCTGTTTATAAAGCTTACATGATATGAAAAACTTCAATAGGTGTTCTAAGTTGTTCTTGCTGATTTTTATGGCAGGATTGAAACACTACAATTATCCTGAAAATGGTAGTGAGGGGAACCCTTGTTCGGACCTGCTAGCTGATGAAGTTGTTTCTGAACAGCTCACTAGGTAGAGTTCGGATTCATAACTTTGAAATTCCGTCGTTGCCTTTCAATATAAAAGCACATCACCATTTTGTGTGTATGTCATGTGTGCATTCTTAATGCCTTTTTTCCTCCTTTTTTTTTTTTCTTGTTCTTGTTTGTTTGTTTCCATTTTTTTTGTTGTTTTTTGTTTCTGATATTCTATATAAATTGAGCAGTTAAATCAAATCTTACTTGCTGATGTCTGATTCTATGTTAGGAACATTCAGTTTTTTGGCCTAGAATCTCAAGAGAAAGTCACTCGATCTTATGTTGTGGTGATTGGTCTTGGTGGTGTAGGGAGTCATGCTGCATCTATGCTTTTGAGGTCAGGTGTAGGCAGACTCCTCCTAGTGGATTTTGACCAGGTATCTATCTTCTTTCTGTGAAATGCTTCAGATTCACCTGGTTCAACTTCAAAATGTTTTTCAATGTAGTTATAAATTATTTCCCGTTGTCTTTGAACTTTTTCGCATAATTTTTTCCTAGGTTAGCTGCTTAACATTGTTGTCTGTTATAATCATAAGCAAGTGGGTAAAGAAACCTCAGTTTAAAGACTGTTTAGAGAATGTTGATGAACATAAGTCAGTCTCCTGCCTTAGAGACTGTTTGCGTAATGATACATTTGATCAATGACAATATAGTTGTTTTAGTATTGCCCAACTGTAATTAGAACTTTTCATCTTTTACGAAATGAATTTTAGTTTTGTCCAACTGTAAGTGGAATTTTGAGTATCTGCAAAGTGGAGTTGAACGTGTTAATAAAGAAACCATTCATTTGGATACTCTTGTAGGTATCAGTTTCATCATTGAATCGTCATGCTGTTGCTACAAGAGAGGATGTTGGTACTCCAAAAGCTTTGTGCCTTAAGAAGCATTTCCAATCGATATTCCCAGAGTGTCATATAGATGCAAAAGTCTTGTTGTATGATTCCTCCTCTGAAGATGAAATTCTCTCTGGCCACCCTGATTTTGTTCTGGATTGCATCGATAACATCGATACCAAGGTACTTTTAGCTTTGGTACTTCTAATCTTCTCTTTGTAACAGTATCTATGTTGTTTTTGATTGCATGAAAAAGTGGTTTATAACTTAAGAAAGTAGTCAATCTGTTCATAAATTGTTAAGTCAATCCTTAAACCGTAACTATTAGTAACTGAAGCAAGTATTTTTTGTAATCATGAGCATGTCGAGCTTAGTTGACTCAAATTTGTATTTCTCCAAACAGGTTACGCTTCTTGCTGCTTGTGTGCGTAGAGGATTGAAAGTTCTTTCAGCCACTGGGGCTGGTGCCAGAGCTGACCCAACTAGAATCAGAGTGGCTGACTTGAGGGAGTCAACCAATGACCCTCTCTCTCGATCTGTAAGCATTTTGATCTTCGACTTGCATTTGTATTTGGTATTCAAGTTAAAGCCGACATCATTACAACTTCTGTGTAAACTAAAAATACGCATTTTATTCTTCAAGTACTGGTACTTCCCATCTCCATCTCTTTGAAAGGGTGCTTCATCTTGTTGATGTGCATAAATTAATCGGGGATATCAAAGTACTACAGTTTTGAGGGATCCATGTTTTCATCATGGGATTGCTGTTGACAAATTGATTCTATTACAATGACTTTGCAGGTTAGACATCGTTTGAAGAAAGATTATGGTATTGAAGGCGGCATTCCTGTTGTTTTCTCTTTGGAGAAGCCAAAAGCAAAGCTGCTTCCATTTACAGGAACAAATGGAGAAGAAGAAAACCCTTCAGATTATCAAGTAAGTGTACTTCAGATTGATAGTGAGGCCTAGAGGAGGTTGGTGAGGCGCTGATAGATCATACAATAGTTCTAATTTCTGTTTTAACCTTGTAGCTGAATTTCATGCAATGACTACAAATTGCTGTCTATAGCTTGTTACGTGGTTTAGATGTTACTTTGGTACTTACCTCCTTTATGTTTCTCACAATAAATTTTACCAGCTATCCTTCTAATTGAAACTTTGGATATCAGATAGTTCCCGGTTTTAGAGTTCGCATCATTCCTGTTCTGGGAACTATACCAGCAATATTTGGGCAAGTTATGGCTTCCTATGTTGTGACGCAACTAGCTGAATTTCAAGTTCAAATGGAACCCATTGTGAACTTTGATATGGATCATTATCGGATACTTCATCAACGTCTAATTGAGCATGAAGAGTTGCTCTATGGCACAGCCGCAGAAGTACAGGTCAACAGTAGTGTCCTCTTTTATATTGGTTATTTCGCTACGGTGCCAGAGTTTGATTCCAGATCCTTTTGTTTAACTACTTTTTCAATCATTGACACCAGATGTCGTGTTCACTCTTCAGGTAGATGTCGATGATGTTATGTTCATTGTAAAAGAGTTGTGGCGAGGTCGAAGTGCCAGAGATCAATCTCCCACCTCAGTCGGACGTGGCATGTGGCGTTCAGTTAATGACTTAATGCTTGTCAGGTTGATGTTCAAATGACTTCTTTTCTTCATTACTGTTTATTTTCAGTTTCCTTTCTACTGGCAGTTCTATTTCATGTGCAAAACTGGTATTTTAATACTGGTGGCTGTGATCTAACTTCTCTTTACTTTCTACTTTTGCTAATTTTTTCTAGATGGGATCAGACTAAGGCAGCATCTGTTTCAAACTTGATTCTACTTAAATTCACCGAGGTATACTCCACAGAGAGAGATACAAGTCCATATAATGCATCAGTCCTGCTAGTATACATATTCGGACTTCACTATGATTTGACTGTATATTTTCAGCTATTTCCTTTTTTTTAACCTTTCTATAGTGGAACTTGTCCTGAGATTTAAACTCCTCAATGTTGGTGTAAATTGATAAACCACACTACAGCGGGGATTTGTGGGGTAGATGAAGCTATTGGTGCACTACCTTTTGGCTGTGACCACATTCTGATTCCTCCATGTTGCCCAGAACACACCATTATTGATCTAATAACTGCACTCGACCTCATGGTCGTTTCTTTTCAGGCTGATGAACATGAATCAAAATCGCTTGAAGATATACAAAGAGATGAACAGGAATTTTTCGCAAGGGTGACATCTGTGCTAAGGCAAGCTGAACTGCACTTTGGTTTGTGACTGCCATCTCGATCCTTGAACTGATACAAGCTGCTCTATTGCCCTTTCATGACAATGAGCCCCCAAATTTTGCTGGAGAGCCTGACTAGTCCAACTTTATTTCCATACTGAGGAGATGCCTTAAGCCAAAAATCATGCGGTGACATTGAGAAAGGGGCAGAATGTTTGGTGGTGAAGACACAAAATATGCTCAGTGGTCACGTTTTTCATTCTGACATACCGTCAAGATATTGAGGCATCCTCTTTTGGACTAGTTTAGATAACGAATTCTCTCTACTTTGTAGTTTGTAGGATTAAGCATTAAACATTGTTCCGCAGACTGTGAAATGTGTACACTATAAAGCTGGAAGTTTTAGTTTTAGGTTTTTTTTTTTTTTTTCTTTTGGAGGAAATATCACATTTCTATGTTTTTTCAAATGTGGTATTGACGATTCTCATAGAAATGTGACAATCGCAGTTTATTATTAGAGTAAGAAAAAGGTCTGTATAAATCTTACATGTTTTTGCAGCTCATTGACCCTTTTCTACATTATTATAAGAAATTGGACATTTTAAATTTGTACCAAGTTCTGAATTCAAATTCATATAATCATTAAAAAAAAAAAATCCAACAAACAACGTAGCATCAAGGTCAATACTTTTGTTTAAAATCTTTATTTATTTCTAGGTAAGATTTTTAAGTCTTTATATTCACTAACTGATGATGAATTTCCATCTCAACATCAGAAATATACAATTTTTTCCTCCTTTTTTTATTTTTTGGTGGAAAATCAGTAATTTCTTTCTTTTTTTTTTTTTGGTGAACTAAATCCGTAATTTCTTGATCAAAATATAAAAAGGAAGAAATAAAATTGCCGCTTTCAACCATTATTACTGTGTCAAGTCTGCAAAAGTCTTGAATGCATTTCAGAATTAGGGAGGTCTCGTCAGTTTCCTGATCGAAGGGCAAATGTCCATGGCCTAGGGCTCGATAAGGGCCTTCATCTTTGTTGCTCAGAGACTTTCACTGAAAAGAAATCAAACTAAAGTTTACTGATTCTTCGCCATGGACATGAGGCTTCCGCTCGTACTCTTTTACTTCATAGCTCATCTTCTCCTAACTTCCTCAGGTTTGTTCCGCTTCCCCTATTTGTTTGTTCAGTAATTTGTCGCTTCGTTTCAGTGCAAGATTGCTTATCTGTGATCTCTGTTTTGTTTAATTCTATTTGCGGAGAAATTAGGTTTATTAAAACGTAATTTACTGAAAGTGAGTTTTTGGGTTCTTGCTGAATTTTGCATCTGTGTTCTATAATATTTGACATTTAGAAGCTTATAGAAACGAGGACCAAAATTGAGATCCTTTTAACTTTCTTAGCTTATTTGATGGCAACGAATTATTTTGTTTCTGAACGTCTCCTCTTCGGGGAAAGGTTCATTTTGCTTAACTTCATATTAACTGGCTCTGTATTACATATAGTGATTTTATCGAGTTCATTATATGTAACCATTTTGGTGTCAATTTTGTACTCTTGACAGCTTCAGGAGATGTGAAACCTTTTGAGTCGGTCCCTGATCTGGAAAACGCAATGTACATGAACGTTGATGGCTACCCATGTGTACGGCTGCTGAACCTTTCGGGGGAGATTGGATGTTCAAGTAGGTGATCCTCTTTTTGTCAGTTCTGGATTTTTTTTTTTGGTGTTTCCATTATCCTGCATAGGAATCTTCTTATTTCATTATAATGTGTGCTTAGATCCTGGTCATGCAAAGGTTGCTGCGCCGGTTGTCAGATTCAAGAATGTAAATGAATTGGCTGTACCATCTGCCATACTTGTTTCCATGGATGAGTTTGAGAATTTATTTACAAGGCAAGTTTTTTGGGAAATCATGAATGCACGTCTTCCTTTTATTATGTTGAAATGCAAATTTTCAGTTTTACTTCTTTGGTGTGGCAATGTTTCCATGATCATCAATGTCAATTAGGAGGGATGTAGTCATTTTCTATTGATGAATGATAAACATTTTAAAGGGTTCTCTTGGACTTGATGTGCATCTTCTACCTTCAGTTTTAAGTGGTCCATTTGTGGATATCAGCTACTTTACCATTTCTTGTTGAGGGGGTATATGTCACCATTTCTTGCCCTTAGTGTAGCAGATTCTAATAACGTGTGTTTTCCTGGGGAGCCCATCTCTAATTACATTTTATCAGTAGGATGCAGTCTACATTAGTTTCTGCCTTCTGGTTGAATTTTCGCTGCTTTGATGTGTTCCACCTATTTCAAAATGTGTAGATTGTTCACTTGTTGCATTGTCTTCGACTATCATTTTCTCTTTCTTTACTGATGTCTATTGTTCCTTTCTGTTTCAGAATATCAAAAGATTCTAAATTTGCTGGCCTTGTGGCTGGTGTATTGGTAGAATCAGGAACTCCAGATCTGAAGGGTGAGAGGCATCCTGTATTTTCTAAATTATTGTTGTTAAGTGGTCATGTGTTAACGTTGTTTTCCCCTTTACAGGATTTTCTCCAGATAGGAAGTTTCCGGAGGCTGAGTTTGCTCCTTACTCAAGCAACAATTTTGAGTGGAATCCAACTGTATTTACTCAAAGAAACACTTCAATCATTACTTCTAGTCTTCTAATCGTCTATTAATTTCAGTTTCAAAGCCGGCATCTGTCTGTACTTTTGTTGTTTTGCAACTAAGAGAAAAAATGAGTTTTCAATTGAATTCTGTAATTTTAAAAACAAGTTTTGTTTTGTCTTTCATTCTTGTTTCTCCTCTTTCCCCTTAAAAATTTTGTGTTCAAGTATCTTCTTCCTCTTTCTTTGCCTCCTCATGTCCTTGCAAATTCTCTGTGCCTTCAATAATCTACTCTTTCTGCGTGTTTTTATGTGGAAGATTTCTATTAAGCCCGGCCATTTGCTAGATTGATTTTATTAAAATTATTTCGGTCATGGCCAAATGTGCTGATGTGATGGTATGGAATCCTTGTGTGGGCTTTTTTTTTTTTTTTCCGTGTGAGTAAATTGTGTGGTTCTTTTCATTTGGTTGTACAATTACATCTATTTTAGCATGTTTCTTACGGAAAGTAAAACATTGTTTGGGATGTTTATGTCGATTTATCTGACCCCAATAAGAAGAATAAAGTCTTAGTTCTTGTTGTTGGTTTAAATCAACTTATATGCAGTTCCCACTGTAGATTTCATTAAACTTAAGGATTCTATAATTTCTTGTTATGGTCCTCCTGAGTTCTTGCTTCTTGCATTTTCAGGGATCTGGAATTATGTGGAATGCTTATAATTTTCCAGTGTTCTTGCTGTCAGAGAATAGCTCATTAGCTTTGCAGGAGGTAAATATGCTCCATAGGTTTATTCATCATAATCGTCTCTCTCCCTCTCTCTCTCTCTCTCTCTCTCTCTCTCTCACTCACTCACTCAAAACACAGAGCGGTTTAGGTGGGGTGATTGGACTTTGTTTTTTGCTTATTTAATTCAGGAAGTTTAAAACCGCAAGTAACTGATGTGGAGCAAGTGTAGCCCTTTTTATCAGAGGCTAAACTCTTTTGAGATTGATGCAAGAGGAATAATTCTATTATGCAACATAATAATATCTTCTCTGTTATAGACTACCGCACCAAACTCTAGTTTGATTGAGTTTAGCATAGTAGCAAGTATCCCTCCTTTAGTAGAAAACCATTGAAATTGTTGCTTATGTTGCTCAAACAATTGACTTGGGAATATTGGTAGATTTACGATACAGAGAAAGGATCCATTTTCCATAATTTGCGCCGTACATTGTGCTTTACTTTCAGCGTTTAGGCTTTCTCACTTATTATGTTATCATCCGTTTTTTGGGTTGTTTTGTTTTGTTGTGTGAGTTGATCTCAGGTCGCTATGAAAAATGAAAAAAGAAGCAAGTCATCATACACAGCAAATGTGGCTGAATTTGGTCTGGTAATGCAGGTAAAAGCTCATTGTGGTGCATATAGTATGTGTTTCTTACCAATAAAATGAGAGATTCCTGATGCAACACATTACATATTGTCCTTACTGATTGGCGTTGACCTTTTCCCTTTTCATCTTTTTAGACTACAAAAGCTGGCACTCATGATTCAGAATCTTGTTTGAGAGAGAATACTTGTCTACCGCTGGGTGGATACAGGTGCATGTCCTTGGAAATTTATAGGTTTCATTATCTTTGTTGAATATGTAAATGGTCCTTCCATTTTATTCTTTTGCTTCATGTGTCTTAAATTTGAAGGGCAGTGTCTGGTCATCACTCCAACCATTCAATTCTTCATCTTCCGTGAAGTCAAAGCCAATCATTTTGGCCATTGCATCCATGGATGCTGCTTCTTTTTTCCGTGACACAAGCTTTGGGGCAGAATCACCTATATCTGTGAGTGAATATGTCTCTGTCTTCTATATTTGATCTCTCTTATCTTTCTTTGATGATTCTATTTTCTTAAACTTGCTCATTAATATATTCAATAATGTGCAGGGATTCATTGCCTTGCTGGCTGCTGTTGATGCTCTTTCACGTGTTGATGGTCTGCATCTCCTTAGTAAACAGGTTGGCGTACATGATTTATTTACTCCAGAACATCCTGAAAAGTAATAGTATTATATTTATAGTATTTATTCTTTGATACTTTAACTTCTGTTTGTTTCTTGCAGATTGTGTTTATGGTTTTCACTGGAGAAGCTTGGGGCTTTATTGGTAGCCGGAGATTTCTTCTTGAGCTTGATCTTCATTCAGATGCTGTTAATGGCCTTGACTTATCATTGATAGACATGGTATTGCTATTATGCTCATTCCTAACTTTATAAATCTTTTTTGTATGTCTATATTCCTCAGTTTCAGTATCAGATCTTATTGAATTGGAAGACATATATTGCTTACTAAATTGCTCTGGAGCTATGTTCTGGTAGAGCTATGTAATTTCTTTGGTCTCTTTCTTATTCTTTGTACCATGGATTGTTAGTTTGAGCCCGTCAGATTTTTTGCTCAAGTGTTATTTAAATTTTTTGGCAAAGTTACTTTTTGAACATGATAGTTTTAGTGTGGGTCTATATAACCATAGATATTTTAGCTATTGATTTTCACCCGGGTTAGACTACTTTTGATGCTGAATTTAGCTAAGAAATCATTTGATGGGTCTTGAATCAGAAGTTTTACAACTCCAAGAACTCTGGAGTTTGACTCTATGCTGTAATAAGCATAGTTTCAAATTTTAATCACATTACATTGGGAAAATGTACCTGAATTAGATTACTTGGGGGATCACATTGCAGCTAAGTATGGTTGAGGTCCCCTTCTACTTGTGTCAAATTATTTTAATACTTAGTGGTTTAAACTTTTGAAGGGTTTTTGTATGTCTGTATCAGTTTACTACTGCCTAAAACATCTATGCTTTGAAGATATTTCAGCTACTCCTTAAGGTTCTGGGAGTCATCTGGTCTCATGGAAATGGATTATGTTTAAATTTTCTACATCATGACTTGTTTGCTTTTTCCTTGATATTTAATGTGATGCTAATCTGGTGCAGGTTGTGGAAATTGGATCTGTTGGAAAGAGTGCTGGTCAAGGTGTCAAAACATTTTTTGCACATACAACTGGGGTAGGGTGAAAGTGGTTCTTTTTCGTGTAATTTAATTGACAAAAGCACATGTTGCGGGTGTTCAAATAAGTACTCTAATCTGGCTATTGGATACTTGTATTCAAGCCTGATGCTTCAGTTTATGGATCAAAATCCCAAACTCGGGAGATCTTTTGTTTCTGAGTTTTTTTTTTGAAAAGTCTTTGTTTCTGAGGTGTGTGGTGATGTTTTTTTATTACTCTGAAAACTACGGCAACTTTTGCCTGTTTCCCTTGGAGTTGTTTAAGCAGTGCTGATGTAAGTTCACAGTAATTTAATTTGCATGCATGGATGGCTTTTAAAGCACTTGAACTTGATAACTGAGATTTAATTTTTGATAATTCAGTGCCAATACAGTTGCTGACTTGATAGCATGTTCGGCACAGATCCATTCGTAAATTTCCTTTTTCCTACCATCCTAGAGACTGACTAGTCGAACAGTCCACGATAATTGTATGTTATTAAAGTGCCCATGTTCAGTAGTATACTACACTACGTTTTTTAAAATCACGTGTGGTTAGTTGTTCATCCTGCTATGTCTGATTCTTTGTCGTATTATGTTGATGGTGACCTCTGATAAAATCACGTCTGGTTATATTTGCAGGCTGCCTCTACTTCTACTGATGCGTGGGATGCATTACAACATGCTCAGATTTCCCTAAAAACTGAAAATATAAAAATATCCAAGGCCAGTAAGTCGAATCCAGGGATACCTCCATCCTCGTTGATGATGTTCCTCAGGAAGGTTGGTAATCATCGCCAAAATGATATTTTTGGGAAATATAAATGTTCCTCAGTGAATATATATATTTTCCCCACAGTTTTTTTATTATTTATTCTTGGGATGTTTTAACAATTTCGTCGTCGTGTTTGTGATTTTTGTAACAGAATCCACAGTTATCTGGAATTGTTGTAGAGGACTTTGATTCTGCGTTTGCCAACAAATTCTACCATAGTCACCTGGACAATATATGTAAGCTAATATGGGTTGTAGATTTCCTTTCTCTCGATGAATTCCACTACTATGTTTCAGATCCATTTTTATGATCTCACGTCACCAATGTTACTGCAGCGAACATAAACAGGTCAGCAGTGGTCGCTGCTGCTTCACTTGTCGCCAGAAGCTTATATATTTTTGCGAGAGAAAAGGAGGAAATAAATGAC
Organism: Oldenlandia corymbosa var. corymbosa; assembly: GCA_949775105.1. Lineage (NCBI taxonomy): Eukaryota > Viridiplantae > Streptophyta > Magnoliopsida > Gentianales > Rubiaceae > Oldenlandia > Oldenlandia corymbosa. Next base: position 21,948,387 of record OX459123.1, on the reverse strand, counting down.
ACTGGCCTATACAGTATTACTGTGAATGCCTCTTTAGTTGATGAACTACTTGGTTGCCTATTGAAATGTGAGCCGGGCTTTTCATGTGAGCTTGTCAAGCGCTATATATCACCCTCCACAGCCTGCCCAAGCCATTATGTGGGGGTCATGCAGGGAGAACCATCATCATCCCCTTATCTTGAGTATGTGGGGGATGTTTCAAGGTTTGTGTGGAATTTCCTGGCAGAAAAAACATCTATGCCATCTAAAAATTCCAGTTCTACTTGCCCAAAAGATTGCAGTGGCACTGGTGAAGTTTGCATTCGGGTGGAGACCGATGGTAAAGGTGTTTGTGTAATGTCCTCCACCAGGTAATATCCAGTTCTGCAATATGATTAATTGATTTTGAATAAACGCATGCCTTCATTACTGACTTTGTTGATTGTATGCTTCATTATCCTGTCGCTGCCAACTTATTTTTATATTTAGCCAGGAGTATCTTGATTTATTACTTTGTCAAAATAAAAAAGGAAATGTTAGTGGCAATGAACAATATAAGGAGTAAAAGTTATAAGATTTGGTGCGTTTACAATATCAGCATAATAGGTAGACTTTTAACTTTTGTATTATTGGCGTTATTGGGAAAATAAGTCTGAGGGCCTGAGAGGTGGTGGTTTGCCATTCAGCGGATATCAGCAGTTCGAGTCCACTCATCTCCATTCTGCATTTTTGGAAATGTCATTACCTAGAACGTGTTAATTTTAATATCTAACTGGTTGTTACCCTTTGTAAAGCTTCATAACTTGCATTGTAGATTTTCTTTGATCTCCAAGCATATCATTCATAAGTAAATGAGTTATGTCCAAAGTTGAACATCTGGGATATAGCGAGTAAAATGGTTTTTGTTTTAGGTATGTGCCGGCTTATTCTACAAGATTGAAGTTTGAGGAGGATAGTTGGAAGCTGTTACCGAACAACTCCGATGTAACTGGAGCAGCTGATCCTGTATGGACCGAGAGCAACTGGGATACGATTACACTTCGCGTATACACAACTCAGGATTCTGCTTATGATCGTTTAATCTTGATGTTGGGCATCATCGTTACTCTCATGGCTTACGTGGCAATATTGGTTACCAGATCCTTCATTCGGAAAGCACTGAAACGGGAATAAAATAAGTTGGCCCTTCATAGGGAGGTTATGTGGAGGGTCTCTGCTGGCTCTGGTATTTTCTGGGGAATTATGTTAGACCTCTGAATTTGGGTCATACTTTTAATAGCTATGACAACATCTAATACACGAAAGTTAAGGTAGGTTATTTGCTTGGATGTGGCTATTTTTTTGGGGTTTGAGCTACATCCCCTTTGATCCTTTACCGAATTGTAAAGAGAGTACATTGTTTTGCTTATTATTGTTACACTTACTACTACAAGTAGGATAAACATTTTGGGAAGGAAGTAGGGACTACGATTGGCTAATTTCATTGAAATTTATTCGGAAATGTAGAGTTAAAATTGATTCTGAAAGTCAGCTTTTACTATTTTAGACTTGTTATTCTTAAAATGTTAAGATATATTTTTGGTTGCGTAAGAAAAATAAATCAACATTTTGCTTGCTTAAAGATAATCGCCTTCATCTTTTTTCCCCATGTAATGCTCTCTGTAATTATCTTCGCTATATTACTCAGTTTCTGTCCGCAACATGAGAAGATAATAGTTGAAACAATCTATGGATGGAGACTGTAGAATGTAGATCATACCTTGGAAGAAGAGAGAGTACTCAAAATAGAGGGGAATTAAGGCGCTTGTTCTTCTATTTGCCCTTTCTTTTATTTCTTGGTTTTTTTTGCTAATTTTAGAAGGAAGCGCTGCTAAAACACCATCTCCTAAGTTCTAAGGGACATGATAAAGCCAAATTCCGCTATTTCAATCTGACTATTGGGATTAAGAATCCCTTAATCCTACAAAAGAGCGCAAGAGAGTCTAGCTCTAGATGCATTTAAAAAGGTTTTTTTTTTTTTTAGGGTCGTTACCCCTCTCTGCGTTACCCCGCTGATGATCTCGAAATCAAGAGATTTGTAGGAGTATTAAAGAAATTTTTTTGTGGTAATTAATTTAGCTGACAAGCGAAAGCCCACTGTTAATCCAGATTTCAGGCTCTAACCCAAAAAGCCCAATGTCAAGAAACAGGTCGGTTTTGAACCGGCTCGTTTTTCATTTTGACCCGAATTTCTCCAACTGCGTGTGGAATGCACAGACTCGAGAAAACACACACACATACACAGTCCTCCAAGCTCAACTCTTTAAGATTATATCCGAAGGGAGAGAAAGAAAACATTTCAGAGACGAGAAATGGGGCTGGGTTCAATCGCCTCTCGGGCTCTTCGATCCAATACACTCCGACCCGGACACACCAACCTCCTCCGCCGCTCCATCGTCACCACCACTGAGCTCCGCAACGCCGAAGCTGCCCAAGCCCAGCCGGAAACCCCGCCGCCCGATCTCCCACCCAGGACTCCCGTCGCTGGGGCCCGCGTCCACTTCCCCAATCCTGAAGATGCTATCGAAGTCTTTGTTGATGGATACCCGGTGAAAATCCCCAAGGGTATGACAGTTCTTCAGGCCTGCGAGATCGCCGGCGTGGACATTCCGCGGTTTTGCTACCATAGCCGTCTCTCTATCGCCGGTAACTGCCGTATGTGTCTCGTCGAGGTCGAAAAATCCCCCAAGCCCGTCGCTTCTTGCGCCATGCCAGCACTCCCTGGTAATCATATTTTGGGATTTAGAAATGTTTATACAATTCAATCATTTCTCCGATCATTTATTAGGGTGACTTTATCTGAATTGGTTCTCTTGTCCAGGAAAGATTATTTTCTTTTCTTTCTTTTTTTTTTTGTTTTAGTTTTAAGAAGTATGTTGAACTTGGGGTTTGAGTGGAAAGAGTTATGTCTTAAAATGAAGATTTATTTCGCTCAAATTAAAACTGAGCTAGTGAGCTGGATAAGTTCTTAGTAAAAATAAAATTTGAATTGTGGAAAATATGAATCTCAATAGGCTAGCATTCCATGGGAAAATTTTGTAATGGACAATCTCTTAGGTTATTATGTGTTCTTAATTCTTGTGAGCCATTACAGAACCATTTCCTTTTATATTCGGCTACTTGTTGGGTTTTGTTGTCTGAATGCTGGTAATCTTTTCCCAGGGATGAAGATTAAGACCGATACACCTCTTGCAAAGAAAGCGCGAGAAGGTGTGATGGAATTCTTGCTGATGAATCACCCTTTGGATTGCCCAATCTGTGATCAAGGTGGAGAATGTGATCTCCAAGATCAGTCCATGGCTTTTGGTTCTGATCGGGGCCGTTTCACCGAGACAAAAAGATCTGTGGTCGATAAAAATTTGGGCCCTCTGGTCAAGACTGTCATGACTAGGTGTATTCAGTGTACCAGGTGTGAACGAGCGTCTGTCTTAGATTTCTTTACCATCGAAAATCTATCTATTTGTTTCTGTCCATACAGCTCACTTTTTCCACTTCTGTTTAATGCTTGTCTTGAGTAAGAAATAATATTCCTTTGTTCCTCTTTGCCTAGTTAGGCTTCAGACTTGTACTATGTTATTTTATACTTTGTTATAGGGGGTATATTCGGATATGTGATGATGCAGACAATACTCGTGATTGAACATCATTAGACAGCAAACTTAAATCTCTTCTAATGTGCATCATGAATATTTACAGATGTGTCAGATTTGCCACTGAAATTGCTGGAGTTCAGGATCTTGGCATGTTGGGTCGTGGAAGTGGAGAAGAAATTGGAACTTACGTTGAGAAGCTTATGACAAGTGAACTATCTGGAAACGTCATTGATATTTGCCCTGTGGGTGCCTTGACTTCAAAACCATTTGCGTTCAAAGCTCGCAATTGGGAGTTGAAGGGAACAGAGAGCATTGATGTCACTGATGCTGTTGGTTCAAACATTAGAATTGATAGTAGAGGTCCAGAGGTTATGCGTGTTGTGCCACGATTGAATGAGGTATAGTTTGCAGTGAATATCACAGGATTCTAATGTTGCCTTTTCTTTTCTTCTGTTACTCGCCACCAAGTCCATCTGTTTATGGATGAGGAGTTGCTAAAATTTTGTTTTTCTGCACTCTTTAAAGGTGTATTAACTGCTTACTATTGGATCATCTCTTCATTTTGTGCATTTGGTTGTAGGATATCAATGAGGAATGGATATCGGACAAAACTCGCTTCTTTTATGATGGTCTAAAGAGGCAGAGACTGAATGACCCCATGATTCGTGGTCCAGATGGCCGCTTCAAGGCTGTGAGTTGGCGTGATGCTCTTGCCGTGGTGGCTGAGGTCATCCACCAAGTAAAAGCTGATGAAATTGTTGGGGTAGCTGGTAAGCTGTCCGATGCAGAATCCATGATGGCGTTGAAAGATTTTTTGAATAAAATGGGGTCAAATAATGTTCTTTGTGAGGGTAATGGTCCGAATCCAAATGCGGACTTGCGGTCTGGATATATTATGAATACCAGCATTAGTGGCTTAGAGAATGCAGATGTCTTCCTCTTGGTTGGCACCCAGGTATGACCTTATTATCTGACTGTTTATGGTGTTACTGAAAATTTGAATCTGTATGGGGAGGATGTCACATGGAAAGTAAATGATGGATCATTATTTAAATTAGTGCTATTAGTTTTGTAGTGCTCTTAATATGTTTTCGTTTGAAAAGCCATAATTGATGTTACCTATCTTAGAGGAGATTTGAAAGATGCGTTCAATGATTTTTCCTCCATGCTTTTCCATCTTCAAGAGTTTTGTATTTACTTGACATCCGTAGGTTTGGCATATAAGGAGAAATTCTTCGTTGAGAACTTCTAATTTTACCATAGCTTCATATTCTTGGATGTTGGCATGCTTTTTAGAAATCCTTAGAATATCGATATATTACTGTAGTCATGACCTAATTGAATTTATTATATGGTCGATCTTGCGGCTAATATATTTTTTACTCCCCTTAACTAAGCTCCTTTATTAATTTTTTTTTTTGTTTTTTTGGGGATCGAATCCTTTGTGAAATGTTCATTGTGATGAAATTATGATCTTTATTTGATCAATCATCTCATCTTAGTTTAGCAATTAACTATACAATACTTTTTTCGTCCTTTTCCAGCCAAGAGTAGAAGCTGCGATGGTAAATGCTAGAATACGCAAAACTGTTCGAGCCACCCAAGCTAAGGTTGGTTATGTTGGCCCAGCAACTGACTTAAACTATGACCACGAGCATCTTGGTACCGGCCCTCAAACTCTTTCTGAAATTGCCAAGGGTAGTCACCCTTTCTCTTCAACCCTCATGAATGCTAAAAATCCTTGTATCATTGTCGGTGCTGGTATTTTTGAGCGTGATGACAAGGATGCTATCTTCTCTGTTGTTGAGGCCATTGCTGAACGTGCAAAGGCTGTTCGACCAGATTGGAATGGGATGAATGTATTGCTGCTCAATGCCGCTCAAGCTGCCGCCCTTGACCTTGGACTTGTTCCAGAATCTGATAAAGGCATAGAATCTTCTAAGTTTATCTATTTGATGGGTGCCGATGACGTGAACTTGGAGAAAATTCCTGAGGATGCCTTTGTGGTTTACCAAGGCCACCATGGGGACCGCAGTGTCTATCGAGCCAACGTGATTCTCCCTGCATCAGCCTTCTCTGAGAAAGAAGGTACCTATGTGAATACAGAAGGTTGTGCTCAAACTACTGTACCAGCAGTCCCCACAGTAGGTGATGCTAGGGATGACTGGAAAATTGTTCGAGCTTTGTCCGAGGTGGCAGGTGTAATTCTACCTTATGATTCCCTTAGTGCTATCAGATCTCGAATGAAGACTGTTGCGCCAAATCTAGTGAATGTAGATGAGAGAGAGCCAGCAACCTTTTCTTATTCTTTGAAGCCTGAGTCGCAACAGAAAATAAGCACAACTCCATTTAAAGCGGCGGTGGAAAATTTCTACATGACTGATCCCATAACTAGGGCATCCAAGGTCATGGCCCAATGCAGCGCCTTATTGTCGAAAAAGTGAGCATTGTTGTCAACTGTGATCGTCAGAAAGTAATGTACTTGAAATAAAGGTGCCAATTTTACACTTTGCCTATTGGGTTCAGTTTTTCTGTTTTCAATTAGGATTCTTTTCTCTTCTTTTTTTTTGGTGAAGGAAATAGGGTGGAAATCAAAGAACTGCATATTGCCATAATGGAGTTGTTCTCATAAATGGCAAGAAACTTAAGAATGATCTGTATCTCTTTGTAATTCTATTAACTATCCAGCTTCTGGTGACTCCAGAAGATCCAAAGCGTTGCCTTCATTTTTTTGTGCTGTTCTTCAGTTGATTTCATTTCTATGGCCAAGGTTCCGGAAATGAGAGTAGATTATCGTTTTGTAAGGGTGTAAAATATTCTTAAGGTTCGAAACCTAATTGACCATGTTTTAAATTCTATCCTCACTCTTCCCCTCTATTTCCAGTGGGGGCTTTCACCCAGCACACTTTATCAGTCGAGTTTGTGTAATGAAATTGTACTAATATATAAAAGAAGAGTTCAATAGTGGTGGTGTATATCCAAAAGAGTGATAATGAGGACTAAAGCTATAGTTATATGGATCAAAACTTATACTGTACTTCAGTGAACCCATGTAATCTGAGAGTCTTCCCGTGCGTCCACGCCTGATGAATTAGAGCATCAGTACACTTGCTGTATGGAACAAATACAATTCACTACACATAGCATGCTTCTGGGAACCTGAGAGCGAGTTTGCAGGCAATACTAAATTCGTCAAAAGGATGCCATGATCCCATCATCACTTCTTCATCCGGTTTCGTTTGCTGGTTGATGTTGGCTGGCTGGCTGAATCCAGTGCCATTCCATATGCTGATTCATAATGAAGCTTCCAATAATCAAGATCCACGGCCTCCAAAAGAAAGATGATCAAAAACCTTCACTCTTCATTTGGGAGGTACTTGGCCGCTAACACGATCATTCTGATAGGATCAACATGGAATTAGCTATCATTCTGATATGATGTTACGGTGAATTACCTTAAGGGTAAGGAATTAATAGTAGTGTCACAACACAGAGAAACAAGAAGATCCATTCTTTGGATATTACAACAAGTAATCCTTTATCTGCAATGAGGGATCAGATATGTGCATTATACATAGCCATGCCAGTACAAACTAGTTGCAAATTGGAGGAGGACAAGTAGTGCATACCATCAAACCTTAATCTTCCATTATATATACAGTTATCAAGTATAGCTTTATCTTCCATGATCTTTTGCTAGACATACAGTTGCTAACAACAAAAGTCAGATATGCCTATGAAAAAATAATTAGAAGGAATGATGTATTCCTTTTTCCCAAAAAAAAAATGTAGAAGGAAAGATGAAATAACTCTTTCAAAACACATTTTTTTTTTTTTTAAAAAAAAAAACTATTTCAAAAACACACCTTGCAGCAGAATCAAATGCAGCATTTTTTCTCTACGAAGAACTTAGAATGGAGTGTGAAGACCTAGAGTACTCATGCTTGTGATTTTATGCACAGCAAACCCACATCCACAGAGATTCTTGTTCACGATTTAGAGAAGTTATCATTAAATAGCATCTGTGTGTGTGTGTGTGCATGTGTGTGTGTGTGAGAGAGAGAGAGAGAGAGAGAGAGAGAGAGAGAGAGCTACACAACAGGCCATAGCCATATCAATCTTTTTGTCATTGGAATTCAAAATTGGCCTCATAAATGAGGAAATTTACAGCTCACGGCTACATACTTCTAAAAGGAACTACTAATATAAGTGCACAAGATCAAGAAAATTGGCAAGGACAAGTAAATGATAGAAGAAGTGCAACCATACAAGATCTAATACCTGAAGCAGGACTAAGAAGTCACTTTATCCTGGTGTGGTCCATTTGGCAATGCTCCCTCTTTTTTTCTGAAAACCAGAAGAAAAGATCGTCGACATATCAGGTGCTAAATTCTAAAATTACTAACTGTACATATTAGGAGACACACCATATCATGCTTATGTATATAACTGTCATGTCGTAGAAAATTTCTTTCTGGAATGAAATTACTGTCTCCGACATAGATATGCCAAAGACCTCCTGAAACTTAAGTAGAACACTAAGAACAGCACATGAAAAGCCGGAAATTGTCTCTCTTAAATTTTTCAATAGTGGGCAGCATACTGAAACTACCCAACAAAAGGTTACCTTTTTCACACAAATATACAACATCAAAACCTAAAACATGCAGGGCAAGACCAATTGATTATTTATGATCCATAATTACTACTAATTACTCAACCAAATTTATTTCAAAATTTAAGACAAATAATTCTGTCTCTTCAAAAGCAACAACATTCAGCCACAAATCAATTATAGTCTAGTTTGACTACCATTCTCCATATTACATTCAGATAGCGGCTACTCTAAGCAGAATCAGAGCTACACTACATAAATTGCTACAAGTAACTATACTACTACATAACAATGCAGATTGCATCAGCTCTCTGTAGAAAGTCTAACCACTGATGCCTTAAAAAGAGTTTTGACAAAGAATCATGTCGCTTATGCAATCATGAACAAGCATCAACTGGTCAAAGTACACCACATCCAACAAGAACCGCCCCTCTCAAAAACTTAAATTTTATCACTGTTGCAATCTTTTGAGACATAAACAAGCGAAAATACATAAACTCAAATACAGGCAACCGTGAATCTAAAGAAAAGTGAAATAGCTATGAAGAGTAAACAGGAAAGGTGGAATTAGAGATTAATTTGTAACATAGCTAACCTGACTTACTTTTGAGATAATTTGATAAGTGACATTGGTCTATCATAACCACCATCCTTCTCTTGCTTCTTTGATTTTCCTGCATTTCTTGATTCTGGTTTCCAACTAGCTTTGGTGAGTGATTCGCCAAGTAGTTCAGCAATGTCCACAGCCATTGCCTCAGCTTTCTTCACATACGGAAATTTATCCTTCTCAAAATGATTGGATAACCATAAATACATTGAAAGTATTTGGTGCTTAGTCTCAAGATCTAAGAGCTCTGTGTCATTACGAGCCGTACATTTAGGCATGCCCATTGCAATATTAACAGGTAGCATATTTGCATAAGATGATGCAAACCTCAGAAGATGGTACATCGCTTTTGGATCTCTAATATTAACAGGAGCAAAGCAAAAATTAAAGCGATCTTCCAATGATAATCCTTGAACCTTCTCCAACATATTTGCTATCTTTTTTATATGATTATGATGGCAGAGAAAGTATGACCCATCTAGCCTGCAATTTTCAGCAAACTTTTCAAGTAGCTGAGCGAAAGTAATACTTGGAAACTGGCCTGCAAATAGCTCAACCTGTTCAAAGAAAGGAAAGAGACCAACTTTCTTAACATCATCAAAGGGGCTCTTCAAACACTCAATTAAGTAATCAAGATCTTCAAGATGTAAAGTGGTTGTTAATCCCTCGGGATACCTACTTCCCCTTCTTCCAGCTCTCCCAGCTATTTGCTTCACCTGGGATGCAGGGACTGGAACTGTCTTATCACCATTATACTTTGAGAGGCTATAAAATACAACTCTTCGGATATGAAGATTCAAACCCATTCCGACTGCATCACTTGCAACCAAGATGTCATATTCATTGTTATCGTCATTAAACAAGGTGGCTTGCTGTCTACGGGTCTCTGGCGGGAGTGCACCATATATAACGCAGCACCGGTGCTTCGTATGCTTCTCAATAGCCAATTTTACCTCAAAAATTTCTTTCCTTGAAAAAGCAACAATACAATCACCAGACTTCACATTTTTCAGGTCACCCAGTAAGGTCTTAGCTTCAACAACCAGAGGCTTAAACCTACCATAATGTTGTTCAACCAACTCATCCCCAGTGTCAGAACAGATTTTCCTAACGATCCCCAAGACACTTGGATCGCCACATACATGTATCTCATCCGCTTTCAATCCAAGAAAAGCCCTCGTCCAAGCATAACCTCTGGCTGGATCTGCCATCATTTGTATCTCATCAATGACAGCCACATCATACAACTCATCAACTGAAACCATTTCAACAGTACAAGCAACATGATTTGCAAAAGGAACATGCTTTTTCTCTTGTCCTGTGAGAAGGCTGCAATAAACCCCTAGCCCATTAACCTTATCAAAAACTTCCATGGCCAATAGCCTAAGAGGACTACAATAAACACCCTTATTTGCTTCCATGAAACTTTGTAATGCATTGTAAGTCTTGCCGCTGTTAGTTGGACCACAATGGTACACAATTTTACGCTTCATAGCCCTAGCAAAAGGAAACCATGTATGCGGCAGCGTCAAGTCAGCTGACTCAACCAAAACCCTAAACCTCTTAATCTCTTCAGGAAACTCTTCCAAACAAAACTCAACGAATATGGGAAATAGAAACTTATCAGCCTCATCACCAGTCCCTAGTGAAACCAAGTACTTGACTAAATCAGTCTTGCACTTCTTAAAGAAAAAACCACGAAAACTGTGAGCTGCTGTCGGATAAAAAGCAGCACCAATATACACAGCTAAAGCCTGGTTCGAAGCCCATCCCGACTTACTGAACCCCCTGAAAACCTCAATTAACACATCCCAATCCCTTTTGCTCAGTTTATCAGGTCTTGGCGCATCCCTGAGCTCCCTATAAATTTCTATGGGATCACGGTTCGCAATCTGAACAAAATTCAATTCCTTTTGAGAATCCAAATTCTTATTCCCCGGTTCCTCCGGTTCCAACCCAAGATCATTCACAACATCTTCTTCCGTAACTTGTGGTACAAGATCATTAGCATTATCATCCTCTGAAACTACTGATTCAAGGACAGGAGCAGCTGAATTCAAACTAGGAGATTCATTATCCGTCAGTGACGAAAAAGGGTGCCTCTGAAAACTGAGAAATCTATAATTTGCTAAATCCCGGAACTGAGCTGCACAAAGAAAATTCCGTAGAGGGATGGCGAAAATTGGGGATTTTCTTGATGGGTTTGAAAAGTCGGAACGAAGCAAATCTTTGTTGGGAAAAGCAGTTCTAAACCTGGTGAAATCTTTCCGTGATGAACAGAGAGAAAGGAGGCGTCTTGCAGGACCTCTAGCCATTTTGCCCAGGAAAATATTGAAAATGAAGACTACATTAATTTGATAAGAAATAAGAATTAGCGTACCTTCCAGGTTCCAGAGTCCCCGAGAAGCCGGAGGAATGTTGAAGGAAGATTGATTATTATGGTGTTACAGTCTACCAGAATTCTAAAACCCTAAACCCCCGGAAAGGTCTTTTTGGGAGTTTCTTTTCTCCATCTCCCATTTCTTTTTCTTTTTTTTCTTTCCCCATTTTATTTATTCTTCTTCTTTTATTGTTTCGTTAATTTTATTTTTTTAATAAAAAAAAAGTCTCCCACTGCATTGGTCATTAATCATTTTACTGATAATAGCATATAGTGCTGGGAGCCTGGGATAAAATAAAATGGTCACGTGAATGAAAATTTTTATAAAAAATTTCTTCATTATAAGGTAATTAAATTTCTGAAAACATTAAGTTTTTTTATTTTATGAAAATTAATATGTTACATTGAACTTTGCAAGTCAATCATTTATCCTCTTTAGCCAGCACTTTCGAGCAAGACGTAATGTCGGTTTGATGGTAAGAACCCTCCCAATTGATACCATCAAATTGCTTGATCTCAACATGTTTCAACGTCCCAGAATCCACACATCTGAAGGTGACAGCTATACCATCTGGATTTGATCGGGGCACATAAAAGGAGGTTATGCCACAAATCTTGCAGAAAGTGTGTTTAGCAGTGTGAGTACCAAAGGTATACGTAGTCAAGTACTGTTTTGAATCACCGAGAAGCTCAAATCTTTCAGCAGGGACAATGAAATGAGTGTTTCCTCTCATGGAGCAGTCAGAACAGTTACATTGCCAGGCAACCACACTGGCTGGTGCTCGAACTCGCCATCTTATGCTTTTGCAGTGGCACCCTCCATTATGTACAACCATCTCAGTAGGCTCCATCCTCCTTTATTTAAATTTCCCTGGGATTATATAATAAGCACTGGTCATCAGATGTTAAACTTATACAATAAAAGATTCAAAAGGTTAAACTGCAAACTGCAATTAAACTTCCTAAAACACCTACATTGCAAGAAAAACACATCAGAAACTTTGCCAATTGAATTTCTATTGTACTAACCATTTTCCAGACTTTAAAGCGTGAGAACTTCAACTGTGTGTACATTAATGTATCTCCACAAGGGCCAGAAAGCCAGATATGAAGTAGGTGAAAGATCAACAAGGAAAAAAAAAAAAAAAAAGAGGAAAAGGAAAAAAAGACCCAATTCCTATTTCTAACTGAGCAAGAATGAAGAACTGCATTGTCTGTGTTTATTAGCAAACTCTCACGATGTTTTGAATCTTAGATATTGAGTCTCTCAGCAAACTCTTAGATCTTTCTAACAACTTCAGTAAAACGAAACTAAATCTACACCATAACTGGTGATATATATGTCATGCTGATAAGGAATGAAGATGGCAAGCGAAAAATCAATAAGAGACTAAAGTTATTGACACAAAACTCGAAAGTGCTTAAAGGAATGAAGATGTCATAACTCATCCTGACGACTGCACACTGGAACAAATTTGAGTTATGCGCTGCTTGTTTGAGTCTTGAAATAAGAAAAAAAGAATTAAGGACAAAACCATGATATCTGTTTTACACAACTATGAAACATCCAAACATCATTAGAGACTTTAGTCTCTTGTTAAAATCCAAACATCCAATAATCAACTTCCCAACATACAATAAAATGAGCACCTTTCCTAAAAATAAAAGGCAATGATAAAGTAGAAGTTAACTAATAATGGTCCAAAGTTAAAACTTTCAGCTCAGCTCACACAGAGAATTCAAAATTCAGCTCAGGTTTATCTTGCCCAATTCTGTCACTAACACATAAAAGCATTTAAAGCAAACACACCCAAGAAAAATGGACAATTTCTTTCACCACCCCACAAAAAAAAAAAAAAAAAAAAGAAACCATCTTCAAGCATCATGGTTGCTGGGGATTATTCCAAAAAAGACTATTAATTTCTAATACAAATAGTAAGTAAAGAAGTACAGAACTCCATCAATTTTGGAGCGGCAACAGCTAGGAGTGCATAGGCAGAAATCTAACAAAATCAATCAACAATATCCAAATCCAGATGAAATAATCACTTCATTCATTTGAAAAGAAATCCAGAAAGTGAAACAATCTACAGAGATGATCTGATAATGAATCAAATGGTTGACTAGAAGGAGTAAATAAAGACTGTGAATGAAGTACCTCTCTTACTTGAGCTCGCCTACAGAGGAATGTGTATTTTGTTTGACATTGGTGGCCGCCTAGTGATTCTTCATTCTTTTCTTTTCTTTGCTTGAAGAAAGGAAGCTTCTTGGGCCAGAGCTCAAAAAAAGTATGTGGGCCTCAACTGTAATCTCCTTTATACTGTATGTAAGGAGGTGTTGATAGGCTGGAATCGGATTCACACCCTTTGATGGTGTTTGGTTACTGGGAACTAAATTATGAGAATATATATATATATATATATATATATATATATAAAAGGAAAAAATGGACATGGTTAGGAGGATTGCAAATCTTTTTGCTTTGCTTTGGAAACTAATTATTGTATGTTTGATAAAATTTACATGTGGTGTTCCTCCATGACTTCAGGCAGTAAGAGATTATGTAATACACCACGCACTCTAAACGTAGTATGTACTTGCTCAAGATTATCTCATGTTTGTTGCAACCAAACCTAACACACCCAATTCAAATTGAATTTGTGAACTCCAAATTCATTATGGCTCGAGGAAGCAGAACAACTACTATATCTTTGCTTTACTTGCAATTAATAATATATTCTCTCCAGGTAGTAAATTGTTGGACTTTGAAGGTGTAAATTATATTTGATAGACTATGTATTTAAGAAAACCGAATTAGCTAGGCTGTCTAGTGTGTATCTGTTATGATGTAAGGGTAAATTTGACTCCAACAAACAATTTAGCTATTCCAAACAAAACGGATCAAGACTGTAAAATCAGTTGACGAAATTCTTTTATTCATCAATACTGATTAAAGAATTGAGAAAGATGTGTACTATGTAATAACAACCATAGTACCACATCTTTCTCATTAAAAAAAAAAAACTTGCTTTTTTCAAGTTTTCTAACCCACTAATTGATACTAGAAGTTTTGAAAAAACAAGAAACTAACATGAATATGATGGAGTAGCGGAATTGCATCTGAAACAAAACTAATCATATCTGTAGAGATGGATCGATCAGACTGCTTTAGAACAATCGGTTTGCTGGAAAGAAACCGTGCCATTCACTAGATCATATCCAATGTGGTAATCTCCCTGTGACAAGTTCCCGAATATTGGAAGATCGTCATTACCAAGCAATGTCAAGCAAATTAAGTCATCACTTATTTGCAAGAACGTGTTGAACGTAGGCAAGAGGATATCGGCGCCGGTAAAGTGTGCAACGATATCCGGGAACCTAATGCCTTGCCCCGTCTTATAACATAGGTTGAAAAGCCCCTGTGAGTCCCGCACGGCCGTGCCGGAAATAGATTCACGCAAAGTCGCCTCCAGATCAGTAGCCAGCTGACGAGGAAGAAAAGTCAGCGTCGTACCGGAATCGATAACAATGTTACCGGGTTTTCCGGGACCAACACCAACAGAATCAGTAGAAACACCAGTAGAACTGAGTTTATTCACGCTGATTCTCTTGGCATTTATACTACCATTATTTCCAGAACCAACGCCACTTGCTCTTCCTCCTTGAATAACACTAACTCCTTCAAGATTTAGGAAATAAAAAGTGTCCGGGTTGCCCTTATACAACGGGGTTGACTTTGTATCCTTGCCCGAAACAATTGCGGATGTTCCGAAACTGATTCTACTTGTCACGTTGTTGGATCGTCCAAACGGAACTAAGCAATAAGAAAACTTTCCGTTGACCACGTTCCCAAATTGGTTGACCACAGAGAGTTTTCCGCCTCCGAGCCCGACGATTCCCGACCCGCTTCTGTTGAATGTTCCTCCATTCTGATGCCCGCAACCGAAGGCAATGTTCGGAATGGAAACGTTCTTGCCGGAATTCGAGCCAAAAGTGAATGTTTCGGTGGAAACATCGCCGGCGGTGGAGGAACCGTCTCCGTAGGAATATTGATACGTGCAAGAGTTTGACGAGTCGCAACCCGGCTGACCCGTTTCTTTACATAGGGGTGAGTTGCAAGGTAACTTTTTGTAAGAGTAACTTTTCGCGGGATTAAAAAGGGGAGTCTCTTGCTTGTAACATTGGACACAAGGCTCGCACTGAGTCCAGGTCAGATCGGAGCCGGTGTCCGCGATCGCCATGATGGTGAGCGGAGGAGTCCCGATGGAGACTTGCATTAGGTATTCTCCGGCCGCGTTGGTTATGAACGACTTGATTTGTGCTTGCGATCCGTCCGCATCCATGCTTGAAAAGGTTTGTTGCTTCGAACCCTTAATTTGTTGCTTGAAGAAATCTTTCCTAGCGAATGAACGTAGAAACGCATCGTGTAACATTTGGTAATGAGATTGCGAGGAATCCTCACCCGTTGATTTACCATGGTCACGATGAACCAATTCAACAGAAAAACCTTCCACCAAGAAAGGGATCACAAAAAGATGATGAATGGAGATGGAAATCAAACATAACGTGGAAAAGAAAGGGACAGAATTTGTAACTGCAGCCATGCTTCTTTTTCTTCTCTTCTTTCAAGAAATTAAGTGATGATGAATAAAATATCTCAGAGAATTTATAAGATTTAGATTAGAGAATACGGGGAGTCATACTATGGAAATGATTTGATGAAGAAAACAGAATGGAATGTGTATTAATACGAGAGATTTTTGTCACTTATTTGCAGGTACAAAGTTAAAAAAACGTAAGAATTTGAAGGGATGGTGATGATGAACGTGGTTTATATATATAAAAGGAAGGATTTACTGAACTTAAGGATATGCATGGACAATGTTATTTTTACCGTAAATAATGAACAACTTGGACGTGTCCTTTCATAGGAATTTACTAATAATAAACATTTTGTAACCGATCGGGAATCACTTGGTGTTAATACTTTGAGTGAAAGCATTCTTGGGATCTCTTCGCCGACTTTGATGGCTGCAAATATCATTTATATTTCTGGAAGCAGTGTAATGCATTGATGTTCAAATATATATACTCCCTCGGGCCTATAATTATTGTCTAGTTTAGGTTTTCATTTCTATTTCAAATTGTACTAAAAGTGAAATTTCAAACTGGACAATAATTTTTGGACAGAGGGCGTATATGATATTGCTGTGTACTGATCATTAGATGTGTGTGTAGAGTGTTGAGTAATCATCATCAGCGGAAAATATGATAACATTTATGGGGAAAAAAAAAATGGAAACCAAATCAGGAAAATGCGATTAACTTATGAATACCTTTTCATACAATAATTGGATTTGGTAAAGTAATTCCTAATCAAATTCGGAAACAAATTAGCTGCAGAAAAAGCGTACAAAAGGAAAGTCCGTATACATGGATTGCACCAATATCGAATTTTAGGTTCATCTTAAATGATGAATCAGAACCAGCGCATGAACAGGTGGTTTTCATACTTAATTCTTTCTTCTTCTTTTTCTTCTTAGTTAACGTTCCATACTTAATTTGGAATACTGTCAAAATTAAAAAAGAAAAATTCTATATGCTTAAGTCAACTTACAAGATTGTCCAAAGTAAACTTCGTCTAGTCTAGTTACGATAAATGATGAGAATCCATTTACATATACTTTGCTCTATATATGATATTATTTAGTACATAAAACACGACCATGATTATTTTAAGATATAATGAATAACTAGATAGATTATATGGGTTTCGTACGTATATCTGAATAATATTATATTACGTAAACTATATAAAAGAAAAAAATAAATTTTAATAATAAAAAAATGAGTATCGTTGTTGTCCATTATATTATATCTACAAAATATAGTAAGCAATAGAACAAAATCAAATTTCTATATCACCACAACAATTATATAAAAAAAGAATTTTAAAAAAAGGAAGAAGACTTGTGATGAAGTCACATAGTCAAAGAAAACAAATAATAATAAGTGCTAAAACTCGTACACCATTTAAGATTATATTAATTAAAAATTAAAGAAATAAAACTCTTACTATCCTTTTATTTTATGAAACAATATCTCAAATGATCGTTGGTGAATTTATTAGTTTCAAAAAGAGA
Source organism: Oldenlandia corymbosa var. corymbosa (assembly GCA_949775105.1). Classification (NCBI taxonomy): domain Eukaryota; kingdom Viridiplantae; phylum Streptophyta; class Magnoliopsida; order Gentianales; family Rubiaceae; genus Oldenlandia; species Oldenlandia corymbosa. The sequence continues at coordinate 21,931,031 of OX459123.1, read as the reverse complement.
AGATGAAGAAGAAAAGATAGTAAAAACCTTAGAGAGATTAAAAACAGAAGACGTATGACTCTTTCCATTCTTTTGAATTGTGAAACAATTACTCAATTGATCGTTGATGAATTCATTAATTTCGAAAAAGAGAAAAAGAAGATAGTAAGAAACCGTTTTTGAACTAATCAAATTCACTACCTAATAATGATTAATAATTATTTTAATATTAAAATTAACAATAAAAGAATAGGTTAATGGGAGAAACAAGAAAGTGAAAAGTTTAGTGCCTGACAAAATATTTAACCAAACTCAGTAATTAAGTTAATGATAATTAAAACTTTGTGTACTCTCATGACAATCATATATATATATATATATATATATATATATATATATATATATATATAAGGTAAACATATGCAAGTCATTTCTATTCACATTCTCCTCCAAGAAATAATTAAGTACGTGTAACTGTAAGAAACAATTTTAGGAGATTTCATCATACGTATTAACACGGGTAAGGTAATCTTAGGACTCTGGCTTTTTGTTTTTTTTTTTTTTTTTTGGAAATTTAATAGTTTAACTTGTGATAGTCAAATATATAATTGAGATGTTCATCAATCATAATAATTATTCTTCGATCCTTATCGTACGGCATTTTGATTTTTTATAAATTTCATTGAATATGTTTTATTAATTGAAAAAAACCATTAAAAATACTGTTTTTTTATAATCGAGAGAAAGCAAAGAATGTAACAATATATTACTCCCTCCTCTCTTAACATAAGACATTTTGATTTTGTCTTAGGTTTCACCTAATATGTGATTTAATTGAAAAAAGAATTTCTACATATATTTTGCCATTCGTTGTATTCTCTTGATTGTAAGGAAAGATTTTAAGGTTTTTTTGTCAATTAAAAATGCTTAAAGGTGAAACCTCAAGAAAGATTTTTAAGATTTTTTTATCAATTAAAAATATTTATTAGGTAAAAGTTAAGACAAATAAAAATGTCTTATATTAAGACCGGAGGGAGTATTTCGATGGTTTTATTTTTAATTAGAACGACATTCTAAATAAAATTTAAGAAAAATCAAAATGTTTTATAATAAAAACCGGAAGCAATATGTGATAGTGTAATACTAACGCATGTTGTCTATACATGTCATCCAAAGTAAAGATTTTGTGCTCACATTTATTTCACCGGTAATTATTGCAGATGGAAAATTTGATATTTTTTATTTTTATTTTTATTTATTACATTTTTTTCTTTAACTGAGTATAATCCTATATATATCATTATATATATTAAAAGAAAGAAAGATAATCGATACGTGTCGCTAATTGAGACCCTCAAGCATCACTTTTAACTTATTATCATTTTAGCCCTTAAAGTTCTATTTATGTACTACTTTGTCTTCAATTCTATCGATTTTACATTTTCAAGAACGATTCATTGTGTCTAATCCCCAAAGTCCCTGTACCTATAAATAAGCCATAGGCATCTAGATATAATTTACGCATTTTTAATATATTTTTTAATCTAAACATAACATTAGTTAGTGGTGACAATTTTTATTACACAACTTTTCAAAATTTTTGTTGTAATATTTTTGGCCAAATCTTACAAATATACATCTCATAAATAATATCAGTACCTCTCATTTTGATCTAAAATTGATTAATCAAAAAAATTTTACGGTTTTAAGAAATATTAATGACTACATTATCTAATTAATTTTTTTGGAAGATAAATTTCAATATTGACAAACCCGCGCAAAGTGCGGGACACATACTAGTATATATTAAAGGAAATGAGATGAATTGAGAGGTGTCATTGAAGAGATAATCAATTGATTCAATTAACACGTGTCAATTCATGATTGGTCATTCATTAAACCGTAAAAAAAAATCAGTTAAACCATTAATATAAATTTATATATTCTTAATTTTAACCTATTTATGATTCCTATAGGATAAGCTCCATCAAAATTTCCGTCAATTTAAAACTTAAAAAAGAAATACTCCTAGCGCAACCGATACTTGGCGCACGCGCGGTGTTAAAATTTATGCTCTATATCGAAAGAATACAATCTAACAAACACAACCTCCTGATTCGTTGTTCTTGAAATTATGTCGTGTATTGAAAAAATACGACCTCCAAATTCATTATATTAGACCGTTGGTTGGAAAAGAATATTTGAAAAAATTAGATAAATATTGATCATGGCGCATTTTCTGCCATATCCGTGCTGAGCTGGATATGTATTTCACCCAAGATAAAACAAATTCAAAGTGGTAAAAAGAAATTAGATAAAACTTAATGAGGATGGAAAGTACTTAATGCATTAAAGTTTGTGATATTTTTAAAACGCCATGAGTGTGCACTGTAATTTTTTAAGAGACAAATTAAGATACATTTAAAGTATCTTCGAGTCCCTGCCTTCTTTTTGATATTCTTCTGCTTCTACTTTGAACATGCGTACCTGTTGTCAATCTTCGCAGAAGCAAAAAACACAATAATCTACAAAATTAAGGTTACTAAGATCACATTCTACCTTATCTTTCTACTTGTGCTAAATATGATTTTCCTTCATGAAACCAAGAATATGTTAAATTGTGTTAAAGCCCCTGAATTTTATGCCAAATTAAACATGAAATTAGGATCATCTTTATGATAATAATTTGAGCAAATCCCTACAATGTTGGATTTTTTTTTTTAGGAAAAAAAATATTTCTAACACAATAATTTTGATAACATTTTGATAGAGTGATACACAAACATGAAATTCTTGGATAGGAATATTTCTAAAATACCAACGTAAATCATAGAGAAAACAATATTTTTTCAAGATAGAATAAATAAAATGGTTTATTTATACAAAATAAATAAAATAGTTTATCCTAATGCCGTTGTTTTATTCTGGCCAACTTTGCTTTTATCTTGATTACTTGATAATTTCTTTTTCTTTTTTTTTTTAATCTTTTTGTTGATTTGCATTCCTTAAAGTGAAAGATATCCTAGACTAGAAAGCATAAATCCTTTCTCAGGTCAACTTATAAAGGTGGAAACCTGAAAGCTTGTAATTACATTTAACAATGAACCAGCATTAACTGAAGCATTATTAAGGGACTACTGTATATACACAATACACTAAATACAAGATTAGGGTCATACAAGAATACGGTTCCAAACTTCTATGTTGCTCTCAAGTCACAACAGTGTATTGATGCGGGTATAAATATAAACGTTTAACATCTGCACAACCTCTAAGTGTAATGAAAGCAACACCAAGAAAATCATTCATGATAATTGAAACCGTCGCAGAGCTGCAGGGATCAATGGTTTGTATATCAGAGAAACAAACTTTCAAATCATGCACGAAAGTTCATCAGCATCTGATCATGAGGTGACAAATGCCTTGACCTCTCCTCTGTCTCCTCATGTAATTCATATATCTGAATCAAGGTAGGTAACTTCAAATTCACCACTTCCAGGGTTAGAAGGTGGCCTTAAGGAATCTGGTATCCTTGGCACTTCTACAGGTGGTAGCTGCGATAATTTTCCAGTTTTTTTCACTGTTGTTTTTCAAATGTTAACTTGATGCTTCAAGTGTCTGCTCAAGCCATGATGAAGTGGAATAGTTGTTAAAAAAAAAAAACAGATTTCAAAAGCCACACTTACGTCTAAGTAAGGGACTCAGAACATAGAAGCACCAACCTAGAATTTCAAATTTGTGGGATAATGTTGCAGTCAATTCAACCGGTGGAAGCGCCCATGGCGCTCCTGATTCAAGCTCAAGTATGTTGTCAAAGTCCTTGCTCAAAACATCAATCCTTTGGAATACCTAATCACCCCATAAGATGTAATCAGATTTGAACATTAGAAAATCCAGATTGAGGCTATGAAAAACACAATCAGAATGCCATTGATCTAGAGCACGCCATAGGTAATTACAATATTAGGGAAGTCATGCCTTAGATGTTTCCTGCATAGAAGTTGGGAAATCACTGCATGCCAGCATTCTTGGAACCAAATTTTTAGTTGCGGAAAGTAGTACAGCAAAATATTACTATCATGTAAGGGCAGGCATTCTGATCACCAAGGAGTTCCTTACCTGGAAGAGTTATAGGGAGACGCCTTCCAGTGGGAGGTCCAGGATGGCTTCCGCTAAGAGTGTGAGATGAGAAGGCACTGCTGTAGATCAATCTCCCCTTTATCAATTTCAGCAAGGAGATCTATAGGTCCTGCAACAAACTTAAGCTCCTTAGCAGCAGCATCTGTCGTTCGCAAATCATCCTCACCAGCAGCAAGACCTCTATTTAGCCCAGAAACTGCACTCTGCAATTGACACACACAAGGGTTCATCACATGAAAACCAAAGTAATTAAATAGAAAAAACAACGAGTCTTAGGAAATAGAGGAATGAGATGTCTCATAGAAAGGGCAACAGGAACATAGATCTTGTTTTACGAATCACTTGTGGGATATTCAATAGTATAATTTGATTATCGTGAAAACATATGGCATTTATCGCGGACGCATACTATGCATCTAAAGGCCTGCAAAGGCAATCAGCTTTACTTGATTTCATGAATCAATAGTCATCTGACAGCAAGCTACTTAGCTAGTTGAGCAACTTTGAACCCAAAACTTCTTTCTGAAATGCCAGGAAGCAGTTTGTAAAGGTGGGTAATGTTATCTTGAATCATGACGCCCATATTCAAGAACAATGAAACTCGAAAAGCTTAAATTCATTTGTTTCACAAGAAACAATAAAAAGGTGTTCTTAAGTATTGTAGTCAACCACAGAAAATATTCCTAGCATAACAATGTTAGTGGGAAAAGAAATCATGTGGACTTGAGCACTAAAACTTGATCCAACCTGAACCATAATTGCAACGAGAAGTAACTTGGCGAATATATAGTAACTTTTTCCACCCATGTTTGGCCCAACAATAACTTGACATCACTCTCCTTAGGCATGCAGATTTGTATCATTTTGAACAAAGTTATCAAGTAACACGGTCTCCATCACACTGGGACACCAAAATAAAACGAAATCAGTAATGTACAAGTAAATGAAAGTGACATAAGAAGATGAATTATCTGACATTCAACCAGAGAAGACAATTGATATTTCATACTAATAGCTGAGAGCAAAGAAGGATAGGAGGAGAGGAGGGAGAATATAAACAAGTCAGTCAACCAGTAAACAAGGATATGGTTCACCACATTCTTGTTATTAAGAGTCAAATTTGTTATCAATGCAGATGATTAACATTTTAAAAGAACATACCGGATGATGACCAGCTATAATTTGTATCTGCATAGGCTCACTCTCATTGACAAAAGTTGGATGGACATACTTCTTCAATAGCAACAGATGAGTTGGAAAGGTTAGAGATTTACATTATTCATAATTCACACAGTTGCATCCAACTTTAAGAGAAACACCTCATTCCTTGCAAGAATAGAGAGTGAATACAGTCAATCCAAAGCAGCGAGATCCTGAACAGCAGCCCGGAACTCGGCATAGTGCCTACCAAAGTCCTTGAAGTAGCTATTTCAAGCTGTTTGGCAAATGAGAGTTAGCTCCTCGTTTACCGATGGCAATTGGTCCAAGGCTGTCAACACTTTGCAAGGATGATAACGTATTGTTTTCTTCGTACTATTAACATTTACCCAATCTGAAGGCACCTTAACACTTAGCTGTAACTGTAATTGACGTTACAAATCATTACAGATTACAAACGGCGGAGAAGCAAACACCAACACTGGATTAAGTTGAACATGTCAAATACTAAGAAAAGATAAAGCATTTTGGTTGAAACGGTCTACTCTATGATAAATAAAACATTTTTTACACACAACTATAATTTATTGCAGACTCGCTTTACACCCCACATCACAACAATGTAGAAATCAGGATCACCTAATTAAGAAAAGAAGACCAAAATATCTCTCTGTACGTTATAACAAAAGTCTCATGTATGAAACAGACACGTGATTTAAAAATCCATTGCCACCCACCAACCAGCCAATGTCAAAGTAAAAAAACAAAGAAATGCAGGAGCACATAATTTGGAAGTTTTGCAAGCCAGAAATTATTGGCATGTTGACAAATTTCAGATATCAGTAAAGTAAATTACCTCAACTAAATGAGTAACACCAAACACACTCATGAACGCTAAGGTGTGTTCTTGTAATTGTTTGCGGTGCGTGCTAATCAAAGAATCCAATTTCTCTTCTGCCAGCTCAACCTTCATTCTAGCATTACCAACCTACAAATTTCAAAGTTATTCATGCAAAGAGGGACGTGAAAGAAGCAAAAACTATAGATGAAAAAGTGGGAAGATCAAGAGTTCTTTACTTTTCAATGGGAACTTCTGAAAATTGTCCATCAGAGATGACAAATAAATTATGAATATCTTTTCAATCAGCAGCTTCTTCGTGAAGCCCACATAATAATTTTTCAGTTGTAGACATAAGACTGGATGATGAAGCTGATTTGATCAACTTTCTCCGAAGAGGCAAGCAAATTGTCTTTGTTTGCATATTTATGCCATCATCCTCTTCTTGAACATGGAGTTTCTCAAGCTGCTTTCCAGCTAGTAAAATAGCTCAAATAACTGCAATGAACAGTAAATCTGGTCATAAAATGACTATTTTCAAGTACTGCAGCACTAGTCTAATAGGAAAATGAAGTTTTGACAGATATAACTAACAACCATTTAAAAGACACAATCTAAATGACTTAAAGATAATAATGATAATAAATAAAAATAAAATCAGCAAAGGTATTAATTCTCAGTTCCGAGCCAAAGCAGAACCACGACCATCTCTCTGTAATGAATGTAAATAGTTCACATCAGTCCCACCCCCTTCATTTCCCCAAAAGTCTCATGTATTTGATTATCCAAGTTTCCAGAAGAGCAGGAATACTCTCTAACCGAAGCCAATAGACATGTCTATATAAGAAATTACACAGTAAGAGCGAAGATATAGAATTATACCCATTGCATATCGGTTTTGCTCTATGAGAAGCTGAAATTGGTAGACTTGCTGCCAAAACTCCGGTATAAGCCTGCATATACAAAAATAGGTTCAATTAAGAAATGCAAATAAAAACACCTACTTAAATTTAAACATCATAAAGAAACACAAACAAAAAATTAAAAGGAGAAAAAGGAGAATAAGTTTTGAATGTCGGTAGTGCTTTCTTTTTTAGCACCAAAATATGCTCCTTTAAGTTTTCTGATTACTCAACTGCCATTTCAAATCCCTGTTCAACAACCCTTTGTATTTCCTTGCAGAATCAATAGCAAAACGAAAGAAAAAAAAACCCAGATTGCATTTGATCAAATATCGTGACTACTGACTACTGTTCAAGGGATGAATGATTTATTAAATATCGTGACCTTTCCATCTTATTGGTCTCCCAGCAGTGCTCTGAACTTCACACTGACACTTCATGATGAATTAGTCTGACCCATCAAAAATTATATTCTCCCACCACATTAAATACCAATTTAAATTGACCAATTTGCACAGCAATTTTGACCAAACTTTCGATCCCATTTTTCCAAGACTTCCAACATACAACAGAAAATTGCAGAAGACAGCAACCACCAAAAGGTATTGCCCTGAGATATGCTCCGGAGAAGCCACACCCTTTCATCGCATGGTGGAAGAAGGGATCCACCATCACAAGCTCACCGGAGATAAACCTTTCTGGGTGTTGCTTGAATATTAAAGAATTTTTTTTAGTCAGAAGCGGTTGGGAAGATAACGAAGAAAGCAGAGGAAATTATGGGACATTTCTTCTCACAACACAATTGTCTCTTTGGCAATGCACAATCTGCCCGCCGCTCATCAGACATCAGTGGGAACTGCAGGCTCTTCTTCCCAGAACTGATACACTCATCAACAGAAAAATCGAGGCTACTAATTCTGCACTCCCAATTGAAGCCTCTGCACCTGGGGCCAGCATAACCTGTAAACAAACAAACAGGATATCAAACTATTACATCTAAACATCAACAGCAGCCCGTTGGAACAATAACCATAATACTAAATGCATGCCTCAACAGCTACTAAAGCAACAGCCACCTTGGCAGTGCGATTAATACCACTGCTCCAACAACAGTTACCAAAACAGTTTGCTTTATCAAAGCTTCAGCAAAGATACCAGATAACAACCATAGAAATGATGTTCTGGATGCTTGTCCTTTTTTCTGCCTTATGCGAAGAGTCCATAGTAGAAACCAATTCCTAAATCAGAGCCAAAACCCTACTACTGCTGCAAGCTCTGAATTCAAACAATCAAATGAGCCAGAAGCAACCATGTTCCCACCATCAAAATCGCTGGTCCCACAATTGACCATTCGAGCAAATACTTGCTTTTGAAGAAAATAAAAAAAATGTTTTTCTGATCAAACCAATTTGACACATACATCCCTGAAAAGAGGTCAAATCAACGAAACTATTAAACTTCTTTATGACAATATTATGGAACCTAAAAGAGCAATACATACTAATGAAGAACAACTATAGCAAGAAAAATGTAAAACCATAAACGCCAACCAAATTGGAATTTATTTTTGTGATTTTATAGAGATTTTACACTACAAGCTTAGAAATTAATGAAACAAGTTCCGTCACAAAACTGATGAAGTAAAATGGCAATCTTTATTAGAAATTAAAACAGTAACATCACCACCACCAAATCAGCCGAGTTAGTAACATATTTGAAGCACTTATTGGAACTATCACCAAAAACAACAAATCAGAGAAATCAGTGCTTACATGGACTAATTTAACATCTCCAGATCTGACAACAAGATTCAAAATAATGGTTGACTTGGTTAAATAAGCCAAAGTCCAACTATCTCTCTCAAGTATATTCATGAGCATAGTCAGAAACCAAAAACCATAAGACTACGCATAAATAAAAGGGATAATTTTGAAGAGTGCTGACAAGTAAAGATAATAGCATAATGCAACTATAACTTCATCTACCTTATACCAGGAGGCAGGAGCAAATTCATTATGTGTGCAAGGGTTTTTCTTTTCTTTTTTTTGAAATTTCTAAATTTAAATAACTCACCCCTGCAATGGTTTCAATGGTGGAACTGCTAGTAACTTCAGCAGCAACAACATCTGCAGGCTACAGAAGCAAATTGGATAATTTGAATGAGTCAGTTTTATATATATAGCTGTGGTTTCATTCCTGACTTCCAGTTTAAAGCAACTAGCAGAAATTCATGTTATATGTGTGAGGCATGGCACAAGCTAGCAGAAATTCATGTTATATGTGTGAGGCATGGCACAAGCTGTGCATGCATATTATTCTGTGATAAAACCAATTACCGAGCTATCTACCTATCAATTCGGAACAATTCCTGGAAGTAATGTCAACTTGAGTTCTAACTTAGGTAGGTCAGACATTTATCTGTGGCAGCATAAGATACGGCTTCAACAATGTATTTGTGATCAGTGTCCCTCAGAGTTACCATAGCACAGCGGTGCAGATGACAGTGTTGCCTCAACTATATATCTTACTTCTGCTGTCATTGGTTTTCTAGTATTTGTTCTGTTGCTTGGTTTTCAAAGATATCTTATGCCTCTCTAATACAAAGTCCTTCCAGAAAAGAGAAGAAATTTCTTCCAGAAAACATAAGAAAAGAACAAAAAACAGAAAAGAAAAGGAAGAACAATCGGAAAAGTGAGTTTTAAATATGAAGATCGACTAGGAGTTGGCAGTCATGGCACTCTTGTGTATGAAGGATCATTTGAACAAGAGTGCCACGACTGCCAAGTCGTAGTCGATTTTCATATTTAAAACTCACTTTTTCGATTGTTCTTCCTTTTTTCTGTTTTTTTCTTCTTTTCTTATGTTTTCTGGAAGAAATTTCTTCTCTTTTCTGGAAGGACCTCTGTATTAGAGGCATAAAATATATTTGAAAACCAAGCAACAGAACAAATACTAGAAAACCAATCGCAGCAGAAATAAGATATATAGTTGAGGCAACACTGTCATCAGCACCGTTGTGCCATGGTAACTCTGAGGGACGTTGATCACAAATACATTGTTGAAGTCGTATCTTATGCTGCCACGGATAAATGTCTGACCTACTTAAGTTAGAACTCAAGTTGACATTACTTCCAAGAATTGTTCCGAATGGATAGGTAGACAGCTCGGCAGTTGGTTTTAGCACAGAATATTATGCATGCACAGCTTGTGAATATTCATTATAGTAGCAGTTAGCATGCTGCCATGCCTCACACATATAACATGAAATCCTCCTCTTGTAAACTTCATGCTTCAATGCTGTATCCAGTAGATAACCTCTGGCAGAATATCAATCAATTTGCCATCTTCCCTTCTGTCAATTCCCGGAGCTACTTCTCTACTGCACTTGGTTTCATTCTCTGCTAAACTAGGAAGTAGCAGACAAATGTCTCTCAAGTTATGATGCTGCTTATCCCTGAAAGGCCATTCCTTCGCAAAATGCATATTGTTTAGAGATGATAAATCAATTTGTAATCCAGCGTCTTTGAAAATTTCTGGTTCAGGATGACTATCTCCTCCATGATTTGCAAGATATGACAGATTTATCTGAGGAATCCTTCCAGAATCACTCTTATCGATATTCTTCACCTCCTTGATCATATATTTTAGCCTTCTTGCTGATTTATTCACCATGCACCTGACAGTTTGCTGGCGAGCTGCATCTCCTAGCTCCCGCCTACTCATCAAAAGGTCCATTTTATGCTTTTTGGAAACATCCTGTGCTGTGATTTTCCTGCAAAGTAAAGACGAAAAAGATACAGTACATGAGTTCCAATGTATCTGATGAAGAAACTGCAGTTACAGTATGATCCGCAGAGCTATTGAAATTACAAGATTATACACTGAAGAATACTTTTCTTGAACAGAATACAGATTCAGGGTCTATTTGTGAAACTGACTGGGTTCATACTGTTTCCAAGAAACTAGAAAGGCTTGAAAGATTTAAGCTTTGCTCTATAGACTATAGCTTCCTACGTACTTAGGTCGGAGAAAAACAGCATTACAGAAAAATACTGCCACCCAGTGCATAAAAGCAAAGTAATAAAAAATCATATGGATTCATCTCTTCTACTCGAAATTCAAGATCAGCAAGATATTAAGCTTAAATTGCAAATTCAACACAACAGATATGGGGCATATAACCAACCAGAATAATTAGAAACCCCCATTAACACAAGTTCAAGTCCAAAAAAGGCCATTAATATTAAGACCAGACAATACAGATAAATCAATCTAGCTGCAAGAATTTTCTATAATTTGAAGATATTCTCAATACCGTGTATGAGGTAGCAACAACTTCTGTCCCAAAGATCCACTCTTTCTCTTCCACACAACCGTTTGGACCTTCCTTCGATTCCTTCAACGGGGACAAGATGTCCAAATTCATTGCAGACAAGCAGAAATTGGGAATCGTAATAAAGAACATTGGAAGTTGCAGGCGAATTCTTATCATCAGCCGAGGCTATAATCGAGTTATCCTTATGAGACCCACCTGCAATGAAAGAAAATTAAGTTAAAAAAAAAAAAAAAAAACGCAGACACAAGAAAAACCCACTTTCAGGAGTCCATAAAATCAATCAAATTCTGGATAAAATTCCGAAGAACCCAGTTGTAATTCACCAATTCAAACAGAATGGTTTCGAAATTCAGTAAAATTACCGGCATCAGAGGAAGATTCAGGTTCCAAGATTTCAAGCTTCATCGCTAATGTTAAATGTGGAATCTTTGATGAAGTTTATCAAATTGGAACTTTGACGCTAATGTTCAACTGGAATCTTGATGAAGTTTATCAAACTGGATTATCTATTAGGGTTGTGAATGTAATACTATTAAAGTTACGGTACATAGTTACCTCTTTTACGGTTGTGTGTATATACGATGTATAAACCCTAAGTATACAAGGTTTTTGACGACTTAGTTTAATGTCGGCTTTAGTTACCCCCTAAGTATCTTCGCATGGTATCATAGAGCGGGTTTTTCTTCATCGTTTTTTTCCGTCACCATGTCTGATGCGTCCAGTTTTTCGTCCGATGAAGATGTTGCTGCTCATCGGACAATTTCACCTATGACATAACTTCTAATGATCACTCTGGCAATATCATCACCCACGTTCATTTAAAGGATGCTTCCAATTACGCCGAGTGGTCCAAAGCTGTGCGAATGGCTCTCCGTACTCGCAAGAAATTCGGCTTTGTTGATCGATCGATTCCGAAGCCAAAGAAACAGAAGAATTTGGACGACTAGTGGACAATTCAGACGTTGATTACTTCTTGGCTTCTCAACGTCGTTGATCCCTCTCTCTGGTCAGCGATACCTCAGAAAGAAATTGCTGCCGATCTTTGGGACCATTTCCGAGAAAGATTTTCCGTTGTGATTGGCTCTAGAATCCAGCAATTGAAGACCGATCTTTCTAAGTGTAAGCAGAAAGGCTCCTCTGTTGAGTCGTATTATGGCCGCCTTCAAAAACTATGGGACGATGTTGGCAATTCTAACACGCCGTCGGTCTCTGACTTGTGTGCGCCATGTCAGGTTAAGATGACTTCTGTTTGGAGCTTCACCAGGAGATGGAGCATCTTCATCAGTTTCTAATGGGCCTCAATTCGGACCTTTTTGCTGTTGTTCGTTTGAACATTCTGTCCACCTTGCCTCTTCCGAATTTGAAACGGTCTTATACTTTGGTTGTGCAGGAAGAAAGCCTTTGCTCGACTGCCCAGTGTGAAGCTTCCTCTGTCTCTCCTATGAACTTCTATGTTCAGACCACCGCTGGCGTCCGGAATTTTGTAATTTCCGGCAGTGAAGGCATGGCTTTGGCTGCTTCCCAGATGGAAGGGATGTCAAAGTCCAAGTATCATTATTCTTAAGAGCTTGAATCTCCTGTTGCATTGTAGTCTGCCAACGAGCATCTCGTATAGCCTCTGCGCAATTACGTGGCTCAACACCTGCGGCTATACTAGCCAGAAAAACACGATGTTGCGCAGAAAAAGTGTCACAACTCACATACTTGTGTAATGGATAGGACATACCTGAGGAAACTGACGAAGCAGAAGAGCTGAGAGATGGGCCTTTGGGAAGAATAGTATGAGCCGCAAAATCTCGAATACGAGTGGAGCAGAACTTTTGACGGTGACCATGACCCAAAAGTTCTTCCGGCGGACCAGTGGAATCTAAACCTCCCCTCCCCCCTCCCCCGGCATCGGAGATCCCAGAAGCAGGACTAGCAGTATCAGAGGACGACGAGACAACATCTCCCGGAGAAGGAGCAGAACCAGATTCAATAGGAGAACAAGCCGGTGGACCCAACGGAACTGAGATGTCATCATCATCATCAGGAAAGACAGCCGATGTAGGAAGTAAAAAAGTAGGCTCAGGAACAGGAGACGAGGATGAGTAAGGAAATTCATACTCGGAAAAAACAACATCCCGAGATACAAAGAATTTCCCAGTCTCTAAATCATAAACCCGCCAGCCTTTAGTGCCAAACAGATATCCAACAAAAACACACTTACAACTAAGACTAGTAAACTTATCACCATTCCGATTCTGGTTATGAACATAGCATAAGCAACCAAACACACATAAATGAGAAAGTAAAGGTGATTTGCCATATAACAATTCACTGGGAGTTTGATTTACTTTTTTTTTTTCAATCATCGTGATAAATTCTTTGTTGGTTAGAGGAAAGAGAGTGCTAAAATTTAGCAGATATTGTGCCTCGTTTGAAAGAGAGAATATCAGAAGAAAAATTTTTATTCAAACCTTTCATTAATAAATTAATTAACACATGGCAATCACTAAATGGATTATTAACCACCGCATAAGCAATGACATGGTGGTTAACAACCGCTAAATATTTTCTCCTTCCTCTGAATTGGAAGGGGGAGACTCTAGTCTGTACATGTAAACTTTTGGCAGCAGTCTTATTGCTTTTGGCAAGAGTCTTATTAATTGTTTGGAAGCTCACACGTTGAAAATTTGAAGATTCAGGATAGGTCGTTGCTTATCGGTTAATCTTCTGTTTTTGTTACAATAAGAGAACTTCTAAAATCATAATGTTACATTTTTATGCATGTACCAACTACTGTAATTTGTTTCCTCGTTTGACTAACAAATATCACTCTTTAGTTTTTTTTTTTTTTTTTGTAATTTGTTTCCTGGTTTGACTAACAAATATCACTCTTTACTTTTCTTTTTTTTTTCAAATTCAAATCTAATTTTTTGATAAGGTATTGTGAATCCATTGTTTTGATGATCGGTTTCAAGTTTTTTTTTAGACAATCTCTTGTTCTCTTTTTCTCCCCCTTATTGATTACACGATATTCCTCCATATTAATAATATTCATAAGGGGAGTAATCAAAACTTAAAAAGGGAACCTATTACGATTTCAGACCCCAAAAAATTCGGGTTTTCATGCCAATGTTATGATTAATACCACGACCAATCAAAGTGTCCAAACGAAAATTTGAAAATCAAATAAAGCCCTATTTTTAAAATTCAACTTTATACACAAGACAGTTTCATTCAAGTTTGCTGAAGAATATAGTTTGTATGCGGATGGGAAAAAAAAAACAAGAGAAGCCATCACATAATCATACTTGAGGGGAAAAAAAAACACACACACACACACACACACACACGCAATCAACACCACCAAGGGGTCCTTCGCAGGTAATAAAAAAACGCAGGGGTTCCGGTGTTGATTTTAACCAAAGGATGAAAACATATAGAGACCTTCATCATAATTGTATTAATTTTAACCAAATGATGGTAATATAGAGACCTCATCATAATTATACTAAACAATAATACAGGCAGCCGAGGAGCACTTTGAGAAATGTAACTAATCGGTTTGGAAACATCAAAAAATGATATTTCTTGTACACAGATTGATGACACATAATACCCTACTGTATCATAATTGTTTCGTCAATCCAGTTCAATCAGTTATCACCACACCAAGATCACTTTTGGAAGGGGAAATAAAAGAATGGATAAGGTTGAAGAAGAAAAATAAGAAAATAAAGCTTAGATATAAAAGTGAACTGCTTCTCTTATTTCCTTGATTCATTACTGATACAATGATGTCTATATTTATAGACATAAGTAATAAACATGATAAGCTTTAAACTAAGTAGTTCAGTTACTAGCAGAAGTAATCACTTAAGAAGTGAACTGCTCTAAGACTTCTCATCAACAACCATATCACACGGGTTGAGTATGATCGTCCTTATCACTCCAAGACTCCTTATCGCTCCTCATACTCAGTAATTTGAGGTAAACTTGGACTGTGAGAAGGGACTACTGCTAACAGAAAATTCTAAGTGTCATTTCTGACTCTAAACCAAATTTCAACGTCAAAACTTTTTCTCCAATTAAAAAAAAAAAAAATCGTCAAAACTTGAATGACCATGAAGCTGATAAGACAATCAAATTAATGCATAACTTTACTACTAGTCGAAATTAGAACCAAGACATCATCACACTTCTTAACCGGGGGAAGGGAAGGACAAATACGGAATCAACACCAACACCTAGGCTCCATTTTCAACTCTTGAAATCATTTGTTGTGCCAGCAGCTTATCTATGATAAGTTTGAGCGCAGGGGCGCTCACTTGACATTTGTTGTCATCAACAAAGCACGATCTCCCTTCTTCAGCTGCTCTGCAGAGCTGAGGATCTAGAGGAATCTTTCCAAGAAAAGGAACTCCCATTTCACGGCACATTCTACCAGCACCTCCAGCGCTGCTATCGAACACTTCACTAAAAGCAAACACGTTTAGCAGTTCCGGTGCTTTTTTCTTCATGATCGAAAGGATTGACTCTGTCACATCTTGTTGTGCCCCATTTTCGGTCATTTTCACATATTTGAAATCTGAAAGCGACTGGCAGAGACCACTCATGTTCTCCACAACACCAAGAACATTCAGCCCAACTTTCTTGCAGAAACTTACTTCCTTTCTGACATCTATCAGAGAAACTTCCTGTGGAGTAGTAACTATAATAGCACCATCTATTCCAGTTGCTTGGAGGAATTGGACGATTGAGATGTGCTCATCAGAAGTTCCAGGCGGAGCATCAACAACTAGAAAATCAAGCTCTCCCCAATAAACATCTTTCAAGAACTGTTTAATGAGGCCATTCTTACGAGGGCCCCTCCATATTACAGCCTCATCCGGGTTGGGCAGCATGAACCCAATTGACATGACCCCTAGGTTAGACTCGACATAGACAGGTGACCATCCAAGATTACTCTGGTGAATTTCTTGCCCTTCAAGTGCCAGCATCTTGGGGATGCTAGGTCCACATATATCTATATCAAGCAAACCCACCTGGAAATCCATAGCTGCAAGTGCAAAGGACAGTTGAGCTGAGAATGTACTCTTCCCAACCCCACCCTTGCCAGAGAGAACCAATATCTTGTGCTTCACTGTAGCCATTCGCTCCGCAATTGTAACCAAATCTGCCAAGGAAAAGGAAAATCAAATTTGTTAAGCACTTACCTTACTACTGAAAAAGAGGGGAAAATGCAACTGATTTGTACTTTTGCACAAAAGTAATCAGCAAAATGGATGTGTGTTGCTAGATTAAGAATTATGATTTAAGTAATCTCTACCCAAGTTTGAGGTAGTTTAGCCAATCAGAACATCAACATGAAGAAGCATCTCACAATGTCTGAGATATCAAATTAGAAGAGGCTTGAAACAAGAGACAGCTCACTTATGCCAAAATCTAAAGCCACAAACAACATAAAATTATAAGCTAAATCAAGAATGGCCAAGAGTAACGCTGTAAGCTAACAATCGCAAAATTGTTCTAGTATTCGGACCATCAAAAGTTGAATAAAACTAGTTTCTAACTTGTACTTGAATGCCCATCGTTGATGATATTGTATTTTTCTGATAGAAATACAGATCTCTGCACTAAATCCTACAGTCTAGTTTTGGTCATTCACAATAATAAAGTAAACCGAAAAAAAAAAACATCCTCGAAACAATCAGAAATTAATTTCCTCTATGACCCTAGCAAAATCCCAGCTCACAGTTTAACATTTCCATCCAACAGAATCATAATTAATAGATGAAAGGTCAAAGGCAATTAGCTAAACACTAATTTCAGCTTTTCCATTACTAGCTTTTTCCATCTCCCCCCATCAAACAGAAAAACTATTGATTAACTCAAACCCTAGTGAAACTAACTGAAAGAATCAACATTCCACAAAAGCAGTATAACCACAGCAAATTTAAGAACAAAACAACACTTCAAGAAGATATGTTAGACTATAAGTACTCAAAAAAACTATTTCAAGGAAACAATGTGAAGCAAAAGGAGTATACAAAGGAAATGGAAACTAATTTTGCTTACCTGGGTCGGGACCTTTGGGAGCAGTAGCACAGGCTTCCTGATTAGGGCAACCTTTACATGCATCTGATTTTCCAGCATCCTCTGACTGAGTCCCAGGACAGTCTTTATCAAAGAAATCACAGAAAATATGATTAGTCAAATCAACACAAACAAAAGGAGATGCAATTGAGAGATGCAGTAGTACAGATATACACATACGTTCATTGGCGTTTTCGGGGACATTATTGCTTCCATTCTCCATATCCGTGCTTTAGTAAATTCCGTCAAACTTTAGAACTTTATTCTGTTTGATTACTGAACTCGTTAATGATACAGGGTGGCACAGAAAGTCAAGAATATGAAAGCCATAATTCTGCACAGAAACAAAGTCTAAAGATATGTGCAAAACGGTAAACAAAACTAAAGCTCATAGCAGAAAGTGTTGATCGTGTGCATCAAAGAGCAAGAAAAACACAGTTTTCTTTGAGACTAATAATCAAATACTTCGCATGCAACTTACAAAAACATGAACTCTCTAAACCAATATCAACAGCGCAAAGTCCACAACAGTAAACGATTCAACGAAAACAATGACAAATCCTTTACCATTTCAGCATATATCATAACTGTATAAATTTTCAAAAAAAAAAAAAAAAAACTGTATAAATTACAACAAAGTAATATGATTGAGATTATCAGAACTAAAATTACAGTTGAAACAAAAGAGAAAAACTTCATCCCAAATTGATAATCAAAATGCCGCAAGCCCTATGTACAATTGATTGCTCATGTATACAGTGCCAAAATAGCTAGCAGAAATTAAGAAGCCATGTAAAAAAACTCTCGCGACAAACCATCTAGATATTCAAAAAGGATTCAATTTTGTTAAGAACTAAACTCACCTGGGACAGATTTTGCTTTAAGCGGTGAAGAACAGACGGCAGCTCGTTCAAAGTCTTCTCCAGGTTTTCTCCCAATTCGATTGATGATTGATTATTCTGATGAATTCCGTTTATTCCTTTGCTTTGAAAATTCAACTTTCCATATGGCGGTGCCCAACAATTAGCCAACGTTAAGCCCATCAATCTAGGGATACCAGCCCACTTTTCAGCGGCCCATCAATCAAAACGTAATTCGGCTTCGTCCATGTTAATTTAATAACATTATTTCTTAAGCATTTCTCATCATAGTCTTATCGTTTTTTTTTTTTTGAAAAAAAAAATAAGATAGAATAAATTAAAGAATATTACGGCACCAGTAAGAACATAGAGTTATCCATTACATTTTCTAAAATTTGATTAAAAAAGACACTTACAAGTAGGTGACTTCTAATGTCACAATTTCGTATACAAGAAGTTCTTCCATATATACACGCTAACAAGTATTCTTGATTTCTTTGTCAAAAAAAAGTTAGGATTACAATTGATTTTACTTTATTTTGGTGACGGGATAACCGAATAAGTACAATGAGGTTTCATAATATATTGAAAAAACACTCTCCGCTGAAGGGCATGTAATGATCAACTTGTGGAATTGTCGAATTTTGCCAAATAATTAGTGGTAGTTGAGCGAATAAATTGTTATGTTTATTTGAGTCACTCTATCCCTTATTTTTTCTTATCAACAATCCATGAACAATTCTCCAACCATTTAGTTAATTGTCTTCCTTTTCAAACAAATACATGGACAAAGTTTCTTACTTTTCTTTTCCAAAAAAAAAAAAAATACTCTTTCTGTCCCAAAATTATTGTCTAATTTGAAATTTCACTTTAGTATAATTTGAACTAGAAATCAAAACTCAAACTGAATAATAATTATGGGACGAATAAAGTATTTTATTTTGGGACGAAGAGGCCAGAGAGTATACTCCGAGCTGAAATTGAGCCATCTACCCTCCTACTGTGGAGGGGATGGAGTGTGGGCGTGCACAATTGAAAAGAGGGGTTTGGATACATGTATGGAAACGGCATGGGTCAAAGTTGATAGCAAACTGGTTTTGACGTTGATTTCACTGTCGTCTAACTCTTCCACGATAATTGAAATTGACTTGTCATGAATTCGTGCCATTTATTTTTCATGTATTTTTATAAGCTGAGCTTTGATTCTTAGTTCAATGTTACTGTTCATTTGCTTTCGTTTTCAGGTCTTAATAGGCATCCCACTGTACACACGAACTCTCATATTCTAGTCGGCAATTGATAGAATTTAATGTTCTTTTTTTTATATACAAAAAATTTAATTATGTGTTGACATATAACGTTAATTATTCATCAATAATAGAGTCTTTGAAGGTTGCCATACGTAATTGGACCACTCTCAAAATCTTTAAGGTTAATAGATGTAGGATGCAGTCATCGTTTTAAATTATTTACATACTCTTATGCCCCTCTCCATGTCGTCGTGATGTCATTTTCTGCATTCCCTATGATATTTTCCAATAATTTGGCATTGCCATAGTGAGATTAGATTGCATCTATTCGTTAAAATTTGTTGAAATGTTACTTGTCGTGTTTCGAATTAATAATATAAAAAAAAAAGTAATCTGGTGTTACTTGAATAACTGTGAAAATAATTTTCTGAACTATTGCCTGCACTATAATGTACTCCCTCCGTCCCATAATTATTGTCTACTTTACCCAAAAAATTTTGTCTCAAAATTATTGTACAATTTGACTTTTTATGGATCAAGTTACACATTTGTCCTTAATAAAAAACATTATCCATAAAATCTTAGTGGTTAAACAATTATTTATGTAGGGTATATCCGGTTGTTTAAGGTAAAATATAGTTAAGTTTGACCAAAAATAAAATCTTTCATTTTAGTAAACTGGACAATAATTATGGAACGGAGGTAGTATAAAATAACACTGTTCTCATTCTATAATTTGGTACATACTGCAATATCATATTTTTTATTTAACAAGTATTATTACAATTTTAGAACGGGTTCCCCTAACTAGCTAATCAATAATTTATGCTTCGTGTCATCCAAAATAAAAGACTCGAATGGAATCTTAAGATAGTCACAGCTTAACAGCCGAGGCGTCTAAACTCTCGAAACTATTAGTTTAATGATCATTATAGTTATTAGCATATATATAATCAAATTAATCACTAAACAAATTAAGCAAACGATTTAGAATAATCATTTGCTTCTTGCTGTCACTTGTATCTCTATCAAAATGGATAAACATCACTGACTACACCTGATGTAATCTAATCTACAAAGGTTATAAATAATTAATTGACAGCAACTGCTTTCAATTTTTTAATTACTGTTTTAAAGTCAATTGCGTCCATGCATGATTGACACACACACACACACACAAGAGAGAAAGGAATTAATATTGTGACTGGATTCGCCTTTAGTTAGTAACCTCTCCTTTTTTCTTAATATTAAAACTTGCAGTGATGGATTTAATCACCTTATTCTAAAACGTATCATGCATTTTCCAAAGCTCCACGTATATGAACCAAAAACCTTCCCGTGATACGTCCTAAAAGTACACAATTAAGAGAAAGCTCATTCATGAACATCAAAATCAAGCTTTAGCATATTATAAATCTCTCTTTTATTAATTTTATGTCTCCTTTTGCTTAATTTATCACGGTTTTTCAGCTTCAAATTTATTAATAATATTGATGAACTTTCACTATTATGCGCTCATTCAAATCTTGCTGTGTTGTACATACAATTATTGAATCAATTAAAGAAATGTAGCAAGGCTATCTAGCTAGGAAGCAGTTAAATAGAGCAAGAGACTCGTGAATTGACGAAGGTTTTGTGATTTGCAATTTTGATGATTAATATAATTTGGTTCAATAAAATTGGTCATAAGATGCACACAGTCCCTACTCCCAATTCCTACTCCCCTAGCATTAGAAAGAAAATTAAGAAGAAAAAAAAAAGAAGCAAAGTCTACACACGTAAGTACCCCATCTTTTCATGCATCGTTCAATTGGATTAAACACACAAAATAATGATAAAGACCTTTATTAGGGTTTCTTTTTCTTAAGTATATGGTGGCTATCTATTAGGTTTATGATGTGACAACTTCGTGAATATTTTTTCTCCTCAATTTCTATACAATAAACAATGTGACTTAACTAATAGTAACAAATATAATCAAGATAAGGAACTTTAGTATTTTTATTTTTTATTTTTTATAATGAACTTGAGAGTGGAGGAATATTGGGGAGGAGTGGAGGACTAGTTACGTTTAGGTGATGCAATAATTCAACTCAAATTGAAATTAGTACCAACAAACTACTTTTTGGAGATTCTTATACATATAATGATGATGGGAATTGATCGATAAGGCTAATTAAATCGAGAGAGTTGTCAAGTAAGACGTTAACCGATGGATAGAAAATATCGAAACTAATTATTTGACACAAACACAGAGAAAATTCCAAACCACCAAAAAAGAAAGTCATATAAGGCTGTGGCCATACTATGATGACCGCAATATTTGATGCAATGGGAATATGCTGTCACTTCTAAGTACAAACAAATAGCAACCATATTCAAAGTGGAAAATATGACCTTAGCAAGGTTTCCAAAATATGTAGCCAGTGGATATGTGACACCATAATTTGGCATGGCCCCGACTTTCATATTGATTTGTAGCACCATACTCTATGCATGTAAGACCTCATTTAAACAAGGTTACGTAGGAATTGAATTTGTAATTATGTATTTTTTCTATTCGAAATAATTGTTTAATTTAAAAATTTTCACTTTTCATTCAATTCGTATTATAAATAAAATTTAAATTATACAATCATTTCATAACATAAAAAACATAAAGCACTTGACCGGATACAAAACATATTGGAACTTATTCTTTTTAAGATCACAAATCTCTCCCAGCGCTCTTTTTTCCCCAGGGACAAGTTCAAACCTTAACTCTGCATTAGGAATGCGGGCACTGCAATTCATCACTTCATCCCTATAAGTTTTGGACCTTTTAGTGGTATACATTTTTCAAATAAAAAAAAAAAAAAAAAAAACTTAAAAATGATTATGATGCTGCTGAAGCTTCAAAGATAGTTAAGGTAAGTGTATCCCAATTCTTTTAACATGTGAATTTTCACAATCAGAGAAATTTGGTGCATTTTCCAATTTAATTTGTGATTGACATGAAGTCACTGTACTAGTGGACAAATAATCAATCTTTTTCCGAATAGGAAAACGAGTGCAGAGCTAAAACAATTAATTACTTTTATTAATTAATAACAAATTTCATATATTGTGTTATAAAAATAGAGCCAATAACTCAAAGTAAAGCGTAAACAACTTTCTAATGAATTAAACCACTACGTCGGAATGTTGAGGCTGCTGAAATCCAATACTCTTTCCGTTGAAATTTTATTTTCGTTGTAATAATTATTACATATATATATTGTTACTTGTTGGGCAGACGGTCAAATCAAGACTGAAAGTAACAAGCTAAATATCGAATCGTGACAAACCAGCCATTGACACCAAATACCAAAGTGTTGAATCATTCATCATCATTCATCAAATTAATCCATCACATTTTTTTTTCCTGACAGAAACCATAAGAAAAGAAGAGGTCAAGATTCAAAAAAGTCCCCCCCTCTTTCCACGTCTTTCTGTCATCTCTTCATGGATTAAGACACATGGGTTTAAAATAATCCACAATTTTTGTTTCGCAAATTCCAGGAAAACTGTGATTACCGAATAGCGATAACTACGTACCATGCATCTTAGGGTATACGTGGGAGGTCTCTTTTTACTCAAACAACACTGTCATAATTTAATTTTTGATTCATCACCTTATCCTTTGGCTCCATTTGATTTAACACCTAGTAGTATAAGAAAACTTGACTCCTCCTGCCTTCTTTGTCAATATGTTTGTGTGATTCAACTTTGAAATTGAATTTATGGGATGTGTCATTTTCGTAGGAGCAGTGCCAGTTTTCTTTTGTGTTTGAAGATTTGAGTACACGTGAATATTTCGTTTTTTCGTGGCAACCAACGACAGCCTCCTTGAAAAAATGATGCGAGGGATGCCCTCCACCGTTGCCAAATCTTTTCACTTTTTTTTTTCCAGAATGAAAATGATGTAGGAAACATTAATTCATCCTGATTCGGGAAGATGATAGAATGCAGATCCCTTTTTCTTTTTTTTTTGAAATTGAATCGGGGAAAAAAAAAAGGACTTGGTGAAGATAAGTCGGTTGAGAGGTCAATTGCGCATGAAATATGCGAACTTTTAGATCGGAAATTCAAGACTCATAAGACGTAAAAGTAACATTTTATCCCGTAAGACAAAAGCTATACATAATCTTTTTACAATCTTAAAATTAAGAAAAAAAAAACATCAAAAGAAAATTTGTTGTGCAATTTGGCTTAACCAAATAAGGCGTTCACAAGCTCTATATTTCACACGTGTGCGAATTAAGACGTCGAAGGAAAATGATAGTAGTATTTGTTTCCTTAGAAGCCACTCATTTACTGTCAATTTATGACATTTTCTTGCGAGGCAATTCTAAACCCTAAACATTTGAACAATCTTTTCAACCTGAAACCCTTTCTTTTTACGAGCAAAGAAAACCCGTGAAATGTAAAATATAGGTTTTAAAGATGCTCCAAATTAAGATTTACTTGTAGATTTTTATTTTTATTTTTTATATTAAAAAAAAAGTCCATTCCTTAATAATCTTGTTTAAGTACTTTCAGAACCTGACTACGGTAAAGCAACAATTTCAAGAATTGTTTTCGAAATAAACGTGCTATATTCGTCAGGCCATTATTAAACCGTGTCAAGGTACCCGCCAACACCAATAATATGTTGGAATTGAACCTGAACCTAGCTAGTTCAATCGATTAAAAGCATAATTATTGGTAGTACTTATTAATAATCTCTAATGGAATTCAGCTACGAAGCTTAATTAAGGTTGTTTGTGGATGATAACGTGTCCAACTCAAAGGCGTAGAATTTACTTTCTTGCCGATTGCCCTTTTCAGTTTTCATCCAACCCATGACTCATCGACTCATTATTACCTCAAGAAATGATTTCTTTTGCCCCGTAGTTAGATTTACAGTACACGAACTCACGAGGAGCCTAGACATGATACGTCATGAACAAAGGAATTAAAAGTCCCTCCATCCCTTGATAAAAGCTCGTGCTTTTTGTCTTTTAACAATCTATATAACAAACAAAATTTATAAAACTAAATGAGTGAGTTGGAAACTTTAATTGAAGACCGTTTTACTTGGAATTGTTGGGAAATTAAATAATTTTTTCCCCAAAGATTCCACCTTAATCGGCAGGTAAAATTAATATGACTGTGATACGTGTATGTTAAGATTTTTTCGAGGTTCCGTGCAAAAGATGTAGAAGGAGAATAGGGCTTCATTTTATAATAAAAACAAATATATATATATATATATATATATTACAATTATATACTGGGGGAAAAAAATAGAATATCTTCCACCAGCTGAAAGCAAACGAAAAGAATGGAATGCAAGAGAGACCACCGAAAATGGAAGAAATCGGAGGATGTCTGCAAAAGAGGAGGCGCCGCGAATGAAACCATGCTTAGAATCTTTTTTTCTTCAAAAAATTAAGGGATATGGATTTTAGTGCCAAATTATTTGCATAAGAGAAACTCTATAGTGGACGTGTATGATTAAGTCATGGAGTCACGGTCGGGACCCAATTAGCCGCTTACTCTATTTAGGTCCCATAATGTTTCTAAATATTATCCCACGGGGAAAAAAAGAAAGAAAATGTGAACAGAAGAACTATTGTGAAAGAACAAAGATCGTCATCCAAAGAAGTAAAGAAGTTTCTCCATTATAAGTAAGAAGATTGTACCTTTTTGAACCAAAATAAAGGGAAATTCTTGATGTTCGCTAAAGTGGTTTGAGATTATGATTTGAGGAGTTGTTATTGATTAAAGGATTTCTTAATACGTTGGGCAAAGTGGAAAAGCATGAGAAGCGCTAAAAAAGAAAGCTGCTGTTTGGGGACACTCTTTTTGTTTCATCACTCGATTTGTAATATTTGTTTGTGATTAAAATTTTAAAAAGAAATTGACGGTGGACACCCTGCAAATATGTAAAAAAAAATAAATAAATAAAAAAAATTCTTGTTCACATATAATGATTTTAATTTAGGTGAACCACAGCCGTACAAGCGTAGCTATCACTATTAGTTGGAACTTTGGAAGAAGGAAATTATGAGGGCTGGAAGTTTCTAATTCACTTTTCCGCGGCCCTTCATTTTCTTTTTTGTATTTTCCCTATACTAACATTTTCTTTTTTAAATTTCAAATACTACTCATCAATAATACATATCACTCTTCCGTTTAAATTTTTTTACTTACCGTAAAGCATTACTACTAAACAATTAGTATTAGAATTATTAGTGGCGATTCGGGAAAGTATTATAATTAGCTGGCAAGGACCTCGATTTAGGTTACCGAAAGGGCCGTTAGATTTTTGTTTTGATAATTTCAAAGGAAAAAGGAAGGAAGGAAGAAAAACAAGCTAGACGAAGGGGAGCAGAAAATATCAGATCCAAGAACTAAAGTTGGCTTGTTTCATTTGCATCAGGTAAACGCCAGCTATTTGGGGTGGTACTCAATGAAGGTGAAAATTACAATCAAAACCTCGGACCCAAAAAAAAAAAAAAAAACTCGAACAAAATAGGAGTACTACTCTTTAAAAACAAAAATATATATTCAAAAGTCAAAAGGGCCTCCAAATTGAGACACAGAATCCCTCTAAATATAGGGTGACTCAGACCCTCACCTAATTTTAGGATCACCCTCCTCTATGTGAGACTTCACTTTGCCACTTGCCAGTTGCCATCACATTTCTTTTCTTCTCTATCTTCACTTCAAATTTTACCCAAATTTATGGGTTATAACATTATTATTCCTCCAGTACCCTACCAATTTAAATTCAACAAAATATCTAAAGGGTACAGCCCTTCAACTATAGCCACTAAATATCTGACACGTGAATTTGATTAGATATATATATATATATATATAAAACTCTAAATTTATTTCACGGGCACTCAGCTCTCTCTACATTTTTATTTTGTTCAAACTACTCTATGTATGAAACACTAGATTCTTGAATATTTAGGTTTTGAAATTTAATTAGTGGCGCGTTTTTGTAACCATCACAAGTAAACAGTCCTATATAGTTGTACACGTTAAAGAGAGAAAGAGTTACTGGTAGAGAGAAAATTAACAAATAAAAC
Organism: Oldenlandia corymbosa var. corymbosa; assembly: GCA_949775105.1. Classification (NCBI taxonomy): domain Eukaryota; kingdom Viridiplantae; phylum Streptophyta; class Magnoliopsida; order Gentianales; family Rubiaceae; genus Oldenlandia; species Oldenlandia corymbosa. The sequence goes on along the minus strand of OX459123.1, from coordinate 21,904,384 downwards.
CCCCGGGGTTACCTTTTTCTAGTACAAAAACAACTTAGCTAAGGTTATGACTAAGGACGATCATTAAACAACTCAGCAAATAATAATAACAAAACCGCGTTTTTTCCCCCATTCCAGTATTCCACCCCACTCTTTTACTTTTTTGGCCTTGTATTGTTGTTTTCCCAGCCCACCCTTTTTAAAAATCCCATATAAATACCAACCCAAATCTCCCCTTCAAACTTCACACTACTCTTCCCTGTCTCCCCCACTCTTCCTCTATAGTCTCCAAATTAAAACCTTCACTTCAAACCTGAAAACTCCAGCATATAAATATAAAATTTATCGATGGCCTCCACTTTTGTTCTCTGCTTAATATTGTTTGATTCTTTTTTCTACCTTTCATTAGCAGCCCAGAATGACGCTTCTTTTTCTGCTGCATTTCCTTTAACCTCAACTCCTCTGTCTTCATCATCATCATCATCAAAACATGCATCTTCAAAGACAAGCTTTGTTGCATCACTTGCTGCTTCAAAAAATGATAACATCAACAACAACAAGGTGGTACAACAACAATCATCGTACAACTACAAGTCATCCTTCAAGTATTCAATGGCTCTGATTGTTTCACTACCAATAGGGACCCCACCACAGAGTCAGCAGATGGTTTTGGACACCGGGAGCCAGCTCTCCTGGATTCAGTGCCACGACAAGAAGAACGGCGCTCCGGTGACTCCACGGCGGCTGTCTCCGCCGCCCACGACGTCGTTTGATCCTTCCCTCTCCTCCACTTTCTCTGTCCTCCCCTGTACTCATCCCATGTGTAAGCCTCGAATTCCCGATTTTACCCTCCCGACTTCCTGCGACCAGAGGAAGCTCTGCCACTACTCCTATTTCTACGCCGACGGCACTCTTGCGGAGGGTAACCTCGTCCGAGAAAAATTCACTTTCTCCAATTCCCAGTCTACCCCTCCTCTTGTCCTCGGATGTGCTACGGAGTCCGCCGAAGACAAGGGTATTCTGGGAATGAATCAGGGCCGTTTGTCCTTCGCCTCACAATCTAAGCTTCAGAAGTTTTCTTACTGCGTGCCAGCTCGACAGGGCAACGCCGCGGCTTCCGGAGGGTTTTACCTGGGTCAAAATCCCAGTTCAAACACATTCCAATACATTCCGCTTTTGACTTTTCCCGAGAGTCAACGCATGCCCAATTTTGACCCGCTGGCCTACACCATCGGGCTGGTGGGCATCCGAATCGGAGCCAAGAAATTGGCGATCCCGGAATCCGTGTTCAAGCCGGACGCCGGCGGGTCGGGGCAGACGATGATCGATTCCGGCACCCAGTACACTTTCCTAGTGGAGGAAGCGTACAATAAGGTGAGGGAAGAAGTTGTACGTCTTGCAGGACCAAAGCTGAAAAAGGACTACGTTTATGGTGGGGCCTTGGACATGTGTTTCGACGGAAATCCGACGGCAATCGGAGAGTTGATCGGAGAAATGGGGCTCCAATTCGAAAAGGGTGTGGAGATTGTGATCCCGAAGGAGAGAATATTGGATGATGTTGGTGGAGGTGTACATTGTTTGGGTATGGGGCGGTCAGAGTCACTAGGAGTTGCGAGTAATATTGTTGGGAATTTCCATCAGCAAAATATGTGGGTGGAATTTGATTTGGCTAATAAAAGAGTGGGCTTTGGTAAAGCCGATTGTAGTAAGTCTGTGTAATAGTAAAATTAGGGGAGTAAATAGTTTTTGTGAGAGACGTTTTTAGCTAGGTGTGGGGGTAAAAAAAGTGAAGTACATATCTTTCGTGATGATCAAAATGGTTTGATTTTATTAATTAGGAGTTCTTTTTTTTTTTGTGTTTAAAGAACAACTTCTATAAATGTGTAGCATTTTGCTATTGTTCTAAGACAATTTTATTTATTTTTTCCCATTTTTCTTAACGAATTCTTTTTCTAAATATGGTTTTTTTTTTTTTTGTATGTTGCTGATAAATCTCTAGATTTGCTTTATAGGAAGATATAGTCCTCATGCACAATTTTTGCCGCTTGAATGCATGTCTTGAGGTTTGAATACACAACTTTGTTGTAACTAGAATTCACTCTTATCCGAGTAAACAATCTGCACCAGCACCAATTAAATTACCCTTCTACTGTTTCACCCTCAACTCGAGATTATAAATTTGTTTAATTAAGTTTTATTTTGGAATATCTAAGATTCTTTTATGGTGGCATTGATTGCTAGGCCAATTGGGCGTACGAGATTGCGGTGTCCAGGGTCACTCAACCATAAACTACGAGCACAAAAAATTGTAATTGTGCAGAATTTACAAGACAATAATTCAGACTGCTTCTTATCTTCTTCACATGAATAGTGAATAGGAGTGATTGTTCACTGTAGATTACGTATAATATGGTCTAATAATATTGGAATTTAGACCTCTTATATGCAACAGAAAATGATTTCAGCTCTACTATAATACTACAATTTTAATCATAAATGTTAATCATATTAACAAATAATCCTGAAAGTAGAAAAATCCATCCAAACTATTTACACTAATGTGTAAATGTAATCCACATTTGAAACATACTCCCTCTGTCCCAAAATTATTGTTCAATTTGAGATTTCACTTTTAGCACAATTTTAACTAAAAATAAAAACACAAACTGGACAATAATTATAGAACGGAGGGAGTAAATGTTATTCCGTCCACCCTATACAATGGGAGTCTTTTTTAGTTAAACTGAATAAAACAAATTTCTCAATTCTTAAGAAGAGTTGCAAAACCAATGGGCTAAGATTATAGTGTGCATGCATCATCAGTTTAGTGAACTAAAAAAGGCGGAACAACTGGTTTTGCTACTGATTAACATAGTAAGTGGTTGTCCTAATCTTCTGATCTTCGGTCAAGACTAAATAATGATGCTTTTGTCTCCGAAGACTTATAAAGAGACCATGCTTTTAATGCAAGCGCTAAGTGCTTACACCAAATTTATTTTAATTATTAAATTAATCAGGGGAAGGGTATTAGGTGGAAGTAGTCTCTCGATTCTGAGGTAGTACATTTTTTTATACTACAAATGTTGAAAGACATCCTAACAAATTGCTCTGCTCTTGTAGGTGTCCTGTGCCCTTTTAAAATTTTTAATCAGCCTTAGAGTTGACACTTGATATGAACAATTAATAATAAATTCATACAATTAAAATCCAAAAGATAGACCTGAGAATTGCATGGGAAAAACAACTCATATTCACAATTGAATTTTTTTTTCCCCCCAAAAAAGTTGTAAAATAGTGTTTTAGGTAGAAAATAAAAATACCATAATCTTTTTTTTTTTTTTGGTTTCACCTAACACACTGAATGATGTTAACATGAAGATTAAATTTAAACAAGTCATAAGCTCATAGCCGGTTTCTTAAGGGGAAGAAAAAAATCGAGTTCAAAATTTTACAAGTACCTTTTTTTATCCAATAACAGTAGTAACATTTAACAGTTTTTTGGTTTCTTTAACCTAACACACTATTATTTATAGTTTTTTTGTAACACCCTGATCTTTCAAGATATGGGTGAATCCACACGAAGTGATATCAAATGGAAGGCAAGAGTAACTCGTTTCTTGTTGAATATAATTGGGAAATAGGAAATAATTCAATATATATATATATATATATATATATATAAAAGTAAAAAGTGGGGGTAAGGAAAGAGAAAGTTGCATGCAAGGTGGAAGACAAAGTCTTGGGAGTCATCCGCCTGCCATTGATCAAAGACTTGAGAAGGTTTATGTAACCTTTCCGACATAATCAACATATGACCCTTCTTCTATATAGTACTAGTACAATTTGATGAATAATTAAGCTAAACCGAAATCTCCTAAAACTATTATTTTAACTTTTCCACGTGCCAAACTGAACGTGGTGGATTGTGGATACTTGATCATTTTAATATTGTTAAAAGGAGTGGTAGATCTCTCAACGTCATCCACTCACTTTTTTTAACTACTCTAAAACTTTCTACTGTTACTTTTTACTGCTTGCATCACACAAATATGCTTTTCTTTCGTCAAAAGAGACCGACCAGGCGACCCGCTGAGGTAATTTTATCTATTCCGTAATACTACTTCCGTCTTATAAAAATAGTCTACATTGAATTTTACATTTTGTATTATTTTTAGTACAAATTTAAAAACTCAATGTAAACTATTTTTTTTTTGACGAAATATGTATTCCGGAATTAATTAACGAGTGGAAGAAGTTACTTGGAAGAGGGATTAAGACAAGGGAACTAACCACAAAAGGACAAAAAGGAAAAGGGGCAACATGGGGTAATTAAACTGGAAAGCGATTTCCAAAGACCAAAGAAGGCAAGTAAAGATTGAGTTGTCAGTGTGGCGAAGTCACTGTCAAAATCACTCCTTTTTTTTTATTAGTAACTTTTAAGTAAGGGAGAGTAGATGATATAGATCCTGTTGTGGCTGCTGCTGTTTTACTGCTTTTTTGCCAGCCATGAAAAGGAACCACCATAGCAATCACCTCGATTTTTGACCGTAACATTATATTATATTAGCTGTTTAACATCAATTATTGTCCCATCATAATCTTCTCTCCTTTCTTTCTTTTTTCCTTCTCGAGAACAAAAATTTAAAAACCATCATGTTGGAGGAGTATGTTCAATGGTTTTAGACTCTGTTTCAAGGATAAGTATATATAAATTGTTTTAAGACAAAATTACACAGAAATGATACAACATGGCCGTTATCTCAAACTCAAATTGTTTTGTTTTTTTATTGTTTGTTTTTAAGCATTTTTTGTATTGAAAATATAAAAAAATGTATTAAAAATATAAAAAGGTATGTTAGGATTTGACAGTTAATAATAATTTAATTTAAAAATACTATCAAGAAAAAGAAACAAACAAAGCGTTAAACATAATATTCTTTGTTACTACTGAGAATGTATTCGTATTTTCGATTAATTTTGATTTAGGGTTTAAGGGTTCTGATATTTCAGTTAGACTTAAATAATATCCTCTGTGAAGGTAAAGATTAGTGTACTTCTGATCGATTCTATGCTTACGGTAATAATTATTCACAATTGATGAACTAACCCAAGTCCTCGAACGATTGTATACTTATATACTCCTTCTGTCCGATAATTATTGTCTACTTTGCCCAAAAATTTTTTTTCCAAAATTATTGTCCAATTTGACTTTTTATGGATCAAGTTACACATTTGTCCTTAGTAAAAAACATTATCCATAAAATCTTAGTGGTTAAACAATTACTTATGTAGGGGTATATCCGGTTGTTTAAGGTAAAATATAGTTAAGTTTGACAAAAAATAAAATCTTTTATTTTAGTAAAACTGGACAATAATTATGTGACGGGGAGTACCAAACTTGATAAAGCGCATATACCAAACTCATTGATTTATAGAATATCGCCTTCATCAGAAAGGCATGTTCCGATTGACGACTATTCGATCACTGAGCCAATGTATCTTTGTCATAGCATACCCACTTGAAGCAAATTGACACAGAAAGTCAGTCCCATATCAAATCTATGATATATATATATATATATATAATTTATTTTTGCAGGATAAAAAAATAGTACTGCTGCTAGTTGGTGCCAACCCCTCGTGTAGGGTTATACTAAATCTAGATAAGTGAGGGGGTCGTGCAAAATGATACAATTAGGACCAGAGTTTTGCACATTTTTGTGTTGAAGTTGAAAGAAGTAGCTACAAGGAAGGAAGGAAACAAAACGAAATGCATTTGAGACTTGGGAGTTGGGGACTACACTCCAGCTGTCTGATTCCAAAAGAATTAAAAATCCAAATTCGGCCGAGTTCACTATCAAACCCTTCAATTCGATCTAGCCCTCGAGTCCCCCCCCCACCCAGAATTACCTTATCAAACACGGCGGCTCACACACAAAACAGATAGTGTGTGTAAAACAAAACGAGTAACGATAATTGTAACTATAAATATGAATTTTACACGTTAAAAATTAATATCACCGTTACATTTACAAAGTTGTAATGACCTTACAAACTAAAAAAAAATGTGAGTATTAATCGAATGCTTTTTAGAAGAGTTTCTGATCACTTTTTCTGAGAGTAAAAATGACTGAAGATGAGCATATTGGCAATTTTTGGCATGACAAGATGTGAAATCCGCACACGTCTTTTGAAAAAGTGTGTCGATCGAAGAAAGAAAAGAAAGCTCAATGCATGCATGATATTGGATTTTGGATGATATTTATTTATTAAAAATTTGGTCCCCCTCCATAGACACTGTACTCACGCCAAAACAAAATTCCTCCGCGTTTACAATGTGAAGACCACATCTATTTTTAAGTTCTTGCAATTAGGCGCACTTTGCTTAATTATTTCTCTTCTGTAATTATCCATTGTCCATGTCCTTTCGGTGATTATGTCTACGTACCTTGATGTTTTTTTTTTTAACTAGAAAAAGCTAAGTAGGTGTAACAAATAAATTCAAGTTCTTATTAGATATTTTTTGTGGTCCTATAAATTTTAGGCACATAAAGTTGTCTTCCCTTTTGTTTGATTTTAGCATTTCATTTCGGGTTCGCTTGCTCTATGCTGCACTCCACGTCTCCACCGCATGGCACACTACACTACATGTTCTTCTTCTTTTGCGTAAATTCTCTGGTGATACTCAAAAAAAAGTACACATTGAGTTTTAAATTTTGTACTATTTTTATAATAAATTTAAAAATTTAATGTATATTATTTTTTTGAGACTAAGGTAGTATTATATTGTCAATTAAACGTGTTGCAACGCTAAAGGTGTTTCTTTATAGAACTTATAATTGAAACGTAGGGGAGATAGAAAACATAATTGAAACCGAGGGGCACTGACTTCGAACGATTTATGTAGTATAACTACATAAGTGCAGCAATTAATTTGTTACTTTGACATGGGAAATTTCTTGCAACTAAATCTTTGATTTGGTTTGAAACAACAAAAAGTTTTTGACCATTTCAACTTAAAAGATCGATGAATATTAGCTGTATTACTACTACTACTTCTTCCCATCTTCAATAACTCTTTGCTGCGTCTTGTGCTTGATGAAGAGGACGATGCTTTGATTAATAAAAGCAGAGTTGTATTTGAATTTTTCAAAGCTTTTAATTAAAATCAATCTGAAAAGAAGAAACTCATTTCTGTGAACAAACCCCACAAAAAATAAATACTCCTATTAAACAAAAAAAGAAATCACATCAGCCGATGAGTCTAAAAAAAAGCATCTGGCCAATCTTCGTACGATGAGTAATTGAAAGCCGAAACAAAATCTTCAAGAATTTCAAACTCATCTCTTGATGTTCATACTTGAAAATTTATTACCTTTGCCTCCCCATTATAGGAAAAAGTGACTGCCTTTTTCTCTTTTATTTTTTGTTTAATGGATTCCTGGTAACATACTGCTGGATCCCAACGTTACTACTACTTAGTAGTACTACTTCCAGTTTTCCATTAGTTTTTTGCCCGTTTGCATGCTTTAAATTAAATGACTCAATGATGATCCCTAAGCAATAATAGTAAGTACTTTTTTTTTGCCAGTTTCCATGCAATTCGACTATCAAAATCAACCCGTTTCCATGCATTTTTCTTTTTTTAAAAAATAAAAGTCTTCTTGTGTTGTGCTTCGCGTTTATAGTAGTAGTAAATTTTTAGAGATGGTGGGTGTGGTTGTGTGAGTGTGTGTGTGTGTGTGTTTTTGGAGGGTTGCTGTTGAGAGAGGACAAACAAAGGTCATTCCGCAGAATCCACACGGGTGTGTGGTTTTTGAGTGGCAACTGTCACATAAAATTAAAATGTTCCCCGTAACCCAAGGCCACCTACCCCAATATCAATGTCTCACTGCCCTGTCCTTACTCTCCTTTAGTGTCCTGTGTGGCAGTAGTATTAATAGTATATGGAGTTGAACAATTCTCTCCCGCCATGTCAATTATTTAATTGAAAAAATATATAAATTGAGCTTTCAATTTAATATGATACATAAAAGACAAACACTGGATATTAGTACATTAGATGCACTAGTCGAAATTTTATGTTCAACTAGTTAGATTGGGTGTAAAGTGAATTTTTCCATCTATGGAATCGATGTGTGGTTAATGTTTTTCATTCGCATTTTATGCTTGCGCAAGTTTTCTTCTTCTTCTTCTTTAGACTTAGATCTTTATTACTCACTGTAATTAAAAAAATGGGGTTTTTCCTTTTTTAAAATTAGGTCGATAAAAGTTAAATTAGTTGTGTTATTCAAATGTTAATTTAATATTGTTTCTTACAATATGATTTAAAATGTAAAGGTTTACCACAAAGTCACGCCTGATAGTTTAGGTTCATACGTATTTCTTTTCTATTGTTTTTATTAATTTATTCAATGTTTTAATTCTTTTTTAAAGTAAAAAATTAAAATAAAATGGAAGAAATTGTGACCATTCGCATCATGCATTTTTTCTCATTGTGAAGCTTTTCCTTTTGTTACTATTATGTCTTCTTAACCAAACACGACTGATCATCTGTCTTGCAGCGAATGAGAATGAGTAACAAAGCTCCGGAAACATCCGGAAAAACTTTGCATATTGAATTAGTTTGTATGCAAACACAATCCTCAGGTCTTAAAAGTTGTAAAGCTCGCTAAGCAACGTAAAATATATAGTCATTTTGTCCAAACATAAAAATCATGTTTGTTTGTATTCACTATGTGTCTATATCCCAAATCAATTAGCAACTTTTTCAATGAAAATTATTACAGTATAATAAATGAAAAAATTATTTTGAAAATAAAAGAAATATTAAAATTTTGGGACAAAAAAAGTACATGACAACTTACAAATCAGTGAAACCGTCGTCAGTCTTTGCTGGAAGACGAAGGAAATCAGATCTATTGGACGTTGTTTGATCTTTTGAATTTCCTAACATGATTATTCGTAGAAAATAGAGAGGAACAAATTACACTAACTTAGACACGAAGATGAATCATGATAGAGAGATTGAATTTTAAGATTATATGACAAAGATATGTATTATTATCCCATTTTTATATTATCCATTTACAATTCTTAAATGATTGTCATGTTTCTTGTGCTAAAATCATATAGTAATCGAGGAGGGAAAAAATATTAATTTTAAGTGAATACAATTTGTGAGTCCAAATTTGTTTTGTATAAGGCTTTGCATCTCATATTATACAAAAAAAAATTACAATTTGTGATTTACTCATGTCCTCTCACAACATTTCATTCATACACAGTACTCAAACACTTTCCCCAAAAGAATCAAAACTTTATCAAAGTGTAAATTTGGACCTTAAATGGGTGAACGTAGAATCTAGAAACCCAGACTTTAAAAGAGAAATACAACGGCTTCAAAATTATCTTAAGCCCGTTTGGGCGAATGTAGTTCCAGTTCAATGAAGAATATGGATTTTAGTTCAAGAAGCTCATTATCTCAGAGCGGGTTTCAAAATTATCTTAAGCCTGTGAAGAATGAAGATAGGCCTCACAAATAATTCTAGCCCATTACTCTCCTTACTGTATTCATTGCTGTGTGTATCATCACTCTAGACCGCACCTGCAAAGGGAAAAACTTAAAAGGACCAACTGAGCAGAAAATGTACATTTTCATCAGACGATTTTCCAAAAAAATACAATTGAACAGTGTAAGTATTTCTGACATCTACATTTCAGTTCTCCTTTGAACTTGTTCATCATCTATTTCTGGATCGTGTTGAGGTTTTACTTAAACTACTAATCAAAGAGGAGTAAGAACCGTAATCCAAAATAAGCCCTTTCTCCCTCCGCAGTTTCTCTGTATTCTCAGGGTTCCCATTCTTACAATGACCTTCCAACAGAATATTGAAAGTAATGTCATCCGGAATAACTCCTACATTAAGCATAGCATGTAGTAGCATTTCAGCATTCTTCATTTGTCCTAACTTGCATAATCCGTTCATTAGAACATTGTAAGTTATAATACCAGGTATATGTCCATCTCTTTGCAGTTCCTTCATCAGTTTAAAGCCCTTTTTAACATCTCCTTTCCTGCAAAAACCATCCATGACCATAGTGTAAGCACCATCATCAGGTTTCAAGCCGACATTCACCATTTCCCTCAATAATTTGTCCGCTTCCACAAATTTCTGCTCCCTACAAAGACCTGATATCAGAGCTGTATATGCAACATCATCGAGCTGAATCGCTTCCTTGATCATGCCTTTTCTTATTTCCATTGCTTCTTCCAGATTTCCCTCCTTACATAATCCATCAATTAGAGTTGTATACGTAATCTTGTCAGGCTTCAAACCTTTCTCGGTCATTTCATCCACAAGGCTCCTTGCCTTGCTTAAATCTCCAATCTTGCATAGCCCATCGGCCAAAGTGTTATAAGTGATTACATCTGGTTGTACTCCTTGCTTCAACATTTGCTGATAAATCTCCATGGCCGAACTGAATGTTCCATTCTTGCAATGCCCATTGATCAATGTAGTATAAGTAACATGATTGGGAACTAATCCTTTCCCACACATCTCATTGAATAACTCATCGGCATCGTCTAACTTACCCTTCCTACACAACTCATTAATCAAAACACTGTATGTATAAACGTCAGGCAAGATATCACGCTCCTCCATTTCTTTCTTCAACCTAAATCCTTCATTCAAATTACCCACTCTACAATATCCATTTATCAAAGTGTTGAAACTAACAACGCTAGGTCTTAAGCCTCTTTTGCCAATTTCATCAAACACCAACTGAGCTTCCTTTATCTGACCTAGTTTACCGAATTTATTCATCAAAATATTAAAACAATACAAGTCTGGAGGAAACCCGCCACGCAATATCTCCTTATAAAAATCCCATATCATCGCCGGTGACTTTAATTTCATAAAATGATTAAGAATTTTGAGACAAGCTTCAAAAGGGACAGGAAATTTATGCTCTCTAATCAACTTACAGCATTGAATCGCATCATCAAGGAGGCCTAATTCCAAATAAGCTAGCATCAGATCATTGAATATCACAGAAAGATTGGATCTTTGAGCACCCTTGGTCTTTAGAATAGCTCCAAACAATTCTGCAGCTGAATCTTTCCCTCTCCTTGAAACAACAGTATTGATGAGCCCGGGAACATGTTGGAGCATTTTGTGGGTGCAGAGGAAATGGACCATGGTGAAATAAGAAAGGATGGTGTGGCGAAAAGGGGTGGATAAAGAATGAGAAGACAGCCATGTGAAGAAAGAGTAAAGGGATTCCGGGGAAACGTCGTGGGGATTTAGGTTTATGAGGTTGATGATGTGTTTGGATTTAAGGGATGGGAGGAGGGTTTTGAGTGAGGTTTGGAGGGGTTTATGGTGGGAGTTCTTTATGGCTTCTGAGAGAGTTATCAGAATTGGGTCCGATGAATATTCGGAAAGAGGCTGGTGGAGGGTTTTCGGCGGGTTGTACCAGGCGGCGGCGGCGGCGGCCGTTGACAGGTGGCGGAGCTGGGGAGGAGTAGGGCTGAGATGGCGAAGAGTACTAAACATTTGCGGCAAAAGTCAAAATCCACAAGGTTTGGAGGAGAAACGGAAACATAATACTGAATGAAAGGCGCAAAAGCCACCGCGTTCGAATTCTACGCTTTTGCGGAGGAGCGGACCGGGATTTTCATTTTAATTGAAGGCGTGATGCTGCAAGCCTGCGATGAGCACTAAGGCGCGAAAGCTTGCCTCCAATGACCTGAATTTTTATTTGGTATACTGTACATTATTATAACACTGCTAATGAAATCAAAATAGGTTTCTCTTTACAGAGTTGAAAGTTCTTGTGTTGCCCTTTAGGCTTTATGTCATATCTTCAATTAATACTTTATTCGAAAAAAAATAATTCATTTTAAAATTTTAAATTTATACTAAAAGTTACAAATTTGAAAACGTAAGGTGAATATTTTTTTAGGTATCATTCATGTCATTTATATAAGAACAGTGAAATAAGATTGTATAGTAATTGGTTGGGGTAGGGAAAGGACCAAAAAAAGGGGGGAAACACAAACTGTCCATGCCATGGTACTAATCATTATTTTGATGGAATTGTGATCGGTGTCTTCTTATCAAGGTAAAAATGAAACAACAAAGTCTAATTCATCAAATTAAAATATTGTGTAAATAGTATACAAGATATCGAAACCATTGATTTAACTCATCAAATTATAATCACTGTGTTCAACAATTAATAATGGCCTATAGTAGCGATGACAGAGCTTTTGAGTTTTGATAAGAATTTAAGGAATTACTTAAAGTCTTTTAATCTTTTCTACATGGTAGCCAGAAAATGTTTTGGGACAACTGTACGACATATATAAGTATCTTTTTAATACTACAACATTGACAAGTTTGTTGTCCCTTCGGGGACATCCGATAAAATTGGAACGAGACAAGTTTGTTGCTTCAAGACTTGTTAAGTAGCTTGACTAGCTTCTATACATGGATACATTTCGTTGACAAGTATGTTCACTAATTCTCATAATAATATTCTGTTTTTTTTTTTCTCCCTTTTGTGGTTATATATTTATATGCCTAGTTTGTTATAGGATAGAAAATATTTTTTTTTTTTTGGGTACAATGAAGGAGGATAGAAACAATAATTATTGAGTAATCAACAGTCGAAAACATGGCTTCAAGGCTTCAAATACAAGATATTTTTGCGGCAATTTTGAAGCCTCTAATGCAATATTTTGATCATGATTTACCTACATAGACTAAGAAGCACACGCCTTCTATATATAGTTCAATGTATCCATACTACCATAAATAGTCTAATACATATTGTATGCCCTAAGATAACATAGTTTAATAATTTTCCAAATTCCACCATATGACAAGTCTCAAGTGAATCAGTCGCTTTGATGTGCGATTGTCGGTAGTTGTTTAGGAGATTCATGAGTATTAGAGTTCACTATTTCCTCAATCTAACATTCATTGACAACAAAGAAAACACAAATCCCTCTTAGAGAAACGAACAGAATAACAAGTTTTAAAGAAAGTTAAGAGTAGAATTCGCAATGTAATGCGTGAGAGAAATAAGAAGAAGTTGAAAGCTAGAATTTGGCAACAAACACGTGTACATTTCTATCTCGACAGGGTTTCGAGCGCCATATGTTCAAAATAATAACAATAAATAAGACAATTACTATGTTGGAACGAAAATAGTACTAACATCCTAAAAAAAAAAAAAAAAGCAAATTTACAGCGACAAAAATAGTGTACAAATTCATACAAGGAAATTGACATCACTGTACTATTAGTTATGGCGCTTTGTCCTTCTCACAGGCTTTTAATACGAATCCAACAACCAACTAATAAGCATATCTGACCTCCCCCCCCCCATCCATCTACTACCTCAATCACTTTCATGACTTGACATAAGAAGAAGCACTTCTAGCCACCGTCACAATATCCTTTTCCGGCCGTAACTGCCGCCGCGATGATGTAATAACCTTAAAACTCCGAACAACATCTTCACTCCTAGAGCCACATACAGCTGTATATTTGAACGGCCAAAACCCTGCTGATGAATCTTTCTTCTTCTTCTTCTTCTTCGGCTGCGGCTTACTTCTTTTGTCGCTGGTGCCGCTTTCTGATAAGGAAGCGACTTTGTTCTTACTACTACGAAGAACATTACTACTAATTAAATATTCAGCTCGGCTTGATTCAATGTAAAGATCAAGTTGCTTTGATATCCTTTCAATCTCGTAATCATCAAGAAGCGAATTCGAAACCGATATCTCGCTATCATTGTTACTACTAACCGGACTAAGCGGAGGTGGTGTTAGTAGTACTTGTTTCTTTTCTTGGGCGGAGGAAGAGTTTCTCATGGCTTCAAGTTTGTACCTTGTTGGTTTTGGATCTCTTCTTCTGCTTCTAGGAATGGCGGAAAGATGATCGGACTCTCGAATGGTACGGGTTTCCGACCCGGATCCACGTTCATACCATGCCCATGCTGCTGCTTTCACCATGGCTAAATCATCTTCTGTGGCGGTGCTTCCTTTGGCGCTGCTACTATGACTAGGCTTTCTTCTTCTTTCCATGAATTCTGATGACTATTTTGGAGGAGTGGAAATTTTGTTGAATTTTTCTGGAGTGGGGAATTGGTGGTGGTATTTTAGAGATTGGAATAGTATGAAATACAACGCTCCACGCTATACACAAAAAAAAGTTGTTCGGTTGTGTGATTCAAACATGGCAAATCTGTCTCTTTCTAAAGAGAAAGAAGCGTTTTTAATTTGGATGTGAGGATTTTATAATTATAATTATTTGGGTCATAACTTCCTTTTTATTTTATTTTATTTTATTTGAAGAAGAAGAAGAATAGGGCCATCAATTAAATATAGTAGTACAACTAAGATCGAGCTTTTTCATTAATTGTGATGTCAATTTAGAATAATCATTTCAACTTGATGGGGCAATATGGGTCCATCAAATTGCCAAAGATTTGGTAAGAACAATCCAAATGTTTAGAATATTATCGTTGGTTATCTCATTTGTCTTAAGGCGAATTTTCATTTCCCAAATTAGTTTTATTTCCAAGAGAAAATCTGTTTCTTTTTTTTTTTTCTCAAACAAAATTGTGAACTAGGAATTGACTAGAGATGATTTTGTTGGTGTTAGGCTGTTTAGAATAATTTTACATTATAATAACAAGAATTTATCATATTATTATATCTCTGTTGAGCCAACAACTAAATTTGAATTATACAATAATGATAGGTGGGGTATTTGAAACTTGGCATTTTGATAACGGTACCATGTGTTTCAATTTGAGATTCCATTACAAGATATGCAATTTTGAGTTTCACTACCTTGCTCTTAGGTAAACGACAACCTAAGCAAGTCTTAATACCGAAATTTCCAGAAAATGTTAAAAAGATTTTTGATGAAATTCTATGGCAGCTTGTCTTGAGTCCCGTCCTGTTCTGTCGGGATTGGTGTGAACTGTGAAGTAGTATCAACAGATGCCATTAGGGTTTCCAAGACGGAGAACACCGTATATATTGTCTTTCCCCTCATAATCTTATTTTAAACAAATTCAGGCAGCCACTGCATTTTCAATTTAGCAACACTGTATACTCCCTCTGTCCCAAAATTATTGTCCACTTTGAGATTTCACTTTTAGTACTATATGAACTAAAAATAAAAATCCAAACTGGACAATAATTATGGGACGGAGGGAGTAAGTGTAGACATGTAAGGATCCACTGAAAGGACACCACAAAGATTTTATTTATTCATTTTTCTTTGACAATATTAAGCGAGGAAAACGTGAAATTAGTATGACATAAAATTTCTGGAGTCCAGGAAGAAATCATTCGATTTCACCACCAAAAATATCTTGGACAAAGGAACTTATTTGAGTATGGAACTTCTATATTCTTCAAGGAATAGTCTTGTTTAGAACAGTTTTAACTCCCATATTTACAATTGTCACTTGCATATAAATGTATTGGGATGAAAAGGTTGGCATAGTTCTCAACTGAAGTCTATGGCAACTAAAAGTCTTGTATAGGTAGCATAACAGATACTGGGAGTGGAACTTACATTACCTCCAAATTCAAGCTCTATTGTGCCTTCCTTTTGGCGAAAATTTCAGCTTCTACCTGGTTGATTTCATCTTTCAACTCTCCCAAAGCATCTTTTTCCCTCAGTGGATCATCGATTAGCAAAGTGTACAGATGCTTCAAACATGAGAGATATTCAGTTTTGACTTCAGCAGAATTAGACAGAACTGTCTTAGCTCCGAACTGCAAAACAAAACACACGCCTTAATCCACTTTGTCCCAGGTAATGGGATGACCATATCTGGATGGGTAATCATACTATGAGAGTAATCATTAGTCTGTGCCCAATTAACTTCCAGTAAGTGTGCTCATACCTCCTTAAAAGCAGAAATGCATTCACAAAGATTCTTCTCAACCTCGGGGAGAGAATTATTGTTTCCCTGTCATACGAAAAGTACAGCGATGCTGAGTGAATACTTGCGCATGATCATTTCTATTCTGCTCAGGGCCAAGAAAATTTAACATCATGCATCTGGCAAAGCCCCAAGGAAAAATTACCCATGCAGTAATATACAAGGTGTGAAGAGAAATTATAGCAGCAAGCTTTTGAAACTCCGTTTTATTAGTCTCAGAAAACAAAAACAGCTATATAACGAGATAGAAGTATCTTATTCTATTACTGCATAATCAAGTATCACAAATACCATCTTTCATTAAAAAGTTTTTACTGATTTTAAGAGATTCAATTAAAATTCCAGTGGGTAGCAGATACTGACACTGGAATTTTGCAGTTCAATCATGATCTCCTCCAATACCGCAAGTGCACCAAGTGATTGTAGCTGCAAAGCAAAGAACAATTTCGCCTCATTATTCTAATAGACACAATAATCTGAGAATATGTTTAATATAAATTCATCCATTTTACGACATTTTCAGGCTTGTATGATATGCTATGTATTGGTGCTAAATATCACTAAGATTTGTAAGAGGAGATGGAATAAACAGTTCACATATCAACAAAAGCTAACCCTGCGCTATCAACCCTCCCTCTACTGTAGCAAAGATATTATAAGCACCCAATTATAAACAAGATACACCTTTAGACTATCAAAGTTATCACAGATAAAGTCCTCCTAAACCTCAAAAATCAGAATAAGGAACAAGTACGCTAAACAATCCACAGAAAATCAGAAATTTACTGGACAGAAAGGAATAAAAAGAGAATGAATATAGCACCTTTTAATCAGTAAATCTTGATGGATTCTGGAAAATGATTCATATTACACAAAAATAGGATTCACGATAGATACAATCAGAAAATGTTTCTACACTGCTCAAAAAATTTCATCAAGCATTGGGAAACGAGTAAAATTATATAAGAACACTGACATTACCAAAAGAAACAATAAAGAACAACACTAATACTGTAGTGACTAGTGATGAGCAGCCAAACTAAAGCATCACTACTGTTTAGCAATGGGATAAAGATAAAGAGAGAGGTGGCACAAGCAAAGCCTCTAGTAATGGTGAACACTGATAAGTCGGGCACAAAACGTAAAAAGGAAATCATATAAACACCAACCAGTATTAGCAGTGCCGAATGTTCCTTTCTATGCATGTTTCTCAGAAGTCCATTAGGTTTCTGCTTTTGTCTCTGCTTTCCAACCTGGTCAAGAACTTTTCTGGCTACCCTATTGGTGAAAACATCAACAAAGAGATCACATTTTCACTCAAACATGCATAATGAATGAACCATGAGACAAGTGGAATTTGAACTCATGAATCGGAGAGGACACCTTATTGAATTACTCAGAAGAAGCTTTGCTTTCTTATATTCTTCCACAGCTTGAGAAACATTTTTCTTTCTTAGCTGATTGGCCTTCAACTTTTTCACCCTGGCAATGTAAAGCATGTTGGCAGCAACCTGTGTATCAGAAAGCTAATTGTATTAGTTGCAGTTTTGTGTCCTTAATTCGAAATTCTCAATGACAACACTCAATTGTTTTTGTTTCTACAGGATACGGATAGACCAGGCTTCAGCTGAATTCAATCTAATCCAACCACATTTATTCCAAAGATCATGAAAGGCATCTTATAGGAATGTAACTGATCAAAATTAACTCCAAAGACAAATGATTCATGTATCTGTTAGCACAAACCTCAATATCGTCTTCAGGGAGTAAGATTTTCCTGGCATCAAGACATCTGCAATCTAAACTGGTAAGGTTACACATTTTGGTCAACGGAATGAGTTGACCAACAAATACAGTGCAAGCTAAACCTGATTTGACCTTTCTAATAGTTCGTCTGCTTCCTCTAAATTCCCAATTGATGTGAGGTTCAACGCAAGGCGCTCAGCCAAAAGTACAGTATGTAAGGAATTCCAACCCTAAAAAACAAGATATATAATCACATAAGACTCGAGCTTGTAATAATTTGAAGAGATAGGAATTGTAGTACTGCCAAAATGGGGAGATTTAATCACAAAATTTCAACTCCAAAGGGCACCGCATAACATTAGTACAGAGCGAGAACACAGTCCTTGAATAAAGTAAAACAAACTTAAGTATCAGTGAGCTTAAAAAATCAACTAACCAATCCATAGAAAGAGCAACATATTTTAGTCCCACGGCACTGTAAAGTATGTGAGCATCCATATCTGAATTACTACAAGTCAAGTTATTTCCACGCATAGCAGTAAGTAAGTCATTAAGCTAATTAAATCCATATCAGAGCATTCCATATAGAAAAGCAAACATGTTTTGGTACCACTGGTCTCAAAGTTTTATGAGCATTCCATATATGAATTTCTATTCCTAGTCAAGTTATTCCCATGCAGGAGGTAATTCATGAAGCTAAAGCAAATGCAAGGAAATGGTACAAATGCCAAGTTTCCAAGGACCCAAATGGGTAATGTTTACCGTTTCATATTAAACATAGAATCTGGAAATTGGTCAGATTTGTAGCAAGAGTTTTCTATGCTGAAAAAGTAGGAAGAGGTAATGGGAGAACCTTTGATAATTCCATCACGTGCAGGATCTTCCTCTGTATTTTCTCGGCTTCTACAAGTTTGTTGGACTTCATGAAAATCTACAGGGAAGAAATCATTGATAAATATCTGATTATGAAACACCAAGGAGGCCATCATCGACCCTAAACCAACAAAATTAGATCAACTTCTCAAAGAATATTGCATAAGTTACAACCTGCGCTAGAAATTGCAGTCTCCTGAGACATAAATTTGATTCCCCAAGCCCGCCTTCCTGAATTCAACCAGAAAACAGTGAGAAACATAGATTACTAGTGTAAAACAACCAGTCATTTCTACCAGAAAAAATGTACTAACCTCAAGACTCTGAATGGATTCCCATATCAAAACCTCAGCATCCTTCTCTTTTCCTTCAAGATAGAGCACCTGAAAATCAGGTCATACTTAAGCCAGTAAAATAATAGATGAGAGATGGGAAAACACCAAACTAAATAACTTTGAGATTAGCTATGGTTTAAAGAACAATTATTAACAATGAAGTTTTAGTCATGTAATTTTAATGTCCTTATGATGTTTGATGCCCTCAGTGGCCTCTAAATTCTAAATTTTGCAGTTTTCCCCAGTATAAATTTAACGTCAATGTAAGCAATATGTGCAACTGACACATTCTAAGTAGCCTAAGCTTTCTATGATCAGCCCCTCATTTTCGTGTTCACCTCCATAAGAAAGCTAAACTATCCAGTATAACAAACCATTGCAAGAAAATCCACTTCTAACTAAACCATGCAAAACTACACAATGGAAAAGACTAGGATATAATCATGTATTTAGGACAAATAAAAAAAAAACGAGGAATAGGCTTTACAGTTCCAAGATGATACAATGTGTCAGCATAGTCTGGGTTGGCCTGCCCCAAAACACGCCTCTTTATCTGAAAGGAAAAAAATGACAGAGATCAGCCAAGTGAAATTTTAACCAGAAAAGTGTAGACAAACAAATCTATTTTAAAAAACTATATATCATACCTTCACAGCACGCTGCCCGACAGAATACGCAATAGAAGAAAACAGAAGAGGATTAGTACTTAGAATTTAAGAATGTGTACAGGGTATTGTTGTGTAACGTAATAAAGTATATAGCTCAAATAAAAGAGAAAATAGAAGGGACAGCATATAACAAGGTTAAAAGAACAATTCAGATGAAAGGAGAGACAGCACTATTCTCCAAACACTGCAACGCTGGTCCCTCCCTCCCTCCCTCCCTCCCTCTCTTGCCCCTTTATGCTCCAAAACTATAGTTGCTGGATACGGTAAAGTTCACATCAAGAAATTACACACGTAACAGTATTCACCAGCCTAGTTGTGGTTTCAGCATCGAACACACTACCACAATTACACTTATGTAAGACCTATGCTTTCTATGCACAAAAATGACACCAGATTAACTAACAATACAGAAACAATTCACTCAATGAAACGGAAAGAACAAAATTAGGCAAAAATGAATTATCCTGGAGGAAATTAGTTGCAATCCTAAACTTTAAAGTCATTCATTGTTCAGGTCATCCATTTACCTCATAGCAAACGCGAGCTTGATCAAGTCTTCCACAAACACGGTAGAACTGACCTAAGTTGTGTAGGGCAGCCCCAACTCTGCATAAAGTGCATACAAGACCAGGATACAAAGTTGTCAGGTAAGTAGCTTCAGGCCTATGAAGCCAAGAAATCATAGATTGATCTATTTAATAATTTCTTATATGCCTTTGCCTTTACAATAAAAAATAATGACATCTAAATGAGAAGGGTAATGAAAAAATCAAAATGAAAGTTGAAATGAACTTTTGCCGAACTTTGGCAATCTAATGAATAGGCCGTTAGACAGCTCAGCATTGTTCCTGACAATATTATCAATATGTCATGTAAAACCATCAGTGCCCTATACATTGATAACTAGAAACCAACAGAGCAAAGAAAATAACTATAAATAGAAAGTCTAAATGAAATCACGTGACACATCTTGAAAATAAAATAATCAAATACAGCAAGCAAAACTAGCCAAACCAGGGCTAATGAATGCGATAAACAAAATTAGCTACCTTATGTCATCAGAACCAAAAGATTCCTCAAGTATATTGATTGCTTCCAAGTACAAGGGTTCAGCTTTGTCAAAGTCCTTTATAACTCGATACAACTCAGCCTGTGACAAAAAACGAGTTTCAAACACTTGATACTACTTTCATTTTGTACACAACAGAAAAAATCCCAATTTGAAATATCTAACACTCTTCAGGATAAACAAGAATGCTTTGGAGAAAACCAGTCTGGTAATTGAATTGCAGTTTATAGGATATGAAATTGCACATAATGCAGCAATCTCAATCTCAATTCCGAAGTTATTGAAGCAGATTAAAATGAACATTTTCCACCCTGATGTCACCCTCCAGTAAGATGAAATCTAGGAGGCGAAAGCTTAAGTGGAAAACTAATGAGGGAGTCCAAGATAAGTGTTGATCAACCTCTGCGTACAACTTACCAAGTTGTTGCATGCAGATGCAACATGGGGATCTCTTTCACCAAAACCCTCCTTAGCTTCTTGTAATGCAGCTACAAAGAACTTCTCAGCTTCAACCAGTTTTTGCTTCATATAGGAAGATAATTTGAAAAACTTAAAAATCATGAAAAAGAAACAATGAGAAAAAATGCACCCCCAGGAAAATTCAGAACCTTTACCTTTGAAAAGAAATCCCTTCCAGTATCGGTAAAGACTCTCCATTTGGAAGTATGTATATTTGATACTACAGAACCATCTTCGATTTTCCGTAGAACAGGTATCTCTGAGCCACTTGTATTTTCTGGACTTACATCAACGGACGAATCATCTGCAAAGGCAGGACTTATATTCATCCCAAGAACTGCTGCTATGGCTGGTAGAGAAAACAACAAATCAAACAAATTCATAAGTGTCCATCTTTTCCTGGAGAACGTGTCAAAAGTCTCATTAACAACCAGACGTATCATCCAAATCAACCCTCAACTCTATAAACCAAGACACAGTAACTATATGGATAGAAGCAAAGACATATTTCAAACGCAGCAAGTCATGAATTTAGTAAAACCACAGTGAACTAGTGAGTAGAACCAGGACAAAGCTTCTAACTCCGAAGTAGCATAAATTCAAACAAGTACTCATCGAAAGGTTTATATATCAGCCACAACCAGGAACTGGAATGAAGATCATCATCAACCAAAACGAACATAAAAGAAAAGGAACTCACCGGCTGGTCCACAAATGAGAATCCACCGGAATGTATCCATATTCTCCCCCCTCCTGCCACAATTCCCAAAACCATCTTCAAAAGAACAGTTCCTTCTTCCTCCTGCTAAATCAAAAAACAGGACCACTTGGTAATTGAATCATTTGAATACAAATGACACCAAAATCGCCATTCCAGGATATTTCCTTCACATCATGTACGACGCCCATAAAATTAAAAGTCAGAAACAATCACCACTGCATTGCGTTTGACGCAATCCAAATTGCAAACAAAAAGAAAGTTCAAAGCTAAATTCAAAATTCAAGCGAAATCTTAAAATTATGTGGGCAATGTAAGTAAACATAGATTACCTGCAACAATGGAAGAAGAAGAAGTAGTGGGATTTTCAGAAAATAAAAACACCGAGCCAACACGGGGACAATCGTGGATCTTCCTAAGCAATTTTGCTGCAGCTCGGCGGAAAGGCATCATCTTGGCTTCTGGGTTTGTATTGTTTGATCGATTATTCAAAATCTTAAACCCCTTTAGTTAGAGAAGAGGGGTTTATGGCTTTGTGAGGTTGAAGCTTCTTAATTCAATACAGTTCAACGTCAAAGCACTTTGCGCAGCAATGAAATAAAAACGTGTTACCTGGAAGAGGTTAGCGCACGATTTTCTAGTTGGGAGGTTCACAAAGTCGGTGCATTTTCATATTTGAGGTTTTCAATAATAAAATGAAAATTTCTTCTAACATTGAGTGTTAGAATGTTAGTGTCACATTGTTTGAATATTTTCTCAAATCTCTACAGTATTAGGGTTCACTGGTTTATTTCGGCAGCATATATTAATATTATATATAATAATAATATTAAAATTAAAACAAATGTCAAATTAGAGGTACTATTACAAAAGAAATGGTACCAAATCATGAGCTACTTTATTTATTAAAAAAAAAATCTACCCAGTGAACCCCACTTAAATGTAGGACCCTTTACAAATCTTTTGTGGGAATTAAACTAAGAACTAGTATCATGAAACACAACATCCTAACCACTAGATTTTTATTCAATTCCCTCATGAGCTACTTTTACATGAATAAAGAAGAGTTAACAGATGATCAAAATGAAATGGCGCCACTTTATTATTTTGTGTTATTTGGGGGCAGATTTCTCCAACAAGATCATGTGTTTCTTAAAACTCACCTTGATTGTAAATTTGCAATTAGGGTGTTGGCTTTGTTGAGTTTTATGTCGAATGTCCTTTTAAATTAGTTAATTACCACCAACTTAAATGTGATCAAATGGTTTCGGTTATATTACGTGTAATTCTTTCGTCCTAAAAATAGAGAATGCTCATTGAACAATTCGGGACATTTACAAGCAGTTCATAATTCATTGACATGACAATAGCTGATATATGAAAGAAAATTGCCACGAACAACCAACAATGGGATGAAACAAGCAAAAGAGAGAACGACAAATCATTGATGAAAAATCAAGGATATTTAACCGTCCCAAAAGTAAGGATGTTTAACTATCCCTTTTACAATGTTATTCTTGAAACGAAACCTATTTCAAGAGTGGACTAAAATGCAAAAAGACAACAGGTGAATGTAACAGTGAACTCTGTCATTGCGGGGGTTTACACCAAGAAAGCAAATCAGCAAAGCAGAAAGGAAAAAGCAATGACAAATCCCTATAGACTTGTACAATAGACACTCCAAAATGTAAATTGGTTCAACTTAAAATGTAGTATATGTATTTAGCTCTCCTCTGTCAAAGGCTTCCAAGGAGCTCTTTCTTATCTGAAATTTCATCTGTTGTTTGCTCAAGGTTTCCAGATGATGGTTGTCTCTGCAATCATTGAAGTGACAGTGTAAGGGTCCATGTTTGAAGCAGGCCTCCTGTCTTCAAAGTAGCCCTTGCCTTCTTTCTCAGTGTCGCGACCAACTCGAACTGATGCTCCGCGGTTTGCAACTCCCTGGAAAAAATCATATGGTACGAGGAATTAGTATGGGAATCCTACCCATGATGCTGGATCGAAAATGATCTAAGTTTATGAATTAAGCCAAAAGGCTTATGCATTGCGCGATCAAACTGTCATTTATCTGATTAGGTCATGTCTTGATAAAATAAAGAGAATTTGTAATGCATTTGTTTTTAAGGCAGGTAGATTTGAGGTGAGAAACTATAGATTTACCCATGAGAAGGTGTTAATGTCTGCTGTTTCATGACGGCCAGTGAGACGGCGCTCATTGCCTTCGCCGTAGGCAGCAATGTGTTCCTTGTGCCTAAGTCCAAGCTTCTCAATTGCCTTCTTGATAACCTCATAACCTCCTTCCGCTCTCATGGATTTAGTGCTGGAAAAAACAGTGGAGATGTTTTAGTCCACAGATAGATAATGGAAGCAGTGTCGAAAGTGAAGGCAAGAAAAAGAAGCATAGATCATTAAGAATATATTTCCAATTTTTTTTTTACCTGTAGTTAGTGTGAGCACCAGCACCATTCCAATCACCCTAGCAAAGGAAAAATTCAAGTACCTGTTAGAATTGGAACCCATTTATTAAAACTGTATCACCAGAGTTTGAATTTCTTACCGGAATAGGCTTGGGGTCAAATGAAACAACAACTCCAGCAATCTCAGTGATCCTCTGTTAAACACCAAAAACAAAGTCAGAATCAGCTCTTAATATTGCAAATTACTGTTGCATACAGTATAAGAAAAAGCTTCCACAAGTACCTCGAGAATGTAACGAGCTATCCAAATCTGATCGGCTGCTCCGATGCCGATGGAAGGGCCAACTTGAAACTCCCACTGTCCAGTTATTACAACACAAATTAATTCCTCGGAAAAGGCTAAAGGAAACTAACTGAGAGGACCATTAAGAAGCAAGCTGGTTTTACCTGTCCGGGCATAACTTCTCCGTTGATACCGCTTATGTTAATTCCGGCATACAAACATGCCTTATAGTGAGCATCAACAATATCACGTCCAAATGCCTTGTCAGCTCCAATTCCACAGTAGTAAGGACCCTAACAGGATTAACAAGAAAATTAAATATGACCAAAGTCTTGCTAATGAAGATCATGGATGATCTTAATTTCGGATTCAAGAGAGTGACATTTAAGTTGATGAGGAAACTAATAAGTTACCTGTGGTCCAGGGAAACCTCCCACAGGCCAACCTAAGGGCCACTTGACTTCCTTCTGCAACAGGGTGTATTCTTGCTCAATGCCATACCTAATTTTGTAGATTGCCAACAAAAAATACATTCAAATTAGGTGTGAGTTCAAGAACTAAACATGAACAGCCAAGAAGATAAAAGTAGTGGAAAGTGAACAGAAGGTTGTCAATTTGATTTACCAGGTCTCCTCAGCAACAACAGCAGGGTGGCTGAAAATCTTGGCGGCGTTGTACCTCTTGTTGGTTGGGATTGGCTCGCCGGCCGGGGTGTAGCAGTCACACATCACAAGGATGTTGTTTCCTCCCCTGAATGGATCCTTGAAAATTGCTTGAGGGCTGTTTCATTGAGCAGAGCCAGAGTCATGACAAGATAATTTAGGCACTTTTGGTTTTGACATAAAACACAAAACTACTAACTTTTTTGAGGTGAAAAAAGAAGATTGAGCAAAAATACTTACTACAAGATCACTTCACTGTCTTCACCAGGAGCTTGTCCGGTGCTAGATCCATCGTAGTTCCATTTTGGAAGCTTTTTAGGATCATCAACAGGGCCAGAAAGAGTCTGCCACAATTTTTTTTTTTTTAGAATCAGTAAATTAGAATCATAATTAACCATGTAAGCATGAGATTCATATTAGAAGTTTCAAAGATAATTACCCTGGCTTTGCTTCTGAGATCCATTCCTGAACCTCCGATCCTAAAACAATCCAAAGAAAAAAGACAATACTTTAGAACAACTTAAAAAAAAAAAAAAGTCTTCAGTAGCAGATACATGGGAGTCCTTTGAGATTTCATTGAAAGAAGTAACCCAAGAAATCTTTAATGGAGTACAAGAAAATCAACCATTAAAACTTTGAAGTATAAACAATCGCCCACTAGAACAAAAGATGACGGGAAGCTAACAAGAACCCTTTGAATAGAAGGTATCATTTATAAAAGAGAATTGGCAGAAGACGAGTTCCAAAACAGGGGAGAATGCAGGGGAGAAGGACTTACCAAACATATTCAGCGATCACTTTTTCGGTGACATCGTTGAGATTAAGGTCCACAAGCTTAGAGAGAGTTGCCATCTCAGAAAGAATTTCACAAAAAAAAAAAGACCAAATTACACACGGTTGAATGATGAGAAGCAGAGAACAGAGGGGGAATAGAGAGGTAATAGAGATTCTTTTGGTGCGAAAACAGAGGCCAAACCAGAGTTGGTTTTATAGTGCGGGATTTGGAGTTTTGGGACGAATAAACAAAAGAGGATGAATTATGACGTCTAAATTAGTTGTCCAATGCTAATTAATTCTGATGAATGAATAATAATAATGATGATGGAGTTTTTTTTTTTTTTTTTATATGGATTACGCAAGTGTTTAAAGTAGTATTTGAGATTTACAAGAACAAAAGCCAAGTTGGAAAAATGGTTTGGATTCTTTGGAAGTAGATGATGATGATGACTCTAAGGAGGGAGAATCTCTTTGAAGATTCCCTCGATTTACCCCGAGTTTACCGGGCATTTGTAATCCCCCCGGTATCCCACGTGCTCTGATCGTCATTCTCTTTACTCCCCTTACTTTTGTTTGGAGAATCTTGGAGATGGAATCACGGACCCTATAGGCTGTTGCGAACACGCGCCACTGTTGCGTTGCTTGGAAGGATCGGAATCCAGAAGTCAACGTTATTCAAGATTAACGGTTGTGATTACGAGTTGAAGTTGATGGTTGACTTTCTCACCATGCGTTTTCGTGGGTTAAATATTGGTATGTGTATTTTGAAATTTTTATACACTATTGTCTGCTTAAATACTATAAAAGTTAAATAGATTAAGAAAAATTATTTTAAGACAGGAGAAAATATTACACATGTAAACTTAACGTCAGAAGTATCGAACGGTTTTGTAAATCCAGTTGGCTGCTACATTACCCATCAAATTTCGCGATTTCGGTTTTTCTTCTTTTCAATC
Organism: Oldenlandia corymbosa var. corymbosa; assembly: GCA_949775105.1. Classification (NCBI taxonomy): domain Eukaryota; kingdom Viridiplantae; phylum Streptophyta; class Magnoliopsida; order Gentianales; family Rubiaceae; genus Oldenlandia; species Oldenlandia corymbosa. Next base: position 21,877,461 of record OX459123.1, on the reverse strand, counting down.
TTTCTTAAATATGGGGAACTAAGCAGTAGTACTTCAATGCATGTTACTGTAAATAATTTAAAGGGTAGGAGCAACTTCTTTTTCATTACAATTTTTTTCTTCCTTTTTTTTTTTTTTAATTTTTCCCCTCTCTTAAACTGCTTTTATAGGGTCCGAACATTAATGGTATGCGTGATAAGGGAGGGTAATACTACTTGTTTGGCCAAATGAGTGTCTTTCTCTTTCGTTTGGTATCAAAAAACAAAAAAGAAAAAAAAAAGAGAGATAAGCATTGGAAATGTACATATGATATAACATTTTAAGGACATGAAACCTTTACAAAATCACAATGCATTCGTGATTGGGGGTTAGCAAAAGACGTCATACAATTAGCCCTACAGTTATTAGTTATTATTGCTAAATTTATTTCTTTTTGGGTATATGAGCCCTACAATCATCGTTTTAACTATCTTTATAATAACTATCATGCCAAACTGGCAACGTCAAAGATATTGAAATAGTCCAAACTTCACTTTTCTATAGCAAAAAAGTCCAACAAGGAAGATTCATGTATTGACTTTTTATATAAAAAAGAATCTGGAATTTAGTTCTCTGCCACAGGTATATGACATTTTCATTTCCTACCAGAATAAATATATACATACGCAATAGGTGAGGCAAACAACCCTTAACGGAGCAGCCCGTATTTCCGTTTGTTTGCGTATTTATTTTACAAAAGATCAATCATGTCTTGCTCTCCAACCAATGAGTCCAAAGTCTAAAATATTAATAAACTATCATATTTTGTAGAATAAAAATAAAATTCACTATCGAAATCTGATAGCTAGTCACACACTAATTTTTCAATCCAATCCCTACTCAAAAACATTATGATAATTGGAATGATTTCTTCATAAATTTCCAGATTTTCCTAGATTCTAACAAACCTTATAACCTGATACACGTGTGGTTACTTACATTCTTTCCGTTATCAAAGTAAAAGTGATACTCTTTTAGGCTAAAAAAAAAATAATTCTAATATAAATCTCAAAACTCATCGTAGACTATTTTTTGGAACAGAAACAATATTTTTAAATTGTACACACTACTCTTATTTAAGAATTGAGTACTTCTCCCTAAGTCCAAAAAAGAAAAAATTCACATTGAGTTTTGAAATTTATAGTAAAAAAATAGTACAAATCTAAAATCTCAATATAGACTATTTTTTGGGGGTCACAAATAGTTTATTTAACATAAAAATATGCATGGTATATTTTAGATGCTACAAATTTGATCAGTTGCATTGTGTGAATGAATCTAAAGAAGTCAAAGTGGAATATAGATGCTATGACATATAAAATTCAGTTGATTATTGTTATATCAATATTAATAGCTCAATCACTTTCGAAGTAAGAAAAAATGGCAACATCGCGACATCAGTGTAAGGCTTTAAGGAAAACTGACTTGGTTTGTATAAATCAGTCTACCGAAGCAAAACACAATAATTCGTCCCCAAAGTCGCCGATTATTTAAAAACCCAACAATTAACCTCTGACTTCTGACAAATGTATAGGTCCCCAGGCCTTGAAAAGTTTATCCATCTACAGCTTATTATCTAAGAGTGCCAGTCTTATAAAGGAAAGTTAAATAAATTAGGGGTGCTTCGGCTAAAAAAATTTCTAAAAAAAGATGTGGACAAAAATTATTTTTTTTTTTTATTTTTGGTGGACAAAATTAGTTGTCTTGGATTTGCCAAATCCGAATCTATCCATTTGTACTAGATTCGGACCCAATAGAATTTATTCATCACACAGTTGTAATACAAGGAGATTCGGATTTGCCAAATCCGAATCTAGTAAAAAATGGATAGATTCGGATTTGACAAATCCGAGACAACTAGATTTGTCCACAACACTACGGGACATATATTTTTGTTCAGGTCCTTCCATTTTAAAATTATTTGGGTAAAAAACTCAATAAATCAGCCTATAATTAACAAATGATCGATTATTTCCTCATAACTAATAATCGATGTCGCAATCTCTCTGGTAAACTAATGAACCGTCGGTAATTTCTACCTAGTTTTTATAGTATTTTATTATCTTTTATCTTTATTTTTTTCCACCTTCTATATACAAAATACAGTATATGATAAAACATTATCTATAGTGCTCGTTTTTTTTAAAAAAAAGAAAAAAAATTGCTGCCTTGATCAGAACAACCTAAATTAATTTTTTCTTGCTCGAAATCATTTTCGTCCTACAAGACAAAGCCTCGATCATTAGCGTGATGCATGCAAGTTGATGAGATGTCGACAAAAAAAATTGCTCATTTAAAAGCAAAGCATTGTGATAATCTGCTTAGAACAAAGTTTTAAGAGAACACATATAAAAATAAAAGAAATTATCCATGCATAATGCTAAAAAAATAAATAAAATTACAAAGACAGTAGACAATCTCCTCAAAGGAAAATACTAAAACAAATGAAAAATGCTTGTAAAAGAAAAGACATCAATGATCATCCCTTGTAATTAACTATCTAGTTAAATTTAAGTACGATGAACAACTCATTGTACATTCAAGATGTCATTAATTAATAATTTGATAGAAGCCGACAGGATGAAAATAAGTATAATGTTCAGGAATCAAAATCTCAAATTAATTTACTTGTTAAAAATTTGTATTTTTGTAAGTTCTCCTCGATTAATTTAGTAACAAAAGGGTAGTGATTCAGAGCCAGAAAGGTCATCAACCTTGTTTGGGACACCGGCCGAGACGACCTTTGTGAAGGGCCAAACTTTGAAAATAACGATTAATCGTGATATAGAAATTATTAGAGTTGAATTTCAGCTATATTAAAATACTTATTGATTAGTCTCATTCAGGTATTGCTTGTGGTTCTGAATCAATCCATCAAACACAATTTTGCTTAGTCTAATCCTGGCGTCACGTTCTTGGTGTCTGATCGAGGTCGGACATAAACATCGAACATTGTTATTTTAGAAGAGATTGACCAATTAGAGAAATAGCCAAATTGACTACGTTGTTAATAGCAATTGGAAATGGTAGCAATGAATCTGAATCAGGTTGGTATTAATACGAAGACCGTAAATAATAGAAGCCGCTTGAAAGGGACACCGTGATGATTATGGCTTATTAAATCTGGTTGCTAAGTTTTGACAATAATGCTCATTAAGACAAGAAATTAATGACAGTAGCCAGTCCGTACTTATAATAATCAAATTGAATGTAATTCAGAACTAGTATGTTAACCAATCCATGAATGTTATCGACTTTCCATATCTTTTTTTCCTTTCCATTTTATCATCTTTCAAATTAATGTGAAAACCAAATAGAAGTTTGAGCGATTTAAGTTTAGTCGCTTCTCAATAAACCCTAAAACTAGGGCGATATATATAACTTACAAATTATTCGCTCATAATACTTCATCTGATATTCACAAGACGATTAAACAAATTTTATCATAAATTACGCTTTATAAGTAGAGAACTTTCATGCAACATAGTGAAACGAAACCCAAGAGATGAGATGATTAAGGGAGTGTTACATTGTCAACTTACATAATCCAGAAACTCTTGATTTTCACGTCTCCGGCGTTAATGTTAATAGTAGTAACATTTTGCTGATTCTGCACGTCATCACGGATTAGTCAACAAACTTTACGTCTGGAAGCTAATTAAACAATATGATAATTCCACTTGCCCGATTAAAATTACCAGAAATAGCAGATTCGTTAGTACAACTCGCAATGAGATGGCCGATAATTAATTGAGATGGTCCCTCTCCCTTTTCTTCAACGTTGTCGTTTTTGTTGGCATCTTCCGCCCATCATTTAGCAGGCTTCCAAATGATCCATTTGCCAAATCTTGTTATTTGGTGGATTTAATACTTATTAATAGTAGTTGCATAGAAGCAATTTTTATTTTTATTTTTTGAAAAAAAAAGGAAAGAAAGGAAAGAATGGAATCCCGGGCGATTATGTCGAAGTAAAGGAGAACAAGGAACATATTCCTTTGTCATTCTACCATTGGTTATGCAACAGTTTGGATAATTTATGTATCCAATTAATACCGCCCATTAAATTCAACAATCTGAGCATATACTTACGACATCGACTCCTAGTTGAAGCTACAAACCGCTTTCAGGGTTGGGTATCTATCCCTATTCAGGAACAAAATCTCTCCCTAGCGCATGCACATTGACGTACTATTATATGGTTGAAGATATTTAAGGCTTCTAATGTACAATTTTTTTTATTTTTTATTTATAGAAGGGTGTCCACCGTCGATAATAGTGACTAATTTACCTCGCTCATGGGAGGCACCTTGGGAGGGAGAAGTGGCCAAACTATTTAAAGTTGTTCCATGCCCATGGCGAGATTTGAACCATCAATCTATGATTCAGGGTGGAGAAGCCTTTACTGTTAGTAAAATTGAATGCGTATTTGTGAGGAACATCGATATCTTTAAAAAATAGGAAAATCCGAGACTCGTGAAGACACGATTTTCTTAAAACATATTTGCCCTCTCCTAAGGTGTTAGAGCATCGTGAGCAATTATTTTCCAGAATATAACGGAAAAACGTGAAAATTATTTAGCACCAAGTAGCTCTACCGGCGAACTGGAACTTATAAAATATTTGACGAACACCAAGAAAAAGAAAAAAAAAACTAAGGCAAAACTTATGAAGAAATTGGGGTACATAGAATTGAACAATGAGCCACTATTTATATCACGAATAGACCCTTTGAATTCAGCTGGAAAACTAACGATTTTCTCGTATTAATTCACTTTAATTGTAACTGAATAATTGTGAGTCAAATGTATAAATATTTATAACTACTCATACATTTATTCTGCTTATTTAAATGAATTAATCCACAAATTCAAAGCTGGAACGGTTAGTTTTATTGCAGCAAATTAATTCCTGTACTAAATAAAATATTATATTCATTAACACCCTCATAACCATTGGTAATCCGGTCAAATTCGGATTAAATGAAAACCGTTTGGAATTAATTCTAGCAGCAAAAGTCTCTCTATTATTTGACTGGAAAATTAATCTGAGACAGAGCAAACGTGGGTTGATTAGGTCCACGAGAGTTTGATTGGAAAATTAATCTCAGACAGAGCAAACGTGGGTTGATCAGGTCCACGAGAGTTCGGTCCGACATTTGTGTCCCGACTTGAGTCAAGCTAAATCTGATAGTATAAACTTAACTTTTCCAATCTATAAGAAAGTAATTGTCATTCAAATTAATAGTTCATTTCCAACCCTTACCACTCCACAACAATCCCTTTGGTTTCTAATGTACATTTTCTTTACAACAAAGATAAGAAAAAGTTGGGTAATATTTCATCCATTCATTTAATAGGCCACTTTGTTAAAATAATAGGTATAAGAAACTAAATTAATAAAATAATAAAAAAGTTATGACTTCCAACTATAAAAACATATTACTTAAAAAAAAAATTATATGACTTACATTCAATCACTAGAAGTCTAGAACTACAACTTGCCCGAAATTTTAGTTGTAGTCTTTCCACATGTGATGGCGAAGCGTTGTAGCTATATTGTTGAAGAGTAAATGGAGAAAACCGTAGAATGTAACAATTTATTTAAAGGTATTAAACACTTAAATAAGTAAAGAATAGACGCTAGATGGATATGTATGTACATCGAGAGAGATGATTTGTGCCATATATATTGGTAAACATATGCTAATGAATTCATTTTCAAACAAACAAAAGTTTAAAATTAATGATTGGAAGAGTTTCAAGTTAGAGATGATCTATACAATACACACACATATATATATATATATATATATATATATATATCCTACTATATTAGAAACAAAAACCTCCCTTTCAAACACATCATATGATTGCCACGTGGCATGTAGAAAGTACTAAATTGCCCTTTTGTCTAACCATAACTAAATTACTAAATTAACCCCCCTTTCAAACACCTCATATGATTGCCACGTGGCATGTAGAAAGTACTAAATTGCCCTTTTGTCTAACCATAACTAAATTACTAAATTTTCCTTTCCACTTTACGTGACACGTTTTTATTTTATTTTATTTTTTCTTTATGTTTCATTCAACTAGAGTAGTTTTTTAAATTGAATTGATCAATTAGGTTTTTGTTACAAAGTGTCAACTTTGTTTTAAGCGTATACCCTTCGGATGAAGTTTATTACAAAACTATTAAAAATCTCCAAAACTAAGTATTAATTTGGCACGACCAATGGAAAACATCAATAAATCATCTTACTAATATTTAAATTTATTAGGATGCTTTTATATTTTATTTAACATTTACTTCAACACATTTATTTGATTAAGGCTATTTATATTTAATAAGTAACACTTATAAAACATTTCTAAAATATACATGGCGAAATATAATTTCTTTTTTTTTTTGTGTGTGAAATACAAATATTTCTATGATCACACTTATAAAACATTTATAAATCCTTCAAACATTTCTAAAATATATCGCTACAAATACAAAATTTTATTTTTTTCAAATATAAATATTTCTAAGATCTACAGATAGACTGGGCCAGGGTCGCGCACTGTGCGACCAGACATCACAAGTATATATATAGATCGGGACTACGTACGTAGCCAAAACATCGTTTAGGAATTCTTTCGCATGTGAAATGTTAGATTAACTCTTGTTCTTTTTTTGTTTTTGTGTTGTTTTAAACACGTTGAATGGTAGTAAGGAATATTTCTTTTTTTTTTGTTATTTTTGTGATAGGACATTTTTTTATTCACACATATAGTTGAGAATATCCGCCTTTGAAGTGTGGTTGTTATTTAGACTTTAATCTCTGTTATTGTAAAAAAAAAAAAACCATGGCCTCCGTTAAGGCGATTACCATGCTAGTCGCGTAGTTTCCTGCCAATACGTGAATGAAACTCCAAAGATACATAACAAAAAATGCTCGTATATTTAGGTTAGGTGTTGATAGCTTTACAATAAAGATTTTCGGTCCTTGAGAGTTGAGTGTAAATATATGTACAATTGGTTGCTTTTGCATTGTTCAAAATAAACAAGGAGCAGTATTTTCTTAAAATTTATGTTACTGTTAACATGCGTACGTCTCCAAACTTTTTGTAAGATATATAGCCTTTTATGAGCAAAGAAAGAGTGGATGAGATGAGATCATCGTGAAAGATGTCACGCAAACAAATATGTCACAATCGTGTGAATCCTATTTGGACCCAACATTTGTCATGGGTGAAAAAAAGCTTAATGAAATCTGAGTCATTTATAGAGATGGAGAACGATTAGGAATATGAAGGGGGGGAATAGAATCAGATTCACACACACACACACAGAGCAGCCAGAAACATACATTCATGGGATGATGATGCGAGTCCTATATAAGTTGGTTCCTGCATTCTAGAAAAAGGCAGCAACATCTTTCCCAAACTACTTGGTTATCCACTTTTCCAACCTAGAAACGTGATAAAGTATTTGAATGCTTTTTGCTAGTTTGGCTTTTTGTTTTTTGGATTCTTAAGGCGTCAGTTTTGGCAAATAAACGCCAAGGTTCTCTTTTTTTAATATGCAGCATTTGAGCTGTGACAGAATTAGCCAATTAGGAATATATAAATGTGGTCGCACCCCTTAATTTTATATAATTATTAGTACAAATATTTTAAATTTTTAATTAAAGTACATTGGGACTCTTTATGTTAATCTATCGAAGAGACTCTTTAAAGTTCAAACCTGAAAAAAATGAAACCAGGCTCATCAAATCCAATACCATTTCCTTGTAGACCTTTATTAGCATAATTTATTTTTAGAAGGTCTCTAAGGCTCCTTTTGGTTAGATTGAATTTCAATTGAATTATAATTACAATACCATTGAATTGAAAATGAGATATTAATATTGTAATTCAATTTCAATTCTTTTGTTTGGGAGATTTTGAAAATTTACAAGAATTAAGGTTCTAATTCCAATTCTTGTGTTTGGATGCATAAAAATTTGGATACTTTAGAATTGAAATTAGTTTGTTATTGTATAACTAATACTACTACAATTTATACTTCTTGTCAAAAACTAAAAAAAAAAACTTATTTTATTATAGATATATGTATAACACAAAAAATAAATAAATTCATTATATACATATATATTTGACTACTTTGTGGTTGTTTAACTAATACAATTTTTACTTTTTTTTTGTTAAAACAAATTATTATTTTTAATTAATTTTCTATATCAATTTTGTAATTTATTATGTACACACATTTTTTTTGGAAACAAAAGAAATATTATTATGTATAAGAATTATTAATACGATACTTAAAATTCTCACTTAATACACAAACAAGTAACACGTAAAACATCCTTGTTTTCCTCGCTTTTATTATTTTTCAAAATTTTTAATTTTTTATGTTTTGATTTATATCAAAAATTTAAAAAAATTTATTATATAACATTGTAAATTCAGTTTATGAATATTGAGGTTCATTTATACATAGATTAACATTAGTATATAATATATGCTTAAATGTTTTTATTCTAGTATATAATTATATATGAAATAGAGCAATGATAGAAATAGTGACTAATTACAATGAAAAATTATAGTGACTAATGAAAGGACAAATACACCATCCTCACTAAATATGTGTATTTATTAATAAAAGGTAAAAATATAATTCTTTAGGGCAAGATAAAATTTTAACGGAAAAGTGGCAAAAAGTTAGCGGCCAAGAATAAGTCACATCCCTCACTATCTTTTTTCACTATTTTTTTTCACTAAATATATCATTTTCCTATGAAATAATAGATACTTAAAACTCAACTTACATAATTTTTGGTGAAAAGATGCCATCAATAGTTTAATATATATATATATGTATTATAATATAGGTGTATACATGGAACGATTTTTATAAAAAAAATTGAAAATGTTATGTTGTTTACTATGTCATAAATAATAAAAATTTAACCAAAAACTAAAATATTTAGTTATTAATTTTTTTTGGGATACAGCTATAATTTTAATTTTTTTGTAAAAAAAATACAATGTTAATTACAGATTGATTTAGTTGATAATTATTAAAATGATATATATATATGAAAATAATAATAATAATAATAATAATAATAATAATAATAATAATAACAATAATAATGAGACAAACAGCCCAAAAACAAAAGAAAAACAAAGAAAAAAAAAGCGATGAAAGCAAAAAAAGAAAAAGAAAAAAGTTGAAAAACTATAAAATTAAAATAAATATAAAAGGCCAAAAGACAAAAATTGAGAGGGTGACCCGTTTAGGTTATAACCCGGAAACGACCCGGTTATGACCCATGTATTTTTTTTTAAGTTATTGAATTTGGATTCTAATTATTTGCTCCCACAAAAGAATTGAAAATATAGAATTGAGCCCCATCGTGAATTATAATTCCAATTTTTGGACCGCTATTTTTACCAACCAAACACAAGAATTAGAATTAAAGAGCTCCAATTCCAATTCTTGGTCCCAATTCATGCAACCAAACAGGGCCTAAACGATTTTACCAATTAGCACAATTTATTTTTAAGAAGGTCTAATTTCACCATTTTACCGATAAAAAAGGTGAAAAATTCAGAATATTGATGGAACTAGCCCATATATAATTGGGCTAGCTTTCCATCAACCGGCCCATCTCATAAGCCAATTTATCCCGAAACTATATTGATCTTCTATTACTCTCCCGCTCGAACTTTTGAACACATTCAAAAGTGAAGGCAATCGATTAGATTCCTCCGGCGACACACCGTTACTCACTCAAATCTACGCCGCCAATTCACCTTTTCCGTCATATGAATTGAGATACTGGCCGAAGCTTATCGTTTTATACGGAAAAAAACGAACTCGTGCAAGTTTCGTCTACCATGCCTCACTCCACAGAGGAAGACGAAATGCCTGGCCGGAATTTGTTGAAGGAGAAAATTGCTAGGGTTCTCGACGAAGCTCGAGCTTCTCAGGCGACACATAATCGAAAGCTCAAAGAATTGTTGAATCTCTTACGGTCATCGGCTTCTGCTCCGGACGCGTTCTTTGCGGCATTTTCGGAAGCATTAACTCCTCTATTTGACTTCGGTCGCAGGAGTGCTTCTGCCGAACGAATTATCAGATTTGTTTCCGTTTTCTCCACTTTTCGCTCTGACAAGGATACCAATTCATCGCTCACTGATGACTTCTTGGAGCGGTTTTTGAGGTTCCTGCTTGTGGCTTCTGGGGCGGCCAACAAGAATGCTAGACTAAAAGCCTGCCAGATAGTTTCTGAGGTATTTTGCCTTTATTTTCTCTCCTTTGGAAGTTAATGCACACTCGTTCTCTGGAGATTTCACTTTCGGTCACAAACCTGGTGAGAATTCGTGTTCTGTTTGAGAAAATCGTCTGTAATTCTTGTTTCGTTCAATGTTATTTAGGGCTTTAGCTTGCGTTCATATCTTTGGTGAGAGCTGTAGGTGGTGCTAAGTTGAGGAAGCCTTTATTCCCTTTTCTCTTCTTTGGTTTCTGTTGTTGGGAGATTTAGAATTGGTAAAAAAGTAAAATTAGTTGCCGGGAGGTAAAACTTCAAGCTAGCAGAAGAGAAGTTTTAATATAAATGTATAGAAAAGAAATTGGATAGCACAATGTTCGGTTAGTGCCTTCAAGTTTTGTGTTATTTATGTCATCCGAGTGATTTTGTTAATGCTGTAGATACACGGCTTGATTTGCACATTAATGAAGCAGAAAACTTTTCTGTATTGAACGAAGTCGTGTTCCCCCTTTGTTTTAAGGATTTGTACACAAAACCTCCTTTATGGTGGATCGGTTTCAATTTCCTATCCAATAACTTTTTGGGTTCCTTCTCGACCCGCTTCTCAGACTGCAAAGTTTCCATCTTGCAGATCATAATGCGGTTGCCAGATGATGCTGAAGTCAGTGATGAACTGTGGGATGAGGTTATAGACTGTATGAAGGTTCGTGTAAATGACAAGATCCCTGCAGTTCGTGCATTTGCTGTTAGGGCTCTTTCGCGCTTTCTGAATGATTCAGATAATAGTGATGTTCTAGAATTGTTCATTCAGAAACTGTCTCTCGAACAGAATACGGTAATTTCTTATCTTGCTCCTGATAACTCATTGTTACTCATTTGGTTGCATAGTACCTTTTCCACTCTGCTAATAAGTTTGAATTTCTGCATCAAACTTTTTTCTGCTCTTAAACATATGCCAGACTGCTAATTAGCAATAGAGAAATGAATTATGTAACTAGTGCTTGCACAAAAGTGGCAATGTTAGGAAATCTGGTGCAAATTTTAGCCTCACAAGTTTAGGTAACTTAAGATAATAGTTTGTGGCGCAAGGAATATTCTAAGAAGAGTTTGTTCAATAAGATCTGTGTACCTGATGTTTTCTTGTATACAACTACACCAACCAAAATTAGCTTTCTTGTGTTTCTTAACTCTATATTCTGATCCAGGATGTTCGTAGGACGATAGTGTTATCATTGCCTCCTTCGAATGCAACTTTAGCTGCAGTTATTGATTGCACATTGGATGTTAGTGAATCGGTACGCAAGGCAGCTTACTGTGTTCTTGCGAGCAAATTCCCACTGCAGAGTCTTAGGTAATATCAAGTCTCAGCTGCAGCAATTTCTTGAGTTCATAATTATTTAATTGTTCAGGCTCCTCTATCGAATCTAGAAAGTACAGTATAGTTTTTTTTACCTTCCATTGATTTGGTTATGTTTTGAGACTGGAAAGTTAACATATCACCAATCCAGAATTGGGGAACAGTTCCCAAAATGCTGCCATAAACATATTTGGACAAATGACACTATGCACACCATAATTGGCTGAAGTAACTTTGTTATTTTAGTATGTATTTAAGTTATTTCATGAGATGTTACAATGATATCAGTGTTGAAGTAAGCTTAAAAAATTCATGAATATTTAAGTTTCTCCTACATTTGAATCTTCTTTTGGCCTTCTTTCCTTGTGAAGCATCAAGCTTAGGACAATTATTCTCCAAAGGGGACTTGCTGATCGCTCCACTGCTGTTGTAAAGGAGTGTTTTAATCTGATGAAGGATGAGTGGCTTGTTAAATTTTGCAATGATGACCCCATTGAACTTCTTAAATATCTTGATGTTGAAACCTATGAGGCGGTTGGTGAGTCTGTTATGGGCGCTCTTCTAAAAGGAGGACTGGTAAAGTTAGAAGACATTCATGGCCTTCGTCAGTACATAACATCAAAGTGTGACTCAACAGAAGGTGGTACATACTACATGGCACAGTTGTGTTTGAGAGTACCAAGCAATCTTATGGTGTCTTTTGTTTTTTTGGAGATCATGCTTGTACTGTCCTTTGCATAACCCATTTTTTTCACAGGCAGCCGGTTTACATTGAGGTCAAAGTTTGTCAAATAAGACTTAGTTATCAAGTTTATTTGAGTTGCAATGGATTATGTTTACATCCATGAAGGTTCTTTTAAGTGAAAGCTTTAGATAATTAAGCACCTATCTAGTAAGATATTCTACTTATTTTTCTCCATCAGTACGAATGATTTTAGCATGATCAACAAAAATACATAGCATGAGTAACACCCCTAAGATCGCAGATCAACAGAAATCAATTTATTTAAATGATTTTGACTGGGTATCCAATATAGGTGAAAGGGTTCTTCATCATTTATTTATCTTGTCACTTTGGTTTGCCACAGCATTAGTAAAAAACATGGATAACTTTAGATACTTCTACTTCTATCCAGTTAGCTTATACTGTTGTACGTGATCATAAAGTTGTTCAAAAGGATGAGGGACTTAGAATTTTAACATTATCAAGATAGAGTGACTACTGAGAGTCCTGAAGAAGCCACATATGTCTAGGAATCATTCGTTGTTGAACCCTAGCTTGTTAAGTGCTTTAATGTCTTTGCTGCTAAACAAAGCTTTTATTTCATTCATTTAACCAGTTGATTTCCTGCTTAAAATCAGGACATTGTGGCAACAATTTTCGGCTAATGGAACCTGAAGTTTCTCTGTATTGGAGAACAGTCTGTAAACATCTCCAAATACAAGCACAAGTAAGATACAGATGATTTCTTTTCTCTTTTTTGGATTAACTTTTAGCATCAGAGTTCGTCAACATGGCTGTGTTAAACTTTTGAGACTCGGAAGACTTGGGCTATTTGTTGTATTGCGTTATATGTCTGCATTTACAGCCTTTATTATCATGTCAACACTTCAGTATATTCATTTTGTAAAGCATTTCATCAATGTTCAAACAGGCAAAGGGCTCTAATGCGGCTTCAGCAACTGGAACTGAATCTGCTGTATATGCAGCTGAAGCAACAGACACCAATGATCTTCTTGACCAAGTTCTTCCAGCTTCCATTACGGAATATGTTGAATTAGTCAAATTTCATCTTGTTGCTGGTCAGTAAAGTTCAAAGAGAGACAGTTTTAGTTTTCCATTGATTCTTTTGCATTTTCTGATTGTTTGCTTTTTACAGGACCAAACTATCGATTTGCATGTCGCCAGCTACTATTGCTTGGTGCCATGCTTGATTTTTCTGATGCAACAAACAGAAAGGTTGCTGGTGAGTTGGTGCAAGAGTTGCTGCAAAAGCCTCTTGATCATGAACTGGATGAAAATGGAAATGAGGTTGTCATTGGAGATGGCATTAATCTAGGTGGAGACAAGGATTGGGCTGCTGCCGTGTCACAGTTTGTCAGACAGGTTCATGCTGCACCTGGTGAATTTGAAGAAGTGGTATTGGGCATTCTGTCGGTGTTGGCTCAGCCTTGCAGAGAGAGAACAGCAGATTATAAACAGTGGGTCCAATGTCTTGCAGTAGCTGGCCTTCTCTTAGAAAGTGCACAGTCATATAGTTTGATGCAGGGAAAAGCAATTGAACCTGTTGAAATTCTGCACTCTTTATTGCTTCCTGGGGTATGTTTGACATCGCTTGGTAGTTTGGAATCACCATTTGTTAATGTTACTTTGGTTGTTGATTACTGTTAACTTTGAGACTGAGTGTAGCTTTGTTTTTCTAATATGCAGACCAAGCATGCACATGTTGATGTCCAGAGGGCTGCAATAAGATGCCTTGGCCTTTTTGGATTGCTGGAGAGGAAACCTAGTGAAGATTTGGTTAAGCAGTTAAGGTCTTCTTATGTTAAAGGTCCATTACCAATTACGATTATGGCTAGCATGGCGTTGCTTGATCTTGGACTTTGGCATGGTCCTCAAAAAATTGACAAAGCCATCAATCAAGACCTAAGATCAGAACTTAAAGATAATAAAAACGGTTTCAATTCTGTTAATTGGTGTGATCTTAGTGGCCTTCTGGATCATGAGCTGCTTGATTTATTATATGCTGGAATTGAGATAAATGGCACTGGTGACTTTGTTGAGAGTGACGAGGTTGAGTCTGTTCAAGCTGTTATTGCGGAAGGTTTTGCAAAGATACTTTTGCTGAGTGAAGAATATCCAGATATACATGCATCAGCCCATTCTTTGTTAGCAAAGGTCATTTGCCTGTATTTCCACAGTGATAATGGTGAACTATTAAGGTGTATTTCTTTTCCCTGTCCATAAATTTCTTTTTGTAGTATTACCCAAGGATGACTAATAGGGTTCTTTTTCATGACTAGGTTGAAACAGTGTCTATCCGTATTCTTTGAGCATTATCCTTCTCTTTCGACGAATCACAAGGCATGTAATTTCCATTGAGAAATCAACTGCCTTGTACTAGAACAACAATGGTTTAGTTTCTTGCTTCTCATTTCAATTTTAATTTACAGATTTCTCATGCCTTCTTTGTGGTGCAGAAATTTTTGTCAAAGGCTTTTATTCCAGTTATGCGCTCCTTGTGGCCAGGCATCAACGAGAATACAAAAAGGAGTACTGCTGCGGTGGCAGAAATGCGAAAGCGTGCTACCCAAGCATCGCGTTTTATGTTGCAGATGATGCAAGCTCCATTGTATAAAAAGGACAATGCACCTGAAGATGGAGTTGGCATTGAGAATTCAAAAGATGGTTTTACTGATTTTGAGAGTGGAGAGGAAGGACTTGCGATACGTATAGCTGCAGAGGTAAACAATGCAAATCTGGGCTCATCTTATTGTGGGTTTACCTTTCTTTTTTAACTTGGGTGGAGAGAAGTGAAGGCTGTAATTCTTGTATGGTTGATGGTATCTTTGTTTAAAATAACTTTAAAGATCAATAATGAAGGTACAAAGGGGATTATTACTCTTGTTTGACATGAATTTCCAAAATCTTAGCTGATTTAAGAGCCGTTGGGTTCGCCAAATTTAGCAAATAAAGATAAGCATTTGATCTTCATAGTTTTTCAGCTTTTAATTTGATTCTATGAGTCCGTCCTGTGGAACTTCTCTTTCCTTGTATTTTTCTCGGGTAGGTAAGAGTGGGGAACGGGGATGAAGAAACTGGAGTTTAAGAATAAAGTGGAGAATTTGAATGCCTTCTGTTATGGCCATAACTATATTTAAACTTACCTAAAACTCAGGCTTCTTTTTCTTTTGATACATAGAATATCAAAATCTATTTGTGGTGTTTCTTGAAGGTTGCAGGTTTTCGCTCCAATAAGTCAGCTGCTGAGAAATCCTATGTCGTAGCACTTTGCAGAATACTTGTCTTACTTTGTTGCAATTTGTCCCAAGACTCAGAACAAGTGCCAATAAAGTTGTTGCGGCTGCTTTTGAATTGTGTAGCTCAATCTATGGTATCCGAAAGAGAGCTAATTAAGGAGCTTAACATGATGGGAGGGCGGTTAAAGGCAGTTGACAAATGTCCCGATGAGAAGTTGTCCACCAATGAGGCCAATCTTATTTTGGGTAATGAGTTGTTAATATACTTGTGAAATCCACATCAACTTTCTCAATTGACTATAGTGTTAGGTCATTATTCTCTTAGAGCTCTTTTGGTCTTGTTATAACATGAAATGGGTTATAAACTTCAGGGAAGCTGGACCTTGAAATGAACTTTGAAGAAGTTGAATCCGCTGAGGTTCCACCTACTCCAGTGTCTCGATCAGTTAGGGCGCCTCGTGGACGCAGACGAGCCAAACTGGGAGAAGAATCCTCTTCTGATAGTGAATCATCACCAACTTCAGTTGTCCCTGCAGGTTGCAGCACCACAAGGACGCGATCCCAGAGAGCAAGCAAGACAGCAGCCTTGTCCAAGATGACTGCAAATCATGCGACGATTGACGAGGAGGACGAGGCAGAGGATGAAAATGGAGAGGACTCCGATTCTGCAGTAACATCTGAAGATGACTCTGAGAAAATGTGATAGACAAACAGAAAGATTTGAAAGAACAGATGTATGCTGTGGATACCAGGTTATGTGTTGTACACTGAGGAATGTCCTGCATTTTGTGCACCTCGTACAAGTAGTACATGTTCATTAGCCAACTTTAGATATATTCTGCACTGATTTTACTAATCAGTCTCAACGCATTCGAGCGACTTCTTTTGTTGCTGACATTACAGCAGAAAGGTTTGTAATCTTTTGTTACGATAATTATGGTGCTGTATAATGATAACGAAAATGAAGGGTTATGTTTTCCTAAGCTGCTTTATTGTGAGCCTTTCAGCAGTTATATTTTACTTCCTCCATCCTAAATAATAAACAATATAGTTTGTTGAACTAAATTAGTATGTCAAAGTGAACTATTAAAGTCGAACGTTCAGCAATTTTGGAGTTAAGTGTCAAGTTTTCTCAAACAGACAGGATTACTCCAGTGCAAATGCGCCACAGCGCCATTATTGGTGAATTGATCAACCTCATTATTAGCCCGAAAATTATACTATATTACTCGTCCTTTAAAAAAATCCACATTCTAATTTGTAATGTATACTAAAAACTGTAGAAATCACAAATTTGTAGTGTGGACATTTTTTTCACTTCTTTTCTTTTTTTTTTTTTTTTTTTTGGGGGGGATGGAGGGAGTAATAATCTTTAGAAATGAAGTGGTACATAAACAGATTATTAACCTTAAAAAATGAGTGAGATACTCTATTAGTAGTTCATACTTCATACATCAAAATCATTTTTTTCTGTATTTCTTCAACTTCCTTGATTATACATGGTTATTAATAAAGTAGTTCATATGAAATTCCAGGAACCTGCTGCTAGTTGATAGTACTCAATTGAAGGCAGTGGACTCTGAAAAGAGAGAGAGAGAGAGAGAGAGAGAGAGAGAGAGAGAGAGAGAGATCAAGGAAGGCATATCTGAGAGATTATATATATAATTCCATGGACATGATTAGAAAATAGAATCGAATTTCAACTCCAAGTTCGATAATGGAGAATTAATGAACATGGTCTTCCCATTTATAATCGGAGATTTAGGGTTCAGGCGGTCCATGAATATTCATAATCAGTAGAGAAAGCATGAGTGTTTGTCAGTTTTTTTATTTTTTTTTATTTTTTATCATAAGTGTTTGTCAGTTGTTGCTAAGGCCAACTAGAATATTCTTAAAATTCATCAACCAAAGATAATCATCCCTCTTCTCTTAAATTAGCTTTGCACTTTAACTTGTACTAAGTCGTCTTAAGGAAATGGGAAAAAAAATTAATCATTTTGAGACGAATGAAAGCATAGAAATTTGATCACTATTCACTTTTTTTAAAACAGAAAAGGTAAAGAAATATTTTAGTTGAATAATACTAATTTTTTTTAAAAAAAAGATCGAAGTCTTTGTTAATTCTTAGATTTTGATCCAGGCAGTAGATACATGCCGACACAAATGTTCTAAAATGGCCATATTCCTTCGTCTCTTTTCATTGCATGCGTTCACTTTTAGTCGCAAAATTCTAACCTAATATCTTTTCCTTTGGCAAGGGAATAGATTTGTTTCAAACTTGAACCACCACACACACACATAACTAATATTAATTATGATGATTATTATATGAACTTGTGCAAACTCGATAATTAGTCGAAATTAATGATTATATGAAAATCATGTACTGTATACTAATTAAATTAATAAAGAATGATTAAACTAATTAATCATGTACACTAATTAATTAGTACTACAAGTATATATAATTATCAACAAAAAGTCTACGGATCCTACCTGCTTATATAATGAGAGTGGTATGATTTGTGGGGAATGAAAATGATGCACCGGTTGATATACAGTTTTTTTTTTTTTTTTGGGAGGTTTACAATAATTAACAAAATATTAACTAAAACCTAAAATAATCATTAGTCCAATAATAAACTAAGTTTTTATTTTCCTTTTTATTTTCCTTCCTGTTTTTTGTCCATATTCCGGTCTCCTCTCTTTGTCTTGTTTCACCCCTGAGAGGTCAACTTTGCCACAAAGCAATCATTGTTCTCTCCCTAGCATCATCTACATCGAAATTTCTCCCAAGTCATTTTTTACTTCTTTTTAACCATAATCAATTTTTTTTAGCCCTATAACTAACTTCCCACAATCAGCTCTAGAAATATATGTAAAAAATTAACACTCACTTTGACTAATTTGCACACAAATTAAGCCAATCACTCTCCAACATTACACTGTTGGAACTTCACTTTCAATCCAACAACATATATACAGACAAAGCTAAGCATGGTTGCAGTTAAAATAATGTGGCATCTATTTCTCTTATGATGTCAGGCAATGAATCTTGGAAAGCGACACAAAGTTAATTGTGTAATAATCTTTTTTAATTGCGATACTATTATTCTACTTTGGTTTGGTTCCTAAATCGTAACCCTTTTGATTAATCAAAGTCATTAGTTTGTCGCTTTGTCTATATCTAACCCTTCACCACAAAAATTTTGTGTGTCCCTTAGCTTTGCCTATTTAAACCTTGTAAATGAGTAATATTCTCCTTCAGTCGCATAAAAAAGTGAATCTATATTATATATATATATATATATATATATATTGTATTATATATTCAAATTTATATTTAGTACAAATTTCAAAAATGTGAATTATTTTTTTTAAAGAAAAAGAGACGGAAGGTGTGAATTATACGTTGTAATTATATTATGTATATAATAATAATTCCCACCCTTGTAAAGGCATCCACTTAACAAAAATGTTGTATGATTGACTAAACAAGAAAGTAAGGCACGTAGTTGGTTCAATCAAAAAAGGCATCCTCCTCCAATGGTTTAGCTATTTCTGTACATTCATGAACGCTGGTAGTCTAGTTCTCTTCCTAACTCAACTCGGAATAAGAAAAAGAGAACAAAGAATAAGGAGAAAAATGAAAAGCAACTAATAAGATGAAAAAATTATTAACGCGCGGGATGATCATGACAAAATTGACCTAAAAAACGTTTGAAACTTTGAAGGAGATTTTCACGCATTAATGTAGCAAAACTAAGGTGAGATTCATGTAATCTAGCATGCATTAATACTAGTACTCATTAATAAATAAAACCAGTCAAAAGCTAGATTTTTCTTTCTTTCTTTCTTTCTTTTGAGCACTTCGTTTACACAAAACCGACCATGCGTGTTTCACGATCAATTATTATAGATAATATAGAGATGATGATGATGATGATGAATAATACAAGGCTTCCGCAGCACCGATTTGGAGTGGCACATGGCTATCCATCCATGGCCGGCCCCTAGTTTTCTTCCTCATTCAATTCAATTATTTTTTGGTTGGCACTTTTTTGGAGTTAATTCTGGAAGATAAGGTTGTGCTTTTTAATCGTAGTCTAGGGGTTTATGGAGATGTAGTAGTCCTTCCACATTATAAATAATTTGTCAAATTGTGGGCGGGTTTTTTTTTTAAAAAAAAAAAATTGGTTTCAGACCATTTAATTTGCCGGTGTTGATCCATTCAAAGTCTCCGTGAAGAGAGTAAGTGCAATTTGCAGTTTGGGCAAACCATCAAGTGTGCGTACCTTATGTAGTTGGCTACGTACATCAAATCGGAGCTTTTTAGTTGTAATATTGTTGTACTCCTTCCGTCTCATAATTATTGTCCAGTTTGAATTTTTATTTCTAGTTCAAATTATACTCAAACTGAAATCTCAAATTGGACAATAATTTTGGGACAGAGGGAATAGTATTTAAGGTCGACGGACGTGAATTAAATTGACAGATCCTAATGGTGAATGATGGATTGATTTTTTTCTGGAAGCTAATTAAGATTACATGATTATGACATATAACGTGAGTATGTTCTTCTCTTCTTTGTCCTGTAAAGAAAGACTTGAGAGAGAGAGAGAGAGAGATAATTCAATCAGATATCTAGCTAGCGAATTGGTCCAACGCAATTTATGTGGCTTAGAAGCCAACTCCAGATTACACAACTATTTGGTGCATGACTTGGTAAAAGTAAACTGACCTTAAAGGTTCAATTTTGAGTGGTTTGAAATCGACACAAGGATCGATCAACAAGGTAATTACTAGTTAGTAGGGTTTGGAAAGTGTAATCTTTAATAATAATCATCTTGTGTTATACTCTTCGTAATAATCTTTACAATCTGACACGTAATTCTTAATCCTATAAAATTGAGAAGGTAATTACATGATTGATAACGATAAATTGAAAACCATTAAGTTGTTGGACCTTTAATACATACATCTAATGATCAGAAAGTAATTAGTGGCCTCAGTGACAAATCGTAATCCAAGAATTAATTAGGGTTTTGCGTAGACCTAGCTCGTTTTATATCAACATGGGCTTCACGAGCAATAATTTAGCCTCAAGCTGGCATGCATTTCTGGTCTCGCACACATTAATTGTTGATTTTGACTAACCTTGTAAATCTCTTGTCATACATTTTCTGTTGGAATAGTTGGCAATTTTAAACGTCATTGTTATTCATTTGTTTTAATACTTCTCTTTTACAAGTTCTCGATACCGTGACTACCACGGTATTAACTTGAGAGACATCCAATATCATGTCGTATCATGCAGAATTATTGTGGCACATTGATATATTATTTTTTTAAGATTTTTCTCTACGAGAATCAAGGCATTTTTAAGTTCCTGAGTTTTATGAACAGTACTAATAAATTGCTAGAAATTTCTAGATACGATTATTTCAACTCCCCTTTTTTAATAACAATATATGCATATAATTGAGACATAATCCAAGCTTCTTTTTTTTTTTTTTTTTGATCAAAAGACATAATCCAAGCTTTCATAAAGCGGAAATGCTAGATGATCGATTCTGACTTTAATTATAACTTCTACGTCAATGGTGGCTCTTTGGAACCCAAGAGAAAGAAGAAAGAGTCAACCATGAAATCAGAAATAATGTAACACGATTTTAGTTTCTGACTTTACATTATTGTCAACCGGTTAGAACCAATATATACAGCATGCACATTAATTTGATTCGCGAAGTGCCAAACTTCGTACGGAAAACTACAGTAATTCTCTTTTATAAGCCGGCAAATAGTATTTTTCAATTTCGTATTCTTTCTTGATTTATTAAGTCTCAAATTTGACTAAGTTCGTTAACTCGCAAGTTTAATTTGTACCAAGAAAGATACATACGTCTTTGAATGCAGTCACTGTTGTGATTAGCTCATGAGCCGTGTCTACTCTTCAACATTGATACGTACATAATGCAAAATAATTAATATAAAACACTTTAAGAAGGATGATGTGCTCGAAACTTAATAATTTACATTTGTAGGTTCGAGTTTGAATTTTAAACTGTAATTTTATTTTTATTGAGTTCTATTTCTACAACACACACACACACACACACACACACACACACACACATATATTAGATTCTTCTGGGGATAAAATTCCACAATAGTCGCAACTCCGATCCTCCCATGAAAGTACAAATTTAAGTACAAAAAGAAACAAAAAAAAAAGGAAAAAAAACCCTTCTAGATTAAGGGACGTCCTATCCACATTATACGGCCAACTTTTTTTCATGTTTGCCCTCTCCCTATCAAATTGACAATCAATATTGCTGTATCTATAAAAAAAAAGTTAGAAGTCTTCTAATTCTAGAGAATAATATTTTTTTGTTGTTGAATTTATATACATGCTAAGTTAATGAATTCAAATGTCACACTTAACAAAAATCGGCCAGCAAGTTTCTAGGAAGATCACTACAAAGAAACAAGGTTTTCAATTTGGTCATTGTTTTTTCCTTTTTTGTTTAACACAAACAAACTAAGCAGCTACGTACATATTTTCACTGTCCCCCAAAAAAAATTTAATTTTAAGATTTAATTAAAACAGTACAAATTTTAAAATTTGATGTGGGCTAATTTTTTGGAATGAAATACGTATTAATATTTAAAAGTGATACAGTCATGATCAACTCTATAACCGGCCAGTGTAAAACCTCTAACTTTTCGGCTGAAGGGTTGTTAACAAAAACACCACAGAGAAGTGAGAAGATTCTTTGGGTGATGAAGTTGATTAGTTAAACTCCAACCACAACAGTAGTGGAAATCGACAACATTTCCAAGTCGGAAAGATTTGTTTTTCTGGAAGATGCATATGAGACAAATAAAAGTGACATCTTCTGTTTGAAAAAAGAAAATGTTGTAATACCTATATATATATAATATATATATATTATTTATCTAAATAGGAAATTAAAGGGGATCTATGTTATCTTGCTCTAGTCTTCAACATCAAGGATGGATATGTATGAATGATGAATGTTCATCCTTATCTGCAACAACATATCCTCTTTTCTTCCCTTCAGGATAAAACACAATTGCATGTCCTTTCTCTTCTTGGTTTATTTGTTCCATGTTTTGATGTTAAATTTATATTAACCAAATTGGGTTTCCCTCCTGTCATGAAAATTAGGATTTCTTCCCTACATGACATTTTAAGGGTTTATTTTGCCAAATTAAATTCGTATAACAAAATAATTTATCGAAATGAAATGGATAATAACTGGTTAATCTCCGGGAGTGATAAAAGAGAAAAATTTGTAGATACATGCATATTTAATTCCGGCTATGGTTCTCATTTATGGACCGAGATGGAGAGAATAAGAAAACATTTTATTTTTCTCTTCTTCATTTTTTTTTCCGCTTTATTTATTATATTTTCGTTTTCTTAATTAATATGTGCATGTCTAAAGGCAAACACTTTCAAACTACATACGTACTAGCTAGAGATACTCTAATGGCGTACAGGAATGGAGTTCGACAAACATACCGGTGGTATTCTTATTTAAGTTACTTACTTTTCCTCCTCCCTTTTTTTTTTTTTGGCAAATCAAAAAATAAAAAATAAAAAACCCCAAGGATAAAACAAAGATCTTATTGTGGATGTATAATGTCCACTGAGTGGATTACTATTTCTTGTTGGGAAGTTTTAACTACTAGGGAAAGTTGATTCATTGCGCAGCAACTTTAGAATATTTGAGGGAGTATAATCTGAAAACAAGGATATATGGTACGCATCTTACCTTACATGTTAATCACCAACTTTTGAAATGAGAACAATGATAGAAACAGTAGAAATTTATAATAACTGATGTGTACGTATATCATCATTAAAGTAAAAACATAATTTTGTAAAGAAAAGATAAATTTTCTAATGAAAAATGCCAACAAAATAAGAATCATAATACTATTTGAACTAAGAAAAGAAAATACACCTCAATCACTATGTATTTTTTACTCTTTATTATTTTTCTTTTTTTAAACAACACACAAAGTGAAATACAAAAGTGAGTGAAATTTAATGGGATACTATTCTATCTTCAACTGTGTGTGTGAGAATAATAAGCATAGTATATATGTATATCTCCCAACCAAACATGCATTCCTCTCAAAGATCAAAATCACTCATATTTCCCGTAATCTTTCTAAATTCATGCAGTTTAATATGATCGAAACTATTTACTAGTTACAAGTTACATAAAGATCGCCAAAAAAAATAAAAAATCATAGAATTAACTAAAATTATAAATTTATTGTTTCTTGTAACTGTACTTCATGTTTCTCTCCTCGAGGCTTGAGCTCCAAATTAAAAGAAAAGGTCAAAAAAAAAAACAAAAAAAAAACCAAAAAAGGGATCAGGAAAACGACAATTTTGCACAAGCAATATTTTTCTAATATTAATCCGTATAAAAATTAATAACACTTTACGTAAGAGGTGACGTGCTTATGAAGAAAAAGAATTTGAAAAAATATTTAACAAATTCATCTGAGAGCAGCAGAATTAAGAATTTAAAAAAAAAGATTAGTGACTTCATTTTCTTTAAAAATTATTTTGACATCCGTAATATTGCGAAAATTATACTGTATTCTTCTAATTCTTTTTAATCAATCAGTTTAATCTGTTTTAAAATAATTTTCTCAATCAGTCCTTCGTTTCCGTTCCCGCCATCATGCATGTTCCGTAACCAACGACCGCTGTATCTCAACCGCCTTCTCTGATTCAAAAACATAAAAATAAAAATTACTAGTAGAAATATAAAATAACCACCACCATTTTCCCCAATTATAATATAAAACACCTAGGTACACCTCGCAAGGTGTACCTAGGTTGTAACACACGTGCCCAAAAAGGGTTTAAAAAAAAAGATTTTTCAAATATTCATTTTCTGATATTTCTCCTAATTTTTAGCCATCATTAACCATATCTATCCTATTTCATTCAATCCAAAAACGTCTCAAACTAAAAAATCTAAAAATCCAAATTTCATCTCTGCAGCGAATCCGGTTATGCATCAAATCCCTTGAGTTTGTTTGTAATATATGTTGTTGAATATGAGAATTAAGGTAATATATTATTTTATTCATCGGTTTTGCTTGTTTCTTTTATGTATGAAGTTTTAATAATGATATTTTTTCTGAAATATTCATGAGCAGGGCCACGATTGTGTACTCTGATTCGAATAAGAGCAACTCGATGACTGAAGAGAGAAGAAGGTGATATTATTAATCTCTTCAATAATTGATGTGTTTTTTGGTCGGGTTATGTAGATATAATGTGTGTCCATTCGATTATAAATATTTATTCATTAATTTCTTAGTTTTGTTCATCAATTTATTGTTAATTTTAGAAGAGATTAATAATCTGGGCATTATTTATCATTTCGATATCGTTCTTCATTGTTGATAATGGAATATTCATCGTCGATAATAGATCTGGGTATTATTCATCAGCCTGATTTTTTCATCAATTTGTTGTCGTTGAACATCAGTTTGTTGTTGTATTTTTTTTTTGGAATATTCATCCATAATGAGTGTCTTAAAAAAGATAACAGTTTGAAATTAAATATGTGCTAAAAAAGGGGATAAAATTTGGAGGAATTAATGCGCGTGTAGTGTCATAAATTCAGGACTAAAAGCTCCACGTGTATAGAAAGAGAGTGTATTACACATACCCATTAGGTACACCTTGCAAGGTATACCTAGGTATTTGATATTATTTGCCCCATTTTCCTTGCAAATTCCCGACCGTTTCCTATTTATCCGGCGATCCGGTTCACCTCTCCGGCATTATTTATTCGCAACTAGTCGCCTTCATACTTAAATATGTCAAATAAATATGTCTTTGTAATATTTATATAGAGGCTAATAATGCTAAGGAAAATTTAATAATGACATAACTTGAAGATGGACCATCATCTTGTTATAAACAAATATTAAGGTATAATTATGAGAAAAAGATATTCCTACCTATTTATTAATCCTTCTTTTTCCTCATAACACAATTGATAATTATTGAAATAATATTATGCAAAGTTTGTACAATATGTACCAGTTCAATTATTGCGTCTCTCTTATTATCATCGAATCACTCTCATGATATCTCCAAATTACGCTAGCCCACAATTTATAGGATTATACCGATAGTTTTTTACTTCTTATTGGCGCAGAATGGCTGTTTTCCATTTATATAATGATCTGGTTGATTGATGTGATCATTTTTGTTTTTGTATCTGAGAGTCCATTTTTACATTGTTATGTTAAACATTAAGTCCTAACTAACACTAATTCAACTTCAATAGTCAATGCCCAGTTATTTTAGTAATTTGGGGATGATATAATTATGATTTTGATTTGTTTGTGACGAATTTATCCAAGTTGCAGCATGTACATGACAGGAAAATTCAATCATATTCTCACTTTTTCTTAATAATCAATATAATAATTGTTTGCTCTTGCTGTAGGGAGTACTTTGAATTCAATTTGATTTTGAGCAATTTTTACATGTGCGGTCACAAATGGTAACTTCCATTTTAGTTGAATTATTTCACTGATGTTTGGATATCAAAATTGACAAATTTGGACGAGATGTAAAGAACGATCCATAAAAAATACGACAATTTTTTTTTTTAACAACGGCATTGTATTACTCGATCTTTTTCTAACAAAAGAATGACATTAATTTTGTTCCTTAGCTCAAAAAAGTGGTCCATTATCTAACTAAATTTTATTCATGTTTTGGATGTTATGCATGCGTAATCGCAATTAAATACTGTATCACTTTTTTAGTCTTTGATAATCTTTGGTGTTGTCCTATTGGTTGTAGTATACGTATTAAATATCAATAAAAATTGAAAATGTATAAGAGTATAAGACCTTTCATACTAACTCTTACGGTTCTAGTTATACGACATAAATGTAAAACCTTTTAAATTTTAATTTGTAATTTATAATTCATTGATAAAATAAGAGTCGCAATATTAGTTCTATTAACTGTTTTTTACTCTTTCCGTCCCACAAAGATAGTCGATATTGAATTTTGAATTTTATACTGTTTTTAGTACAAATTTAAAAATTCAATATAGACTATTTTTTTTTAGAAAGAACCGAAATAAGAGAAAATTTGAGACAAAAAAAATTACAAAAACATAAAGCGCGAACCAAAGACGAGTCAGCGACACGTAGTTACTCTGCAGTTCCCCTCTCTCTCTCTCTCTCACAAGCCGAAACTGAAGAAAGCATTTAAGTCGCCTCATCTTCGCTCTTTCCTTCAAAGTCTTCTCTCTCTGTATAACTCTCATTTAATAAACTCCAAAAATTGTCTCCACATCTCTCTCTATATATTAATAATCTTTTCTTTTTTTTTTATGAAGAATAATAAAGAGAACAAGACGACTACTAGTACTACTAGAACTATTATAAAGGATAGCAGTGTGAGTTTGTTTCTTCTACTTTTGCTTTATTATTCTCTTCTTTAACCGTTTCCGCTTCCCACCGGATGCCATCTGAACAACATATACTTCAGCCGGGCAGAAGAAACATATATTGTCCCCTTTTAAGGTTTCATCATAATTTGATCCCAGGAATTGGGAAGTTTTTCATCTTCTAGCTAGGACTAACCAACTTTTGTACATAAGATAGTTAAGACTCTATCATCAATGGAGTTGAAGAACATGGTTGCTTTGGTTTCTCGTACTGGAAGACATTTGCAGCGTTACGACAAAGGTTCTCGAGTTGTTGTCGGGTTAGTTTAGTTTCTTTCTTTTCTTGATAATAATTCTTCCATTTGCTGATTTGCATGAACGGCCCCTTATTTTTCTTTTTCCTTTTTTTTCCCCCGGCTTTTTGTAGTATGATAATCTTCTTCTTCTTCTTCTTTTCTTTTTTTTTTCTAATAAATAGTATGATAATCTTCAAATTAATTAAGTTCACACTTCTTCCAAGTTGTTTCGGGAAAGTGGGAAAAAAAAAATCTTCAAGTTGCTATTTTGGCTCTTTCAAATGTGAACGGTCAGCGTTTGTTTTATCCTTTTTTTTTTTAACGTTTTATTTTGGGATTTCAATTCTCAATTTATGGGGTTTATCCCTAGCCCCTAATTGTTTGTTGTTCTTGATAATACACTTTTGGTAAGAGTTACCCCTATTTAATCAAGGGGGTCCATTTCGATATGCACGTGCTTAATTTTGTGCAAAACAATGGAGTGGTTACTCGAAGAATAGTCCAACAATGATTGTAAAATGTCACTATTTTGATGAGGTTTTGTGGCTGACCACTGATAATGACGATGAACCTGACAATCTGCAGGCTAGACTGGTTCCTTAATTCCCAAAAGTATATGCAATTGAGGGAAATATAACTTTAGTCTTATTTAATCTCTTCATTCCGGAGAATCGTTTAAGAGGAATTTTTCACTTGTTAGAAGAAAATAAAAGTAAGCATAAAGTACATCAACTGGATTGGTTTGTGATTCACTTGCGGAATATCTCACCTTCCTATCACTTTCTTGTATCTGCTTCGTCCTAGAATAACAGCGTTATGTTTGTTGTATTATTTCAACAGACAGAGTTTTAATTTTGGGACGGAAAAAGTATTGCGAACATTGATTTGAATGTTCCACAACAGAATCATTCCAAAACCCACATTGGTTGTGCATCATTTGTAGGACTAGTTCAACTTCAACGCCCAGAATTCTAACCGTACGTACGTTTGAATTCCTGGTGATATCAAAGCTTCAAACGTTGAAAAATGCAGACTTGTCAAAAATATCTTTTAATGTTTCGCTTTCATTTCACAGAAATCCATTAGTGCCGTAGCTAAATTTTCATTAAATCACAATTTCCATCCATACGGAAGTCATTGTAATCTTTAAATTATTGATTCAATTCCTCTGAATGAAATGTATTGTTTTGGGTTGTTAGGAAACATTAGAAGATGGGGGTTAATAACATCATCATCTTGTTTTGTTTTGCTGCTTGTGGCCTACTGTTGTGGACCAAATAAAATAAATTGTAGAGTACCGTACCTAGTCTTTTTAATACATGAGCATCAACTCTTGACTAGATGCCTACCGTTAATAGCCTAGAGGGATAATTTCCAGGAAATATACTGCAATTAAGACTGTTGAAAATTTTGATAATTTTATATATGCAACATCATTAATGATTGGAGACATTTGTGTATGAACTTGTTTAAATAAAAAAATAAAAAATAAAAAAAAGATAGAGAAGGAAAGTTCCACTCATTTGCATCTTGAAGTGCTTGGTTCTCCATGAACAATGGAAAAAGTGGCATCGGATTAGTCAAGTTTTCTCCTAATTCCTACTACTATGATTGAAATTTGGTTTGTTTGTCGTTGAAGCTGATTGTCTTATGACCCCAACCTCTTGTGATTTTTGATCTGAGAACTTATATGCAGTGCCTTACGATTTTTATCACTCACACAAGATTGATTTATCCCAATTGTGTCTGAATGTACGTAGATGAGTAGTTTTGTAGATGTGTATGTTACTTTTGTTTTTCTAGTGATATGAATAAAATCGAAAAAGAAAAGAAAAGTGGACAATGGTTTCTCATCAATATTGTTGTTCTTTGTGCAGATGTATCCCATATAGATACAAATTACCACTCAACAAGACATCCTTTGTGGATGAGGATTCACTTGAAGTTCTTGTCATTAGTGCAAAGCGGAAATGCAAAGGACTCCTGTTTCCAAGGGTAAATGGAGGCTAATAAAATTTAAGAATCTGATACGGCCAAGCCAAAACAGTACAATAAAAGTGGACTATTTTTCTTAAATAAGAGGAATATGATTTTTTAAAAGAGAAAAAGTATTTCTTTAAAAAAATTATTTTACTTTAACTTTAAGCTTCAGCACAGAATTATTACTGACGGATTTTGATATAATCAGGGAGGTTGGGAGACAGATGAAAGCATGCAAGAAGCGGCACAACGAGAGACAGTAGAGGAAGCTGGGGTTGTGGGCGATCTTGCGGTTAGTACTCTTCTTCCAATTAAATACTTCCTCTGTCCCAAAATTATTGTTCAATTTGAGATTTTATTTTTAGTACAATTTAAACTAAAAATGAAAATCCAAACTGAACAATAATTACGGGACGGAAGGAGTATTATATATTCCTTCTTATTGTATTTAAAAACAACCCCCAATTTAGTTTATCAAACAAAAAAAACCCTATTTAAACCTAAAGTTAATTCAAAATTGCACCTAATTCCATTTCTAACTTTTAGGGTGATTTTTTTTTTTTTTCGGTCAGATGTATTTGGGCAAGTGGAAAGGCCAAAAGAAGGAAAGTTACATGTTTGGATTATTAGTGAAAGAGCAACTGGAGTTCTGGCCAGAACAAGATAAACGCCAAAGAATCTGGGTAATTAATCTTCTTGCTTTCTTATATATTAGTCCCTCTATCCAAAAAAAGAAAAAAAAAATCCACACAGTATAGACTATTTTTTTTGGGACAGATAGTATAATTTTTTGCCGACTCTTGATTATATTGTACACAATTATTAGTCTCAAATTCTTTATTTATTTTTTGTGACAGATGAGCGTAAAAGAAGCTAGGAAAGAATGCAAGCAAGATTGGATGAGTGGTGCTTTAGAAACGCTAGTGAAAGGGTTAACGACCAATGAGAATGAGGCAAATTTGGGGTGTGGTTTCCCCCTCGGAGTACAGGACAATAGGCGTTGCAATTTGTAAATGTTTTAGAGGTACATATACATAGAGCCTGCTAATGGACGAATGACGATACCGAAGGTTTTTGTCAAGTAGGATGAATGACCCTCTTTTGTGAGTTAGATTTAACTAACTCCAGAAAAATTGATGAAAATGAGGAACCCAAATCTGTGTAATTCCCGGCCGGCTTCATTTTCGTGAAATTGGATTTCCACAACCGGTAATCATAATTGTGCAAAAAGATCGGAATGTACTTCAAAAGAAGGAGGAGATGGAGGTCGTAGTGCTATTGATTATGATGACTACTTAGTTAAGAGGACAATCAAGTACCAAATATCTTGATATCAAACCTTAAATGACTTTTGTATTTCCTCTACTTTTGGTTTCCATTCAATTTTGGCCCTTCTTAGTTATTTGCATACGGATATTATAAATCACACTACATCCAATTCTCGCAACACATCTATAGGTACTTCCCAATCTCTTGCCGATCACTAATCCTTTGCACAATACTCTCTTTTTTTCATATAGAATCACTGAGAAAAAAAAATAATTATGGTAATGTATTCTTTTTTAACATCTTTTAGACAAGTAATATTGAAGAGCTAAGCTACTCCAATGGTTAATTCGAAAGTCTGCACAATAATATGGTTGAACATGATAATTAAACAGAAAGCCCGCAAAAATGTTGGTCCATTTCCTGGAAACTGGCGACATAATGCCTGTCAAATGTGATCACCGAGTCTGGGCCTTTAATGGTAAATAAACAGATTTGTTTCTAACAGGTAAGTTGTAGTACAAATATGCTTCTGGAGATTGGGCCCTTCCATTGATCCTCCTTACAACTGAAGACGGAGAGATATCTATTATGAACTAATGTACTTGGCAGCTCTGTATTTGCTTTAAGAATTTGTCAAGTTAATCTTGAATGATGTTAATTAGGTATGAAAAAAGATACAGCTCCCACTTGAAAAAAACATATATGTTCGTAATATTTGGACCAATTTAATTATGATTTAAGTTCCATAAAATTACAATAGTAATTAAATACTTCTTGCGAGAGAATATATTTCTCGAAAGGAACATAACACAAAGCAATCTCAAAGACCTTGGAGCCCACAAAACCCTTGACTATGACCCCAGGATTGGTAGGACTACTCGCTAAGTTTAAGCATACCAATAAGCGGAGAAAGAAATTAATAAGAATTCTCTTAGTAATGGTGAGCTAACTGAGAATAGTTTAAATTTGCAATCGGATTATTTTGTCATTCGAATTGTAGCCTGGAAAGACGTTTTCTGCGGTGGTCTGGGCCCAAATTCCCTAGAACGAGATGCCATAGAGAGGGTGACAGTCTCGTTCAGCTCGAATCCTATAACATCTTGACTGATGTCCTTCTCTCTAATACCCTAACACTTTGTGGTGTCTAGATATTCACATCCGAATTAGTCGCAATAATAACTTTGAATAGTGGAAGCATAATATATATATATATATATATTGTATTGTTTTAGTTATTATACAAGTATGAATTAACGTAATATTATTTGCAATTTTTCGTAAAGACTAGGCAAAGATAGGTGAGCATGTGGTGGTGCTGGATATGGTGCCGTTCATCATATGCCTGATCCTAAGGGGAATAATAACTGAAGAGGGCTGGAAAGTGACAATGGTTCGGTCGGAACCTCCACCAAAATTACGTGTAGCTGTGAGCCTGTGAACCCAAGAAAAACAACAAACTTGAAGACAAACTGCAATTAAACCGTAAAAGACATTTTGGATTGTGACATTCTATGTACCATCTCCTCTTCTTTTGCCTTTGCTACCTAGGTAAGATTAAATAGTCATCGCATTAGATTAACTAGTATTCCATATTCGTTTCAAAATGAGTATTATGTTCGTTGTACTATTTGGGACGAAGGGAATGTATAGGTTTCGACAAATCTGCAGTATATATCAACCGTCATATTATTATGTATATATATATGATGAGTAGTACAGTTGGTGAGGCAATGTGGTAAAACCGTAAAAGTGAAAAACTTAGAAAATAAGGAAAGGCGTAACGAAACTTTTTGGGGCATGAGTCATGTCCAGCCTATCGCAAAGCAAGAAAATCGAAAGGGGCAAATAGTACTCATATGTACAGGTTTCTTTGTCTGCGATGCCCTTCGATTTGATCAGTTACAACTCCCAAACAAGCTAGTATATAATTCTTGGATCTTGCTCCATCCGTGTTTAATCAATAATCATAAACTTGACCGACCTTTCTTCTCTACATGCTCAGGAATCACCGGCTAATTAACCAACTTCATCAATCTATCAATTTTATTTTTTTAAAAAAATAATTTTCCTTTTACATTTTGTTGCATGACGGAAGTTTATTAATTACTAGTATTGATCAAAATAGTGAAATCATATTGGTAATGACGTCTCACGCCAAGAAATTAAAACACATCTTTTAAGACATCTGAATTGATTATTTTGCATTGCATGAGTAACACATATATTTACGGTTTCTATCATAAGAATTTTTTTACCTCTCCTGATTAAAACTGATCGGATTGTGGTGTTAGACATGAGACGTGATCTGTTTCATCTTAATTTTGAATCTGAAAAGCTGTAAAAAAAATTTCCTCAAATCTCCCAGCTTTTTTCATGATTAATCAGCTAGCTAATGAACCTAGTAGTTACGCATAGTATAGGGTCACATTTCAGCCAGCTTTATAGATCTCCCATACATTACCTTTAGTATCCTTTTTCTTTTTTTTTTCATTCAGTAGAATATACATAATACATGTAGTTATAAACTGGAATCGACCATCCCAACAAATTATAAATAGCTCCAAAGATTCATCACATGCATCGATGTTGCCACTCTCACAGATCACTTTGCATGCAAAAAATTAATACGCTCTCCCCATAATAAGTCCATATTTTCCTCTCTTTCATTTCTTTCCCTTTCAGAAAAAAATGGCCACAAAAAACCTTGGTCCTTCTTCCTTCCTCACCCAACTTGTTTGTCTCTTTACCCTCTTCTTCATTTCTCCTTCCAAATCCTCCATAGACTCCTTCATCTACGCTGGCTGTTCACAGATCAAATACATCCCAAACTCACCTTACGAGTCCAACCTCAACTCCCTCCTCACTTCCTTAGTCAACTCCGCCACTTACGCCGCCTACAACAAGTTCTCCGTCGTGGGCTCAAGCCCAAACGATATCATCTACGGCCTGTACCAATGCCGGGGCGATTTATCCATGCCCGACTGCGCCATGTGCGTCGCCCGGGCCGTCAGCCAGTTCGGCAGCTTGTGCTCCCACAACTGCGGCGGCGCGATCCAGCTGGACGGCTGTTTCGTCAAGTACGACAACACGAGCTTCGTAGGCCAGGAAGATAAGACGGTGGTGACCAAGAAATGCGGGCCGTCGCCCAACGGGTACGACGCGGAGTCCATGGGCCGGCGCGACGCGGTGCTAGGGAGCTTGGGCGCCGGCGGTGGGCTTTATAGGGTTGGAGGGGCCCAGGATGTTCAGGGATTGGCCCAGTGCGTTGGGGATTTGAACGCCGGGCAGTGTCAGGATTGTTTGTCGGAGTCGATCAAACGGCTGAGGAGTGAGTGTGGGGGTGGGGTTTATGGGGATATGTTCTTGGCCAAGTGTTACGCGCGCTACTCCACCGGTGGAGCTCATGCTTATGCTTCCTCACGTTCCGATCATGGTTGGATTCTATTTGCTCCTCACTTTTCACTCTTCTTTCTCATTCATGTCTTTGCTTTGTATTAAATTAATGGACCACATTTTCTTTCAATCGGGATTATGGAAAGCTGATATTACACTTTTACTGTTTGTAAAAGTGAACAATTGTTGCATTTTTAAAACATTTAATCACTAATACTCAACATATGTCGCGCTACTATAGATCTTGACACTTCTTTTTACTCGTCAAATTTGATTCCGTCATCCAAAAACATATACATCTTGCACTAAAAATAAAAATCTAAATTAGACAATCATTTTGGAATAAATGAAATACTCAATTACCTGATTTACTAGTTACGATCGTGATTAGATTAGATGGAGATTATTGTTTGAAGACATTTTGATAGTCGATTAGTTTGATTTTGATGAATCTTTTTTTCTTATTTGATCGGCAGATTCTCACACAGAGTCTGAGAAAACATTTGCAATCATCATTGGATTATTAGCTGGGGTGGCTCTAATTATCATATTGGCCACATTTATGAGAAGGGCATTTGGTGGAAATGGTGAGTTTCTAATTTA
The DNA here is from genome assembly GCA_949775105.1 of Oldenlandia corymbosa var. corymbosa. Taxonomy (NCBI): domain Eukaryota; kingdom Viridiplantae; phylum Streptophyta; class Magnoliopsida; order Gentianales; family Rubiaceae; genus Oldenlandia; species Oldenlandia corymbosa. Next base: position 21,842,814 of record OX459123.1, on the reverse strand, counting down.
GCTTATACTAGTACTATTCATGTTTCTTCTTCCTCGTTTATTTCTTTTTCTTCTTCTTCCTCTTTGTAAAATTTTGACTTCTTTTTTCGGCTTTCCCTCATTCTACTTGGCAGGTAAATGAAGTACAAAAACTCTTCGGACCACAGTAATAACTACATTGACCAGGAATCTCAATAGAAATTATTCTTGTGTCTACGACTCCAAAATTGATTTTTTGATAGCTCTTTTAGCATTTTGCTTTGGTTTTGTATTTCTTCTTTTTCCTGCAGGATTTGTTTATTTGAAACTTACTTTATATTTCATTATTTTTATCCTAAAAGAGATGGATCATTGATGGGAATCAAAGATGTAAAGATGTCTCTAGGAAAAGTGTTGTGCTACAAAACAAAGTTTTAAAAGGTGGAAAAAAAGTAAAAAAGGATGTGTTTCCACTTCAAGTATTGTAGCAATGTTCAATGTCTAATGCAGATTCCTTTGTAAAGGACCATATGATAGATCTCTGTATGATGCCTCTCCAACGTTCACGCAATACATTCTTCATTTATTCCTCTTTATTAACACTATATATCTCACTCCCGAATTAGACTATTTTTTTCTGAAATGATGGTCCATGTAACACTAAAAATTTGGTTAGGACCATATATATATATATATATATATATATATATTTAAATGTGGTTTAATTCACATAATAAGTATGTAAGAAAAACAAAAGTATCGCACTTTTAAAAGAGCACCCCCGAAAGGCATGAATTTAAAAACATCAAACATGTAGTGCAACACGAACACAATTACTCATAAGGCGAGGAAGCAAAGGCCGAAGCACAGTGTAAAAGCCAGCTGTAGATTAGTTAAGAATTGAGAAACTCTTTTGAATACTCCCTATTAATTATGTGGAAGATGAATTTCTGCAACAAAGCTGAGGATATCTCGAGCTCATTCACGTTCACATCTCTTGAATGGAATTCAAGAACCAACACAGGATTGCAACGCACGATCCTGTCAATATTAATTTATCTCACAGGATTGCAATGATGATTGACAAATTGACATTGCTAAGATTCCGAAAAAGACAACACCCCTTAATTCATTTCATTTGAGAAGTTGACACCATTTTTGGACAATGCTGCTAAGTTAAAAGAGCCATAGTGGATGACATGTTTTAAAGTGATGATCTTTTTTCAGTACTAACACTCTACTTTACAGTCTCATAAATAAAAAGAAACGAATCATTCTGTATATTCTCTCAAGCACTCGCTTTATATCAAAAGCTATGCTAGCTTTTTATACAAATATTAATAACAATACTTAAACACCAAGAAAATTATTGGCCAAGTAAAACATTTAGACTTTGCATGCATAGATCGATGATAAAAAGTGGATTTATAAGAACATGATTTGACGAGTAGATAGCCAACATCACCATCATCAAGGGGCACCAATCTTTTTGCATGGTTTCATGTTGGAAATTTGGAATTAAGAATGAAATTACAACGCCAAAGGCATTGTAAGTAAAACCCTATTGCTGTAAAGCTCTTAACAGGCAGACCGGCCTAGCTAATAACATATATAGCATTTAAATCAAACAGGGAAAAAAAACATGTTGTGTTTACTCTCTGTCTCAGAATAAAATTCTTATTTCATGTATTATTTTAGTACAATAGACAGATTAAAATCTTATTTTGAGATAAAAAGAGCGTTTATGGGAAATACTGACTGAAGCAAAAAGCAAAAAGTTTACGCGGACTTGAACAGTATAAAACACAAGTTAGGTGATTCAATACAATCTTAGAATTTGTGGCTTTACAAATAATTAATGAGTTAGCGAGGCTATATATTCTCCATTCTCCAGCACTCTAAATTGATTGACTCTTGATTGCGGTTTTAGCTTTGTAGTTAAGTAACGGTCAGTTGTTACCTCCGGATGGAGTATAAAACTAAATATGATTAAGAACCTGGGTCCTACTATTCGTAAATACTGTACTGGAAAAAGGGAAGAAACGAGCTCTTGTTTCTCTTTTTAAAAACAAAACCACTAGCTAGCTTTTTTATGGGATGTTGATAGATCAATCATGCAACCCGATTATCTGATTTGTGTAGGTCAAACAGGATAAAATCAAATAATTTCTGTTGAATTGATTATCTTGTAATCAAATGCCAAAAAATCAGATGGTAGTTCTTCAAAAATCCATGGACCTTGGTTGAAGTACATAAATTTACACGACTCATTTTTCTATTGTGCAAAGCATATGCATTCGACTACAGAAGAAGCATAATGACTTTCACAATTCACTGTCCCTTTTTTATATACGAGGCCAGCCAGTGGCGGAACCAGCCTCTCATGTTCGGGGCTGACCGTCTACTAGGTTGTAGCGAGAAAAAAAAAATTTACACAATTTTTTTTTATTACTAATCTTAAAAGATATTAAAATAATTTTTAACAGGAGGTGTTACAACAATTAGCTAAATGGAAGTCAGTTTCTAGGATAGACCGTGATTTTGACTCTTTTTTTTATTTCTTTCTGGTAGAAATATTTTTTCTCTTACTGAATGTATTTTTCTTCTCTTTTAAGTTAAGAATGTGAAAAATGTAACTAAATTCTAAATAGAAAAATCCTATAAAAGAAAGATAAATACGAAGCCCTTGTTTCTTGTTTTGTAGGAAAAAAAATGTCATCGAATTGCCACTAGGATTTTTTATTTAGTGGTAGGTTGGGCTTTCTAACTTCTTTAAATATTAGAAAAAGAGAAGAATATTGGACATTTGGACCTGTTTTTTAGGTAAGAGATGAGGTCTGAATGAATTTCAAGGAACCTAAGTTGGACTGAACTAACTAATCAAACAATTGGGCTAGGTTAAACAAAAAATTAGAGGTTGAAAAAGTAAAACAGTGTCGTCTTCTACCTCCAGCTGCCCCTCACTTTGAGAATTTAGGGGGCTAAATATCATTGCAGAGCCATCTGGGACTACGGCTAGAGCTACTCCGTGGTACTCCGGCTGGCGGGGGGTCTGGAGACCCCCGAGCCCCTTAATGGTTCTGCCCCTAAGGCTTGCTAGTTTCTGCAAATCTTTTAAGATCGGAATGAAACAGAAGACGCTTCACAATTTCAACAAATCATAATCAATTTGATGACATTTCTTTTAGAGTTTATTAATTGTGGAGGAAAGAAACAAATGAAATGCAAACATTTAAAGATTTTGTTCTTCGGGGAAGTAAAGATCATAATGGATGTTGGTAGTCAATGGCTCAATGCTATTAAAGAGTTTCAATCTCACGTCAGTATTGGGAGACTTTGATTATCAATATATAAGTTTTATGGGTTATTTCCCTCATTGCTAATTGGTTTTGATGTGCAACCCTATGAATTTTTGTATGGTATAAGAGCCAATCCGCCGACATTTGAACTCCAAAAAGCCCAACAAAAAAATAAGGATTGAGACGTGAGGCGATGCCTGTGCTAAAAAAGTAAAAAAGAAATCCAACCCAACATACGTTGGGCTTACAGGAGAGTATTAAAGAGTCTCAATCCCACATCAGTGTTGGGAGACTCTGATTATCAATATATAAGCTCTATGGGCTATTTCTGTCAATTGGTTTTGAGGTGTAACCCCATATACTTATGTAAATGCATAAATCCTCGTGATAAAAAAACAAAGTTAAGAATCATTGATAGAGAGCAAATTTTATTGCAGATTTGTTAACTAAGAAGATGTCAAATGTGACTAAACCTTTTGGAGAGTATCTCAAATTTTACCGAGCCACTAAAGCGTATAATAGTAATTTCGATTATAGAATAATACTTCCTCTATCACAAAATTATTATAAATAGAAATGAAAATTTGAACTATAAAATAATTTACAGATGTATCGAAAGAAATATGTCCGTCGTCTTACTCTTATTGAGCCCTCCACATAAAGGTGGGCCATAATATCAAGGACTTGAGACAATCACAATTGGGACTATAGGTGTACTAGGTGGGGCTTATCAGCAGAACAACACTGTAGTCATTAGTGCAATTATACATGAATCAAAAGCCCATAAGTTAACAGAGTCCGTTCTGAAAGTATGATTGTCTTATCGAAATGGGCCCAAATCAAGCAAAACTCGTTTACCATTTCCGGTTACTAGTGTGATTTATGTCATCTTCTTCAATGCAACGGATAATGGCACAAGAAGGTTCCAGATACTAGTGTATGAAAGATGACTCTGGAGAACGCTATAATATTGTGCTAACCTTTCACTGTCAATACACTTGAGGAGTTGGGACATTAAAAATCACTGAGAGCCTAAGAAAATTCGAAAAAGAGTCAACACACAAGAAAAATGGCCATGTTCGGAGACCCTTTCAGACGGTTTTTCTGGAGTCCCGCAGTGTATCACGGTTCATCCATCATTGGTAGTTCAGCTGGGCGTCTCGATTGGCTGGAGACCTCAAAGGAGCACATCTTCAAAATAAACGTTCCAGGTTCTGATTGTCAAACTTTTCAATTCCTGAATAGTGAGTTAATTCACTTAATTGATTAATTTGATTGGGCTTACTTTTTTTAATTGATTGAATTGAATTGCGTTCAACAGGGTATGGAAAGGATGATGTAAAGGTGCAAGTGGAGGAAGGGAATGTGCTGGTGATCAAGGCGGCGGAAGGGAAAGAAGAAGGACCTGGGAAGGAGAGAGATGTGGTGTGGCACGTGGCGGAGAGAGGCGGAGGGGCGATGGCCGGCAAGTCTGGATTCTACCGGGAAATTGAGCTGCCGGAGGATGTGAAGGTGGATCAGATCAAGGCCAGCGTGGAGAACGGGGTGCTTACAGTGATTGTACCCAAAGATGCAACTCCTAAACCAGCTAAAATCAGGAACATAAATATCACTAGCAAGCTCTAGAATTCCCACATGTTTTGATTAGCCTCTGTTATTGTTGTTGTTGTTGTTACATAATAATCAAATCATGCTCAATAAAAGCTACCTTGAACATTTAAACGAAGCTTGGGCTACATTTGTTGTATTCCATTCTGTGAATCTATGGAAAAATTATGAACTTCCAGTCTCGATTTCATTTGTGAATTTGTCCATCAAAAATCAGTTCAGTGCAAAAACTAGTGCAGAACCTCGCAAAATTGTCATTTTCTAAGTCTACACGAGATTAATTTGCTTGATTCTTAGGTGCTAAGGTTTACTCCAAAAAACTCCAAATTTGTTTTCACATTTTTGAGTTGAACAGAAACTTTAATTACGCAATTCACCCAAACGTGACCAAAACATAAAAGTTGAGAAAAAAAAAAAAATTTTGCGCAAAACCCATTTTTGGTCCCCAATGTTTAGGGGATAGTTCAGGTCAGTCACCATAAATTTTTTTTCAATGAAATTAGTCACCATAAAATGTTATCCCATCAATTTAGGTTTTTTTATCAGAAGTTATGAAAACTTAACGGCAGCTACGCTTAATCCATTAACTATCTAATATTTTATTATTTTTTGACTAATATGAAGTCTGCTATTTTCGTTAAATTTTAATTATTCTAGAAATAGAAAAAAAAAAGAATGAAAATAATAAGTGTTGAGAACATGCTTGAACCTTTTTAGCATCATCATCAATAATTGATCGTCACAAGACAAACCCATGACAGGTGATAAAGCAGTAATTGGTTCAGTTGCTTTAGCATCATCAGAAACTTGGAGATTGGGATTAAAAAGACTCAAAATATGCAACATAATTTTTCCTTTAAACAATCATTGTCCAAATTTCTTTTGGCAAATGAATTTTCCATATATATATATATATTCTCTGATTAATTTTAATTATGTATAGGCAACATCACCTTATAAATTGGGGGAAAAGGGATTTGGTTATGATTTTTTTGTCCAAAACAAAAATAAATAAACAAAAAATTTATTATCAGTACTAAACTATTAATTATGCAGGCTAGTGAAAAGGTTGGCCTGGGCGGAATTTGTTCCTATTCTTCATCAACGGCGACCACAAAAAACAAGCCTTTATCATAATCATAATAACTTGTTTGAGTTTTTCTTAACAAACAATACTTCTATTGGTACTAATATTAGTCAGATTAATCTCTAAAAATTAATAATCTTATCATCCCATGTTTTTAGCAAACCCAATTTCCACACATCAACCATCAAACATCGTATGGGCTAATAATCAATCCGAAATTCGGCTTTTTGAGACCAACTAGAAAAATCCTGGTTTACAAAAATAGAAGTAATAATGCAACTCCTTATACCTTTTTCATCATCAGATATGAGATCTTGGAGTTTTAATGAGGGTGCGATGGTTAGGAAATGTGGCTGCAGATTTTTCACCGACGATGGAGTAATTTAGCGGCAGAGCAAGGTTGGTTTGGAATTACTTTTTTTGCAAAATATTGGCGGAGAGAGGCGATAAATGCTGTAGAGGTGGAAGAAGTCCATGAAATTTCTGGGAGGAATTATCTTTCTATCATTGAACGGAAGAAGAAGAAAGAAAATTGAAATAAAATAAAATAAGTAACATAGTCAAAGTTCATGGGGCCTGCGGTCTGTAAAAAATGGTTAAAATAACACAAGTTTAACGTTTTAAGAAGAATTTCTGTTAAGTTTCTACAAAATCTGTTAAAAAGACCTAAATTGATGGGATAACATTTATGGTGACTAATTTCATTGAATAAAAATTTATGGTGACTGACCTGAACTCCCCCCTAAACATTGGGGACCAAAAGTGGGTTTTGCCCATAGAAATTCTATACCAAAAAAAATAATAATAAAGAAAAAAGAAAATAAAGAAAACACAGGGAACCAATAAGAGAGATACACCTGTCTGCTGTACCAAATAGCAATTGTACAAATACTTTAGATTAGAAAAAGCTGAAAAAGAAAAGAAAATATACCTCCCTTCTCCTTCTCATCAAACTTCGCAAAACGCCCACTAATTTCCAGATTCCGCTGTCCTATTCACACAAAATCTCTCTCTCACGCAAGCAAGCTAACAGAGATCCGATCAAGTATGGCGTTAGAGTGGGTGGTGCTAGGCTATGCTGCCGGAGCCGAAGCAATCATGCTTCTCCTCCTCACGGTCCCGGGTCTCCACCCGCTTCGCAAGGGACTCCTCTCCGTGACCCGCAGCCTTCTCAAGCCTTTCCTCTCCATCGTCCCCTTTTGTCTCTTCCTGTTAATGGATATTTACTGGAAGTACGAGACCCGACCCACCTGTGAGGCCCAATCTTGCACCCCATCCGAGCATCTCCGCCATCAGAAGTCCATCATGAAGTCCCAGAGGAATGCTCTCCTCATCGCCGCTGCCCTCGTCTTCTACTGGCTGCTTTACTCCGTTACTGGTCTCATCGTTCGGATTGAGCAGTTAAACAACCGCGTGGAGAAGCTCAAGGCCCAGGATTGAGGAATCTGATTTGTGGGTTTGCTTTAGTTTTTAATTTATTGGAAGCCCCCTATTTCGGACATTTCGATGTTTAAGGATTTAGATTAATGTTGAAACTCCAGGTCTTTTTTGCTGTTACGCGGTTGTTTAGGATTTGATAATATGGGCTATCACTGTGAGACTAATATTGTCCTCGTATTTGATTGGATTAATTTTGATACTTGTATAAGATATTTAAACTTGTTTGTTGTGTTATTTTCGAGCATTGTGATGTCTACTCATTGTGATCATATTCCAATGATTGCCCCTCTTGCAGTTTTTTCTTGTGGATGTTATGAGCTGGGGAACTTGGTTGATCTTGTATATGACTTTACACACTTGGAGACTTGGTGCTTTATATAAGTGATGTGATGGTAATTCGAGTAATGGAGCTTTGTTTGGACTTGTTAGTTTTGTAAGGTGATACTGATTACGTGAAAGCTGACAGTTGCTTGAAGGAGTTGGTATTGAATGCAAGTTTGAAAGACTTTTAGATCCATATTTTAGCCTTGGAGGAATTGACTTGATGATGAAAGTTATTGTTATTCTAATTTGTTTTGTAGAAAAGAATATTGCTCTAAGGATTTGTTGGTATTGAATTCGTGATGCAATGATACCTAGCATAATCGATAGAGATAGTGTGATAATAAAAACATTTACATTGTCTGGAATTGGCTTATCCTCTACGTCTGCCGCAGCTGCGAATTTAGTTACTGATACGCCCAGGGGAGGCTGTTAGTAGATGAGGAAATGTTTAGAGCTAATGAAGCATAACTATTTATGTTTTCATTATGCTTTCTTCTTTTTGAAGAGTTATTAGATGATGCGACTTGTTTAGCACCCTGCTATCTTCTGGGGATGGAGAGTCTAATTCTCGACTTGATTGCTATAAAATGGTTTGGTTTTAGTGTAAAAAAGGGTGTTTATTTGCTTCTGTTTTTTTTAATCACGGGCTCAAACAAGTATTGACATTAGAGTACAGTCTCAGACCATATGCACATTGGAAGGTAGCACGGAATTTTTCCTGAGCTACTGATGTGTCTCTTTTGAAGGTGTGTCCAGCTTGCAAGTTGGGAACAATCAGGAGTGAACTTCACCTTTCGTTCAATATATGTAATAAGCTGGCACAGTCTGCTTTCCTTGGCTTGCAAATGACAGGAGCTAGGTCTCTGAGTTTTTCTGGATCATCCTTCTTGAGAATAATTTATTTGTGTACCCTGTAAAGATCCACATTGATAGCTTTTGAAATCTTTGAAATTAGAGATTGTGATGCTATAGTTGAACTGCCTTTTCTGTCATGTTGGATTTCTCTTTGGTGTGTTTGTTTATTCAAGAAATTTACTGGTATTGTCATTTAAATTCATCTGAAGTTTTCCGTTCAGGGTTTATTTGTTTACCCTGTAAATATCATCTATTTCTTTACAGGTTACTTGGTTGTTGGATCTGGTTTGCTCTTATGGGTTGAAAAGGGTAAAAGTGTGCGGGGGTAGGTGGTTAATGACTGTTCTTGTAATCTCTCTGGATTAGTCAAGTTGCTTTCATGTCGACTGTGATGATCATATCTTTCCATCCATGCTCATATTTTCTGTTACCAATTTTAGTTGAACAATTGTATCATGTTCTGTTTGCTTCAATAGTGCTACCAACCGTGAAAATGCGGGAGGAACAGTTCCCAGTTGCTTATGGGTTATTGTAGCATGAGAAAAATAGCAGCATGAGGATTGACAGTCTATCTCGGCTTCTCATTCTTTATGACAAATACATACATTGTTTATTCCCTGCTCGTAAATTCTTCTTTATGACAAATGCATACAGTAGATTGTTGATCCCCTGCTTGTAGACTCAATACATGTTTAACACCTAGTTCACTCTTGCTCTAATTTTTTATATAAATTTACAATCAACACATTTTAGTAAGACGTCCCATTCTGAATGAGTTGTGGAGATGCAACTAGGTGTTAGATGTATGCACTTAGGTTGGCATGAGTAGCTTCCACGTAACTGTGCCTCAGGTGAGGGTGTAGAATGCACAATAGGACTAAATTCTCTTCCCCGTAAATTTGATGTGCTTTGGCACCATAAGTTTTATATTCCTACCTTTCAAAAACACTTTTTATTGTTGGGAAGTGTGAACCCTTCCTGTAATCACGTTCTCTTGCTGCTAAATGTTCAATGTTCGAAAAGAGCCTCTCTTGATTTGCCTGTATAAGGCATCTTTCGGGTCCTTTAATCAGTCAATAGTTTAGACTTTACAGTTTTTATGAATCTCATCCCAATGTATTTAATCTTTTGGGTCTTATTTGTAGTACGGTGTGCCTAGCATAAAAAGTAGTAATTTGAAATGGTATTTCTATTTTTTCCATAAGCTATGAAATATGAATATAATGATGGAAACGGGACATTCAGGATCATAATCAGTGATTCATCTCACAGTCGTAACTGTTGTTAAGTCTCAACAATTACGTTGCTTCATAAGAACTGCAGTTTTTTATATGTCCCAAATAAATCTCTTACGTTTTGATTGTCCCCATTCTGATTCTGTGATCTACAGTTGATATCCTTGCAAGTTGCAACATAATATCAGCCTGTCCTCCGGCTCTAATAACCACAAAAACTGCTCCGCTCAAAAAATTGACCAAAACTCGTCGTATCTGTCTACTCTCTATCTACGAAAACACGCACTCACACAGTAGGATCAGACCAGGGAAGAACGAATACCACAACCCACAACAGTGACAACACCCCGTTTCTTACATTCCGCCTACAACAACAAAAGTATAAATAATTATCATTTTAAAGAAAGAGTGGGGAATAGGATGCTTCTGTCCAACAGCATTGCCGTCTCCCAGCGCGTTCCTCTCATTCTGAGAACTTCGCGGAGAAGAAACGCCGTAGTTCTAGCTCAGCAAAACCAACCGCAGCAGCAGCTCACGGTAACGTCGGCGTTCCCCAGCTTAACAATCTCCGACGAGGCATTAACATCGCGCGGCTTCAATCTCCACCGCACGATCGACTCCCTCAACCTCGATCACCTCAACTCCGTCTTCGTGGCCGTGGGATTCCCGAGGCGGGATACGGATAAGATTCGGGTGGCGTTGGAGCACACCGACGCTTTGCTGTGGATAGAGCACCAGAAGACGAAGAGGCCCGTGGCTTTTGCTAGAGCGACGGGGGACGGCGTGTTTAACGCCATCATTTGGGACGTGGTGGTGGACCCCAGCTACCAAGGTCTTGGTTTGGGAAAGGCTGTGATGGAGAGATTGGTGAACGACCTGTTAGCCAAAGGGATCAACAACATTGCCCTGTATTCGGAGCCCCGGGTGTTGGGTTTTTATAAGCCTTTGGGTTTTGTATCGGATCCGGATGGGATCCGTGGGATGGTGTATTCTAGGAAGCAGAAAAATAAAAGGTAGTCCATTTTTACCAAATACAACCAGTTGAAATTTATCAAAGATCCTACTAGTTATATATTCTTTGATGATTTTGTCAATAGTGTAAAAGAAGTACTCCTAATAAAGATACGCAATTTAGCTTTGAGGGTTACACCCCGATTAGTCCTCTTATACGTAGTAGTGATTGGTGAGATTCGAACTCTAAACTGTTAAAACAGACGTGAAAACAACTGTCTTCGGTAAAAGAATGTGACTACTGATAAACTGCGAATCACCAGTAATCTCCGCAACTACAACTACCATTAGAAAACTTGTGGTATCTGTTAACATCCCTGACTAATATCTCCCTCTTTAGAACTATGCTGAAGTACTTGAATGCCTGGTGACAATCCCTACAGGTCCTCAAATTCTTAACAATCCTTACAACCTTTCCCGGAGGCGTTGCTGCACCACTAAGCACTGCGAAAGCCAAAGCTAACTTCTCACTGTGACTCCAGAGAGCTCCCTTCTTCTGAGCTTGATTTACATCATGCAGCATCTCATCCCAGACCGGCACGTATCCTAGCTTCTCGATTTCTTCCATTAACTCGGCTAACTTCTTGTAAATCTCACCACTGCGTTCATGTTTTCTATCCCCAAATATAAACTCGTGAACCTGACCCTGCACTTCAATCCTGCTCTTTCCGCTATGCCTTCTCACATTGCTCGCTTCCATCCTTGCCAAAGTGTCCTTTACGTCGTCCCATCTCCCTGCATTTGCAAATGCATTTAACAAGATCACATCAGCAGAATCGCTATCCGGGACTAACTCCGATAACTTTCGACTCATTTTCTGCGCCATGTCAACGTTGCCATGATAAGCAGAACTAGATAACAACACTCGCCATACAGCGGCGTCAGGCTTAAGTGGCATTGTTGAAGCAACTCTCTCCGCCTCCTCTAGTTGTCCAGCCCTCCCTAATGAAGCAATCAAACAAGTGTAATGCTCAATTCCTGGATCTCTCATGTAGTCTACCCTCATTTTCCTAATCCAACTGTGATTTTGCTCAACTGCACCTGCATTAGAAAGAGCAGTCAGAAGAGCTAAAAAGCTATAATCATCAGGCTCTAAACCCCTTTCCTCCATTAAACCAAACAGTTCCAACACATGATCCTTATACCCCTGCTGTGCATACCCTGCCATCATTGCATTCCATCCCATGACATTCAGTTTCGTCTCTAACTCATCAAAAACTCCACGAGCATCCTCCACAAAACCGCACTTGCAATAAGCATTGATCAAGGCAGTACCAACAACCACATTCATATCCCATCCAGCAACCACAGCATGCCCATGGATAACTCTACATTGCTCAAGCAAAGCAAGCTCAGAAACCGCCTTCAAAGCCCCAGAAACGCTATGATAACTGGACCCAACACCATCGCCTATCATCTTCCCAAAATAGCTCAAAGCCACAAAAGGGTTGCCGTTTCGCGCAATCCCATTGACAATCGAACCGTAACTAGCTTTGTCTCTGTCAGCCATTTCATCAAACGCCTTTCGAGCATCATCAGTAGACCCAACCTTACAATAAAACGACACGAGCGCCGAGCCCGTGAAGGGATCAGAATTACAAGACAGCTTGTGGGCAAGCGAATGCAGCTGAAGGGCAAAGGGCAACGACGAAGGAAGGGAAGCACAAGTAGTCAACAGAGTGGCGAAAGTCCGACTGTTGGGAAGAGTAGATTCCCTGACCATGGAAACGAAGTGGTGGAAGGAAACGGCGGAGTGGGAAAAGGCGGAGATAAGCGTTGTCCATGAGACGACATTCCGGCGGGGGATGGAGTTAAACACCCGAAGGGAATAGTGGTTGAGATTGGATTTGGAGTAGAGTGCGAGGATGGAATTGAGCAAAAATACATTATGAGGTTTGAATCCTCGGAGGGCTCTTGCGTGTTGGATTCGGGGATCGCGCTCGTGCCGGAAAGTGGAGATGGATCCATCAGTCTTTATCGAGTCTAAAGACATAATCTAGTAGGTACTCAATTTAGTGACAGTACTGAAAAAATATGCAGCATCTCTCACAGATGAAGAATAAACGCAGTTGAAAATTGAAATAACGTTTGCCTGACTTGCCAACTTGATATGGTTGGGGATATTTTTGCATTAATTTATTTTTCTCAAATGTCCTAAACCTGCTTTATTTTTGTTTTCATTGTATTTAGCACCGGTATATGAAATCATTTTTCCAATCCCCGATTTGAACTACAGCCAAATGTAATATCAAAGTGGAATACTATCTAATCTTTGCCAAACACATTCATTCGGTCCTCACTAATCTAATTCCTCAAAACAATGCCATTTCTTGTGGTGTAAAATATTAGGAAGTTTGTGAGAATGAATAATGAACAAAAACTTTATCACAATTGGTTCATTTCTCGTCTATAAATCAATTGTGGATTGAAAAGGAAGTCCAATTTTGAAAGGCTTTCCCCATGGTTTAGTTTTAATGGATTTTGCAAGTAAAAGTTACAGAAGTACAACCGAATAAGATCATCCTCCATATCCAAAAGTACCAGTTCATATCATTTCTCACAGTAGTACATAAAACAAAACATCTAAACACCAATCATTCTCTTGAAATACTTGTGTAATCCTTTGAACCCCTAGAAGCTGGTTCAACTGTTTTCAACTCTCTCAAACATATTGTAACTAAGTCCTTCGGTGTAGCCAGAAAGGATGATCTAGGAGCTCTCGCTCCGATTAGGCTTCGAAGATACAAATGCATCCTGAGTTAAAAAAAACCGTTCGAATTCAGAAACAATCAATAGCCATGAAATGTAACAAAGCGAATTTGTAAAGCCCACCTGATCGGTTTCAAGGGAAGGAATCCAATCATTGGTGGCAGGATTGGTTTTGAACACCATCTCTTTATTCTGCAGGGCTTGATTTCCACCTGCCAACTTTAGATCATAATCATCGTTTCCAGCTGCCACCTTTATGAACCCACTCCCAGTCTGCCCAATTAAAGTACCCATTTCAGTTCATCATTCAATCGATCTATCAGGAAAGAAAAATTGCAAACCAAAGAGAAACAAATCGGAGTAAACCGTGTGGTGTTGTTTGTCAATAGAATCCAACTTCTTGTAATATTCCGTCTCCACGAATTCTTCTTGTACCTCCAGAACAGAGCCCGACAAAATTGTCTACAAGAAAACCAAAAAAAAAAAAAAAAACTCCAAAGGGGCCATTTCAGATGGATGATTAGACATTTAGACGAAACAAATTTAACCCATCAGATTAAAAGGAACCGTACATGAGATTGAGATTGAAGGGATTTAAGCTTATCGAGCTCGGGGACAGGGATGTCTGAATCAGGAGCGTAGGAAGTTGGTGGGGTAGTAGAATCGGACTCGCTCCGATTGGGTTTCGCAGGTCTTTTAGGAGCCAAGGAATCAAACTGGGCTCTGACTTGTTCAGTGATCATGATCTGCTGATCTTCATCGAGAACTTCGTCGCTCCGGCTAGGTTTGGTCACCGTCGGCTGTCCCACCACCATGATTTTAAAAATGTCAAAAACAGAGGAATAAGCTTTGTGAAATTAAATCATAAGATTAATGTTTATCCCTTTATGGACCATAATCATATATGTCCAATTAAGCATTTTACGATATATTGATTGTTGTCTGTTGACCTTTTTGACAGGAAATCTGGGTCCATCTCGGAAGGTTTTTGCAAAACCATGGGCTGGGAGCCTGGGACATTCTACACATCTAGTTTACACTGTACAGTGATTGGGTGATTTTAAATTGTTCAGTTTCACGGTGTAGTAGTTAAACTTTGTTTTCGTTGAACAAGATCTCCATCGCAATCGTGATTAATCGCTTCATTGAGTCGCAAAAAAAAATAATAATAATAATTTGTTCTATATATATCTACAAATTTTTTTCACTCAATCACAAATGCTTTAGTTTAGATTTCTTTTTTTTTTTTTTTTCGGGTGCAAAAGAAAAGAATTTGATGCCGATGCCTAAAATATTTGATATTGCAATTCATTAGCATTATGCCATTATCTGCACCCATCACATTGAGGGCCTAAACTAGGCTGTATCGCTGTACACAAATAGTAGGCGTGAAGGAATGATATCCCCCTAATGAACACGAGTTGCCAAGATCTCGCAATCAGGAACTTAATTTGACCAATATATATCTGTTGATACTCATTTTATCGCCAATCCCTTTTACCATATTAAAGCAGAATACAGAATCTTGATGCGGCAACTTCTTATTAAAACTTTTTGGCTCCAAATACATCATATTACATTGACCATTCTGCCACGTGTCATCCCCTTTTTAAAAGAAAAAAAAAATCTTATCCCGAGAAATAAAGCTACTTTACAAAAATAACTACACAATTTTAACTTCTAACATTTATCATTTATCAATCAAATTAAAATATCATTTAAATTTGTCTATAAACTTATCCCCTTTATACCACATTCGTTTGTATGATTTCTACATCGTTGTACTTTTTAATATTTTTTTGCTTTGGCAGATGATTTTTTATTTTTATTTTTATTTTTGACTAAAAAAAGGAAAAAAAAAACCAAATGTGTAGCTATTTTATTTTTTCCAAATCAAGAATTTATTTATCTATTAACACAAATTTAAAGTAGAGGGTCGCCCGGGCATCTGCATGGCCAAACATCTAGTTGATTTTAAAGTGAAACACAAATGGACTTATATGAGTCTTCAACATCATACATTCTGCCAAAATGTATAAAAGAGAAAACGAATTAATTCAATTTAACTTTTAATTTAATATTTGTCACCTATCCGCAAAATATTTTAATATAATTTTTGACAGGCTCTAATCTTTGTTTATATATATATATATATTTATAAAAGAATTAAAATCGAAGGAAACTAAGACAAGTGGCTCAAAATATATAGTGTACCAAACCAGCACATACAATCAATATTCTCAAGCAGAAACCAACAAGAACCAAGAAGAATATCCATAAAATTAAGCACATACATAGAGAGAGCGGCAAGTAATCATTTTCTACACTAGTGAATCATATTTGATGAGAACGTTCAAAATTTATTTTGGTTATTTTTATTTTTTTTTAAGTACATGAAGGAAAACGTCTTCAACTAATTATACAAGAGAAATAACTCATGGACTCATTTCTAAGGTAAAAATGATCGGAAGATTTTTGTCCCTCCATAAAGTCGTATATGAGAATGATGAAATAAGTTTCATTTCTTACTTTAGTAAGGAATTCTAGGAAGCTCAAGCATCGGCTACGATGTAATCTCCAGTTCATAAAGCACATCCTATCGCAGCATATGGCATACCTGTTGATCCAAAAATCACAACCAAATAAGAACTAATCATGTAAAAACTCTTTAAAATAATGGAAATGAAACTATAATCAAGGACAGAATTTCACCAGTTTAGAGGTGGCAATAATGGTGATTCCGATGTAGGAAAATGAGAACTTACAGCATATGTATACAAGCAAAAACCTAAAGTTGCTGAGAGAATTTATTGATAAAGTCAGATGGAATTAAATTGGGTGGAAATTTGGTTACAGGTGAAGCTAATTTATTGATAAATTAAATTACTCAAGAGTACTAGATCCTATCATAAATTCAGCTCGTGCCTCTGTAAAACTTGGTTGCTCCTATGAAATTTGGGGCTGAAAATGAAATCCCCACAAAGGGTTTTGTTTTTGGGCCTATCTGATGGGCTAAATAAATGGGCTACAGACAAGGGACCATATTTCAAATTTCACATTTTCTGATTTATATATATATATTTTTCCGGTTACAAAGAAAGGAGACTAACACCTATACTACCACACGCCGAGGGTATGAAATCCCCGTTACATCATATTCCAACCATGGTTTAACTTTCGATGGCGGACAATCAAAACGTTGTAAGCCTCCCGGACCTTGAGCAGTTAAAGAAGCCATGTAATCTACCACGAAATTAGCTTTCTAGTATATATGATCAAACTCCACAATCCAATGTCACTTCACAAGTTCCCGAATGTCATTAATTAAACCAGCATTCACCCCAAAAATCTCATCCTCACCTTGTACCATCACTAACACACTGTTATTATGGACTTCGACCGTACCTTTCTACTGCCGATTTTTCATGCTAACATCAAGCCTTGAAAGAGGCCCCATTCTAACATTGTATATTCTAACATTGTGTAATCTCATGAAAAGGCGCCCAAAAAAAAAAAAGGAAAAAAATGAAAATCTTGCAAGTATTTGGAAAAACAGCCATTTATTCCCTCCTCCGAAAAACTGATCCATATGGATCATAGGTGAGTCAGACAAGCACATAAAATAGATTGACAAGGACTCAGTTTCTCCAAGTAATGACTGAAATCATAAATAGATTACAAAAGAAACACAAATACTCTCTCCGTCTCAAAATTATTGTCCAGTTTGAGATTTCACTTTTAGTTCATTTTGTACTAAAAATAAAAACTCAAACTGAACAATAATTATGGGACGAAAGGAGTATTTGTTTTGGGAGGGATCATTTTGATCGTTTGTGAGTCTCTTACACATTGAGTTAGATAAATAATTGATCCATGTGTCTCATATCAATACAATACCAACAATCTTATACTTATAGTCCAAGAGTACTGATTGTTCGAATTTCGACCGAGTAAAATGTCAATATAGGACAAATAAATGAACATAATAAACAAACAAATGTAAGTTGCAACTTACAAGAGATTGAAGGTCACATCCTCTAGTTGAAGAGTCTATGTCTACAAGTAGCAGCCCGTGACTCGGGTCAATCACAATGTGCACTAAAAAAGAAAAAAAGTAGGAGTAGAATGATTCCATTTCTCCACCTACTGCCTTCTCCACCATAGTAACGTAGTATATTTATAACTTGCAGATACCAAAACTGAGTCCAACCGGTTAGAACTTTCATAAAACATAGTCAGAATTTTGAATAAAGCGTGATAGGCTAATATAAACCTTTCAGAAAACTGCCAGCTGCAGGACGATCCAATGATTGCGATAGAGTAATTGTTACCCAAAAAAACTATAATAAAATAAAACCCATGAATTTCAGGTACTATCGTTCATTAATTAAAAAAATATTTTAAAAATTAAGTGTGCCCTAACCGTGGAAGCAAAAAAGATTAGCGTAATAGTTGCATAATAACGACGGTTTATGTGAAAGGCACAGATGATCTTCGGATTAGTTAACATGTACTCCCTCCGTCCCATAATTATTGTCCAATTTTTATTTTTAATTCAAATTATATTAAAAGTGAAATCTCAAAGTGGACAATAATTTTGGGACAAAGGGAGTAATTCTAAACACGGAATACTTAGTTTATATGAAAGGAGAAACTCGTCAATTGTTATTCGTACATGTGTCGAATTCCAATTGGCGGAAACAGCCGAAGTCAACCCTCAGTCAAACATCATCCGTGTTGCTTATTTACAGTATTGCTCCGACTAATCTTCTTGTCTTCTTTTCCTTGCAAATTCCACACCCAACGACCATGATTATTATTATTATTAATCAATAAAGTTTTTTCGTCTCCCCTTTTTCAGCTCAGGGGATAAGAAGCTTTTTTGATTAATCATTCTGTCCACCAAGAAATCCATGGGGAAGAATCATCATCATTTCCTCTGTTCTTTATTCCTTTGCTTGTTCTTCCCCTGCTTCAACGTTCAAGCCCAGAACTCAGACTACAGAGTACCCGATCAGTACTTCATCAACTGTGGCTCGGCCGGAAGCACGACGGTCAATGGCCGGAACTTCGTCGGCGACGTCAACCCGAATTCCTTCACCTTATCCGCACCTCAATCCGCCGTAGCCACTAACCCATCAACGAACTCATCAGCAACTCTTTACGGAACCGCAAGAATTTTCAAACAGACATCCTGGTACGACTTAGACATAGTCAACAACGGCACCTATTTGGTACGCTTCCATTTCTCTCCTTTCATTTCTCAAGACGGTGTTGATCTCAGCACCGCTAGATTCAACGTCTCCGCTTCCAATTTCTACCTTCTGTCCGAATTCCATGTTCAAAACAGTACCAACAACAACGCTTCTAGTAACTCGCCTTTGATTAAGGATTTTTTCATGAATTTAAATGCCGGGAAGTTCCAGATTAAATTCATTCCTTCCGGGTCATCATCGCTGGCTTTTGTCAACGCAATTGAAGCATTCCTTGCTCCTGATGGCTTCATTAGTAATTCTACCCCTCCTGTAGTTGTTATGGGGTCTAGTAACAGTGTCTATGATGGGTTAATCTCTAATGCTTTGCAAGTAATTCATAGGATTAACGTTGGGGGATCTCTAGTAACTCCTGGTGTTGACACATTGGGGAGAACTTGGGTTCCTGATGATGATTACATGTTCTTCCAAAATGCCACCGTTAAAACCCCGTTCCGAAATGCACCGCCTCAATATGGCCCGGGTTCAGCTACAAGATTTGATGCTCCTGATCCTGTGTATAATTCAGCCAAAGTGCTCAACGTTAATAGTAGTGTATTACAAAATATTAATGCTACTTGGAGTTTCGCTGTGAATCGGAATTCCAGGTTTCTAGTCCGTGCGCACTTCTGTGACATCCTTGGTGGCGTTTCATCAGATATTTTGAAGTTTAATCTCTTCATCCAAAACTTCCTCCAAATGGTTGATGCACACTATCAGAATCGTGATTTGGCCGTTCCTTTCTACTTCGACTTCGCGGTAGATTCGGGTTCCTCTGGTTTGATGAACGTTAGTATGGGCGCTAGGCAAGATTCAGATACGAAAACGGCTTTTTTAAATGGTCTAGAGATTATGGAACTGATTAGCAGCTCTGGTTCCATTTCAGTGCTGAATAGTAAATCGTCCAAGACTAATTTGGGCGTAATTGTGGGCTCAGTTGTTGGAGGGGTGGTTCTAATCATTGTTTCGGCGGTATGTTTGTGGTTTTATTTGATCAGGAAGAAAGCAAAGCCAGTTGACACTGTTGATGAGTGGGAACTACCGGATATGAACAGGGGAACTTCATATAGCAGGAGCACTGACAGAAATACCAGTGGCTCTCCTCTTCCGGATCTAAATCTCGGCCTGAAGATAGCTTTGGGTGAAGTTCTTTTTGCCACAAAGAATTTCGATGAAGCTTTGGTTATTGGTGAAGGTGGTTTTGGCAAAGTCTACAGAGGAATTCTTAGGGATGGAACTAAAGTGGCTGTCAAAAGAAGTGAACCAGGACGAACCCAGGGATTCTCCGAGTTTCAAACTGAGATAATGGTCTTATCGAAAATCCGGCACCGGCATTTGGTCTCCTTGATCGGGTACTGTGATGATAGATCAGAGATGGTTCTTGTGTATGAGTTCATGGAGAAAGGGACACTGAAAGATCATCTGTACAGCTCTAAGGGAGATCCCGAGAAACCAACCTCTGAACCGAAGTTATCTTGGGAGAAAAGGCTTCAGCTGTGTATTGATGCAGCCAAAGGGCTGCACTATCTTCACACTGGTCTAGGTGGAGCAATCATACACAGGGATGTCAAGTCCACAAACATTCTGTTAGATGAGCATTTCGTGGCGAAAGTTGCCGATTTTGGTATTTCAAGGTTAGGAGAACTTGATCAAACCCATGTTAGTACTGAAGTTAAAGGCAGCTTTGGTTATCTTGATCCAGAATACTTCACATGCCTATTGTTAACTCTGAAATCTGATGTCTACTCATTTGGTGTTGTCCTGCTTGAAGTGTTGTGTGCAAGACAAGCACTTGATAATACGCTTCCGAAGGAGCAAATAAACCTGGCAGAATGGGGAATGTCTCATATAATGAAAGGGGAACTTGAAAAGATCATTGAACCTTCCCTAAAGGGCAAAATCAGCCCTGATTCACTAAGGAGATTTGGGCAGATTGTGCAGAAATGTTTGCAGGAGCGCGGCACCGACAGGCCTAATATGGTCGATGTGCTATGGGAACTGGAGTATGCATTACAGCTGCAACAGACTGCATTGCCGTGGCAACCAAATGAAAGCAGTGATTCCGAAGTTTCATACAATCTGCCGATGCCTTTGCTTGGAAGATTCCCATCTTTCAGCGCTGCAATAAGTGAATATGAAATGGAGGACTCAGATGTTCTTAGGAACAGGAGCAGTAATCACACGGATGCCAGTGCAGTATTCTCTCAGATTATAATGCAGGAGCCTAGGTGATCCTCATTTCCAGAAATGTATTCCTTCTAGCTTTGCAGGAATTTTCATTTATGTATTATTTGGCAACATCTGTTCCAAACCTTGGTTTGATTGTGTTCATTACCAAAACTTGCATTTTTATATATTAGGACTGAAACAGTTAGGGCTAGAAGTAAGAGGAAGATTACAAACAAATCTGTAGATAACAAACAAACACTTTGATTCGAATATGACTTTAATTCATTCCCGGGTATGGACCAATATGCAACAGTGATTTAAATTTAAAATAGTTGTTGGGAGAATCTTTAAGATATATGAAAGGAATTTTGATGCAAAGACATGTGTCAATTTTAAAATAATTGATGTTTAGAGATTTCGCAGTAAAATTTATAAGGTAGTCCGGTCAATAAATATTTACATTTATCCCAATTAACTTTTTCTTTAATCTTTACTAATTATTTCTCTTATTTACTTTTTAATGTGACAATGATTAAAAAAAATTATTGCACAGTAAAAAAAATTTAATGTAACAATGATAAAAAAATTATTGTACAGTAAAAAAATATCTCCGGCCGTCAAGATGTTAAGTGGTAACCTCGTCCCCGTCAAGACAGGACAAAATCGGCCGCCGTATAAAATATTTCCGGCGCTATTGTCCCCGTCGGCCGTTGCTCCTGATCCATCTAATGCTTTGATCTTTAAATTTCCCATGGTACATCAGATTTTCTGCCGCCTTCATACTGCATCACTCAAATTTCATCCAGAAATATGTTGAAGGCCATTGATTCGATGCGATTCCCGATTCACACATATATGGACTGACGACCGCCTTCATAATGCACCAGCCCTTTCATATCTTTAGTTTCTGTTTCACTGAATTTTGTTTAACCATTAACTAACTGCATTCGGAAAAAATTGACAGGAGATTGTTATACTAATCTTGAACTTGGCCAATGGAGCATAAACTGAACTATGTGTCAATAATTTCTCCAATTTTCACATTGCATACGGGATAATTAAAATGTGTTATATCTAATGTTTAGTACTCTACACGGAGCTTCTCTTGCAAATATAACAATTAGTTGAAATTTATGAATGATCCACATGATTGATTAATGTCAGTTTTGTTGCATAATTTTGTTTTAGATTTTTTTGGGGTTAGATTTACAGATTCAATCGTTGTTTATTTTTGTAGACCATAAACCACGAGGGAAGTATTGGTCGCAAAGCTAGCAGCAACATCAAATATGGTGTTATAGGTAGTCTCATGAGTGAAGACATTTATTGCTACTCTTGCAGCATAGATTGTATGTCGTGAAGATGAAGGTTGATGGTGACTGAGAGGCTGGAAATTTACAAATTCAGAAGGTTGGTTTTGGTTCGCCGAATCAACTAAAGGACATGGACTCTGAATGAGGGAAGCAAAGAACACGAGGGATTTGGTTAGCTCGAGATCAAGAAAGAAAAGGGATGGTGATGGAGGTAAAAATATCACGGATTCTAGGAGTCCATATCCTTTATATTATTAC
Organism: Oldenlandia corymbosa var. corymbosa; assembly: GCA_949775105.1. Taxonomy (NCBI): domain Eukaryota; kingdom Viridiplantae; phylum Streptophyta; class Magnoliopsida; order Gentianales; family Rubiaceae; genus Oldenlandia; species Oldenlandia corymbosa. The sequence goes on along the minus strand of OX459123.1, from coordinate 21,820,296 downwards.
TAGATGCTTGGCCCAGACAGATGCCCGGGCGCCCCTCTATTATAATTTTGTGTTAATAAATAAATGAATTCTTGATTTGAAAAAAATAAAATAGTTACACATTTAGTTTTTTTCCTTTTCTTAGCCAAAAATAAAAATAAAAATAAAAAATCATCTACCAAAGGGAAAAAAAAATATTGAAAAGTACAACGATACAGAAATCATACAAAAAAATGTGGAGTAATAAAGAGGATAAGTTTATGGGTAAATTTAAATACTATTTTAATTTGATTGATAAATGATAAATGTTAGGAGTTAAAATTGTGTAGCTGTTTTTGTAAAATAGTTTTTGTTTTTCCGGATAAGAATTTTTTTTCTTTTAAAAACGGATGACTCGTGGCAGAATGGTTAATGCAATATGGTGCATTTGGAGCCAAAAATTTTTAATAAGAAGTTGCCACATCAACATCTTGTATTCTGCTTTAATAGGGTAAAAGGGATTACATGGTTAATATATTATTACATTTACTTTGCACTTTTAAACAAATAGTATATTTTTTTTACTTATTATTTTTACTATTTCATCTTTAATATTTTTCTTACCCGCGGTAATAAGAAAATATCGGGACAGTAATATGGACGGTGCTCGTCCAATTTCAATCCGGCAACCATGTCTGTTGGCCGATGTCGCAACAAAATAAAAAACGTTGACAAGCTGTCTTTAGCAGCAATGGTACCCGGTTACAAGTCAATGATGCAGGAGGGAACGAGTTATTCAATCTACTATTATATCTAGTACAAATATCGATCGCAATTGTTTCATTCCGCGTATGGATATTAGTCCGACTGACGAGAGGATGTCAGTTAAATTAAGACGGAGGCAATTCCTGATTGTAGCATGTTTTGCTATGACGATCAATAAGAGTCAAAGACAATTGTTATTTCATGTTGGATTATTTCTCCGTCGTCCAGTTTTTACCCGTGGACAACTTTACGTTGCTTTCTCCAGAGTAACGTCCAGGAAAGGTTTGAAGATAATTATTTGCAATAAGAAAGGAAAATTATGCAGCTCAACAACAAATGTTGTTTACAAAGAAGCTCTTGAGAATGTATGATGCGGTCATTATTTTTTTTTCTTCAATTTTATCTCCTTTGTTGTAGTGACAATTTTTGTTCAGCTTAATATATCTGTTCATTGAAATATATTCAAAGAATAAATCTGTATCAACCGTGTAACACACGAGTACAATACTAGTAATATTTTGAGAAGGACTTATTCGATTTGAATCTAAATTAGTTATGGCATTAATGTATTTTTAATCTTTTATTTTGATATTAGCAATACTTTTACACTTTTGTCCAAACTAAATATTTCAAACTGCATCTCTTTTCTTGGAAATGCTTCTGGAATATTATTTTCATTTATAGATGTGCCTACCTTTGAATATAAAGGACCAAAAACGAGTTTTATTAGCTTGAATTTAATTCCATTTCGATGACGACATAAATCTTCTTTTGTATCCCTTTCAATACTAAGAAAAAGTTTGCATTCAAATTAACACCAAAAAAAAATGAATTGTAAAGCTAATTGTGAAATATATTGATAAAAAAAAAAAGAAAAAGAAAGAAGAATATACTTGTGTTACAGTCATTATAATTCGACAGTGTTACTAGTACACATAAAATGTTTGTATTAATTTTTTTTTTTTTTGGTCAGATTCTAGCAAAATCATAAATCATAAAAAATAGAATCAGAATGTATAATGTAGACGATGTTTTGGAGACGAGTGGAGTAATTAGTTTTGAAATAAGATTAAACTCAAACCCAAGAGTTTTTTGTTATTTATATTTCATTGATTATCCTTTTTACCCTATTAAAGCAGAAGATATGAAGCTTATGTGGCAACTACGTATGCATCCATTTTGGCTCCAATACACCATATTTCAGATTTCAGAAATCTTTTTGCCACGTGTAAGTCTCTTTTAATTAGAAGCTATATAATTTTTTTAAAAAATAAAACACATGTTTTACTACAAATAAGGATTAGTTACATTTCAAACGAATGGATATATTAATTCAAATTCAAATGTCCAATCGTATAGTTTTGCAGGCTTAATATAAACAAAAAATAAAAATACCTAAATCCAGCAATTAAGAATAATGACTTATAAACTAATTATTTATTATTCCCTTATAACTTCAGATTTATATGTATATTTTTTTAAGTCCCAAACCATAGCATAAATGATATATACGTCAAATTAATTCCTCAAAAAATAGTAATTCAATTAGATTTTAATAAAATAATAATTTAGAGGAGGCGCCCGGGCATTTGTCCGGGCCAAGCATCTAGTTTTTAAGTTAAAAGAAAGTCAAGCTGATCAGGAAAGCAATAGAAACAGAGCTACTGCGACTTATGTGAAAAGCAGAGATGGTCGCAAAATTCGAACTAACAAAGGACTAGGCTTTCACGATTAAAAAAAAAAAAAAGTTGTTAGTCTAATGCATCATATTACCGGAAGTTCTTCAGAGGTTAGTGATTTGATAAATTCATTTTAAAACAGGAAGTTCTTTGATTGACGTGTCAAGTCCTGATTGGCTGAACACCCAGTCCCAGTGTCAACCCTCAGTCAACCGCCATCCATGTTCCTTTCAAGTACTATTTACACTCTATTTAATGTTCAGACAAACCTATTAATGTCTTCTTCTCTTTCAAATTCCACAGCCAACGAACGACAATGATTAATCAATCAAGTTCTTCGTCTTCCACTTTTTCTGCTCAGTGTGGATAAGAAGCTTTCTGCGTAAAAATCATTCTCTCCACCAAAAAATTCCATGGGGAAGAATACTCATTTTTCCAGCTTTTTATTCTTTTTCTTGTTTCTCCCCTGCTTTCACGTTCAAGCCCAGACGTCAACTTACTCTGTACCTGATCACTACTTCATCAACTGTGGCTCGACCGGAATCACGACGGTCAACCGCCGGAACTTCGTCGGCGACGTCAACCCCAAATCTTTCACCTTGTCCGCACCTCATTCCACTGTAGCCATAAACCCATCAACGAACTCATCGGGAACACTTTATGGAACTGCAAGAATTTTCAGACATCCATCCTGGTACGAATTCAAAAACATAACCCCGAACAGCACCTACTTGGTACGCTTCCATTTCTCTGCTTTCAATTCTCAAGATGGTGTTGATCTTCACACTGCTAGATTCAGCGTCTCTGCTTCCAATTTCAATCTTTTGTCCGACTTCCAACTTCGAAACAGCACCAACAACGCTTCTATTAACTCACCATTGATTAAAGAATTCCTCATGAATTTAAATGCTGACAAGTTTCAGATTAGATTCACTCCTTCCGGCTCATCATCCCTGGCTTTTATCAGTGCAATCGAAGCATTCCTGGCTCCTGATGGATTGATTAAGAATTCTTCCCGTTCTGTAGTTCTTATGGGGTCTAGTAACAGTGTCTATGATGGTTTAATCTCTAATGCTCTGCAAGTAATTCATAGGATTAACGTTGGGGGACATCTAGTAACACCTGATAATGACACAGTGCTGAGAACTTGGGTTCCTGATGATGATTATATGTACGTCCGAAATGCCGCCGTTAAAGCGCCGTTCCGAAACGCAGGACCCCAGTATGAACTGGGTTCAGTCACAAGATTTGATGCTCCTGATCCTGTGTATAATTCAGCCAAAGTGCTCAACGTTAATGGTAGTGTATTACAAAATATTAATGCCACTTGGTGTTTCGTTGTGAATCGGAATTCCAGGTTTCTAGTCCGGGCGCACTTCTGTGACGTCCTTGGTGTCGGCGTTTCATCAAATATTTTGAAGTTTAATCTCTTCATCCAAAACTTCGTCCAGTTGATTGATCCGCACGGTTTGTTTACTGATACGGCCGTTCCCTTCTACATCGATTTCGTAGTTAATTCGGATACCTCTGGTTTGATGAACATTAGTATTGGCCCTAGGCCAGATTCTTCAGATAATAAAACTGCTTTCCTTAATGGTCTAGAGATTATGGAACTGATTAGCAGCAGCTCAGGTTCCATTTCAAAGACAAATTTGGCAGTAATTGTGGGTTCAGTCGTTGGAGGCGGCGTTCTAATGATTGTTTCCGCGGTTTTGTTGTGGTTTTATTTGATGAGTAGGAAAGCAAATCCAGTTGACTCCCTTGATGAGTGTGGACTTCTGAAAATGAACAGGGGAACTTTAAGTAAGAGGAGCACTGAAAGAAATGCCAGTGGATCCCCTCTTATGGATTTAAATCTCGGACTGAAGGTATCTCTGAGAGAAGTTCTTTATGCCACAAGGAATTTCGACGAAGAATTGGTTATTGGAAAAGGTGGTTTTGGCAAAGTCTATAGAGGAATTCTCAGGGATGGAACTAAAGTGGCTGTCAAAAGAAGTGAACCAGGACGAATCCAGGGATTCTCCGAGTTTCAAACTGAGATAATGGTCTTATCGAAAATCCGGCACCGACATCTAGTTTCCTTGATCGGGTACTGTGATGATAGATCGGAGATGGTACTTGTGTACGAGTTCATGGAGAATGGGACACTGAAAGATCATATTTACAGTTCAAAGGGAGAGGCCGAAAAACGAACTCCTGAATCGAGGTTATCCTGGGAGAAAAGGCTTCAGCTATGCATCGATGCAGCAAAAGGGCTGCACTATCTTCACACTGGTATAGGTGGAGCAATCATACACAGGGATGTAAAGTCAACAAACATTCTGTTAGATGAGCATTTCGTGGCAAAAGTTGCCGATTTCGGTATCTCAAGGTTAGGCGAACTTGATCAAACTCATTTCAGTACTGAAGTTAAAGGCAGCTTTGGTTATTTTGATCCAGAATACTTCACATGCCTTGTATTAACTGAGAAATCCGATGTTTTCTCTTTTGGGGTCGTCCTCCTTGAAGTGTTATGTGCAAGACAAGCAGTTGACAATACGCTTCCAGATGAGCAAATAAACCTTGCAGAATGGGGAAAGTGTAGTTTAATGAAAGGGGAACTTGAAAAGATCATTGACCCTTTCTTAAAGGGAAAAATCAGCCCTGATTCCCTAAGAAGGTTTGGGCGGATTGTGCAGAAATGTTTGCAGGATCGGGGCGCCGACCGGCCTAATATGGTTGATGTGCTGTTCCAACTGGAATACGCATTGAAGCTGCAACAGACTGCGTTGCCATGGCAACCAAATGAAAGCAGCAATTCCGAAGTTTCGTTTAATCTGCCAATGCCTTTGATTGGGAAATTGCCTTCTTTCAGCGCTGCAATAAGTGAATATGAAATGGAGGATTCAGATGCTCTTTTGAACGGGAGCAATAATCACACGGGAGCAATAATCACAATGCAGGAGCCTAGATGATCCTCATTTTGCAGACATTTTGTACACCTTCTAGCTTTGCAGGATTTGTCATTTATGCATTTTTGCTACTTTTGTAAATGTGGGTCAGTAGACGAATAACAACCATTTATCTTATTCCGAAACTTGGCCTGATCGTTCATGACAAAAAGTTTGCGTTCTCCTCGTGTTCGAGGATCGAGGAATATTCTTATGATATGCAACTGAAACAAGTTCTTGCTAATGGTAAAAAAGGGGGTTTAAATGTAGGGTTGTTCTTATTTTACCGGAAGGGTTTGAATTAGCTCATTCTGATCGTATTTCTCCCGAGATTAAAGAAAGGACAGGCAATTTGTCTTTTTAGAGCTATTGCCCCAATAAAAAAATATTCTTGTGATAGGACCCGTACCCCGTCAGAAATATAGTAAAATCACCTATCCTATACTTTACCTGGATCCTGCTACGAAGAAAGATATTTACTTCTTAAAGTATCCTGTATACGTGGGCGGGAACCGAGGAAGGGGTCAGATTTATCCTGACGGAAGTAAGAGTAACAATACAGTTTATAATGCTACAACAGCAGGTATAGTAAGCAAAATCTTACGAAAAGAAAAAGAGGGATATGAAATAACCATAACAGATACGGGTGGACAAGAAGTGGTTGATGTTATCCCCCCCTGGACCAGAACTTCTTGTTTCAGAGGGCGAATCCATCAAATTTGATCAACCATTAACGAGTAATCCTAATGTTGGAGTGTTTGGTCAAGGAGATGCAGAAATAGTACTTCAAGACCCATTGCGCCTCCAAGGCCTTTTGGTCTTCTTGGCATCTATTATTTTGGCACAAATCTTTTTGGTTCTTAAAAAGAAACAGTTCGAGAAGGTTCAATTAGCTTAAATGAATTTCTAGATTTGCGGTTGCGGATTTATTGACTTTTTACTTTTTTCCTACTCGACTGGGACTTTTGTGTCCAACCATAATCTAGAGATTTTGATATATAAATTTTAAAGAAGGCTATTGGGTTGGGCTTTCTCTTTCTTAGCTTTTGTTATGCAAAATGGTGTGGTTTAGTTATATTAGTAATGTTATTTTTCAATATCATAAAATTGATCAATAATTTGATTTTTGATTCACAATCTAATCCAATTGGATTAAATACTAGGCAGACGTAATTGGTTATGTTATATAGAAAGAACGGATAAATGCGGGAAACGTATAATGCTAGGAGAGAGTATTCGTCTTCCGAGTAGTCTCCGACACAAGAAAGGGAATTTTCGAAACTCTTTCTTGTGCCAAAAGAGTAATGATTCTTAATCATGTTCTTCAATGATTCCTAGTCTTGTTTTTGAATTTTTACAATGTATCAGAAAATTTTTTCGAGTTATTATGAGAAAATATAAGAATAAGATAAGAGGTGGTGGGCAAATAAAAGAAGTATGATTCTTAGGAACTCAACGGGTCTGTCCCCCTCAAATCAGACAAAGAAAGAGGGGAATTCCGCCGAGTTCTTACGCTTTCATGTCACGAACTCAACTCATTTGATTACTATAGGGATGAACCCAATCCGGAATATGAACCATAAAAGAAAACACCTATTAACCCGATCACAAGAATACCGGTTACACTATATATTATCCAAAGAGGAATTCTTCCAGTAGTATCGGCTATTTATCCCACTTCACTCCGTATTTCATCAAGTGTTCGTGCTAGAGAGACGTAAACAGTCGTGGGTAATTATGGATGAGATCCTTCCGAAATCGCTAAGAGAATACCTAGAATTCTTATTGGATTCTCTTTCGTTTTCTTAATTGAAGAAATAATTGGAAAATAAAACCGCAAGTACAAAAATGAGTAATAACCCCAATATAGACTAGTACGATTCAATTCAACATTTTGTTCGTTCGGGTTTGATTGTGTCATAGTTAAGTTATAAAATTCGGATATAGGTTTATCGTTGGATGAACTGCATTGCTGATATGGATCCCAAACAAAAAGACGGTAGGGACCGCCAGTCCGTGAATAGCCAACTATCGTACTATAAAAATTGGATATGTTCGATCTATAGTCATTAGGCCCTCCTAAAAAGATTTACTAAATTTATCAAGTTGTTCCAAAGAATCAAAATGACCAGTTATTAATGGAATTCCATGTCAATTTTCTGTAAAATACTCGTTTGGCCTAGGGCTTCCAAACACATCATAAGCTAAATCGGTGCTGACGAATAGCCAACCCGCAATGAAAAGGGAATGTATAGTAATGCTATGAATGACCCAATATCGAATACTGGTAATAATATCCGCAAAGGAACGTTCTCATGTGCTTCCAGACATGTTGAGCTCCACATATTCTTGTACAGTCAAATGGGATTGATATTGATTCCGTAAAAAATGAGATCAGTAAATGTTAATTACTGAAATTTCATTTTAGTGAGATCGTCAATATTGTACCGACGACGTCTTTAGAGTATACTGAATCAATATAATTATCTTTCTTCTGACACGACAACGTAATTTTTTTTAATCAGGAAGTGTTAAATAATTTCTTTTTTGCTTTACTTTTATTTATTGATGTAGACATTTTTTCCAATGCAAGAGATTATTATATTCTTACCCTACTTTATTCTATTTATTTATTATATTCCCAAATAGGCCTTTAATTTTTGTTCTAAATTTTTTGTTATTTAAAAAAAAAAGGTGTGATGTAGTCTTGTATTTGACGAGGATCCGAGCATTTATCTTCGAGCATCGGTCTTTCAAATAGTAAATGAAAAATATCAAATTATAAACCTATAAAAGCTATATTATATGATTGTCTAGTAAATTTCTTTTTCCTCAGTTGTTCAAAATATTATCTGAATGAACCTATTGCTGGATTTAATGAGTTAAACCTAAAGTAAAGTAAAAATTTTTAGTTTTTTTTTCTTATTTTTAAGTTTACTCTCGGCTCTAAAATCAACAATAGAAGAAATGATCAAAATCGAAACTAGGCCATACTTACTAATTTTAAAAGAGTTTCGTTGTTGAATGAAGTTATACGACCCATCTCGTATGATTAGTTTATCAAAAAGTTATTCAATGAATTGGTTGATTAAAATTCCAGATGGGTAAATGTTACAGATGCTGCATTTTTTTCATTTTATTTTTATTTACTTCTTACTTTCGCTTTCTTCGTGCCGTCTATAATGATAGATGAATAACAAACCTTCAATTGAACTTATTCTTTCAATTGGTATTTGAGAGTATCCTCCTAGTTTGGACAAATTGAAACTTAGGTAAGTGCTTTCTAAACATATGTACAAAAAAACTTATTTAATTTAGCTCTTTAATGCTTACTATAACTAGTTATTTTGGCTTTCTACTAGCAGTTTTAATTATGTCATCAGTTCTATTTATTGGGTTGAGTAAAATACGGCTTATCTAGTTTTAAAATTACTATTTGAACTCAGCAATTCATAAAACAAAATCTTTATGTGATATTTTGCTTATTCGATAATTACATATTGTCCTAATTATAAATTGGCGGTCATTGAGATTCATATAAATTCTTATTAATATTTAGGTATAGATATTCTTTTTTTTTTCTTTCAAACAAATAGAAATGATTGAAGTTTTTCTATTTGGAATCGTGTTAGGTCTAATTCATATTACTTTGGCTGGATTATTTGTAACTGCATATTTACAATACAGACGTGGTGGTCAGTTAAACCTTTAATTATTTGATTAATTACTATCTCATTTTTTTTATTCACCTCCTCCTTTCTTTTTTTAATAGACAGGAGGTCAAAAATTACTATTGTTGTGCAAATTACTGAACTATATCTACTCAGTCTATCTAATTTTGACCCTGAGACTAAAGAATCACGCTCTACAGGATTTTAACCTACGGCATCGGGTTTTGGGGACCCGAGTTCTACCGAACTGAACTAAGAGCGCTTTCTTATCCGAATACACTAGAAGAAAGACTTTATGGATAGTATCATAAAAATGAAACATTATGTTTGATTTGAATTGATCCCAGGCGATCTCCCATTACTGCTACTTTGAGCAGTAATGATTAGGAATGACAGGATTTGAACCTGTGACATTTTGTACCCAAAACAAACGCGCTACCAAGCTGTGCCATATCCCTTTCATTGGTCTACAGTGTCATTGTATAAAATTACTATTTTTTTTCCACATGGTTATTTCGTCTCTTGATATACATAATTTACTCCCTTTTTAGTCTTTTTGGTCTCATTTTACTTTAGTATTATACTTGGCTTTTTCATAAATGTGTAGCAATATTGTTTTTGAGTTTTAAGATTTTATGAAAAAGCAAAATCTTATTTAACGAATCATTGCAGATGATCCTCATTTACAAGACATTCGTACCCCTTATAGCTTTGCAGGATTTCCCATTTATGCATTTTGCAACTTTTATAAATGTAGATGAATAAGAGCAATTTATCTTATTCCAAAAACTTGGCTTTGATCGTTCATGAGCCATGACAAACAATTTTCATTCACATTTTTTGTTGGACTAAAATAGTTTGGATAAAACAAATGAGTAGTAAATAAAGAAATATGTTGAATACTTTATAGATGTATAAAGTTTAAATTCGAGAGCCAACCAAATCAATATGCCAAGTAACTTTGTGACGATTGAGGGAATAAATTTATATACTTTCCGTCCCGAAATTATTATCCAGTTACGATTTTCATTTTTATGTTCAGATTATACTAAAAGTGAAAATTCAAATTGGACAATAACTTTAAGAAAAATGGAGTACTTATTTCCATATTCTTGTGTTACTTTATACATATTGTGTTACATTGTTTGTGATTTGATAGTGTTATTAAATGGTTTTTATTTTCCCCTTTCTTATAATATCTAATCAAACTTAGGATTTTGTACTGTTTCCGTCTCATAAAAATAATCCATAACTTGATTTTCAATGTTATGGATCAAAAGTAGTACTCCCTTTGTCCAAAAATTATTGTGCAGGGCTTGTTTGGTTGCTACAGATTCTGGGCCGGAAAGTAATATGATTCCTTGTTTTTAAATTCAAGTGTTTGTTTGGAATAGGAAAGTAATCATTTTCCTAATTTTTAAATTCCTTTGTTTGTTTTTTTTGAGAAATAAAATTTATTAATTTACTGGAAACCGTCTAGCAGCGATTGATAAGAAAAGATACAGCCAGAAAAACACAACTTACAATTGGCCATAATCATGGTGCCTTTGTTGTGTTTTATATAGATAAACCTATAAAGATCTACCCTATCAAGCAGTGGTTGTATCACGTGTCGAAACAAAGATACAACACTAAAAATCAGTTGAAACTCCCAAATCATAAATCTAACAACTAAATCTATGATGACTGAATCTTTTAAAGCCATACGAGCGAACTCCAACGAACCCGCCATCGTACCTGCAAACATCACCGACAAAAATGTCGCCATACCAACAAACATCACCAGGGAAGTCGCCTCCATACCAGCGAACATCCATAAGAAAGTCGCCGCCATGCCTAACTAGTAGAGGAGATTATAATCTCACTTATTGAAAATAAATTAAACAACAATAAAAAATGTAAGGATCGGGACAGAATTATCTCTCCCATCCTTCCATGGTGGAAAGATGGGGGAAAAGATGGAGTTTTTTTTTTGTTTTAGGGTTTTAGGGTTGGAGAAGGAGAGAAGGGCGACCGAGAGAATGAGATTATAAATCTCCTTTGTTTGTTTACTTTTGGGAAAGGAAAAAAATCCTAAAATCAAGGAAAATAAACATAACTTTTCTGGATTATGATTCCTCACCTTGGAGGTGGTATTGTGATTCCCAACTTTTAAGATTTTAATATTTACTCATTTTTTATTCTCCACAACCTTTTTTTTACCATCATTTTCATATCATTCACATTTTATTTATTTTTTCTTAATCTAATTTATTTATATATTTTTAAATTTTTTTTTACAATTTGATTAATGATCATTTTACATTATTATAATTGGCAAAATATTTGATTTGCTACAAAAAACTATACACTTTATCAAAATAATTTTTTAATCAATAAATAATGAGTTTTTAATTTACCAATAACCAATAATACAAAAGTAAAAATGTAAATCGTTCGAAAAAAAATTCAACATAAAATTAAAAGATAGGATTTGGATTATGTTAGGAGTAAAATGAGAAAAAGATTTTTTAAATACATCTTTAAGGGTATATCAAAATATTATATACATTATTTTTTAAAAAATACTATGATAGTTATAAAGTAGTTTTAAAGTGTGATAATAACATAGTGATTGTAAATAAATTTGGCACTCAAAAACTCATGTCTATTACTTACATTAAATAAAATTTGAATTTAATTAATCTAACTCAAAATTAAATCATCTTTGACGGATTAAAAATTTAAACATACAAACACATAGGTATACATATAGTCAACGTACTAGTAGATGACGTGAATAAGTTCTTGTTCATGTAGTTAGATTTTGAGCATATTTTCTCGAGATTTTGAATCGAATTCCATAAAGAATATTTTGGGGGGTTTATAGGCTATTTTTTTTCACATTCAAGCATATTTTCTAACATATAACCAAATAGAAGAAAGCATTTATATTCTTCAGAATTATATTCTAAAGAATCAAAAAGTAAAATAAAGTAATATTAATTTTCCTCAGAATTAAAATCTGAAAAATGTTAATTTTACTTTTCCCAACTTTTCAAGTAACTGGGCGGAGTACAACAATTGCAACAGAATTAGAGTGAGTTTATAATCCTTTAAGCTCCTTTATCCGACGAGAACTATAGAGCTTATATCATTTGAGCAAATCGTTTGAAAATAAAACACGCACGTGAAAGTGGGTTAACTCCTTCGTGCCAGATTTAAACGGAGTCTGAGACGTGGGAAACACTGTATAAAGCTCATTAATTGGGCATCACCCGCCACCACCTCCGCCGTCTCCGCCACCCGGAAGCTCAACCTCTTCTTGCCAGGTTTTGCCCTAACTCCTGGCGAAGAAGTGAAGTGAGCAACAATTAAACATATTATTCTGTTTTGCCGAGGCGAGAAAAATAGAGCCACAAAAAAAGCCCTATCAGTTATTTGATTCTTCAGCCAAGAAATAAATCTCGAAAGTGGGAAAGGGAAAGTCTCAGAAGAAGGGAATGGTAAGCTCGAAGGATGACTCCGCCAGCGACGGCGAGAACTCATCCGGAGAAGGTCCAGAGTCGGATTCCGCTCTGTTTTCTGAGGGCGAAAAGGTCCTCGCTTACCATGGCCCTAAAATTTACGAAGCTAAGGTATGCTCCAAAACCCTCACTCAAGCGATGGAATTATTCTTTTCGAGTTCATACGTTACACGCTATTTATCACAGTCCCTGATACAGTCTTATGAACCTCATTTATCCAATTTCCAAGTTGGTCGTAGTTTTGTTTATTGGATATTGAATCCCTCTTTTACCTATTTTTCCTCTCCTTATGTTGAATCCTACGCCTGTGATTCTTGAATCCATTGTATGTTGCTTCTTTATTGGGTTGTGTGCTAATAATCCATGTCTATGGTCTGTTTTTAAGGTTCAAAAGGCTGAAGTGCGAAAGAATGAATGGAGATACTTTGTGCATTACCTTGTAAGTTTTATTGATAACACTGTATTTCTATCTTTCCATGGATATCTTTTTGGATTCAGCATAATTTCCACCTATTTACCTTTCTTCGGAATATATTTGCATTTTTGTCTTTTCGGCATCTACTAATTTTTTGTTTCTTGTTTCTTCTGCAGGGCTGGAATAAGAAGTACGTTTGCTCTTGTTCTTTCTTTAGGAAAATTAAGTTAAAAATCTTTGTTGTAGCTCAGTGCTTTAAAATTGTTGAGCCAATAATTTATGAATTGCACATTCGGTTTCTGAATTTCTTGTTATCAGAGTTTCTGAATCATTTGGCCTTACCGTTTTTGCTGTTCTCTTTGCATTTATCGGCTTAATGTAAGACTTTTGTCGATTTGTGATTATTCATACTTATCGGTGATATATGTGCGCAATACTTTCTGTTTCTGGCTTAAAGAGCAATTGGGCACAAAACTTGTGAAACACACAATGGGTCGCTCAATTTCTGTTTATCTGATCCTCTGATTTACTGGCCTGTTTCCATTTAATGGGTTATTGTGTGTTATGTGGAAGTCCAATTTGCTATACTCATCAGCAAAAGTCATGAATTATTCTCTTTTCCATATGTGAGATTCTTTCTTTTCTTTTCTAAATTTTATTTTGGAACTAATGCAAAAAATAAAATATGCCTTTTGGTTTTGCCAATAGTTGGGATGAATGGGTAGATTCTGGGCGTCTTATGAAATACACCCAAGAGAATGTTCTGAAGAAGAAGGCCTTAGACAAGAAAAAAGGAACCGACAAGAATGCAAAATCAGGTCGTTCAACTCAGACAAAACCCAAAAGCTCAGCTGGTATGTTATTTTATATTTCCAGGTGACAAAATGACAAGGAAACTAGAATAAGAGAAGAACATGTATGCTTCTGTATTTTGTACTAGATTTGGTATGCAGTATTAAACAGTAATTGCACATGTATGATGTATTGATCAGAAGACAGAACTCACCTTTAATACAGGCACATGTTTTCATGATGTCCATTTGAGCTCATTTAGGAGCTTTGCTGAGGAGGCATAATTTTCTCTGTGATATGTTGGAAGAGAATGGTTTTCAACTAACTTGGTTAAATACGTTTACTTTGGAAGCTGAGATTGATAGTACCTCTTACATTTGCTGCCCTTTGTTTGATTGAATTTAGCAGATGCTAAAGGAGAGAAGGAGGAAACAAAAAACGCCGGTATGTTCGTCTTCTCTAAATTCCTTCTAGTGCCTCCTATTTCGCTTTCTCATACAGAAGGAACAATTGGATGTTGTTTTATCTCTAGGGCTTTCTATCATGTGTATGTTTGTTTTTCCTAAAGGAGACACTTTCTTGCACTCAGCAACTGTGTTGTTTCATACAAGTAAAGCTTATGTTAACCTTAGTCAGCCAAGTAAATAAAACTTTATAAGCTGCTGTCTTTCCAGTTATTCGTAGGTAAATTTACCTGATAGTCTATGAATAGGTTTTCTAATTCGGTTCTCATGAAAAAATAAATAAAAAGAAGAAACAGATAAAATTCCTTTGATCACAATCGTAAAATACTTCTAAATGCTCCATGAAAGGCAAATGTATTACTATAAACAACTTTATTGTTCTTGGAGGCTAAATTTCTTGGTTGTGCAATTTGGGATGAATGAACTTAATTTTCCCTTTTTCCCCTTCCCCTTGAAATTCGTCTGCAGCATCAAAAGGGAAGAAGCGAAAGGCAGATTCAGCAATTGAGGTTCGTATAAATCTTGGCCTTCAGATTGTAGAATTCCTTGTATTCAGAGACTTGTTTGTGGTATTGGTGGAATTAATGATGTGAATTATCTGGAATTTGCAAAGGAAGTAAATCTCTATATTGTGACAGCGTTGTGGATTTCAAAATACATATGCAGTGCTTATACACAAACATCTTTTTCCAGAGCTTGAACTCTGAATTTTTGTTCAGGAGTCTTCAGAAGTTAGTTATTACTTTGCTAAGTTCGAGCTTCAATTTGGAAGCCAAAACTATGCATTGATTCTTACATGGCCCATTTATTTTCTTTGGTAGTACATTACCTCATTTTTTACATGGGATCTTTTGGTCAGATGTAGGATAAGATTCTTAATTTCTAGTCTGGTCCATTTAATATGCATACAATGTATGGGTTGTTGCTTTGTTGGATCTAATGTTTGCAGAAATTTCTTTTGTATCCTCATCTTTTGTCGCCTTACACTTATTGATTTTTGAAAAATAGTCAGCCTCTTATGGTTTTATGCTGCCAATAGAGAGCTTCTTTATAAAATTTCGATTTAAATAACTTTTTAATGGGTATTGATTTTGTTACTAATTATCAACCCCGGATTGGTTTGCAGAAAGACAATAGATCGACAGAGAAATTAGTTAAGATCCAGTTACCATCTACTTTGAAGAAGCAACTTGTTGATGATTGGGAATTTGTAACACAGCAGAATAAGGTTCTCTCTCTCTCTCTCTCTCTCTCTCTCTCTCTCTCTGTGAGTGTGTGTGTGTGTGTGTGTGTGTGTTTGTTTGTGTGTTTGTGTGTACCATATATATGCATTTACTTAACAAATTCAAGTGCTGCATGGTGATGTAGTAATGGAAGTTGTTTAATTTTTTTCCCTTGCAGTTGGTAAGACTGCCACGCTCCCCCAGTGTTGACGATATATTGACAAAATACCTTGAGTACCGTACAACAAAGGATGAAAAGTAAGCGTCTGCTCTCCGGCTATAGCCTTGTATAACCCAAAAATATTTTTTAAGTCATTCGTGATGGAAAATTCTATGTAATTCAGCGTTTAATATTCTTCAAATCACTTCAAATTCTCTCACCCTTGTTAAGATCTCTATGAGGCTGAAATATTGCATTTGACAGTTTAATGATTTTCCAAGAGAATTTAGTTTTGTTCTGTGGTGACCCTTGTGAAAATCTTTCATGTGGATTCAGGATCACTGATTCAGTTGGAGAAATTCTGAATGGATTGCGGTGTTACTTTGACAAAGCGTTACCAGTCATTCTTTTATATAAAAAGGAGCGCCAGCAGTATCAAGAAACAATTTTAGATAACACCTCCCCATCAAGTGTATACGGTGCTGAGCATCTATTGCGCTTATTTGGTACGATTCATGCTACAAGAGAATTATCTCTTACATTAGCATCAGTTTTCATTCTGGAAGTGAATGTTACTTGGTTTAATGATAATGAGGACCCGTTCATTGTGGTTCACACGCTGCCAAATAGACTAACTGAATCTGGTTATTCCTTCGTATTCAAATTGTTTATCCCTTTCTGTTGTTCCTGCAGTAAAGATGCCGGAGTTATTGTCTTGCGTAAAAATTGAAGAGGAGACTCTTGTCCTGTTGCAGCAGAAACTGGTTGACTTTCTCAAGTAAAACTCATCTATCCTCTTCCATTTGCTGTTAACATTTATTTAGCATGAGAATCGTAACCACCTTGGACAACATCGTGATTCGTGTCAGTGTCCCTTTCGGATTTATCATCGAAAGAGAAAGTATGGTTCTTGGTGATGTACTAGTGGGACATCATAAGTATTGTTGCCGAAAGCTTTTACCACATCCATGTTGGTACAAGAGTGCTATGCTGATTTTTGTTTTAATCCATGTGGTGTTTTTCTGATCAGGTTTCTGCAAAAGAATCAAGGTACCTTCTTTCTTTCAGCCTATGACAGCCCTAAAGTATCTGAAGGAAGTGGAAAGGGGAAAGAGAACTGAGTGAGGAACAAATCAAAAGTGATGATCTCCCAAGCTCTTGTTTGTAACAGTAGTTATATACAGTATTGTTAGTTTGATTGGATAACTTCAGTTCGCAGGGTAGCTGTGTTTATATACCGAAACCATATCTGGCCCTTTTTTTGTAACTTTCCTTGTGTGAAGAAGCTTTGTACATCTCAAAGAGCACATTCTTATTAATAGATGTGATTCATTTCCCCGGCTACCAACAGAAAGCTCCACTTCTTTTCTATTCTACCTCTTTTGCTGAAATCTTGTTCCATTGCTCCCCCTCTGTTTTCTTTCGGATTTGATCAACGCTGTGGAATTCGAAAGCTTTCCTCGGCATTTTGGTTGTAGGTTCTTGGGCGCTGTGCGTGCATAAATCAATCTTGATATCGACTCATCTGGTTCGCATTCCATAATGACCCTTGGCCTGAGGTCATGTTGTTGTCTAGCCCTCAAATGGCAATTGGCAGGGATAGCAATATGGGTAACGTTTGCGTGCTGATACATGGCAATCAAATATGTTGACATTTCACCAAATAATTGCAGTTTGATGGACTGGAGACTTGGTAATTGGTAACTATTTCACTTGGGACATCAGGAGTTCGAATTCCACCCCTTAAAACTCCATACAAAGTACTCGCATCTGTTTCAAAATTATTATCCGATTTGAAAAAATTATTGTCTTATTTAAATTTCTTTTTAATTTAAAATTGGATAATATTTTTGGGACGGAATGAATACAAATAATTGAAAACTTTGGTAATTAACAAAAATTTTGAGAATAAAGAGGGAAAGACAGAATGAGCACATTGTGTGGTGGAGATGTCAAAATCCAAAAAACACCACCAAACAAACAAAAATGAAGAAAGCCCCACCAAACCCCCCCGCCCAGGCCCGAGCACGCACAGCACACACTCTTTTTGAGTTTTTGCTCTTATTATTCAGCTGCTCTGCTTCTAAGTCGTCTCCTCCGCAATGATCATCTTCGTCTCCCCGACGCAGCATTTATCAAATCAATTGCCTGATTAGATCAGTTTCACCTCCAAAATTGAGTTGATTCTCCGATTTTTCAACATGGAATCCCTTCAATTCCGAAGTAATACCACAGTCAATTTCACTAATTTGATCTTCTCTCCATCTTCCATCCACAAAACCACTTCTGCTAAGCGTATCAAATTCAAACCCCAATTCCTACCCTCCTCCTCCTCCTTTAAACCTTCTTCCCTTATCTCTGTTCGTAAACTTACTCTACTCACTCCGGTCAATTGCACCGCCAGTTCCTCCGGCTCAAATCACCACCACCATGAATCACATGACCTCCACCACCATCACGGCCATGATAGTAGTAGCCATAATCATCATCACCACCACCACCATCACCATCACCATGGATGCGGTCACGGTCACGATGATGGCGGGACTGATTACCAGCTCACCAAATCACAGGAGCTGGTTCTCAATTTCGCCAAGGCCATTAAGTGGACTAATTTGGCCAATTTCTTGAGGGAACATTTGCAACTCTGCTGCTGCTCTGCTGCTCTATTCCTTGCTGCCGCCGCTTGCCCTCACTTGGTTCCCAAGCCCGCTGCCTATCACCTCCAGCACGTTCTCACTCTCATTGCTTTTCCTCTTGTTGGGGTAATATTCAATTCGCCCTTCTGAGTTTTCCTTCTTTTAAGTATTCCAGCAATCTAGTACTGTTAAATGCCTACGCATTTTATTTTAGAACATATTTTTTATTTATAAACCCTGGAAATAGAAACAAGTGATTGTTACATATACTTTTTGGTGGAAGCAAAATTCCCGCACCTAATAACAATGATGTATGCCGGGAGTATTACCGATTCTGTTTATTAATCTTAATGAACAGTTGTTTTGTTTGACCATTTACTTCTGTTGAGCATTACCTTGTTATTGTCATGCTATATGTTAGTTATCTTAGAAATTCCCCATGTCAGGTCTCAGCATCACTGGATGCTATCATGGACATTGCCGGGGGAAAGATTAATATTCACGTGCTAATGGCTCTTGCAGCCTTTGCATCAGTTTTCATGGGAAATTTCTTAGAAGGAGGCTTGCTGCTTGCAATGTTTAATTTGGCTCATATAGGCAAGTATCTTATAGCATTCTAAACATTGCAAGAGTTTAAATCTATTAGGTTTTGAACTTTTTATTTAGGTTGTCTTTATGTCCTTTTGCAGCTGAGGAATATTTTACCAGCCGGTCAAAAATCGATGTAAGGGAGTTGAAAGAGAATTATCCAGAATTCGCTCTTGTATTGGATACAAAATATGGGAAGAAACCAAGTTTTTCAGACTTGACTTATAAAGAAGTCCCAGTAAATGATCTGGAAGTTGGCTCATACATATTGGTCAAAGCTGGTGAGGTTCGTACTTGATAATACCGTTAACTTGTTTTTGAGGATTACTGATTTTTGCCATTTTCTATTTATGTATTCCTCAAATGTTAAGTGGTTGGCCTGGTTGTAGTCTTTAATCATGGAAGAGTTCCCTACTATTCAAATGTGATAAATTTGTGTATGCATATGTTGTTTATTAGCACCTGTGTCACCATTTGGGCAGAGTTTTTCTACTATTTGCATCAATCAACAGAAGATCTTTTAGGTTCTATAAGTTTGTCATTTTTGCTGAACTGGAATTCTCCGTTTCCTAGAAATCATGTGGAGGAAATATTTAAACCATCGTTGTTGTTCTTTTATGAAGCATAAGTTACTCAGACTCTCTCATCATGCTAGTTGGTGTTGTAAACAGTCTGTTCCAGTGGATTGTGAAGTCTTTCAAGGTAGATCAACGATTACGACTGAGCACTTGACCGGGGAAGTGAAGCCAATTGAAAGAGACGTTGGAGACAGCATTCCTGGAGGAGCCAGGAATTTGGATGGAATGATGATTTTAAGAGTAAGTACTTTCTATTTGAACATTGGCTCTTCTCTTATTTGAAAGAGACGTGCACAGAAATGTGCTCAAACTGTTTGAATGGATTTTGGCATTTGATCAGCCTTTGGTACATTTAGCTGAACATAGCCATACGACCGATGGATTGTTCTAGTGTCAATCATGACATCAGATAATCATGCATGGGAGAGATTTGGATGAAGCCTTCCAGCATTTCCTCTGATTACTTTTATTCTGCAACTGTTTTAGTTTGTCAACTTTAGAGACTTGAATATCTGTAGCATGAGTTTGGAAATCGGAATCCTGATCTATGATAAGCAAATTTCTAAAAAAGTAGAATTTTCTATTCCGAAGCATTCATAAAGTTCTTTGATTTCTCCAATTTCATTAGTTGATTATGAACTTAGCAACTTCTTCACCTACCATTTATGCATTTCCGATGCCTTTCGAACGAGGTCCTGTGCCATAATTGTAATGAAAGAATTATGTTGTTTTCAAAATTTTAGTCTGTGAGTACTTCTGAGGAGTTTAAGTGTCCATAGTATTCTGGTTCGATATCTCATTCTAATCCTTTTATGTTCGACTCTGGTTTAGGCGAAGAAAACATGGAAGGAATCTATGCTAAACAGGATCGTCCAATTGACTGAAGAAGCTCAGCTAAGCAAACCTAGGCTCCAAAGGTGGCTGGATAAGTTTGGAGAGGTCTATAGTAAAGCAGTTGTGTTCTTGTCTCTGACAGTT
Organism: Oldenlandia corymbosa var. corymbosa; assembly: GCA_949775105.1. Lineage (NCBI taxonomy): Eukaryota > Viridiplantae > Streptophyta > Magnoliopsida > Gentianales > Rubiaceae > Oldenlandia > Oldenlandia corymbosa. Next base: position 21,799,950 of record OX459123.1, on the reverse strand, counting down.
GCGCTCCTTGGGCCGTTTCTTTTCAAGTGGCCATTTTTTAGCACTTCAGGTAATTGTTGCCATCTGTGTGATTTGAAATGTTTGCTATCATTGATATCAAGTGAATTTTGTCAAACCAGCCTGAGTACATACCTTTCTCACTGTATCTCTTTGTGTGGGCAATGTCCATCAAACATTGGGCCTGTCTATGTGTCTAATCAGTGTAATTGTATTTTCTGTGTAGCTTGCAGAGGATCCATTTATAGGGCTCTGGGTCTTATGGTGGCTGCATCACCATGTGCATTAGCTGTAGCACCTCTTGCTTATGCTACAGCTATTAGTGCATGTGCTAGAAAGGTAAGTCAAAGTTGTCCCCGCTGCTTTTCATGATTTCTAGTAAATTATTTCTCGTATCTTTCCTTTGCTTGCTAATATATTAGGATTTCTTTCTTTGTATACTGGTAATGACAACTTTAAGAGGAATTAGTCTCTGCACCAAAATGGCTATGTTCTCTCTTGAATTGTAATATCTTATTAGAAACTCTGACTTTGTAATATTGTATGTGTCACACAGGGAATATTGCTCAAAGGTGGACATGTTTTTGATGCTCTAGCTTCTTGCCACACCATTGCATTCGACAAAACTGGTACCTTGACAACTGGAGAGTTCACGTGTAAAGCAATTGAACCCATACATGGACATCTGAGTAATGATGAAAAACAATTTGCTTCATGTTGTGTCCCTAACTGTGAAAAAGAAGCCCTTGCTGTAGCTGCTGCTATGGAGAAGGGCACCACTCATCCGATTGGAAGGTTAGGTTAATTAGTTATATTTTTGTGTTTATCGCTGCGTTGTTGTTGAAATGCTGTATGATAAGTTTACTCTTTTTTTTTTACACTACTATGTGTTACTTCAGAACTCGCCTTGGGCCACAATGACTATATTAGTAACCTGAAAACATCCAATCTCTAGTGCATCAAACAGAATTAGGTCATCGTGCTTTAGGTTATGTATCCAAGATAAAAAGTTTTGTTAACGCCCAATACCAGAAGTTTGATCATAAATGTTTCTTCTGCAGAGCGGTTGTTGATCATAGTACAGGACAAGATCTTCCTTCTGTTTCAGTGGAAAGTTTTGAGAATCTGCCTGGTAGGGGTCTATTTGCGACGCTGTCAAGTCTGGAGGTAATATTCTATATCAGCATGTGCTTTCAGTTGCCTGTCTGTGATTCTGGTTCAGTATTCTAGATTCATTTGCATTCTGAAATAGTTATTGTTAATGTTTGCATACTGAAATTCCTCCTTTTTCCTAGATTTTATTTAATGTAACAACCTTTTAATTAATTAAATAATTCGAAGCATATAAGAATTTCTGAAGGTGCAGCATGAAAATTCTCATTGCTCAAAAGTATTCTAAGTTATATTATTTTGTGTAGCAATTCTGTTAATTCTACATGATGAATCAGTCAGAAAATGCTTGCTATCATTTTTGTGGCTGCTCTGTTGAAGCATATAAATTTATTCGCTAGACATGAAGTTGTTATCTTTTATAGCCAGGACTTGGAGGCGGTAAACCATTGAAAGCTTCAATCGGTTCTGTGGAATACATTGCTTCACTATTTAACTCGGATGACGAATCGAGCAGAATTAAGGAGGCTGCGAGTGCTTCTACTTATGAAGGCGACTTTGTTCGAGCTGCTCTCTCCGTTAACAATAAGAAGGTGAACTCATTTACTTCGCATGATTGTGAAGCTGGATCTATGTGTATCATGTTGGCTTTTAGGTATCGATTGAATCAGCTTCTACATATCGATTTAGAAAGTTCTTTTTTAACTGTGACAATGGAGAAGTGATAAGTGATGTCTTGTTCATATATGATTACCAGAAATGTAAAGAGTTCAATTGGTGCAAAAGAGATTGGAACTTCCTTATTAGCTAAGAATCAGGATAGTAATACGGATCAGACGTATTCAAGAATTGTGTTTTCTTGACTGAACTCTTTTCAGTTGATGCCAACTCTTAGAATTTTTGGACTTTTACAGGTGACCCTTTTTCATTTTGAGGATAAGCCGCGTCCTGGAGCTTTAGATGTTATTCGGGTATTGAAAGATCAAGCAAAGATGCGTGTGATGATGTTAACTGGTGACCACAAATCGAGTGCCTGGAGAGTGGCCAATGCTGTGGGTATCAATGAGGTACATAGCAATTTAAAGCCCGAGGACAAGTTATATCATGTGACAAACATTCCTAGAAATACAGGTGAGATATTTCAGTAATTTCTGTGGTCCTCTTCCAGCTCTTGTTTCCTATAGTGCCATGCTATGAATTGCTTCTGAGAACCCTCTTTAGTAACATTTATGAATTTCTATGGTCCTCTTCCAGCACTTGTTTCCCAAAGTGTCATGCTATGAATTGCTTCTGAGAACTCTCTTTAGTAACATTTATGAGCTTTTGAGTTACTTTGATATATCAGTGTTTGAGTAGTGGCTCTTTCTTTTATATCACTGGTGGTCATATGAGAATGCTACTTTTATTGGGAGAGGAAAACTGGAAATACCTTCAATGAAATGAATCTTGTATGATTCTTGTCACAAGGATATACTTAATACTGATTTGTGGTGTCTGAAAAAAGAAACCATCTTGTATGAATCTAGTCACAAGGATATTATCTGTTCTGGGAAGAATCCATAGAATCACTAACTCAAAATGGAGGCTAAAAAGACTTGGAAAGAAGCTTTGAAAAATGACATGAAATATTTCAATTTGAACAAAAATGTGTATCAACCGACCATGTTTTTGATCCATATAGCTGAACCACTACGGGATAAGGCTGCTGTCTGTTATGACCAAGGAGGAAACTTTTTTTTCTTTCCTCTAGCATTAATTTTAACTTCGAACGAACTCTACCTTGAAATCTTCTGATACTCCTAGCATGTAGGGTCCTTTTGCCCCCTTCTTATAGGCTCAAGTTGGTGTACTTTTTATATGTTTTTTCTACTGACTCATTGCAATCAGGGGTAGTATCTAATAGTGCCTTTCCCACAGGAGGCGGGCTTGTAATGGTTGGTGATGGTATCAATGATGCACCTGCCCTGGCTGCTGCCACCGTGGGTATTGTGCTAGCTGATCGTGCTAGTGCAGCTGCTATTGGTGTCGCAGATGTGCTTTTACTGCAGGACAATATCTCCGGTGTCCCATTTTGTGTAGCTAAATCACGACAAACTACTTCCTTGGTAAATTTTCCTTTATATTTTTTCAATATCATGTTTTTTGGGTTTTAAATCTGCCTCCATCCATTGGCATTGATCACTGACTTCTTTCAGGTCAAGCAAAACGTTGCCCTGGCTTTGTCTAGCATTCTGGTGGCCTCTCTTACATCAGTTTTGGGTTTTTTACCTCTGTGGTTAACGGTACGAATCAGCAATCTGAATTCGTATTAAAACTATTCAATCTAAGATGTGATGAAGAATCTGAATGAATTACTAAAAGAACACAATTGTATTAGTAACAATGTTTTGATCAACGTTATCATCAAAGTTGATATAGTAGGAGCTGATTTTCTCCTTTGTGTTGTTTTACTGCAGGTGCTACTGCATGAGGGTGGCACCCTTCTTGTTTGCCTTAATTCAATCCGCGCACTGAATCCTCCGACTTGGTCATGGAGAGATGACATTCAAGAGTTTGTTGACAGATTGAGATCGGCATTCATGTTCTTAAGAAGTCTAAGCACCAATCAAAGGCATAACACATCTCAGCTGGCAGCATCATGATAAACTAATGTCAGTCAAATTTAAGTGTAGCACTCAAATTTTTGAGATTTACGAAGGAACTATATTCTTTTCCACCTATGTATAGGATAAAAGGGTACTTTAGTATCCACCTGTAAATTTATGCATAAAATAGTTTCTAGTGAACATTGTACAGAAATTAGATTTGACAAAATTTGATTGATGAATCTAATCTTCACGGGGAAAAAATTCTTCTTCTGTGTCTAATACTCAGAACTCGTATCTTGTAAACCGCACTAAAATTGCAAATTCAGAGTGCAATAGTGGTGTTGGTTACTTTGACACTTCCCTTAATAGTGTAGTTCTGTTCCCCACTAATATTGGTGATTATACGCGATTTAGTGAATGATATGATATCATAAACTGACCTAATTATGTCCCAACCTCTAAAGTCACTGTTCTTGTTTCAAATTATGTTGGAAATCTTGTTTCTTGAGTAAAATGGTTGCCTCAACATAGAGTCCTTTACATTGAAATGATTGTCAGTTTAAAAAGTGTCATTTATTTTCTTTTGTCAAGGTTTTTTACAAGTTTGTGCTTCCAGAAAAACAATTCTTATATGCTCACCTATCTCGGATATCTCAGCCACCAAAAATTACAGATGATCAACCCAATATGTCCATGTGGCAGAGGAGATCTTTGATTCACTACCTCCACCAAGCCATTAAAATCTCTTATCCAAATGTTGCAGATGATCACCCCAATATCTCTGCCACTTGGGACTATTTTATTTGACAACAAGATCCCAATTTTATCACAAAACTACAGGCTCTTCATGCCAACCACAATTTACATTCCTTCACAAGGCCCACAAAAATCTTTAGTGGTAGCCTGGATTTGGCCCTTATTCCCAACCCTTCTGTTTAACTCATACTAAAGTTCTAAACTTTGAGTGGCTATTCTTCTTATTCAAACTCCCACCAACACCTCCAGAACTTAAACCAAAATGGCAGCACAAGCTTTGGTCTCATCATCATCTATAACTGCTTCAGCAGAGGCTGCTAGGCAGATTCTTGGAGGAAAGTCAATCCAGCCATCATCATCAAGGAGAGTTTCCTTCATTGTTAGGGCTGAAGCTACACCCCCTGCCAAGGTATGTTCTTTCTCCAACTTTCTTGGAGAATTTGAAAAGTTTGATCAATCTGTAGTTACACTAGTAATGCACATCAACTGATCAGAGGAATGGTTTGTAACTTTTTCAGCAAACAGACAGGCAGCTCTGGTTTGCTTCCAAGCAGAGTCTTTCTTACTTGGATGGCAGGTACCAATTCCAAAACTTCCATCAAGTTCTTTAGCCTTTTAAAAACTTCTGAAGAAATACTCAAATAAGAAATGAATCATATAGCTCATAGGGTGTTGTTGTTTTCAGTCTTCCTGGTGATTATGGATTTGATCCATTGGGACTCTCAGACCCAGAGGGTACTGGAGGCTTTATTGAGCCAAAATGGCTAGCATATGGAGAAGTAATCAATGGAAGATTTGCCATGTTAGGAGCAGCAGGAGCCATTGCACCTGAGATCCTTGGAAAAGCCGGTCTAATTCCACCAGAAACCGCGCTTCCCTGGTTCAAGACCGGAGTGATTCCTCCAGCTGGAACATACAGTTACTGGGCTGATCCCTACACCCTATTCGTATTCGAGATGGCACTCATGGGGTTCGCCGAGCACAGGAGATTCCAGGACTGGTACAATCCAGGGTCCATGGGAAAGCAATACTTCCTTGGCCTGGAGAAGTTCTTGGGTGGCTCAGGGGAGCCAGCATACCCTGGTGGACCCATCTTCAACCCACTTGGATTTGGGAAAGATGAGAAATCACTGAAGGAACTGAAGTTGAAGGAGATTAAGAATGGAAGATTGGCTATGTTGGCTGTATTGGGTTACTTCATTCAAGGTCTAGTGACTGGAGTTGGACCTTTCCAAAACCTGCTGGATCACTTGGCTGATCCTGTAAACAACAACGTACTCACCAGCCTCAAATTCCACTAAAGTTGTTGAAGATCTATTTTGATTCTATGAGATTTGTAACATTATGTGCAGAAGAAACTTTTCAGTATATCATCATCCCTAATCTTTACGATATGACATAGTTGATTTCCCAGACCCTTTAATCGTATTCAACTTACTTGGTTTAAAAGCCTGTGGAGGTATTTACACAAGCTACAAATGGTTACAAAATGCATAATGTTGAATTTGTAGATAGTAAGTGATTCCAACCTAGGAGTAAGATTAGCAGTTGCGACGCTTTAATGTTGTGTGATGAAAGTTATTGGGAAAAAAGTCCCGATCAAAGCTTCCAAGAAGAGAGAACATAAATCGGATGGCCATCAGATTAGCATAAAACATCAAAGTATCAAAGACATTATTACCAAATGTAGATAGTTCTCGGAATTTAATCCATCACAGCGTCGTCATGTTGCCTAGTTTAACTTCCTCAAAACTGCTAATGTCGAGTAAATCATAATGAAATTAAGTTGTCTCGCTCTAACTAAGTACTATGCAAGTAGCAATCATATATGGTTGAAGCCCAATGCCAGAACTTGTTGGCTCTACATAGCAGTTGCGGAACATAGTGCAGGAGGAAAACATCTTCCTTGTGTTTGTATTCAAGGTTATGAAGTTTTAGCCTGGTAAGCGTCTCTTTGCAACTAATTTCAAGCCTGGAAAAAATCAACACAGTTTCCGTAGGTTCGACAACCTCGGTTCAATTACATTTGGTAGATCATCAAACAAATGTTGGAACCCTAGAGGATTAGCCACCCGTCACAGAGACCAAAGATCAGCTGCAAAATTAGATTCACTGAAAAAGAATGTTTCAGACAACTCTCGCAACCCTGAAATCAGTTCCGTAGAGTTACAATTTTGCTTCAACTTTTCTTATTCCGGGTTATAAAATTTCAATCACAGAATTTCGGCAGTTTGACGATTATTAGTACAAAGTGCTACAAACCAGAGGTGAGATTTGAAGTACGTGTCCTGTCTTTGGGAGTCACTTTGACTTCTCAACCTGGATTTACTGAAATGGATGTTGTATCAATCCAGTTACAATGAGACATAGTTTTGGATGTTGTATCAAAACATCGGAGAGCTTCAAGTTTAAAGCTTATCTCAGGTTTCTGTGAGTAATATAGAGAAACCGTGTTCTTTTTCAACTAAACACTGTAGTTTCCACCTGTGACTTTAATCTGCAAGTGAATTTCCTCGTGAACATTATATACATACAGAGAAATCAGATTTGACAAAAAGTTGATTGGATGAGATCTAAGATTCACGATACCAAATCTCCTTTGATTCCCCCACTCAATCTCTCATTCAGGGAATGCATCATCTTCAATTCCAAATTCAATAGTGTTTCGTTGTCACTTTTGACTACTCCAATATTTTCACAATTCATTTCATACTAAAGTATTTTTTCCGTCCCAAAACTATTGTCTAATTTGAGATTTTACTTTTAGTACAATTTGAACTAAAAAACGTGAAATTGGACCATAATTTTCAGGACGCAGGAAGTACTTATCTAACATCACGCAAAATTAAAAACAAGTGTGTCAAAGGTGGGATCACTGATTCCGCGTTGACACGTGACTTCTTCACACGAAACAGAGAGGAGGAGGATGGATGATGATTCAAAGAGAAAACAGAGTATGTACTCCATACGTTGTTGTATGTATCCAAAACAAACAAAAAAGGCAATGAAGATATATTGAAGAGCAGCAAGCGAGTAAGTTGTTGGAATTAAAATCTTGCCTAAGATAAGGATGCAAAATGCAGTTGGATTCGGTTACGTTTCCAACTTGTTAGTTTGTCACTAAAACTTTTTCAACGTTTGTGGTCCGGATTATGGACGTAACAAAAACTTTGGTCTCTAAACTCCTCTTCTTATTATGTATCATACAATCTTCATTTCCCATTCTCCCCTCCATCAAACAACAAACACCTCAATCGTCAGCTTCAACCTAACAACCAAATTCAGTTAACTCATTACACCTCAGCCCGCCTCCACAAATTATCATCCAAAAAACAACTACCTGAGATGACATTTGTATCCTATAACTTTGACTCCGTCCTAGAAAAATAATACTAGTCGATTAAGAGTTACGCTCAACGCGCCCGCCCCCACTTGAATTTAATCAAAGTGGTACTAACAAGAAATGAGAATTAATAGGACTATCCTTCATTTCTCAAAGGGAGAAATGAATGCGTTGTTTTTTGTACTGGGATTAATACCATTTTACGTAACCCTATTTAACACCAATCTTGAGGAGTAAATTAAATAGGGGGAGTCAGAAATGCGAAAACTGTACACACAAACCCAGTACGCCCATTGATCCCTCATAATTTGGAGCTTTTCATTCATAAAAATTCGGTTACGGGTTACCATCATTCCATATCTTGATGCAGTGTACTGTGGATCATCATCATCATCATCCAGAATCCGATTATGCAGCAGCTGTCCCCCCAATTCCAAAATCCGGTACCACACTAGGAAAAATCTTCTTCTTCTTCTACATCTAACGTGTAATATTTGCATATTTCCACAATTTGTTAAAACATTTCTTTAGGGTCCTTTTTCATTGCTAATGTTTTAACAAAATCAGACCAATTAAAACAAACCAGAAATATTGTGTATCACTTCCTGTAACACATCATCTCCTGTCACGTTTCATAATATTTGTTACAAAAACTGAATAATCAACAATTTATATTTACATCCACAGTGATGTATACCAATAAAAATAATAATTAAAAAAACACTTGACATCATACGATAATAGTATAAAAATGTTTAATAAAAGGAGTGAAGAAAGCTGGCAAGGGTATATGATTTACCGGTTCCAAAAGTGTAAATTGAAAACGGGGGGTGACAAATGGGGCAGTCATATTCAGTAATCAGAGCAGTAAAATTAAAAGCATTGACATCATCGTGGATAGAACCAAAACACAGCTGTAATCTTTGAAACCCACACCAAAGCAAATCATCATAATAGAGTTGCGCAGAAAACGACAAATCACCCCCAGTCCCCAATACAGTCTATACCCTTTTTCACAGTCTCGCTTTCAGTTCCCCTTATTATTCTTTCCTGATTTCCGGGCCACTTATATATTACTTTTAAATTTAAATTTGCATTTTTCTCATATTCTTCACATTGGTATGATTTTCCCTATTCCACTTTTTTTTTTAACTTAATTCATTTTTATTTTTTAAACTAACAATTATATAAACACACAAGACAAGCGCAGATTGGGATTATTTCATCTTTTTACTGGAAAATTTCTTTGCATTCGTCTCATCATTTTTCAATTGTTTTCCTTGTGAGCTGCGGGGCAAATTTTTATAAAACAGTGAAAAGATAAAACGGGAAATCTGATTTTCCATTTTTTTAACCTCCGGGAAATTTTGGAACTACTAACTCTATTCTGTTTCGAATTCAAAATCGACCCCTTTTTTTCCCAGATTTAGCTAAATGGCCGATTCTAACGGCCGCCTCTACAACTTCTGCCATTTTTAACCGCTTCTCTTTTTCTTTTTTTCTTTTTTTTTATCTTACTAGTATTTACATGAAACAAAAGGTAAAAAAAAACGCCGGCCAAAGTTCACCGTTGGCTCTAGTTTTTCCGGCCGATCATCATCGAGATAGAGAAACTGAAACAAAGATTGTTTCTTTCTTCAACATATTTTAGTTTCCCGCATCTCTAATTCTCTCAATGTCCAATCTAATCCTCAAAAAACTCTTCTCACTCGATCTTGTTGACTCCCACGCGCTTCATAGCAGCATTCCTGAATCCATTATCATTGGCCGTAACTGAAGCCTGCTGATAACACATTCCCATTCCGATCCCACCAGGCATCATCATCATCATCGGCTGCTGAGGAATATGTTGAGTCATTTGCTGCTGTCGCTGATGATTTTCCATACCCATCATATAGCTCCTCACTTCGTTCCTTATCATCTCCTGCATCACTGCCAATAACTCCCCGGTGAATGGTACAAAAACCTTATCCTGCTGTGGAGATGCAGGGGAAGGCGGTCCAATAGCTGGTTCGTTCGAGATGTTGAGATGGCTGGCCGGAGACTGTTCTACTGGCGGTGCCGGAGGAAGAAGTTGAATCGGGTTCTTGGGCTGGGGAGGCTCAGATGCTGCCCGGACGGGAACCTCCGCCGTATCGATTCCGGGAAGAGAGAGGCTTAATGAAGTCGCAGGACCGTTGCTTTCATCGGACATCATTGTATCATGCTGAGGAGGAATAAGGTGGCAAGTACGGGCAACGGGCTTAAAGATATGAGAAGAACCCATATTATTCAGGCTGGAATCGCTAACGTCCGACCCAGATGGGCTACCGGGATTGAAACCCCGGCCGCCACCGGCAGACCCAGTGCTGGCGGTTCTCTTGAGGGGTTGCTGATCAGGGAAATCGTTACAAAAATCGTTACCTTCGTCGGAAGAGCTAATGGAAGAGCACTTCCTCTTAAGAGTAGAGTTCCAATGGTTTTTAATAGCGTTATCCGTCCTGCCGGAGAGTAATCGGGCGATGGTAGCCCATTTGTTCCCAAACCGAGCATGAGCCCGGATGATGGTCTCATCCTCCTCGGCGGTAAAAGCTCTGTGCTCCACTTGAGGAGAGAGCTGGTTACACCACCGCAACCGGCAAGACTTGCCGGATCTCCCCGGGATAGATTTACTAATCAAAGACCAGTTTCTGGGACCGTGTTTCTGAACCAGTTGCTGCAACAGGTCATCCTCTTCGGGGCTCCAGGGTCCTTTAATCCGATCGGAATCCCTTCTCATTGAACTACTTGTAATTGTATTGGCCATTGATTCAGAAAAATACAAACATTCAACAAAAAGAACTGAAATCGGTCTGAGATGATGAGGAATTGATAAATTTGAGGGGAAGAATGTGAAAATTGTGAGTTGAAGAAAGAAGAGGCAGTTTTTTTTGTGGGTAATAAAGAGAGAGACAGAAAGGAATAGGATGGGGAATGGGGTTTATATATGGCAATGGGAAGGAGAAGACTCAAAACGAAAGGAGTTATTAGTAGTAGTACTAAAATAAAAAAATAAAAAAAAAATGAAAAATGAAAAGAAATGAGAGATTCGTGAGGAAGAAGAGATAGGGACGAAATGGCAACCGGTTTGACCGGTGAGAAACGGGAAAAGGGAGGTTATGGTGGGCGTTATGGGCACCGCTATTTCGAGGCAAGCGGTTGAATATATTTGTTTGAGAGAGAGAGGGGAAAAAAGGGAAGAGGATTTTGGGATACAGCTGGCTAACGGACACGCGTCACATCCTTCTTGCACTGATTTACACATCATTTCAATTCCCTCTTCCTCACTGTTACGTAACTACTACTAGTTTTTAGTTATAATAATACTAGTACTCTCCTCTTTCTCTTTATTTTCTTTTTTGGCCTTTTTTTTTTCTTTTTCCATCCAAATACTCCTATGAATTAATTTCGAGGATTAAAGAGCTAAGGAAAAATGAAATCGTACGAATTCGTAGAATTTGTAATAGTAGTAGACATTAATTGAGTTAGAAGTACGAAATTAAATGGAATTGAATTTTTTTAAAAAAAAAGAGATAATACAGTTGGATTACCATATTCAGTTGGACAGTTTCGTGAAATGTGGGGTTAGTGGTGGGGGAGCCTCCAACCGAAATCGTGAAAATTCAATAGAACAAAAGAAAGAAAAGCCAAAAGAGTAAGGGAAGGAGGAGGAAGACCATAATTAAGCCGAAATAATATGATTAATTAAGTAATAATAATAGTACAAAATTGTACTCCTTAGTTTGTTAATGCTGTTTTGTTAGTACACTAATGTTAATACTACTACTATTTGGTAACAACTGGGAGGACTAATAATTGAGAGAGTAACGGTTGAAGAAAGAGAAAAAGGAAGAGGGAGCCGATCAGCTTTGACTGAAACCAAAAACAAAAGAGAGAGAAAAAGAGGCCAGCCTGGCCAGCATTTTGCTTTTCGTGTGGGTGGAGGAGGATATTGTTAACGATATTATTATTATTATTATTCATTTTTTTATCCTTTTTCTATATATATATATATATATCCTTTTTGTTTTTCCTTTTTCAGTTTAAAAGAAAAGAAATTAAAAAAAAAAGAAGGTGGAGGGAAATCCAAAACGGCCGCACGGAGCCGCTGAGCTGGAGGAAAACGACAAGATTGGTCTCCTAATCGGAGGGCGAATCATTACTGCTATCCTGTCAGTCCAGGCTGTAAACTTTTTCTTTTATTAATATATATTTTTTATCTTTCTTTTTTGTTTTTTTAATTGTTTGGATGAATATTTTGGGGGAAGGAAAGAGTAACGGCTTCCCACTAAAGAAAGAGAAAGAGAGAAAGAAGGGGAGGAAGGAAATCCTTGTTCACACTCAACCAACCCACTGTCTGTCATCCACCCGGCTGTAGCCGGTCAGACGGTCAACTGTACACCAAAATACAATTTCCCGATTTCAAAACAAAACAAACAAAACTAACCACGCTTTCTGCTGTAGCGTCACCCCCCTCTCTCTCTGTCTCACCTGTACGGATGCAGGTAATCCCCCCCAGTCCCACGCTTGTGTACACGCTTCCCTATGCCCCCTTTGGGGCTCCTCTCTTTCGTCTCACCTTCCTTATTAGTAGTAGTGTTAATTAATTAAATTATAGTAGCCTTTTAGATTAACGAGATTATTTTAAAAAATTAAAATTAATTCCGTTAGTGTGTGTGTGTGTGCGCGCGCGTGTGACAGAGAGATAACGGAGAATAGTGTCCCAAATACTCCACGGTTAAAGGTAGTGTATTAAATTGGAAAGGGAAATGTAAATGAAGTGACGAAGAGATTCGTATCTGGGAGGAGGGAGTTACTTCATCAGCTTTGGGTCTTTTGGTCGTACGTCGTACCTACTACCTAATCCTTTTCTTTTCTTCTTCTTTTTTTGGGCTATAATAATTAATGGCCGATGCTTCTGGGATTGGAGTATTGCTGTTCCTGCTGCTTACTATAATAGCTCTAAAACTCTATGGTACAGTACTGTTATTATTCCTTCTTCCATTAAACTATACCCATTCTCGTCCTCAATTAACAACTTCCTACTTCTGTAACCTCTGATTTCTCTTCTGCGAGCATTAAAATTTCTTCATTTACGGGGACCGGGGGGGGGGTAAATGGTAGTAGTTCTTACTTTTCACCAGAAGTATATGAACTCCATTTTCTCCCATACATTACTCAATTTGTTTACCTTTTTTGGAAACGGAACTCCAATGTGTTTTTCAATTGAGTTGATGAACACAGATGTTTGAATTCTGGCTTCAAAATATTCACTCAAATCTACATACTCCTTTTGACCTCTTCAGTTGTCAATTTAATTTACGAGATTAAAATAGGATGATACAATAAAGAAGATTATTATAGTGAAACAGAATGAAATATAGTAATTATATAGTATTGAATCAAGCTGTTTAAGTTGCTTTAATTTGGAGATCGGTATCCTCGAATTGTGGAACTGGATAATCCAAGTCCAGAAGAAACCTAAATAAGGTGACTAACTATTCAATTTTGTCATGATTCACTGTTACGGAGCAACTTGTTGCTTTTTTATTATTATCATCTCTTTTTCTTTTTTTTTTTCCCATTACAACTTACGACTGTATGCATGGACGCGTTGGATTAACCAGCTAAGGGAGTGGAAGCTTTCATTTACCTGGGCAAGTTCTCCCACATTAGCTGTCAATACATTAGTAACACCAGTTGAAGATACTCATCAAAGTACAGCAGGGTCATCTTTTTTGCTAGGTCCATTCCTTCATATTGAGTGTGATTTTGGCTAGGACCAGTTTCGATTTTCATGAACTTATCTAATCTTAGTAGTACAAAACACGATGAACTAACCAAACAAGTTGCGTGGCTCTTCTTGTTGGACTTTCAAAAAACTTCAAAGCCCCAAACCTTATGGCTTTATATTGCAATGCTTCGTTGTGTGTGTTTTTACATCTCCAACACGTAAAGATGTAGTACTAAACGGGTAATTATCGATGGAAGAACAGTGGCCTTACTATCTTCTAATCAGCTGAATTCACCACAACTTCTGAGATCGACACAAGATTTGTCGGCTAGGTTTTTTAACACTATAATGTGACCGTCGAAATCCCAATTTTCCATCAAATTAGCGCACAAAGGACATCAATTCAATCGATCAGATTGAATAGAAATATGTCTCTCTTTTTTTTTCCATCCAGAAGTTGTAATTTTTCTACCTAAACAACCACCGCTCGGAAACATTCTCCGATTTTGGGGAATTCTATTTTTTATCTTTTTCGGTTTAACATGTCCAATACTCCAAGAAGACAAATTAAGTTGATGTTTGGACAACATTTTGTTTTAGTTTTTCATTTGGATTTGGGAGGAGATTTAAAATGTAGTTTAGTGACAATTTTTGGAAAGTATTATAGTATAGTGACTATTTTTTGAAAGTGGGATACTATAGTGACCAGACTTAAAACTTTACAATAGTTTAGTGACCACCGCCACTAAACTTTACAATAGTTTAGTGACTAAACTTAAAACTTTAAAATAGTTTAATGACCATCGATATTAAAATTTATAATAGTTTAAAAGGTAAATTAAATTGATATTTGAATAATGTATTGAGATTTGTGTTTAAGAGGTAAAATAAGACAAAAAGTAAAATGAAATGACAAACAAACAAGGCCTAAACAACCAGGAAGGCGCTTGTACCATTATAACATCCACATATACTTTGTCATATAACAGAATGGCTATTAGTGATGATTAGTTTAATGATTTGAATGAAACTGAACAACTTTGGGGGGATAAGCTCCGAATCTGAACTGACCCGCAACCACCACATAAAAATTTTGTACCGAGAAAGAAACGTGCTACCCATCCAATTGTCGTTCATCATCATCCACATATATATACATGAATGAACGAACAATAACCAAAACTGCTTTGTTGGGGAAGAAAAAGAAACAGACTAGAAAAAAAATGAAAGAAAATTAAACCCAAAAAAAAAAAAAAGGAAAAAGTAGCGCTGAAAGGGAACACCACGCAAAAGAGAGAGACAGCAACACTTTGTAACCGTTACAACAAGACACGTGTCAGCGTTTCGATCTCGTATCACATCTACATCTAATCCGCTTAACAAAAACACGAACTATCTTTTTTTTTTCATCTAAATATTTCAAAAATAATAATTCATATTAAGTTTTGAATTTCGTAATAATTTTTTTTTTTATGTAACACATAGATTAATTCATTTATTGACTCGTGAACACCAATAAGTGCATCTATTTTCTATAATTTGTCAGGAACCATCGACATAGGACTTGACTAAGGTGGAGGAGTCCTTCCTTTTGGTTAGAACTTATAACCATCTTCTTTATCTGTTCCAGTTTTTCCCCGATCCTTACTGTACGATGATCTCATTTCTTACAATTTTATTTTTTGGATTTATAACAGACAGTATTGGGGATGCAACTCAAACGGCAAACGGGCCAGCGCTTATCACGTGTTGGAGAATGGTGAAAAGGAGACACACGTGCGGATTGCATCCTGTACTGCAGCAGAATAAATTCCCATTTCCCCAAACGACTTAAAGTTTAGAGCAGCGATTATTAAAACTATCATATCCCTTCTCTTGGACCCTGTATCTTCCTCTGTTTATTCATTCCCAAGTTCCAACGCCGAGGACTCCCAAGAGTTTGAGGGTGAAATACTCCCCGCAAATCAACTTTTTATTTTTAATAAGATGAATAATTTTTCTTAATTAGACATCATACGATATCTAGTGTTAGTAGTTAGTTTAGTACAAAGGAAACAATGATATCTAGTGTTTTTTTTTTTTTTTTGAAAGATGATATCTAGTGTATGACGCAGTTTGTATATTTTATGCAGTTTTGTTATGTATGGGTACATATATACACCATACTTTAGATTAATAATCGTTTTATTATTTGGCAAATTATACTGAGCATCCGGTGCTACCTGACAGGCACGCGCTGAATGCGCCTGCTCAGTGCTCTTTTCTTCTTTTTTTAATTTTATTTTTTTATTTTGATTTTTTTAACTTTATAAAATATTTTTTGAATGTAATTTCAACTATTTTTACACATGTAATTAATAAGTTCAGATTTAATGTGTAATATAACATGAATAACTTATAAATTTTTTAATTAAATTAGAATAGGGTCTCGTGTCAAATTGAGTTAAAAAAATTTAAAACCGAATTAAAATTATAATGTGTTTAGTGTTTAGGATTTAGGTGAATTTAAGTATTTTAATTAAGTTAGTGTCTAATTATTAGTGTTTAAATTAGAATTTAAAAATAAAAAAATTAAAAAAATTAAAAAAAAGTAGCACCAGGTGCCCAGTATAACAACTGTTATTATTTTGAAAACATTTGACCTCTATTGGAATCTCTCTTCTAGGCATAGTGTTTTTTTCCCGTTCTAGATAAGCTTCAAATTATTCTTACTATGATAATGATCTATATGCGTTTATTTTGTAGTTAAAAAACCATATTCAAAAGGTCTACAAAATGAAGAAATAATATTCAAAACTATGATAAAATTTGTGAATTTTACACGGTGAATAAAATATAATGACATATCTAACTTGAATAGAAAATACTAACATATCAATATATCATCAATGGCACTCTTGTATGAAATACGTAGACATGGATCATGAATTACAATTTAAAGGGTCGCATTCGTGTTGCCTGCTGCTAGAAAATTACTATCGCAATATTAAATTTCATGTGATATATATTATTATAAATATGATATACTTTCTTTATCTTATAATTATTATTCAGTTTGAATTTTTATTTTTAGTTCAATTTGTACCAAAAAAGTAAAAATCGAAATTGTATAATAATTTGGGACGGAAAGAGTATATATAAGTCAAGAACAAAGTTTTTGTCTTTGAAAGGCGCATTATTAAATTTCATGTGTTATATATATTATAAATATGATATACGTACTCTCTTTGTCTCATAATTATTGTTCAGTTTGAATTTTCATTTTTAGTTCAATTTGTACCAAAAAAGTGAAAATCCAAACCATATAATAATTTGGGACGGAAGGAGTATATAATAAGTCAAGAACAAAGTTTTTATTTTTGAAAGGGTACCTGTTACAGGTATTACAATTTGATACACCTAAACTATTACACAGGATCTACAACTACCCTAGTACTACACTACAACTACAACTCCTGTGCACGCCTTCTGTTGATGCTCTACAACTACCCTAGTACTACACTACAACTACAACTCCTGTGCACGCCTTCTGTTGGTGCTCAAGATGTGCAGATCTCCTACTTGCTGCAACTTGCACGCTTTGCTTCATTCACCGCCATAACTGCTTCAGGGATTTATTACGCTAGCCAACCAAACTGGATTTCAAGTGCATTTTCTTCGGGGAATCGAAACCTCTACGGAGACACTACAACTACAACTCATGTGCACGCCTTCGGTTGGTGCACATCTCTACGGAGACACTACAACTACAACTCATGTGCACGCCTTCTGTTGGTGCTCAAGATGTGCAGATCTCCTACTTGCTGCAACTCGCGTGCTTTGCTCCATTCACCGGCATAACTGCTTCGGAGGTCTACTACGCTAGCTAACCAAATTGGATTTCAAGTGCATTTTCCTCGGAGAATCGGAACTACGCTAGCCAACCAAACTGGATTTCAAGTGCATTTTCTTCGAGGAATCGGAACCTCTATGGAGTGAGGAGGTGACTAGGCCTTGTCACAATATTCCCTGCAATAAAGACACTTTAAAGTGCCTATGGTGTGACTCGAACCTGTGACCTTCAGGTTGAGTGAGTTTGTCCTTATCCACTAGGACAACCCATGATTCACAACAAAATTTTTGTTGAGATGCTTTATGACACTTTCCCATATATATTATTAGGTTGTATTATTATAGATATGATATATAACTCAAGAACAAAGTTTTTGTTGAGATGCTTTACCGCACTTTTTAATTAGAAATGCATTAAGGTGATTATTTTTATCTCAATAATACTTTCTTTTTTCCTTTTTTTTTTTTGAAATGTCTATAATACTTAGGTTTGAATTAGTACCTAGCTTTTTCTAGTTACTAGAAACTTTTAGTCGATTTATTCGTCACGCACCGCGATATAATGTTGAGCGAAAGTGTCTTTTTCTTTTTCCTTATAGGAAGGCAACAAACCTCAACATCTTTGATAAATTTTTGAACAATAGAAATTTTACTTTTCGGACATGTGTTCATGTGGGATGTTTTGAGTTGGTTATTGTACAAAGAGTAGTACGAGCCGTACTTTTTCTCTTTTTCAAAGTATAAAGTAATGTGTACGTACTGGAAAACCTATACAACAATAAATAATTGTATGATGGATTATGAAAAACAGAATAGAATAAGGCCATAATGCATTATTTCTTGTAGCTCAAATTTTGCGATGATTACTTTATATTCAATTGTTGTGCTTTTTGAAAAAAAAATAAGAATCAATCATCATTATAAAATGCTTATACTCAATTTTTGTTCTTAATTTAATGGTACTTTTCCTTATGGTTCTAGTTATATTCCTAAACGCATAAATCTAGCAAACTGTCCTCCACTAAAATCATGGAGGCTCACGTGATAGAGAAAGATCGTGGAGATCTCTTCATCACTATTTACATTAAGAAAAATAATACTTTTAGTGAAATAATATAGTGAAAAAATATAATAACTGATTTATACCTCTATTTTATTGTCACTTTGTCGTTGAAATTTTTTTCTTTCCCTCCAAAATTATTCTTTTACCCTTAATTACTATTGACACATCAATCACTATATATTTCCACTATTTTTTTCTCACTATCTATATCATTGCTCTTACATTAATACGTTTTTCTTTTTAGAGGCCAAAAAAATAAAAGGAAGCTCGTTAGAACCTTGGATACTGAATAATTTGTTATATAGTATATACTATTATATACAAAAATCATTGAGATCGATGGTCGGTCCACACTGCGATTAGGAATTAGTAATAAAGGTGATGTAAGTAGTAGGAGGGATCGTTTTAGGTCATGCCTTGATGGCTTAATCACAGTGTGTAGTTTGTCATAACTGATTAATATTGAGAATGATGTTTTGTATCTCTCTGTATTAGCGCCGTAATTCCATCATACAATGTTTGAGTCCAGTTAAGCATTTGATGGATCTTTTCTCATATTCATCATGATTGCACTTAGATCCCATTTGATAAAACTTAATTTGGTATGAAGTCTGAAATCTGAAAATTGTACTAAATTGATTATTGATTAAGTTTGTATTGTTTGATAATAATCAAAATCTGAAGACTAAATAAAATGTCTGAAATCTGAATACTGAAATTTAAAATATCTCGACTTATAATTTCATCTAAAAAATAATTGATGTGTGTATATATATATATATAAAACTATGATAATAAAAATAATAGTATTATTATAAAATTATGTTATTAAAATATTTATATTTTATTATGTAATTATTTTTTTAGTTAATAATAATATCATATCTTTATCATTGTCAAAAAAAATCACATCTTTATGATAAATATATATTTATAGTGGGCTTTATTCGTATTTTTTTATGTTAAATAAATGTTTATTAAATAAAATAATTTAAAAAAATTTTAATTTATAAGTAAACACCAAGATTAATAAAAATATTTCAAGATAAAACATCAAAAGTATAAACATAAAGTAGATAAATAGAAAAAAACTGTCTCAGGAATTCAGTTCAGACATAAGTGATAGGCCTATCACTTATTTTTAGACTCACATTTTTACTAATATTTCAGACTCACTTTATTTATTACGACATCATAATTTAAGTTATGAAACACACTTACAATTTCAGTCCTTAATTAGTTAAATTCTTAATCAATTAAGTTGTAATGAGATTGTGTTATCAAATAATACCAATCAATTAAGTACTTAATTCATTAAGTTTAAGTGCTAAATTGGTTTATCAAACAGGCCAATGTAGTATGCTAGTTGTTGATCTCAAAAAAATAAAACAAATAATAATAATAATAATAAGAAAGAAACTAATGTCAATAGTGAAACAACATGTGATAAGGATACACTTCGACTGTTCAACAAATGAGGGTTTTTTTTCCAATGGAAATTTGATGGTGTTGTTTTGATATTACGTTGGAGTAACTTATCAAGTTGAGATCATGGATAAATTGAAATTTGACAACTAAATCATTTATTTTGTTATTTCTTGTTGAATTAAATTAAAATTTCACGGTTAAGTGGTTACTTGAATAGTTATTCTATGATTGTCAGGCAAAAATCACAAGCTCTGCCTGATTCATATTTTATAGATAGACCATACGAAAGAAATTTATTTTCTAGTAGTTTTTTTATGGCCGTGTTATATAACGGGGAAAACACCATTTTGTGCATATTGATAATGACCAAATATACTAGGTTTAAATGGAAAGAAATGAAGATTTAGCCGTCAAAACATTAGCTTGGTAATTGCCTAAAAAGAATAGGATAACATTTCTTAATAAATTTTCACTAAGAAAATAAAATAAATTGCCTTAATTACGAGGGAGAATATATTTCAAAGTTGCACAACAAGGATTTTTATTAGCATTCCGTTATTGTTTAATAAATGATATATGAAAACAGAGAGTTTTTTTTTTTTTTTTTTAAATGGTTCCTTATAAGTAAGTTTGATTTCATAGCTCCTTTTTTATTATCGTTTGTACATCATTCATGCTTTAGTCATTGTTTTATAATCTAATTTCTTTTTATACATAGATTTTTTTATTTTTCTTTACAATTTGATTAACGATCTTCTCCTATTATTAATCAACAAACTATTTGATTTGTCTAAATAAAAACTAGACATTTTATCAAACTGATTTTTTTAAGGAATAAAAAATGCATTATTAACATTCCATATATATATTTTTTTTACATAAATGAATAGATAAAAAATAATTAGCCTAACACTCATTACTCGTCATATGAAATAAAATTTGAATTTGATTCATCTAACTCAAAGTTGTATGATATTTATTAAATTATAAATTTAAACTTACAAGCACACGCACAACCATATAGATTAAAGGTAATTTCTTATTTGTATAGTTAGATTTTGAGTAGATCTCTAAGAGATTTAGAATCGAATTCGCGAAAAGTATTTTAGGAGGTTTGTAGGATATGAATTGCTTTTTCTCACATTCAAATATACTTTCTAAAATGTAACCAACTACAAGAAAATATTTATATTCCTCATGATCATATTCTCATAAATAAAAGATAAAAGTAAACTATTAATTTTTCCCATAATCCCTGTAATGGTAATTTTATTATTCCCAACTTTCTAAGCAACCAAACAAGTTATTAGTAAGTTTGAGTAGAGAATTCATTCAATGGTTGTGAAATAAATGAAACATAATACTACGTAATACTACTTTGAAATGAATGTTTTCTTTCTATACATTATAATACAATATACTGTATATAGAATAGGAGGGGATATAGGTTTGTTAACAAATAAATTTATAGAAAATCGATAATGAGATCTGAAAGAAATTATTTGCAGATGGTTATCCCACGAGTTACCCTAACAATTCACCAGCAACGGTAGATTGTGAAATCCAAGAGGAGGGGGAAAATGAAAAAAAAAAAAACAAAATTTGCCATAGATTGTGTCCCCACCACCAACTGATTATATACAGATCCAATCCACTTTCTCTGGAATCTCTGCATAAGCATTATGCTGTTTAAGGACGTCATCTTTTTTTTTGAAGCACGTGACAAAACAAGTGAGGAGAGTTGCACACCGTAGCGTTTTCCAAAGGCCGCCGACGACGACGACAGGAAGAGCAAAAAAGAAAACACATGGTGGAGGTTTCCGATGACCACGTGTCCGATGAGCATGAAGCTTCATCAAAACTCAACCTCAGACACAAACACACGGGAGAGAGGTGTCCAGCTCAGTTTGTGTCTTGTTCTCACTGTTTTCGACCACGTAGGCTGGAGTGAGTTGAACCCCTCTGGCCTACCTCTGTTTGTCGTCTTGTGACAAGATATTATGCCCCATTGTTGTTAGTTGGTTACATCAATCCATATGTATTATTCTTCAAAAAAGAAAAGAAAGAAATCCATTTTATTAAATTAATTCAACGATGGAGGTCTCTTTGCATAACAATTAAATTCGGGGCTATGCTTTATATATATATATATATATATATATATATATCAATTTTAATTAAAATTTAAGTGCGTAGTGATACACTTTTTAATAATATGCATTTCCTATAATCTTAACTTAACGTAAAAATTTATACCAAAATTAATTCAATTTTTGTCTTAAAATTAAGATAAAAGATAACAATAGTATATATATAGGTTCAAATTTTTGATAACTACACTTATGCACCATTTTGTAAAATTGCAAAGCAAAGAAAATAAAAAGAACTACTCTGGCGGAGCTAGAGGGATGGAGGATTCCGGTTCGCACTTGCTCAATTTTTTTAATCAATAGAAATATCTTAAATTTTTAATAAAAAAATGTATATTTACACTTCACATTCCTATACTCATTTCCTGACTCCACCACTAGAACTACAACTAGTAAACGGTTTGGTACTAACTCATATACTACTTCTGTCCCAAAATTATTATCCAGTTTAAATTTCATTTTTAGTATAATTTAAATTAAAAATAAAAACTCAAATTAGACAATAATTATGGGACGGGAGAAATAAATTTTTTAAAAAAGTAATAAGATCTAATTCGTTTGGCACAAACGAGATATTTTCCATTCATTCGAAGGGAGTAGTAGTATGTGAAAAGACGTAAGTTGATTTGTTCCTCCACTCAACTAGGCAACCATTATTACCTGTGTATAAAAGAAATAATCTAAATTGAATTTTCTAATTTATGTTAAAATTAATATATATTTAAAAATTTAATAGGAATTATTTTATGAGAAGGGGAAATGATATTTTTGGAACTAGAGTGCCTTTCATAGTAGATAGACTAAATATAGATGAATACTCCATTCTGTAAAAGGTATGATGGACATTTTCACCGTGTAAACACAGAATCGTAATGTATTACTTACACTTATTAGATTACCATTATCAATTATGAGTCGACAAAATAACCTATAACTAAGATTTTAACCATAAATAAGCAAAATATACGAATACGTATCTAATTAGTTGCAAAACTAATGCTAGTACTCCCTTCGGTCCTTATTATAAGGCCTTTTGATTTTGTTCTAGATTTCATTTAGGGTGTCTTTTTTACTGAAAAAAATCTTAAAAATATATTTTCACATTCATTTTGTTCTCCTAATTATTAAAAAATATTTTTAAGGATTTTATTTCTATTAAAAAGATATTTTAGATAAAACTTACGACTAATCAAAATGCGTTATACTAAGAACCGCAGGGAGTAATTAATTTCAAACCTTGCTACCTACGACCAACTATACAATCACCATAGACAGCAAAAGATAAGAAGAAAAAAAGAAAGAAAAGGAAAGCGAAATAATTGGAGGGCACAGAAAGAAAGCAGTAGCTGTCTGCTTCTGAAGCATCATTGTAGTAGTAGAGAGAATAGAAGTGAGAGTTTTTTTTTTTATTAAAAAAAAAAGAGAGAAGAAAAGAAAAAAGAAGGAAGAAAGCAGAACAAGAAGGCAACGTCAGGAAAATTGAAAATGGGCCATTTTGCCAGCTATAACGCATTAAGAACTTTTGGCAGTGAAATGATAGTAACAGTTGATCTTTGGATATTTTTAATTTCTTTTCAGAAATAAATAATAGTATTGCATGTAACGATCGATCCTGGGAAAAAGACAGCATCTTTGGGTTCGTTGGGATTCGAAACTTGGACGGGCGCATTATATATATTTATAGTAGTACAACACATCCCATGATTCCCGCTATCGTAATAAGCCCGTACTACTAACAACTTCATCCAATCCACCCATCCTTATTTATTCATCACACGATTGGTATTAAAACCTAATCCTGCTCCTAATCTAGCCTTCATGTTTTGTCTTCGGTTATCTCCTCTCGGAATCAATTGGATAGATGAGATTCTTTTGATTTTTATACTAATGTAATACAGTACTAGAGATTCTTTTAACCAGTGACGGAGCCAGGAATCACCAAGAGTAAGGGCAAAAATTTTCAATAATTTTTCAAGAGGATTAAAAATGTGTAATTTTTTTTGTAAGAGCGAAATTAAAATTTTTCATAATTTATACTAAAAAATTTAACAGCCCTTTAATGAAAAAAAATTAGGGGCTACTGGTCCCCCTCCATCCGCCACTGCTTTTAAGGATGGTCATATACATAATATTTCATATGTCCAAAAAAATAGTCCACATTGTTTTGAGTTATGTACGATTTTTAGTACAAAAACTCAATGTTAACTATTTTTTAGGAATAGAGAGTGTAAGAAAAAAGAAAAACACGGGAAGTGAATAACGCGGCTCAATGATAGTAGATTCTTGTGATTAAGGTAGGAATTCTCTCATTTTCAACTAATTGAGAAGCTCTAAATACATGGCCGATTCAGTTCGACCTTACCTAGCTATGTGATTGTTTATCCCATACATGGTTGGAATACATTTATCCCAAAACTAATAAGTGTGATGGTTGATCCAAATTTATTCAAGAAAATTTTTGGCGGTTTTGTAATTACTGGAATTATAAACAAAGAGTTTTATTACTCTTTATAAATTACTATGTGATTTAAGGATATGGACAGTTTTAACAGCACAACTTCATTTTTTGGTGTATTACTTTCACAAACTTGTACACCAATTTAGTGAATTTCACATATTTTTAGTGTCTGATGAATAGTATTGCATAGTATAGTTTATCATATTCTTAGGTAATCAAACATCAATATTGATAAGTATGATAGTTTATGCTTCATTTACCCAATAACCAAACAACGACTTAATTAATCATGAGACAATTGCTGTCCACACCATCTCTTTTATAGATGGTTGTGGTGCAATGTCCACCTATCTTATAATTGGACACCAACCTTTTCTTTCTTTAGTTTTCTTATAATTTTGTCCTTTTTTTTTTGTACTGCTCGTAGTACTATCGTTGTTTGCCTAGTGCGAATATGCTTAATTTCAAGACTTCATGTTGCCAAAAATTGCCTGGTTCGGAAAATTTATAGTAACTGGATTAAGGATCCTTGAAAAAGGGATCAATGTTATCTAACTTGTTCACGTTGTTTTACACAGATTAGGCAACTAAGCAACTTTAGGTTATGTGAGTTTGGCTTTTTCTTTATTCTTACTTTTCGAACAAGCCACTATCATTTTTCAGTTCCAGTAAAACTTGATATTGTGGTTCTCAAATCTATGAACCATCTCCAGAACGAAAAATACTGCTTCCTGCGAAACTATCACCACATTACAACACCATTCAAATTAATATATAGCGCGTGTTTATTTACATAATAAGCTAACACTCTTTTTGGTCTTATTTACAAGACACATTTATTTGTACTTTATAAGTATGATCGGAGGGCGTAGAACTTTGAATTTGTATAGGATCATTCAGTATTGATATAATAATAGCTACTCCGTCCGAAATTATTATTCAGTTTGAATTTTCATTTATTTTATTGCAATTTTGCCCAGGACAATAAATTTTCGGCAAGAAAATGGTGCAATACACCCATAAAGCATTATTCAGTTTTTTTTTCGGCTAATTAAAACCCCACTATTAATCTATGCAATTTAGAGTATACATTTTCATGAAACACTTTTAGATTACCGAAAAAAGGAGTTAGCCCCTTTTAAAGTAACCAAAGCATCGAATGTGTACATATACCTAGAGATCTAGAGTGATGATCCTGAATTCTTTACCTTATTTCAGTACCAAAAAATAAAGAATCGAAAAGTACATGATGTCCATCAATAACCACAATAAATAGGAATATCTAACGCATTAAAAGTCGAATCAAAACAAATAAAAAGCAAACGGAAAAATGCCATATTTTCAATCCAAAAGTGTCATATCCCCTCCAACTGATGAATACCACCAAACCTCAAGACAGGGGAGTCCGTTGGCTTTTTATATATATTTTATATCAATTTATGTCAACAAGAAAAAGAGATAATTCAAGATCTGATGTTTCTCCCACAACCACTTAATCAAGTTGTCTTCATCCACTCTCTGCTAATATAATTTAGGAGATGACATTCCCACTAGTAATACTTGAAAGCTTGTTCTAAATAATTAATTAATAGCGAATGCTAGTATCTTTTATGAATTTTTTTTAGAATTTTCTTTTGAATCATCTGGGGTTGAGCATATCTATCTTATTTGTAATTCTATATCTTTTTCATAAAATGATTGTTTCTTTTATTGTGAAAATACATGTCTCTTACAATGTGAGTAACAAAGTTTAAGAACATAGATTTGACTATAGGCTATTTTGTTTATTGATTTTGTATAATACTCACAAAAATAATGATTGCTGTTTAGTTAAGAATACGACAGATTGATAGACAAGTAATAGAAATTATAATGGACAAAATATATATATATATATACGTTATTTAGAAAAAGAATAGTATATTCCATCTGGAAGCCATATTGTAATAGTGAATTGAAGTGAGTCTGATCATCAATCACTTTCAACTTTCAAAGCTAACTGCTGAGTTCATCAAACTATTCGAATTGGAGAAAGGTATATCCTCACTAAATTCCCTGTAGAAACAGTTACCTCTTCTCCAACGCATAATTTACAATTAATCCTTTTTCTAAAAAAAGGAATAATAAAAATAAAACTCCACGAAATATTATTTAGGGTCAACGTGTTACAACAAAGAACAGAACAGTCTTCTTCCTTCTTCTTCTTTTTTTTTGGGTGCGCTTCGGTTATAGTCGTGAAAACGATGCGTAGCAGCTAAGGTACAACTGCCGGTTGAAGCCCATCAAATAAACAAAAAAAAAAAATTGAAAAAGAAGAAAAGAAAAGACATCAAATTGGGCAAGCAAAAGAGATTAGTTGGCAAACATCAGTCAAAGTGTTCCACTCAAGAACGGATTAATGTAAGCCAGCATCATCAAAGTTAAGGTGATTAGACAGTTCCGGTGAATTATTGCACCCCATATCTTTAAATTAGTTAATTAATTAGTTAAATTTGATATTACTAAATAAATTAAAAAAGTTACCATGCTTTTGTGGGCTAATAATTAGCCCAACTTCTTCCATTATGTCATCCAATAATAGAAGTGCTGCCCATATAAACCTAATCCAAAACAGTATCCAGATATTTTAAGTATGAACCAATGAAATGTTGAAGCTTTTCAAGGGTTTCAAAGTTCAAACTTCAAAGTCCTCGTGCCAAAAAATTGCATAAGATGGGTTTTTAAGTATTTGGGTCCCATTAGTTTTAATTTCTGAAGCCCACCTTTTTAAGTGAGTGACTAATAATAACCGTATAAAATTGTAGAAAATTCTTTTGGTTCTGTGTTCCTCCATTTCAATGCCTATAGTAGTGACATCAAATTATTTCGATTTGTAGGACAAATTGGTTGAGCTAAGTCAATCACATAGATCTTTAGGGATTTTGCCGGTCCAGATTCCATTTGGTCATGTCAGCCAAGATGGTCCGTCTTCACAAAATTCCAGTACCAATCATATTTCCCCTCCAATCAAGTCGGAAGTTCCCTCCATTTCAATTTATAGATCGTTTTAGGTTTTGAGAAATTTTTCAAAATATAGGTAGTTTTACAAATTTTAGGCAGATTAATGACTATTTTTCCAACTTTGCCCTCAATAAATTCTGCCAATATATTTTCATTTATTCTTGTTTATAGTTCCAATATAATTAATGGGTGGTAAAATAGATATTTAACTCATAAATTAATGGTTGGATGATTTTCTCTTTAGTATGCGTGCGAAGCCTAAAGTGACTTACATTTTGAAATGACGGGAGCATACAACACTCTAGCACCATCATAATTGTTAGTTAAAACTTTAGTGCGTTATGTATTGAACTTTTGTGGTATTCGCACTTTCCAAACCTCTTATACATGTGTTTAGATTATGTACGACAACTTGCGGTATGCTTAAGAAGGTGATAGAAACTCGAAATTATTCCACTCTTGGGCTACTAGTATAATGCTCCAACTGTCAGGTCTGTCCCAATAACTATTTGGGTATTCGTCCTCGCTATACCCAAAATGGTTAACTCAAATTATTAGTAGACCACCAACTGAATCCTTATATATTGATCAATCACCCCATGCATCTCCGATGTGGGACTAGCTCACATGCTAGCTTCCACCTAGTTGCTTAACCGGGGTATCACATTCGACCCCCCCTCTGGATCCTTGCGTCCCTGCAAAGCCCAATACACACAGACACATAGCACAACAATTAGCTCAGGGCTCCTCTAGAACAGATGCATTTCACTTGTCTCACACCTCCTATGAGCTCTGAGGTGTCACACATCACTTGTCTCCTACGTGTGAGCTCAGAGGTGGATCCACATCTGGACTAGGTCGGCTCTGATACCAATTGTAACACCCCAGCTGTCAGGTCTGTCCAAATAACTATTTGAGTATTTGTCCTTGCTGTACCCAAGATGGTTAACCCAAGTTATTAGTAAACCACCAACTGAAGCCTTATATATTGATCACTCACCCTATGCATCTTCGATGTGGGACTAGCTCACATGCTAGCTTCCACCTAGTTGCTTTTAACTACCTAGGAAAAAGGAAAGGAACTGGATTGGAGGGATTTTAACTGCTGAAAACTCTTGGAACCATGATCAATCTCAGATTCATCAAATGATCCTCGAGCACTTCAGATCACCCCTGATGGAAGACGAAGATTTCTCCTCCTTAGATGATTGGTGGACCTCACACCCCATGTAATTGACCTTGTTCAGGAGGTAGTCTCTAAGGACCAACGATCCCTTTTGCTTCAACCTTTCTCCTCCGTGGAAGTGGAACAGGCTCTGAAGAATATGGCTCGGTGGAAGCACCGGACCCAGAAAGCATCCCGGCGGATTTCTTTCAGAAATTCTGGAACACTACAGGGAATGATTTGAAGGAATGCTTTCTCCGGATTTTGAACCAGCGTGGGATAATGATTGGAATCAGATAAAGGTGATCTTTATTCCTAAATCAGGTAACCCAAAACGCCTTGCTGATTTTCGTCCGTTAGTCTATGTAATGTAAAGTACAAACTAGTAGCCAAGGTTCTAGCCAACAGGCTTAAAAACTTGTTGCCGAATTTGATAACGGAGGGACAAAATGGCTTTGTACCGGGCCGTTATATCGAGAAAAAACATCCTTCTTGCGCATGAGGCTGTGGAATTTATTTGAAAAAAGAAGAGCGGAAGGAGAGGTCTAGCTACGCTCAAAATCGACATGAGTAAGGCTTATGATCGAGTGTCTTGGACGTTCTTGCATCAAGTCATGTTAAAAATGGGCTTCCTCCCTCACTTCGTTGGACTTATCATGAGATGTGTGTCAACCGTGTCCTTCTCAGCTTGTGTTAATGGCAATCAGTCGGATTTTTTTTTGTTCCTAAACGAGGTCTTAGGCAGGGGTGCCCAATCTCGCCCTACTTGCTCATTATATGTCAGCAAGCCCTCTCCCTTCTGTTGAACCTTGACCGTTCCTCCTCAGGCTTTGGTACCAAGTTAAGCAGGTCAACGCCTTCGTTATCACACCTGATGTATGCGGATGACTGTCTAACTTTCATGACCGCTTCTAGGAGGAATGTTAAGACCCTAGGAGAGATTCTCACTCAGTACACCAGGGCTTCAGGACAGAAGATAAATTTCAACAAGTCTTCCATCCATGTAACTCCTAACACTCAGCCAGCCTTTAGGGATTTGGTGTCCCCGTGGCTCCAAATGCCGACTTGTAGCAGGTATCACAGGTATCTAGGCCTATCGCTGGATTTCATGCAGGAGAAGACGGTTTGTTCGGTGAAATAGTCAAAAGAATGAAGAGCAAACTAAGCACCTGGAAAAATAAGTCCTTTTCAATGATGGGAAGAGTCACCCTGGCTAAGCATTCACTGGCAACTCTCCCGGTTTAGATGATGGGTGCTTTTAAACTCCCTCTTACAACCTGTAAACAGATTGACCGTGTCGTGCAAAATTTCATTTGGAACTCAGATGGGGAGAATCGTTGCTTTGGACATGAATCAAGCTCTCCTAGCCAAACTGGCATGGCGCATCATCAATAATAAAGAATCACTCTTTGCAAGAATTTTCTTGACTAAGTACGCGCGGGGTAGGGATCTCATGGATTACCCCACGCCAAAGTCAACTTCATGGGGTTGGCGCAGCATTCTGTGGGGTAGGGATCTCCTAAAATTAGGCCTCAAATAACAGGTTAAGTCTGGTGAGAATGTCTGAGTGCGGGACGATTGGATCCTGGATACAGTTACCTTCAACAGCAGCATCAGGTGGTCAATGAGATCTCACATCTTAGAGTCAAGGACCTGTGGGACCAGAATGGACAGTGGCAGGAGTCACTGGTTAGGAGCCTTTTTCCAGTTGAAGCTGCTAATAAAATTCTCTCCATCTATATACCGTCATTGACCAGAGGTTCGAAAGATTGTCTCTATTGGTCAAAGACACCAAATGGCGTCTACTCAGTCAAAAGTTTCTATCATGTGGTACGTTCTCACAATCTTACTACTTCGGCTTCAGCAAGTAGAGTCTACATAAGTGAGGAGGCTTGGAAGATCCTCTGGTCTATTAATGTGCCGGCCAAAATTCACTGGCTCCTTTGGTGGATGACGAATCATGCCCTACCCTCTGCAACAGCATTGTCCAAACGAGGGATTACCACTTCCCTAACATGTTCCAGGTGTGGCAAGACACCAGAAAACACGCAACATATTTTTCTGGACTGCGACCACCCAAGAAGGATCTGGCGCAGCTCTCCACTAGGTTTTGATTTCTCATCGGCTGAACCAATTCCGTTGGATCATGGGTACAATATTGGCTTCTTTCAGCTCCGGACAAAGTGACTATACAACAGTTATTTTTCATCCTATGGAATATCTGGATTTCCAAGAACAAGGTGCTATAGGACAAAGAGGTTCAGAATCCCATTGCTATACAGAGGTTGGCCATGATGGAATGGTCCTCTTTCTGTGGTGCTCCGACTGGTGGACATGGGGGGAGGGGGGCACCACCTTCGGATCGTGATCCTAAGGAGACTTATGATTCCGCCAATCGTCGGTTTGTCGCCACAATTAGGGGCCAGTATTACATCCGCACTGATGGAGCTTTCCACAAGGATGATAATAGGGGCACAAGGGCACGGTTGCATGGGATATTTTATCAAGTCAAGGGCGTTTTATCATTTCGGGGTCAACGACCTTTTACGCCGGATTTGTGGAGGATGCTGAAGGCCGGGCTTGTTAGGGGGCCTTCGAACTGCAATCATGTTAAGTCTGTCAGATTGCCAGGTACAGTCCGATTGCCAGAATTTGGTCGATTTCATTGGAGGGAAAAAAGATTGTCCTATGCATCTATCCACTCTTGTGGGTGAATTTCGTTCTTTGTTATCCCAGATTAGTGGAGGAAATATAATTAAAGTTCTTAGGGAATTAGTGGAAGGCCCGCATAGGATAGTTAGAGCGTGCCTCAATTAACGTAATGTACTGTTTCCTGGTTATACATGAAAGTTGGTTTTAAAAAAAAAAAAAGGTATGCTTAAGACTGAAATTATTTTGTAGGAATGGATTGATATACATGGAACTTATGATATTCTGTAATCAAGGTTCGTTATGTTCTAGTGTTTAATCTTCCCCCAAAGAAAAAAGTCAAAGACTCCCCGCAAACATTTTTGTGTAAATTTTTAGCCTGGAACCCTTTAGACTAAACATCATTATTGGCTTAACTAACCAAAAATTTGCCAACCCCAATTAAGTAGTGCCAAGAGACGCTCCTTCCGCGTTATTTTTAACCTTGCTTTAATCAATAGGGAATCGATTAGGGATGCTACGTGTATTTTAGGAGTTGAGAGAGAGTTCTAGCAAACTTTTGTATAACAGAAACAGAACATCATTGTTTCATTAAAATAAAGTCACTAAATTCAAACAGTTTAATTTATTGTTATTTCGGTTGAGTTACTAAGAATTATGATAGACATAGTGTTCACTATACAAATCACCTTATTAACCTCAGAAATGACAAACTTTTACTCCGATTCCCTTTACATTTTTTCATTTGTTACATGCTGTCCAATCGTTACAGAAAGCACCCAAAGAAATTCAATGAACCAACCAAGTCGTACAGAAACGATCAGACAAATCCATAGTGATATTTTGCCGATTTGGCTTTCAATTGAATTTAGCCCCACCAAAGTTGAGAATAAGCTCCCATAAAAAAGCAGCTTTTCTTTTCTTCCGATATAATCTAGCAGGACGATTCTACTGTCGAATGTCGATTAATTTTGGACAAGTTTTGGCAGTGGAAAAAAGTTGATGACTTTGATTGGCAACTGTCCAAACATATTTAACACATTGTTGTCTTACTACCTTTTTTTTTCCTAATAATTTAAGGGAACCCACCTTAATTCAACCACTTATTATTATGATTGACTTGTATAGTAGTTTGGAAGTTTGGAGATAAGGTGGCCTCTGTGTGACAA
Organism: Oldenlandia corymbosa var. corymbosa; assembly: GCA_949775105.1. Classification (NCBI taxonomy): domain Eukaryota; kingdom Viridiplantae; phylum Streptophyta; class Magnoliopsida; order Gentianales; family Rubiaceae; genus Oldenlandia; species Oldenlandia corymbosa. The sequence goes on along the minus strand of OX459123.1, from coordinate 21,767,491 downwards.
ATGGTGGACCGTTATTTTTATCAATGTGGGACGTTGGTTAACACAAATTCCAAATTGTGAATGTGAAGCTAACTTTGGCAAACTAGTAACATCCCTTCCACGGGTCCCTGTAGCACTCATGGAAATGTACTTCTGTGATCCTCATTTTGTTATACTAATGTTTTTGCATTAGTGGTTAACTACAACAAGCAGATTACGTTTTTTTTTAATAAATATTTATTTTATTATATCTTATATGGTGTGATAAGATACTACAAAGATTAATTAGTTATGATCTCTACTTGAACACGTAAACATTTATGTATCTGTAAACCTGTTATTTTGTACATTATTGTCAAAGGGATCCCGTACTATTTGATAGACAAGTTAACCACAGGATTGAAAGAAAGAGATGCTTTGAGCCTAGCTAGCTATAGTTATAACTAATTGGAGAGTCAGATTAGGGCACCTAAGTTATGCTGTTGAATTGGCAAGCACTAGTTGCTAATTGGGTTTTTTTTCCCTCTTTAATCATGATCAAGTTGTTTATGACAAAAGCATATCATCTGCCAAACCCCAATTTGATGCAAGAAAAGATATAATGCATATAAAAATGGATTAGAATTTGCTAGTTGGTGGCCTAATAGGCTGAGGGAATTTGTTGGTAAGCCTAAAGAGTTCCGCATACATGGCAACAACAACTACTTAAAAAAGCTTCTTTTTTTTTTAAAAAAAAATAATAATTAAAAAAAGAAACTGATGTGTACTCTTGAGTGAACGACCCCTCCAATCCAAAAGGCTCCAATTAGAAACAAATGGAGGCTTTGCTTTTATGGAAGAATTTAATATAAGGAAAATGTGGGAAGTAGCTTTGAGTTTATGAGAGAATGTCTATCCATAAGAACATAATTAAACAGGTCATTTCCCACTCATTATTTATTTTATTTTTATTTTAACCCTTTTGGTTTGGGAGTTGCAAATATGATTATGATCATCAATAATGATGGGAAAGTGAGCGTGACTTGGAAGCTGGAGGAATATGCTTTGCTTTGCTTTCATTTTTATTGGTGACTTTTGTTTTCTGTATTGCGACGGGTGCTCAAGTAGTTCACTACAGTTTGACATTTTGTTTTGGTTTCATTATTTTTGGTTCGTTTTCACCTTTTTGTAATATTTTTGGAGTTTCTGTTTTTTCTCTTTTTCAAAATATGCGGAGGATTAAAGCACCTTTGCTTTTGAAAAGATGGCAAGCGCACAGTTTTGTTTGAGTCACTATTTTAGTGGAAAATAGGTCAAGAACAACTGATGGTGTATTTTGAATCCTAGCCCTAGAGTCATGGATTGAGAGTGACTTATTATTATTATTATTATTATTATTATTTTGTTTTTCATTTTGAATGCGTAAAATGACTAAATTTTATATATTTAATGTGTAAGTCTAAAATAAATAAAGCTATTATTTTTATTCATGCGTGTGCGTGTGTTGTTTTCTATTTTCATCCAAAAGATTATAATTTATGCATTTACAAGCTTAAAAATTGTTAGAAATGTGGATATCCAATGAAATCCTCGTTGAAAAATTCTTGGAACATTGCACAATGTCAAGCAAATCCAACCGCATAATTCTGCAAAGAGTTTTCATGATTCTTATTACAGAAATACCACTTGTGATTTGGTTTGGGCTCAAACTCCAGTACTAATAAGCCTTAGGCCGTCCATTTTAAGGTTTTGAGACCAGAACTGCAGGTGCAAATTGAAACATAAATTGGCTATGGCTTTATGTACAATACAAGAAGTCATTGGCCATTCTACACCAGCCCATCGGGAGTTGACAGTAATTAATTCATTGCGGTTTGTTCTATACATTGGTCCAGCATGATTTCTGATCGGAACCAGCAAATTTTTAAGATCCCATTGTGTTTAATGTGGAAAATGTACATGTTCAATTCGAGGGTTTTAGTTGGGGCGTTACTCCAACACTTCAAAAACGCTTCATTTGGTAGGTTCCAGTGTTCTAGGGTATCATAACCAATTCATGACTATCACCCCCAAATGTTATCTGCATACTTCTACTGCAGAATGAAAACATCATTCACGGAAAGTAAAAGGGCAAAAGCACTACACATAGGTTTCAATTTTCAAGGGCTGCCTGCCTTTCAATCAAAATGCACCCTGGACTTTTAATACCAAATTAAGGAAGGATTGTTCAAAGCTTCAAATGGCTAGCTAGTCAAGCAAGGTGATCCAAATAACACAAATCGTACAGGGGAGTAATCCATTCCTACTAACCGAAAAACATCAATTGTCAACCGGTGTAACGCCTAACAGATGGAAGCACTTTCTCATAACTACCCGGGTTGCTCGCACAACAAGAGTCTACTCGACTCCTCTACTACACCACCAACCCGGAGACAGTTCCCGTTGAAACTATAGAAGAATTCCGCCAAGTGGAAAAGATAAATCGCATAAATGACTCGGCTGCATTTTCGTACACATACCTTCTATCATCTCCGGAAATCGCGCCAAATGAAGCCCTAAAACCTGCTCATCGGGATGATCCAAAACCATTGTCGTCCCAACTCTTTTAACTTCTTCAATGTCCTTACCGGATTCCCTGATAACTGGACAGGCCCTAGAGTGCGCGTACAATGAACGCACGACAATGTTTCCCTTGTCACGGAGCATCAGGTCATTGTTCAATGTGTACTCTTTTCGACCTGTTGTGCATCAGATTATCATATTTGACAGCTCCGTATCCAACAGCTTCCGCAGTTTGTTCGAGTTCGAGTTCATCTAAATTCCAACCCATTGCACCCTTGCATCGGGTTTTTGCTCCTTCTATTAAATCAATTACTTTGCCAACTTCATTGCTTCTCTTTCTGAATTTGCTTCCGTCACCAAACGTAGCAATGTTGACTTTAGGGTACTTATCTTCACTTGAAGGAGGGAGCCAACCAACACTTCTCGCAACAGAGAAGACATTTTCGATTTTCGAAATGATCCTTCTAAGCAAAATCAACAACGTGTATAATCCATTCTGCTTTTTCTTGCTTAAGCCTATACCACAATGCAGCAAGATCTGTTGAACTATAGCCGTATCCTCCGTCGCTTTTCGCCACAACTAGCTTATTGTGGCCTTCGAAAAGATAACTCGTTCGCCCTTATCTTCAACAATCAGGTTACTAAAAAGATCCACTTTGGGAATACACGGGTTATCGAATCGAAAGCTTTCTCCATCCTCCTCCAAGAGGATACCAAGTCGCTTGTAAATTTTTTCATATCCCTTCCGATTAGTTTTGCAAATATGTGCCCAAACTTTCCTGTATTTTTCATCCCCTCGTCGAAGTTTAGCCACAACTTTCTTGACCCTCTCTGTAAAATCCCCTGCTTCTCAATTGTTGGGATATTTTTCATACAGATTTTCAAAAAGCAAGCCCAATTGTTTTTCCCAATCACCTACATTGCTCCTCCTTAGAACTTCCACATTGCAGAATTCCAGCAAACGAGCTAGTGTATCTCCGATGACAATGGATCTTAGGTGCCTAATATCCAGCTCTGTTACTATGATTGGAGACCAAAACTCGACAACAGCCCTTTTGACAAACAGCTTTGTTGCCCATGATTCGATACCATTTAGCAGCATCTCATGAATCCTCTTCCCAACACATTGCCCTGATAACACAACATCCACAGTTCCGGGCTCTACTACAGACATGCATTGGGTTGCTAAATTCCGGCATCTTTCCGGCTTCCTTAACCCTTTCAAAAATGCTCAAGGCATCGAGGCACCGATAATGGCCGGGTATGCGATGTGCAGCCAATATACAAGTAAAAACAGCAATGACTACATCTACCTCGTCTGGAAACGTCTTTTGGAATGATTCTCGAAACAGATTTTCCACCAGTTCCTCGATACGACTCACCATAGCTGACGATGATTTATTGGATTTAAACTCAGAATCGGAAGGAAACACAGTTTGGGATTTCAAATCAGAATCCTTCTTGGAGGAGAGAGTGGCGGCCTTTTGCTTGTGATTAGCTATGATACCGAATTATTTGGTAATTACATACATTCTAGGTCCATTTAATTCATTTTCCTGTTTATGAAAAAACGGAGGTCCGCCATGGATGATTGGGAAAGAAGACGATGCAGAGCAGTTGAAATAAAATCAATCGGTCCTAACTTTTGCTCACATTTCTCTGCTTCTTTTTTTTTTTTAAGTATGGTATGATCTATGCAGCTTCCAAGATGCACACAATTGGCAGAGTTGGTGCGGATGAATTCTTAGCTCTCTTTGTTGCAATGGTTTTTCTCCCTGTTAATTCTATTATAATAATTTTAGTTATATCAAAAGAAATTGTGAAATGGAAGAACAATCAATTAAAAGACCGATTTTATTATTGTTTTGTTGCAAAATGAATGGCAAAATATATTATAAATGTGAGCATGCATTAAGTAAGGAGTATTATTAAGTATAATACTTTGATTTTGATTTAAACCTACTTATTACATATTTATAAAATTGACATTAGGTGATGGCTATAAATAGGAGGCTTATGTAGTGGTAAAATTGCACCAAAAATATACATGAGCAAATTTCCTCCTACTTTGCTTCTTACCCTATTTATTCTTTCAAAGGTATTAATCACCTTCTCTCTCCTTTTAAGCATTATAATTATTTCATAACATTTTGATATTTATAAATATATAATAAATAGGTTTACGTCAAAATTAAAGTACTATACTTAATAGTATTCCTTATTTAATGCATGTTCACATTTAATATATATTTTGCCATTCATTAGACAACAATACGAGTATTTTTTTTATTTGTTTATTTTTGTAAACAAATGTTACATTACACATATGAACACAAAATACTCGGTTAAAACTTAATGTGGATTATAATTTTTTGAGACACAGATGGAATTGTATGTTCGATTTATTATGAAACACAATGTGTGTTTGTGCGAAGACTGTCGAGAGAACCTAGTGAAGGTACCATTTTTCAGCTACAGACCTTTTTGGTGACTTCCAGAGTCAATCATTTACACGTATTTCATTTAAAGAAATGTTGGTGACGTTAGCACCTAGCCATCATTCGTGTAGCACAACAAACTCCCGACGCCTAAAATCATCGACACTCTTCGGGATACGATCATCCACGTCATCAACCCACTCCATGGACGCCTCCCAACAACACCCCAAACGCGTGGTGGTTTGCGGCGGCGGTGTCATCGGAGTTTGCACCGCCTATTTCTTATCCCAAAAAGGAGCCTCAGTCACCCTCGTCGAGAAATCATCCATAGCCTGTGCTGCCTCGGGAAAAGCGGGAGGATTCCTAGCACTTGATTGGTGCGACGGCGGACCACTCTCCTCCCTCGCACGCGCCAGCTTCAATCTCCACCGGCGACTCTCTGAGGAACTCAACGGCTCCCAATCCTACGGCTACCGTCCTCTCACCACTCTCAGTCTCACCGTTTCTGAACCAACTTCTTCGTCAGGCCCATCTCATAAAAGTCCAGGCCCAAAACTTCCTTCTTGGGTTAATGGCCCTGCTAAGACCCCACGCACCATTGGGACAACACAGACGACGGCCCAAGTTCATCCTCAGCTGTTCACCAGAACGCTTCTGAACAAGGCCGTCCAAGATTATGATCTCACGGTGGTGATAGGGAAGCTGGAGGCGGTGCAGGTGGCGGAAGGGAAAGCCAACGCGGTGGTGCTGGAGGGAGGAAGAACGCTTGAGGCGGACGCCGTTGTTCTAGCTCTTGGTCCGTGGACAAGTAAATTGCCTCTGTTATCATCGGTTTTTAGAGTTTATGGGACTAAGGCCCATAGTATTGTTTTAGAGCCCAATGATCCAGATGCAATCACCCCGCATGCTCTGTTTCTGAGCTACCTTCCAGCCCAAGGTGGGAAACCTTTGGACCCTGAAGTCTATCCACGCCCAACAGGTTAAATCGTTTTCCACCATTTTAGTTGTTCAATTGTTTCTTCAAGAATTGTTTCGCAGCAAAATTTGTGATTTTTGGTGCTTTTATGTAAACAGGGGAAGTGTATATTTGTGGAATGTCAGCTGAGGATGAGGTTCCAGATGATCCGGAAAGTATAGAACCGGTGGCTGATTCAATTAGCGTGCTGAAAACGGTGGCCAAAAATGTGTCAAGTTATTTAAGTGAAGAAGAAGGTGGTGCGAGAGTAAAAGCAGAGCAAGCATGTTTTTTGCCGTCCACCGATGATGGGATCCCTGTGATCGGAGAAGTACCCGGCGTGAATGGGTGTTTCGTGGCAACTGGACATAGTTGTTGGGGAATCCTTAATGGTCCGGCCACCGGTGCTGCGGTGGCTGAACTTGTGCTTGATGGTCAATCTAGCATTGTTGATTTAACTCCCTTTAGTCCATCAAGATTTACTTTTGCTAGGAAGAGGCGGTAGGCTGGTAATATGGTAGCGTTGTTATTCCAATTAGTAGACTCTGTTTCTGGGCTTTTTACTTGTTGTAATTGTGAGATTACGGTTGTGTTTCATGTGAAATTCACGTTATCCATCAAATTATACAGCAACCAGACATTTTATCTTCGTCTTCAGTTAACAATGTTGTAAGATATTGTAATATACAAAAAAAATGCAGTTGCCCAGATCAAAACTGGATTTTCTTTGCTGGACTAATAAAATTATTTGTATATAAGTTTGATCAATAATTTTGATTCGATTCGTTCAAATGGATTAATGGAATCTGATAATCTAACACAGTTCAACACAATAACCTGCATTTGTATTTGATTAAGTGGGTGGCGTAAATGGAACGTCATACCACAGTCCCCGATGCACAAAAAATGGACTAGTCAAATCTGGAATCTTAAAAGTCATGAGTTATCCACTATTCCACTTCTGGTTCCATTATTACAGGGTACAGAAAAGTACTGTACTGTGGGTACTCCTGTGGTTTATTACTTCCTCCGTCCCAAAAAAATACTTCAATCTGAAAATATATTTTAATTTGGTCAATATATCAAATGTGTAACTCATTTTATGCCTAACTTTTACTAATGCCTCTTCTAATTATTTCTATAAAAGTTAACTACATATGTATTTATTATACAACTTAAATTTAATCAAAATTTTTATCTCAAAAAAAATTGACAATGGATCTTGATGAAAATTACGTAGATTAATTTGATATATAACACATTTTTTAATTATTCATGTATTAAACGATATAATCATTTGAAAACATAAGAGAAAACTAAAAAAAATTTTCCTTACCACTATTATTTTAGATATTTAAGTCATTTCAATTCAATTAATTTTGACTTTTGTGAAACTGAACTATTTTTTTAAGGACAAACTTTTTTATTAAACTGGATTATTTTGTTGGATGGAAGGAGTAGTATTCTTTAATCCTCCAATGAGGTAGTAAATTTGTGTTACACAGAGTACTCATTACGTCATCGAATCTCTTACACAAACACCGCCCAGTTAGTTAATTAAACAGTTCACAAAAAAAGAGTAGTTCAGAAACGACAATTATGGTAACCTCAACCTTCGTGTCTTTTTGTTGTGAACTCTTTCTCAAGATTCAACAATCGTCACAGCTTCTGGGTACACCTCCAGAAACTTATGATTAACCAATTGATAACAATAGCATTGGAATCAGTAAAATTTCTGCACAGAATGGTTAATAATTCGATTAGTTTCTGTGCTTAAATCTATTACGTACAACTCTCCAACATCTGCACGTTCCTTCAAAACCCGTGACAGAAAACCTGCACAAAAAATGTTATCAAACTGGGGAGAATGAAGAATGAAACAAATTGCATTTCTGACCTCAAATTGCATTTCTTTGTTGAAACAACGAATGAAACAGTGGAACACATTGCCTTTTCTTTCTTGTTTTTAAGGAGAAACAAACTTATATTTTGCTCGTGTTAGCTACTCAGACTTTTAGGTACCCACATAGTACAGTGAGGAAGTATGGACAAAATGGACAAAGGGGGAAAAAGCTAAAAAGGTGTTTGGGTTATGTCTCAAATTGATTATTGACGAAGAAATGTCGTCTTGTTAACAAGGAAGTAAGAAAGTCCGACTTCAATTATCGAGGCTAAAGGCCCAAACCAAAAGGGATCTGAATTGATGATCAAAGCTAGTATTCTCTTCCTCTTAACTCTTAAGTCTTAAATCGCACATTCTTATGTCTTTAGTGATGAACTGGTCTTACGCCTGTATTTCTGGTCTAAAACTATTACTCTAATCTTGCTCACTAAAAAGGCAAACATCCCTTTTTAAGTTTTTAACTTTTTAATCAAGGAATTAAGCAAGCAAACAAACCACGTGCACCAACATATCTCAGTTTAGCTTTATGTAACTTAGCTTTTTCTAGTATGGATGCTTAATAAAAGTTGGTCTCAAATCTATCTCCATATGCTAATGAGTGATAACGTTGGCTTCAATTAATATTAAATCCTATCTAGAAATAAAACTGGATCTATTCAACTGCTGTTCAAGAACACTAGTACAAACCTTGGTGTTACTAATTACTCACTCCATTTTAAAATATAGGTCTTCTTAGCCTCTACACATAAATTAAAGAGACAATCATTTACTAATTAATTTGCGTGTTAAATGTTTATTTTGTCCTTCATTAATTGTTTTGGAACTATAACCAAAATTATATGAAAATTGGTTATTCGGGACAACATTGGAAAGTTAATCTTTAATTTGTCTTGAAAACTTAAAACGATTTATATTTTGAAATATTTCTCCAATCTAAAACAACCACATTTTGAAATGGAGGGAGTATCTTGTTATAAACTGTTTTACTAATTTTTCAGAGAAAATTATTTAAAACGGTACTCAACCTAACCTTTGTATGTAGTTTAGCACTGTATTTTGGCCCTACTAATTGAAACCATAAATGACCTAATAAATTTCCAGTCCTATGAGTACCGGCATCTTTCCTAGCTGACCCACAAGGATAATGGAGAACATTAGTAAAAACAAGTAAAATTGTGGATAAAAAGGAAAACTTGGATTTCGTTTAATGGGACAGACAAGGAAGACTTGATGAATTCGCCTTTTGTGTGTTTTTTTCTTTGTTGCAAAACGAACCAAATCAATGCATTTTCTTTCTAATCTCTATGCCCTTTCTCCATCAGCCTTTCCTTCATTTCGTTTTCATTGGTGTTATTAACACATAATTTCGTGTTACAGATTGACATTTGTATTAACATGTAAAGAAGATAGAAAACCTCGTGGGGTGCCCTCTTCCTACTACTGCTGCTCAATGAAAGCTATATTGAAGTACTTGAAACATGAGCTGTGGCCTGGAAAATCAGGGTCATTATCGAAACAAGTATGTTGCTGTCATCCCATCACTTTTTTCTCACAGAAATTTGTGTTTATTCTTCAATGTTTGGTCAAAGATTAGTACACTCAAATGGGGGTATTCACTATTCAGGACATCATCATCAGTTTGTATTAGACCCACTGGTCATATCATCAATTTTTCACCCTTTTTTGCTCGTTAATAAACACTTAACAGCCCGTCAAAATGACCCAAAAAGCAACATGTCAAAAAGTATCCATTGCCCTTTGAAAACTGTTGGAAGCTATAGAATTTCTTTTTCATTTTTTTGGGCTAGTTCGTCTTTCAATTTGATCGATAATACGAACAAAAATCTAAATTAACGCATAAACCGAAAATCCGGATCATCCAACCTAAAATTTGAATTGCTATGATTTTGGTTCGGAATATCAATCACACAAAGGAAACAGTGCTAATGAGTGTTGGAGCGTTATTCTTCCACAAGTCCCTTTCCCGAAGACACTAAATCCAGATTCCAGAAGAAAGAAAAGTGAGCTTTTCTTTGCCTTTTTCTAAATTAATAGCTTTTCCCTCTTTAAACAAAGATGCTGCAGATTTCTAACATTGGCACATATGGTCATTAATCAGCCAAATAAGAGAGAAGGTAAAAAAGGTCTACCTAATTAATTAATTAAATAGGTAGTGTCTTTTATCTTTTATAAGCTGGACTAATTAAAATCTTGTTAAAGCTTCACCGTCTTTCCATCTGATTGATTTGATAGTATTTTATACAGAATGCAACACCAAAGAAAATGAAGCTTCAAGCCAAGACTTTTTTTCTTTCTCCTTTTCTATTTCGTTATAACAACCTGTATAATTATTTTGAGACGGAGATGGTAAATATTCGTGTTACGAATGTCACAAACTCCACAAAGATCTCACAAGAGGCAAAAGAACAATAAGTACTGGAAAAAACAGAGCTGCAAAAATTCGTTGCATATACACGTAGGCAAACACATAATCATCTCAGGGATTGAATTATTTTGAGAGTAACATCAAATACTCGTTACCTTTTTTGCCTTTTTTTGATAGTGCAATTGTCTGAAGTCTGAACCACAACATATCTTGTCCATGTTCATGATGTAGTTTGATCAGAAAACCTAGCACATTTTCTTCGCAGGTAAAGGGGACTCACTCAAGTTTTTTCTGGATCACCCACTCGAACAATGAAGCCAAATGCTACGCAACAAATACATGTCTAATGTACTCCGTATTTATGGACTTTCTTTTATACAAAGCTCCAAAACTATTTTCGGTGGTCCAAATATTGTTTATCTGCGCGTCCATTTGTTGTTTTGATTGGATTTTGACATCATTAAAGTTTTCTTACAAGTTTTCAACTAAATGGTAAATGATTTTACTTTTTCTCTTCTGGAATTTTATGGACCATTTTGGAAAAAAAAAAGATGAAATATTACTATCAGGTCCATGCGCCACTCGATATTTATAAAAATAAACAAATAACATTTTTACGAGACTTTCTTATGAGAAAATGAATTGTCAAATGAGAGTGTCTTTTTGCATATTCGCAGAGTGTCCACCGTCGGCAACAGTGACTAATCTCTCTCGCTAAATTATAGGCACCTAAATGGATGGAATACCTGGCCAAATCATTTAAGGTTGCTTTATGCCCATTGCAAAATATCAGTAAAATAAATTGTCAAAGATAATATGATAAAACATTGTTGTTAAATGGGTAATGAGGGTACATACTATATTTAAATTAATTTTCATTCAAATTCAGTTAGACTTTGTTCGAGCAATTATCTATCCGTGATCATACTCGCAACTCAAAACCTGTTTAAGTTAATTATATAGGAAAAATTTGGATTATGGACAGTAGATAATAAATAATTAATAAAGAGTAGAGTATTCTTGAATAATTTGTAGTAAGGACATAATAGTTCAATGATACAAACATGACTCTAACTCTTGAAAAAAAATCTTTTTTTTTTCATTTGATTTTTTTAACACATAAATTAAAATCTATTTCCAATGAGTGTAAATGATAATATTTTAAAATTAATATGGAAAAATTAATATATTACATGATGAAATATAATATAAATATGTTGACTTTGAAAATAAAGGTTGATATCCTAATTTCTAATCGGAAATTTTATTTTTTTCCCATATAATTTTAATTTTTATAAATAAACCGTTTTTCCCTTCACATGCATTGAATCGAAATTATACAAATTATTTTTCGCACTTAAATGAGCCGTACAACCCATTTTACAAGAGTTAAACTAATTAAATTTATCTTGTATCAATGAAAATTTTAAATTTAATAATATCATAACTTTTGTATAGGTAAGACTTTTTTTTTGTCAATAATTACTTTCATATTGTTATATCAATTAGGCTTACAAAAAAAAAATTAAATAAACTTTCAAAGTATTTAAATTGATACAATTAATAGTTTTTCGTTTTTTAAATAAAGTTAAAATTATGCTTATATGGTTGAATTGTTGTGCTCTGAATACAAATTATTTGAAAGTACTGCTCTCTTTATTAATTATTTATCTTCCACTATCCCTCATCCAAATTTTTTCAATTATATATACAGTAATACAATCTCCCTTACCATGACGAATTTATAACATATTATCTCTGTTGACATAGAAACGTATTGTCTTTGAAAATAAAAAAAGGTAACCAAATAAAAAAGCCAATCTGCTTACATCCACTCCCCATATGCAAAGTCAATAATTATCAGTTGGTGAAGAAAACCCATGATGCAAGAAAATTTGACCCCTGTTTTTACTAATAAACAAATTGGGTAAGAGATGAACAACTGCATGGACAGTCTAGCATCCAAGATTCGATTCCTTTGTTGATTTTAGCCAGTCAGAAAATGAGAAATGGTCATATTTTTTTCGCAAACAATTTACTTCCCACTATTCAGAAAAACAGTCGAATTTCTTAGTATTCTATCGGTCCCAAAATTATTGTCCAATTTGAAATTTCATTTTTAGTCCAATTTGAACTAAAAATAAAAACTCAAAGTGGACAATAATTATGGGACGGAGTTAGTAAATCATTATGGTTTAATGGAACTAATTTTTTTTAAGACGGAAGAAGTATTTATTCATGCTACTGTAGGTTTTCCCCCACAAGAATGAATCTAGCAATGGCAGGCTCATGCAATGACGCAAAATGAATTTTCTTTTTTCTTTCAACCTTTTTATGCCTTGAGATAGCATGCCTTCAATTATCTGGTCAGAACACAGATGAAAGGATATGTGAGGAACCAAGAAAACAGTAGAACCAAATTTCTGGGGTTATTTATGACAGCAATGAATGCCACATCTTCTTCTTCTTCAAGTCCTATTACACTATGCCAGACCAATAAATTGCAGCATATTTTAGTACTCAACGGAGTTGCCTCATCACTCAGCCAAAATAATCCCAATTTCATACTGCACATCTTTAACGAATCATCAATGCAAATTCGCCTCTTTTTGGGTAACTAAGAACCCTTTTCCCACTGCATTTCCGCTGACATTTATTGAAGGGTTTCCTTAAACTTCAATCACAGATTTTTTGGTACTCTAAAAAGTGGAAAAAAATACCTTAAACTTCAAGAAAATCTACTAGGCTACTAGACCAGATGGTCAATGACTCAATGGCCTAATACATAATGCATATAGCGAGTAATGATAAAGTTGACTCACATTCACTTGGTCCGGATGACAAAGTAACATATCAAATTAATTATGATTATGGCTCGAATTCTAAAATATTAAAAAATATTTGTCGACAGAATTTTACTTTCTGAAATAAAAATTTACCATTCTCAATGAAAAATTAATTTGAACGTGATGTGTATCTATTCAAGATTACCTTGTGACTATGAAAATAAAAAAGCAAAAAAAAAGTAATAATAGAGTTTAGTGTAATGCAAACAAGATAACACTGGTCATGCTGATGTGAATAGCTACAAAAGTAAAACATCGGTAATCTTAAAATGCTTTTTAATTACTAAGAAGACCTCTCTGTTATATTATTATTAAGTCAATAAGTAAGGAGGTTCTGCAACTTCCGAGCTTCAACTCTACCTTGGTGTCACCTAGCCAAGATGCCCTATTCTTCTCCCTTAAATAAAATCTCTGACTACTCTGCAAATCTGAGATAAAATTTTCAATTAATATTAGTCCTTAGCTGGTGAACTTTCATAGGCACAAAGTGAAACAAACCCAACAACTAAGAGATTATTAAAATTTTTAATTAATGTACAGTCTCATAATTGATAATACTATGTCGTACCACTAATTAGTAAATATTATTAAGACACAACCAAGATAGTCTGAAAGTCTGAAACAGAGTATATTGGTGAGGGAAGTTTGGTTTTGGGTGAGCTGTGCGTCTTTGCTGCCCCCCCTCTTACGAACTCCCTTCACATGGTCCCCTGAATATCATAAATCTCTTATTAGTTATTGTTGTTTCTTCCATTATCATCATCATCACCCTCACCTTTTTTTTTTCTCTTTCTTTGTTTCTTTTTTGTTTTTCTGAAAGATACAGAGAGATGTGGGATTGCTGTGAAAAATCATGAGCTCCTTCTGTAAAAGCTTTGATCACCATTTATGGTGGAAAATTCTGGTTTTTCTGCTTCTCATTTCGGTTCAGTCTTCTTCTGGGCTAAACATTGATGGGCTATTATTGTTGTCTCTGAAGTACAGCATTGTTAAGGATCCTCTTGGTGTTTTACAGAGCTGGAATGTTCACGGTGATACGCCTTGTTCGTGGTATGGAGTTACCTGCGGCGAGCAAGGCTCGCCGGAGGCTTTCCGGGTTACTAATTTGTCCTTGCCTAATTCTCAGCTTCTTGGCTCCTTGCCGGCTAACCTTGGTATGATCCCTTTCTTAAAAAGTCTTGACCTTTCTAACAATTCCATCAATGGGTCACTTCCTCTGTATCTTTTCCATGCTTCTGAGCTTAGGGTTCTTGATTTCTCGAATAATTTGATTTCCGGTGAGCTGCCGGAGCTTGTGGGTGGCCTGAAACAGCTCCAGGTTCTTAACCTTTCCGACAATGCTTTGTCCGGTGTGATTCCGGGGAATTTAAGCGTTCTTCCTAATTTGACTGCCGTTTCTTTGAAGAATAATTACTTTTCCGGTTCACTTCCTAGTGGGTTTGCTTCGCTTGAGTTCTTAGATCTGTCTTCTAATCTTGTTAACGGTTCACTCCCGCAAGACTTCGGTGGCAGTAATTTCCGTTACCTCAACATATCGTTCAACAGATTTTCCGGCGAAATCCCGCCTGAATTTGGTGACAACTTCCCCTCAAACGCAACCATAGATCTCTCTTACAATAACTTCACGGGTCAAATTCCTGACTCTACCATTTTCCTTAACCAAAACCCGCAATCATTTTCTGGGAATTCAGAATTATGCGGTTCCCCGTTGAAGAATCTTTGTCCTATTCATTCTAATATTGCCACCCAACCCAATGCCTCTTCCCCTGACTCCCCACCGGCAATAGCAGCAATCCCCAAGACAATTGACTCAAACCCCGCCGCGGCGGCGTCGCCAGGTTCCGACAATCAAGGCGGCGGACAGAGGGGTAATAATGGGATGAAAACCACCACGATTGTGGGCATCGTAGTCGGTGATGTTGCCGGAATCGGAATTCTGGCGTTGGTTTTCCTTTACGTCTATCAGTTAAAGAAAAGAAGAAGCATCAAAAGCAGCATGAAAAAGGAGAACGAAAGCGTTAAAGACTTTGACTGGGCATCATCTGACTCGGAAGAATACAGTTGGTTGAGGTCATGGACGTGTTTGAGAAAGCAGAGAGACGAAAATGGCGGTGAAGAATCATCGGAAGCAAACAGTTCGGAATCCGAGGAAGACGACCGAACCTCCCAATCCCAAATGGGTCATCCACAAAACAATCCGAATCTACAACAAGATCACAAAAACGGCGAACTTGTGACTGTTGATGGAGATAAAGAACTGGAATTGGAAACGTTGCTTAAGGCTTCTGCATACATTTTGGGCGCCACCGGATCAAGTATAATGTATAAAGCTGTTCTTGAAGATGGAACAACATTAGCCGTCCGTAGGATTGGTGAAAGTGGGGTGGACAGATTCAGAGATTTTGAGAACCAAGTCAGAGTGATTGCTAAATTGATTCATCCAAATTTGGTAAAGATTCGTGGGTTCTACTGGGGTGTCGATGAAAAACTAATCATCTACGATTTTGTCCCAAATGGAAGCTTGGCCAATGCTCGTTACAGTAAGTCCTCTATTCCATTATTCCTTCTTGACGTCTACAATCTTTTTTTTTCTTGTGCTCAAAACACAAAATTTAGACCTTTAGCTAAGCATCATGTCTTACGTCGTACTTGTTTTAAGATGATTTTTCGATTAACAACTTCACATACATTTATGCGCCGACAATTGTTTATGTTTCTGCAATAATGCACAGTGGTCGGCTTGTTAGGTTCAATAATCCAATGTTTAGGCATTCATTTTGTGTTTTGTATAATGGTACGGCTGGTTTTTGATGTCATGTGGGTAAATTATAATAGGCCTTTAGACACCCATTTCCACCATGGTTTTTCATTATTTTTTTTTTCTTCCCACATTTCATGACCAAATTCCCAGTTTTCCCACAACAGCTAAGAACTTATACGACCATTCACATGATTGGACAAAAAACATACTAGCAAAAAAGTACATTAAACTTGTGTAAAATTATTGCAAATTGATGAAATGGAATTGGAATCTTTTCCATACTGGTGGTATGATTTTTGGTGCATTAGATACAACTATTTATTCCTATTTACTGCTTTTCCCTTATTGTAGACGGTGGGAGTAGTTGTAACTGAAGCCCCTGTCTTTTTAATGCACTAAAACATGAAACCGCAAAACTCATCTAGAGAGACAAGCCTACAAGTCAACCCTGTCTTGTAGCTCGTGGTATTTACTTCACCAAAATGGTCCTACAAAAGGCCTGATTGTGATAGAGGGATCTATAGTAATTGTGAAAACGTCAAGTCACTACTGGTCACTTGCATGGATAACGACTTGCCTCTCTGCCCATTACTTTTCTTTTTTTGTTCTAACATTGTTGGAGTGTTTGCAATTTCTGCTAAATTCACATTGACTTCTTTAATCAGTCATAACTTGAAATTTTGATAACCTAGTTGTTACATTTACTCGATTACAATGAAAAAAAAAATCGTGAATTTATTGTTTTTGTATGTCTGTGAGGGTGACTACAACTATTTGTACTTGGACATTCCTAACGTTATGCAATGAGTGTGTTTCTTCTGTTTTCGGCTAATGTGTTTGGATGTATCTTTGTTTTGTTCCAATTTTTCTTTTTTTTAGGGAAAGCGGGCTCTTCACCTTGTCATTTACCTTGGGAGGTAAGGCTCAAGATAGCTAAAGGAGTGGCTCGAGGTCTATGTTACATCCACGACAAAAAGCACGTGCATGGTAACTTGAAGCCTAGCAACATCCTCTTGGGTGCAGATATGGAGCCCAAGATTGGCGATTTTGGGCTCGAGAGGCTCGTGATTGGAGAAAACAGCTCTAAACCCGGTGGATCTTCGCGCATTTTCGGCAGCAAGAGGTCCACGGCTTCGAGAGAGAGCTTTCAAGATTTCACATTTGGACCAACTCCGAGCCCGAGTCCTAGCGCGCTGGGTATATCGCCTTACCATGCACCGGAGTCCCTACGTAGCCTAAAGCCCAACCCGAAATGGGACGTGTTCGCATTCGGGGTAGTGTTGTTAGAACTGTTGACTGGGAAAATCACGGTAACAGATGAAACAGGCCCAGGCCAAGGCCCAGTGAATGGTTCAACTGCATTAGATGCCGAAGAGAAGAACAAAGTATTGAAAATGGCAGACGTGGCAATTAGAGGTGATGTAGAAGGCAAAGAGGAAGCATTTTTGAGTCTGGTGAAAGTAGGGTATAGTTGTATATCTCCAGTTCCACAGAAGAGACCAACCATGAAAGAAGTCCTTCAAGCTCTTGACAAGTTCCCTTCTTCTTCTTCTTCAGCTTCTTTTTTCTATGGCCACTAAGTAGAGAGAGATGTCACCTGTGTATTTATGAAATGATTGACAAATAGAAGAGCCCCCCCTTCCTTCTTTTTTTTTTGGCCTTTTCTTCTTCTTTTGATCTGTTAGACAGTCTTGGTTGTGAAGATGAGTGATAGAGAAATTGAGTTCCTAGGTTCTTCCCCTGCAAAGTTCATACTTCTTTTAGTACTACTCTAGATGTTGTTGTCTTCTAACATCAGAATAACATGTGCTAATTTAGTGCTTGTAGTATTTCATCTTCTATTTCAAGTGAATTAAGTGATTTCCACTTCCCTCTTTCTCCGTCTCCTTCTATTTATACTTGTAGAATACTTTATTTCTTCACCAAATACAGTGTAAATTATAATATAATGGCTGGAAATACTTTACGATACTAAAGATTGTTATAATCTACATCAGTTAATTAAGTTTTTAGACAAGATGTTACTTCATTCCAGTCCAAAACTAGGTTACTTTTGAAATGTGTGAGAAAACCATAATGTGAAATTATGTTTATAGATTCGTTTTAGAGCCGAAAAAAAAAAAGAAAAGAAAAACCTAACTTAATTCGGTCACAGCAAATTATGATAGAAAAATCTCAAGCTTTGAAACCTTGGTTACCATACAATTTTTTTTTTTTTTTTTTTTTTTGGGTTACCATACTAAAAAAACCATTAAGAACAGAATGGGCTGGGCAAGGAGCAAGACGACCGGTTGTGTTTGGGCCTTTTGAAGCCCACTTTGAAGATGTACAGCTGTACGCATCTTATATTAATACAACGGCCGAAGGCAGATGGACCTGAATAAAAAAATACAACATCCCGCTCTTGGGCTAATTTCAAAATAGCAGACAGCCAGAGAGAGGTGTGAACAAGAAGTCGGAGGAGAAACAATGGCGACGAACATCGGAATGATGGACTCAGCTTACTTCGTCGGAAGATCGGAGCTCTTGAATTGGATTAACGCCACTCTCCATCTCAATCTATCCAAAATCGAGGAGGTATTTGTTTAATTCCATCTCATTTTACACTGTTTCCCCTAAATTAAAACCCTAGATCCTTCTGAAATTGGGAGATAATCGATGGTTAAATTCGTTCTTATGTGCCTTTTTGCTTCCGTTTCTTCTTTGCAGGCTTGTGGAGGTGCAGTTCACTGCCAGCTAATGGATGCGGCTCATCCAGGAATGGTGCCTATGCACAAGGTCAATTTCGATGCTAAGACCGAGTACGAAATGATTCAGAACTACAAAGTCCTTCAGGATGTTTTCAACAAGCTCAAAATCACCAAGGTTTTTGCCTCTCTAGCTTAGCTCCTTTCCATTTCGGTCTTGTGCTGGATATGCCTCTTCTTATTCTTCTTAATAATTGGGAAAGTGAACTGATAATTAGGGCATTTCGAGGGCAGAAGTGAGTCTGGAAGGGTTTTATAAGATTTGTATCTTTATTTATGAAAAATTTACTGATTAGTTTCCCTGTTATTGTATTTTACTGTAGATTTCTTTGTGAGTGTCGTTGTGGTCTTTATTATTATTTTTTTCCCATCCTAAGTTGTTGATTTTGGTGGTGGAATGTAGCACATTGAGGTGAGTAAGCTGGTGAAAGGGAGGCCCTTGGACAACTTGGAATTCATGCAGTGGATGAAGCGTTACTGTGACACTGCCAATGGTGGCTCCATGAGCAGGTTATATTAGACCTATATTTATCCTCTTTGTTAAATGTTTGTGTTTCATTCTATTCTTTCATACAAGTCACCTAGTAAATTTGCTCCTTTCTGTTGACAAGTTTTTTATCCTTCTATGAACTGGATTATCTGGTTTGATACTCAATGGTTACAGAGTGGGTCAGTGTAGGTTTACTAGCTAGCTTGGTATGCTCTTTGTGGCTGATATTTTTAAGTTTTAAAATTGACTTCATAAATGATAAACAAAGAATAGGGCAATATGTCTATGAAGAGCTCCAGCTATTTTTTCCTGGAGCATCAACCTGCATATTACCTTGAAAAATTAGTAGCTAAGATCCCAAACAAAAAAGTATTCAATTGTTCTAAAAGTAATTTTGAAGGTGTTGGTCTCTACTTAGATTATAGTATACCACTGAGTATTTTCTAGGTAGAAGGATCTTTAGTAGGTTAGCCATTCATATGGAGTAGTTATCTGAAAACTACTTTTTGCTAAAATAAGTTGTGCTTGTTTGCGAGTTTTAACGAAAATTTTTTCCCATGGATTACTGAATGTCAAAAACAGTTACAATGCTCTTGAAAGGAGAGAGGTTGCCAAGGGTGGCAAAGATACTAGTAAGAAATCTGCTTCATCTCACACCTCAGCTAAAAGTGCATCAACTGCTACCAAGCATGCTCCTCAAACTGCTCGTAGAAATGAGGCTCCAATTGTTAACTCTTCAAATCATTCTGCTAAGGCCTCTAGGCCGAGTTCAACTTCTGGGTCCTCAGCCTATTCTGAAGCAGAACGAGTAGTGTATGAGCAACAGGTAAAATATGCAATCAAGTGCAGAAAGAAATCGCGATTTGGGAAATTTCAGCCTATTAACCTCATGTCTATTAACCTCATGGTCAAATGCAGATAACAGAACTGAAACTGTCCGTGGATAGTCTTGAGAAGGAGAGGGACTTCTATTTTGCAAAGCTAAGGGATATCGAGATCCTATGCCAGAGCCCTGAAATTGAAAATCTACCTGTACATCTTCTTGTTTGTAGCATTTAAACATTGAGCAACTCGTATTCAATAATGAGACCATCATGTTCATATGTTTCTGTTCTTGCAGGTGGTTGAAGCTATAAAGAGGATTCTATATGCTGTAGATGATGACGCTTCAGTGGTCGCAGAAGCTCAAGCTATCATTTCTCAGAACCAGCAGCAAGTAGAACAACTGGATACCATTCCTGAAGAGGAGGAAGACCTGCTGAAAATAGATACTCAAAAGAGGAAAAACATTATCAATGTGGATGTGGATGTAGCTGCAAACAAGACATTGTCTCCACGACAGAGGACCACTGATGCATCTGATGTTCACTGCAGCGGATCACCCCTGGTGACATATTGATTGTTGTATTGAAGAATGTGGAATTTTGAACAGTATACAGGAATTATCCGTTGTAAGCTTAGTGGTGGGAAGCTATCATCATGATATCTAAATGGTGTTAGGATGTGTTTCGCATTTTGCTTCTGCATCAAAGTGTATCATCATAGCTGGAACTATTAGTGAGTACCTGCTCCTCCTGAATACATTCTGGAATGTATCTTGTATGACTTTGTCTTATATGCATCCCCTTAATTTGATCAAGCACAGGCTTGATTGAGTTCAGCAGGGACGGCTTTATGACGTTCATATTAGAAAATATTTGAAGCAGATTAATTCTTTGTTTCGGTCTGCAGTTAGAAGCTAGAATCATATCCCATGATCTCAGTTCAGCGAAGGAAATGAGAAATATTTACTTGAAACATAGTTTGAATAGTTCATTGGATAATGGCACTGTGATTGAGACAATTTGAAAGTCAAAACATGGCTTTCAAGTTGTTAAGGGAAGTTAAGTGTCAGATTTTCGGGTAAGCACACCACTATGATGATGATATGGTCATGGATTTTGGAATGTTCCTCTGCAAAACGAATGTCATTTGTACTGTAGAATGGTTAAAAAACACTTGGCTAAAAGTGAAACACTAGGATTGCTAATTTTGTTGGTAAAACAAATGTAAGATAGGAAGGACGAATGTGTCCACAAGTAGACGCAGTAATCGGCTCATATTTGTCGCTGTGAAAGGCCTTTTCTCTCTTCCAACGCCATAATCCTCGGACAAAAATAGCATAAACCCCATATCTAATAACTATTTCAGTTTTTCACAGAGGACTTAATTAACATTGTATAAACATTCACAAAAACTACAATTAACCTCCCTCTAGAGGTAACTTAATCACCACTTATCAATAATATCAACATGCAGGCTGACCGGGTAAGCAAGATTCAGCATTACAAAAATGTGTAGCTTCTAGGTTCGCATTTTATTCAAATGCTGATTGGTTTAATTGTGTGTGTGTGTGTGTGTGTGTTTTGGCAGGAAACTGAGGTGGTGAATGCACAAGGTAAGGTTGAGAGGACAGTGAACACAATAGATTATCATTCATCAGCGGGTCAGGGGATTGCCCAGAAACCCACCCAGATCATTCATCAATCGGAAGACTCTGGTACTCCATCAAAAACCAGTGGGGGTGTTCTGGCCAATGCCGCTGCTTCTATTGTTTCCACCTTAGAGTCTGCCAAGGAGGCTCTTGCCGGCCGCAAATAATTAAATAGCTCTCCTTTTCCATTTATAAATTTATAACACACTCATTTCAGATAACTGATCAGAAGAATCAGGCTCCTCGTTTTTTTTTTTTTTTCAATTTTTGTTACGATTTGTTCTGTGGTGTTACAATTTTTTTGATTGCATATAAAGTCTCCATGACTTAATAAATTTCGCCTTATAAATATGCCCGGATAGAATACTACATACATGAAAAAGAGTTATATTAAGAGTTCAATAATTCAATCGAAAAAAACAAACACAACCATTGGACAGAGACAATTCGAAAGATGGTTCATAAGGTGATGGAATATTTTGTGTATTGTTCAATTTTATTTTTTATTTTTTTTTTGTCTGAGAATATTTCTAATACTCTCTTTAGGTGGGACAAACCCAAACATAATTAAGCTGCTATGCAGTATGCTTTGGGCTAAATTTGGAGTCAGAATTTAGGTACAACTATTATGAAATATTAATTTGTTTCGTATAAATGACCGCTCAGTTTCCATTTGGGAAACTCTGCAGGTTGGTGAAACATTATCACAAATTCACAAGAGAGCAGAAAATCCACCAGAAAACCCTTCAAGGCTGCTGGTCAATCTGCATTATATAACTATACCTGATCTGATCTGATATGATGCCACAATTATTCACTGACCGTCAAAAGCAACAAAAAAAAAAAAAAAGAGAAAGAAAAAGAAAAGAGCTCGCTGTTATTCCAGCTATATCCTCCAAATCTCTGCCTCGCTTAAATTGTTCTCTGTTGGTTGGTGAATGTATAACAATACTAATCATATTATACGTACATTTTGCGTTTTTTTATGTATTAAGCTTGATTATACTGTATATACATATTACATTCGTTCTTGTGGTATAAAAATCACGACTTTCTTACATTTGAGATATGCAATTCAAATCTAATCCATGTCATATATAACCTGAAATGGAGGAAGGGAAATAGGCATTTGATTCGACCAATAATTGTTGTTAGAGAGCAACAATTTTTTGGAAAAGTTTGATGAACCGATAAACATTTGTATTTGCAGGCTTTTTTTGAATCGCAAAAAAAAATTAAAAATATATTAGTACCAATAGTAATGTGCTGATCACATTAACTAGCACAAACTTCTCCAAGCATTTTGAACGTACACTATACATTTTTACTTAGTTTCATAAAAACAACATACATTTCATGATGCAATTTCTTTTTATGCGTTTTGCTATTCATATTCCTTCCTTCTTTTCTTTTTTTTTTAATCATAGGAACCCACCCATATGTTACTTACTAATAAGGATATCATACCTGAAAAAAAAAGTTATGTTTTTTCTTAGGACAAATTAAGATTTTGAAATTGCCAATTAATATTGGGAGATGTGGAAACTATTCATTTGGATCAGGGGCAGAACCAAATCCCAAAGATGTGGCAAGGCAAGAATTTTTATTTTCTAATTTACTATACTTGCCCTTTTGATTTTCAATTTAGATGGGACAAAAATTATATTTTCATATAAAGTTTCTTAAATTTGCAAGGGGTAATTAGCAAAAAATAAAAATTAACATGCGGCAATTGCCCCACTAGGTTTTTATGTAGCTCCGCCCTTGATTTGGATGAAATGCTTGAGTCTTGTGTAATCATATCCATTATAGAATCTCATTACGTAATAGAGTTATTAGTTCATTGACGGAATCACTCAACCCACGATATTACAATTTTCGTTGTTATCCTTCTAAGGAAATCATGAAAAGTGTTATCCTCATTTTAAAAGCTTTATTTTCACACAGCACTTTAGAGAGATTTTTTCTTGATGAAAATAATAACAATAAATAAATCGTGGGGGTAGACAAGTCGATACTGATTGATTATAAAAACTGTATATCCGTCTGCATGGCGCATGCTATGGTGATATGGCATAATGGCAAGAGGGATGCAAACCTGTAAGGCTGTAAGCCGGGGATTCCCAAAGTGGTCAGTCTCTGACCAGTCAAAATAGTAGCAAAGATTTTAAAAGGAAGCCAGGCAGAAAAAAGACTTCAATATTTATTTATTTTTATTAATTATACTAACTATTAATATCATTCCTAAATTATTAGGGTGGTCCATTCCCAAAAATACCTGTTCCCTTTGAAAAACATTTCCCCCACAATATCCCAACCATTTTGCTGTTCCATCAAAAACTAGCAGGCTGCAGCATATCATCATCATCATTCAAATTTCAAGCATTCATCAAACTTTTGTTGTAGCATTGGGGCCATATTAGGACCTTGCTATAATTTTCTACTTGTCCATAGCTTTAAAAGCTGAAAAGGCCATGATCCAAAATCAGAACCTAGACTTCCATCAACTTTGTCTTCCCCACAAGCTCCATTAATGAACAATTGATTAGAATCCTCCAACACCCCCATCCTCTTTGAATTGGGAATTGAATTCCAACAACTCAAAATGAGGATAATATTCTCCCATTTCTTCTAGGTTTTATGAGTAACTACTCCCTCCATTCCAAAATAAGTATCGTTTTATCAAAATAGAGAAATTCCAAAATAAGTATCGTTTTCGGATTCCTATGCATTTTTTGTCATAAATTTCCAAACATACCCTCAGAATAAATAATATTATTGGTGAACATTTATTTTACTATGGTTGGTTTAGGATATTCAAGTAATTTAACTACCATATTTAAGTGTTTCTTAAACTGTGTGCAAACTCTAGAATGACACTTATTTTGGAACGGAAAAAATAATTTTTTAGACACCGGTATTTATAATACCGGGTTCTTATTGATTTTTTTACGTGTAGCACGATAAGTAAATACGCGATATAAGGGTCAAATTCCAACTAGTGGGAAACTAATGTATTGCCCCTGCTTTCACATTTCATGATTCAACCCCATTGACCTAATAATCCTATGCCATAAATTGGTCCAGTTTGGCATCAAGAAGTGAATTGTTGAAAGTTGAACAAATAGACGCAAAATTGGCTGTAGAGCACATTAGCATACTATGCAATTGGCTCAAGAAGAGCGCACAACTTGACTCTTCAATGCCGAAACGACATCAATACCATAGTGATCATATTGTGGTAGTTACATTTGATTTCAAGGGAGAAATCATAAACATTGGAAATTGAAACTAATCCACTACTTCCTGTGACACTTGTGTAAATGACCTTCTAATTCACATGAAGTAGTCAAACTTAGATCAAAGCTTTTCACAAGACACAACAGAGCTAGCTAGCAGTAATAAAGTGCATTATAAGAGCATAATGCAGTCTTTTACTTGCTTTGGAAAGGTTATACAGGCTTGACTTGAATGATACTATCAAGTTCTGTTTTTATTTTCCAAAACAAAAACATCTGTTACTAAACAAGTCAAAGCTATCACCAAAAAGTCTATGGAACAACTACTTAGAATTCACTGGCCGACAATCTATTCCTGCCTCCAAGAAATCCTTCTTCCTAAGGTCTTTACTAGTTATAAATCTTAAGGTCCATTGCTAACCTGCCCTACATTGAAATCTTTGTCACTCCATTAAGTGATATTTTTGGAACATATGAACAACAACCAAAGACTTCCCACACCCATCCCTGTCTTAGATTGTACCAACTTTAACTGTAAGCTTAATCTATGTCTCATGTGAATGCAAGAAACTAAGGCATTGTTGCAGTTGAAAAGGGATGTCCTGGCTCTAATATGCATTGCTCTGCCCCCACATTGTTAATGTAAGAAACAATCAAAATCAACACAATATACAAGAAAGTAATGTACAAAACTACTAATCTTTCACATTCAAAATTCAGCACCCATCAAAAGGTTCTCTCTGCATCATCTCATGGATATCGCAAGATAAGTCATTTTAACACAGGATCATTCAAAAAACACTAATTGAAGTGCATTCCCCAAAAACACCTAGAAAAAGGCGATAATAGTTTATAGCACCATTGCAGTGTATAGGATGAAAAGGTTGCCAACACATTCCGTAAAGAAGAGAATGAGTTCAATTAAGGACTAAGAGACTATGATGATCACCAACACTCACGAGCATTACTGTTAAGTGAAGATACAACATCATCAGCTTGTCCTGAAGCTCTGCTTCTCTTGAATAGCTTCTTTGATGGTGATGCCAAATACGCCACATCCCACGAATCATTGGAGCTGTCGGAGCTAAAATAAGCATCAATGACCCCGTTTGGGCTACCAGGGATTGACTGGTGAAGCTTGCGCTTGAGAGCTTGGTAATGCTTGCCTCCTTGAACCTCCACCATCTCCTCAATGAGTTTATAGCAATCAGATACCTTGCCCTGTTATGATTCAAATATCCTCGATGAATACATGAAACTACGGTATAATGCAGCAATCACGTAGCACAAACACATAAAAGAAAACACACCTGATCAACTTTAAGAGCCTTGGTAAGTTGTTCCTCACATTCCATTAGTCTACAAGGCTCAAAGTCTCTGATTGCGTGCAATACTACAGCAGTAGCAACAACTGATGGGAGATAATGCACGAATCTAGCATCTGTCATACATTAGGTACATTAATGATTTGATCATAAAACAATCCACACCATTAAAACAACAGACAAATCATTCCACCAGAATTTTCTAATTCATCTGAAGAAACAATGCGACTTTTCTCAAAATCCTTACCAGGAATAACAGAGAGAATGAGCCCTTCACATCTCTTAAGAAAATCCCAGTTCAGATCAGTCATCATTCCGAATCTCCTGATAATGTGATCAAGGAACGAAAGAGGAGTCACCAGCTGCATCTTCCATTGGAGGGTGGACAAAACCAAGAGTTCCATTCTCTGAATAGTTTTTGCCTCGAAAACAAACTTTGAATCCTCCACCTAACAACATAAATGGAATCTAAATTGAATAAGTAATCATTCCAAGAGGGACATTCAAAATGCAGCAGTAAATCAAAGTCTCACATTCCAATATAAACAGTCAAACACTCATAAAAACAGGTATTAATTGCAACATACTTGGAGGTCTAAAAGAAGCGGCACTTGGATCTCCTCCATCTTTGCAGCAATGGAAAGACAAGCAACGGCAGTTAATTGATTCATCCATGGCTTATCCCTCTGAAAACGTGAGCTTAACACGAATCTATTGTAATAACTCACAGCTAAGACCGCAGTAGCAGGGGTAAAACCATAATGCGAAACGACTTTCAACATCCACCCCACAGCCTCTTTCCTTGCCCCCAACAAAAACCCATCTGAGTCAACTTCCCAGTCACCAAAACAAGCCTCTTTTTCTTTACACAACAGACTCACAAGCTCTTCATCTTCCCACAACAGGTCATTTTCTAATAAAGTTCGAGTCTTTTTATGATAATTTGATTCATTCTCTACACCATCAACAAAACTAAGCCCCCCACCACCAAATCCCAAAACCCCATTATTATCATCATCATCAAAATGCTCCTCTTCACAGAACAGACCATCAAGAAAGACTAGATTTTGAAGCTGGATATCTTGCTCCTGACAATGGGAAGAAAGAGTAACCATCCTCCTCTTCTTCTGAGAAGAAGACAATGAACCCAACTCTCATTATCTTCAAGAGGAGCTCATATTGTGTTAGTTGACGTATCCAAATCTTGGACCCAATAACATAATCTTTCTGCCCCTTTCTGGGCTATCGCCTATATGAATAAGAGTACTGTCCTTTGTATAAAAAGAGAGAAAGGGAGAGGAAAAAAAGGGGCCTGGTTTTGTGGTTGGGTGGCGAAGGGGGTATTACCAATAAACCAAAGAAGGGATGCAATTCAGAGATTTTATCTGTGATACCTATCACGCTTGTCCTTTTTTCCCCCTTTGTTTTTCGCTTTTCTTTTTTTTTCTTCTTCTTGTTTCTTTTCTTTGTAACAATCTCTTACTTCCTTAATGACTTTGTATTTATTTTTAAAACTGGGAGTGGTTCAGGGGTTTTTGGCGCTCAGCCAAATGGAATACTCCGCATTATGTAACGGCACATTCACCCAAGCTCCCATTAGTCCTCTCGTTCTACTTTTTTTCAGAAAACAATTTTTCTAATTAGAGATAAATATTTTTCTCCTGTATTTAAATGTATTGTTTTCTTCGTAACTCTATTTTTTTTCCTTTTGTTAAAAGCTTTTTCTTACTCTTCTATATATATAATTCATTTTTTCGCATAAATATCAGTTCACGAGTGACATTAGGATAAACATACATAATATCATATCTAATTTTGTGAATATACATTTCTTAGCTGTTTTCTTGTTCATCGTTGTCGCTATTATTCTTCTTAATTTGGGAATAACGTAGGATTGTGGTGTTTTTCATGTTTTATGTTTATAAGATTTTCGCGAACTGTCGTATATGTACCATAACTAAACACAATGGTCATTAATAATTAACTTTAACGTGACAATGAAAAAATATTGGTTCACGGTTCAATGCTCAAAGTATCTTTATTTGCAAATGTAATTGATAATGGTTTTTTTTTAATTATACTATCGCATTCCCACAGGTAGTTGAACGGATCTACTCCATCATTGTAGTTAAGATATACTACATCCGTCCCAAAAAAGTAATTGACATTGAGTTTTGAATTTCGTATTATTTTTAGCATTACAAATTTGAAAACTTAATGTGGATTATTTTTGTAACACGGAAGGAGTATAAAAGATCAATATGTCTGGTGCGCCACACTAATGATCATAACTGGTATGGTGGATGTATACACTTAAATTCTAACAATATGGGAAAAAATGCACTTTGAATATTTCACGAAATATATATTTAATCATGGAAATTATTCTAGAAAATGTGTCGCTAGATCTAGCAAATCCAGATCAATTTATTCATTTATTGGAATACATAAATGAAACTGGCTGGATAACACACTCTTTTTTTTTCTTTTTTTTTTATCATGCGGTGGGCACGTGATTGAGATGTGTGAGGGGAAAAGATTGAGGAAAGAAACATAAATAACTTCAAAAAGGGGGTTGACTTGACCGTATCCCTCTAATCTTTTCCCAAGTTTTGTCAATTTAGATATTCGAATTTTATCAGAGGGTTCAAATTTTTACATTGTATTGGGAGAAATTTTTTATGGGCATTAGATTTCAAATTATTTTTATACTTTTGAGGACTATCCCATTCATAAGTTCAAAATAAAACTTTGTAACCGCTCCGTTTGAATTAAGCATCAAAAGAATCAAAACTAAAAAAAGTTCTTAAAGGAAAAAAATAAAATAAAATAGAGTATTTGTATTTTTGGGTAACGCTTGCTCTTTTTTGTACAATGTCGTTGTGTATCCTTGATTTTACTTCTTTTTTTTCTTCTGCAAAATTTGACACGAGGATACGGTTAATTTCATTTTATTGTCCATATAATTTGTATTGGGATAAATAATATAATTTCTATTACAGCTGGCTATAATCCAGTTCATGTGGATATATCTTTCTAGATTTAATTATTCCGTTATACTACCATCAAAAGATTGCTGCAATCAAACAACATACCATGTACGTAGATTGTGTTTGGCGTATGTTCAGTTGTTTTTTTTTAAAAAAAAAAAAAAATTGTAAGAATCAGGATGATATTATGTAACCGGTCATTACAATTTTATCAACAACATAAAATCAAGAGGTCATATACAACATCGCAATGATTTAACATGTACGTACTCCTTCTGTACCAAAATTATTGTCCGGTTTGAGATTTAAATTTTAGTATATTTTTAACTAAATATAAAATCTCAAACTGAATAATAATTTTAGAACGGGGGAGTACGAGGCTATAAAATTACTAAGCTAAAGTTTGCTTCTTTCGTCCATCATATTTTCTCATTGCTCGATAAAGAAATGGTCATCCAGATCAAACTTCGCTGGCTTTAGATTTTCCATTTGGTCACCATAATTAATTATGTGCTCCTTCATGTATTATACACACAATTAATCTCCTTGAATTAGGACATCTTAAATGTTACGCATCCTGTAATGGTTATATCCTAGCTAGCTAGTAGTAACTGATTAGGTTCAATTGCGCGCCTTTCATTGATCCAGAATTAAAGAAGAGAAGAAAATTGCAAGTTATGAGTTTGTATATGTACTCATAAATTTCAATATTCATCAGAATCAAATCTTTGGTGAATGCTAAAACTGAAAATTCACGTTTGCCTCATTTCGTCTAAGAATAAAATTGTTATAAAAAAATTTAGTAATGCACTATTTTGAGTGATCGATTTATACAAAAAAAAAAAAAAAAAAAAAAGATTGGGGAAAGAAGACAAAACGAGAAAACTGTGTGGAAGGCCTAAAATTCTGAGTTTCCAAAGTCAAAGATGGATGGATAGTTCACTGATACTGTCAAGTGATCAGTTCAAACCATTGAACCTAACAAGTCAAATCATATATATGCACTAGTAGTAGTACAATATTATAAAACAGTGCAATATTCGAAAGACTAAACAGTAAACAGAATAAATACCAATTCATCACAGCAAACAATGAGGGGTTTGAAGATTGTAGTGCGAACACCAATATATATATATACATATAATCTTATAGCGCATATTCTTAGAAGAAAAAATCGGTCTTCAAAAAACACAAATAAAATTTGGAACGAAGAAACTGAAAATAAGTAACGTTTGTCTCACGCCAAGATATGCTCTTGAAAGTCGAAACTCCCATGCATTTACAAAAGACATTGACAATACTCTTCTTCTAGCGAACACTTTCGAAAAACGTAATTCTTTTCCATACATATTGACAGTTCCTGGTCAGCCAAGCTAGCCAAAACCCAAGAAATCGTCCACAGTTTCACATGCAGCATCACAATTTAAATGGGTATATCATATATGTTGTTTTGATCCATTTCCTAGTATACCGTAAATGAAACGGGTAACAACGGAAAGAATGACTTCATTCAATAAAATGATTAATCAGTAATGTATAAAACTAGCAAATATCTACATTTCCTTTATATTTTGGATTCCTACTAGTAATAATTTTGATATCTCTATCATTGCTCGTAAGATAAATTACTAATAGTGAGCAATGGCTTTGATATGCCCCAAACATATTGGCCTTGCATACATATCTTCTTCTTCTTCTTTTTTTCTTTTTCCTTTTTCTTTCTGTTTTGAAGTTTTCCACATTGCACGATGATAAATTGATAATGTGGCAGTTCTTTTTCCCAAATGGCCATTATTTTACTGTCTTTCTGCAAGGAACAAAGCTAAGCAGTAGTGGCTCTGGTATCATTTGCTTTATTCAATGCAACACAACAACTAAGTGGCACTACTACTTATACTACGTACTGGCATATGATAAGAATTAATTAAATAATGGTTGATTTCGGGAGTGGCTAGAAGCTGAGTAGCTAGCTCGATATCCTCCATTGTACATTCAATATTGCAACCAAATTTATGTATAGAGCTATGGCAGTTTAGCTAGCGTGTGTTTTGGTACGATGAATACTTTAAAGCATGGCTCAAATGGGTCAGTATGGCCATTAAAAACCAGAAACAACATCCAAAAGAAATCCATGGTATCGTCTTTGTTGTACGTGCATAAAAAGCGATTGTCATTGAAGAAGCGATTTTAACAGTATTGGAAGATGTAGGAGATTACTCCACTTTATAAAATTTTGATACGCTTATGTGATTTAATTTTATTCAAGTTTGATCAATTGGAAATGACAAAAAATAGTTGGATGAGGAGTATAGAGCTGAGTATAGACCCGATCGATGGATATTCATTATTATTTATTACTCCCATCGGTTCTCCGTTGGACCATAATAACTGTATATTTAAAGTTGATGCCTAAAAAGAGTAAAAGTAATGACAATATGCTATTTCTTCAACCACTTCTTACCTTAAGAAATGCTAACAGGAACAGTGTTTTTACTCTAAAACACATCATCATTGTTAAATTAGATTCAAGCATCATTTATTCAAAAGTTGTAGTCGTATATACAGCTCCTTCAATGAAAAGTAGTATGAGCAAATTATGCATGTAAATAAATAGAGTTGATACGATATTTGGGTGCTGGTACTTCAGTGAACCATTACGATAAAGGGCTTTGCTGCCAAAAGTACAATATTTCACTTTTATTTCGCCTCACTGTTCAGAAATTAAAGTGCGGCAAATGTAATTTTTAAAACATTATTTGATGATGCCGTGAATATAACCGTAGTAGTAATTTACAAAAAGCTCGAATTAAAGGTGGAAAAAAGGGCATGCACAGATCTTTATTGCATGTGTTTAATCCTTCAAGGTTAAATTCCTCCTTTAAAACCCTTGCCCAAAAGCTCAACGAATACAGAATGTTACATTTACAGAAAGATAGTATTTAAAAGCTTTTATTCTGCCCTCTTCGTTCTCTCCCTTTTTCTTTTTTGGCCGAAAATTTAAAAAAGAAAAAAAAAGTCCCGAATAAGAATGAATTCATCAGTCCGCAAAATCTGTCGTATCCGATGTCAGTACACATTTATACATTAGGTCAAAATACAAAAGAACACAGTCTTTCTTCATAACACGAAAAGTTCTGTCTGAGTAGTGAGAATTGAATACACTTATTTGTTAGTATTACAATTTACAACAACAACACAGAAGAGATAGCGAGAGAGACAGTGACAAAGCTATCCTATAGCTATATGTAAAAACATTCACAGAAGTAGCTTTTGTTTTAATTAGCGTTGTCTACGATAAAGCTTCAACAACAGCAGCGCAGAAGTGCCACTGCGCGCTTGCCAGCATCTGGCCAAAAAAAAAAAAACCAAAACAAAAAGTCATGCAATATTAAATCAAGGGCCGTGAATTGATGAATCAATTTGGTTGGAGGATTAAATGAAAGGAGTAGTAATTTGTTGGCTTTATGAATGCGGCGTAGAGTTTCATGCCATTTTGAGTGTAGCATCAAATTATGTTGTTGGAACAGTAGCCGCAGAGAAAGTTAATTACTGCAGTAATAATAAATCTTGAGTTCGCAGCGAAAACAGTAGAGCATGACGCATGAGATTTTCGTATACACAAATATGGTAGAGTTACAACTTTCAACGTTCGATATGAGATGTGATGATTCAAAGAAACT
Organism: Oldenlandia corymbosa var. corymbosa; assembly: GCA_949775105.1. Classification (NCBI taxonomy): domain Eukaryota; kingdom Viridiplantae; phylum Streptophyta; class Magnoliopsida; order Gentianales; family Rubiaceae; genus Oldenlandia; species Oldenlandia corymbosa. The sequence continues at coordinate 21,734,738 of OX459123.1, read as the reverse complement.
TGCTCCATTTCATCACTCATAAATTGATGTGATTAATTCCTTTCCCTTTGCCTTTAAATTTAAAGGAAAGGAATATAGTGAAAAAGGACATAAATTCTTAGCTTATGGAAATTTTATGAGAAGGAAATACGATCGATCTCCAAACGATTGGAAGGTGAATCGAGCAAATGTTATCGACTAAGATTCATATAATCTATATGAAATGAATGTATGATGTGTGCTGCAAAATATGGGCCAGTTCACCCAATTAAGATTTTTTTTGTTCCCCCTTCTTTTGACCTCTTTTCTATGGAGTTGATTCAAGGAAGCCCAACAAATAACAAAGAAGCTTTCCTTATATTTCTTTTTCTTCCCCCAATAATGCAGTCAAATAACAAATATATGAAATAATTATTGGGATTCATACCAGAAAAAAAAATTTAAATTGGATAATAATTTTACGACGGAGAGAGTAAATAAATACATGAGCGATTACTGATAAAGAAGCACTAAGTGAAACACAAGGAGTTAAACCAGTTCATCGGGTCTAATTATCGGATTTTCGGGTTCACGAATATGGTTTTTTCGGGCTCACGGGTGAAATCGGGTTAACTCGAACTAAACACACATTCTCCTTTCATAAAATCCGAATAACATGTTCGGTTATTCGAGTTCTTGGTTGGGTTTCGGTATACCCCGAAGTTAACTTTTTCTTTTTTCACCGAAGTAAAACATTGATTTTTTTTAAACAGAGTTTTGGCCGCAATTTTTTTTTTTTTTTGGTCATACCAAGAGAATATAGTTTCACGTACCAAGTAACTCCTGAGAGAATAATTGGGAATTTAATTGAAAGTAAAAGAGTTAAAAAAAAAAAAAAAGAGGAAGGAGTTCTGATAAAACTAAATTTGTCTAATTCGGCCCTTCTTCCCTTTAAGAGAATCTACGCAGAGGTGAGACGAAAAAGAGAGGGAACAAACAAGATAATCCAAATCGGGTGGTGAAATTAACACAAACCTTTCTTTGGTATTAGTTTGCCGCTTCAATGAAGTCAGCCGAAGTCCGTTAGATCTAGAGAATTTGGGTATAAATTAAGTCGAAACCTCGATCCAAATAAACGACTAAACCCACACAGATCTCTTTGATAAATACTAGATTAACCGACAAAGAACTTAGATCCGATGCTGAAGGATGTTGCCCAAACGGATTTGAAAGTGAAATTTGGTGGAAGTCAATCTGAAGGTGATTGATGATGAGGTTGAAGGAGCGAATGAGAGGTTGGAAGAAAATTAGACTGAGTTTGGCTAATTCGGGTGTATAATGAATTATCCGACAATACTCACTGACCAAATCACTAGTTCAATTTTGACCAAATAGCAACCAGTTAGACTGATTTAAATGAACCCGAAAAATCAAAGTGAGTTTGGGTCGGGTCAAATCTCGATTTACCCGACCCAATGAACAGGCCTACAAGGAGTTGCATCGGCTTACATATAATTCCACCAATGTGATTTTCACTAAAACCTAGTTACTGTAGCGCTGCATATATACATTACATACACTTGTGCACTTATAAAGATCCATATCAATTTTAAATGCTTGGATTATGATTTCTGTGTGATGAGAATCATGTAGCTTTCTATGGTGATTCTCTTAGTGAGGGGAATGAACTAGTCCTTCATTCTAATTTTGGAATGCCAAGTTTACTTTGCAGGCTAATCAAAGAAGAAAGGATGGATCTTGACTACCTATGTGATAGGGAGTTGGTTCAAGAGAGCTATGATCAAGATGATGAGAATGTCATTCACTTTGCGGTTCAAACCAAAGGAGATGATGACCTCTTGGAAATAAGTGCTCAAGAGTTTCAAGAGAGTTTGACTCTAGGTGCTCCATGAATATTATTGATCAAACTAGTGAGAAAAGTCATTTAAGTTCTTGAATGGACGGCCTATTTGATCAAAGTGTTCAAGATTGAGTCCATTGCTACACAATTGGATAGGTTGCAAACTATCTTAATTGTTTCAAGTGTTTTTCCAATCTTTTGGAGTCAATAAAGAGAATTCTACAAGTTTTGGAGTAAATTGGAGTTTTTTATAACTTAAGGGGCACAAGACCAATATTCCACTTTTGGAAGGGCGTTCAAGACATTTTACTTCAATATTTGGGAGCTGAATTTCGAGATTAGAGTTAGTCTAAGTATAGGAGTCAATTTTTGAATTTTATCTAGTTAGATAAGCCATGTGGGCTGAATGAAGCTAGAGTGTTTTGATTAGGACTCTTAGATTCCTTCTAGATATTATCCTACTTGAAGATAAGTCATTTAGATAAGGTTTCCTAGATTTTAGATAGAGTCAAAGAGATCAAATACTCTTCTACTTCTACTCCTTGTGAGATAAGATTAGAGAGTCCTAATTGATCTTCTTTTAGTGGTGCTGGCCAAATTTCCTAAGCCTATAAATAGGGGGCATGGCCGAAAATCAAAAGCACCCTTGAGTGGTCATTTTTGTTGTCTCTTTTGAGAGTTTTTCCTGTGAGGAATTTTTGTTAAGAGTGTCCATTTTTCGTGTCAAGTATGATTTAACCAAGAGGGTTTTCATCTTGTCTTGGATCTTTTTGATCTTGCAGAAACCGTTCTTTTTCAAGTATGCTCTTGATAAAATTGTTTTAAAACAAAACTTCTTATTTTCATACTACTTCTAGTAGTTCGATTGATGAGCCTTTCTTTTGGCTTGGTGTTCGAATTTCATGATGAGTGAGTTCATGAGTTCCATTATGGAATTTGTCCGACTTTTGTTGGATGAGTTGTGCTTTGACATAAGCATTTTTGAGATAGTGTATGTGTTGCATATCTTTGTTGGTTATGAAGATTACTAATCAATAGTATTCCTTCATAGTTGAGCATTGTTTGCTCCTACCTTTCTTGAGTTTCTTGAATGATGACTGATCGAGTATATTGAATAGTGTCCTTGCTTGTCTTAGCGTGGGTTGTTGTTTAATTCAAATCTTTCATGGATAATGTGTTATTTGCTTGGTTTGAGTTAAGGGATAGAATCACTTAGATAAACGATCGTCTTACTGTGAATTTTCCGCACTCTTTTGAGTTTCAGGGATAGACAAATTATCTTCGTACTTTCTTGTTTGATGGTTGCATTAACGAAATTTGCTTCATCTATGAGATTGCTATCACTATGGTTGCAACTTTGATTTGATCTTCATCCTATATACTAAAAGAAGTGCTTACAATATTAATATTATGTCATTGAAGAAGAAATGGTAATGAAAAAACATTGTATGTCGAGTAGGATGTAGCCAAACCACCAGTCCACCAGTTGTTGGGGGTGTCGGTTTTAATGCAAAATGTCAAATACTATAAAAATGCAGGATTTTGTGTGCCTCCATCCGGACTCCATATGGTCGGATTTAGTAATGGTTTGGTCCACTTAATTAGGGTTTCTGAAATATATTAATAAACATTATCATATAAATAAGATTATAATATAGTTTTATAAAAAAAAATTACAAAATTTACGTGGGAAAGGGGAAAAAAAAACTGGAAGGCTACTGAACGCCTTAATTTTTTCATTTGACTGTCTTAAAAAAATCTTAAAAAGACTATTTTGCCCTTTCATACACTTTTTTTTTTGAAAAAAGGGAGGGGGCGAGGGAGACCTGCGCCAGCAAGAGAAATGCGCCACCCTTTAAAGGGTGGCGCACAAAGGGAGGCGAGAAGGAATGTTACCCCCAAAATGGAGGTGGCGCACAAATCTGGCGCCACCCCCCTCGGTTTGGCGAGCGTTTTGCTCGCCAAACCAAAATTACTTTTTTTTTTCTATTTTTTAATTTATTTATTTAATTAATTATTTAATTTATTTATTTATTTAAGTTTATTTTTTATTTATTGATTTGGCGGTTGAAAAAATATTAAAAAATTAAATAAATAAATAAAAGTATTATATATTTTTTCCATGCTTTTTAATTTTTCGTTTCAACGTATTTTAAATTTTATAATTTTTTCCAAAAAAATATTTTCAAGATGGCTAGATGGACGGATGATGATTAATTAATTTGTTTGGTAGTAAATTCATAAGTTTTAGTTTTTATTAAATGATAATTTTTTGTTTGCGTTTAAAAAATTTTACATAACTAAATGATAAATTTTTATAAAAATTTACTACATAATTAAGCAACATTCTCTAAATATTTAAGTTAAAATTATTTGTTTAACCACCAAACAAATAAATAAATAAATAAACTTTAATAAATAAATAACTTAAGAACATACATGAATTAAATAAATACATGAATTAAATAAATTCATTAAACTAATAATTAAAATAAATAAAAAGAAATTAATTAAATATATTAAAAATAATTAAATTAAAAATAATTAAATAAATTAATTAAAAAATTAAAAATTAAAAAAATTAAAAAAAAAAGTAATTAAGGTGGGTGGCGCACAAAATGGCGCCACCCACCCTTTGGTTGGCGAGCAAGCCAACCATCACAAATGTGGCGCCACACCTTCGCCATGCGGCGAAGGTTTTCTCGCCACCTCTTAAAGGGGTGGCTTATTTCTCTCTCGCCATACTTTTTTTTTTTGCAAAAAAAAAAATCAATGTAACTCTATTTTGCAGGGGCATGTACGTCTTTTTAGGGCATTTAAATGAAAAAATTAGGGTGCTTAACAGCACGACCCAAAAACTGGAAGTTAGCTGAGAGTTTTGTTTCTGCGATTTGATAAGATATTATCAGGATGTTGTTTGATTTTTTATGCTTATGATGTCGATCGAGCTTGCAATTTTGAACTGTGACTTTGCTTATTGTTGTGATGAATTCATTCCGGATAACATGCCTTCGTAACTTTTTGACGTTTTCTGTTCTTCAAGTGATTTGAGTTTTTTGATTCCCCAAATTAGTTGTTTTCTCTCTTTTTTTTTTGTTTAGTTTAGTAGCTTTTTTGTTCGTTGAATTCACCTTTATCTGTGACTAAATGCCGAGTTGGACAAGAATTTTCCAATGGCTTTTGGCATAATATGACTTGTTATAGAACGTTAGATTGTTGTACTGTAGGGCTTCCTTCTAATTCACTACGAATTCAATAATTGCTTCTTTATTTTTCGTCTTTACTTGCAAAAACACTCTGATGGGAAATCAAATCTGTTTTGGGGTTCTGTAGGACACTGGGATGCTGAATTGCTATTCTACTTTGTTATGATGTTTTGATTAGGCTACTAAACTGTTCGAAAACTTTCCTGGAAATTCTGATAGTTAAACATTTTATCTCAGTACCTTAATCTTCTCAGTTCTCCTCTGGAAAAAGATATGTATCCGCGCATGTTTATTTGCATTGCCCGGTTACTTGGTTTAATAGGATATTTTACTGCAGGTTGCAAATATGGCCGGGAAGGTTCCATGGTTAATCCAGAAAATTGCTGCCATTGGTTGCGATGTCTCGACGGCCAAGGTCACGAGGGAGAAACTTGCCTCGAAGGAACTGGAAGATGATGGGAGGATGAAGCAGAAGAATTTGAAAGCTCTGTTCAGCGAGAACATCTTAGGGATACAAAATTTGGCTATTGCTAACCCTCAAATCAAGGCAGCAGTTTATGGAGGTAAAGAGATAGATTTTGCAGACCTCAGCACACTCTTCAATGGGGTTAATGAGCAGGTAAATCTTCTGAAAGCTAAGTTAGCTGCTAGAAAGGCTAGGCGCACAGGTTCATATGCGAGGAAGTCTAAAAGATTGTAGAAGTTAACTACCTTCCATGAAGTGCTTGTGTATTTTGAGACACACAGCGAAAGTATCAATCTCAAGATATAGAGTGTGACTGAGCTGGAAGATAATCTTGAGACCAGATTGATACGTCGTTTGGAACTGTTGTCTCAACTCGTTATTACACCACCTTGCAAATTCAGGATTGTGAGCGATGGTGATGACATACGCTTATTGTATCATGCTTGTTTCTATGCGAATTTATCGAGACTATTCGCAGCTGGTACAAGTGGGGAAGTGAAGCTGAAGCTTATCAACGCAGAGTTTAAATTGGAATTTGCTGAAACTCACATGACTGAGCAACTTAGGGAACACGGGATGGCTTGGGGAAGTTATAAAAGGTGGAAAAATTATAAATCCATAACTCAACCACAAGGACTCGTCCACCATCTGAACTCTCACCACATCTTCCACCTTTTCCAACTCGTATAACTTCCCCTGCTTCAAACCATGTTTCCGAAGTTTCTCGCTCATATCAGCTGCAAAGTCCAATTTAAACCGAGCATTGATCACTCCTAGATTCTCTTCCCCACGGGCACCAGCTGCAAACACCCCTGACAGATTGGCATAGCAACACGCCTGATACAATAAGCGTAAGTCATCACCTTCACCAACAGTCTTGAAGTCACCAGGTTTTGCAATGATGAGTTCAAACAACTCTTTCTTTCGAACTTCTAATTTGGCCTCAAGATCAGCTTCCAGCTCAGTCACTCTTTGCCTCTTGAGATTGATACTTTCGCAGTATGTCCGAAAATCCAAAAACATTTCTTGGAAAGTATTAAACTTCTGCACTATTTCAGACCTCCTCACGTTACAACCCCTGATGGGTTTACCGTGAATGGGTATCCACAAGCACTTCGTGTTGCTATGCCAATATAACCATAAATGACCAAAGTGTTGCTATGCCAATATAACCGTAAATGATCAAAGCTCAAGTCCCAACGGAAAAAGCATTGTGAAATTCTCAGACTAACAAAAAAAGTAAAGGGCAAAACAAGTGATACCGAGCAGTACTAAACCATAATTTTATTACAGCCTCAGAAAGATAAACTGAAAAAAGGAGTTTATCATCTTCGGAATCCTATACAAAGCAAACCAATTATACTACCATTATGAACTAGTATCTCCTATTCCATAGTAACCACTTAACATAATAGGCACTTGACTCTTTCAACATACACATATCAATCCTTCTAATAGGATCATATAGAGTATAGCAAAAACTTTGTAAAGAATATTATTTGTCGACTAACATTGACTTATTTTTCTTCTCAATTACTCGAGTTGTTGGAGTTTTTGGTGATGGAATAGACTCGTCCTCTTTTTCTTTGTTTTTGTTTTTCTTCTCTTCTCTTTGATTTTTTCGGACGGCCTTGGTAGCTTCAATCTTGGCTTCAAGTTCTGAGCCAAATTTCAAAACTAATATTGCATCAAGTTCTGAGCCAAATCGCAAAGGCTAACATTGTTCTCCTGTAATAGATGTCCGATTTTACCAAACTAAAAATAAGGAAATCAACATCCAAGTAATTCTTTGAATATGTTGAATGTCCATTCATCCTCGAAAAATAGACGCCGGATCAAGTTTTCCCTGCGAATTTTTGAGTTTCTTCTTCACAAACTGACCATATCACACCAATAAACTTTAACAAGCCAGAATTAACATGATGATCACTAGAATTGTTCCTTTCTGTGATCTGCTTTCCCATTAAATCAAGAGAGCAATCTGTATCTTCAATGACGATGATTGATTTGTTTCACTCAGCACCTGTTGTAATTCTGCATTCTCATTAGCATAGGGAAGTTAACCTATATCTGTCATGACCAAGAAATCAACCAATGCCCTTGGTTTATTTGCGGCATCTTGGAGTGTTGGAAAAAGTACAAAAAAAATACAAAAAGTAATCGCAAAGGCTAAGAAAAATCAGAATAGGAAAGATCCGAGAAAGTCTAGGCGCACGGGTTCATATGAGAGGAAGTCTAAAAGATTGCAGAAGTTAACAACCTTCCATGAAGTGCTTGTGGATTTTGAGACGCATTTTGAAAATTTCAATCTCAATAGATAGAGTGTGACTGAGCTGGAAACTCATCTTGAGACCAGATTGGCATGTCGTTTGAAACTATTGTCTCAACTCGTTATTGCACCACCTCGCAGATTCAGGATTGTCAGCGATGGTGATGACATACGCTTATTGTATCACGCTTGTTTCTATGCGAATTTGTCAGGAGTATTCGCAGCTGGTACAGGTGGGGAAGTGGAGCTGAAGCTTATCAACACATGGTTTAAATTGGAATTTGCTGAAGCTCACATTACTGCGGAACTTAGGGAACACGGGATGGCTTGGGAGAAGTTATACAAGGTGGAAAAGGTAAATTACATGTTAATTTACATTTCCTGGTTACTTGGTTTAACAGGATATGTTTACTGCAGGTTGCAAATATGGTTCCATGGTTAACCCAGAAAATTGCTGCCATTGGTTGCGATGTCTGGAAGGCCAAGGTTGAGAGGGAGAAACTTGCCTTGAAGGAACTGGAAGATGAGGGGAGGATGAAGCAGAAGAATGTGAAAGCTCTGTTCAGCGAGGACATCCTCGAGATACAAAATTTGGCTATTGCTATCCCTCAAATCAAGGCAGCAGTTGATGGAGGTGAAGAGATAGATTCTGCAGACCTCAAGACACTCTTGGATGGGGTTGATGAGCAGGTAGATCTTCTAAAAGCTAACTTAGCGGCTAGAAAGGCTAAGCTCACGGGTTCATATGCGAGGAAGTCTAAAAGATTGTAGACGTTAACTACCTTCCATGATGTGCTTGTGGATTTTCGGACGCACTGCGAAAGCATCAATCTCGAGAGGCAAAGTGTGACTGAGCTGGAAGCTGATCTTGAGACCAGATTGGCACGTCTTTTGGAACTGTTGTCTCAACTCGTTATTACACCACCTCGCAAATTCATGATTGTGAAGGATAGTGATGACATACGTTTATTGTATCACGCTTATTTCTATGCGAATTTGTCGGGAGTATTCGCAGCTGGTGCGAGTGAGGAAGTGAAGCTGAAGCTTATCAACGCAGGGTTTAAGTTGGAATTTGCTGACTCACATGACTGAGGAACTTAGGCACAAGGGATGGAGTGGGGGAAGTTATACAAGGTGGAAAAGGTCGAAGGTGAGAGAGTTGAGATGGTGGATGAGTCGCTGTGGCTCAGTCATGGATTTCTGAGGGGAGTTATTTGAGTGTGGTGGCAGGAGGATGGATGGGTGACATTAGAATGGTGTGCTCCGGATGTTTAACATAGTAGTTGTAGATGTGGTGGCTCAACTTTTGTTATAGTTGATGAATGATGATAAATTTTGACTGTTACTTTGAGGATATGGTTTTAATCACGATGATACTTGTGATTCTTTCTAGTTTCAGTTTCCGATTTGGTATATTCTACTTTTCTTTTCCTTTTAACGTGTTTTGAAGAATATTCTACTTGTGCTGTTGAAGACTAGTGGGCTAGTTTTCTTCTTTGGAGCCCAATTACTCAAGCTGACTAGATTCATCCCCCTTATTCTTTCTTTTTGCCTTTATAGTCGGCCTTGATAGCTTCAATCAGTCTCGGTAGGCATCCGGGTGCAATGCATGATGATGATCTATCAGTTTCCGTATTGGCATCAAGTTCTGAGCCATTTTAAAAAAGGACTAACATTGTTCTCCTGTAGTATTAGTCCGATTTATGCAAACCGAAAAGGTATATCACATGGAAATAATACTTTGAATGCCTCCTATTTGCTGCACTTTGTTTGTTAGGTTTTTTTTTAAGGTATTTTCAAAATATTTAAATAATAACTGTCCCATCTCAGCATATCTTTTTACATTTACAATACATATTTTCACATTCCCAATACAAAAAACACCTAAAAATACACACTAAAAAAACAAAACAAACACACCCTTTGTCTTTTGTTTTGTTTTTTTTTTTTTGATAACCTGCTAGATCAAGTTTTTCCGCGTGACTTGTAGAGTATATGGTGGCCTTTCCTTCTCCACAAGCTGACTGTATCACACCAGTAAAATTCAAAAAGCTAGAACCATAATAACCATTTCTTTCTTCTGATCTGCTTTCCTTATTAAATCAAGCCAGCAATCTACATCTTTATATATACGATGATTGATTTATCACTTGTTTCAACCATCACGACTTAATAATGGTGGCTCAGTAGATACGGACTTTAAAAAGTAAGGCATAACCATAATGGTCACCCGCACCAGGTATCCTATTTGGAGTATTAAAAATATTAAGGATTCTTGCAACTAGAAAGAAAAATTATTAGTGCAGTATTTTGCCATGAAATTCAATAAAATTTAAAGGGATAATTTAGCGGTTTTTTTAAAAATATATATATATATATATATATATATATATATATATATATATACTGCAGAAGCCCTTAGGTTTGGGATACAAAACGATTCATCGGTGGTGAGTACAGCTAGGCCAGTCGATAGCCATTTTCCCTAGTGTGGTTTTTGAGGGGGTTTGTATTATTTATTTTTTTATTTATTTATTTTTTACATATTTGCAGGGTGTCTACCGTCGGCAATAGTGACTAATCTCTTTGCTGAATTGTAAGCACATCGATGAGTGGAATTGTCAGCTACCGGCAATGTAGTGACCGGTGAAGGGCGGAATCCGGCGAACCGGCGGAGGAAAGAGACGGGACAAGCCCTGAATTGGGGAAAACCCACACAATTATGAAAATGCTAATTTCAATATCAATCTTTCGTTAATGTTTTTACAGACCCAGAAGACTATATATAGTCCCATCAATTCCTAAAATTACAAACTAGTCCTTATACTATGAAATCGGGACAATTTTAGCCCTTGATCGTGACATGAACAGCTGGCCAAAGTATTTAAGGTTGCTCCATATCTATGGTAAAGTTTGAACCCTCGACTTATGGCCAAAGTATTTGCATTTAATGTTAATTATCGGAAGACTCTCCCATACAGTTGTGACTTGCCAATACCGGCCCATATGAAGCAAATACTGGCCCTGTCCATATACTTGCGAGTCCTAACAAAGAGGCATGATTCATGCCACAACTCCTTTACAAAATCCTTAAATTCATTGCAATTTTCAAATAATGCAGTCAGTAACATATTGTCGAATGCAATGATTATTGGGATTTAGACCACAATTCTATAAAAGTTTAAATGAAACAGTTATGCGATAAAGATGCAATAATTCTTCAACTTTACTCTAATGACTACGTGATGCTTACATATGCAGTTGGACACACTTATAGACATTCATTAGAATTTAAATGCTTTGATTATAATTTCAGTGATTTCAACTTTGATTTGATCTATGTGCTTATATGTGTTTATTATAAGAGAAATTCTATGTTTTAATCATTACTTTGTTACCGAACTATTCAGTTAAATCACATCTAATTTAAATTTGACATGTTATTATCTTTTTTTTTAAAAAAAAATTCACTCAAGTAGACTCCACGTAAAATCTCCTTACACATCTTTGGTGGGAATTGAATTCAGGTCTAATATCAGGATGCACAACGTCGTAACTACTAGACTATTAATCAATTCTCTACAAGTTTTAATATGAGATTTTGGGAAAATTGGTGAGGAATTGAACAAAGAAAAAAACTCTCAATGAGATTTTGGGAATCGTCTATATACACTTGAAAACCATATTCTCTACAAACCAAGATACTACTTGGTTTTAAATACACCGAACTAACCATCATCTCATCTATACATCATTTACACGATTACCCCTCTAGTTCTATATATTTACAAGAACGTCCCTATACAAAAACTATACAATATATACACATTTACAGCCTCCCCTCAAGCTGATGATTGAAGAAAATTCTTCAATCCCAGCTTGACCAACAAAGCAGCAAACTGAGATAAGGGAGTGATTTAGTAAAAAGGTCAGCAAGCTGATCCTTTGAAGGAGTGTGAAGTGGCACAAGGAAACCTCGATTGTAATGATGGCGAACAAAATGAGAATCGATTTCCAAATGTTTTGTCCGCTCGTGGAAAACGGGATTCTCCGCAATGTAGATTGCTGAGGAGTTATCACACCAGAGAGGAACAGGCAAAGAAACAGAAACAATAAAGTCTTCCAGCAAATAGTTGATCCACAACATTTCCCGAGCAGTGAAACTCAAGCTCCGGTATTCAGCTTCAGCTGAGGAGCAGGAGATGGTGTCTTGCTGTTTCGCCTTCCAGGAAATCAATGTTGTTCCCAAAAACACACAATAACCTGAGATGGACTTCCTGTAAAGTGGATTGGAACCCCAATCCGCATCACTATAAGCTTCCATTTTTAGAGAGTTATCAGAGGGATAAAACAAGCCATGAGACACTGTGCCTTTTAAGTATCTCAGCACATGTAAAAGAGCTTCTCCATGATCTGTACAAGGTTTATGCATGTGTTGACTGAGCTGCTGCACCGCAAAGGTAATGTCAGGGTGAGTGAAGTTGAGATAAGCATCTGTCCAACCAGTCTCCTGTAACAGGAGGCATCTATCAAAGGAGGACCTGGATCATCAGAGAATTGATGGTTCTTTGGAAGAGGAGTATTGGTAGCTTTGCAACCAAGCATCCCAGTATCTTGTAAGATGTCTAAAATGTACTTCCATTGGTTCAAGTATAATCCTTCAGGAGACCTGGCAAGTTCGATGCCAAGAAAATATTTCGCATACTGCATTTCTTTGATGGTAAATTGCTGGTGCAGAAACTGTTTTACCTTAGTAATGATCTCTTCATTAGCTCCAGTGATTAAGACATCATCAACATATACAATAAAAGCAGTAAAATGACCTTCAATGCATCCTGTAAATAAACAAGGGTTATTGGCAGACTGTTTGAAGCCGAAAAACTGAAGCTGCTGAGTAAATTCACCATTCCACAGACGCAATGCTTGTTTTAAGCTATATAAGGATCGGGCCAGCTTACAAACCTGTCCTGGTTTAGCCTTGTTATATCCTTCTGGTGGTTCCATATAAACTTCCTCCTAAAGAAAACCATGGAGGAAGGCATTATGATATCTATCTGGTGAATAGGCCATGCTGAAGCGGTAGCTATAGCCAAAAACAGTCTGACAGTGACCACTTTAGCCACGGGAGAGAAACAGTCATAGAAATCCTCACCCTCTACTTGAGAATATCCTTTCGCTATGATCCAAGCCTTGAATCTTTCGATAGAACCATCTGGTTTATGTTTAATCTTGTAAATCCATTTGCTGCCTATGGCATTTTTCCCTGGTGGTAATGCGGTCAAACTCCATGTATTGTTGGTTTCCAATGCATCCAACTCTAGGTTCATTGCCTTAACCCACTCTGGATTCGACCGAGCTTGAGAATAGCATCTTGGTTCCTTAAAAGTACTGATTTGTGCTAAAAATGACACATGGTTTGCAGAAAAATTTGAAGGAATATGATATGGAAAAGTATCAGGTGTCTGAGGATAAGATACAGGATGAGGTAAGGAAGTGGTAAAAATAGGATTGGCATAGTGTGCATAATCAGTATGAAAGTCTTGCAACCAGCTGGGTGGTTTGGTAATTCTAGTACTTCTTCTAGAGCGTTCTGTATGGGTAGAAGGAATAGAATGATGCGGAGAAGATATTTCTGGACTATGATTAATAGGAAAGTGAGAATGATCGGTCCTAGAAGAAGTAACAGGAGATGAATGTTCAACAGTTGGATTAGTATTTTGTGAAGGAATAAAAGAAGATGCTGATCTTGGAGAAACTGAGGGACTGAACCATGGATTTTGATCACACACGAATGGTGATGTAGAGTCGGAAACAGGTTTGTCTGATAAAGATGAATTCAAATATGGGAAAACTAATTCATGAAACACCACATCTCGAGAAATAAGGACCCTTTTACAATCTAAATCATACAATTCATACCCTTTTTGGCGTCCTAAGAACACACACTTATGAGCTCTAGGATCAAATTTATCTTTCTGTGGGTAAGTGTTGGTTGCATAGCAAAAGCATCCAAACACCCTTAAATGACTGAGGTCTGGGATCTTAGAAAACAACACCTCATGTGGTGATTGCCAGTTTAGAAGGGATGATGGAAGTCTGTTAATAAGGTAAGTTGCGGTGAGAATAGAGTCCCCCCAAAACATTTTTGGTAAGCCTGATTGGAAAAGAAGTGACCTAGCAATTTGCAAGAGGTGCTTGTGTTTTCTCTTCACATCACCATTTTGTTGTGGAGTGTAAACACAAGTCTTTTGATGTATAATTCTAAGGTTACTGAACAATGATTGGTAATCAAAAGATGTAAATTCTGTGCCATTGTCAGACCTTATAGTCTTGACTGACACTTGAAACTGCGTTTGAACCATCGTAAGAAAATTTCTGAGAACACTAACAGTTTGAGTTTTATTATTCATAAGAAAGGTCCAGGTACATCGACTAAAATCCTCTACTATAGTCAGGAAATAGTACGCACCATTCAAGGTTTTGGTTTTATAAGGCCCCCATAGATCAATATGAATCAACTCAAATATAGATTTTGTTTGTATACAACTGTTTGGAAACTCTAATAGATGTTGTTTTGACAATGGACAGACATTACATATGTCTTTATCAGACTTATTCTTTGAAAGGAAACCTAATTTGCTAAGTACTAAATCTGGCACATGCCCCAGCCTCATATGCCATTTAGCCGTATCATTTTCAGTTGCTAGGTTGGACTGATGTGGAGTGATGGAAGCAAGTTGAAGAATGAAAGGATGATTGACATGATCTTTGATGAAGAGGTTGATAGTGGTGTCTGAAAAAGGATGTTGAATCTAAGATGTATAGCCTGTGCAAAACCTTGCCTACAACAACCAACTTTCTAGTCGCATGGTCCTGTTGCAGGCAGAAAGAAGTGGAAAAAAACAATCAATTTTGGATGATGAGGCTAATTTGTTGACTGACAGAAGATTATATCTGAAGGAAGGAACATGTATGCACTCAGGCAATTCTAAAGTCTCTGAAAGTTTTACTGTTCCTATATGTTCAACTCCTTTAACACTACCATCAGGCAATGTAACTGGTGTAAACTGAGTTATAGATCTACAAAAGGCTAAAAGTTTAAGGAAAGCAACCATGTGCCCTGTTGCACCAGTATCTAAGAACCAAAGTAATGCTAACTCTTTCTCAGTCAATTTAAGAGCACTTAAAGCTTGAAATGTAGCCATACCTGTAAACTCATGGAAGTGTGCAAAGTTGATCTGTTCTCCTTCTTTTCCCACAGCTTTTCCTTTCATCATCTTTGACATCTCCTGTTGCATAAATTTCATCATCGACATCATATTATCACCGTTGGCCTGTGAACCTGATTCGTGGTCAAAAGGAGTTTCTGCAAGGTTTGCCATGTTTCTACCAGCAACTTCTGCCTTCTTCCTTTCTTTGAGCCCTTCCCACCATTCCGGGTATCCAATAAGTTTGAAACGACCTTCCTTGAGATGCCACGTTCCTCTACAATTATAACATTTCATCAGTCTCTTCAATGCCTTATCCATTCTGAAAGTATTCTCCTTCCCCAGAGTAGATGCAGACTTATAACTTGCAGGCTTATAATTTCTAGGCTTATAACTTGCTACATTTCCTGCATTACCAATCCCTGTGTTTCCTATATTTATCGGTTTTCTTTGCACCATCATAGCACTTTGCTCCACAGGTTCAACATACAACTTGTTTACCATCTACTGTTTTTCTATATTAACAACCATAGAGTATGCTTTCTTAACAATCGGCAATGGATCCATCATTAAAATCTGATCCCTTACTCCAGCATACGAATCATTTAATCCACTTTAAAAAATTCCATCAGTTTATGCCTGTTTTCCCTTGCATTACTTCTATTCAGATTACAAGTACATTCATCCATTGGATCTAAACAGTTTAACTCATCCCAAAGACATTTCATTTTTGAGTAATAAGCTGTTAAAGAGAGGTTACCTTGTGTAATTGTGGCTACCTCCCTTCTCAGATGGTATATCTAAGGTCCATTGATTATGCCATATCTTTCTTGTATCTCATCCCACAATTCTTTTGCATTGGTAGCTAGATCATAGTTATCCACCAGTTCATCAGAAATTGAATTTAGAATCCAAGACACAACTGTACCGTTCGCGCTGTGCCATTGCTCACGATCTGGATGCCCTAGTGTGGGTTCACCGACACTTCCATTGATGAAGCCAAGCTTGTTCTTCGTTCCGAGGAATCCTCTCATGTCGCGACTCCGCGAAACATTATTCAGATCTGTCAATTTGTTGGAGACAACCGCCATTGATGAATTGTCTGATGGATGCAAGAACAAAGGATGAACGTAACCTCCTCCTCCGTAGTTCGAATAAGCTCCGTCATCTCTCCGGTCTTCAATTCGGCTCTCTCTATCATGATTCAGATCCATTTTCAGCTGAAATTGCGATTTCTAGGGTTTCCGTTCGCGTTCAATCACCGGAAATTTGTTCCGATCAATTGGTCCGTAGCTGGTTCTGAGTAGGATCTAGTCCTGCTCTGATACCATCTACAAGTTTCAATTTGAGATTTCGGGAAAATTGGTGAGGAATTGAACAAAGAAAAAAACTCTCAACGAGATTTTGGGAATCATCTCTATACACTTGAAAATCGTATTCTCTACAAACCAAGATACTACTTGGTTTTAAATACACCGAACTAACCATCATCTCATCTATATATCATTTACACGATTACCCCTCTAGTTCTACATATTTACAAGAACGTCTCTATACAAAAACTATACAATATATACACATTTACAAATTCTCATTTGACACGTTATTATCTACAATTATGCATTTATGCTTGTTATCAATAAAATGATAATATAATATGAAAATACAAAACAATCCTTATACAATTGTTTAGTCGTTAAAAGTTTCCTAAGCCGTCAATCTCATATTCGAGTTATTTTGGTAAGAAATTATTATCTTTTATACTGAATTTTATAGAATCCTCTTTCATTTGTTTAATTATTATTTTGTCCTTTTTTTTTTCTTTTCTCTCGATTCCTTTTTAGGAGTATATGGGGACAGAGGTATTCAACTCTTTGTGTTTAATTAACAAGCAATTATGGCGAAATTTCTTATTTGTGAGAAATCTCATATGATAAACTTTAATAACTTTACGGGTTGTAATTATTTGGGAGATAATTATCTCTCTTTTTTTTGGTTTCAAATATTATTTTCAAGCGCGTGAGTGGTTCAGAGAATTCGGTGAATCAAAATCAATGATCAAGAAGTGATTATTTTTCGCAATGATCTTAATTTTTACTGGGAGTTTGATTTTTTTTGCATAATTACTAGCATTGTGGTGAATAAAAACAATGGACATGGTGTTATGGATATTGGTTGGTTGTGTTTGTGAAAGTTGTTCAAAAGCAACTTGTATATGGGTTAATGAGGTTTACATATGATTCATTATAAAATTTTTCATTGATGAAACTTAGATTTACTATTCAAAAAATTATTCCGTGAAGAATGTTCATAATCATAAATGGAAAAAAAAATACCAGCACGGACTTCGATTTTAAGTTGTTATATATACTAGTGATGTCTGGTCGCGCAATGCGCGACCCTGGTCCATTATATCTGTAGATCTTAGAAATGTTTGTATCTGAAAAAAAAATATTTTGTATTTAGCCGGATATATTTTAGAAATATTTGAAGAATTTAGAAATGTTTTATAAGTGTGATGTTTGTATTTGGCATAAAAATAAATTGTATTTGGTCCGGTACGTTTTAGAAATGTTTGAAGATTTTAGAAATATTTTATAAGTGTTACTTCTTAAATATAAATAAACTTGATCAAATATATGTCTTGAAGTAAATGCTAAACAAAATATAAAAACATCCTAATAAGTTTAAATATTAGTAAGATAATTTATTGATGTTCTCCATTGGTTCTGCTAAATCTATACTTAGTTTTGGAGATTTATAACAGCTTTGTAGTTAGCTTTCTCCCACGGGTATACGCTTAATTGTTGGAACTATTTCTTCCAAAAGTTTATAAGTAGTAAAATATCAAAAATATGATTTTGAAATTGGTTAATTGTTGAAACTGGTTGATTACAAATATGAGATTGAAAATAATGTAAATTTGCATAGGTTTCAAGATATAGCAAAAAAGAATCACCTGACCATGGCAAATAAAAAAAAAAGGTAAAAGATAGCCCATTAAAATTTTGAAGTTTTTTTTTCTGTAGGTAAAAATGATGTATAAAAACACAAATAAACGTAGAAACATCATTCCTTCCCTCTCCACCTCAAATTCATAAAAGGCTTCCCCATAAATTAGTTAGAAGAAGCGACCTGAACTATTTATATGATGAGAAACTTAAAAAAAGTCCAAAAACCAAATCCAAAAAAGTATATTCTTGAAACCCAGAACACAAAAAAAAAAACGCGCTTCATTTGCAAATAAAATAATAATAATAATAATAATAATAATAATAATAATAATAATAATAATAATAATAATAATAATAATAATAACAATTGGTCAACTGGGAGTATGAAACAAAATCAAAAGCAATTAAACAAAGAAAAAACACACTTCATAACTGGCCATATATATAAAAAAAAAACCTGAGACTCCATAATTAAAAAAAGAAAACCACTCTAATTGAATGAAACATAAAAAAGAAATTTAAACAACCACACTTTGTAATAAAAATGCAATTAATCAATTCAATCCAAACATAACTAAAAACATACAAAAATTCTAAGCTAACTAACCAAATAAGAAATCACATTATATTACCTGACAACGACTACGGTAGCTGTAACGAATAGACGCATAAAAATAATAGTAATAACACTATTCCTGAACGGGAAAAATAAAAAATAATAAAAGCCAAACCAATGATCTGTGGAAATAAAATTATTTAAATTTTTAATACCTGTAATGCCACCATCACAACGGCCGAAGCAAGATCAATGAGATTTTTTTTTTCCTTTGTGTTTACATAGAGAGGTAAAGAAAATATTTTTTGAAGTTGAAATTTTATCTGATTAGGACGTAGTTGATCATCATTAATGAAAATATTGAACATGCTAATAGGAGTATATTTCACCATATACTCTCAATTGATGATTGATGAGGAATTTATTTATTTTTAATTGTGGAGAAAAGATTGATTAGGGAGTCGATTGTCGTGGAGATGGGGATGAGGATTTGGATTTTTTATGAACCCGTGGTTTTTTTTTGACGAAAATAGGAGGTGGAGGTGAATTTGGACTGCATTTGTCTTTTAAGTCTAGGAGATGTGGAAATAAAAATTTATTTTAAAAATATGATGTAGAAATGCCACATGGCAAATGGTGGTACTTTCTCTTAAGTGTGGTTATTGTTTCTATTATAGTAAGATATATATATTTTCCTCATCCAATTGAACTATTCGGTCTAGTGAACTGTAGTCAATTCCTTATTATATTAATATTTTTGTATAAAAATTTGTTGGGTCAAATTGTAACTATAACCAACCACTAGTAGTTGGAGTGGTATCAATGCAAATTTAAAATACCTCAAAAATCAAAATGCATTAGTTAAGGATTTTGGACAGTACTCTCTATCCGGATTATCCTTAGGCGTTCTACTCCGCTCATAACAAGTTGAATTCGAATACGAATATCCTTTTACTGCGAAATTAAATGTTACTCCATGATAAAATAATATCATAAATAAATAAGACAAGATAAATAAGATAAAATAATATCATAAAATAAGTAAGATATTCTTTTTGGTATCCATGATACTTTCTGACTTCAAGCATGTAGAATTCAATTAGCAGCCAATTGAATCGGTGACTTAGGTCATAAACATCTCTGATTTAAGTTGATATATATGTACGTGACTTCTCTAGCGCCAGCTGTTTTTAAGTAATTGGTATAGAAAAATGATCTTAGGAAGTTAGGAAATTTGTCATAAACTTTTAAGTTTGATTAGTTACGCAATTTTGGTATAATACTCAGCATTATGTCAATTCCATCTAAGATAAAATAACAATTCATTCATCATCTTGTTGTATACCCGGATTCCTAGTTGGTCTTCACGTTTTTTTTCCCTTTAGTTACTAAATGGAATGGGGTCATTAGCCCACACAACTTTGTTAAAGACTTAAAGCAGACATGAGAAGAATCAACTGTTGCCTTTTCAAAGGGGAGAAAAAAGAGAGTGCAAATTTCAGTCTTAAAATAAGGGCAATAAAGAATTTGTTACTACTTTATCATGAATAGCCATAAACGTTTTAGTTTTTCTTTTGTCTCATAATAAAAGTTCATTTAATAGATTATTTTAGCCTAACGAACAGATCACTTATTTTAAGCAATAATACGGAGTGTTATTATCTTGAAAATAAGTGTTAGTATAATCTCAGACATGATCATCATCTAATTTATATTTTTGTCATTTGAAAAATGTACTACAACAGTTATCACACCAGTTGCGTTTCTAGATAAGACATCAACATAAGCTAGAAAGGCTTCCAATTTAGAACGCGTCAAATCCCAACTAATCATGCATCATTAGGCCTAAAAAATCTGAACTATATTATTCATCCAAGACAATCAACATTCAACACTTCAACCTAACCAATTTCCCAACCATTTGGTGACTGATTTATCCATGATCAACCCAAACCCAAACCAAACTTTTTTTCCTTAAAACTTTTTTTTTTCCTTTTTAAAAAATTGTTCTTGTGTGGCGGTACTGTTCTTTGAAGCCATTTTCGACACTTCTAACCAAAATGGAATTGGTCTCTTACTCTTTTTCTCCACAAAACTTCCTCTTTTGCCACGTATTATTATTTTTCCGTCTATTTCAAAGAGGATGTGTTCGAGTGATAAGTATATCTATTTTCACTAAAAATCTTATTGTATTATTATTGTAATATTATTATTCAATTATTATCGATGATAAACACTTATAAATAAAAAAATCTTTAAGAAAAGAAAAGGAAAGTTAAGGAGTAATTATGGGTAAGTCTAAAATATGGTGTCAGGAGTAGATAATTTGTGATGAAAATCACGCCAAAGAAGGAGACAACACAATTACACATTCCCCAATTTGGTGCCACGACTTTGATTCAGAGTTTCCGACCCGCCCCTATAAGTCCATAACGCTTTTTTGACGGGTCAAACGCCATCTCTCCCGATATGTCTTTTATTATGTCTTCTTTTTAATTCATCATCATCACAACCATAAACCAATCCAACCTTCCCCTCAAAATATGAACCCCTGATTCCCCATTTCTACTCCTCCAACCCAAAAAAAGCTTGCCTCGCCGCATGAACTCTTTACTTTCCGGCGGCCTCCTCACTGGCTAGAATATTTTTTTTCTGTTTATTGGGTTTTCTTGGGTTTTTGGATTCATCCATGGGGCAGTCTGCATCTGCCTCTTCCCATGGTTACTCCTCGGGTTATTCAAGCCCCGGTTCCAGCCGCCGGAGGTACTTAACCGCTAACCAATCGGAATCCTCGTCTTTCAGTGAATCTAATGCCCAACTTTCTGCGGTCGATGATGTAGATTTCACCTTGGAGATTCCTGATGAATGCTTAGCTTTGATTTTTCAATCCTTAAGCTCCGGCGACCGGAAACGTTGCTCCGTCGTCTGCCGGAGGTGGTTGGCCGTCGAGGGAGAGAGCCGTCACCGGTTAGCTCTTAACGCCACCGCTGATATACATCCACATATTCCGGCTATTTTCACTCGGTTTGATTCCGTCACCAAGCTTGCTCTCAGATGCGATCGGAAATCCATTAGCATAAATGATGACGGCTTGGCCCTCATATCCCTCCGGTGCCGGAACCTCACGCGTCTCAAGCTCCGCGGTTGCCGTCAGGTCACCGATCTGGGTATGTCATTTATCGCCAAAAATTGCAAGGTTTTGAAGAAATTCTCATGTGGGTCTTGCACTTTTGGAGCCGAAGGAATGAATGCTCTGCTCGATCATTGCTCCACACTCGAGGAACTCTCCGTCAAGCGTCTGCGTGGGGTCAACGATGGCGTTGTTGCTGCTCCCATAGGGCCTGGAGCGGCGGCTGCATCCCTAAAATCGATATGCTTGAAGGAGCTATACAACGGGCTCAGCTTTGGGCCACTCATACTTGGTTCAAAGAATTTGAAGACTCTGAAACTATTGCGGTGTTTGGGGGATTGGGATAGGCTTTTGGAGACGATGGCTAAAAGGGAGGATAATAATTTGGTGGAGATTCATTTAGAGAGGCTGCAGTTGAGCGATATTGGGCTTACCGCAATTTCTAAATGTCCCAAGTTGGAGATTTTGCATTTAGTAAAGGCTTTGGATTGCACGAATGCTGGCGTGGTGGCCGTGGCTGAGAACTGTAAGCTTTTGAGAAAGCTCCACATTGACGGGTGGAGGTCAAATAGAATTGGTGATGAGGGTTTGATTGCTATTGCTAAGAACTCTGTCAATCTTCAAGAGCTTGTCCTTATTGGTTTGAATCCCAGTTCAGTTAGCATGTCTGCTATTGCATCAAACTGTAAGAAGTTGGAAAGATTGGCTCTTTGTGGAAGTGAGACAATTGGAGATGCTGAGATTTCTTATATAGCTGAGAAATGTGTAGCTTTGAGGAAACTCTGTATCAAGGGATGCCATGTTTCTGATCAAGGGATTGAGGCATTTGCTTGGGGATGTCCCAATTTGGTTAAGATCAAAGTTAAGAAGTGTAGGGAAGTAACAAGTGACTTTGCGGATTGGTTGAGGGCTAGAAGGGCAACATTGACGGTGAGTTTGGATGTGGAGGAGGCTGAAGTTGAAGCTGTTGAGGTTAGTGCAAGTGATGCAGGGGAGCAAGAAGACGGGGCAGAGTTCCCATCGAGTGTGAGTAGGGCAACGAATGCTGGTGTTGCTGGTGGTGTCGATGTACCTTCAAGTCAAAATGCAGGTCGATCTTCTGCTTACAAACCAAGGCTTGGCATTTTTGGCGGAAGGAGCCTAGTGGCTTGCACATTCGGCCGGTGGTTGAATACTGGTAATGGTAGTTCCAACAGTGGTGTCTTGTGAATCCTGTAAACAAATGTTAATTTGGAGGAGCTCTTACTTTTTAAAGCTTCTTTTCCAAATTGAAACAAGTGATGTCATTTGTGATTGTTCATGAAACTCAACTGCCTTGTGTAATTTTAGAACTCTGTATGGGATTTGTTCAAGCATGTATCAGACTAATTTGTCCTGAAACACTTGCTTGTGTGGAACTATGGGTCCTTTGATTGGATAGTGATTCTGTTTGATTTCTTTTCTGCTGGACTTTAATGTTCATTTCTATGTCGAATTGGTTGCATTCTCGCGTCGTAAATTCTTTGGAATATGGCAATGGATTCCTTTGGGACTGTTGTTATTTTACCTTCAACTGCTCCTGGTTACTAATCTGGAATGCCCTGTGGATTGAGCAATGCTTAAACTTCCACCTTGAAGTTTCTTCTGTAAAGTTTATGTTAATTATTTGAGCGTATTAACCTAAGAATTTTTGGCGCTTCTTGCATTTAATGTCTAATTACTATGGAACCTCTGGATTCTTCTAATTTTGGCACAAATGCTCTGGCAGTGCTCAATTTTCTTTTATTGAATTCGTTACTGTGAAAAGTGAAAAAGAAATGATCCTGCTGCATCTTCTGTAGTTCTACTAATAATGATACTCCCTGCGTCCCAAATTTAGAGTCGTGTTTGTTGAAGAGTCATGCTGGTTTAGGGGAGCATTATGTCATTTCCCGGTTCTGATATTGTTTGATACAAACTTATGGAGTATCTCTTGTTTTGTGCAAAACATTTGCTTTTGATTGATGTGCCGTATGTTTTCAAATCTGAATTTTCAAGGCTGCTGCTCGACAATATTTCCGTTGCCCAATCGATTTTGAACTTGGCGTCTTCATTAGTCAGTGCTTCTTTCTACATCAATCTATCAGCCAAAATTTGAACTTTTCAATGTTCATAAAATTTTACATTTGACACAGTCATATTCTCCTCTAATCTTCCTATGATTTGACTTTCTTAACCTAATTAGCCACACATAATCAATGTAAACTTATAAACAATCTGGTCCCGTCTCATCTTCACTTCTCTTTCCTCTTTTGTTCTGAACATAAACCGGATTATACTAGGATTATCTCATTAATTGCGGCCGTCATGTGAAATGTCAAACTTTTGGAGTAAATCATGTTACACGGTCTTGTTAATTTGCAAACTCTTTGTTTAATTACAGAAACTGGTCTTTGACTTTAGACTAGGTAAATGAGGATATGAGGAGACAAGAAGGCATTTCTTTTTCACGGTGTGTACGAGGCTGCTTTTTGGCTTTCAAAGATGAATATTCTCATGTATTTCTGTATAATAATAGACTTTGAATCAGTCATTCAATTTGCTGGCGCTCCAGATTCTGAATATTGGTAGAATGTACTTGACTTGATTAATTTGGAAGTTCGTTTGAATTGTGAACCAACCAATGCTTCTAGCATGTTATTATACTCTAGTGCAGAAATTTTGACCACTAGACACGTTTGTTGTTCTAGGTCATTTTAAAGTAGTATAAAAGTAGGAGTACCCTGGAAATATATATTTATATATACTCCCTCCGTCACATTATTATTGTCCAATTTTACTAAAATGAAAAATTTTATTTTTAGTCAAACTTAATTATATTTTACCTTGAACAACTGGATATACCCCTACATAAGTAATTGTTTAACCACAAAGATTTTATGGATAATGTTTTTTATTAAGGACAAATGTGTAACTTGATCAATAAAAAGTCAAATTAGACAATAATTTTGGGACAAAATTTTTTAGGCAAAGTGGACAATAATTATAGGACGGAGGGAGTATTTTTTTAAAAAAAATCTATCTGACACGGAGAAAGTTATAAATAATGATTTAAGTAGAATTTTAAAGTCAGATCGTCAAGTATTTATAACACGTATCGTAATTAAAGTTCAAACTTCTAGTCTCTCTTATTATACTAAAAAATCAAAACCGCATAAGTTTACGGGTTCTTTAAAAGTTGGGGGATTACGCGTGACATGATTTATTGGTTCTTTTAGGAGAGTATGGGGGAGAAAAAGGTGCCAAAGCTTGCTCACACAAAATCATTTGGCAACCTTTTAGGACTTTTTTTCATTTGGTTTCGAAGCTTTTTGTTATCGTGAGGGAGGGGGGGGCTTCACAATCACATATATTTTATTGGTAAAAGATGGGATTTGTGGCTTTTAGAGAAAGCAATTTACGAGGACCATCAGTTAAATGGTTAAAAATAAAGTATACTTACAATCAAATTCGAGATCCCTAAATAAGAAGATCATGGTCACGAGATTGTTGTACTCCCCGCCCGCCACCTAAATTTCGCGACCAATTCACATGTTTCTCCGGAGAATATACCCACTAGAACAATGCAATTAATGTCCAGAAATAAAGGCAAAAATATTCGAATATGAGTAACAATAATTATGCGAAAATGATTTCTTAACAGAAGGAAGGTTATAAAGATTGAGAGTTTGAGATGGTCTGACAGTGAATAAAGCCTGAATCACAAACACATAAGAGATTCTTTTGGGCTTGGCTTTTTTTTTTTTTTTTTTGCTGTATATTCAACATAAACTAAACAAATTTAATGGAGTTCTTTTTTTTTAAAAAAAATAAAGCAGCCTAAAATTACAATATCCAACAGATATTTTACCCAAAAAAAAAAAAAAAGAAGATAAATTGATAACTTGGGCCGTGCACCTTTCTCGCAACAATGGAAAAGCCCAATTTGAGCTAGAGAAAGGGCCAAAAATAGCCCAATGGACGAATATTATTAGACCGGTCCAAGTTTAAACCTTCGCGGCTACCCCTTTCTTCTTCGCTTTGGTTTTCCAGGAAAGGCTTCCTCCTCCCGCCTCCACCGCCCCAGCTCCGTCCATTCCACTTTCACTCCGGGAACCCTCCGGGGACACCACAGTATCTGTAAACTCACTTTACCGACACTTCAACCACCAGTTCAATGGACAAACAGCTCTCATCCGTCACCAAAGATGTAAGCTTTTCTTTTTGAGCTTAACGAATTTGGAAAACGTAGGGAATATATGTATGTTTTTGCGATGAATTTCAGCTTTCACTTACTTAAATATGGTTTAGGAGTTTGTTTTGAAGATGTTGTGTATAATAAGTCCGGAGGTATTTTTAATTGACGGTTTTTTTTCCTCCTTATGTAAATAAACATTTGATTAGGTTGCTGTGGAGATGGTGAAATTGGCTCAGAAAAGGGGAATGGAGGGTAGCAAAGGTGGGTGGAAAGAGTTTTTGAATTTTTACGATAAGAAAATTGGCGCCAGCTTGAGCGACCCTTCTAAAAGGCCCCTTGATACATTGCTAGCCTTTCTTAAATCATTCACCAAACATGAGGACCTGAAGGTAAAGTCTGTTGTGTTTTCTTCCTCTTCTTCTTTTTTGGTCTGTGCATTTCGCCATAGTTATGAACTTTTATGGTCTGATATGTAAAAAGTTTATATGCAAAATTTTCAGTTCTTTGAGAAACTTTTGGAATGCCATTCCAACCGTGATCAAGTAGCTCAAGTTCAGAAAGCTTCTGTGGATGCTGAATCACCTGAACAGGTTCATTTTCATTGCAAATGAAAGACGATTTTTTTTTTTTTTCTTTACAAGCTTTTAGCCTTTTGAAGAGCTAGTAAATAGGAATATGTTAAGGATTTGTAGAATGCCTCAGATTCGTTTTTATGGTTGTTGTTAATATTAGTATTATTATTTTTCTGGAAATAAAGGAGATTCTGTTTTGGCAGTGCAGAGGTTGGTTCGTTTGACTCTAGAGCATTCTCAGTACCCGATTGATTATACATTCCCGTCGCACGAGGAGGTTAGAATTGGAATTTTAGTTATAGTCTTGTTCATTGTTATTTATGTTTTCATACTTCATGTTCGTTTCTTTTTCTGTAACCTACTTGCTGGTATAGAAATTCGTGCAAATACTAGGATGAAAAAAAAAGAAGGATTTTACTTGGACTGTAACTTAATATCACCACGTTGAATATGATACTGGTTCTTGGTTTTCCAGCTTTGACTTTTTTTGCCGAAAGTTCTAGCTAGTTTGCGTCATCCATTCTTGAAAAAGTCCAATTTTGTCTTGTCTCTTTGCATGTGGGGAGTAGGATTGGTTGGTAATAAAGCGTAGTAAGAAGGCCAAGGCTGTGAAATCTACGAAGATGGTTGCTGTTGATTGTGAGATGGTTCTTTGTGATGATGGCACCGAAGCTTTAGTGAGGGTCTGTGTTGTTGATCGTGATTTGCAGGTATATTTTATGTGTTTAGGTGTAGGACCTCATAGACATCTTTACAACATACAGATTGTGTCTCTTGATATTTTAGTTTGGCATATTGTGCATTCCTTTTGGCCCCTTAAAATGGATGAAGATGATTCAAGTTAGAATTTTTCAGGTTAAATTGAATAAACTCGTCAATCCCAATAAAGAGATTGCGAATTACAGAACTGAGATTACTGGGATCACTTCAAAAGATTTGGATGGAGTGACTTGTACATTGTCTGATATACAGGTATATTTTTTGGATTGGTGAATTTTGCGAGATTATGCCTTATTTTTGCTTCCTTGAAGGTCATTCTTCAACTCTCTTGTTCCTGCAGAAATCTATGAAAAAACTCCTATCTCATGGAACTATATTAATTGGTCACAGTTTGAACAACGATCTTCGAGGTATGTTCTGTTATTTGACCTAATTCTTATGTTCTCATTGTTAATCTTTTTCCTTTTGTTTTGGGAAAGATAAGAATGGTGTTGCTTTAAATATTGCAGCATTGAAGATTGACCATGCACGAGTAATTGACACTTCTTACATCTTCAAGGCTGAGGATGGGCCTTCTAGCAGAAGACTTTCTCTGAGTTCCTTGTGTAAGGTAAGATGGTGCCGCTGAATTGTTTTCAACATGCCATGAATTCAATATCTAGAACCATGTTTATGTTCCTTAGTAAGTTAACTTGAAGTCGTGAACAAATGAGACGAGAAAGAGAAAAACGAATTTACCTTGTTAACGGTGTAGAAAAATACTTTCATGTTTCTGCATGATGAATACTTATTTGTCGGAAAGGGCTCGTGACTCTTATTGAGAACTGTCAATGCAGTGAATCTATATAAGACATAGTATTAGGAACAAATCAAGATTTGTCTTCTTAAACAGAATACCTATCAATCCTTTTTTGCAGTCTGTACTAGGTTATGAGCTTCGGAAAATGGATGCTTCACATAATTGCTTAGATGATGCTTGTGCAGCAATGAAACTTGTTTTGGCCAAAATTGAACGGGGTGTTGACACTATAATTCCACTGGCTAATGATGAAGTAAGTGCAAAAACTTCAGGATTTGGTTTCTTGAATGAGCTATGAATTCTGAATTCATTTCATTTCCTTAATGTAGGTGCACGATGTGGATTTGACTAAGCTTCTAGTCCATGGAATTCCAGTGAATCTTAACAGTGATGATCTGCATGAAGTTATTCCAGGGGAGTTTACAGTTGAAGTTAAGGTCAGAATAGTTATACTCTCTCAGTCTTTTGCGTAGGTCATGCTCCTTGAAATTTAATTGTAATGATATATACAATATAAAACGGGTATGTGTTCCTCTATGGTCCGTTCTTAAACTATCCTCCTTCATTGCTGCGCTTAAAAGAAGTGAGCAATGCTGTTGTTCAGAAAGTTGTATGTTCCCGGTAATAAATAATTTCAGAAGACTTTACTCTTTTTCGATTCTTATTTCATCTTATTGTTGGGGAGGGCAGAGGAGATGTACATTTTTTTTTTTTTTGGTGAAACAACTAGAGGGTGTTTGGGGTTATTGTGCAATGAATATTTGAATTCTCTTCCAATTTTGTGCAACTTTCTGGGATTGCTTGCTTATCTAAGTTTCTGGCAGGCTAATAAAAAAAGGGTTCAAGGAGTGAAGTATACTGCCTTTGCAATTTTCAAAAATCAGCAAGAAGCAAACAAAGCATTCGATAACCTTGAAGGGAAACTTGATAAGGTACCAGGCTATCCTGTTACTTAGTGCAGTCTTTAACTAGATTCCTGTTTTTGTTTTTCTTCATCAGAATATCAGCTCCTGTGGTTGACAGAATTGCAGTAGTTTGGTTGGCTTTTTTATTTTTGCCGAAAATAGCTAAAATCTAAAGGAAACTTATACTGCTCCTCTATAGTTTTTGTGTGTTCACTTAAATTTCAGATGAAATGGAAAAGAATGCACAGGCAGTGTCTACTGCCAATTTTTTTGATTGATTTTTACTTGTTGTGAATGCCAAAAAGGATTTTGGTCATGTTCAAATTCGTCTTACTAATATAGACAATGAATTCTCCAATTATTGGACTTACCATGTGTTTCAGATTCAATCTCCTTTGCACTAATGATATGCGTCTATCTTTATCTAGGACACCTCTGGACGTGTTCAGAAATTAGTATCCTTTAAACTCAGTAAAGGAAATGTCGGTAGCTTGTATGTTCGTAAAATGGCTAATGATTCTCCTGGACCAGATGCATCCAAGAAGAGGTCACTTGAATCTGAACTTACCTTAGATGTTTCGAAGAAATTAAGGACTGACCAGGATTGCAGAATGGTTGAGGAGAGTAAGCACACAGATACTTGTGAGAATCATTTGAAAGAAATTGAAAGATTGAGGGAAGAGCTAAAAAAACGGGATGCGGAAATTTCCAGCTTGAACAAGATCCTTGTTGCTCTGACAAGGAAGCAAGGACTTTAAGTTGAAGTACAAGACTTGTCATGCCTGATTAGATAGAAGCACATCATTTCAATCTGCACTAAGTTGGGATATTATTCTTTTTAAGTTGGGATGTTACTGAGGCTCTGGTTGGCTGGACACAAACTTGATGCTGCATGCTCTGCCAAGACTATTTCAGATGAACGGTTCTGTTAACGTTGACTGATTTGTCCTGTGCTAGGTTCCTGGAGGAAATGTTACCATACGTGATATAGGAACAGCCTGCTTTGTAGCATGGCAGGATTTTTTGCTGGGAAAAAAATATTCAAGAGTAAAAACGTTAC
The DNA here is from genome assembly GCA_949775105.1 of Oldenlandia corymbosa var. corymbosa. Taxonomy (NCBI): domain Eukaryota; kingdom Viridiplantae; phylum Streptophyta; class Magnoliopsida; order Gentianales; family Rubiaceae; genus Oldenlandia; species Oldenlandia corymbosa. Next base: position 21,704,879 of record OX459123.1, on the reverse strand, counting down.
CTTTCCTCTCCATCTTGTATGAAATGGAGCTCTAGCTAGCGTTCTAGGAACCTTTGATTGTCTTAATATTGTCCAAAACTCTCTATTTTGTAGATTTTCTTATTGAGATTTTGTAATTGAAAGTGAAAACCTTTGTTTGGTAGATCTTCTTATTTAACTTCTGTTGCTTCAGGCAGTTTACATATTATAATCCGACAGCTAAGGTGCCATTCAGCAACTGTTGACCTCGTTCGTGACTACTCAACTCCTTTTACTATTCCTGCCTTTCTAACATTTATAGTCAGATAACTTAGTACAATTATAGTTCAACAAGGTGAATTGTGAATATAGGACGGATAAGAGTATGTAAGATAATACAAGAAAACTTTTAACCTTCGGTGGAGTTTGCATCAGAACAATATTTGATTGAGGGACATTTCAGATAGTTTACTGCTTTTGCTGGTTCAATGGTGATAAACTTTTTGAACAAAAGAGGAACTGCCTACGATTTATGACGAAATCATGACCTCTTGAAGGCCTAAAAGGAAAATTGGATTACGGAGACATTGGAAAAGAAATCGTCAAGAGAAATGACTACATTAGTATACATCAAATGTAATTCCTTTTTTTAATCAGAAGTCAGTTTGCTTGATTTGCAAAAATGGAAGCTAGAGCAAACTAATTTCAAAACAATTACAGTGGTCCGGACTTTGGAACCACCCAAAATGAAAAAACATAATACTACTAATTATTCATCTGTTTAAGATATTTGATGATTTGGAAACAAGTATGCCAGCAATTGAACCTAATGCTAACCAAGAACCACCTCCCCAACCAAGAACTCTGCAATTCACTCACTTTCATAATCCTCCTCATCTCCAAAGCTGAAAACAGAAGCATCTGCTGCAATGGCCTTTATATCCCCAGAACTGTCACCAAATCTCATTTCTTTAGCAGTATTTGATTCCTTGCTCTCAAGTGAAAGTTGTTCAGTGTTATGGGTTAGGGAGGCAATTTGATTGCCTGCAGTACCGGATTCAGGGGGTGCAGAAGCTACACCAGCAGAACCTGAAGCTGCATTGCTTGTGCTTCTCCTCGAGGGCGCGGATTCCTCTGCTTCATCATCTGAAAAGACATCATCATCATTATCTTGTTTTGCAGGTACCTCAACCTGAGCAGGCTTGACATCATTCCTACTAGTTGCCGTTGAATGACTTCCTCCTGCTCCATCTGACCCTTTAACTCCTCCACAATCAGCAGCTTTACTTTTCATCGGAAGTGTACCGTTATAGTCTATCATCACTATCTCAACTTGAAATCCAGGTGACGGCAATTTCCTCTGAGCAAAATGACAAGTTTACAAACAATAGGATTTAAAGAGAAAAGAGAGAAATTGTCAATGAGTAGATTTTGCAGAAAAATCAGTACAACCCATACAACACATAACACTGTCGCATAGGATGAAAGCAGAAGATGAGCTAGAGGAACACTTCAGTTTCAGAGACTTCGAATAGCAACGAAAGTAGAGAACATAATGGTATCTTTACCTTATCAAATCCATCAAGTTGAGAGGCATCTAAAATCAATCTGTTTTCCATCATTGTAGTATTCAACCAACTGCAGAAAGGAAACAACTTATAACATATCAAAAACATTAATTACATCAACTCCAAAAGAAAACAGGTTGTCGGTAACTCAAGAGTTCCAAGCACGCTTCGAAGTTAATTATGACAGAGAAAACTTGCAAGGTACAACAGAAAAAATCTAACAGGATAGTGTAAACTGAAACGTAGGGACTAATCATAGAGTCAAAACAGTAAACAGACCAATAAAAGTCTCCTTGGCCTTCGTGAAAAGTAATTTTGAAGTCCCCAATCAGTTCTGTTAAGCCCGGTTCCCCAGGTAGAGCAAAGACAACAATCCCTTTCTTTGCAGAGCGCAACCAAAAGTATTCAGGCTGCATAAGTGTTGAAGGAAAAAGTGGTTACCATTTCAGTCTCATAAAAACCAGGCAGAAACTCCAAATAGAAGGGATTCTCAAGAGGTGAATGCGAAATTCAGTAATCAGTATGGAAACTGCAAAAATCTACTTATAAACCCGAAGAACTGGAGGGATTGATTATCCAAGTTACCATGAGGTCCTTTGTCTTAGGATGCTTTTTAGTTGTAAATAGAACTCCTGCAGACGAGTACACATGCCTATTAGAGTTTAGTGAAGCAGCACCTAGTGCATTCATTAATATGCAACTGCATACCGCTATGATTCGATATGGTGATGGAAGGTCTGATCCAATAAGGACAGTTATGCAGTCGAAACCCCCTCAGCATACACCTGCAAACAGAAGTGGCGTTTTTAAGCTTTGATGACACAAATAGTTGCATTTCCAAAGTAATCATTTGAAGAGTACCTACGTCCAGGAGGAGTTTCACCATTGAAATGCATCATGATGCGCTCAAAATACTTCACATATCTCTAAGAGAAAGTAAAAAGATAAAAGAAAAGGTCAGATAACATATTCATATCAAAATTTTCACAGGTGCATAATGTAAGCGACTGACAATCTGGCTGGGGAGAATTAGACCCTTTCCATCAACACATCTTTTCTGGTTATAATACTCAATGCATTCCTCAGCTGTGGGGAAAAACTGCAAACCAGAAGACAGGAGTGACATAACTTATGGAAAAGTTTATCATGAAGCGACGGCGTGTTCAAGCAGATTAAAACAGGATCTTACCTTTAAGAACAGAAGAAGACTACAGATCATCAATCCTGTCCTTGCCATCCCAGCTTTGCAATGGACAACCACCACATTTAGAATGTCTTCCTTCAACCATGAATAAGCACTATGGCAGAACAATTTGATAAGATGAATAGGAGGGCAATTGTGATCATCAAAAGGGAAACTAGCAACCTGCACAAGTATAATATGAACCAAGTACAGTTAGTTTAATTCGAGAAAATGCGAAACATGTACGAGGCAACTTAGGAATCACAGAAACAATACTCAGAACTTGGTTAATTCACCTTATTGCTGGTGAAAAAGGTAAAAGTGACCTATGCCAAGTGCAAGTTTAAAAAAAAACGTTATGCAAAGAACATACCTTTCCCTGAAACAGAGAAGCATCATACAGTCTCTCTGAACAAAGATTGTATACTTTGTACTTCCCCTACACAGAGAAGGAGTAAGTAAGACATATGGAACTGCAAAAGTCAGTCAGAAAAAAGAATACCACTGTTTGCTAGAATGCTGACAATAGATTTCATCAGAAGAGCTGATAAGAGTAGATACAGTAATTAATGGGTTACCTTGTGATGAGTTTCAAAGAATTTGATCACCTCTTCCATGTGATTTCGGTAGAAACCCTGCACAATTTCTCTACGAATTATACTCAACAAAATCAATAAATTTTTTGACCGTGGGTCTCACACAGAAACCATAATTAACTTCGTATCGTACCTCAACAAATCCAAAAAATCCAGAACTCATATCTCCAGCAGGAAATCCCATTGCAATAATGTTCTCAGTTATATAGGTCATATCCAAATCAAATCCTCCTTCCTAGAAGAAACAAAGGAATAAGTTACAAAGTAGAAATATGTCAATCTTTAAGTCAATTAAGTGGATCACAGTGAAAAGTCATTGTTAAACGAAGCGAGACCGTGCCAATCAAACTAATGATATAACAGCCAAATTCAATCAATATTGAGTACAGTTTGCTACCTACTTCAACGAACTTCAGAATTAAATAATAAAAGAATGCTAATTGTTGATCAAAAAGTAAGGAAAAATAATAGAAGCTGAGGAGAAAATTAACATTCTCAGCTAACCTGGTATCTTCGCTTGTTCTGTGAAACAACATGGCGCGCCTTAAGTTGCACTGCCTTAACCGCACCCAGAGATGAATCAACAATGCCTTTAGTGAAAGATTCAAAAACACCCGATTGTCCATTAGCAGATTTGCCTTCTGCACTTTCATTTTGCTTGGAAGGAAAACTTAACCCGAATCCACTTGTTAGACGTGAAAATGCAGATTTAGCAGAATTTCCTTCTTGTGAACTCGGTGACGATGTGGCTAGGGGTTGCGGAAGCTTAAGACCTTTCGCCCAAGAAGATATGGCTGAGGTGGACAACACAGAAGTAGTGTCCTGGACGGGGGCATCATGTTCAGCGGGAGTGGGTTTACGAGGCTCAACATCAGCATCCTTAACAGATTGAGGATTAGCTGAATCACCAGAATCAGGGTCCATTCTGGAAATCAAACAAAAGGACCATAACAAAGATAGGATCAACATAGCTTTTTATTCCAATTTCCAAATTAGAATTGAGTAAAAGAAATAGCCAGGGCATCGTTTAGAAGCATTATGACGAAATATACAACAAAACAATGAAAAATATTAATCATTCATCTTCTCGGACTCATACACAATTAGCTACCACTCCACATCCCCCCAGTATATACTCATATACAATTAAAAACCAGAGCCATTACCCAAATCGTTTCCCTACTCTCCCTAAGCCAACAACAATTATAACAGAACAACACTAATATCATCGTTTTCAGATTCGTACTTACCATCATTTGATTTCAATCCTAAATAAGCTGTGAATTAAATCGGACAATCACTAATACAAACTTCACTTCATCAACCACCAACATGTTGCGCTGAATAAATTGATTACCAATCAATTCTATAATTCGATGAGTAAAGATCAAGCGGCAAAAACTGATCGGAGAGCGAAATCGTGAAATGCGGAGACAATGCGGATCGATACGGTGGTGAGATTGCTTACCGTTTTTCAAGGTGGAAAGTGTGAATGAAGGGGGAGATCCAGGAAAGCCTTCGTTCTGATCTCTGTTTTGCTTCGATGAATAGATTGAATGACTGAGAGTTTATCTTTTCTTGTTTGATTCAATCTTTAGCGATTACTGCTATCATAACATTTTCTCGGGTCGAAGAATTTCGGAACTTTGAAATGTAATGGAAGTGGTAGTGGGAGGATGGAAACTATGGGGAGTGTATTTTGGTAATTTCGGTTTCTGAGTTGTGGTTCAATGTGATAGACTCTACGTTAGTAGCAATGCATTCGCGCCACGAATTTTATTTTATTTTATTTAGTAAATGATAAATTGTACTGCTCAACTTTTTTTTTTTTTTTTGCATGGCTCAATCTACTCGCTGAGTTATTACGTCACAACAAGTGACAAAGGTTACATCTCCGTCAACACATCAAGAAATCTACTAACTTAACTGCTAAACTTTACCTACCAAAATTGTATGTCTAATGTATAATTCATACAAACACTCGAACAGAATGAATAAACAGTACTAATTAATCCACTATATGCAGTTTTCACTATCTTTCAACCTTGAACATATATATTGTCCTTGTCCTCCATTTAAGTTTGTGTTTGATCTCTAAAACCATATGTTCAACATTGGGATGTTTGCCTTAAGAGATCGCTTCCACAAGTGATAAACTACAGTTGGCAGAACTGTTAACAATATGTGTAGTTTAATTTTCTTCCATTTGCAAATATATAGTATTCTCCATTCAAAATTTTCCCCCATTTGCAAATATAGAGTAATCTTCTCCAATGTTTAATGGCCGAAAATTACTATTAAATGCTCATGTCCAGAAATGATATATCATACCCACATATTAATTCTTATACATTACAAATGTGTATAAATGTCAAATATTACAACACCCGTTATGTGTTTGATAAATTCACCTCTTAAACTCACGAAGATATAATAATAATAATAATACACAAATACGACATTCGAACAAAAAATCATGTGAAATTAAGTGTTCAATAACAAAATCAATTTCTCGCGCACTGTTTATTCACACCTTTGCAAATCACAAATTCCTTGAATATCATGAATACAACAAGGAGAATGGGTTTTATATATACATATCATATATATATATATATAGACTTTTTAGTCAAAGTTTCTGGATCAACAATAAAATCGATGAACAAAATTCGCTTGAAAACATTGACATGTCTTTTTTTTAATTCGATGTCTAAGTTGATGAAAGCAAAAGTTGCAAGAAAATGTGTTCGTCAACATTGTAGTTTTAGTGTTCTAACACAACAATAAAGTCGACGAAACAAAATTTTTTATGAAATCATTCTTGTCTATTTTTTTTGTCGGCTTTCTTAACATGATGATAAAGTGGGCAAATTAAAATTTCTTAGAAAACATTTACGTCATCAACATTGTCATTGACTCTCTAAACTCGACAATAACGTCGACCATAGCAAAATAATCTCGTCATGTTTATTAACACGATGTAAAAGTCGGCAAAATAAAAATTGACTTTTAAATATTTTGTAGACTTTCACAACCAACGATAATGTCGAGGGAAGCAGAATTTTATTCCATATATTTGGATTAATTTCACAAACCCAACAAGTAGTTCGACAAAAGCAAACTATCATGTAATTATTCACCACAACGACTATAGTACCAACAGGATGGAAATTTATCTAGTTAAAACCTCTAGGTTGATTTTATTGTTTTTCTTCTCCCCTTAAGGGAGGAAATTGACATGATGCAAATTTTTCAATAAACTCGTTTATACTTTACTAGATGTTGAACCCGCACATGTTACAATACTTTTATTAATTTTTTTATGAAATATAAAAATGTTTGTTACATATGCATAAATCTTGTGAAGTATTAATTACTAAAATTTTGGACAAAGTAAAATGTGATACATGAAAAAATAATTAGATATGACGGAATTAACGTTCTAAAAAAATATAAGGCGCATACTACATGCTTCTTGATTGACACTGGACAAAGCAATAACATTCAAAACCACAAAAGCAAAAGGGGATCCGGGGTAACTAAATTACTCTACATCAAAGTTGACAGTTACCCTTATTGCAATTAGAGAAATCCATTGATGTGGTCTGCGAAACATGTTTAAAAAAAGAGTTTGTATAGTATTATATTAACAGCCTTTCCGAGAAGCTTTGCTCTTTTTTAAAGTTCATGATAAGTTTTATTTCTTTTTTTTTTTTTGTCTCTTCAAATGCAGTCGCTATGGCCTGAAATACCACCATTATCATAAGTCAACGTAGAGGGCAAAAATAATTGTGAGAGAGAGAGAAAGAGAGAGATTAAAATTTTACCTTGACGATGGCACATATTGATAGGTTATATATAGCTCTAAAAGTTTATCATCCCCGAAGTTTTTGGTATAATTGAATTGAAAATTAATTATAATTGATACGAAATCCGGTAATTGAGTATGATACACACTTTGTTACTTTAAAATTCAAATTCAAATTTTATCATTAATTTTATTTATTATTTTCTATATCCGGTTAAATGACTCTAATTACGTTATTAAATGATGTTTAAATTTGAAAATAGAGTTTAAATGCTAATTGCCCAATTTGTTATATACCAAAAATAGTAGGTTGTCATAATCAAAATAAAAATTATATAAAATATTAACACATTTAATGCTCATAATGATAATAAATTATTTTAAATTTTTAAAATTTATTATGAGCCAAGATTTTGCAAGAATAATTCTCCATGAATAATTCTCCTTCCGAATTAAATTAATCAATGATAATTATTTCCTATTCTTGTTTCCTATTGAGCCGTCCATTAATATAAAATTATAGGTGTGATTTTTTTCATAAATTCTTAAGAACTTGTAGTGTAAATGTATAAACTATTTTTTTTTGATAATTTTTATAAAAATGCCACATATGATATAATTTTTATAAAAATGCCACATAAGACCACATAGGATAAAATCTTATGTGGCACCTTTAGAATTTTTTTTTTGTTTCTCTCTCTAGTTTCTCTCTTAGTATAATACTATACATACTATAGATTTGAATGAAAATTTTTATAGTTCTTTAATTGGTTAGTTGACCAAGGGTTAATGGGAGATAATGTTGTATTACTAAAAGTTGAGGTGTCTTTTGTTAAAGGCCACAACTTGGAGGAAAATAAAATGTAGTCCCCATCAGAAGTTTTAACAAACATATGTGGGGCAAATTTCATACGCAGTGAAAATTTATAGTTGAAAAAAATAGTGATTGACGTGTACATTTATTTTTGTTGTCGTTTTGCCGTTGAAATTTTATTTTCAACAAAAAATTTACACTTTTACCTTAAAATATTACAACAATGATACAACCAGAAAAAGTATAGTGAAAACTAATAGTGACTGATGTATGTTTGCTAATTAAAGGTAGAAGTGTAATTTTCTAAAGGTAATTTCTACTAGAAAGTAGGTATTCCCTCTGCCCTAAAATTATTGTCTAGTTTGGGTTTTCACTTTTAATTCATTTTGTACTATAAATGAAAATTTAAACTGAACAATAATTATGGGACGGAGGGAGTACAAAATAGGGAGCCAACTCAGTCACTATTTATTTTCACTGTATATAGTCAATATATGTATCATTTTCCTAAATATTAGAGATAAAGACAATGACAAATTGTAGTGAAATGGAATAGTGACTAATGAAAAAAAAATACACATCCTCACAAAATATGTGTACTTATTAATTAGGAATAAAAATGTAATTTTTAGAAGAAAATAAAATTTTAACGGGTAAATAACAAAAAATTAAGAGTCAAAAATACTCCACATCACTCACTATTTTTTCACTATACATATCATTTTCCATATTATATAGATCAGTCACTTACATTTTCACTATAAATATCTTCATATCATTTTCCATATTATATAGATCAGTCACTTTTTTCACTATAAATATCTTTCACTGATTCTATTATTACTGAATTTTATTTTTTCCAACACTATAAAAAGGAAGGAGGAATTGAGTGAGACGTCCAAAGAATAGACATTACAAGGAAAATCTACTGCTTCAGCCTTCGAGTACTGCGAAACAAAAGCCGCCTATGATGGCCACGCCTCCGGCCCCGGCCAAGGGCACCGCCGCGGCCACTGCCACTGCCACTGCCACTGCCACTCCCACGGCCGCGGCCACCTTTCAACACCGCGTTCCTCCTAGCGACGATGATTGCACATCGGAGGCCTTTATAAATCCAACCCTTTTACGGTGGATGAGAGCCCTTGCCCGAGGTTACCAAAGCCTGCTAGATAAGTGGAACCCTTACGTTCTTAACCGGTGGATCGCATCATCTATACTCCTAATTGTGTATTTTCTGAGGGTTCTTTATCTCCGAGGCTTCTTCGTAGTCTCCTATGGACTCGGTATTTACCTGCTCAGCCTTTTGATCGGTTTTATTTCCCCAAAAGTCGACCCGGATCTTGAGGGCCCAACCCTGCCCACCCGGAGCTCCGATGAGTTCCGCCCTTTTGTCCGTCGACTTCCGGAGTTCAATTGCTGGTGCGTTTTCTATTCGCACTTTTCATCATTATTATTATTGTCTAGTTCGTAAATTTGTTTTTCTTCTCAGTGTCTTTAGGATGCTGTAAGTTTTTTAGAACTGTGTTATTGATTTTTTTTTCTTTAATTTTCTGATAAAAGAACAGATATATATTGCTAGAGTGGTCTTTGGTTAAATAATAATTATGATTGGCTGACCAACCTTAACATTTTGATCATAATATAGTGCCATTGACCAAATATCCAGTAACTTTATACATCCAGTGTTAATTTTATGTTTTAGAGTACTTGGGACTTTTTTTATTTTAATGGTTATGCAGAATTCAACAACAGTTGCCTTTTGCTTTCAACCGTTGTTGTTGTTGATGTTGGGTTTTTTTTTTTTTCCTTCCCATATCTTATCCGGTGTTAATTCGGGACGGAGGGGGTATTAAGTTTAAGTGGCCTGATTAGGGTTTAAAATTGGTGTATGCTTACCGAAATGTCACCTAATTCTGTTCTCATTTTTTTAGGCATATTCTATGTTTGGCCATTTTATATGTCATATCGTATGTCCTATTTTCCGTTTCTTGCTTGGAAAGAATGCATATTCTAAGGTTCTTGCCCACGGATTGGTATTATACTGTTACCTTAACTGGGCTGCGTAGGTTGGCAGAGTCAGTAAGGATAAGTTTATTCTTCTTCTTACATCTTGAAATTTTAGAAGATAGATTTCAGCCCTGGTTTTGTAGTGCTAACTGCGAATTTTTTTTTCCATATGTATTCAATTTCTCATAATTCTTGATTTAACATGAGAAAGAAATTACTGTCCAATTAAATAAATAGGCATAGACATTTCTTTATTCTTTGTTTTCTTGATTTTGATGAATTACTGTTGCTTTTGGTTTAAAGGTACTCATTTACCGTAGCAGTCTGCATCGCATTGGTATTGACGTTCTTCAGTGCACTGGATGTTCCTGTTTTCTGGCCATTACTGGTCTTTTACTGGGTTGTTCTGTGCATACTTACTCTGAGGAAACAGATATTACACATGATGAAGCACAAGTATGTGCCGTTTACAGCTGGGAAGAAGGTTAAATTTATCCCCTCTTATGTCAGATATTGTTCTATTCATTCCATTGAAGTTAGTCTTGAACTATTGTTCAGTTATGTCTTAGAAATTTATTCTTTTCCCCAGACGTATGGCAAGAAGAAATCTCATTCATCGGAGAATGTGAGCCTTTCGGCATAGGCAGACATGCAGGTTACTATATTCTTTTAGAATTTTCTTTTCTCTTGTAGCGCACTTTGTAAGGTTACAATTTCTCAACTGATGCAGATTTCTAAATACATGTTTCAGTGGCGCTACACCATATTCCCTGGGAAGCTGGAGATTTTACAGGAGAAGGGACCAACTATGGGATAATACCATCACCTATTCTAGTGAGAACTTTCTGTATAGATGGAACTTAGAAGTAGACTTGGTTCCTAACTAAATTAGTGCCTATATAATGATATCTTTTGTCTTAGGAGTTTGTCTAGCATGCATAATATGCTGACATCAAATTGGAAAATCAAGTCCATTTGGGGTAGCTTAACTAGTCTAGCACTTCTGACTTGTTAAAGAATGGAAAATACTGTGTTAAAGAGGTAAATTTTGCAGCTGCTTTGGATTTTACAAAGGATGCAAGCTCTCTTTGCATTAACAGTTTTAACTATTGGCATTTGACCGGTACCATTCTTCTTTATAAGTTTATATTGCTAATTCTAGCGCAAGCTCGTCCCAGCAATCGCATTAAGTTACTCTTTCGGTCTCAAAATGAAAATGGATGTCATGTTTGTTATATTTTGGGAGAGAGGAAGTATATGTAGTTGGTGTACCGCATCTTTGTAGTAAATGACACAAAGCAATCCAATCCACTCTTTATACTTGGGTAGTACATGTAAAACACACTCACTAGTTCTCAAAATCATTTCGGGTTGGAAGCATCAAAGGGCAATGAATAAAAAAGACTCTGCGTCTCTGCTTGGAAGCATCAGAAGGACACAAGATCATTGGTGGTCTGTGATAGCCATAAACTCCAATCATATAGACCCACAACAATCTGTATAGTGTATAGCAATTTTGTCTTCGCAACATTTGATGTAGACAGTCCCCTTCAGAAGTTCCTTAAGATGGTGGTCTGTAATAGCCATAAACTCCATAAAATGTTTGTGCAAACGTTAGCACCAGTAAGACCACAGCAGCAACAACTGAGATAACTGCCCAAGGGTTATTGAAATATTTATGGCAAAGAGTTGCCCGCCAAGTGTTCCATCTATGATCGCAATAGCGGTTTACTTGCCCCGATAACGGCGAAAGATAACTGTCACTTATGTCGAAAACCACTTCTTGGCACAGTCGATTAAACAGGTCAGCTACTTCAGCATCACTACCAAGCCAATGCTCAATAATTCCGTAATGATGTAGAATGCTCACATCTTCGGGGGAGTTGATCAAGTTATCCATGAAGATCACATACGATGTAATGTAATTGGTGCTGTCAAGATGACATTGTTCGAAGGCGATGAGGTTGAGAAAAAGGGACATCGTACCATCATGGATTAGAAGCCGAGGAATCTTGAGGACTCCATCCTTGAATTTGACATCCCAGAACCGGTCTGTTTTCCGTTTCTTAAAGTTAATTCCGGCTTCTCTCAACTCTGTGACACAGTGAATGAGCTGCTGCCGGCGCTTATCTGCAACCCGGTGGGAATTAGACCATTTCTTCACCCAAACTTTTGGAGTTGGTTGAGGCCCTGATCTCAGTAGACTCCTCCGGAAGACATCCAGGCAATGTACCCCTCCAAAGTCTGCTAGTGGATCAAAAGCAGAGGTATGTCCCATAGAAATTTCAAGTTTATGCCTATCACTTTTACTCAAAGGCTCATCAGTCGGCGTTAAAGGATCGAAAAACCTTAAAGCAAGCTTGCTTACAATGCCTTTAAGATCAGGCTGCCCAACTTGAATGCCAAACAGACGATCCAGTACAAACAGAGGAATTTGATTCTCCAGCATTATCATATCCCTTTGAATGGAATGCATTGATCCACGCATCGAGAAGATGGGATCACTTCTCGAATACCCCAATTGACTGAACCCTTCCGCGACACCGCGAAACAGCTCCAGAATGAAACAACCATCAAGGACCATCATTTCCACGAACTCATCACTGCTGAGGCAAATCTGTCCTTCATAACAAGCCCGAGCTCTTTCTTCGAGTTCTTTCACTGCATCAAGATATAGTTTTATGTCGTGATTGGTCCTCTGGAGGATATGTGAAACAGCGCGCCATTTGTGAGGATCCATGTTTCGTAGTCTTCGCTTGTTGTGATGATAAGGTCCTAATGAAACAATCTGAGGAAGAAAACATTTGTCATTTCCCTCTCGCAAATATTGAGGTATTCTGTAAATGCAGAGTTTGGACCAAGTATTTGCACTATCATCTTGGTAAGCATGATCCAGTTTTTGCCTGATGCTAATCACCCAATCAGATTCTGGTGATTTGGGACCTTCTTCAACTCTGGCAGTTTCATCTTTGATCACTACTTGCAATGAATCAGAGGGTTGATGCTTTTCTTCCTGCAGCTGCTGTTGAGGTGGTGGTTGGGGCTCTGTAAATTCAATTGATCTCGACGTAGAGGCGCCGGATGTCGCCGGATTTTGACCGTCTGGAACTCCGGCTCCGACTGTTTCATTGAGTTTTAGTGTGATCAGATACCAACTCAGAAGATCTTTGTTGAACACAGCAACCATTTTGTGGTTGATGAGTTTGATCTAATCTGTACTTTTTCTGAGTTTCTCTATTTGGAGATGATAATGATTAAGGAACAGAAGCTTGAACATTATGATTTCTTTGGGGAATCTTAGACCTTTAAAATAATGGAATCAAACACGTTGCTTGTGTACAATAAATGGGGTAGATCATCTTGGCATAATTCTGAGACGTTGGAGTTGACCCAATCCAACTCTACTGCCCACATGCCCTCTATAATATCTTTGAAACACGAAATCCTAGTTGTCATTGCTTGTTTCTTCTACTTTAAACATTTAGTCGTTGAATTGGGGGATTCGCGAATAAGCAGATGTGCATCTTGCAGTAAATTTTGAGTAACAAATGATATTCTCGATACAATAAACGTGACTTTTTTTTTTAGGGGGAAAAGAAGTATGTATTAAAAAAAAGATACCGATTACTATATAAAGTCAGTTTTCCTGACCTACCAAATGTTCATTCGGAAAGGGAAATTGGTAATCGCGAATTTAAAACCTACCTCTTACTCACATTATTATACACATTGATGTTCTGAGTTAACATCACCATTTTTCAAAGGCAGAATTGTGAACCAAATTTGAGTTCAAACTATTTGGTGAAAATTACAGATTAAAAATAAATAAACGAAAGGCGGCCTGAAAGTGTTTATACTTTGCTGTTACAGAATATCCAAATCTTGATGTGACACAATACCCGCTGGGAATTGGAAATTCATTTCTTCAGGTCCATCTTTCACGCTTCAGCAACTATTTTTTCCCCTTTTAATTTTTTTTTTGGGGGACCCCTCTAGTCTCGTGCACGTTTTAGCCCGATAACTATGACGACCTTGAATAATTTGTGGATAAAATGTTCAAGGATTTGTATATTTGACGTTGCAGATTTGGCAATTACATTTGCAACCACTATCTATGCTGAATTTGAACCTTGTGACATCAGTAAAACCTCCTATAACACACTTTTGGTGGTAGGCGTCCTCTAATGCTGTAACATCACTTGGAACGTGTCTTTTTGAATACTATACTGTGTCACAAGTTTTTGCGTTTAAATCGATGTCAGTCCAAAGTTGTCCAGTAATACCTTGCTTACACAGATTAGAGGTAAATGGAGAATTGTACTGAAAACCATCATCAATTCTATTTGAAATCCCGGTTGAATTTTCTTTGAAATCGTGAATATGACTGATAATCTTTTTCCTTGACCTCTAAACAAACAGATAGACATCAACAAGGAAGAAAGACATCATAATGCATGCCGTAGGAGTACAGTGTAATCATCATTGCTTAAAGCAACCTAGGAGAATGAATTCATGCTCAACTGAAACAATCAACAGAGTACATTTACTTTTTTATTATTTTTTAATTTCTGACATTAATAAAAATGTTCCCCTCCCGTCCGAAATTATTGACTAGTTTAGATTTTTATTTTTAGTTCAAATTGTACTACAAGTGAAAATTCAAACTGGACAATAAGTTTAAGACCGAGTGAGTAGTAGGAACTCCAATCACAACTGCATTATAAGCTCTCAGGCTTGACTCATACTCCCCGTCTCTAGAATAAAAGAGTTTTATTTGTTTTACAGTTTTCGGAAAATTTTTATTACGGGTGTAAAACTTTTAAAATTTTTACAAAGGGCGTTCAAATTCTTTAATGTATTGAATGTAACTTTTATGACATTTTTACCCTTTGTGCTTAATATAAGTATTTTTTTTTTTTTTTTGTGGGCTAAAGACAAGTTAGTTTAATTTTCCCAATCAACGAATTCAATTTTCCCAAGCAACAATTATCACGTTGGATTCTCATCTTCCAAGAAGAAAAAAATAATCTTCAATATGACTGCCTCATAAATTTGTGTTGTTAAGAAATTAGTCAGTAAGTATGTTGAACACACGCATCCATATTCAATCATCTCAACAGACCCTAGTGGTTAAAAAAAACAAAAACTTCAAAATTCCTGTTAATAAAGTGTGATCAATCCAAAAGATTAAAAAAAAAGCATTTGTTGTTCTTGAATTTTTCTTAAACCCATCGTGATTAACCTTTTCCTGGCTTGTTTGCTCTTTTTACCGGCCAAATTGACAATTTTGCTAACACGATTTTAACAAACAACTTACTGGTCCCTTGTTTAATTATCAATTATCGAAATTGATCATTTTTTGCATTTTGATCGAAGAAGATAGAAAAGACATCCAAATATTTAACCTAACAAAAGAAATAAGATAGAAATTTTTATTTTTGATTTTGAAATAAGAAATTTTCGGTGGTGATAATAGGCCATAGTGTTTGGGGGGAGGGGGGGATGAGAACTTGTTTTTTCCGGCAAAACTGTTTGGAGGCTAGAGTAGTAGTCGGAACGTAAAGAAATTGAGATCAACGAGGACTTTGAGCGAAAAAGAATAGGATTGTCATAAAAGTCATATTTATCTCATTAGTTTTACGCCCTTTTAAGGAATTTCAAAACTTTCACGCTCTTGTTAAGAATTATGAAAAATGCAACGCCCTTAATAAGAATTGTTTCCCTACTATTTTTGAGTTCAACATACATGATTCTATTTTTAGGGCGGACAGAGTGTATATTATCTCATCTCAGTTGCCCTCTAATACATTTTCTTAACTCTTTTCTAACGAATTGATCTATATCATCTTAACAATTGTCAGATTGATAGTCCACTCGAAAGTTTTTTAAGATCGCGGACTGTAATAGGTATAAACTGCATAAAGCGCCTGCGTAAATGTCAGAAACAACAATGAGATAATTGCTGGCAAAGTGTTCCATGTACGGCCACAGTAGCGGTTGACTCGCTCGGACAACAAAGAGAGATACTGCCTTTTATGTCGAAAACCACTTCGTGGCAAAGGCGATTGAAGAGGTCAGCAACTTCGGAATCACTGCCAAAGCCAGCGCTCAATTATTCCGCAATTCAGAAGGATGCTCACATCTTCAGCAGAGTCGATCAGGTTCTGTATGGAAAAAAAAAAGAAAAAAGAACGTGGTTTAGGACATTGACTTGACAAACTGAGATAAACTCCCATTGCAATGCTGTTCACAAAACGGAAGATAAAAGTGAAATGTTGCTTCGAATTGAAGGAAGCACCCGTCGAATTGATGCAATTCCCGCTGGTAATTTCCATACAATCATGACAACGACCAAAAAAACTGAAGCTTTGACAACCTTTTATTTTCTGTACCTCTAAAAAGACATCAACAAAGAAACATATCATCATATGCACTACATTAGTACGTTAAGGTAATCATCAATGTCTTAAGGACCACAAGCGAATAAATTCTTGAACTTTTTTTCCTGCTGATAGAAAGTACTTGTAAAAAGAGACTCAAGAACTGCTTCTTCCTGTCTCAGAAACTTTATAGCCACTCTCTAGCTTAATGGTGTCATTTTCTTTACCATATATCTCACCACCATCACACCATCATGGTCTAGTGATGTTTCACAGTTCACGTCCACTCATAAATATGCCCTGAAGAAATTTCATCAATCTACATCAACTAAGCAAAAATTTTACAGACAAAAAAGTGGGAATTTTTGAGGAAATTTCTAGTTTCTGATTGAGAGTATGAATTTTTGATGGCAGAAGAAAGGGTGGAAATCACTTAAACAGTTTTCAATGCTCTACCAAAGGCTTCAACGGCAAGGAAGACATACTAATGCGCCACGGCCTTTTGCGACGCTTTTTCAATGTCAGGTGGCATATCTTCATAGCCGTGAATGTATAATGACAGTTTTGGAAGTCTTCGCAACAATTCAATATGTAACAAAAACATCGATATTAGCTTAAAAAACTCCCACCACTGTCTTAAAATCAAAAGTAAAGTAGATAAAAAAAAAAAATTACAGTTTTTAGTTTATTGATTAAGTCCAGAACAGCAACCTGAATCATTTCCTTAAGAATACTTAAGGCCCTCCCGGAGGGAAAGGACCGGGGCTAGGTGGAGTTGATGGTCTGTAATAGGCATAAACACCAAAAAATGCCTGTATAAATGCGAGCAATAGCGAGACCACGGCGGCAATGAATATGATTACTGCCCAGGGGCTATTGAAATACTTATTGCAAAGAGTTGCTCTCCATGTGTGCCATCTGTTGTCGCAATAGTCGTTGACCTGGGCCGATAGTGAAGAGAGGTAACTGTCATTTTTGTCGAAAACCACTTCTTGGCAAAGACGATTAAAGAGGTTAGCCACTTCGGAATCACTTCCAAGCCAGTGCTCCATCACTCCGCAATTGTGAAGGATGCTAACATCTTCAGGGGAGCTGATCAGGTTATCCATGAAAATGACGTAGGAAGTTATGTACTTTGGGCATCCAAGATGACACTGCTCAAAGGCAATGAGGTTGAGGAAAAGGGTCATTGTACCATCATGGATCAGAAGCCTTGGAATCTCGAGGACTCCGTCTTTGAATTTTATATCCCAGAACCTGTCTGTTTCTCTTTTCCTGAAATGAATTCCAGAATCCCTTAACTCGGTGGCACCGTGAATGAGCTGCTGCCTAACGCGGATGGATATGGAAACGGAATTAACAGAATCGGGTGTCTCATTTACCGTCGTCCTTGGTTGAGACCCTTTTCTTAGAATACTCCTCCAGAAGACAGCCAGGCAATGTTCTCCAACTAGTTCTGGTAGAGGATCAAATTGGTAGGCGGTTTCATCAGTACTCTTTGTTGATGATGGCTCATCTGTAGGCATTAATGGATTGACAAACCTCAATGCAAGTTCACTCACGGTTCCTATGTGCTCAGGATGCTTAATTTGTTGAATACTGAATAGACGTTCCAGTACAAACAGAGGAATTTGGTTCTCCAGCATTATCATATCCCTTTGGATTGAATGCATTGATCGTAGCGTTGAGAAGACGGGATCGGTTGTCGAATATCCTAATTGATTGAACCCTTCTACAGAGCCCCTAAACAATTCCAGGATGAAACAACCATCAAGAACCATCATTTCGACAAACTCCTCACTGCTGAGGGGAATTGGACCTTCATAACAAGCGCGGGCTCTCTCTTCGAGTTCTTTCATGGCGCCAAGATATAACTTGATGTCCTGATTAGTTCTCTTGAGAATCTGTAGAACAGCGCGCCATTTGTGAGTTTCCATGCTTCGCAGGCGTCGCTTGTTGTGGTGATAAGGCCCCAAGGAAACAACTTGGGGATGATAACCTTTGTCATTGCTCTCTCGCAGGCATTGGGGTATTCTGTAAATACAGCGCCTGGACCACGTATTTGCTCTATGATTCTGGTGGGCATCCTCGACTTTTTGCCTGATTCTGATCAACCAATCGGATTCGGGTGATTTGGGACGCCTATCAACATTTGCAGTTTCATCTTTGATCACCACTCGTAATGAATCAGATGGTTGATGCTGTTCTTGCTGCAGCCGCTGTTGGGATTGTTGGGATCGGATTGCGTGCTTCTGCCTTCTCCGGAACATTTCGCTGACTTGTAGTGTGAGCCAGATTGCGGACTTGGGTTGATTTTCTATTACAGTCATTTTTGGTTTATGATCTTCCCTCTTTGGATATTACCGGGATTAAGTAAGGCATTAGCTCTTATCAAAATTGCAGTCTGATTTACAGGGGAATCATATGCTATAGAATAATCAAATTTTTTCCAGGGGAATCTTATACTCTTTTAAGTCACTTTCAGGCTGGAATAATCCCAAGTCACAAGAGCTGGGACGATGGTACATCATCCAAAATACCAAAATTCGAATTCAGTTGCAGAAGGCACAACTTGGTCGAGAGTTTTACTTCAGATTGAGGTAAAGGTTCAGGAAACAACCATTAAGTTCGAGTTAGAATTATCAGATTAATTGAAGTCACTTTCTCTTACTCTTCAGGCTAATAATGAGTGATTTAAATGACAAAAACCATTTCTTCCTAAAGAGAGAAAGTCCTCTCTTTCTCCAAGTGAGAACGGCCTTACTTCTATTACCAACTTCCTTCCTTTCTCATCCGGTTCCACAAGCCATTAGCATATTTCATCTTTTTTCACTACATTTGGCAGTCAGAGGCTCATTTATGACATTTGGACAACATGCAGTTTATCCAATTTTTAAAATTCTGCATTTTTAAAAATTACATGCACTTATCAGATCTCCTCTGATTTGATTTAATAAAACAAATTACCTTTCTGGACCTTTGCATTTAATATCAACATAGTAAAACCCGGATACAGTACCTCCTTTATTCTTCCTTTTTGTCCGTTTGTTAAACCGAGGCATTAATGAACTTCTAGGTCTTCATAAATTGTCTGCTCAAGATTTCCTTTACCGAAAAAGCATAACACCTTTTCACATCCTTGACTGCTCAACTTCTCCCCTGCTCCCTCAAGTCCTTTTCAATCTTACCCTGTAGCTGCCTTACCTCTACTGTTGTTGCTGTATCAGTCCTTTGTAATCTACTCCTTTCTTACTTTTCGGCTTTCTACTTCCTTTTCATCATGACCCATAGGCATGCAATGGATGAAGACTCGGTGACAGATATGTCACTCCAGGGCTCTGAGTTCTTAGAAGAAGAACATGAGTTTAATCCAGCCACGGAAGTTCATCCTCAATTTATCTCAACAACATATGAGAGATCTCTGCGTGTCTTGCTTAATGATTACAATACTAGTCTCTCCCGGGATAATTTCAAGCTCTGTTTGCTTGGATATATCCTGGATGATAGATCCTTCATGGATGCGGACATGCAGACTTACATGGCAGAGCACTGGCCCATGTACACCCGGATCTTGCATTATGATCGAAATTTCTTCATAATTAAGTTTGTTTCAAGGGCGGATCTCCTCATGGTCTTGGATAATGGACCTTATGCGGTTGATAGAGGTCTTCTAGTTCTGCGAAGGATGTATGACGAAGAAGATTTGGTATTGGACAGCCTTCAGATTGACCGACTCAGTGTCTGGGTTCGCATGCATGGTGCTGCCATCACATCTTACAACTACCATGGTGCTAGGGATCTGGCAAAGAATTTGGGAGAAATTGCAATTATATAAATCTCAGGAAAGCAACCTACATCCAGGCAAAGGTCTGGATAAATCCGGGAGATCCACTCACTCTAGTCTTTCACTATACTAAAAGAAATGGCAAGTTAGGAAAAATCAGATGTAAGTATGAGTGTGTACATAAATTCTGTACACGTTGTGGTAAGCTTGGTCATCCGGCACAGAGGTGTCTTATGGTGGATGATGTTGTTCTGTTCAATTATCTAGATAACCACTTCATGACCTGAGCCATCAAAAATAATTCCCCAAAGCTCATTGATGCTCAACGTTCATTGTTCTCTGGTGCTATGAGAGCTCATGGACACAAGCAGAAACGGTCATCCAGAATTATGGCAAATAAGTATCTGCAAATGCATCACTTCTATGAAAATGTGCCAGAGCACTATATCCAAGATGGATTTCACATCACAGAAGTGGATGCCCCTCAGCCGGATGCAATGTATCCTGCCATGTTTCCAGAAGATGATGATAATGGCGATGATGAGGACGGGCATGATGACCAAGGCAATGAAAATCATCCTGATCAAGGTGGTGATGGTCCGAATGGGGATGATGATAATGATCATCCTGGTGGTCATAATAATTTTCCTACTGAGCATGAGGATCCAAACAGGAATCAAGGTGATGATAGGGATTTTGATCCGTCGTCTTCCTCTCGCCCCAATTATGAGGAGTTGCTTGCCAATGACTACCCGGATACTACCAGACAGGCTGCTCCTGCTGCGCCGGCCTCTTTCACAGAGATTCTCCCACCTTCCCTGCTCCAACAACCCAACAGATCCCCTTACAAATTGAAAGCTTGGCTTGGAAGAAGTTGTGAAATGCCAAAGTGCAAGTCAAACACAAATTCCTTTTTTGGAGGGCGGCACTCAATACCTTACCATCCAAACAAGAACTTGTGAGAAGGGGAATACAGGTTGATACTTTCTGTCCAAGGTGCTTTACAGGATTGGAGGACAATCTTCATCTCTTTTTCAACTGTCCAATTTCTCAAGCAGTCTGGAGCTTTGCATACCCTAATTTCCAATCACTTTTAAATGGCTCCATGACCTCCATCCTGGATTGGTTTACCTCATGGATTCAAACTCAACCATCTACAGAAGACATTAACCTCTTCCTCTTAATCTTCTGGCGTATCTGGTTAGACAGAAATGATAAAGTATGGAGAAGTCAGACCAACGATCCGGTCACTTCATAGAGATTAATACAACAGGACCTTAAGCAGCACAATGCTTTGCTGTCCAGACTGAAGTCACAGACGGTTTCGACTTCACCTAACCTTCTTCGTAAAAGACCTATTGATCCATTGGCAGAACTTACTTTTGATGCATCCTTCAATCCCCATAACAAAAAGACAGCAGGAGCCTGGCGAATTCTCTCTTCAACCAGGATGTTGATGCAGATCAAGACAGTTTCCACAACATCGCTGTCATCTCTCCAAGCAGAAGCTACTACCTGCTTACAGGCATTACAAGATACTTCATCTCTAGGCATTCAAAAGCTCCACATCTACACGGATTGTGAACTCTTGACCACCGATCAGGAAATTTCTAAATTTCCGAGTGAAGCTCAGGAGATAATCGCCAACATCCGTACCCTAATGTCTATTTTTCGGCTTTGTTCACTGATAAAGGTAAACCGGACGGTAGTTCAGGATCTACACAGTTTAGCTTATGCAAAAATGCGATGTACTAGTTTAGATAACCCTTAATTAATACAGGTACCAATTCAAAAAAAAAAATGAGTGATTTAAAATAGAAACAATTGTAGTACTAAAATAGAGAAACCTTGTAGGTTTTGTAGGAACCCATCATTACTCCTCACAAACGGAAGCTTAAAAGTTAAAACTGAAATGCTGCTTTGAAGCAAAACCCATCAGATTGATGTGAATTCCAGCTACTAAATTTTCTATACAATCATGAAAATGACCCAAACCTAAATGACTGATTAAACCACTGTTTCCTTGAGCCACTGAGCAAACATCAGTGAAGGAAAAATTCCATAATGCACTATACTAGACAAAGGTAATCTTCAATGCATTTTAACAGCACAAGCGAATCAATTCTTGGCACTGTTCTTTTTTTTCCTGGCTATTAAAAAAAGGCAGCAAAGAAAGAGAGATTCAGGAACTGCCTTCAAAACCAGTCACCAGCTTGAGGATCGTCCCGCCATTTTTGATCGGGTAAGACGGCTCCACAGCAATTCCACATTTGCCCTTGTTGGTTTCGATCACATTTCGTTCCATCCTCAAATATCCATTCTCTCCCCAGTTAGTACCCCATGAATTCCTCACTATCCAGTAATCCTTGCCATTTTCAGTACCATATCCCACCACCACCACACCATGGTCTAATGATTCCCCACATCCGCCCGTAAAGACGCCCTGCATCAATTTCACCAATCAATATCAAAGAAACAAAAACATTCAAGGGCGCATTTAAGGACATTTCAATCTTCTGCTGATAATTTAGATTCTTTTACCAAAAAACATTCTGAAAGTACTTACTGATTTGTAAAGTTGCATTGCTCTACCAGAGGCTTCGATGGCAACACTGACAGGTTGATGTGCCACGGCCTTTTGCAATGCTTTCTCATCATTAGGTGGAACATCTTCAAACCCGTCTATGCTTACAGCTTTGGAATTCTTCTTCAAACATTTCAAGAAAGAACAGACAACATTAAATTTTGCTAAAACAGACACAGCCAAAATTTTCATAGGAAATAAAAAGCCAAAATATGATGCTTACTCGATTGGGATCGCATGTACCGTCACGACCTTTGTAAGGGTAGTCCGTTTCAGTATCAATTCCACCATTGGAAATGATGAATTTAAAAGCATAATCCATTAGCCCTCCATTGCAGCCAGAATTGTAACCTTTGTCACAATCTACAAGTTCTTGCTCTGACAGAGTGATTAGTTCCCCTGTTACAATACTATTGATGCCTTCCACTGCAGCTATGGTCGAGAAAGCCCAACAACTCCCTGGTTTTGACAAAGAATAAACAACATAAGAATCTTGAATCTTCTGGATTAATTCAGCTTGTTAGTTCGAAATCAAGGAATATATACAGAGATAAAAACTTACCACAATTTCCTTGATTCTTGATGGGAGAAACTGCGCCCTTCTTCCTCCAATCAACAGATTCCGGCAACTCATCAGAGCCATCCCGGAAGGCATACCGCCGGCTGGGATTCCTGGATTTCATGACCCGGCGCTTGGCATCAGTCCGGGTGCCCAAATACATGACCCGGTACTCCTCATTGGTCAGATCAGCGAAACGATTCAAGCCCACCTTGTAGGTTCGGTTTTCAGAGTTGTGTTCTTCAATGAACTTCAAATTATCCTTGAAAATCTCAAATCTAACATCTTTCTCTTCCAAACCATTGTATGTTTTCCGGTTTGAAGCCAGCCACAGCTCGTAAATGGCCTTTGCCTTGGCGTTGAAGTAGGCCTCGTCCGTTAGTCCCTCGATTCTGGTATTTTCATCATCTCTATAATGCTGATCACTAGCATAAGATAGAGAAGCAGCAAAAAATAATAAAACAAAAATATAACTAGCTAAAATCCTAGAACTACTTATGAGCATTGCATCCATGGTTGATACTTCCTTGATAAAAAAAAAAAAATTAATCAGATTAGATTGGTGAAGAAGAAGAAGAAGAAGAAAGAATGTGTTTTCTGGTTACCGCTTGATGAAGCAAAGCCAGGGAATCTGTGTTGGGTTTATATAGGAGTGAATTAGATACCCAAAATAGTTAAATTAATGGGAAAATGATTTTTTGGTGGTGAAGAAAAAAAAAAGGAATTTTTTTAAAAAATTAAAGATTCGAGAGTTGAAACTGGATATTGGGAATTGAGGAGAGAAGGAGAGGCCAATGGCGTGGGAATCGGGGGAGACAAAGTCCCCGTTTCTCGATGGTCTGTTTTGCTAGTACATTTTTCGAGGCAAACTATGAAACTAATTAAACCGCCATTTTACCAACTAACTTTGTTAGACTATTGTAGGACGGTCAACAGTCTATAATGTAGTGCCAACAGATTGACCAATTAGATTTCCAGAAAATCGCTGGTTTTTTTTTTGTTTTGTTTTGCCTTTTACCTTAGCCCTGAGGTTCTCTGGCTCCTGAGAGTGAGGAGGAGTTCCCAGGAGCCAGGATTCCGGCGGACAGGGTCAGACTCTTCAGACTTTAAAGTTTATCAATTTTTTTTTTCCCTTGGCTGAAATT
Source organism: Oldenlandia corymbosa var. corymbosa (assembly GCA_949775105.1). NCBI lineage: Eukaryota > Viridiplantae > Streptophyta > Magnoliopsida > Gentianales > Rubiaceae > Oldenlandia > Oldenlandia corymbosa. The sequence continues at coordinate 21,680,493 of OX459123.1, read as the reverse complement.
CTTCCACATTGCTTAGTTATGGGACACCATTCTTATTTTCTCTGTCCAAATGTATCATCACTCTTCCTTTGATTATGTCTCCCCAATTGTGTTACTGCATCTTGAATATTTGACTAATTTTTTATTTATTTATTTATATATCAGAAAGCACTGAAATTTATTTAGACCGTTTCTTCCAAACAATTCACATTGCTAGAAATAGTTAGTGTTTGAATAAATTGGTAACGTAGCTTTGTATTTGAACATACAAAGCATTTGTGTGTTGTAAATTGACCAATGATGTTTGTTTCTGGCTTGGCCAATTTACCAGCGTAGTTCTCTCTCTATTCAGGACTAATTTCACTTTGCTCATGTAATTTTGATACGAACAAGTTGGAAAATTTTCAGAAAGAAGCTAGTATCTTGGGAAGTAGCTAGCTCTTAAATGCTAAATTGATGTTTAGATGTAAGTGCCAATCAGCCCATGTGTTAAGAAAAGCAGACAAATGACAATGCAGCAGAAATAATTTCTCCAGGAGTAGTACTAGTAGTATATTATGACCGCCTAAACCTTTTTTTTTTTTTTTTCATTAGGCTTCCATGCCTCTGATTCTCAAGCAATTGTTTTCTGCTTTTCTGTCTACCAGCAAATGTTAATTTCTCCCCTTACAAAGTTGTGGTCAGGATCGTTCATTTTCATCCACAATTTGACTTGGATTTTGTTTGAATTACATGATGAAAGTTTAAACTTTTAGACAATGAACCATGAATCTTCTCCTCAAAGTTGGGCATCAAATTTCGCAATGAGACTCAAAGATTTGTTTTCTTCCAACCACTTGGTTACCATGTCAAACTAGTGGTTAAATTCTTAGTTCGAAATTGCCCTTTCCCTATGCAAAATTGAAAATTTGATTGAATTAAAAAAAAAAAAAAGAAGAAGAAAAATTACTAGTAGAAAACAGGGATACTAGATCTTGTAATTCTGAGCAAAGATCACATGCAAGTGAGAAGAATAGAGCTTCAGATTTTGATTTCGTATTTAAAATTCCCAACTAAGTCCTGTTGTTTTCAAAAAAAAAAAGGTCCTGTTGCTTCGATTTCATTCGCACCTCTTGCGGCCGGCCGGAAACCATTACAAGCAATAAAGACCAACAAGTTGATACACAAAAATATCCTACATATAAAGATCTCTATATTCTTCTAAAATAACTCTTACGTGGTATCAGAATCTTGGAAAACGAATACTATTATCTCATATTATAAGAATCTTGGGAATGGGAGATTACCTGCAAGCTTCTTGCCAAGCCTGCAGGTAGACATGGCTGCCATTGGCCTTCACAAGATTCACCGAACCTATAATCACCCAGGATATGACAAAACAAGCCCACATTGGAACAGATATGGGTAAAAATAACAAAAGAATCTCAAAATATATGAAATATAAAAGGGAAATGGTGTTTTGTATAAACAGAGCCGTTCTCTGGACGCCTTCTTGTATTTACTCAACCGGAATATTCACGCTGTATCTTTAACTTCTTTTCATGCTCAATCAAGGCCTCTTTTGCACCAGTTACTTCACACTCGTTTTAAATCTGAGACATTGAAGGCTCGACTGTATCCATAAACAATCCTAGTTCTCCCCAGCCTGCCTTGTTGTGGACATGCGATCATCAATGTTTCTAGCAGGATGCTTTCTTTTGCTTCTTTTTTTACGGGGCGAGCGGGTTTTTGTTGCAGGCTTGTCAGTGCTCTCTCGCACACTGACTAACTTTTCACCAGCCGAGAGTGGAAGTTCTGGAGGAACATCTGGCCACGGGGTGCGCTTAGCTGGGACAGTAACATCTAGGGGAGGGTCAATTACCCATCTGCATTGAGCATATAGTAACATTACGATGATGTTGAGATGAAATAAACAGATCACTGATGTATCTTAGTCAAAAATGACAACAGCATTTATGCATTCTCAATAAACATGTTTGCTGGAGCTAGTAACCACACACAGGAACAGGTATTCTGAAAGGTTGATCCAAACCTAAATCCTAGATGATTGGCAGCTGCTATTCCAGATAGGATGAATTTGTGTATATGAGAGGCCCTTGGAAACCTAAATCCTACATGATTGGTAGCTACTATTCCAGACAGGATGCATTTGAACAATAATGATAATGATGGCATCCAAAAAGATGAACAGTCTGGTAACCATGTACAATAATGATAATGAAATGAAGTTCAACTATGAAACAAGGTTAACAAATTTACAAACTTATTAGAAGATTTACCCTCAGCCCTCTTAAATTACTCCAACCATTAATCTAAGATAAATGACTATATGAAAGCAATTTGTTATGAAGCTGGTCTATTCCCAGGCTAGAAGCTTAAAGTAGCAAAGAATACCAGCTTAAAACACTCTCTCTGAAGAGACTAAGATAAGCAAGTAAAACTAAGAAAATATTCAGTTGGAGATCAAACATTCATGCACATGTTCCAGGTGAAAGAAAAATCACCAAGTTATAATCCCATTGTTCCTTAACTACTGAAATTTTACTTCAGCAATGAATCAATCTAACAGATAGTCAATGTTCCTAACATGAAAATTTTCCTTAAAGAGAAGTACGGAGCACTACACAAGAAGGAGAATGGACAAAGATCATTTAAACACATAACAGTAAACCTTAAATAGCTTTCACTTGCTAAACCCTTGCTAGGGCCATGAGAGATTGCTTAACCTATAGAGTGATATGTCACTTTTATCGATCGTGATGTAGTGGTATACAAGAGCTAATGTACAATCAGCTGAGAAAGATTTAGGCATTTGTTCTCCAGTGATAATACTCGCCTTGGGTAATCTAAAAGCACCAAACCGATGGAAATGTTGGGTTCAATCATAAGGATCCAAGAACTATCCTGAAACTTCATAGAATGGACAACATAGAGTTCTATCATGGCCAAATACTCAGAGAAGTAGGATTAGCCTGATACAGTAATTGTACGATAGACTTATACAGAAATGCTGCATAGAAAAATCCACCAGCAGTTTCATCAAGTAATGGGATACCATAACGAATATGTTCTTACAACTTAAGAGGTGCCAACTACAAGTCAAAAGTAAGTTTCATTTAGAATATGGTCCTGGACCACTACAGGAAAGAAGCAAACCTAGTCCTCTGGGATCCAACGATTTTTTCCTAACCCTTTTGCAAGTTACTAATATTGAAGTCACAGTATCCTATTTCTTCATTTCTAACTATAGGTGTATGGGGTAGTCATGGGTGATGATTCCATGAGATAATCTCAATTCACATGAATTGAAAGAAAACTTTGAACATTTTCAATAATGTGACTTAAATAAACAACACAGAAAGACAAAAAGAAGCCTATGGGGTATAGAAATGACACGAGATCTATTATGATAGCTGGAATGAAGTCAAATGATCTGTAAAAGCATTATTAGAGTCACTGAAGTAAAGTAAAACTTAAAGCAGAGACAAGGATAATGAACTAACCCAGAAGGAAATTTGCTATCTGCCCTGGCTTCAACTCTGAGCCACCAGAGCATGACCTTACGCCCGCAACTCCCAAGAGGTTCTACAACAGAAGGATCCTTCACAAAAGATAAAGGACTCTCGACATCTTTTTCATTGGCGGCTACCATATCCAGGTCTCTAACCCATTCTGGCTTATCTTCAACATCATCCCAGACTAATCTCGAGTTTAACACAAATCCAGCCCACTCCAATTTCCTAGGCAGCACAATTGCCCTCTCACCAACATATCTCGCACTCCTCTGAATGTAAGGGCCCGAATTGAAAGTCTGCCAACCCACCCATTGATCCGACGAATTGCAAACTGGACCCTGAATTGGCAATCCAGCACTCTTTTCGTCTTCCTTCTGGACAACCGGCATTTCCTCTTCGTCACCACCCGAGTGAGCAAGAATTCCAATTGAAACAGCCCCAAGCCACTTCACATTTTGAATCTCATCAAAAAGTTCCATACTATGCATATTACTATCATCAGCAAACATCACAATCCCATCTAATTTCTTCTCCCTCACCACTCTGTTCCATATCATACACAATTTATGATCAGTGAAAATGTTAATAGTATCAACATCAATTTATTAAGTCTCGAAGCACATAAGAATTTCATATAAGTAGAAAATAGAACACCATCACGATGGACTAAAATACCTCAAAGCATGAAGCCGCATCTTTGCCTCCAACTTATGGCGATCCTCCCATAGAATTGGCATCTTTTGTCCGAATCCAACATGGATAGTATTGAGGCCAGACTTAGCAAGCAGCGAAGCGGTCTCATTGGTGGTCCCCCCCGCTTCCACAACGATCCACACAAGATCATAAGGCAAATTCATCAACGAGTGCATCACGCCGGTGAGATGAAGCGTCTGGAAAGTCCGAACATAGGTGGGAGTGATCGCAATCACAGCTCTGGGATTCTTCACTCCATATTGCATCCTCTGCTCCCTCTGCACTCTTTCAATCAACCTGTGGGCCCTCATCATCTCCGCCGGATTCGGATGCGGCCACGGCCTGATCAATATCCCATGCCTCCCAACCACCACCCTACTGCTACCCGCCCCCGGAGTTGTCACATTAACCGCCTGAACTGAACTAGAACTTCTAGAAACATCCCCTAAATTTGAATGAACACCTAGGGTTTCACTAGGATTACGGAACGAAGCCGCCGTGGAGTAGAGATTAGTATTAGTCATGGTAGTCGAACTATTGGAAAACAGAAGGAAGAAAACTAAACGAGAAAATCTGAACCCAAGAACGAGACTAATCAAACAGCACAACCCATGAAGAAGCAGCCAGAAAATCCCGGCCGGCGACTTCATGGCGTTATCTACAGACGAATCTAACGGCGAAGCTCCTCTAAAACTATTATTCCGGCGACCCTGTTGCTGTAACGCCGTTAACTTCATTACCCCCCTTTTTTCTTCCTCTTCTAGTCCCCCGCTTGGCGGATGGATCTTCTCCTTTCCCTCTCCCTCAAGCACTAAGAGAGAGAGAAAAAAATGAAATGGGTCTGAGCTGAAAACAACGAGTGGGGTGTAAATGTTAGAAAGATTAGATGGGGGGAGGTGAGTGTGATTGAAGGAAAGCTAGCCAACAGGAGTTGGGTTTGGTAATGGGTTGGTTAGTACAATCAACAACACAACAGAGAGATATCTTTGGATTAAAGTATGAATTGAATTGGTTGCTTAGATTAGCGTTGATGTTTCATTGTCAGTTGATTTTTTTTCAACTGGGTCTTTGGCTCCCTGGATTCTTTTAGCTTCCTGTGGGAAAAAAATGGAAATGGTAATGAAGAAGGAGAGATGAGCTGTCTTTGTTCGGACATGAAAAGGCCGGAGCAAATCTAGGGCGATGGTCAAAGAAGATGATGGTAATTCTGTAAATATAGCTGGTTTTGGCGGGTGAGATTGGAAAAAAATTTACGAATCATATGTAATTAGATTAATTCATTAATTAATCAAATAATTTAAAGAGGTGAAAAAAGGAGAGTGAGGAAGCAATTTCAATGTGTGTTTTGTGTGCTTTTAAAGCTCTTTTAATCGTATTTTCACCGAACCGTGTAAGCCTAATTAATTTATTACTCGTGTTGTATTTAATATGGAAAAAATGAAAAGAAAATGCATATTTATATAAACTCAAATGAATACTAGCTAGTGGGAAGTTTTCAATTATGAAATCATTAACTAAAAATCTGATTTATGCTTTTCCACTTATAAAAATCTGTTTTGTTTTCTTTTTCACTATATTTCCATTTTTTTAAAACATTTTCCTTCGAGTTTTTCCCTTGTCTCCCAATGTCACACAACATTTTAACACCCAGATATTCCAAATCATATCAAGAAACCTATTAGTAAACTTTGTGGACTCGTATTAAACTCCTATAAATATCTTACTTGGTCAATTGAGATTTTTTTCCCTTTGGTTAAATCGGTAATTAATTTGGATGCTTTAACTAGCAGTTTTAGTGAAATTTCATTTCCATCATCCCCGGGTATTGGTTTAAGAGAAATTAAAAATAGCTGGAATATAGTTGATGGATTATGACTCTTGTTAACTAGATTATTTATTTCCACTTGATACTTTAACAGCCAACATTTTTTCCCCTCACCTAACAAATATCCCTACTATAAACCAAATACTAGAAGACTTGTCAATCTCGCATTATTCATTACATACGGATTTGAGTTGTCCTGCTGCCTACAAGTTTATATCAAATTGTTTTCGAGGTTAATATTGTTCCGTTTGACATATTTAGTAGGTATCTACTATCGTAGTAACTAATTTTATCACTGAATTATAGTTAATTTTAAATAATAGGATTTAAACTTGCGATATTTTGAGGATAAATTGGATATCAATGTCTACACGTACAAGTTCTGAAATAATACTAAAAGTTCATCAAACTAGTCTTGAAAGACATTTGTGCCTTATATTTACTGTCAGAAGTCAAGTTTTTCATGTTTTATAAAGGAATATGCATCCCTTTGATTAGAACTTACTAATTTATCAATTTTCGTCCAAAAAAAAAAAACGCATTGTGTTAAATTAACACGTGATCTTACATTATTGGAAGGTCTAGTTGATTCTTTAAAGATTACCAGGGAACATAATAATGACTTCTCCAAGGTTACCAATAATCAATGCCACCATTTTGTGGTATTAAGATCAAATTCCCAACTATTGAAATGGTGAAATGTTCAACATTGCAGATTGCAGCATGTTGAGATACAAATAGATGTTAAGGCTATGGCGACTTGGTTACAGGGTAAAACGATTCCTGCTTCAGATATTTTAGCTTTAATTGATGACATCTATTTATTGAAATCTTATTTTGTGCCTTGTAAATTTTTGTTTCTTAGAAAACAATGGAACTCCGTAGTTCATGATCTTGCCCAATTAGTTTTATACTAGATATAACCCGTAATCGCGGGCTTTTCCCTAATTTTTTTTTTTTTTTTTGGTGTCCGATCGATGTTATTGATTAAACAAAATTGTATAAACCTGAAATAGAAAAAACCAGGCATTCATGTTTGGTATATCATACATGTACCCAAAATTATAGCTCTGCCTAATCCGAATTCTAAATGTGCCCAGCTCTCACCATTTGGCCTTTGTGCACATTTTTTTAATGAAAAAAAAGAAAATTTTATTATGAGTCGCATAAACAACTATTAAAACCATATAACATAAAGATACCTGAGCAGCCAAGTAAAAATATAAGCATTCTTTCAAAATTATGACTATATTTGACCTAGTAAAATTTATGAAATTAAACCTAATATTTGATGAGAAAATGAGAGAAACTCGCTTAAGGTGGTTTGGACATGTGCGTAGGAGACCGGTAGAGGCCCCAGTTAAGAGGGTAGAAAGTATAAAATCTAGGACTCAAATAAAAATGGGTAGGGGTAGACCAAAGAAAACTTGAAAAGAAACTATAAAAAATAATTTGAAATATTTAAATTTGAGAAATGATTTATATAATGATCGAGCACGATGGCGACATATGATTCATATAGCCGACACCACCTAGTGGGAAAAATGTTTGTTGTTGTTGTTGTTGTTATTTGATAAAAGTTATTGTGAGATCCTAAGACTTTACCATACTAAAAAAAAACCCTAAGATTTCTTTGCAAAGTTATAGCAAATGTTTCAACAGAAAAAGTTATGATTGAATAAGTTTTCCTCTAGAACACCTCTCACAGAATGTAAAAAATGCTAACATTATGACTTCAACTTCTTTGGGCAGCCCTTGTAAGCATGACCAACAAAAGATGTTTTTGTTTTCTTGAATGGCTTCAGTGGATGGCTCTTTGTGCTATCATTCTCCTTAAATAAAACGAAAAAATTTAGTCATATGTCAATTAAGCAGATGGAAATAGCTGAAAAAATTAAGAGAACAGTCCAGTATACCTTAGCTACTATGCTCAAAAAATCTAAAACGCCAAGCATTCAGTAATAGCTGTAATTGATTTCAGATTCTATTTTTTTATACAGGAGATACATGAGCAAAAAAGGCAACAAAAGCAACAATGCAAAACCAGAAACGTTTGGCAAAAACAACTACAATAATTCCGACCAAGGTTTTTATCAATTTTGTGGTCTAAATCAATATTAGCCAATCAGCCAACATTCTGACTAAACCAATGAATCAGAAAATTTCCTTGCTCACTAACTAAAATTTGGTGCAACCTTCGTTTTCCATAAAAGGTACTAAGGATCAACATGAGAGGATGAGAAATTATAAAATGCAAACTAAGGATCTCATTTGTTCCAAGGCTTCCAAAAAAAAAATTGATTCACCTGTTCATCCATCAAAAATTTCTGAACAAAAGGCTCTGAAATAAAAGTTTAACCAAATTGCCAATGTTGGCGAGGAAAGCTAAATACAAAAATTAGAAGTTTTTCAATTTGGCAGACCATAACAATCAGGTTCTTCGCTCATAAATTTAAACATCAGGAATATAACGGATCCTCATTGAATAATCCAGCATTGCAAACCTTTCCACAACACTAGAAACAACAAAAGAACACTGGATGCACAAGCACAGTAGGAAAGAAATCTCTTTCCTCAGGTTATCTCTCATCATCCCATATATTTTGTAAGAAAAGCAGTAAGTTGCTCCTTGAACAATAAAAATTAATTAAGGCATGAAGAAAGAAAGTAGATTGCACACCAGGAATGTTCCCTTATCGTAATATTGACACCAAAAAAACTTCCAGCTGACAATGTACTTCAGATCTAAATAGAACATCAAGGAAAAACGGGTACCAAATGTTTCATTCAGCTCAAATGCAAGGATCGATTAGGAGATGTGCATACAACCCAACTTTTTGCATGCTCTTTAAAAGAAGGTATGATTGTACTTCCATTAAACTATACTGCAAACGAAAAATTATATGAGCACAGAAAAAAATGTATTCCCTCGCCAATGTATATATTATTAAAAAACGAAATAGCAAATTAGCAATACAGCCCACATTGCCCCCATTAAGCTCATGCACATTATAGAACACATAATATGGAGAATAAATAACAATCTTTCATGAAAAAAAGGCTAAGAAACAAACCATATAAAAACCACGCCATAACAATAGATCCAAACTTCAAGACATGATTAAAGAAAATGAAAAGAGATTAAGAACTAATAATTTCCTTACCTCAAAATAAACAGAGCTCTAATCCTTATCTCATAACATAAATAATAAAATCCGCTTGTAACTTACCTTCAATGAACCACCAACGGAGGAACTTGCTATTGGGTTGGAGGAACTAATATTTGTAAAGAACACTAAAATAAATCACAATACTGAGAAACAAATTTCACTCCTCCTCTTAGTACATATACTTGCTCTGTAGACTGAAGTCTCACTTGATGTTAGATGGTAACAATTAAACTCTACTTGTGTTGTCACTGAAATAAAGAAATAAAATTAATATCACATTTAATATTATTTCAAAGTAGCCAATCCATAATCTAAACCCATCTACAGATTTTCAATCCCTCTTAAACCTTTTAAATAGTAATGTCAAGAGATGAAAACAACAACGATTATACTTACCTTAAAGACGTACATCAAATACGCAGGGATAACAATGCACACAAGATATCATCACAACCGAAAACTACACACTACTATGACGTAGACAATTTGATTCAGTTAAGGCATCAGTAATGGAATGTGCACGAAATGGATAATTTCGTAGCAATTTCCGGTTAAGAAACCTAAATTGATGATTGAGGAGGCACACTTTCATTACTGCCCAACATAAACAATAAAATCAGACTTGTAACTTACCTTTAATGAACCACCAATTGAGGAAGTTGGTATGAAGAGGGAGAAACTGACATTTGCAAAGAAAACTAAATGCATTTGCCCGCGACCAAAGCTTGCCACTTCCGCCGAATGAACAATCGTTTCTGCCCTCCCAGAATCTTCTCCCACCACGACGACATCTCGGAATTCTCATAGCATCTGAACTCTTTGAAATTGTAGGGTTTGGTATAGGAATAAGGGAGAATGAATTAATGGGGTGGGCTGGAAAGATAATATTCAATAACTAAAATAAATTGTTAGGGTGGCAATGTTTAGAAATAGGTGAGCATGTTTAAAAGAGGAGCAATGCTGCAATCGGGGGTTATGCCGGCAATGCACCTGGAATTAAAAAGAAAAAGAGAAAAGTCTCGCCTGGATAGGAGCGGCTCAGCTTGCCACAACCCACCACAGAAAAATTTCCACTTGGAATAAAACAAAATACAAAAATACCAGAAAATGACATGTGGACTTAGAGGTTTAGGCGGGAAATAAATTAACCACAGGTTGACACCTGGACTTTGAGGGGTAAAATGGGGATATTCGGGGTTAAAATGGGCGAGAAGAAGGATATAGTCGACTTTTTAAAGGGGTTCTGTTTTAGTAGATAAAATGATATCTAATAATAGTAGATAAAATGATATCTAATAATATTAGATATCTAATAATATTAGATATCTAATAATGATATCTAATATTAATTCTCTGTTGTAACTAAATAGAGCGTTTACGACAGATTAGAATAGTTTTGCTTAAGTCCATGTCCATATTTCTTTAGTTTTTGAAATGAAACGAGTATCCATTTCGACCAAAAAAAAATTTTTAAAAATGGTGAAATATTACTGGCGTGAGTTGTTGGTCTACTGATCACTTCGAATTAGCCCACTTAAAAAGGATTGAAATGCCTGATTGAGTGTGGGCTTCTTTAATGGGCTAAGTTTATCTTGAGTCTAGATAAGTCGCATGAGTTTCTTACTTCCTTTTTGTTTTGTTTTCCTTTTATTTTTCATTTCCCTTAGTGAATATAATAACAAGCAACAACGAATACACCACAATAATTACTCTCTCCGTCCCAAAATTATGGTCTAATTGATTTTCACTTTTAGTTCAATTTTTCACTTCAAATGAAACGTCAAACTGAATTATGGTCCAATTTAAAATTTTATTTTTAGTTCAATTTGCATTTCAAATAAAACGTCAAACTGGATAATAATATTGGGATGGAGTAAATAAAATTAAAAAAAAAAAACACACAAAAGAGAAAGGGACTTTTGGGTTCAAAAGAAATTTTATGGGCCTATCCCATTCCCATTTATGAACTAGGCAAAAAAATGGGCTAATGGCAATATCACTGAACCACACACCACCACTATAAGACCCAACTTTCCTCTTTTTTTTAAAGTTTTGCTACGAACTTGTAGGCCGGTATTTAAAGCGTTAGTTATGAAAGAAAAAGCGTTTAGGTTCTTGAACCTTTCACCCTTTTCTGACTGCAGTGCTGAATATTATGGTCCCGCACAGTCAATTCCTCTGCTCGTAAATCCCTGTTCTTAACTTATTAAGGCTTTGCGGGGAAGGAATTTCGGGTGGAATCGGAGGAGATAAAAACAACCAGAAATCGTGCTCCAGAATACTAAAGTTTAGGATTTATGCCGCCTTGGGAACGGACCACTTCCTCTTCTCCAATCGTATTTATAATCACTCTCCTGCAGCAGCTGTGTAAGGTATGTTCTCAACACCTCAAACAAATATTTTTTTGGGTTGCTTTCGGATTTACAAAAAGGTGGTTTTTTTTTTCTTTGCATTGTTAGTTTGATTTATGTTGTAAAAAAGAGATTGTTTTGCTATGTCCAGAGTGGAATAGTAGGAAACTGCTGAGATCGATTATTGTTCTCCGGGGTTTGCTTTTCTTAATTTATCGAGTGGGGCAGCCATGAAGAAGAGGGAATTAGCATCAGCCTCGCCAGAAGAACAAGAATTCCCAGCACCTGGAAAACGACAATCAAAGTATGGTTATCCGTGGTTAGTTTATCTTCGGGAAGAATTAGTATTACATCAAACGTTTTATGACATTTGGTCTCGAAAAAAAGACTTCAGCTTTCACGCAATTCCGGAGCTTGATTGCAGAACAGTTTTGTACTGTTCCCCCAACGGCGACAGGTTAATTTTGGTTGATCGCCCCGCAATTGGCTCTCCACGTTACTGGCTGTGGTCTCCTAGGAGCAAGGAGAAGGCGATTCGGTTGCCCCTTCTGAGACCACATCGCCAAGATTATCATCGAATTCAGGAGAAGGCGAGTCGGTTGCCCCTTCTGAGACCACATCGCCAAGATTATGATCGAATTCAACAAGCATTGCTGTCCAGCACCTCGTCTTTGGTTCTTTTATTTGTCCAAGATTTTCCTCTAATCTTATATTGCCGTGTTGGTGACAAAAAATGGAGTGAATTCAATTACTCTTCCACCATAGAAGCTCAAACAGGCACTCCTCTACCACCAAATTATTGTCTACGCTGTCCTGTCGACTTCAATGGTACAATATATGCCACAGCCTCTTGTTGTAGGGATTTAGTGCAGATCACTGTTGATGACAACAATAATTGTGAGGCTCTTCTGTTAATGCCACAACTTAATCGAGCAAGACACCTTCGAAAGCGATCCCAGCAAAGTTTCAAAAGTAAATGGAGAAACTTCTTGGTGTCATTAGGGGGTCACAACCTTGGTCTAATCTTAATGTCCCCTAAATCTTACCGCATTTATAAAGAATCCCTATCAGTATTGGTTTTCAAATTTGATTTCTCTTCTATGTCTTGGCAACAAATAACAAGTTTGAATGGAGGGGCAGTTTTCTTGTGCCAGGACTACTGCCTTTACAGCAGCCAAAGCGGTGCAAGTGCAACCTCGGAGATTGGTGGTTCACCCAAGGCATGGAGTTACGTTTACTTCAGCTTTCGACCTGACCCGACTTTGTTCTCCTACAGGATTGAGGATGAGAAAGTAACATCATATTCACTTTGTCGGCCAAATCCACTGGAAACTTGGATTGCTCAATGGCTTTTGCCTGCCATTCCTGTTGATGATCAAAAGATTATTACCACGACTGCAGACCCTTCAAACCATCATGACCAGCAACAACAGGGTGCACGTGATTGCACTGAGGCAGTAGGAGAAATATCTTACTCTTGGAAAAATTGGAAAAGTTACAGGAGAAGAAGTGCCACTACTAAGAGGATGCGGCTGATGATACGGAATGACCGTTCAGTAACAGTCCCCAATGATGATGGGAACCCCTCATTGTGCGACCTATCGGAAGAGGTACTTATCTTGATTGCTCAAAATCTATGCTTTGTTGATTACATGCAATTTCGTTGTGTCAATAAGCTTTGCGCCTCCAGCACTATCGGTACGAGGTTGAATCCATTCCCTCCGTGCTTGATCTACAAGGATAAGCATAGAGGTGTCTACAATATACTAGATTACAACCTTAATCAGAAACTTTGCATCAAAATTCCCGAGGTCCTAAAAGACTATGTGATTCGTTGCTCGAGAAATGGTTGGCTACTCTTGGAATACAATAAAGATTTGGCTCTGTTTAATCCATTGACATTGCAAGTACTTCCAGCGGGACCTTCACCAAGAAGGGTCGGTAGGATTTTGACCTATACGTTTCTAAGGAAGCCTTTTTCTTCCGATTGTACAATCCTAGCAATATCCTGTCATGGTATGGGTGGTGTATCATATTCTGTTAGAAGCATTTCCGAGCCAGACTCAAAGTGGCAGTCATTTGTGGTCGGAGAAGAAGGCCTTGAACGATTTATCAATAAAGGTTTTCACATAGGTAGTCCTGTAGTCTTGGGAGAATTTTGTTACCACTTAGGTAAAAGGGGGAGAATTTTATTGACTCAAAATGTAGACTCCCTATTCCAGTGCCAAGTTTTTGATGATCTCGTGTATCCTGAACTAACATTTGGACAGCAGTATCTAACTGAGTGTGGTGGAGAGCTTATATCTGTACAGTTGGATGGCAAAATTTCCCAGAGAAAACGACCATGCGTCCGAGTATTTAAGCTCAAAGATCATAAAGAATGGGAAGAAATTGATACGTTGGAAGGATATTGTTTATATGTTAGTCGGACAACATCTATGTCTTGTCTTGCAGAAAGAGCAGATATGGCAGACAGAGTTTATTTTTCACAGTTTTTCCAGGATGATTTGGTCTATTATTCTTTGAGGGCCAAGGAATATCATTCTGTGGGAAGCCCAAGCAAATTGCTCAATTATAATCAAACAAGCATTGTCTTGGATTGTGCTTGGATCAAACCGAGCTGGACAAGAATCCCTGCTAAAGTTTACACGTGGTCATGAACAAGGTAAGGTCAGTCTGGCAGTTGATTTTTGCATAATTGTCTACAAGGATACTAGGAGTCATAGTATGATAACCTTGAGTAATACTATATGCAGTCTGTTATCCAGAAATTTCGAGGAATTCTTAACTGTTCATATTTTTTGTGCTGAATTTGGGGTGAATGTTACAGCCAATGCATCTTAATCTACTACGTCTATCATCCTCTCTGAAACATATTGGAGTTTGAGCAAGATCCAGCTCGGATTTTGTATGCATTGATTTCTCCTTTTTATTGAACTTTCAGATTTTAAGGGCATCAATGGAGTCATTTGTTGGCTAGCTGGCAGCAAGACTCTTTGCAATGAGCAGTGCTATGGGATATTGCAGGAGGAGAGGTTTATTTGGGCAAAGAAAAGATTTTCATGATTTTGCATCCCATTTGGAGAAGCACTTTTTATCGATAAGCATTTTTCATGATTTAGTTTGACTGGAATTTTATTTTTAAAGTAGTTGCAATAGAATCCTTTTCTACTAGTATGCTTCATCAATTAGGCTTTTAATCCATCTATTCTTTTATATATATATATACTAGTGATGTTTGGTCGCGCAATGCGCGACCCTGGCCCAGTCTATACTTAATTTTGGAGATTTTTAATAGTTTTGTAATAAGTTTCATCCGAAAGGTATACGCTTAAAACAAAATTGACACTTTGTAACAAAAACCTAATTGATCAATTCAATTTAGACTCCATAATTAAGAAAAGAAAACCACTCTAATTGAATGAAACATAAAGAAATAATTTTAAAAAAAACGTGCCAAAGTGCAAAGGGGGATTTAGTAATTTAGTTATGGTTAGACAAAAGGGTAATTTAGTACTTTTCTCATGCCACGTGGCAATCATAAGAGGTGTTTGAAAGGGGGTTTTTATTTCTAATATAGTAAGATGTGTGTGTATAGTTCCCAACAAAATCATAAATAAATAAATACCCTAAAAGAAAAAAATAATAATAATATCTACAGATACTTAGTACAATAAAAACTATTGATAATTTTTTTTAGTCACTGAAAATGATATGAATTATGTATGGATATCAAGTTTTCAAAAGAGTTTTTAATACTTGATTAATTCGAATGTAAAGATAAGTACAAATTATGTTATCTAGTGACGATTCTTGTTTCTTATAGAAATTCTTTAAATGACAAATGCTCATTTTGGCCCCTAATGTTTAGGGGGTAGCCTAACCCAGTCATTAAAAATATTTTATTTCTAATTTTAGTCCCCATAAAGTTTTTTAGTACTATTTTTGGTCTTTTTAACGGAATTTGGAGGAAACTAAACGTTTTTCGTCACATGCACAATATTATTTTTTTTTTACGGTGGATCCCACTAATTTTGATCCAGAAAAAGAAACATGATAAAAACCAATTTTGGTTTCCAAAGTTTAGGAAGTCCAACTATTTTAGCTCCCCAAATTTTTAATTTATCATTTTTAGTTCTCGTAAATTTAATTCTTTAACTATATTTACTCGTTTTATTTTAATTTTAATTTTAAATTTATATTTTTGATTTTTGTATTTTTCAAAAGGTTTTTAGATTTGGTTTGAAAATTGAACATTCCTCCATTTGTAAATGTTAAAATTCATAAACCAAAATCAATTTACATTGCACAGGAGAATGATTCATAAACCAAAATCTTATAAATAATTCTTATTAAAAAAATATTTTAGAAAAACAAGTGATGATTACAAATTTTTTTCTCTTTTTTTTTTAAAAAAGTTTGACATACTCTCCTCCGTTACCTTATATCATCATCATTGCTGCCGACACATCTATATCCCACAAGGCAGGCACATCACAAAAAAAATGCGATCAACTTAGGGTTATAAAGGGTAGATGAATGAATGAAATCTTCTTGATTAGTTTGTCTATTGAATTTTAAATTCATAAAAGATCTTGTTTCCTACTTCTAAATTCTTAGTGTCATGTTCATCCTTTGTTTAATTATTCGTGGGTTTTCTTTATTTCTATCCCTTCAATGTAAACTGATTTTTATGATGAATTTTAAGATTTACAAATGGAGGAATGTTGAATTTTCAAACCAAATCTAAAAACTTTTTAAAAGATACAAAAATTAAAATATAAATCTAAAACTAAAATTAAAATAAAATGAGTAAATGCAGTTGAAGAATTAAATTTATGAGAACTAAAAATGATAAAATAAAAATTTGGGGTGACTAAAATCGTCGGACTTCCTAAACTTTGGGGACCAAAATTAGTTTTTATCATGTTTCTTTTTTTGGGTCTAAATTAGTGGGACCCACCGTTAAAAAAATAATATAATACTGTGCATGTAACGGAAAACGTTTAGTTTCTTCTAAATTCCGTTAAAAGACCTAAAGTGGTACGAAAAAACTTTATGGGGACTAAAATTGGAGACAAAATATTTTTGGTGACTGGGTTAAGCTACTCCCTAAACATTAGGGACCAAAATGGCATTTGTCCTTCTTTAAATTAATAGTTTATTATTTTATCGATTATTTAATAATTCTCTAAAATAATGAATTTTGTTGGTTCCAACACTTTAAATTTATAGAAGTTCTATTGTATATATATAGTGGAGTAATACAAAACCGAAAACTTTTCAATTTTTCTTTTCTCATGAGTCATGGTGGCAGTCAACTAGTCAGGAGTTAGGGGAGAGGGAATTCTTTAGCATCTTTCTTGAAGCTTCTAAATTCTAATTCCCGATAACTTTAACCTAAAAAAAAATTAAAATTAAATAGAAAGAAGAAAAGTAGTAGTATGACTGTATGAGCATGCATAACAACGTGGTTGATTAATAACAATAGTAAATTGAAGCAAATTTTTGGTGAAAACCAAAAGGCAAAACCCATTACAATACTCCATATGTAGCTATAGTAGATCTTTACAGTCATTTCTTGGCTATACAGGCTCCCATCACAGCTTCCAATGTTGCAGACTTATTCTTCAAAGAAGTTTTCAGATTACATGGACTACCAGAAGACTTCCTCATTGACAGGGATCCTATCTTCACTAGTCATTTCTAGTCAGAATTATTCAAACTGTTGGGAGTTCAATTGAAGTTAAGTACTGTTTACCATCCTCAAACTGATGGACAAACTGAAAGAGTCAACCAATGCCTTGAATCTTATTTGAGGTGTTTCAGTTGTGAGAAGCCAAGCAGTTGGAGCAGTTGGTTAACATTAACAGAATGGTGGTACAATTCCTCATATTATACCAGCATTAAGATGTCTCCATTTGAGGCATTATATGGAGAGAAGCCTGATATTTTTCCACTTGGAGATTTGACTGATAGCATCATTCCAGCAGCTACCCAAAAAGTTCATCAGAGAGCAAATGTTCTCAAGTTGCTTCAGGAAAACTTGCACAATGCTCAGAATAGGATGAAGGTTTATGCTGATAATAATCGATATGAGAGGATTCTTGCAGTTGGTGATTGGGTATACCTTAAACTTCAGCCTTATAAACAGACTACATTGGTAGTAAAAGCACATTTGAAGTTGTCATCAAGGTATTATGGCCCTTACAAGGTGATGGAGAGGATTGGAGAAGTTGCTTACAAAATACAGTTGCCTGATCATGTGAGAATCCATCCGGTATTTCACGTTTCTTTGCTGAAAAGACATCATGGTACTCAGATTCCCGTGGCAACACCACCACCAAATTTGGAGTCGATTGAAGAAACAACCTTGTTCCTGAGAGAGTTATGCAAAGAAGGTTCATCATAAGAAATAGAATCCAAGTGATTCAGTGGTTGGTCAAGTGGAAAGATTTCTCTGTTGAAAATTCATCATGGGAAGATTTAAGTTTCATCAGTCGACAGTTTCTAAACTTTAAACCTTGAGGACAAGGTTGCACTTAAGGAGGCGGAATTGTCACATACTCGGTTATGTTGCAAATAAAAAAATGCTCTGGGTCGTTTTGTAAGGCGGCTAGAAGTTAGATTTTGTAATATTGATGAAATGGTTAGCTGTCTGATTAGTATTAAATACAGCTGTAATGATTGTATTGCGTAAGTAATAAGCAATAACTGAAGTTTCCTCCTTTCCTTCTAGATTTTATGTTCCTTCCCCTAATTCTGATTCTCTCAATCTCACCCTCCCAATTCAATTCTGTTTAGTTCTTCCCCGCCGATTTCACTAATTCCGGTTAAGGGTTCCAGTACCTGAAACTTAACTAGAACTATGACTTTGAAATATTTTTTGTTGGCTCAAGGCCCAACTCAACTTAAGAGAAAATGAAATAGAAAATACATTTGAGTCTAATTAGCAAAATAAATTTTAATACACACCTATAAACATAATTATAATTATATTTTTAAAAAATTTTAATACATAATAATAAAAATTTAGGGTGGGGCCGGTGGGGGCCAGAACCCCCTGGCCTCACCTTAAATCCACCAGTGATCAAGCCAGCGGTTGGATTAGCACAGAATAAGAATGTTGGATTTTGGGTAATTATGCCTGGTTATGAATCTCGAATTCCAATGAAACGAGAAGTTACCTCACATTGTGCCTCAACCTCCCTAGTGGTAAAAATATATTTCCAAGTCCTTTATATTTTTTATTGCACAATCAGTGTCTGAAATGTCTTGAGTCGTATTACTTAAACAACCTCTATGTATTGAAATTCAGGGGTAAGCATGCGTCAATGATCCCAACCGAGTTGGTAATATACTGGGTATATGAGTAATGATATTCTTCTCTACAAATATAGCTCTACTCATAACTCTACTTGCATGTCTATATAGTTGACATTCCACATCACTACCTTAATTAGAAAATTTTCTTTTAGCTAAAAAAATATAATCTAGTACAATTTTTTTCTTCTTACTCAAAAATAATCTAATCATTAATTACTTCAAATACGCCCAAAATTGCTCCCTCCATTTTTATCATCATAATTCAAAACGAACCAAATTCTAATCTGATTTGGAACATAAAGTTAATGTTGATACTATAGTAGGAAAATTAGTTTTTACCCTCATGATAACGATTTCCTTTTCGCTATGAAATCTGCAAATTAAAGTATGATGAACTACCGATACTCTTTGAATTGTAACATTTTGTGATTTAAGTTTCTGACTTATTAATATGAAATCGATGTTCTTCGTCATGTGCATTATGAAATCATTAATTTTCATATTTTAGACTGCAAATTTAAACCTTCATGAAGAGAAGTATCAATATTCATACTTTTACGAAAAAGATAACATTAACTAAAGTTAGAGTTTCCGACAACAGTAGAATATAGTAATGGTACCAACGTTGTTGTATGGTGGATCACGCGATAGCAGAAAAATTCTATGAGCCCGTTGAGAATGTGGATTTGCATTAGAATGAATATTGAGGTTGATAAACATAGTGGAAGAAAACCAAGTTCCAATTAGATTAGGATTTGGTTCGTTTTGAATTATGATGATAAAAATGGAGGAGCAATTTTGGGCCTGTTTGAAGTAATTAATGATCAGGTTATTTTTGAGTAAGAAGAAAAAAATAATAGATTTATTTTTTAGCTAAAAGAAAATTTAATAATTAATTAAGGAAGTGATGTGAAATGTCAACTAGATAGACATGTAATGTAAGTAGAGTTATATTTGTAAAAAAGAATATTATTACTCATACATTTATATCTAAACAATGGAACGAAGAATCAACCATCCTCACTGTGGAATGACGCAAAACAAACAGGTTTTGTCATTTTTTATTTTCTTTGAATAATCTATTTAATTTGCCGCACCAAATTTCAAGAATTTAACCAATGGAATATTTTGTTTTTAGATTATGAAATAAGCCCAGAAATGGCCGCACAATTTTCCGATGTAGCCCGATTTTCCTCACCCTGACCAAAGAGCCAATGTTAGTGGTGTTCTATTAATTAACGACGGGTATGATCATCTTATTCAGCCAAAATAGTTGCAGTGTGTTTCTTCACCCATTCCAGAATAGTTGAGGCGAATCTATGAGTGCTAATTAAACTGTCAGTGTTTGTTCTTGTTTGTTCGTTGTTTATTACATATAAACAGTCACCTATTCCTGGTTTTTAAAAAATTCGGAATATACACACACACACATATATATATAGTGGAGTAAAACAAAATCGAAAACTTTTCAATTTTTATTTTCTTATGAGTCATGGTGGCAGTCAACTAATCAGGAGTTAGGGGAGAGAGAATTTTTTAGCATCTTTCTTGAAGCTTCTAAATTCTAAGTTCCGACAACCTTAACCTAGAAATTTAAAAAGAAAAAAAATACTCTCTCCGTCCCATAATTATTGTCCACTTTGCCAAAAAAATTTTGTTCTAAAATTATTGTCCAATTTAACTTTTTATGGATCAAGTTACACATTTGTCCTTTGTAAAAAACATTATCCATAAAATCTTAGTGGTTAAACAATTATTTATGTAGGCGTATATTCAGTTGTTTAAGGTAAAATATAGTTAATTTTGACCAAAAATAAAATTTTTCATTTTAGTAAAACTGGACAATAAATTATGGGACGGAGGGAGTAATAGTATGACTGTATAAGGATGCATAACGACGTGGTTAATTAATAATAATGGTAAACTGAAGCAAATTTTTGGTGAAAACCAAAAGGCAAAAACCATTACAATACGCGGTATGTAACTATAGTAGATCTTTACTGTCATTAGATTTGAAAAATAAAAAGCATCAGACCACGATAATTACAATTTAACTAAAACACTCCAACGATACTTATTTCAGATTGAAAATAGTATTACACGCCATTTAGAATTCATTAAAAAAATATATATGGAACTTCACCGCAAGAAAGAAAGAAATCATAAAGTTTCATATATGTTTCTAGTTGTACAAACAAAATCGAAGTCCAACATTTCAATGAACAAACCCATCCATTTTCTTTTTTTATCAATACAACATTTACAATTTGGACCAAAGATAACCAATAAACTATGATGCATGCTCTGGCCCAATGGAAAACAGTATTACAAAAAAAAAAAACTAACACCAGATTAATGGTCACGGAAACAAAAATGAATAATAGTAGTTCAAGGAAAACGTAATGCTGCAAATTTTTAGTAGCAAAGGTGGGCACTAGTAGAAAGCCATACATCATTACTGGACCCAACATCTTTCAAATTCTATTTTTACATCATAAGCAAAAGATAGTTTAAGAATTCTAGGAAAAGTAATCTCACATACTTTTACACAGTACACACCGCCATTGAAGGTACATTGATTCAAGTTCCTAATATGTGCATTCATTCAAATTTTTTTAAGTGCCTAATCTTTTCAGGGAGGACAGACCATACGGAAAGTTTAATTAACACATTGTCTGCAACACTAAGAGAGTTTAAGAGAGTTAAAAGTTTTTCATCTTATCATATGAAAGGTCCAAGCACTCCACTCCAAGTTAGTGAGACTCACCAATTTCATCCAAATGACTGAGACGACCAATTTGGTATCTAGCCTAATGAATAAAAGGTGTGATGAAAGAAAACCTTTTTTCATGCAAAAGAAAAAACCCAATTGATATCCCACAGACACAGAACCCGATCGCAACACAGCACATCATTGGCAAGTAGTAGTAGCTAGTATTAACACAAAAAATACAAATGGCATGCAAGTCGGGACCATCACAATTGCAAAAAGTGGCCATGCATGCTTTACTGCTCTATTTTGATCCCTAAAAAACTGAAGACCAATAAAGTTTCTCAGTTCCTACAACATCTTCGACAATCACCTCAACAAAGTATTTTATGCATGTAAGCCTGCACATTCATAACTGGTGCAAGGAAAACATATTCTTCCAAGTAATTTGAAAGAAGTTGTCATAAACCAAATATATATATATATATATATATATATATATATATATATATATATTAGAAGGTCTTGATTCAAACCTTACCAAATCCGACAGGAGAAGTACTCTAAATAAACTACACTTCTTAATGCATTATAAGATATAAAGAAGACGATGCCGGTTCTCTGCTTTGCCGATGTAAATCTGGGTAGGGTTTGTTATATAGGTACAAAACCGGGTAATTAAGTATAGTAAACTACATATTTTTACCATATAACACAATAATGTTAATTCCTATATCAACCCAAAATCTAAAACTTAACCCACCTTAATTAACGACGGCGGTGAGAGAGAGTTTTCCGAAAGCTGCGTAGACCGCCGTTGGCTGGATAACATTCCCGCCGACACCGCCACTGGACCTTCCCTTCCGAACACCCCAATGAGGGAGTTCCTTCGGCATCTGATCTCCGGCCGCACCGCCGTTACCTCCTCCGGACCTACCACCGCCGTTTCCGTTGCTTGGACCGTTATCTTCGCCAGAGTTCCCATCGTCTTCATCCTCATCTTCATCCTCCTCCTCTTCTTCCTCATCGTCACTCTCATCCTCTTCCTCGTCGGAGTTCTCCCAGGCCTGAAACTCATAAATAGCCTCTGGTCCATGCATTGGAGGGATGTCGATGTCTTGGAAAAGGCGCTCAAGGTCTTCGTCGGTTTCAAAGGCGTACATGATGTCGCCGGTGTTGATTAAAGGGCGGCGATCAAGTTTGGTAGCATCCCCAGCCCGGGTTAACACGCGTCTGGCCATAGACTCCATCACACCGGCCACCCAAACCGGTGCAATAGAGCCAACGGCGGCGCCGGTGCTCCTCTTCAGCCTCAGATGAATGTTCCTGACCGGAAAAACCAGTCCGGCCCTCCGGGACTTGGAGGACCTCCTCATCCTCATCCTTTTGGCTTTCGGAGACTGCCCAGACTTCTTTCTCCCACCATTTCCCTCATTCTCTCCTCTTTTACGGGCCATGTTTTCTTCTGATTTCCACAACAAAAAAAAAAACAGAGATTAAGGTGTTTTCAGTAGGAAGAGAAGTTAAAGAGAGAGAGAAAGCTTTTGCTGGTGTTTGCACTTTGGAGAAGGTTGAGAAATGGGAAGAAATGGCAAATTTTGGTGTATATAGTGTGTGAGGAGGAGGAGGTGGGGGCGTTGGTGAATCGGTGGGACCATTTGCACACAACATTTAATTCTTACACAGTCCAGACAAAATCCATGGCTTCGTTTCTTCTTTTTTTTTCCAATTTTTTGGATTTCGTTTCTTCTTTCAACACCCTTTTTAATAAGCCATTAGTGAGTTCATGGATGCATGGTACTGGTACATATAAAGCAAAAGGAAACAGAGGAGATAGGACGATTAATTAATGGGTGAGAACAAACTGAAACCAAAACCAAACGGATTGGAACAGCTCTTTTTTTTAAAAGAGTTTTGGACTCATAGGTCATAGCCCTAGAGGCTATATAACCAATCAGGATCATGGTTTTTCCTGACCTTCTGTCAGCGTGTGCACCAAGAAACAAAAAAAAAAAAACAGCAAACAGTACTGCCTTCTCTTTCTGTTACAGCCAAATGTGGTGTACGTGAATGAGGACAAACTGACAAGGATTTTGGGATTGTTTTATTTAGTTTTAGGGAGACAGAACTGTGATGAATGAAGAATAAAAATGATTTGACAGATTTTAAGAAATGAATTTGAACTTGTATTGTGTAGGGTTTTTTTTTTTTCCCCTTTTAATAAAAATGTGGGAGGTTGTTTTGTAGATACACAATCTATATGTACTTTTTATGTATTTTTCTAAATTACACACACAAAAAAAAAAGAACTACTATATGGGAGAATGTCCTCAAAACAAAGAAGAAGAAACAAGCAATTAAGCTGTCAAGAAATAGAGGCATTAAATGAAGAACCTCCCTCCCCAATTGCCTTAGAACGACAATGTCTGCTGCCTAGGTTACAGTTTCAGTTTTAGGCGCAGTGTCAAAAACCAAAACACTGCAAAAAAAGATATGAGCTTCATACACTGCCAAATCTCCTTCTGACACTCACGACTCTCTCTCTCTCTCTCTCATTTTCCCTTCACGACCTATATATGCCTACGTCCTGACACACACTTATTCATTTACATTCTTTTCTTCTTCTTAATTACCGACCATCAGATCCGCATCAATTCTAATTTCATTGATCCGAATGTTAACGTGGCACCATCTGGGTATTGCCTATGGAACTGGGGGAGGGGGGGGGAGGGGAGGAAACGCCAAGCAGATTTTTCTATGTCGAAGTCTTTTTGAGATTAATACGGGCATAACGATGATACTTTGACCTTGTATTTTCCAAAATACTTGAGATTTGATCTATTTGAGCCCGACTAGTATTATAGATGATGCACAAAACAGTGGAGAAATGCATCGAGTAATTAGTGGAGTTAATAAAGTAAATGAAATTTTGTTTAATTGCCGCATTTGTTTAGGTTGAAATTGAGTTTGTGTTGCTTCTCTCTGCTAGACTGGTTTCATAAATTTCCTTTTGTCATTCAAAATTCGATGGGGATGTTCGAAGATTTTGGTACCAATTTTTCTTTTTCTTTCCCATTCCCCCTTCCGAAATGGAACTTAGTTTTGATGTTTAAGTACCGGATTTAATTTATAGCATCCCGTTTCTGTAGTTCAGTTTGAAAATTGATGATTCGTGTATATATATATTATATATATATATAATCTAAAATAGAATTGATGATTTTTTCTTTGCCTTCACTACATCTGATTGCTCTAATACTTACAAATTATTTGGGAACTAGGCATTTCAAGCCCCGCTTTGCGGGGCCCACTAGTTACATTCAACACTAGAAAACGTAAGTTAATCTAGTAAAGTTAGTAGTACAATATAGTAACGAACTAATTATAATGTATGTTATTTTTTAAAATGGAATGACTATAATGTTATCAACAATTTATTTATGATAGATACGCAAGCAAGATTAGTAGGAGGAATGACTTAAGACAATGAATTGATAAAGTTACATAAGATGAATTAACTTTGTTGCTCTATTATATTATGTGAGCAATTTGTTCTATTCACTATAGAGTTCATTTTGTTTTTTTTGGAAAATATATAGGTTGTACCCCATCTGTCTTAGGAAGTAGTTTACAATTATAAATTTCACTTAAAACAATACATTTGAAGTTAATGCAAATTTATTTTACGGGACATACAAAATGGTTTGGAACTAATTTAATGTAAACAGTAAAAGATGAGAAAAAAAATTCTCATTCATCATAAAGTCAAAAATATATTCCTTAATGAAAATAAGTTTAAATTGTAAAATATACAACTAGTGAGACATTAGACAATGAGAAGTGGCACAATTAGCCAAATGTATTTGAAAATTGAAACTTGTGATAGGATACTGACACTTGGCTATTTGTAGACTTGTAGTCCATTAATGAAATCCATCAGGCGAGTTAAAAGCTTAAAAATAATAGGCATGTTTGACCTTCGGTATTGTAAAATGAACAGAGATGGTTGGTGTTGGTGTGTACATGAAGATTTTGGGATATTGGAGGAAGGAGTAGAGATGAGAGAGAAAGTATTGACGGAATTGTAAAAAGGAACAAAAAGCAATCATGAAAAGAGCCATAAAATATTAGTGGTGGCAACTAGACTGCCACGTCGGATTCGTAAAAAAGTTCGTTATATTTGATTCAGGTACCTATGATTGAGTAATCAGCTTGTTCATTTTATGTCCTGGTCCTCCTGGATTTATCATTTATATTTGATGGATTGATGAGTAAGAAAGAGCCGAAGTACTTCTACTAGTGAATCTTAATGTTGTCTAGTTGGTGGAACTAGAACTTCATTCCGATTCCAGTGATAAAGGGTTCGTTGTAAATTCACTAGCGAAAGCTTGTGACTTAGATGGAACGAAATGTGAAGAACAGATGTGCAAGTAAATAGGGCCAATGCCAGTGATAAAGGGTTGATTTATCAAAAGAAAAAATTGGGCCAATGCAACTGTTGCTGATTGGAAAAATTATGTTGGGCTTTTGATTTATGAAGAATATCGTTTGAGCTCTTTGAAAATGAGAAGCTCTTCATTGTGATATTTTTCTGTCCTTTTTTTTTTTTTGAGGAATCTTTTCATACAGAGCATCTTCTCTCGTCTTCTATAAACTATGTTTATTTTGTTTTTTAGTGTATATTTTTAAATATTCTTTTATATTAAGAACGTAAAAAAATATGTTGGGATGAGACAGTTATTATTTAAATATTTTGAACATACCATAAAAAAAAAACATAACAAACAAGATCGACGTAGCAGCCATTGCAATAATCATTCCAATACCTTGTTGTTACAATTTTAACTTTCCAAGCCAAGCGTTTTTATTTATAGAGTCTTGCTCATGGAAATATGATCATCGATTTTCTGCATATTTATTTTATTTTTGTAGACTGGATTGAGCCGTTGAGACTGAGCCGGACCTTGCGGGCACTAAATGTATTTCCTTGATACCATAATAAGTAATGTTTCATATACTATCTTCGTAAAATAAATATGACTCTTATTTTGGGAGGAAAAGAGAAATATATTCAACTGTAATATAAAAGCCTATCCCAAAGATTTTATGCTTTGTTAATTAACAAGCTCTGTTTTGCCGTTTATTTCATGATTTCAGCTCTGTTCTTTAAAACCCACCATGTTGCTGTATCCGTTCTAAGAAAATATAGGTCTGGAATCTCTTGGTGGAGAATGCCCAAAAAGCCAAAACATAAAGGAGTTAGAAGAAATCCTCAAGCTTTGGGTAAATTAGTAGCTCTCTGTGCAATTTGCTACGCATTTTAAACGTATAATAATAGATGTTCATGTTTCTGATGAAAAAATTTACAAAGCTGGCGTTTTCCTTCTGTTGGTTGCGGCACAATTACTCAGCCCAAAAATGGTCAACCTGTTAATTTCAAGCTCAAAAAAACACTCAGTGGCGGAGCTAAGATTTTATGTTAGGGGGTGCAAAATGAAATTATCGAAATTAGTGTATTATATGTACTACAAAAATTATAAGTGTTAAATTTACCATTTTTCTCATTAAAAAAGAAATCTATGCCCATCCAACTTGTTTCATTTTATAAATATTTTATATATTATTTTTTGCAACTAAAAGTCATGTTATTATACATTTCATCTTTATTCTTAAGATAATTTTTTTCATTTTTCAATTAAAAACTAATACACCATCAAAATGGCCCTAAACTTACTATATTTTTCATTAATTTTTGTTGTACAGCTTCAATCGCATAGGTTTTTATAATGTTAAAGAGAAAAAATATGTATTAACACGTATTTAATAATCATCAATGGGATATTATCATAATAAAATTTCAAATTGGAAAAGTTTAAAAAAATTAAAATTTTAACCTCGTACGTTAACAATTAGCACCGAAGAAAACATGATTTAAACAATAGAGGAGATAAAAAATAATGCTTCGTAAACTAACAAAAAAATAAACAAATAAAAATATAAAATTAATGTTTTCCCTTTTTGGTTGTTTACTGAAGTTTGCTGAAATGGTGTTGTTAGTTGATAAATTAAAAACTTGGTCTATTTAAGGGGAAAAAGAAAAAGAAAAGAAAGTTACGCCAAGTAATAAATCTATGTAAATTGGGTCAGCTGATGCAAGATTTTGGATTTAAGAGGTTTGATTTTTTTATATTTTTTTATTTATTTTAAGGCTAAGTTTTATTTTTGTTGAATAAGCCTAATTGAAAAATAGTGACTATTATGTCTTTCTCGTTATTTAAAAATTAAAAGTGAAAAATAAACTAACATATATTTTTTGGCAAACTTTTCTATATTAGCTTTTTATTAAAAAAAAAGTGTAACACAAATACAACATAGATTTTGGATTCACAAAAAGCATTGTAATTACTATACATGTTTAAAAATATTTAGGAGGGGATCATATCTTATTTATCTTTCTACATAAAAATATATAACTTTTAAAAAAATTAAAATCGGAGGAGGTGCGGCCGAACTAGCTCCCCCACCCCACCCCCAGGACAACCAAATTGGAAGATTTCTCATTCTTTTTCATTTTCAGTGAGAATAGACAGGAAAAGCATGGAAACAAAAATTGTTGTTCACATTGACTTCTTCAAGTTTTTTTATTTTATCACCAAACGTTTCTCATAAGTTGATGTTTGTACTGTATTTCTTTTTTTTTTTCTTTTTTTTTGAAACAAGTATTTCATATCTTAAGTTCAAATGAAAGATTGTTAGGGCTCTTAAGAACATTAGCACATGTATTATGTATTGTGAGATGAATTTTCACCCCCACACTCCATAACATTGTTGGCAATGGGGAGTTTTACTTCTCTTTTTGGTTAGACGAACCACTATTTGTAATAAAATCGTGGTTGGAATATGACGCCGTTGATATTTTATACTGGCGTTTTGTAATATATAAGAGTTTTAATCAATTATCTCTTTTCTTATGCTAAAAAAAAAAAACCGAAGATGAAAAGAATAAAATAAAGGGATTATTACAAATTTGTTAGAATGAAGGGAATATTTGTTTTCATTCAGATGCAAATAGATCATAGCCTACCGACCAAGTCAATTATTTGTTATGTTGAAATTAGAAACAAACACAAGCAATAATGAATTTCCTTTCTTTAGTTTATTTTTGGGTCACGCAATAGAAGAAAAATTTACTGTTTGGAAATTGGGACTCATGCAAATCCAGTTCACTAGCAAACAACGGGAAAAAAAAATTTAAAAAAATTCTCCCAAGTCCAAAAGAATAGAATAAAAGCGGCCTACAAAAATATTATGGAAGCAGAGTGGCGTCGCCCGGACTCGAACCGGAGACCTTCAGTGTGTTAGACTGACGTGATAACCAACTACACCACGACACCCGGGTTTGATTACTCAGGTTGTCCATTTATTTTTTAAGCTATTTTCTCTGGCCAAATAATCGGCTAATTATTTTCTGCTCCTGCAAAACAGTAATGCCTCGCCCGCCGGATAGCCTGAAAATTTCCCAATGACGAAGCAACAAATCTAAGCACTTTCTGCAATCTAATTAATTTTCTTACTAATAAAAATAATACTAATAATAATAACACGATTAAACTCCCCAAGTTATTTCCATCTCCTCTCATCGCTCATGCATGCTTAAATGTACGAAACTGCAACATAGTGAAAATGATGGGAATTATTCTACCTCAAATAAAACTGAACTGAACGTTAATGGTCAATTCTCCGTTGTATTTTATCATGGTCCCCTAGTTTCCATATCAATATATTAGTAAATTTGCTACGTAAACTTTGTGTGTATCTATATTTAGGACAAATTAGTAAGTAGTATTTTATTAGTCAATGCATGGATGCACTTCCTGGAATCAACGTCGACCCTGCAAAAAAAAAAAAAATAAATAAATAAGATTGATGATGGAGACTTAAGGCCATCGAAATTTGAAAGGAGAGTTTTTGTCAAAGCTCACGGGTGAGGAAATTTCTCACCATTTGGCAGGCAATGAGCTTCCCAATATTATTCATAACAGCCCACCTAGTTGTACGTAGTTGCTTCCATTTTGGCTAATATAATGTAACCATTTTTTTAAAAATATATTTCCATAGTGGGAATGAAAAACAAAGCATGAGAATTGAGAAGGATACGTATAGAACAATAACATAATGGATATTGAAGAAAATTTTTTACTACAGAACACTATTTGGTTTCGATTACTATGACTTTTACACGGGGACTTCAACGGCTGTTGTAGGCCTTGCCCTAGTCATTTTACTTGTCAACGAATTAAACTAAAAGCTACGATAACATTTTACCTGATAACCAAGTTACCATTATTTATAAGAAAGTTGGCAGAGTTGGAAAAGCCAACCAGGAATGATATATCACTAGCAAACAACAAACTGTGTAGTTAAACTTTTGCTTAACATATTGATACATTAAATATAAATTATTCTCTATATTACGGAATGATTATACTGTTTATTGTATTATTTTAGGACGGATGAAGTATATAATTTATATAGAATTTTCAAATTTGTATTAAAATAAGTACACATTTCGAACCTTAATGTGAATTATTTTTTTAAGGATGGAAGGAATCTATAATTGGACATGTTAAAGTCAGCTAACATTACCAGTGAAGAACAAATTATTTTTAAATTACAGTAAATATGATAATCATTTTGGAATGACGGGATGAAGACTAAAAATTGTGGATCACGGAGCATAGTCGGGTCAACCAACGTCGCAAGAAAACAAACGAATGATCCCTGGAATAAGAATAACTTTCGCACGACTCTCCCCCTCCGGAAGAAGAAGAAGAAGAAGAAGAAGGCGACGGGAGACTTGTGTTGACCGCATCCGTTTTTCTATGTTATACACCTTCCTGATTGTGGACCAATTCGTGGGTTTTCCCGGGTCCCGCCCTAATGCTGATTCAACATGTCAATGAGTAAGTAAGTGCTAAAAGTCTAAACCATCTGTTGCTTAGTGGAAAACCTTGTCATCTCAATGACTGATGTTATTCTGATTCCTACTAAACCTGTCCAGCTAAATTTTCAACGTCCTGCACTCTATGTCTGTATTGAAATAAAAATCATGTTTGTTAAACTCTTTAACTAAAATTAAAAATGAATATCATCATCTTATAAGCAAGTACATATACAGAACGTGATTTTTTTCGTTCTACAATTAATGACATATTATTTCTCCATTGAAACAAGTTTTGAATTCGAGACCGTCAATATGCACCAACGCAGAAGGGATTAGTCGAAATAACGTACATAACAAATTTCTTATCATAACACAAAATCAACATATGAGTGGTAAAAGAATAGTTGCAAAGTTGCAAGAAATGGAAAAACTCAAAACCCAATAGCCACCCTTGAGTCCTTGACCTTGGTGGGAGAATAAATTGGATGACAAATCTAGAAGGTCAAGTAATAAAACATTAAAAAAACGACAAAACCCAAAAAAAACTCATATCATCATTATTATTATCTTATTACTACTATCTGATGAAGAACCCACACTTGTAAAACAATCCGAAACCATGGCACAAAACGCAAGGAATTCAATTCCAAAATAAGGATCGCCGGGTTTGGGTGTGTTGTGTTGTGTGGTCCGATCTAAATCCTTCACTATATTCGCACCTAAATTTGACGAGGCAGATTTTAAGAATAGACTGACAGGTCAGCCACCCCCTAGGCCCCTACTGTGCGAGTGTGTGTTAGTTTTTATTACTACTTTATTCACCATCACTTTAACCTCGCCAATGGCATCAAACTGAAGACAGAAGAAAATTAGAAAAACTGTGAAAAACTTCCCTTTATCAACTCTGCCATCTTCCCACCTTCCCACATTCCCAACTGCCCTTTTTCTTCTTCTCTTCTATTCTAATTCTACTAGCCCCTTTTTACTACTACTACTACTACTGCCTCTATCCTAAATCTTCTCCACTCCTCAATTTCATCAATTACCTTACAAAAGGAAACTTGGGTCAAGTCAATTATCTTATATTCATCATTTTGTATGTATAATATTGCCGCCGTTGAGCTGAAAAATGGGTTACTGCACGAGTAATTTTGCGTTGATGTCGGAAGATATTGCTGTCCGGGAAGCTGCTTGCAGTGGGCTTGAGAATGTTGAGAAGTTCATCAAGTTGTTCTCAGACAAGAAACAGGAATTGGGTACTCAGTTATCTCTGTCGGAGCAGCAGGATGCGGCGGATGCGGCCGTGAACAAGTTCAGAAAGGTAATTTCACTCCTGGGAAGAACCAGAACCGGGCATGCTCGGTTTAGGAGAGGACCGTTGGTTTCTAATTCTTCCTCGTACTCGTCGTCCTCGACGTTGACGACGACCAACGCAACGGCTCAAATTCCGGTCAAAGATGGCTCGAACGATGTCCTAGACGATAAAATTTACTGTCCGACTCCTATCCAGCAAATTCCGCCGGTTGACCACTTCCATCACCTGATTAACCATCACCATAATAGCATTTCTCATCAGTCAGATGTTCCGTTGACCGGCGTGGTTGTTGACCGGAAAGAACCAATGTCGAGATCCATTAGTTTCTCCTACTCCCCGGCGATTTCTCATGCGAATTCCTTCATCTCTAGTCTGACTGGGGAAACTGATCAGAGCAAGCAACCCACTTCGTCTTCCCCGGGATTCCAAGTAACCAATATTTCGCAGGTCTCCTCTGCCGGAAAGCCTCCGTTGTCTTCTTCCTCTTCCTTTAAGAGAAAGTGTATGTCAGAAAATGGTGTCTCCGGCAAGTGCAGTGCTTCATCCGGCCGATGTCACTGTTCTAAGAAAAGGTGAACAGAGTAGCCAATTTATACTATAGTATATATGAAGTGTTACTAATGTTGAGTGAATGGACACATATAGTTTGGAGTTTATCCTTAGCTAATTTTAATGTTCAAAAATATTTGCAGGAAGTTGAGATTGAAGAAAGTGATCAGGGTTCCAGCAATAAGCATGAAGATCTCAGACATTCCTCCGGATGATTATTCTTGGAGAAAATACGGACAGAAGCCCATCAAAGGTTCTCCGCATCCCAGGTAATAATATTGAAGATTCAATATTCTTATATTAACTGATTTCACTTATTAGATAGCAATTAGTTTCCAAGTTCATGTTTTCCAACCTTATACTAAAATTTGCTCCAATTTTCTACATGAAACAGGGGTTACTACAAGTGCAGCAGTGTGAGAGGATGTCCAGCAAGAAAACATGTAGAGAGGGCTTTGGATGATGCAACTATGCTGATTGTTACTTATGAAGGAGAGCACAACCATTCCCTCACAGTTGCAGAAACGAATTCAGCACTCATTTTGGAATCCTCTTGAGTCTTACTATTATAGAAATGCAGTTTGTTGGAGCAAAAACAGCAACATTATTAGCACTAGAAAAAAGTTTGTTCTTCTGGGTAGAAGCAGCAGCAGCAAATGTAAAATTATTACCTAATTAAGCTAGCAACTGTATTCATCAGTAGTTGATTAGTCATCACTCAATCAGTCCGTGTCTCGAAGGAGATAATTGTTAAAGTTACTGATTAATTAGTGGGAGAAAGACTTTTAATTAGCCAAAATGTTTCTTGTACAAGATCATCATCATCATCAGCGTCTTATCTGTGTACCCTTTTTGGTTTGCTGTAGAATTTTGAGTCATCGTGAATCAAAAGAATTGACTAAATACGGAGGGGCAGGTGGTGGGTTTGGACTATTTTTGATGCATGCATGGCCATATTTCAAATTAAAGAATTGCAATTTGCAGTATACTTCTTTTTTCTTTTTCCTAATTATTTAAGCAGCTATCAACTTTTACTTTTTGGGTTTTATGGGTCTATCGTTGAACTTTGTCCTTGGATTCCCCAGATTTCTCTAGTCTGTGTCCATCACGACGGCTTTTGCTTTTTCTTTCTGCAATTTTCTTGGCCAAAATTGTTTATTAAAAAAAAAAAAAAAAGTGGAAAAGTGGTGGGAACTGGGAAGTGGGAAGAAGGTAGATCCATCCACAAGATCAGAGGCCTAGTCAAAGATGATGACGACAATTGGACCTTTGCTGGACCATATCCTGTTTCTAACGGTTGACCAAAGTCACTAAAGCAAAGTTTGGTCGTTGTGAATTTTGTTGTTACCATGTGATTCGGGAATTTCCCCTTTTACTCGTTCTTTATAAAAAAAAATTGAGGATATATTCAATGATGATAGTTTTTGTTGAGAAAAGTGTTAATAAAATTGCACGAAACAATACAATGAACAATTAAAAAGTTATTAGGACATTGGGTTTTACGGCGAATGTAACATACACTTACGGATAGAAAGATAATTTTCATCAGACAAGGTTGTTTGAACCATACATTATAGATTGGTTACCATTTCATATAATCAACCAATTCAAATGAATGCAAATGGGAACCAAAATGGTACCATGTGCTCATCGGTTCTTGTTCAAACTGTTCGGTTTACTGTGGTTTTTTTTTTTTTCCAAAATTACTCCATAAATGGTACTGAAAAAAGAGTCGTTCCGCAAGTCCGGAAAAGATGTTGGGCTCACTGGGGTAGTCTTTTAGCGCATCATCAATTTGTTAAAGACTGAGAAACATTGACTGATGAAAACAACAAAGAAAAATGGCTGGTTAGGAATGGCCTTGTTAAGAATTTGGAACCCCACGGTTCAGTGACTCAGTGATGCTAAAAGTCAAAATGTGCAGCTATAGAGAGCTAAAGGTGGGACTTTTGGGGTTTTGGCCATAGAGCACTTGCATGGACTCTCCCTTCCATTTCCATATTTGTGTTACTGTTGTTATAGTATATTGCTGCCACAGACACAGAAGAAAAAAAGACAAATTCTAGTAGATTTTAAAACATCTCAATCACAACCAAATTATAGCTTATGTTGAATTGTTGATGAATGAATGATGATCCTGTTTGGTTTTGTCTTTGGTCATTTGGTGCCAATTCTCCATATTGGAGAGTCTCAGAGAGTGGAGGGGATTCCTAATTCCCAATCTCCTACTTCCACATTTCTCACTTGTAATTTTGTGATGCAATAAAGTAGATTTTGTTTCTGCCCTTTTTGTAAATAAGAAGATAATCATGATCCCCAAGAATGGTCCACTGATTTCTTTTTTCATTTTTTTAATTTTGCCTTTTATACGTTTTGGAGCCATGAATGGACTCTCATTTCTAAACATTTTTCCCCACAACGCCAGGGAGGCTTGACAGCTTACTATAATATAATGCCACGATCTCTTCATTTTGGGTTCAACCCAGTAAACCAATAAGTATCTTTGAAGTATTTGATCCAAAAGAGTAGAGGAAATTTACATTAATTCGCTATAATTCGCATTATTGATTATCTAGTAATGATTAAAATAATCGTTAATAACAGTTTATTCTAACATAAACCTAGAGCAATGTTGCCGATAAAATTTTGTTTACCTGTTCGAATTCGGAGAGAAAATTCATGTGATCACTGATTAAAATACTTATCAATAGATATTTTACTAAATTACCAAGTTCGTAGAGTTTACTTCTCAAAAAAAAAAAAAAAACAAAGGTTGTAGAGTTTTGCTTATTCATCCTGAATCCAGACCTAACAACCACAGGCATTTTTTGTAAACAGATTTTGCTATGTTGATGCTTCACTTCATTCGAGAGAATGTGATAGTTACATAATTTTAGAGAACTCAATTTATCTACTATCACTTATCGGTTTCTTTTCCCTTTGTGACAATTTTGAAAATTATCTAGCACTAGAATTAGAGGATGACGTTGTTTTGAAACTTGTAATTGACAGTTAACACTTAAATAATAGTCACTTTAATTAACACAATCTCTTAAAAGTGCATAATTTAGTCGCTTACATTCTCTTTCGATCATAAATTACTTAAAATATATTGTATATTACTTAGCAGAATGCAACAAGCTTTAGAGTCTGTATCTAGTATATCTGGGAGTACCGTGTACTTCCTCCTATTTTTTGTATTTTTAGTACTTATTGTACTTTTTTACCAATTTTTCTATATTTTACAAATTTAGTCTCTGTCATTTTTTCTCTTTCTTCCGAAAAAAATATCTCTAATCTTTCAACGAGCATATCTCTCAATCCGTGAAAAATTTGTGAACGAATTATATATGAAATTTATAGTACTTGTCGAGATCTATCCAACAAGATCCATAATGAATATTTTTTCGGGCTTAAAAATGACTTAATTCTGATGGACAGAATAAAGGTGGATATCCAGTTTTACAAGATGGATAACCAACTTGTTCTAAATTGGTTATCCATCGTGTTCATGCTAATTATCCAATCAGTTTGAACTGGTTATCCATTTTGTTTGTACTGCTTATCCATTTGGTTTGTATGTCTATCCAACTTGTTTGTAATGGATATCTCACTTGTTTGAAATGGATATCCAACTCGCTTCTACTGGATATCCATCTATTTGGTTTATATGCTTATCCAACTTATTTTGTAGTTGTAATTCAAAGGGTTTGTATGCATATCCAACTTATTTGTGCTGAATATCCAACTCGCCTGTACTGGATATCCATCCACTTCATATTGATTATCCAACTTCTTAATTCAAAATAAATTGGTTATCCATCTTCTTAAACTGGATATCCAATGTGTTCATATTGATTATCCAACTTCTTTGTGGTGGTTATCCAGTATTTTTTTTCCTTGTTTTTTTATGAAAATGATTTTCAAACTTTTTTGTACTAATTATTGACCGATTATCTAATTATTTTCTATTGATTATCCAAATTGTTTGCAATGCTTATCCAATCATTTTTTCTTTTTCTTTTTTTTTTTAAGAATGAATGTCAAAAATATGATTGGATAACAAGTACAAACAGAATGGATAATCAGTCCAAATCAGTTGGATAATCAGTAGGAACACAACGGATAACCATTTTCAAAGAAAAACGAAAAACACATTTCTTCATTTCTGCCCGTAAAATTTAAATGCATTTAAAGTTCAAAAAAAATATTCAACGTGGATCTTATCGGATAGATTTCTTCGAGCACTATAAATTTCATGTGTAATTTGTATTCTAATTCTTTACGGATTAAGAGATATATGCAATACAAGAATCTTAATCTAAACTACACTGGTTATCCATCTTTCTAAACTAGATATCCATCTTATTCTGCCCATCGAAATTTAGTCATTTTTAAAATAAAAAAAAATATTCGACATAGATCTTGTTGGATAAATCTCGACGAGTACAATAAATTCATGTATAACACGTTCTTTAATTTTTTACGGATCATGAGATATGATCGTTTAAAGATTAGAGATGTTTTTTAAAGGAGAGAGGAAAAAAATAAAAGGGACTAAACCAGTAAATTATAAGATGCTATTTAGAAAAATAGAAAAAAGTATAGTAAAGACTAGTAGTGTAAAAAATAAGAGGGGGAGTATGATGCCCTCGGTTATACTGGATAAATTGCCACAAGGGTTACTCATCATCCATAAATAATCTCAAAATTACCGAATTATAACAATATTT
This sequence comes from Oldenlandia corymbosa var. corymbosa, assembly GCA_949775105.1. Lineage (NCBI taxonomy): Eukaryota > Viridiplantae > Streptophyta > Magnoliopsida > Gentianales > Rubiaceae > Oldenlandia > Oldenlandia corymbosa. The sequence goes on along the minus strand of OX459123.1, from coordinate 21,643,383 downwards.
TATCTTATCTACATAATGTTCTAATCGGTAGAAACCGGGCTATATATTCACTTAGGCTTGTGATTTTACCAGGACAAAAATTAGCATTCAGGACAAATCTCTCAAAATTGCCCCTAGTAAAGTCAAACTTCATTTCTCTCCCTAATTCATCATCTCTCTCCCTGATCTCCGGCATAACTCCTTTTCACGTATCCTCTCTCATATTTCCCTCCAAAATAATCAGTTTTCATCTCTCTCCCTCCAATTTTTTTTTCTAGCGTAATGCTAGGAATTGGATTAACTAAGGAATGTCCTCATATTTGGTGGGAAGTTTTACTTTTTTTATGGGACATCTTGACAAGCAAAGGCAGATGGAGAAAACAATAAAATCATAAGTGGATTGGATTCTTGTGCTCTCATCTACTTAATTCTCTTATTTAATCGTGTAAGTTTTCTATTTTCTTCTTACAAATTGTTTACACCGGTAGTATTTTTCTTTTTTTGGCATGAAAAAACTCATAGAAAAGATTGATTCTATCTTTGGATTAATTGTCGATGTGCTCATCCATCTGTGAATTGGTTTTTCTTATTAGTAAAGTAGAAGCAAACACGAACTGTAGTGGAGCCACAAATTAATGCACTCTAAGTGTTTGTTGTTTTTACTGAGAGTAATATGTTTAGTCATGACAATTGATATAAAATATTTAATCAACTATTTTGTTGATCATAGTAAAAGTCTAATCACGTAGGAACACTAGTTTATAAAACTTAATGTTTTTAGCCAAGAAATAATTTAGCCATAGTAATGTGTATAATTCAAGAAACAATTGAAAATAGGAAGAATAGATCTTACGGGAATGGTGTTTGTTTTTATCTCTATTTGCACATATTAGTGTTAGCATTCGAGATGTTCTTTTTATCAATTAAAAAGGCTTAAATAGCTTGAGTATGCTTTTGAGTATGCCAAAGGAGCTTAAGCATGTACTTGTCGTTGTTCATTCCATTTAGGTGTATTATTAAAGCCAAATTGATGTCATTCCTCATAATGTAACCATGGTACGAAGATGGGAGAGAACCCATAAACCAAGTCTTGTAGCATTAATAAACGAAATGTGTTAACTCATTGTGTTTATTTTGACTTAATTTGGCCAATTTCAGAACAAAAAGGACTGCATATAACATAGACAAAGAAAAAAAAACTGCAGTTTAGACTAAAACTTGACCACCAAATTGATCAAATTGCTGGTATTATCATCATATCACATTACAAATTCGTCTTCATTCTAAGAATTTTTTATTTTATTTTTCTTGAGCAAGTACGATCTACTATAATAGGCATGACTTATTTAAATCTTTTTAAGACAACTGTCTTGTTGGTATTTTATGAACGTTGATGACTCAAAACTTCTTATATTTACTTTTGAAGTTTTTCTTTTTTAATTAGACACTAATAAGGATCATGGAGTTGGAGAAAATGGAAATTTTATTTTGAATCATGGTATTAGCCAACAAAATGTAATGGAAGCAGGCGTTGCTAGGCTACTTGGTGGAGCTTATGAAACTCGTGAAGATCTCATAAAGGCGGCGAAAGAATTTTACTCAAATCAAGGCTATGTCTTATCAATCAAAAGTTCAAGAGCAAATAAAAATGTTACCATTGGATGTGACAGAAGAGGAGTATATCGAAATAGAGTAAATGTTCCCATTGAAGATAGGAAAAAGGGAACAACCACTCGCCTCACAAATTATCCTTTTCAATTATATGGGAAGAGACAACAAGAAGGTTTTTGGAAGCTATATTTACAAAATGATTCACATAATCATGAAGCTTCCAAAGATATTTCTGGACACCCATCGGAGCGAGTGTTTTCAGAAGAAGAGATCTTATGTGTGAAGAATATGAGCAAAGCTGGAACACCACCATGCCAAATAATTTCTTTTATTCGGGAAAAAAATCAAGACTCTCTAATCACTCTTCGAGATGTTTATAATATGAAGAGAAAAATCTCAAGAGAAAACCTTCAAGGACGTACTGCCATTCAAGTTTTATTTGAAGAGTTTAGTGATGCTGGATATTTGTTTGACTTTAAAGATGATGGGGAAGGCCGATTAACCCATATTTTCTTTGCACATCCTGAGCTGATTAAATTGAGCATAACTTATTCAACCGTCTTCGTCATGGATTGCACATATAAGACCAATCGCTATAAGATGCCATTGCTGGAGATAATTGGTATGACCAGTTTTAACACCCCATTCTATTCATGCTTTGTAGTTTTAAGAAAAGAAGAACAAAATGATTATGAATGGGCGTTGCGTGTTTTTGATGAAATGCTTGGTGATGGAATTTGTCCTCTGGTTATTGCCACTGATAGAGAATTAGCATTGATGAATGCTATTAAAGAAGTTTTTCCAAGTACTTCAAATTTGTTGTGTGTTTGGCATATTGAGAAGAACATTGTTGCGAAGTGTAAATTATACTTTGAGAAAAAAGATTGGGAAGATTTTTTAGCAGCATGGAATATGGTTGTTTACTCTTTTACAGAGGAAGCATTTAATCAAGCATGGTATGAGATGGAGTTATCATACAAAGGAAAGGCAGATATTCTCATCTATCTTCGACGCACATGGTTTCAATTCAAAAAACATTTTGTTAGTGCTTGGACGGAAAAAAAATTACATTTTGGTACACGTTCTTCATCTAGAGCAGAAGGTGCACATTCAAAATTGAAAAGATATTTATCCGTCTCAACTGGTGATTTGTTGGTTGTGAAACAGAAAGTATCTCTTCTCCTTGAAAATGATATCAAAGAGCTCAAAGTAAGAATATCAAGGGAAAGGATTCAAGTTCCTCACAAATGTAGAGTTCCATTTTTCAAAGATGTGTTGAATAAGGTGTCACTTTTTGCCTTGGAAAAGTTAGAAGAACAGTTTGAGATGTTAAAAAATCACAAACTGAGTATGACTTGTAGTGGTACTTTTTCGGCCACTATGGGGTTGCCTTGTGCCCATATGATGAGTTCTTGGAAAGGAAAGTTTATACCTCTTGCAGCTATACATCCGCAATGGCGTATTGATACTAGAGAATCTCTTCTTGATGTTAGTGAGAGCAATAATAGTGATCCTATGTTGTGCAGCTTGTTTAGTAGGTTGGAAGGAAAGTTTCAACAGTTACCTCTCAATGAGAAGAATAATTTCAAAGAAAAATTGAATGAACTTCTTGGTGAGGAGTCTTCATTGAACTTTGAGCTGACTGTACAACAAGGTAAAGGAAGGCCTTCCACTAAGAGAAATGGAATGAGTTCAACAACAAGAGAGCCATCACAGTTTGAAATTGTTGAAGCAGGATTGAGGAAAAGAACTCGTAAACATGGAGAAGGTGGTCAAACTAGCCAAATTGCCACAATGAACTTGAGTGATGACAACTATCCATTGAGTTTGGTTGATTTGAATTACCCACCAACTTCAAACGAACAAATTTCGTGGAACTAAATTCCAATACTGGTATGTGTCATTTGTTATTTAACTTATTGTGTATTTGTTTCATCATTTGCTATCTTTTTTTTTTGGTCAATTTCGTTCATGCTTTTGATATGGTAAAAATGTTACTTGTATTAGTATTGGAAAAGAAAGTGTTGCTACTAAAAACACGTTTAAATTTTGCAGCAAAGTGAGTCTAGTACCAGTTTGGCAGTTTATGGATCCTTCCTATCAATTCCAAGTTGGAAATGCACATTCTACAAAATGAAGAAAGCCAAACACAAATTAAAGGCTATTTGATAGTGATTTACATGCTCTAAGAACACTGGATTTTGGCTGCTCCATGTTTCTTCGCAGCACTAGAATTTTCTTTTTTATTGCATTTCTTTTTTGGAAACATGGTATAATGTTGCAATTTATCTATTTTTTTGCTATTAAACTGGATGGAACTGTTTTTGTTGCTTTCTATTATATATATGAGTTTGATCCTTGGATTGCAGCATTAGCTACTTTTTTTTTCCTTTGTTTTAAGTTTTTGTAACTAGTCGAATGATCCATACAAGACATGACAAATCATAACATCCATACCAACAAATGCTTTTAATTTGACAGTAAAAGTAGCACAGTAAAAGAACGGAGTGCATTTGCAGGGCTAATCAAGAGCTTTTGACTTAGCCATCATAAATCAGCAAAATGACACTAAAACATACACTTGGCACATAACTCCGAATCAATCTCTAGCTTAAGGGGGAAAAAAACAGGGGAGAAATATATCTCAGTATTACAGTTGAAGCTTCAATAGGTAAAAATGCATATTCATTACCTATACTAACTTCATTTTTGGATTGAGATAATCTGCTGCTGTTCAGAATTTATCACCTGCAATTTAGCACAAAGAGCATTACCACCATCAGAAGCATCTCAATTAAGAAACTAATTCGTGAATTAAGATAAAGAAGCACTCACAATAACTCATCAACTAACATCCACATATTGAGAAAACAAAATTAAAAAGGAAGAGGATTAACGTGTAATGCATCATAATACTTATAAATTTGTGAAGCAATTGCGAGTCCCAAACTGATTTCAGGTGGAAGAACTAAATGCCCATTTCATGTTTAGATCTAATTTGAAAGTTTGTTTATTCAAAAAGGTTCCTTTTTTGAGGAATTTGTTTGAGAAGAGCATCCTTGCTGTATGTTTCATCTCTTTCTCTTATTTACACAAGTGAGAGAAACAATTGTTGTCAAAAATAAAACTGGCCGAAAATCCCACGTTGCAAGTTGCTCTGCTTCCTGTATCTCTGCACCAAATTTTGAAGCACAACTACAGATGCAGAGACCAGAAACAAAACTCAATTTGACTCTATTTCTTGGTCAGCACCTCTGAAAAAAAAAATCAAATCCCAATTGAAATCGGAATACATAGGCAGAATTTGGAAACAAACCACCGCCAAAATTTTTCCATCTTCCTCCCTATAAATATTCAAGTCGTCCCTTGATTCATTCCTTCCTCATTGAAGAATTCAACATCAATTCATCAGTATCAACAATCATAGGCTGCAGATAAAAGTTGAAAGACAATAAATTTGTCAGAAAGAGAAGATGTTGAGCGAAAAGGAAAAGGAAATTCATCAGTATCGACGATGTTCCCACACCCTAAATTTCTTGCTGGCCGAAAAGGAAATTAAATAATGTTGGCCACCAGCCGAAAAGGAGAGAAAAGGAACGGTGCCGACGGAAGTAGAGAGAGAAAAAAAATTAATGGGATTTATGAATTAATTACCCGAATATCAGGAGAGGATTTGAGTTTACGAGGGGTAATTTTGGAAGATGGTTAAAATTTTGCCCTGGATGCTAATAACTGTCCTGACAAAATCACTACCATTCACTTATTGTAAAAAAAAAAAGAAAAAAAGAAAAAAGTTATGCCGAGTAAAGTGCAAAAACTCAAGTGAAAATATGCATCCTAGCTCAAAGTTGTTTTTATTAAATACTAGTAAATATAAAACAATAGGGAGTATATATATATATATATATATTTTGAATATAAATTACTTAAAAGATGTAAATTTATGAAATAAAACTGTATTCAAGGATCAGCCACAGAAAAGGAAAATCGACATTCTCCCGCCATTATTAACCAGTCCACTTTCCTTATCCAAAATGAAAAGATAGCATACGAAATTCTGAAAACTTCCAATCAACATCCCGCGGCAATGAGTAGCTTAACCTCACCCGTGGTTTCCAGACTAAATTCAAAACCCCCAAACGGAATTCATCCTTGCCTGAAGCCGAATCCGTACAGATGGATGGCCGTCCAAACCCTAACCACCACTCATCCAGCTACGGAAGACCTCGGCGGCGGCCTGGATTCAAACGGGCACCCGAGCAAAGAATCGCGAATCGATAGAGCATGGGCCCACTGGAAGAAGATTGGGGAACCCAGGTTCATAGTTGCCCCCATGGTGGACAACTCCGAGCTTCCCTTTCGGATGCTTTGCCGTAAATACGGCGCCGAAGCTGCATATACCCCAATGCTTCACCCTATTCCTTTTCTCGAAAGCAAAAAGTACCGCTTCAAGGAATTCACCACTTGCAAGGTACCAGGATTTTGAAGCCGTCGTATCTGTGGTTCTGTGGTATTTGACTTTTTCGGTTTGATTTTAGAGTGCTTTCGGATAATGTCATTGATGCGCATTATGCCAATTTGTGCACTTTTAAGGACAATTGTGGTCTTGATTGACAGGAGGATCGTCCCCTTTTTGTGCAATTTGGTGGCAATGATCCGGATGTAATGTTGGAAGCTGCGCGAATGGTGGAGCCCTTTTGTGATTACGTTGATATCAATTTGGGGTAATCTTCATCAATGATTCTATGACTTCTGTTCAATTACCCTTTCATTGTTTAGTTAGAACTTAGAAATGTAGATATGCAGAAAGTAGGAGTATTTCATTTGTCCCTTTCTTAACTGTTCTTTTGGATATTGTTAGTTTTTTTTTGGTTCTATTGTCATTGGCAAATATTAATGGTGTAAACATTTATTATATAATAATGTCTGTTGAAAAAATGTATTCGTACTTGTTAACCTACTTTCATCAACATTCAAGCCTTTAGTCTTTGGAAAATGAACGGCTTACCTAATTGGATAGCAATTGATTTTAAGCAAGATTTCAAGTATCAAATATATCCTTAAGGACCTTAACCTGGAGTCTTCCCTTGGTTCACGATCTTATTCCTGCTTACTTGAAATGTTAGATAGTGGTCAAGTTTTGTTTGCTTGAACTCAAACATATTGTTTTTCTATTGTACGTATTTCCCTTAATCATGACATCACAAGGATATCCTAATGGGATTGCCTTTTTGTTCCAGTCCAGATTGATTTTACCTTGATATACATGCATGCCATGCAGTTGTCCTCAACGTTTTGCGCAACGAAGGCGATATGGAGCTTTCCTTATGGAAGATCTACCTCTGGTAAGATCTATGGTAGAGAAACTGGCTTGCAGCCTTGATGTTCCCGTGTCCTGCAAGATTCGTGTTTTCCCAAAGTTGGAGGATACAATTAGTTATGCCAAAATGTTAGAAGATGCTGGTTGTTCTCTATTGGCTGTGCATGGTCGAACAAGAGATGAGAAAGATGGGAGGAAATTTCGTGCGAACTGGGAGACTATCAAGGCTGTCCGAGATGCCATCAGCATCCCCATGCTTGCTAATGGGAACATTAGGCACATGGATGATGTGTGGAGGTGTATAGAAGAGACTGGGGTGCAGGGTGTACTGTCTGCTGTGTCCTTACTTGAAAATCCTGCACTCTTTGCAGGATACCGCACTGCTGAATGGGTATCAGGATGTGAAGACGTCTACAAAGAAGCAAAGCTGGACCAGGGAGATTTGCTAGTTGAATATCTTAAGTTTTGTGAGATGTATCCAGTAACCTGGCATAATATCATTTCTCATGTGCATTGGATGTTAGGAGAGTGGTTCATGATTCATCCAAATGTGCGAGATGAATTTACTTCAGAACGTGACCTCACATTCGAATTTGTACAGGGCATTGTGAATAAACTCAAGACACTTGGTGGAGTGAGACCTCTATATGCTAAGGGTTGATTGTCTGAGTAGTGCTGATAGAGATGTTCATAAATGATTTTCAGATTCATGATCCTCAAAGATACTTAAACGAAGATGAGGATGCTGTAAACTGTTAAATGTTTATTAGACTGCTCGAGTTTCACTTTAATTTCCACACTGAAACTGAATGGATGTCCGCCCGTGAATGGTGCACATAGCCACGTATTGTACAGGAGTTGTACATCTGCGAAAGGAGGGGGTTAATGGCCTGACTCTGAAATTTTGAGTTGATGGCAAGAAACTAATTCTGGGATCGTGAAGCGAGGACTGAGGACACAGCTGCAGCAACCTCTTGATTGTGGTATTGTTTGGCTCGTCATCAGAAGTTTTTGTTTCTTGAACTTAGAGATATAGATATCATCCCGTCCATGTATCACTGTTTTGCTTAGAATCAATAGAATTCTGAGTTTTCTACGAGTTGTGATTATTGTTTAGTTGCATACTAGTAGTAGTTAACCGGTGCACACTTTCTTTTTTTTTTTTCCTGCATTAAAGCCACAAGGATTCCTTTCAACATTCTGATTGTACTGAATTTGTCTGTTACCCAGACTCGGCGTTTTGCCTAGAGTAGTAAATTCTGCATTTGGTTAAATGGACCAAACGTAACGCCTGTTTCACAATGATGCTCAATATCTCAAAATTGTACCGTCATGCTTTCCAGATTAGTAATTCAACATTAGCTGATGTTGTGCTGTGGTTTTTTACTTATCACATTCTGTATTCAGCGCAATTTTTCATGTTACATGAAAGACGAAACGAGGTTAGCTCAAAACCTTAGGCTTTCCAGCAAGAAGAAATATGGAAGAATCGTTGAAAGCTAACATTCATGCTGATTTTGAACTCTGAAAGATGCTGAACCATTTCTTTTCTGCTGGAGTGGAGAATCTAACAGCACACCGTGTTGAAGTTCTTTTGATCAAATTGATGATATTAGTGAATGGATCAAGACATTATGGACAATCACTCTTGTGACAAATGAAACTACTCTTGATAACAAAATAAAAGTAAAACCTCCACGGGCTTGAATTTGAATGAGTCAGCCGTGAACAAAATTACTACTATGAGTGTCAAACAGTAAATAACGAAAGCAAAGCGGTAAATAATGTTTATCTTGGAGAAAAGGAAGAAAAACGCAGTTACCGAAACTTTAACCGCCATAATCAGTCCCTCCAAAAAATTAAAAGCAAAAAACATAACCTATAACTGCGAAACTTTTCCCCCTTGGCTGATTTTATACGGCCGCCAAGGAAAGGGGGGAAGTTAACGATTTATGAGATTTATTAGAAAACAGATATTCTCATTCCCCCTCTTTCCGAAGGCAGCCCCACCTTACTGCTGTATGGCTATCCAAACCCTAACCTCGTCGGCGCCGACCACCACCGACGCTATCAACGAAGGCGACGACGACCGCCTGTGTGTTGAGCAACCAGAACCGCAGCAAGAAGCAGAACCCGAAGATGCACCTGCAACGGGCCGCCCGTTCGGCTACTTGACCGGAGAGGCAAGGATCGAGAGGGCATGGAGCCATTGGAAGAAGATTGGGCAGCCTAAGTTCCTAGTGGCGCCCATGGTGGATAACTCCGAGCTTCCCTTTCGTATGCTTTGCCGCAAATACGGTGCTGATGGAGCTTATACCCCTATGCTTCATTCCCGGATTTTTAGTGAGAATGAAAAATACCGCTCTGAAGAATTCACCACCTGCAAGGTACTACCTCTATCTTTACTCTTACTTTTCTTACTTTTCTTTTTTTTTTTTTCTGTAAATAATTCGTCATTCTTTCTGTTACGGGTGAATTGAAATGCTGATGTGATTCTATTTGTTCAATTGCTGACAGGAGGATCGTCCACTGTTTGTGCAATTTTGCGCAAATAATCCTGATACATTATTGGCGGCTGCGCGGAGAGTGGAACCATATTGTGATTATGTAGACATCAATTTGGGGTAATTCTTTTTTATACTTCCCTCACACTTTGCTTTCTTTTAGTATAGTTTTGCTTCTTTACCATAAATGCTCAGCTGAATCATAATCGCGTGTTTTTTGTTGATTCTGCTACTTATCTCAGTATCTGATATTTTGGGAGATGGTTTTGTTGTCCCCGAGACTTTATATTGTGATTAGTGATTGTTATGTGGCCCAGGAACCAACTTCCTGCTTTATTGTTTTTGTTTTTTTTTTTTTGGGGGAGGGGTTGATTGGTTAATGGAGGGGTAGATAAAGTTCCATTCACAAAATGAAGGCAACATATGGTCTATGTCATTTACTCTCTTGCGGGGGATGAAGGCTATGTTGTTTGTTGGTGTCAGATATTATTTGCGATACAATCCATGAGTGGGATATAACATTTTGCAGTTTGAAAAAATGTTGACCTATAAGAGGTTCCTAAATTTTTGTTGGAACCTTTTTGGGCAATGGTTGTTGTTAGTTTGTTAGGAATAATGTTTTTTGAACCTGAACAACTTTGTGGATTATGTTTTCCGATCATGACCTTTGAAAATGTAGTCTAACACATCTCAGTGCCTGAATTTCGTATTGGATATTACCCACTGTGGTCAAAACATTTGGACTAGCTTTCTTCACTGTCTATTGTTATCCCGTATAGGGAAAATGCCTGTTTATAAGCAGATTATTTCCTGACCAATTTATGATTTGCTAAATATTGGATATGGCTGCAATTTTTATGCTCACTATTCTGCAGGTGTCCCCAACGTATTGCCAGGCGAGGAAACTATGGAGCTTTTCTTATGGATAATCTTCCTTTAGTGAAATCCTTGGTGGAGAAACTGGCATGCAACCTTCAAGTTCCCGTGTCCTGTAAAATACGGCTGTTCCCTAAATTGGAGGATACTATTAGTTATGCCAAAATGTTGGAAGAGGCTGGTTGTGCTTTATTGGCTGTGCATGGTCGTACAAGGGATGAAAAAGATGGAAGAAAATTTCGTGCAAACTGGAGTGCTATCAAGGCTGTCAAAGATGCCGTCAGGATACCTGTTCTTGCTAATGGGAATATAAGATACATGGATGATGTGTGGAGCTGTTTGGAAGAAACTGGGGTCCAAGGGGTACTTTCAGCCGAGTCTCTGCTTGAGAATCCGGCCCTATTTGCAGGTTATGAGACTGCTGAATGGGCATCGGATAGTGAACGTAACTGTGTAGATGGAAAGCTGGACCAAGCTGATTTAGTAGTTGAATATCTGAAGCTTTGTGAGAAATATCCAGTGCCATGGAGGATGATTCGTTCCCATGTCCATAAAATGTTAGGAGACTGGTTCAGGATTCAACCAAATGTAAGAGAAGATCTTAATGCCCAACACAAACTCACTTTTGAATTTTTATTCGATGTCGTTAATCGACTGAAGGAACACGGTGTGAGAATACCACTTTATGTGAAGGATGGCTCTGTAGAACAGATATCTGCAAATGGAACTGTTCCATGAATTTCTTGGTCGTAGATGGACTCATTCAATCGTAGGATACTATAATTTAGGTGTGTACTGTACTGAAGGTAGACAGCTTAAGTTTTTTTGTTGTATTATTTGTGGATCGAATCAGTAGAAACTTGAAAGGAGAAAAGAAAATTGTATTGAGTGATTGAAAGTGGTGCTAATCCATAACAATTAGTGCTGCCAAAGGTGTCCCCCTCAACTTTCAAGATCGTTTGCATAAAGCTCTCCTTATATCACATGGCGAGGTATGGATGCTTCTGAATCCTTCGTCCACTATTATTTGGCTTCTGGCCTGAGATTGTTGTTTAAGGGTTCATTTTCCCTTCTGAATGTACTTAGTGTGTAATAGCAATCCAGCCTGAGATGGTTCTTTTAAACTTTATTTCATGGGTTAATTTAGTGAAAAAGTTGCCTGTCTGGTGATTTTATCATATACTGATTTGCACTGTCAAGTTGTTCCTGGCATTCTTTCTTTAATCACTCGCATTTTCTGAGCTTAACTCTCAGGTTGTGTCTTGATGAGGAATATTGAATGTTTTGCCCAATCAAATGGCCTTGCCGTTACTGAATCATGCTATGCAATCTGTCCGTGGATTTTACTTTTCCTTTTGCGTAGGTTCATGTTTTCTTTGGCTGTAAAATATTGCGACGGCAACCTACATTTGCTTTGGACCTGCCATCCTTTGGGAAAGGGATCTTGTGCAGTAAACTTGGATGTAAAATGCTGCTCTAGACCCTGTCTTTTTCGTCATTTAGGGCAGTAAATATTGGATTCTCTTTTAAAGCTGATACACAATAAGCTACCCTGTGCTTGTCATCATTTAGAGCAGTCAGAATTGGATATTCTTATAAAGCAGATACACAATAGGTCACCAAGCTGGAAATAGTGTAATGGCTATGTTTGTGGAGCAACATTGTCAGTTTTTGCTCTCACAAAGAGGGAGAGTATTTTTGCTCATGTTCAGACATGTAAGATGATATTACTCTGGGACTAGGGGATTGCATGATTGTTATGAAATTCTTACAGAACACCTCCTTTTTGTTTGGATCTGTCACTTGTTTGGCAAAGCCATCTTTTTTAGTCAGCTGGCACTAACATGGTATGTCAATTCTGTCACTAGTCACCATAGCCTTCTGTTAGAGGCAATTGGTGCTGCTAGGGTCAGGGTGTAAATTCAGGGAATTGGTGTTAAACTTGTAAGTTTGTTTCTGGCCCGTTCTTTGCGTAAGAGAATGAGGTGTCATCTGCGTCGATGAATTAAATAGACTTGCGTTGCGGCATCTGTGCCAGCTGATCTTGTGAAAATTAAATATGAAGGTTAGCCCGGAATCAATGAATTGGGATATACTTGTGTAAGAACGATGAAGGTTGTGTGATTGTATCCATGTAAATGCAGCAAAATGCAGGGAAAGGGAGGTCTGTAATCATGTCTAAATATATGATGATTAGAAGTTTGGTGCCCAAATATTGAACTGTGTAGTGTAACTGCAGCGGTGTAGGCATATTAATTGTGGGTTGACAACTTACAAGAGATGCCATTACTCGTGTATCAAGGACAAACTTTGAAATAATTGAGCTAAGTCTTCGTCAATGGTCCTTTGCATAATTGAGCTACTTTTTAACCATGTGGAGGCGGAATGTGGGTACCTTTTTGTATCAGCGGTGAACTCATGGCCAAGCAAAGAATTCTTGAGCGCTATTATCTTATCCACTTTTGAGTTGATATGCAACACGAGCAAAATAGTTGCTTCCTGTGGACCTTGAAGACTAATAAATTTTATGTATTTTTTGATCGAAGCGTAAAGGTCAAAATTCTCCAACTCATTAAGGCCCAGGAACCATTTCTCCTGTGTTCTGATCGAAAATTGGCGAGAAAGTTACCAATACCTTAAAACAATATAACAAACATGATTTTATTCAGTGGCGGAGAGTGATGTACCAGTTTCCACAACTATTTGCATGAATACTTGATGCTTAAGATGAAGATAATAACTCTGTGTGAACTTTGATGAGATTAATATGAATAACAACATTTCACACATTAATTGAACTTCTTGAGCTGCCCTATCCCACCAGATTTATTCTGTTCAGTCAGACCTGATTGAAGGATGTCACATTCATCTCTCAAAAAGCGCAGCTGTCGCAATCGATGAATGTGGCGCTGCCCAAGTCCCTTTTAACCTTCTTCAACAACCAGTACTGTAGAATCATTCTATATATTTATAGGTGTTCACTGCGCTTTTCCCAGTTCAAACATTTCTTCACAAGTTGCAGTGGAAAATGGAGACCAACACTCTCCTTTCTAGACTTCCACTTGCCTTCTTTCTTCTCTTGCATTTTTCTTGCTGCTTTTACAATGCCATTGGCAGCACCCCTCCAGTTTCAGCTGCCCAACAAAACGGCAGATTAGCCCTGGAAATCGTAATAGGCGGCGGAAGTACTCCGCCTGGCTACCCTCCTGAAAATGGAGACTGCCCTCCCCCTCCTCCTCCACCATGTCCACCCCCTCCTCCTCCACCACGTCCACCAAAGATGGTACCTCCGCATCCACCACCCCGGCCACCATCTCCCACGCCTCCATTATATGTAAACCCTGAAATAGAAAGGTCCGCCAGGATTATCCAAAGGTTCGGAAGAAATATACTTAATGACCCTAAAGGGGTCGTCAAAACCTGGACAGGCAACAAGCTCTGCATCGACAAATCCAAGTACGTTGGCTTCATTTGTTACAAAGGAGACTCAGAACCAAACAGTAAATTCAGACTCGTGGGTGTCGATTTCAACGGCAATAACTTCAACACCAAACCCGGCAGAGGCCCACTTCTCGTACAGGGCTTCCTGGAAAATCTCAAGGACACTGTGTTCTTCCACGCCAACTCCAACAATTTCACCGGCGCCATTCCTTACAATATCTCCAAGCTCCGTCAATTCTACGAGCTCGACCTCAGTAACAACAAGCTCGTAGGAGCATTTCCGAAACCAGTGCTTAGTGCCACCCTATTAACATTCTTGGACTTGCGGTTCAATTTTCTCACCGGCCCAATTCCTCCGCAAGTCTTCAAGCTAGACCTCGACGTTCTGTTCCTCAACAACAATGGCTTCACTGGGAACATTCCTGAAAACCTTGGCCAAACCCCTGTTCTTTTCCTTACCTTAGCAAACAATAAACTCACTGGTCCCATCCCCAAGAGCATTGGCCAAACTGCCATAAACCTCCTTGAAGTCCTGCTGCTCAACAATCAGCTGTCGGGTTGTCTTCCGTACGAGATCGGTTTCTTGAACAAGACCACGATTTTCGATGCCAGCATAAACAAGTTGACAGGTCCAATTCCAAACTCCTTCGGGTGCCTGGAAGAAATGCAGATCATGAACTTCACATTCAACCAGTTGTACGGGGCCGTGCCGGAATCTCTGTGCGCCCTGGACGATTTGATGTCGGTGGACCTGAGGTTCAATTACTTCACACAAGTTGGTGAAGAATGCAGGGAGTTGATCAAGAAAGGGATTCTTGACATGAGCATGAATTGCATTTTAGACCTTCCGAATCAGAGGAGTGCCAAAGAATGTGCAGCTTTCTTCTCCGTTGGCCGGACTTGCCCGGATCCCAGCTCGCTTAATTATGTGCCTTGCAAAATTCATCATCGGTCGAACCGACAACAACAGACATCTCATCGTGTGAGGAAGAAAGCTAGGAGTCCATCCAGAGCTTATGAAGCTTTAAAGGGGAAGCACGACTAGACTGGCCTCTTTAGTATTGGCTTTAACACCATCACCATCAAATAATAATGATGTCCTAAGTTGGATGTATGTTGTAAGATATATAGCTAAGCTGATTACGCAAGTACTCCTATGCTTTTGTTGGTGTATTTACCATCTGTGCAAGCAACTCTTTTGTGTAAAGATTAATCCAAAATTCAAGTTACTTAATTTCCGTTCATAAAAGACATCAATGTCACACGTTTTCAAAAGAACACTCTTTTTATCGTTGTTGTCCATTGAGCTCTATTCACCTCGACGGGTGAGCCACATCGTTAAGGGAACGCTGCTTGATGGCCAAAAGGAACACCTCTTTCAGTAGCGCCTAAAAGGCCAAAAGAAAAAAAAGAAAAAGAAAAAGAAAAAGAAGAGAATTCTACTGGAACTCACTAGCGAAACCGTTAACATTTTCCATAACGGCCAGGAAGGAGCATCTTTAACTATTACATTCAACATACAAAAAGCTGCATTAAACAGATTTCTGAGGAGTCCACAGGACTCCTAGTCATGAAGCACGAATTATCATTTAGTCACCTCTTCCGAGCACAGGTATGAGTTACACTACCTTGATTATCAGCAACAGATTGATCGGTTTCAAACTAAACAACTACTATCTCTGTCCCAAACTAAGCACTCGTTTCTGGAACTAGAGGGATTATGATACACTGTAATCACAACATGTTTATTCAAAGTGATGAGGACTTACTGACCATGGTATTACTAATAGGCCGAGAAAACAATGGGTATATCAAAAAAAAAATTAAATGAAGCAAGCGGAATTTGCAGGTAAAATTTTTTAAAGTTTCCAGAAATTGACAATACAGGAGACTGAACAGAAACACTGATGACTACTGAAAGTACTATATGGTAACTTGAACCAATGATGACTGAACAGAAACATAATGTAAATTGTGTCGATGTTATCAAGTACATGCAACTTCACAGTTGTCTGTTTATCTCAGTATATGAAATTTGTCAGGACCTTACTCACTAAGTGTTTACCATAAACAGCTCCTTCAAACCTCTTCATTCCTCCAGTTTGCTGTACACATGCATCCAATGGTTCTATAGCAGCATCAAAGTTTGTCTGTTTGCATGACCAAATCAACCATTAAAATTAAGAAAATTTATAAAAATGAGGAAGAAATCTGAAGATTCAAGATTCATTTACCTCGTAAAAATAGGCCACACATACACGATAAGTTGGTGAGTTATTGATCACACGGTGCAAAGTAGATTCATAAATCCCATTGGATAGTATCTGTAGATTATGGTGATCAGAAAATCTTTTATTTAAATGTTTTTAAAAGTATTTCAAGATCAATCTTTTAGAGGTCTACCTTCAACATGTCACCAATGTTGCAAACAAACGATCCAGGGATGGGTGGAGCTGAAATCCACTCACCAGACTTGTTTCTTACCTACCAAAGGGAGATGATCATGAATATGTAATCCATCATAAACAAGGGGAAGGCATATAATTTCAGCAATTATAATTAACCTGAAGAGCAGTGATACCATCATCTTGATTGACTAATGTCAGCAAGCCTGATATTAATGGAGAAGAATCAGTAATCACAAAAATGACAACAGAATTCAGGAGTTCACCACACAAAGAACTGGATTTTACCATAATCTGTGTGTGCTCCACTGCATTATTGGAGTGAACGGTATGGAGAAACAGAACCCATCATTAATCAAGTATAGCAAGAGAAACGCCAGAAAAGTCAACAACAGCAACTCACCAGCCAATATCATTCTTTGGCATGCCTTCACCATTTGCAAGGGTTGCAGCCGGATAACCAATTATCCGTAACACCCAAAACGGATCACCGGCAATTGATTCTTCAAATTCAACTTCTGATCCACCCAAAGCTAGAGCAATCCCTCGCATAATTTTTCTTGACAGGTCTGTTGGTGGCCAAGATTGAGGACATGACTCAGTTAAAAGGAGTCAAAGATAAATGAATAACCAGTTGATAACATCTACTACAGTTGACAAAGCACCTGTACAAAGGTTGACATACTCCTCCATCAATTTCTTGAAATTTCCTGGATTGCTTGGCCTTCACAAGTGAATCACATGAACAACCGTGTTATAAAAATATTTACTTACTCTATATGCAGCTATAAAGGATAAAAGCCGAGGAAGATGTTATCCATTCAAATCATCCCCTGTTTTCTTTTTGCAAAAAAGATAAAAATAAAGATCATCCTGTCTACCCTTTTATCCTCTTGTATTTGTAACATTTCCCAACCTTTATTCGAAGCTCCAACTTCATCAATTATCCATGAAGTAATATTTCAACTTAAATGAAACCAAAAAGAAAAAGAAATATCAACTCCGCATACCACACATTAGAACCTTGCATAGGTTCACCAAGAGCTCCATACATGCCATGATTGACTTCTCTGTAGCACTGAAATCAAAATAGAAGTGATGAAACAATACAGCCAACAGTCTATGGATGACAGAAATTCCAACTAGACAACGTCTTTTGAATTTAACTCCAGCATAGAATTTACCACACTATGGAATAGAAGAAGACTAGAAACACTAGTAATATACATCTTCAATCCACTTATAGAAGCCTTTTTCTATAGCAATCTTGGAGGACTATAACTAGTTTATTATGTAACATTGAAAAACGAAACTTACATCAATTGCTTCATGCCTGTCAGGTATTCCTTTGGTTATATTTTCACCAACATGCTGATACCCTCTGCAATCAAAAAATTTGGAATGAGCTTGGATTAGAACTACAAATAATTCCAACATTTAGGATATAGAATAATATCATAAGCAAACCTGTATCCAGTTGCTGCAGACAGTTTGCTCTTCAATTTCTCCTCGTAAGGCAAATCAAAAAATTCATGTGCTATGGCTCTGACCTCTTTAATTAGGGAGATAGGGATGTTATGGCCCTTCTGTTATAAGGAGACTCAGTGATTAGACAACCAGTGCAGACAATTCAAGACTCAAGAATTGGAGTGCAAGACTCGAAGTCCTAATGAGCACTACAATCAGGTTGTTTATTCCAAATTAAATCCAACAACAGGCGGGTAAATGCTTTCGGTTTTATTGCACTCGAGTACAATAAAAGATCATGTAGAATCAAGTAAAAAGTATCAAGTTACCACATAAAAGAATCCAGCTTCCCTACAAGCCTGATCCAACTGTCTGACTACTTCAGCAACGCCTTTGTCTTGAGCCATGTTTGGATCATCCCACTTATCCACAAGAGGACTAATATCTAAGATTGATTCAGATAAGAGATGAAAACAGCAAAAAAACAATGTTAGCAAATGTGTGTCCCGTAAATAAGATCTTCCAAGCTGCCCATATATTCTTTGGCCACCATTTTTAAGACATGTTCAGCAAGTATGAACTTCATTAGTACACTCACTAATTCCACAAAAAGCAACAACTTTGCACATCCCATATAACTCCCAACCATGAAATCAACTATAGGAAGCCCCAATGCAGGATAATTAAATTCAAGCATTATCAATCTTAAAACAATAGAGCTATCAAAAATGATTTCCGGGCTTATCTAACTTTCCTTATCATCTTTAAGACTTTGAAAACAACCCAACCCTTTTCAATTGATTCATTTACAATCAAATCAAACACTCCAATAATTAATAGGTAAGGCACCCCAGTCCCCCATGAAAGAATATTCAGCTGAGACGGAATAGAAAAGAATCATGACTTTGCCGGGCTAACGAGAATCTTAACTTACCAATTAAAGGAATCGATTGGAAGTCGGTGGCCATGGCGTTCTCAGAGTTTCTTTCTGTTCTCTCTCAATTTTATTATCAGTGATTCTGTCTTCTTGTTTGTGAGGATTACTCAATTAGCTCAGGGTTTCAGTTCAAGTTGGACGTCAGATGCTTGCAACAAAAACTCGTGTATTCTTTTTGGAAACATAACTTCTCGTTATGGGACTCCTGGCCCGGGAATAGAAAAATAAAAAATAAAATAAAAGAACTCGCACAAAGGAAAATGTCCTCATTTTGGATACAGTATGTAACTTTTTCCGAAAAAATCTTTTTTTTTTCTTCTTTCGGAGATGTAAAATGTGTTTTAAAATATATATATATATATATATATATATGAAAGGAGAAAAAAAAAAACGGAAATCTCAGCTGCCCCATGATGATCCAGAACTTAAAGCTGGTAGTCAGCAAAAAGAAGCAGCTGATCAGTAGTAGTGGATGATTAATAATATTCACTATTAATTCTTTTTTAGAGAGAAGATATACATGTGTTAAAAGTTTTAATATTTCCACTGAAGTTGTACATTTGCTTTTTTCTAAAAAATGAAATAAAAAAAGGAATTATTTTAACTTTTCAGTCAATTTTTTTAGGTGAATTATTACATTTGTTTAAGACAGAAGGGAGTAATTTGTTTAGTTGTTTTTTTTTTTTCCTGCCCTTAGTAATATTGCTTGTGTTAGAGTTTGTAAACTGCAGAAAATTAAAGAGCACAAACAAATTTGCTTCCAAGTTTTCAATCATCAAGAAGAAAAAATTACTAGTACAGTGTACAAAGCACCCACCCCCCAGCAGCAGCAACGCTCCAAAGGGGAAAAATGTCAAAAATTTCAAAGACAAATAAATAGGAGTATAAAAATCTAATTTCAACCTCCTCCTATTTCCACTTTGCAAAGAAACACCATATTATTTCAAATGATCCATACACTTTGTTTTTGTTTTCTGTACCACCAAACTAAACTAAACGATCATGACGAAACTGAAGCTGAGGAATGGTTGCTGCGACAGAACTGAAATGTATTTGCATCAGCTCTTTCTACTACGAAATGCCCAAGCATATCCTTCGATTTCACCAAGTTTTCTTTGCACAGAAACTCTTCACTTGTTTTCCTGTCCACCCTTTGATTGAAATCGTGCACGAAAATATGTGTTTTCGGATTTCCACCCTTTTTGCTTCTTGCAAGAACGGCGGCGGTGAATATCGTCGACATCCGGCCAGGGGCTTCCGGCCAGTACCCTCTTGGCCCATCAACTAAGATAACATCCCAATCAATTTCGTAGAACTGATTAGGCAGATCATTAAGCCCAAGTTTACACTCAGAGAAGAGAAGATTCTGAACAGGCTTGCATTCGTTGTGGGCTTGTTCTTTTGCAGCAGCAATCAATTCTTTGGCTTCGTTTATCTTAGTAGTATACTGCACGTCATAAGCCTCAATTTCTGGGTACTTTTCCTCAATGTAAGCAGCGTAGTACCGATTTTCATCGATGAAAACTGTTCTGCCGTTGTGATTCAGGGCTTTCCAGAGAAGGGTCTCTGGAGTTAGCCCAAATACAAGGAAATTACAAGGAGTCCTGCATTTCTGAAGAACATCCGAAATTTGCTTGATATCCAAGTGTGACATATGATCCGTGTTGTTGGAGTTTGATGCATAATGAACAAGTGCCCTGACTACAGAATCAGACAGGGAAGGGTTGTTGATGGAGCCCGGGGCAGCCGAGGCGGCCGCCACCGACGTCGCGGTGATGGATTCTCGGGTATAAATCAGAGTGAGAAGGAAAGCTAAAGTGAAGAATGAAATGAATGCAAGAAGCCATAGCCTGTTAGAGCTCCCCTGTTTCTGAATGTATGGATGCAGCAGGATAAGCTTTGTGTTGTTGCTGAGATTGTTCTTCATCTTTCCTTTCTTGAAGAAACAGGAAAGAAAAGGGAATCAGAAATTTTCTTGTGGGATTTTTTTGGGTTCTGAATTCTGAAAAATGCCTGATTTAATTGATAAAGGGGTGTAGTGATTTTAAAGAAGGGAAAGAACTAAAGACACGGCGAAATAGACGTTGAAGCAATAACAACGTGGCCTAAAAACTGAAAGATGACAATCCAATCTTACCAATAAAAAGGTTAAATTGGCGGCTGTTTTCATCTTCTTCTTTTTTTTTTCTACATGTTATTGGTTCAATTTCAATTCTAACAATGACAAGAACAACGTTAATTAGGAAATGAGGTCATTCTAAATTACTGTTTTTTTTATACACTGTTGGATAAATTATACTCTTTTCTTTAAGTGGTTTAGTGGAAGAAGGGAGGGAGCTGGGAGGAGTGGTTGAGCTGGAGCTGGTGAGAGGGGGGGGAGATAAGGATTTGGTGTAGTTCTAGCGACTCAAGAACTAATTACAAGCCAAAAGTCGCTTTTCCTTGTTCATTCTACCATTATTTCTCAAGAAACCTCTATTAATAAACCCAATATTATTCGCATTACTAAAGCTTTGAAGTGGACCAGTGAACTGCCACATGGATCCCTTTTCCCCAAAGTAACCACATAAAAAAGCTCACCCAATGCCCATATAAATATGCATTTACAACATGTTGAATGTTAAAAACTACCAAAAAAAAATTATCAGTATTAAGCCACAATTTTAAAGGGAAAAGAAAAAGAGAAAAACACAGCTTATCTTGCAATGATTATCCAGAAAGTTGATGGCTTTAATCATGCACGAAGGATTTGGGAACATGATTAGATGAAAAAGCACCATGCAAAGTAAAAGGGTAGCTATAACTAAACTCCTTTGGTTAAAAAGATTCAATCTTCTATTTCTTTCTGCAAAGTTAATGGTTCTTCTTTAATTTAAGGCCATCAAAATGGCAACTTTAGAAAATTTAGTTCGCATGCGTTCGTAGTAGGTAACAGAGTCAATGGCCTATGTATTTATTGAGTTCGGTTGAATTGGTCCATACTCCCATACTACAGAGCAAGAATTTTTGTTGGGAGTCCTGGGATGAGGCCAGAACTTGGATTTTTCAGTACCCATTGCCTAAGCATATCTGGACATTTCTGTTTTGAGATGTCTCCAGTTGCTTTAATTTTTATATTTCTACTTCCTACTACCAATTTTATCCACGTCTTTTGAGTTTTGACCATGAAGGAGGAAAAGGAGAGAGCCAGCATTTTGATATTTTTTACCGACCCACAAGCATGTGGAATATTTTCTAATTGGTCCACCAGATCACTTGCTCTAGGTCTTAGTCTTTCACTTGGAAATTCCACACTCAAAACTTGAGTCTTGATTACCGTTGCTAGGGTGGTCACGATATTGATCTCTTATTACTAATGAACAGTTTCTTCCTTACAAACTTGCACTATATGACATGGGTTTATACTTTATAGTCGATTGAGTGAGATGCTTTCAAGCGATAAGAATAAGAAAGCGTTTTTATTATGTCTTACTTACAATTTAATTAAATCCTAGTCTCTTGAACATTAGGCTCAAGCAATTTAATTAAATTAAGAAAGATTGTTTTATAGAAGATTGCAAGTTTTAGGCTTAATCAGGAGTTGAGGAAATTCAACTGAAAATGAAAAATTGAACCATAATAGAGTAAGAGCGCTCCTTTTGTTTTTTCTTTCATGTCATGGACTTGCCATGGCATTTGTTAAACTGCTCATAGCTGATTATCCCAAAGTCATTTAACGTAAGAGGCCCAAATACCATTTCTAAACAGTGGATCTAACTTCTAATAAGCACCAAAGTCTCGAGGCCCATGACTTGATTACTGTTGTGTACTCTATTCCACAAAAGCCAGGCAGTTTCAAATGTTTGATGATGGATGGGAGGAAGTAGATTTTGATTGTTGCTGCTCATCTTCGTACTTTACTGATCAACCTGCAGTGTTCTTCTTCAACTAGCTTTTGAGTCCATCCATCCTGCCAGTCTACCAATTCCTTGTCTTTTGAGTACTTTTCAAGGTTTGACAGTCTGCAGTTCAATTTGATGTTCTTTTTTGACTGAACCCAGAAAAAAACCAAGTGGTAAATTCAATTTCTTTGGATTTTTGGTGGAAGGGTCTGCAAGAAGAAGACAAAATTGATCACATTTTCTGCTGAGCCATCTAACAAAATTTACAGGTAGATAGAGATTGCTGAGGGGTTATTATTATTGCCCTCATGTCTTTTGTCCACACAGATCATCAGGAAGATCACAAGGAACATCTGCTTATTAACCCCCCATTTACCACCAAAACTTGTCTGGTATTAATATAACAGCAAAAATATTTGGACAAAAAAATGAAAGAGACAGAATCAAGAGAACGACAAAATTCAATGAGCTGCAAATGCATCATGATTCTTCTGCCTTTCAGGCTTCCAGCGCCGGTGACCTGTGACCTGTTTATTTTCTCTTTTCTGCATAAACTTCATGCCTCCACTGCATTTGTAAACGATCACATTTCCATGAGGACTGAATTTTTTTAAATTCCTTTTTTCTGTTGGTGGTAGATGAATGGTGATTGAAGCTACCCCAACACAAACATGTTACATGAAATTTGGCAATTTTCCGTTCAGGATCGGGAATCCCGTTTGAAAACCAACATTAAAGAGGGCAATAATATCCTAAAGCCATAAAGTTTGAATTGTGCTTCCACTTTGATAAGATTTTGACTCCAAAAAAAAAAAAGAAAAAAATCGAATTCAATTATAACACACACACACACACTCCCACGAAGGTTGTCTTCCCAGACCAGATTAACGCACAAATTGATGATTGTAGTAACTTGAAAACACAAAATAAAAGGCATGAAAATACGGATTAACGGAGTACAAAAACGTATGTAGAACAATTCCAATTTGTCCTGGTATTTGACGACTTTTTTAGCGTCATGTCTGGGAGAAAACATCACGGACCCCTGTTAAATATATATGACCTATTTCGCTTAGCACGATCTACAGAGCCCCAAAAAGAAACCCACATTTCTTTCTGATTTTCTTTCACTATAGTTCTCCACTTCCACTTTCACGTGACGCTGACCCGCCAGCTGCTTCCCATTCCCCCACAACTTCCTCTAGTTTTTTTCTAGCTTCTCTCTACTCCGACGACCACCAACTTCCGGCGACCCGCCGCCGTTTCCATAAAGCTTCTTCACTCCATTCCGGTCAAATGGTAAACAAACCATACTAATCCCGGCATTTCCCCCACTTCAGAAGTACACAATGCCTTCTGCCATTTTCGTATTCCTCTTTGCTCTGTTTTTCAGTACCACTGTTTCTGTCACCAGTTCACCTACAGCGGCCCCATCCGACGCCGTTTCGCTGCTGTCTTTCAAGTCCAAAGCTGACTTAGACAACAAACTCCTCTACACTCTCCACGAACGCTTCGATTACTGTTCTTGGCAAGGCGTGAAATGCGGGCAGGGTCGGGTTGTTCGGTTTGTTCTTAACGGGTTTGGGCTACGGGGCCAGTTCCCACCGGACTCGCTGAATGGACTGGATCAGCTCAGGGTGTTGAGCCTGAGGAACAACTCGCTCACCGGCCCAATCCCGGACCTTTCCGGGCTCGTCAACCTCAAGTCTCTGTTTCTGGACCAGAACTCATTTTCCGGCGAGTTTCCTCCTTCTATTGTCACCCTTCACAGCCTCCTGATTCTGGACCTCTCCCGGAATAATCTTACCGGCTCGCTTCCTTCCGAGTTGACGGCTCTGGACCGCCTGACCTATCTCCGGCTTGATTCCAACCGGTTTAACAGTTCGATCCCTGCTTTGAACCAGACCTCACTTATTCTTTTCAACGTCTCAAATAATAACCTCTCCGGCCCGGTTCCGGTGACACCGACGCTTAAAAAGTTCACTCTTTCTTCATTCTTATGGAACCCAAATCTCTGTGGGGACGTCATAAACAAGCCATGTCGGCCTTCTCCGTTTTTCGACAACACCCACTCAAACCCCGGCGAGGCTTCGCCGCCGGCGCCTCTCATCCAAAGCGCCCAGTTCCAAGGCGACGTTTTTATTCCTTCTCCTTCCCACCACAAACATAAAAGGGTTGGCATTATTTTGGGGTTTATAGTCGGCGCATTCCTCCTCATTGCCGCTGCATTGTGCATTTTTGCAGTCTTCAGGAGGCGTAGCCATCATCATCATCTCGATGATGAAAAGATAACTAAATTGAACCCACAAGAGGATGTGGCTGTTGATAAAAAGAAGAAAGATATTGAGAGTTCTAACGAAGTTGCTACTGCTGACATTGTGGAGGATGGAATTGTTAAGGAGAAAAAGATTTATCAAGTGACCGATTCCAAAAATCATAAGCAGGTGAAAAGTCGGAATTTGGTGTTCTGTAATGGGGAGACAGAGTTGTATACATTAGACTTGTTAATGAGGGCCTCTGCTGAGTTGCTTGGAAGGGGAACAATTGGGACTACGTATAAAGCTGTGTTAGATAACCAGCTGATTGTGTCTG
Organism: Oldenlandia corymbosa var. corymbosa; assembly: GCA_949775105.1. Taxonomy (NCBI): domain Eukaryota; kingdom Viridiplantae; phylum Streptophyta; class Magnoliopsida; order Gentianales; family Rubiaceae; genus Oldenlandia; species Oldenlandia corymbosa. Next base: position 21,618,370 of record OX459123.1, on the reverse strand, counting down.
TCAAGAGATTGGATGCTTCTAAGACGGCCATTACAAGTGCAGAGGCGTTTGAGCAGCAAATGGATGCAGTTGGTGTGCTTAGGCATCCCAATCTGGTTCCAGTCCGAGCTTATTTTCAGGCTAAACAAGAAAGGCTAATTATCTTTGATTATCAGCCTAATGGTAGTCTTTTCAATCTCATTCATGGTAAGTTATTTTTCCCCTTTGCTCTTTCAAAAATTTTAAAACTTTGTTCTCCTCTCAGAAATGTTAATATTTCTTCTTAGTATTGCCAATAGTGGTGTCATCAGTAGGTGGTGAGTGGAAGTGGACCTCTTAGTTGTCTTTGCATGAGGAAGTGGGAAGGACGAGTTGTGCGGTTCATAGCTTTTTAGTTTTAATGGTTCTTTGTTTGGTTGGTAGTGAAGGCAGCAGGAAACCATTTGGCATGGAGCTCTCAGGTTTCTATCTGACTGCCTCACTAGTACCCACAATTATGGTTTTTCCCATATAGAACAATGTAGGGTCTTTATCTTCAAACCCTTTGCTTTTGGCCGTTTCCGGCTCCCCAGTCTGTCAATGGCCCCCTGGCCCCTTGGTATCTTTCAATCCGTGGTGTTTTCTTTCAGTTAGTTAATTTGATAATGTGATACTGATAGCCTGAAAATTTGGGTTGGTGATACTTATTTTAGGAGTGTAAAGTTTGTACCATGAGTTTGAGATTTGCGAGTTTAAATCTTTGTAGATTATTAGTTGACTAGCACATTTGAGTCCATTTCTGAAGAAAGTTCACTGATGTCTTGCAAGTTTTCAAAATTTGGAATAGAATAACGGTAACAACTGAGACTGTAATTATTCAGGCCGTGTGTGCTCAAGGTATTTATTACATGTCAGATTTGTCTGAGTAGTTGTTTTGTATTGTACTCTACTGTGCACTAAAGATAAAATGCAGTTCAACTATTCTGGGCAGGCGTGTATGGTTTTTAAAATGCTCCTTCAACCTTTCAGATTATTTGAATATTAATTAGAAAACACATGGTAACGGCACTTAACCGCAAGAAAAAAATCACACTTGCCTATTATGATGTGATTAATAATGGGTTAGTCAAACTGGTATTTCAAAAGTATAATAGTCAAAGATTGGTCTGGCAAAAGATGTGGTTTAGGAACTAAGCACCCCTTCAATGCAGATGTAGAAAATTTGCTCTTCTTAAGGGAATGTCCAAACTTGTCTAATTTGTAGAGGTGCATACAATTTGCATTTTCGTCGAGGGATGTTGCTACTTTTTCTCACTGGTGTCCTTCAAGATTGCACCAATATTCTTGGTTGAGTACCTCGCTTTAGACTTAATATATTTTTATTGACTTGCTGCGTCGGTGATCAGTTCGTTGATGCATTTTATACTAATCTAGTTGAGAGGATGCTGTAACGTTTAACCTTTATTTGTCGTCTGCCATTGACAAGGTTCGAGATCCACAAGGGCTAAACCTCTGCATTGGACATCATGTTTGAAGATAGCTGAGGATGTGGCCCAAGGGCTTGCCTACATACATCAAGCATCAAAGCTCATTCATGGCAACTTGAAATCATCCAATGTTCTCCTTGGTTCTGATTTCGAGGCTTGTCTAACCGATTATTCATTATACATTCTCGCGGACATTTCTTCTAATGATGAGCCAGATTCTACTGCTTATAGAGCACCTGAAGTACGCAAGAATGCAAAGAAAGCCTCTTCAAGATCAGATGTATTTGCATTTGGAGTGCTCTTATTAGAGCTTCTGACGGGCAAACCTCCATCTCAGCATCCGTTCCTTGCTGCCCCCGATGTGCCTGATTGGGTGAGGGCAATGAGGGATGATGACGCTGAAGAAGAAAATTGGGTAAGAATGCTAGTCGAAATATCCAGCGTCTGCTGTGTAACCTCACCTGAACAAAGGCCAACAGTGAGGCAGGCGCTGAAAATGATACAGAGTGTGAAGGAGAGTGCTATGGTAGAGAATAGCTCAAGGGATGCCCACATTGGATATTCATAGCCACCGAAGGCAACAAACACAAACGCTGGCTGATTTTGGCTACAATGGATCTTTCTCTCAAATAGATGGAGCTGAATCTATTCAAACTGAATCATAATCCGTCATCCATTTTTGCCGGGCAGGTTCAATTGCTCTTTCTTTAGGGTGAATGTGAAGTTAGGAGGTCTGGTAGTTCTACAGGCAGCGGCATCTGTGGCAACGTTATTGGGGTACTTAACATAGTTCACTGAGATGAACCACTCCTTAATGTACAACACAGCAATGGTGGGTTTGTATTATGAAGTCAGCATTGATCTCATCTCATGATGATCACAAAATTAGTCATAAAAACCTGCTTAGAGCAAGTTGTGACGAACACATAACAGTTAACAGTGACCTCGCTGGATCGTAAGACTAACTTCATCTGTTGAGGTGATTACTGATTAATGTTTGTTAAAGCATGCAAAACCTAGCCAACTTAGTCAAAGTAATGACCAATGGTATAAACTGACAAACAGCTGGTAGGTATAAATAAAAGAGGTCAGATGCAAAGAACGGCATAAACTAGAGATATATAGTTGCAAACGTCTAAATCATAGCGATATTTGATATTGTACCTTACCCAATTTTACAACTTACAATCAAACTAATTGTAAATTAGATTGTCTAAAACTAGTCATAAGACGGGATGTCTTCTCCTCGTCAACCGTTTACATTGTTCTCCTTCTTTCGTTCTAATTTGCAAGTCTTTTCGTCGTCGATTAATTATCGATAATCTTTTCTTTCTTTGGTAGCAATTACCAGGAAAAACATAGCTTGGTACAATAACAACGTAGTCGCAACACCAGAGCCATTGCAGTTGATATAAAGTTGTAAACTGCAGCCATTGAATGAACTTTGAGTGTGCTTTGCCATTGAGTTATATATAGTTTTAAGGGCGATTACGTGCAATTTGCTTCATTCAAATATATACTTCCTCCGTCCCAAAATTATTGTCCAGTTTAAATTATCGTTTTCAATTTAAATTATATTAAAATTAAAATCTCGAACTCAACAATAATTTTAAAAGAGACACACCCATCTGCGTAGTTTTACACAATTTGCAACCTCATTTTGAAGGCCAAAAAAATCAAAGTCAAGTCAGCCGCCAATAGGCCCGCATCCGTCATCCACCATTGGAGATTCCGAATATTTTAATTTCTAATCAACTTGATGGACATACATATACGTACGTCTGATCAAATCAAACAAGATTCCAAAGGTTCTTGTTACGTTAATAAGTAGATTCAGGAAGAAGCTCTAAAAAATTGATCTATGTAGACCACCAAAATTAAAGCTTTGGGATCACATGTTTCTTCTTCTCAAGTTCTTGTTTCTTGTGTATCTAATTCCTGTGTCAAAAATCAAAATTGCTATGATCGGACTCATCCGTGATGCACAATCCCCCCTCAAAATAACATTTCGGTTGATAAAACTCGTGTCCCATTGCGGATGCTTTTGATTCCAAAACATCAGCGATCACTAAAAGCAGAATCAGTTTTTTATTTTTTTTATTTTTTTTCAGGCGAACCACAAAAAGTTCCCCTGTTTTGAGAATTTTTCCTTCTTTTCTTCGAAAATGAACGGAAAGTATATTAATGCGGGAAAAATGGTGTCAGTTTTGATTGTTTTTTTCACGTGAGAGGACACATTGTAGCGTGGAATTTACGCTAATACACTCACGAACAATCCAAATGCATTCTGACTTTCTTTATCCTCCGTTCCAAAAAAATAAAGTAATAAACCCCCACCCACCCCAATATCTTAATCCCCAAGAGAAAACATTATTATATTGGCGCTAAACACAAAAGGTGGACCCAACATTGGCAGTTGATTGGATAATAATCAGGTACCAAAGCCTTTTTGATCTAATCACAACCGTCCATTCACTTTCCGTCTTAATCATCATTGAACGGAGTCTGTAAAAATTGCTCAAAAAGCACACCCTCAAAAAAAAAAAAGACACACATTCCTTTTTTTCTCTCACTGTCTCTCTCTCCTCCGGTCTCTTCCATTCCACCCCCCACACCTTAAAAGGGAGCAAGCTCAGTCGCCGTGAAATCGCAAGTTTCCTCACTTTTCTCCTGCTTATTTTACTGTCTTTTTAGCTCGGTTTTTTTGCTTTGTTTTTAGGATAAGAATTTCAAGGGGGATTTTGCGGAGGAATCAAGGCTGTGTACCAAATGTCGGGAGGTATAGCGCGTGGTCGTCTCACTGAAGAACGCAAGGCCTGGCGTAAGAATCATCCTCATGTATGTGATCCTCACTCGCGCTTGGAATTTTGATTGTGATTTTCTTAGCTGTTGAAGAAATGAAGTACTAGTATCAAGTGTTTTTCCCGTTTCCTGATTTTTTTAATTTTTTTTGTTTTAATTTACTTTGTAGGGTTTTGTGGCTAAGCCGGAGACGCTTCCAGATGGTTCTGTGAATTTGATGGTTTGGCATTGCACCATCCCTGGGAAGGCCGGGGTAAGTATCTTTTTTTTAATCCGATTTTTCAATTTTTGTCTTTGCTACCTTATATTCTTGTGTAATTCCGCTACTGCATGATCGTGGAGCTGGTTTTCCCCTCTGTTTTAAATGAATTGAATGTTTTTTTATTACTTTTTTCTCTGGAATTGTTTTGTGTTCATGGGGTTGCACTAGTTTGTTCATGTTGGTTCCCTTCGAAGGTTAAGTTATGTTTGTATGGTTTACAAGTAAGATTTGGTTTAGGAACTGATGTGGTTTTACACTGAAGTAGCTGTTGTTGTAGGAAAATGAATTGATTTTGGTGCTGAAGATCTTATATGGAGTGATTTCACTTCTTTATGGAACAGCTTCAAAATCTCCATAATCTCTTCAATTCGTGTAATATTTTAGCACTCTAATTTCCTGTTGATTTTTCGTACATAACTAGAAAATGGACATTTTCCTTTAGGTTCTGAAATGCATGTTAGTAGTTCAAATTTTGTTATCTAAGATTGTAAAGGTAAAAGTGAACAGGATTGCAGTGTCATGGTATGACTAGCCCGCGCTATCCATTAATAAATAATTGAGCTCTAACATAGTTAATTTGATTTGACTGAACTCTGCTATTACTCTCCGCTTTATGGTAAGTTAGGAATGTGACAAGTTTAAGCTGAATTTTGCTTTGAAAATGAGCTTCGAATATGAAAAGTATTAGAGGTAATGAAGGCCACAGTATACTCAATAGTGTTAGTTTGATTTAGTTCCTCGTTATTGTTGAGATCTGTTGGGTTGTAGCTCATTTTAGTCATATTTCTCTTGTGTCCATGTGATGGCTGTGTCAGATGGGCTGTTTGAGACCCATTTCATCTTAATTTGGTCATGATTATTGTTGTTAATTATACAGCCTGTTCTGATGTAAGGTCTTTTGGTTTCAGACTGACTGGGAAGGTGGTAGCTACCCTCTTACTCTTTACTTCAGTGAAGATTATCCAAGTAAACCACCAAAGTGTAAATTCCCTCAGGGGTTCTTTCATCCTAATGTGTATCCATCTGGAACTGTCTGCTTGTCAATCCTCAATGAGGATAGTGTAAGTGCAATTAGCTATTGATCGGTGATCAACACTTCTAGCAGGGACTGATTTGTGACCTCTGTTTTCCCTGGTGTGTTTTTTTCTCTGTTGTGTCAACTCTAGGGTTGGAGGCCAGCTATTACTGTGAAGCAAATTTTAGTTGGCATCCAGGACTTGTTGGATCAACCAAATCCTGCTGATCCTGCACAAACTGATGGATATCACCTTTTTATTCAGGTGATTTTGGCATTCTTTGTGACCTGTTTTATTAATTAAATCAATGTCTCTCACTTAAGCACATATCAGAGTAATAAGGACTTCACTGTTATTGCAATGTTTTAACATGCTGTCTTCAATTATTTCACTAGTAGACTTTCTTGTGTATCAACTAATTGGTTTGCCATTCATTTGAAACTGTTTGTACATGTAAGCAATCTGATTATAACTCACCAATCTGTTTGGCTCGTATATTTCATTATGTTCAAATTAAGATGAATGAATCATGCGAAAGTTGCTTTACACCAATTTCATGCTTTAAAAATTTTGCTTAATAGATGTCAAGTCCATGCTTCTGTTCTCTTCGATGATAAGTGTCACAGTTCCAAAATATGTGGGGAGTACATGCTCTGGGAGTGGGGATGTGAATTAATTTGATTTTGTCTTATTCTTCACTCAACTTTAGCTATGCATACAGCTAGTTATGTGTAGTTGCAAAGCTTTGTAATAGTTTTTCCTAAGTTGCGAAGATATGCTGTATTGGTTGCATAATTCTGTTATAAAAGGGATACCTTACTGTTGGTGATATGACTGCCTACTCAATTATTATTATGTGTGTGCAGGATGTCACAGAGTATAAGAAGAGAGTTCGACAGCAGGCCAAGCTGTACCCCCCGCTTATCTAATAGGGCATTCCGTTTCAGTTGTTAATGATTGTTTTTTTAAGTGAATTTGCTAGAAACTGTAACTTGGAAGGGTTATGCTTGAACTTCACTAACGTTGATGATATGTGGCGTGAACCATTTTGGCCAAATAGGCTGTTGTTGGTGCTTCTGTTCATTTGAATACACTCTTGGTGGTGCATTTGTACTCTAGTAAGTAGTATTCGCTTGCTATATTTTGCTTAAAGTGAACTAAGGCTTTCATAATGCAACAAAGTTTGCCATGTTGAGATCATTTACGTACTCGGACAAGTTCTCACTTCCAAAATGCTCCCTCTGGCCGTAATTTTTATAAATCGAACTTTGAGCAATACCAAAGGCGCGTAAATCGTAACATCCAAAGGTTTCAACTTTCATGTGTGTACTCCATCCAGAGCAAGGCAATGAATACACCCTTCCAGGCATTGAGATCCATACTGCATACAAAACATAAAATGCACGTCTCAGGGAAACGCTTCCTCAATTCAAGACTATTGATCGATGAAAAAGATGAATTTTTAAATTATGCAGTGCGTTTGAAAATTCTATAATGAGTGTTTACTAAAAGAGCTTCCTACAAATTAGATCAAAACATCATAATCGAACACTAATGAATCTAATAAAAGCTCAATTTTTTTTTTTTTTGTTACTCCTTTCATTCTAAAATATAAGTTGTTGGAGAGATTTCAAAAAATTTAAAGAGGCTAAATACCTTGTTAAAATACTGAATTGTCCTTATTTGCTTCCCGTACAATTTCAGTTCTAATAATGTTTAGCTCTAACTTAATTTTACTTTCAACACAACTATAATTTTTCATTTGGAAAAAATCGACAAAACATGCTTTGTTTTATGAAAATGACATATTTTTGGAAAATTTGAATTTTTTTTTTTTCGCGGACGACATGTATTTTGGAATTGCACTCTGTACGATTGGCAAAATTATTTACTTTGGTAAATGCCAATCGCATTTGTTGCACACGGAGTCACGGTGAATACCTATGTTAATTCGAAGGAATATCGGGCCAAAATTGTAATTCGACTTTTCTAAGAACAATAGAACGAAGAAAGGGTCTGAAGCTCTTCCAAGTTCTCCGTCGACGGCCACCATGGCGGCTTATTACCCAGCTCCGCCTGCCCATTATCCATACTACGAAGCTCCACCACCACCTCCAGGAGCCACCCACACTCCAGCGGTTGTGATGCCCCAGCCGCTACCACAGCAGCCATACCTAGCTTCCCATCCCCAATTTGTGGCATACGCTCCTCAAATTTACCCTCGCTCCTCCCATGACGAGGTCCGTACTCTATTTATAGCTGGACTTCCTGAAGATGTAAAGGCTCGTGAAATCTACAATCTTTTTCGAGAGTTCCCCGGCTATGAATCTTCCCACCTTCGCACTAATGCTAGCACTCAAGTATTTTTTCCGTTTCCTTTTTTATTTTTTTTATTTTTTTATTGTTCTCGGTCACATATAGCTATTTTAGTGAACAATTATTCTTCTGGAGGTTTATTCGTTTTTATTGTGTCATCTTTTGTAGCCATTTGCTTTTGCTGTGTTTGTCGATCAGCAGTCAGCCGTCATGGCATTACATTCACTCAATGTAAGTTTTGAAATTTTTCTTACTTTCCAAATAAATTTGGATGATTTAGTTAGTGTTCACCGGTTGGAACTTTGAATTGATTTGTTTCTGCGAGTTGTATTGTGGAGGATTTGTTGGGACAGGTGCTTATGTTATAAAGAAGAAATTTTTTTTTATGGCAAGTTCACTCCGAAAGTGTTGTGAAAATGTAATAGCTAACTGGAAATTGGACTAATATGAGAAAATTTTTATCTTTTGTATTGCTTAATGCTGTTTATGTTGTGGTGTATCACGCACATTTGAAAATTGGAGTGGCACCATTTCCATTTCTTGCTCCTTGTTTGTGGACTGTCCTTTTGTAAAATGTCAAATGACTTGGAATTGTCAAGATAGGCTGATGGTTTACTTCTCTTCTTTGGTAGTGTAGTTTGTGTTCGCATATGTTATATTCCTCTATACTATGCTTCGGCGATAAAGCTTTGGAGTCCAAATATATTTTTCACTATTTTATGGAGATGTGTCTACCCACCTAAGAACTACTGTTGAATCTTCTTGGTTTGATTCTTTCTCGTTTACAGGGGATGGTATTTGACCTTGAAAAAGGTTCCACCTTGTATATTGATCTTGCAAAATCTAATCCCAGGTCCAAGCGCTTGAGAGCAGGTATAATACCCAAAGATCTCAACTTGTATTCCCCTGAGTCCTTTTTCTCTTGTCCATTAACTTTGAGGCTTGTGGGTTGATTCCATCCAGATGATGAAGGAGCTGGATCAGAGAAGAGGATGAAATCTTCCACTTATTCCAGGGAGACAGATTCTGGTATTGTTTCTGCTTTCCTTAGCATGGAATGGAAAATTTTCTCCAGCGACAGCTTTATCTTTTTTTTTTTTTTTTATGGATATTTTTATCTCTATATGTCTAATGGCACTCAACTGTGTGGCTCTTCTAGTTCTGTTTGTTAGTCGCACTGTTTCTCTGTTATCTTACTAGGAATACAGGCTAGATATCACTTTGAGAGCACATTCTCATAAAAGCTCACATTGCACATGTTTTGCACTCTTGGGCACTAGCAGGTGGCAGCATTCACATGCCTGGAATCGGTAATTCTGCTCACAACACGAATGAATTTCCATCCACACAAAGGTCATCTGCACTACTTGAGCACGTTTTTCTCTTACCTGGGAAGTCAATGCTTCTAGTTGATCCCCACATTAATTTAATTACTCTTCACATATTATAGATTTTATTCTGGAGGCTAGGTCAAGGTTCCAGTAGAAGCTGTCTCTATGATGCTTCTGTTCTCTTTAGAGAATTGCATTCGCAGGATATGATACTGATTTTAAATTTTTTCCCCACAGTCAGGAAAGCTTTGATGGTAGGGCTGCTGATCATTCTAGCAAGAAAAGGGTACGTTCTATTCCTAATAGATTTGTATCTTCTGGAAGTTATTGATTTCAACTTTGCCGATGTTATTACTTCTGTACTGGATAGACTTTGGTCCTAATTTTAATACATTCTTTAAGCTTCCTCTATCCCAAAGTTAAATGGCTTTTTTTCCTTTTTTTTTCCTGTGGCTGCCCTTGTTTTTGAAGATAAATGTTAACTTAAAAGATTTGGGATAATTGCTTGCCTACATTATCGAAATGTTCAGGCAGATGTACCCCATTCAGCTTAGCCAAAGGTTTGGAAGCATTGAGTAAATTGATATTATCTACAGCAGATTCTCTATGGCTGTATGTCTAAGTGATAACGATCCACTGGCATTCGTGTTATTTCTTTCTTTTTCACTTCTTCCTCCCTAAAAGATTTTCAATGGTGATAGGTTTCCAAATGGTATAAATTGGCTATATTACGACATGAACACTCTGCATTTGACTTAGGAGGAAAATTTTCTGTTTAGTTGTTTGCTTTAGCTTGGGATTATTATTTTCAATTTCGTGTTAACGATTCACCAGCATGAAGGATCTTCTAATGTTTTGATCTGTATGTGTGCTGAACACTTCTGCATCGACTTCATCAGAATGCACCCCCATGTCCAACATTGTTTGTGGCTAATCTAGGCCCAACTTGTACAGAGCAGGAGCTGACTCAAGTCTTCTCAAGGTCTCATGATTCTTGACAATGTATAATCAAATTCTTTGAATCTGCACTAACTCTATGTTTCCCTCTGAAATCTCTTAGATGTCGTGGATTTCTAAAACTGAAGATTCAAAGCACATATGGCACTCCTGTTGCATTTGTTGATTTCAAGGTATATTTGTAGCTCTATTTTATTGGGAGAGTGAAAAGCTTTGACTAAGTTCAGTTGTGGTTGTCAACCTTTGACTAAGCTTTGACTATATTGTTTTTTTACTTGGTTGGACTCTTCTTTGGGATACTAGGAAATTTTCAGATCTTCATCACTTTGTGGAACATGTTACATTTTTGGTGCCCATCAATTTCTTGATGTTGGAAATTCAGCTGGGTTATTATAATCTTCAATTTAGCTCCATTTTGTTGTTGTTTTGCTTGTGTATTTACATAGTAATAAGATTAAAATGATCCATGCTTTCAGTTTCATATAATGTTTGTTTCTTTAGTTGTGTTTATGGATAATCCACTCGCTTGGTTTGCTAGTAATATTGTTAAACATTAACATTTATCTGTGCTCAATTTCCCTCTTTGTTGGTGGTACTTTCTGTTGATGTTGTGTTACGAGATACATTGTCCATTTTTTCTCGTTTTCTTGGTCATACATTTGTCATTGTAAATGCAAGGGCTATGACTAAATAAGATTTTGTTGACATGCTACTTTTTTTTTTAAAAAAAATTTCTGTGGGAGTGTAATTTCTGCAAAGATAAAGCACTCAGTCAGTATGTCATAATTTATCATTCTAATGTTTACAGAAATTTGGATGGGATCTCATGGTTAATTTTTCAGGATACTGCTAGTTCAACTGAGGCCCTGAACCGATTACAAGGGACGGTTCTGTACTCGTCGCCATCCAGTGAAGGCATGAGATTGGAGTATCCTTGATTAACTTTGGCTCTTCTTGATATTACTGTGTTATTTTCTTGTTATAATCCATGGTGTTTCTGTCGTCCATGTTTGGTCTTAACAAGGTAATTAGATATGCAAGATCACGAATGGGATTGCGCAGTAAAAAGTCAAGGTAATCGTAAATGAACTCATACCAAGCAATATTTGACGGAAGTATGTGATTTTTTGAAAGGCCAGTTTACGAGGTTTGAACGGTAGAGTTCAGCTGGATGATATGTAGTTGCATAGGATCGCAGTTAACCTGTCCCGAAAACTGTAACTTGGTTTTCTGTTGATGGAAATCATGATAATTTATGTATGCAATATATATAGTATTATATAGCTTCAATCTGATTTGGCATTTTCATTTACTTCTGGGTTCTGGCCTGGGATTCTCAGAAATCACAATAATATTCGGAACATCCACAAGGATCTCATCTTTTGGTCGGGACTGTGAGTTGGTTAACCTGCAACTAGTTAGTTACCAGCATTGACTGCAACTGGATCCCTTCAATTATTAGTTCAATGTAAGCTAAAAGATTAGGTTGATTGTCTAACAACCGTGTCCTCTTGTTCCCACTATTCTGGGGTGACATCTGTTCCGAGCCTTGATTTCATTTGTTCCCCTCACTTTCAATAGTTTAGAATTTTGTTTATTCAGTTGTTTTCTACACTAAATATGACTCTTATATTTTAAAAGGAAAGAAGTATAACTATTGAAATAAATTTTATATCGATCACTACTGACTAGTGACTACTACTAGATATGAGCTAGGTAACAAAAAACAGCTGGGATTACACCAGGTCGGTAGTTTTATATTAACATCTTTTATGAACATGATTGGCTTAATATTAGAGTATTTTTTGTAATTAAAACTAACAGAATTTCGTTAATTTAAACGGAAATTGGCCAATTGGACAATATCGGCTAACGGTTGGATAGCTTAGAGTAATATTGGTTAATTGAAAAAGAATAAGATAGAATTGACAACGCATGTCAACCTTTGGGTAGATCAGCCAATTTTTTCCTTTTATGAACATGATTGGCTTAATATTAAACATCCGTCATCAAGTTTAAAAATTATTGCGCGATCTTTGATATTTTTGTTGATGATGATATCATGGTGTGTATTATTTTAAGCTTTTAACTGAGTCACGGGCCTTTGCTTTCACCGACTTCTTTTCATTTTGCAGTAACCTTACAAACATGACATGACAAAAAAAAAATGATCTATTATATATTGTTCGAAAGAGTCAACAGAAGTGATATTTGTTTTATATAGAATTTGCGTTGTTTTCTTTCCTTCACCAACTTTTTGACTTTGGTTTCTTCTGCTTCTTCTTAGATTTTTGGCCGGCCAGAAAAACTTCAACCTTCAGTTATGATCATGATGAATAAGAAAGGAAAAAGAATTGAGCTCCATTAATCAAAAACTTATCTCCCAAGATTTTTTTTGCCCTTTAAAGTCTGCGCAGACTTTATAGGGCTAATGGAGGTAATGACCACATACATTTAACCAACAACCCCCTCCAAAGTTAATCGAATCTGCATGTAAATGCAACATCGTATTCCCTCCGCTCCTTAGTTATTTTAATTTGTCTTATATTTCACATAATACACATTTTTAATCGAAAAAGAAAAAAACTTTAAAAATATGTTTACACATTCGTTGTGTTCTCTTGATTGTTATGAAATATTTTTAAAATTTTTTTGTTAATTAAAATACGTACGAGGTGAGATTTAAGAAAAATCAAAATAACTTATAACAGGGACCGGAGTGAGTATTATATAAAAATACTGGTGATTTTATTTGACTGATATTCTTGGTTAGAAGTCAAGAAAGCTTCGCTGTCAGGCAAATAGTAATGCCTTTTCACGTTAAAAATGTAAAATCTTTGTGGGAAAGTTGTTGTCTTTGGCTGCCACGTAATGTTTTGAGGAACAAGGCAGCAAGATTCAGTTGTTTTCGGGCTATGGTTTTTGTGGTCGTGGACACTGGGAAAAAATGGACCCAATTCCCTCTATCGGATTTGTTTCTAGTCCTTTGAATTATTGACTTGAACTTCTTATTGTTTTTCTTGGTCTTTGATTACAAATTTATGGCATAACAAATTCTATATTATATATACAGCAGCAAAGGTCCTTCTTTTTTTTTAAGGAATCAAATTTCGTGTCGATGCGTGGTTTGCTCGTCTTGGTATTTAGAAATATGTACTAGATTCTTCTCTTATCTAATGTATCATATTAGTATCAATACTAATGAAAAAAAGAGAAGAAAAATTAAAAAATTGTGTTGGTGCTGATGCAGTATGTGTTTGTGTGTTTGTGTGTGTGTGTTTGTGTGTGTGTTTTTCTTCCATTTCCTCTTTTCTTTCCTCAGCAAAAAAAAAAATGAGGATATAATTGGTTAGAATGTCGACTAATAATTGTTTTTGAATCAGAAGATCGACAGTGTTAATTTTATTTTAATGGTTGTGTACTTAGTGGATGCCAGCTGCTTTGGGCGGTATATTTAACTACTAATTAAGTACAGTTTGATGATTAGTGTGAGAGGGGGGAAGAAATTCCATCCTCATCGTTTTCGAAATTAGCTAAGCAAAAACAATAATACTGGATTAAGAAAATTACAATGTTGCACGGGAGGATTCATGTGATCAGGAATCTAGCAAATAGATTGGCAGGGATATATACAATTATGCATACAATATTATCAAAAATCGTCATTTGCTACGAGTGAATACAACCTAGTCCCCCTGTCCCAATTCCTCCTTACAACGTTTGGTGGAACTTACCAGACTATTCTTCTTCCCCCGCAAAGGGGATCAGTGTAGGATATAGAACTCATAAAAACAGAGGTACATATTCCCTAAAGATTCATAATGACTTTTTCTTTTCTGTTGGTTCCTGGTGCCTTATGTTGGAAGAGTCACAGTGATGTCTTATAGTGATTGACGTTACAATAAATTGTTAACTAATCAAATTCATATTAATAACTAATGTTTTGTGTCAATCACTATTCACAGTTATTATAAATTGTTCATCAATTATAACATTACTGACCAGATTTTAAACACATTCTTGTCATGGGCATTGTTACAATTTTTCGACTTTTAGTTTAAACAATAAGGTACAAAATAAAAATACATAACCATTGGATTGTTCAACCTGTAACTGAGAATATTTTTACTATACTAAATAGGATTGACCCTGGGTTAATTTTAGGGGGAAAAAAATTACTCTCTCTATCTTAAAAAATGAAACTTCAAACTGGACGATAATTTAAACTAAAAATGAAACCTAAACTGGACAATAATTTTGAGACGGAGTAAATATATGAAATTCAAATGGCTTAATTGAGGAAAACGTTCCAACCAGATCTTAAATGTAGGGGAATTTGTATTTTGGTTGTACTATGTAATATCAGGGGTTGCGTGCCAACGCAGTTTAGGTGCCTAATTTGGTTGGTTAACAACGTTTTCATAACTATACCAAATTGCAATTAACAAAGTAATTAAGGTAGGGAGAAGGGAACATCCAACTTGGAGTATTTGGATATAAATAGAAAAAGAAAGAAATGAAGAAGAGAGTCAACCGGCGGGCCGCTTCTTCCAGCTGTGAATAAAAAAAGGGCAGCTTAGTTTTAATATAATAAGCTTGGAAGGCAAAGAAACGGTCCCGGGCCTCCCGGGCCATGGAAAACTCACGCAAAAAAGATATCTCGGGCCAAAAGCTCAAAAACGAAAAAGCCGAAAAAAAAAAAAAAAGAAGAGGAAAATTAATAAAGTTGTTTCTGTGACAGTGTCTAAAACTCCAATAATTACTAGTATGGATATCGTTATTGTCGGAAAGGGAATACCCAAAGTCAAGTCACAACGGTATCCATCCGTCCATCCACCGACCACCGACCTACCCTTAACCCCTCCGTCCTCCCCCCTTCACAATTATTTCCCTTTTCCTTGTCATTTGATTGATAATAATTTCATTAAGACAGAAGAAAAAAAGACAAGGAAAAGGGAAACAATTAGTGATCCTACCAAGTACTCCTTGTGTGCTTATTATAAGATATTTTGATTTCGCCTAAGTTTCACCTAAAATTATTTTTTAATTAAGAAAAGAATCTTAAAAATATATTTTCACGTTTGTTGTGTTCTTATAATTATTATAAAATATTTTCAAGACTTTTATTTCGATTAAAAAGACATTTCAGGTGAAACCTAAAACGAAATCAAAATATTTTTTAATAAGGACCGGAGAGAGTACCAATCATCAACTCTCCAAGTCCTCCTAACTATACAATTCATGTACTCTAATATATATATATATATATATATATATATATATATATTAATATAGGATGAAAATAGCTTACTTGGCATGAAATTGAAAGCTCAATTAAGTTGGACGTGATACAAAAAAACAGATTTAATCGTGATTACAGTGAATCTTAACCGTAGAAGATAATTTCAACTTTTTACAACAATTTCTTAAAATAAGTAATCTAATAATGAAAGCTCAAATAGAGTTCAAGTTATCATAGATTACTCATATCCTAAATCTTATAGTGGATTTGTTAAATATTGGTTTATTTGAACTCCATCACAGTAACATTTCAAAACAATCATGTATGTCTCTCTGTTTCATTTTCCTTTAAACCTTTTGTTCCTTTCTTAGAGTGTTTCTTTTTTTTTTTTAACGGGTTGCTCTCATACTCTTTTTTTATTCAATACGGGTCTATGTTCAATGCAGACATTTTCAATAAATGTAGAGTACCTATGCATAGTGATTACTTGAAAAGTTTTAGCTTGTACAGTATTTTTAGCGGGAATTTCGGATATTTTTTTAGGACTAGGCGAGTGTATATAAATGGATCTTTCAACGTGATTACTTTTACATTTTTAAAAATCTTTATTTTACACAAATAACGCAGAAAAAATTTTATAGCCCGCACAATGTGCGGTTACCCACTAATTCAATAATTAACGATAAAAACAGTGACAACAACGTAACATTATACCGATTGTACTTACTTCATTGATAACGCATCTTAGTACTGTAATAACATAGTCTCAATGTATTAGTTTTTTTTTCCTTATTATACCAATATTAATTACTACATAATTTTTAATATGTGAAGAACATATCAATCATGATGAGTATAAATAAAAAATTCCTCTCACATCATAATCCTCGTAGTAAAAGCAAATGACAACCACTTTCTTAATTATATATATTTAATAATCTCGCAAACGACACTAACCCACCATCCTCTCACCAATTATCTTTGAATTTATTTCGAGCCAAGCAATGAAAATCCTTTGGCGATTTGCAAAGATGAGAGAGAGATAAAGGGATTTAAAAACTAAATAAATAAATAAATAAAAGCCAAAGGAGCATCTGAGCCGGCAATCTAAGCTATAGCTATTGCCCTACGTGGCGGCCAACCACCATTTTACATGCAAGTAGCTTTCCACTAATTAGTATTTAAACTCGTATTAAGGTTTGTTGCAAAAGTCCCCTGTATTTCTCTTTTACAAAATTACAAAAATTTTTATTCCATTTATATTATGTCCTTATGGTTTGGATTTATTACTTCTCCACTCCCTCTATTTGTCAAGATTGTGATCTTCCTTGTCATCTAAATGAAGTAATGAAAATTTACCACACTAACTTGAGCAAGTGAGTGAACTTTAACCTTTGTTATAAAGCCCGATAAAGCTACTCGTGAATGGTAATCATATGTTTCAATTTTTCTTGATCACCAATTACCACCTTATTAATTACAGTTTGCTTATTAATATTCATTTACATGTTATGGCCATACTATGCACAAAATAAATTTTTTATTACATGATGTGCTGAAATCGTAAAAAATTAAATATTTTAATATAATCAATAAGAGGTCATCATTAACAAAAACATAAAAATAAAAATAAAATACCATGATCGATGTAATATGTTCCGACAACAATTAACAAAAAGAAAAAACTTGTTATGACATTAACATTTACTTTCGTCTTTACATAACTCGGATATAAACTTTGTAATTACCATGATAACATTTAGGTCGTATCATAAATGTGTCAGCGTATCACAAAAAATGTATTATATAGGATATTGGCTGACGTATTTCTATTGTTGGTTACAAATTATTCTCTTATTTGTCCCGTATAGGTATGTGATTCCCCGTGCATATCTCTCTTCGACAATTCAACATGTTCAATCAATCAGTTATGAGCAAATGTCACAGTTTGAAAAGTTAAAAAGTCGGTTTATTTTTCCTTTTCTTCGAAAAGAGTATTCATCATTGATAAGGCAAACTCTTCCCCAATTTCGTACATTTCATTTCCTATTTTTCAATATTCTCTAGAGTAAAAAAGTAAAAATGATAACTAGGGCAAGTTAAAAGGGATGAATCTTGATAAATCACAAACATTATAGGGGGTACAAACTAAAAAGCAGTTTATCCAAAAGAAAGTTTGTGGGGAGAGAAAGAAAAATGGAAAGTACTGTACTATACTTGTGCCAATAGTCCCATATTCCAGCAAATTATTATTGTTGTGGAAAGAGAAGTTGTACATGTATATATTACGTGGGGAAAGAAAGTGAAAGGAGGGGGCGATTCGTGTCGGTGCATTTAGTTGTTGTATTTGTGAAATTTCTTGTGCTTTTGTAGTAGTTTGTAAGTATTGGTTCTGTATGTGTATAAATAAATGTATGTATTTGTTTTTCATTTTCGCCGATTAACAAAATCAACGCGGAAGCTTTACTCAGATGACAACAACCTTACTCAGTTTTTAAACAAACCCCTCAAAATCCACTATTCCCATTTTCCTCACTCTCCCCTCCAAGCCTAAAAAAAAATAAAAACAAGAGGGAAAAAGAATTAAAGAAAGGCCCACTTTCCTCTTCCTCAGCCTCCTCTCCCCATCATCTTTCTGTGCTTTTGATGGGCGGAGTTTCTTTAGCAAACTTCCAAAATCATTAGAGGAAGTTGTTTTAATTTCTGGGTTTTGATTCTGTTTGTATATATATACATATATTTTGAAAGAGAGAGAGAAGAATTGAATTGGAAATATGGAGGGTGGCGGCGGAGGAGGAGGAGGAGCTGGGTGTTGCACGGCGGGGAAGCGCAAGGGGGAGAGGCTGTACAAAGGAATAAGGATGAGGAAGTGGGGGAAGTGGGTGGCGGAGATCAGGGAGCCTAATAAGCGTTCCAGGATTTGGTTGGGCTCTTATTCTACTCCGGTGGCCGCCGCCAGAGCCTATGACACCGCCGTTTATTATCTTCGAGGCCCGACGGCGAGGCTCAACTTCCCGGAGCTTTTGGTCGGTGAAAGCGTTGGCGGCGGCGGCGCCGCCCACAGTGATTTGTCTGCTGCTGCTATAAGAAAGAAAGCGATAGAGGTGGGCTCGAGGGTGGATGCGCTTCAGAGCTCGATTGGTAATCATGACCACCACCACCACCACGTGGTCCATGACCACGGCGGCGTCCGCCACCACCACCATGAACACGGGACGACGCCGACTCAATTGAAGGCTTGTTGGTTCCAAGAAAAGCTCGACTTGAATCTGAAGCCCGAGCCCGAAGACCCAGATGGTGATTACTGGTGAGCCCGGATCAAAAATAAGAAACAAAATTGAAAGACAGAGATGGAAAGATGAAGAGAAAAGAAGAAGAAATTATTGACAAAGAGAAAGTAATCAAATTTCAGGTCGCTGTATTCTTCTTGTAGGGTGTTAATGGTAACATTTCACTCTCTTTAGCCTAATGGCTCTAGAATAGAATTCCAACTATTTTGTTTCTCCTTTTTTCTTTTAATTTTCCCGTTTTTAACTCCCTTGATATTAAATGGAATATAAAGTTTTGAGAGTTTGTTAAAAAATCAATGTAAATATCCTTTCTATCATATTAGAACCTCTGTTTTATTTGCCATTTCATTCCCAGCTGATATCTGAATTCCTAATATTGATTGGCCCTGTTCTCATACTAAGATCGCCGTCTGCGGTGGACGGTGGACGGAGGCGGCGGCGTAGAAGTGTGGGGTACAGAGAGTATTAAAAGTGACCCAAGTGGGAAGTTGGAGGGAGAAACGGAGGGGCCGGCGAAGGGAGGAGGGAACAGCAGTGGCCCTACTTTTTAGCTCGGAGTTTGGTGCAAGTGGCTGCGTTTTGCTAACTGCTTCAAAAGTGGAGAAGATAAAATTTGGTTTAATATTTTGACTTCTGATTCGGTGGCAGGTTTCTGGGACTGGCCCCTGTCCTCTGCCTCTGGGTCTCATCATCTCCATTCTCGTTGATGACGAGGTTTCTTTCAGTTTAGCCAAACCAAAAATCCCTCTATTTAAAAAGCCCTTCAGACACCAAAAAATTGGGATTTGCGTTAATTCTTTTGCTCCTCAGTAATTCCCCAGATTCTACATTACCACCGTACATTGTTCTGCACTTTTTTGTTTTTTTTAAACTCTTTCGGGTACAATTAAGTACAGAGTTATGCATGTTCCTGTGATGAATTCACTTTCCGATGAGCATGCGCCATCGTCGTAGTGGGGGCTTTTTCAGGCAAACATTTTTGACAAGAAAAAACATCTGACACAAACTAAAACACACGACTCATCTTCTTCACTAAGTTGGTGCAGCGGATAAAACAAACATTAATTATAAAAATCTTCAACTTATTCAAATTGGAAAACAATAATGTCGATCACTGAACTAATTAAGTAGTGGAACATAGGGCCATTGGGATTTGGGAATCGAAATGAGGTCCTTATGGAGCAATCAACATTTCGGTCACGGGCATTTGAAACAATTGAAAACCATGATTGACCATTTGTTTTTTGCCATCTCATTGGACATTTTGAGAGGGGTGATTGGAATTTTCCCATTCTTTTCATATTACTACTATTATTACTAATTTATTCATATCGCCGCTTAGAGTAATGTGGTCCATTGGAATAACGTAGCTGGTGTTCCTAGATTGCGTCCGTTTCCTGCTTTACTTGGATTTTTATTAGATATTCCATGATTTGGGTGTGTGGCAAAACTTTGTTGACTTTTGGCTAATTCGTGTTATTATCGTCTTCATCTTCTTCTTTTTTTTTTTTTTCCTCTCTCAAAAATCAAAATCACACCACAATAAACATGTCCATTCTATACTTAGGAAGGAGACCACAATAATTTGATTTTGTATGCCTTTATGAGAAGAAATCACTGAATTAGGTAAAAGGGGTTGTTAAAGCAAGTGATTGATTTCGTTTTTTTTTTTCTTTCGTTTTTCTTCCATGAGAAAACCAGAAAAAAAAAAAAAGAGTAAATTAGAAGTAAGTCGTCCAAGTTTCACACGGAGGCCGACTGGTATTACGAGGGTGGTCCAGGATAAACATGAATGGTGACAGTTTGTTTGATATGGACGTGTATGTTAATTATGATTTTGATCTAATTTGGGATCTCCGCCCCCCCGTTCTTTTTCTGTAGTTTTTGGATCTTTGATTTATCTTGTTTACCAGATATATGCCAAATACAGAAAGTTGTTGGAAATTCATTTGCTGAGGATTTTGGAACTCAACCTCCTTCCATGGAAATATGGTAACAGTTGTCGACGTTAAAATCTGGTATTACTATTTACCAGTCCCACGTTGAGAGTGAAAACACGCTTACGGAGGTTACACTGTTACCTTAAATCGTTGTTTTAGTTAACAGTGTTACAGTCGCCAATGGTTGGTGCTTAAAGTCAACGTTTTAGAGGAGGCGGCTTTTGGGATAATCCTAGACTTGTTTATTCTTAACAATTGCAATCACATGCAGTTTGTCCAGATATCTGTAGACCAAGCTAAGATTAACCTTCGCGAGTAAAGAAGTACAATATGGTCAGATTCAAAATTTCTCAAAAAAAAAATATATAGTAAGATAAATAAAAATAAAAAATCCCAGGTAATTTGCACATAAAATTCAACAGTGTGAATTTACTACTTTTGGGAAGTAGTCTGTTCTAATATACTTTTAAAGTCAGAAGAGCAGCCAGCTCTCCTGAATTCTCTTCCAAAGTCGTTAGGATAAAAGGATATCGGCTTGTCTGAAGATGGTCCATGATAGAAGCAACAAAGATTGCTAAAGTTAACATGTACAAACACCCCCATTTGAATCTAATGATGAAAAAGGATTAAGGGAGCCCACCTTAATTTGCAACCGGAAGATAACGAATAAACTTCTTAGACAATAATTGAACTAATTAGGTATACACCTCACATCATAATCCCATGAAGCAACGGGGTCTACAATTCTAATCCAAAAACAGTGTACAACTATTGAAGAAGATATGCTACATCTCCACAGTTGGTCTGCTGACAGATTTCCCACTTGAGCATTAAAAGTACTCTTGGACCGTTTTCGATAAGACCAACACTACGCACATTCCTCTTCAAACTCAAGTGAGATCTACTCCCAGAACTCCTCCAGACATTATATGCATCGAATTCTAATCCTTTTCCCCCTTTCAAATCATAGCGAAAACCTGATACAGTTTCATTACAGGTTTTCAATCCACAAGGTTCTTTGAAAGAACGACGTCGTCTCTACGTCCACTTCGCATGTGGGGCAAAATGTATCCAGGTTAAGCCTTCTTCTCATACTTCTTTTTCATTTGAAGAGCAGCTCTTACAACATTGCCTCTTGTGATAATTCCGACCTTGGAATTTGGATGGATAAAAATCAGTAATAAAACACATTGTACAAGGAAGATAAAAACAAATAAGGGAAAGTGCAAGGACCATACCAGCCTACCATCAGCATCTACAACAGGAAGACGCCGATATTTTGTTTGGAGCAACAACCTGATTATAACAACAGTACAATGTAAGACGACAGTGCCTCCCACTAACTTTCAAAAGCATAAGAATACAAACGAATCAAAACAGAAAAGTAAGATTAGCAATATGCATCAGCACCTAGCAGCATCCTCTAGATTTGTGGATTCACGAACGACCAGGGGAGCTGGTGTCATCACATCCCCAACCACTTGACCATTGGTTTTGCTTAGTAATTTCTGTACCTCGTTGAAAGTCTGCAAAAAATTTACAAGATCATAGATGGCAAAAGTTAATGATTATTCCGCACATTTATTGGAAGGAATCATTCTATATGCTGTGATTGAGAGCTGTCTAGGTGTTTTGTCATCTATTCCAAGCAGGTTAACAATCTCAACAGCTGGGAAAATTTTACTCACGAGAGGCAAAAACAGATACTACGAAAGTGTCTTTCTCTAATGACCAACTAAGCTTGGCAACGATAGTTGAAATAGAAAGAGAAAACAAAGAAACACGTTGAATAACTGCAAAAAATACTATAAACCTAAAAATTTCTACTAATTAGCTTGAAAAAGAGAAAGGTCATCTTAAAATTACAGCACATAAATGCATGTAAAACTAAATGGTTGCATTAAGAGGAAGAATCACAATGCTCATTGAAGTCTTCATTTACAAAATAGAAGGATCAAAAGAAAACCGGATCAGTGGTCAAAGAGCCAGATGTAGCTGGACATTAACGATCACATAATACCGCACTCATTATTATGGTTGTGGAACAGAAAATGATCACATAATACCACACCCAGGAGGTTATTATGATTGTGAAACAGAGAGTCCAAGAGAAAAGAACAGGTGATGATAGATTCAAAATGTACAAAAAGGGGAAAGGACAGAATTCATGAACAGAGTAAGCATGGAGAACAGTTCACATTCAAGGACATAAAACAAAGCAAAGATGCTCTAATAATTTATGTACAAAGAACTGATCCTTAAATACAATAATGATACTCGCTTACATACTTTCCAAGTACTGTCGACTTCCGGAAACATGTCTACGTCAGTTCTACCAGTACCTGATTAACATAAAGCACGTCAAATCATTTCAGGTAGAAAGCCAGAAAGTGGGGATGATGCAGGGGAGTTTCCAAACTGAAGCAATGTGCAATGTTAACATGGCATTTACATGAGCAACAGCAGATTTATGCATAAGATTAGCAAAGAGCACATGGCGACTTTCAGATAGGGAAACCAAGTACAATACATACCAAAAATTCATAATTAAAAGTTGCCTACGGTACAAAATTAAGCTTGAAGAAAGAATTCAGTGCTTTATGTTCAAGTTTCAACTATCTGCTCTGGGATTAGTGATAGAGGAATATTCATCCATATGGCTCATTCATCAATTTACAACTAAATAAATGGTCATTCTTTTAATGTTGACCGGGAAGCATGGCTCCCATCAATTTAGATTAATAGCCGGCCATTGTGTCGTGACTGGGACGTCCTCCCCAAATGACAAATATGACATAGTTAATTTTGAAGGAAAAGAAGAAAAGGAGAATATGCAATTTTGGCACATAAAGGGGATATCCCATAATTCTAAGCCAGATAGGTTGGTGAGGGCTTAAGCACAGGAACACGAACACATTAATACGGTTGCCGTTACAACATGACAAGGTTACCTGATATAGAATCCAATGCTAACAAATCATAGTCTGAAACAAGACCAACCTGTAACAAAGATGGAACATAGAAATGCTTTAGAAATGTATTCAGGTAATTATCTTCATTTATATATCCTACAACCACACGAGTGAATAAAAGAATATCATAGTTAGAAGAGAATTCATAAGAAGTCTAACGGTTTCAAGTTTCAGCTGAAAGTTATTAGTAAATCGCAGCTTAAATGAAGCCAAGCCAATAGAAATGAAATTATGCCCCACTTTCAAAATGAATTTCCTAAACACAATACGAGAATGGGAGTACCAATTTCCAGTCATCATCAATTACAGGAAAGCCAGTAATCCTGTGTTCTACAAGAGCTTCCAAGGCTGTTTCAAGAGAGCAATTACATCAGGAAAAAAGCAAATCCAGTACAATAAAGAGGCAATTTAGATAACTTCGGATACCTTCATCGACAGTAGTTGTTGGCTTTACCACATGTAGCTCATCTTTCGTTGTCATGAACTCACCAACGGTAAATACGCCATTTCTTGGCTGCTGCCACATGCAAGCATATCCAGTGTTTTTAAGCAATTTTTGAAGTAGATATTTCAGTTCAGAAGAGCACTATGATTTATCATCTAAATTAAACTAATGCGAATTTCCCAGTTCGAACAATTTGCATAAAAAAAGATCCACAAATTCAGCTCGTGCGAAAAAAGGAACAGGTGAAGGGAACGTCAGATGAACATACCGATAGAGGTTTGGAGGTGAGAGTGCTGCCGGCCGCCGCGATGAAGGGCTTGCTGGAGCTAAAATCGCCGACTGAACCAAAGAAGCTTCTCGAGTGCTGCGAATTGAGATAAAGTAAAGGGAATTGGTGGCTGAAGGCGGTGGAGGAGGTGGTGGTGCGGTGGATGGAAGAAGAGAGCGATACGAGTCCTAACGGAGAAATTGAGCTCATGATTAGAAGCTTCAGCGGATTATGTTCTTCGTCAGGAAAGATAAAGCTGTTGCCCCCAAGCTGAGAAAGGTTGCCGGCGGTCGTCGCTCAGGGCGGAGGTTGCGAATGGCCGGGTTAGTTTACTTTTGCGCCACCACAACCTGTATCGAAACCAACGGGCCACCTGATATGGTAGGAAATATGGAAATTACGTTTTCTTTTCTATTTTACTAATTCTTGTTTTCCCCAAAAAGTAGGAAAAAAAAAAACTACACTGGACAATTATTTCATGCGGAAGAAATAGATATTATTAATCTAAAGAATAATAAAAGTTCTGTATAACATATGAATTGTCAAAGATACAATCCTGACTAATTCGTATCATATCGAGTATTTTTTTTGACAAAAAGCACTTTGGTCCCTGAATTATGTGGGATCAAAATTTTTGGTCACCATTAATTTTTTACTGACAAAATTAGTCACCACCTTTTCGTTTATGCAACAGTTTTATAGTCAATTTAACGGTTAACTAACGGTCAACTCTTTTTCCGTTAAATTTTTTATTTTTTATTAATTTTTTACTGAACTCAGACCCGCAATGTATTTTCAAACAACAAAATTAGTCCCCAAATATCTTTTTTTCAACAATTTTAGTTACTTTAACGGAATTTTTTAAAATTTAATGATCCAATTCAATTTTCCTTTAAGTCTTTATTTTTTATTGATTACTTAATGGACTGTGGGCCCCACAAGTCCTTGATCAGATTTTTAAAAAAATTAAAAGAATAATGAAAGTATTTCCGACCAACTTCCTAAACCCCAATATACTTCTTCCGAACGTCTCACCATTACCTCCCCGCCCGGATAATAGCTCAGAAAAGGAGCCTCATTATTGATCGTTTTCGTTGTTCGTTTTTTTTTTTGAATTTATTTTTCGGGGAGCGGAATATTTAGAATTTAGGAAGTTGGTCGGAAATATTTTTATTATTTATTTAATTTATTTTTTTTAAAAAAAAAATATTTTGATCAAGGACTTGTGGGAACCACAATCCATTAAGTAATCAATAAAAAAATAAAGACTTAAAGGAAGATTGAAATGGGCCATTAAATTTTTAAAAATTCTATTAAAGTGACTAGAATTGTTGAAAAAAAATATTTAGGGACTGATTTTGTTGTTTGAAAATATATTACGGGTTCCAGTTCAGTAAAAATTAATAAAAAATAAAAAACTTAACGGAGAAAAGAGTTGACCGTTAAATTGACTAAAACTGTTGAATAAACGGAAAGGTGGTGACTAATTTTGTCAGTAAAAAATTAATGGTGACCAAAAGTTATGACCCTCCATAGTGCAGGGACCAAAAATTCATTTTGTCCTTTTTTTTTCCACAAAAAAAATACTAATTTTTCTAATGAGTATTTCTATAGTGGTTGTATCCCTAGTTTCTCTTATACCGTTTGAATTAAGTGTCTTGCTGGTATAATTAGATAGATAGATAATTTTAAGAGCAAAATATGGCCTAGTTTTATTTGTAATAATTTATCATTGAGTAATGATACATGTATGGAAATTTGACAAGAAAATTTAGAACGAATGAGGTGACTACATGCTAGTTATCCTCTAACCCTTAAATTGATAATTTCTTAAAAGAAAAGTATATGTATCGACGGTTATGATTTATTCCATGTATCCACGAGTCATTGTCCTTTATAATTTTTTCGGCTTTGTTTCTATTTTTTTTTTCTTTTACCATCTATTTTCTTTTTTTTTTCCTTTTCATTTTAAATTTATTGGAGGTTGTAGAGAAATATGGTGATGAATGCCTAGATTTTTATTGGAGATATTTCCATCGTCTTTACTATCTTCCACTCAAAAAAATTTGACTTTCTTAAGGTTAGGCCTAGTAATCCAAAAACGCATACATCATAATATTACATAACAATAATAAACACATGTACAAATTCGCCATCATTTGGGCTTTCTTATCTTACTGATTGGGTTTTATTTCAACTCTCAGGATAAACTCTATATTATTTACACTATCGTCAATACTCTATAAAACAACAGAGGTGAGATGGTCAAATTTCAATGAGAGCCCAGTTCCTTTTCTGGGCGGATGATCCAATCCGTTTTCCTTTAACCCAAATGGATTTCTCCAAGCCACTTCGGAATCCAGCCCCTGATTTTTCGTACCAAATTCAACCTGCAATTTTTGTCTCCTATCATTTGTGTAGTCTTGAAGACGAGTTATCATAGAAAATATTTTCGAAGCAGAAAAAGAGGTACAGCCATAAGTACAGTGCAATTAACAATTCCGTTAGCAGCCGGCGGTTGCTGACAATGGACAGCGACCCAAAAAATACTCATCATATACTCCAGAATTTAGTATATTCCTTTTTTGGGCCCAAAACACTTCTTGAAGATTTGGGCTGGGCCTCATCATTGCAAAGTTTGCGTAAAGTTGAAAATCATGTTTAAACTTTAAACTCGTGACCATTACTTGTAAAATTTTACTTATTGAGACTTGGAGTAAGAAGGTGGCTCCAAACAGCTAGCGACATTTTAGAAATTGCTACCTTTAATTAACTGGATAAGGACAACATTCTCGTTTGCTTTTCGTTTATTTTCTTAAAAAATATAAAATATTTGACGTATATTAATTATGGAAAAAGCAAAAAATAATGTGTTTGCAACAGTTGTCAAAAAATATATATTTTCTTTTGCATATTACGCACAGTATCCTAAGTGCATTGCACTCAGATTAATCTGTACCGAGTCGAATCGGTCTCCTTTCGAAGGGAAAGCTCTCCCAACATTGCTCTTTCCATTCACCAGACTCGAACCCGAGACATCGCTTAACGGAATCAACACCTTACCATTTTGACCAAGCAAGTGTTGGTAAAAAAAAAAAAAGTGTTTGAAACATAGAAAAGATAAACCTTAGAATGGAATAGTGTGGTTTGACGTTTGGACCGGAGAAAATGAAATTTTAAGGCACTATTAACATGGCCCATACAAGTGTTGTGAAATTAAATTAAGGTTCAAGCAATATTTGATATTAGTACAAAGAATTTTGTACTTTCTCTCCCTCTTTTTCATTTCTGCGCTAGGAAAGAAGAAGTTAAAACGCTTACGACATAAACTAAACTATCACAGAATTGTGGATAAGAAACTTGATTATATAGCTAAATTAAACTAAAAAAAAAATCAATTTATTTAGCGGGCTCATGAGTCATGAGTCAATTTTAAATGTCTATTTTGATATATTCCGCGCCAGATATCTAAAATTCTTGCTGTTAATACTTTGTGTTGGTCGGATCTGTAACAAGTCGATGAACATTGTCATTGACCACCTTAAAAAGTTAGGAATGTGGGAAGCCTAGGATGTTTACTTTATGCACCTAGTGGTCATTAACTAGTCAATTAATATAAACTGTACATATGACAGAAGCAGCAGTATATAACTATGTATAATGGGGTTCAATCCAGACAGTAGGCATCTCTGATCTTAATTGAATTAATGTCACGCCAGGATTCATTCATTCATCCATTCATTCATTCATAAGACACTGAGGAAATGGCAGCTAACCTTTTTCAGACAACACACTATATCATGCCGGCCAACGCCCGTCGATGTTTCAAATCAATTACTCCTTACTTGGCAAATCACATTTAGTAAGAACCCGCCAGCTTTTCTAGATTCCCAGTTCACCACTTTCCATATTTTGCATGCATGCTTCTCTTCCTTCGACCAGTTACTTCAAAAAAATTTTTGAATGATCGGATGCATTTGATTTCAGTTATTATCTTTGAATTTCCAGAAATTACATATTCTGATTCTTAGATCCTTGAGGCTTGCGCCGACTCTTTCAATGAATAAGTAATCGAACATTTTGACTCAATGATCACACGTAAGTAATAAATTTTTATTCCTACTAAGAGTAAGATTTTTATTTTTATTTTTTGAAAAGTGGTACATGTATATTAATGTAAACCGGTACTTATATTATTTCACCGCATTCTCATAAAAGTTAAATTATGTAGTTCAGCTACTTATGATCTGCTACCTTTAATCAGCAAGTATGACTCAAAAGTAAATCTAGTAGAGGGAGGGAAGAACTGTCCGTGCTAATTCGTATGAATAAGAATAATATCTTATCTTAATTGTGAAACAATTGCTTTAGGTACATAGTAATCCAATTAGTCATCATTTTCCCGATATGGTTACAAAATATATGGACTCCACAAATTATTACAATGTAACTTTGCTACAAGATCTAGTACCATAATGTTTGGTTACAAAATATCCCATTAAGAGCGGGAATAAGTGTATCTATTTAGTTCTAATAGTTCGATAAAACTTGTAGCTCTGTAGAACATGAAGCTAGCTAAGTTTGAAAAATGCGTCACAGTTTAAAGCTAGCCCATAGCCCCAAAAATTGAAGGTTGTAAATGAACATGTGAAAGTCGGCCGTATAACTTGACAAAAAGTAATGGCAAATATAGGCCAACTGCTTAGGGGAGATTAGAAAATTAAATGCCTCCATTGCTGGATCCATGGGTAGTAGTAGTTTCAGCAGTGGTATTGGTCTGGTCTGGTCCCCTACCTCACCTTCAATCACTTTGCCATTTTTACATTTTTGTAGGTAGGGGAAGAACAAAATTGACTAACCAAACAAAATAGGGGGGCTTTTATTTTATTTACAACTTTTTTTTCTTTTTCTTTTTTTGCGTAGAAATAGATAAAGAAAACAAAGCAAACATTTAGGCTTCACATATGTGGCAACTTTCTATTTTGGAGAACCCCATGTTGTTGTTATTTTTGTGTTTATATATTGGGCTTTCACACACGAAACCTTTTTGTGAAGGATCCAATTGCTTGCCCTCTGTCTCAACTTTGTTTTGCGAAAATATACAAACATGCATCATTTTTCCATCAACTTGCAAGGCTTCTTCTTTTTTTTTCCTTTGAATTTATGAGAGTGGAAAGTTTTTTTGGGTTCCATGTTTTTTTTGGGGGACCATTTTGTACTAATTCTCAACTCTACTGGACCACTAATGCACTTAGTAGGAGAACCTTAACCATTAATCAAGTTACTATTTCCCTTTACGCTAACTTTTTTCAAGAACCAGAAAATTTGACGGGTTTGTCGTTCGATTTTATCAGTACTAGAATAGCGTTTCACAGTGTTCTAGAAGACAAATTGCCATTAAAAAAAAAGCGCTTTAAGTTGACGAATCAATGTAAACGTCATTAAAAACAAAGAAGACCTAAACAAAAATTTATTTGTGGACAATCTAGTAACTTTTAATGTGAGTGTGTTAGCGACCGTTATTGAGAACATTCACAATACTTCCGTTCAGACTCAATTAATTAATGTAGAATGCTTGGAATTTTCTTTAAAAAAAAGTTAAAACTGTTCATTTTATTAGGAGGATATTATTAGAAAGTTAATTCTATGTAAGCAAATCGTGTAGTGATATGATAAATGAAGACTTCATGCAAAATTATCATAAAAACACATACACGCAATCCGTACAACGATGCAATTTGATTTTGGCGTAGTACAAAAGAACCGTGATTCATGAGGTCTTGAAAACAACATTCTCACTTAAGCTGATCCAATCCATTTTACCAAGGACAAAAATCATAGTTCTTTCCTCACGCAACCTATTTCCCGCGTGAAAAGCACGTACCACTATCATTAGCTGCAGAAAGAGCAACTTGGGAGCAGTAGAGATCGGCACGCACCACAACCTAGAGATTTTGATAATTAAAAAAATGAAGAAAAAGCAAAAACAATTAATGTGATTTGTGAGGTTGTCTGAGATTAAGGTGCATGCTGCCCCTAGTACAAAGTAAAAAGTGCATTGCTTTTATTTTTGCCTCCCTTCTTCTTAATGATGATTATTAAACACAAAACTTATTAATGGATGCTAATTGGTGGTGTTTTTTCCTTTGCCCATCTACAGACGTACGTCGGCATTCCCCCCTCTTACTGTCGACTGAAAAGGACCCTTTTGAATTTTGGCACTTACTTTACTAGTAAAAACTAGAACCATCATCGTCGTTTTAAATATTGATTGAAACGATGGATATTTCATTTCCCAATCACTCTTTTTTTATTATACTTGTAAAGATAATCACCTTTGTTATTACATAACAATGTACAGAAAAAGTTATTTTTAAAGACTAATAGAAACTAAATATTACAACGCTTCTTCTTGAAAACAACTCTGATATATACTTCATGAAAGTATTAATCATCGAGATTCATAATCGCTTAAAATGCTGCGCGAACCGCTTGATTAGATTTGGAAGAACCATGTAGTAGTAGTAAATTTGGTTACTGTGGTTACATGTCTAAGATTCCCTTGGGAACTTGCAGCGATCTCTTCGGGTTTAACGATGATTTCCTGCGACGCTGAGTCCTTATCGTATGATTATATTCTACAAGTGGTACGTTTTCTTGAGATGTGGTATTGATTGAAGGTGTTTAATTTAACTAAAGTAACTCGGATTATTAAGGTTAGTTGGCATTGATTTGTGTTAACAACATAGGTAGTAAAACAATAAACAAAGGGCAAATTGATGAGTGTGAGTGGGTTGTCCCCGAGATACACTTGCTAGAAAACAATTCAATAAATTTAGGAATCAACAACAAAGTGGATTGGAGCATCTTTTCCGTGCAGAAAATATCAAACCTAGTTGAAAAATCATTTTCTTGGGGGGGGAGGTTTGGGGTCCCTCCTTCGAGGTTCCGGAAACATCCCATAATAATATTTTAACGTCGTACAGTTCGAGCGAGTCGTGGTTCACTTCTCTTCCACACATTTAATCGTTGAATAATATGTTGTTTAGTAAATAGTATTAGTCTGATGATGTTAATTGACATATGGTACGAGGCTGCTGCTATAAGCTAGTATTTTGAACAAGGCCAACCAGTCAAAATCCCATGGTTCAGACATCAAAAGGGGAATAATAATAAACCATCATCAATCTACTAGCCTCCTTGACGAGGAAAATTTAAGAGTTTTTTTTTTCTTTATTTAACTTTTAAAATTTCCAAGTGGCTCTTGTTGCTTTCACAAATGTACATTGTACAGTTCTACACTAATAAACATAATTGTTGCTCGGAGTGAGGAATTTTACATAGTAATAATTATACTCCCTCCATTAAAATATGAAAATGGGTGAGAAAAAGCAAATTATACACCACAAAACAAAACAAAAAATAAAAAACACCATTCAGAGTATCTCTACTGTCAATGTATATTTGTGGTTTTGGAAATGCCACTAACATAAGCAACATGCTCTATTTAAATAACCCGATTATTAAAATTTTACTAAATGTCTAAAGCTGGACAAATTACGACTAATTTTTTTAATTCTGTCACTGGGTGTTCCATTAGATAAATCAGCAATGAATGCATACAAAGTCAACCTTCCATGGTGAAAGATTAAGTATGTTTATTTCGTTTTTTTAATGTGTGTTTTTAAGTGTTTTTTGTATTGGGAATGTAAAAACGTGTATTAGAAATGTAAAAATGTATGTTGGAATGAGACAGTTATTATTTAAAGATTTTGAAAATACCATAAAAAAAACCTAACAGACAAAACCAATTGTTATTACTGTTACTGATTTTATTTTTTTTCAGATAAAACTTTGAGGGGTTGAAATGGGGCGTTAAATCGCTGCTTATTCTTTGCATGTATTGATTCATTCTCAGAAACCGGGGAAGATGATCGGAAAACATTGAAAATAAGCGACTGAAAAGATGATGATTTGATATGAAAGGGAAAAGATTCGGAAAGGAAAGATGTGTTAAACGGCAGCTGAATTGATGATAAGTGTTGGCACGCAGTTCCTATTTATAGGTAGTGAAACATGAAAGTTAAAATCATGTCCCTTTACAAATCTGGCACCTAAAATCTTCCCATTCACAAATCAAGCGCACATTTCCCATTATCAAAACTCCATGAAGACTAAATCGAATATTACTCGATAAAGCATTATGGCTAGAGATATAGGCAGGAATCAGGATGCTTTCTTGTCCAGATTCATGCATTTTCCCTTCCATAAACTATAGTATATTTTTGGGGTATACAAATCATGCGAATACAAATAGTTTTGCTTCAAGGTACGAGGATGATTATATATTATTATCCTACGTTGGAGCTGGCATTTACACTGTGCGAAACAGTTCTTCTTAATGACTCTGAGTTGATGGCTTCTTTCTTTGATATATCACCTAGAAATCAGAAACGTTATCCCGTTGACTGTTAGAGCTTGGCAATTTTGGTTAGATTCTGTTTCAGTTGAAGGGATAAGAAGTTTTTGCTTTTCCCGAATGGGTTACTTGCAATTTTTTTTTTTTTTTTGGTGTTATTTGAAAATTGGCAGTTGTTTTTAAATGTTATTTATATTTTCAGTTAATTTACTAGTTATCCAACCAAGAGTACATGTATGATGTATCAAAATCTAACAAGCGGCTATTAAACAAAAAAAAACAACTAACAAATGGTAAGTGATGCGTAACACTAAATGTTACGGGAGATCTTTACCGTGTTTTTACTACACGACCAATTGCAACCATTCTTACATGTATAAATAATCATGTTTAGTCAAAATCAAAGTTTGGTTCTGAATTTTAGAAAATACTTTTTCCGTCTCAAGATAACCACTCAATTTAGAGTTTTTGCCTTTAATAAATTTTGAATGAAAAATAAATTTAAGTAGACAGTTATTTTGGACGAAGGGAGTAAAATTCTTTAGCCAAGCTCCATATCAATTTTGGAACCATTTAAAAAAATAAGAACTGTATGGTAGAAGAATAGTATTTAAAAAAAAAACAAGATTAGCATTTTGTAAATATAAACTAAATGTGATGGGAATTTCTTTTCTAAAAAGAAATTATACTTGAGGAAGGGAAGCACAATTCTTTGCAGTGGGGAGGGTTGGAAACCTCATAAGCTCTTCGAGGAAATTGTTGCAAAACTTCATGCCAATTCATGTGAATTTTTACACGTTTTTCCTTCTGTCTTCTTCCCGGATTTGCTAAATAGGTCAAATTAGAAGGTGCGACTGAACAACTCAGACAATTAAATGTTTATATCCACATTTGTCACCATTGGAAATTGAGGGCTGTTTTAGATACTAAAAATACAGACGTTCGGATACAACTTTCGTGCTACATTTAGGAAAAATATCAAGTTTGTCAAACTATCGGTTTCCAAGGCTTTGAAAACAATTGCGAGCATCATACTTATGTTGCCAAATAAAGTGAATTAATCAAATAAGTGATGTTCTTGCCACTCATTTACAAATTACAACTTTCTCAAAACCCATTCATTTTAGCACGACGGTACGTGATCTAAATTATTTTAAACTTTTTTCTCTTTGTTTCCAACAAGAAAAAAAAAATCTTCAGAACTTCTTATTAAGGTATTATGATTACAAAATTTGATTTACGTTAAATTCCCAAAACAAAAAAAAAAAGAGGAAAAGAAGCCTTTGGTGTGCTAAGTAACGAGATTTTTTGTTTAAAAAAAAAAAACTTAAAAAAAAGTACCTGAATATCTAGACTATTAAGTAATGAGAGTAGTCATTTCTATCAACGGTAAAAAAAATTAATGCGATAGCGTATGCAACATAAAGGAGAAAACTATTTTCGCCATTATTATTAAATTAAAATGGCAACTATAGATTGTAGTTACGGGTACAATGTTTACATAGTAAATGCGCGACGTGGGAAGTAATCACCTCTGTATAATAGTGGACTAAAGTAGCATTAAACATGAAAATGAGATGCGGGCCTGGACTTTATTTTTTTCCCTTCTTTTCTTTTCCCCTAAATAAATCGAGTCATGGGTGGAGAAAGTGTTAAGAAGAGTAAGACCCACTTCCAAAGTACTGTTTCCACATGTGGTAAACCAGCACTTGAGCCACAGCCTCGTCCCACTTCCATTATTGGAAGGTTTTCTTATCGCACTCACTCAAAACAATTGTTACCCAACCCGAAAAAAAAAATTTTAAAAAAAACAGTGGAAAATTCTTATATTATTTGTAAGAAAAGAAGAAAACAAAGGATGAAAATTTGTTAGAGGTGGTGAATGAATGGACACATTTTGGTTGAAATTGGGAATTTTGTCTGGTGCGTTATGACTTGGCCAGTTACTCTCTTTTTTCTTTCTTAATTCTTTACTTTTTTCAATAACTTGTTCATTGATTGAGTAAATTCAAGTTTTATCAATAATAAAATTTTCTATTTTTCTCTATTTTTTGGTGTTTATTACTAGTGTTCGTGGGCCGTAAGTGATTCGCTCGTTGAACTAGAGACACCTCGATAATTAAAATTTAGAACAATCACAGAAATCACAATTCAAGACCTCCTCTAACTAACAAAAATGACTTATCACTTAACAACAATCATGTCTTACTCTATTTGTGACCTTTGGTAATTATTATTTTGCGACCTTTTTTTTTTCCCTGCAAAACTCTTATTGAAGTGTTTGGGCTCCACCATTTTTTATAAGGTGTCTTTATGTTTTGGGTTCTGACACAACCCTTCCTCCTCTAGCTTCTTTATTGGGTATTTCTGTTTTTTTCGTAATGTTTAATAAAATGGTAAAAAAAGAAAAAAAAATGTGATTAAAATATTCCCCTATGAAGCTATATGATGTGAATGATGTCAACCATGATGATATGTTAATCTACGAATCTATCTTTCAATCTATCGTCTCTGGTCCAGTTGGCTTCACGATTTTTCACCCCCATTTCTGATCCATACTCCACTCTAGTTTTGTAAATTGTTACTACGCGCCCTTATCCTTCTCTCCATTTTCTTTTTAAAAATAAAAATTGCAAAAAATTAATTAATTTTTTTTTTATTTGTACTCCTTTTAAGAATTCTTTTGATTGGTTAAAGAAGATTTGCTTTTGCTCAGCTGTTGTGGACTTGTGGGTAATAATTTGATAGATGACTTTGAGCACTCACCAAGCTATCCCCCTTCGTCGGCAGAAATACAACCATCATTTAAGGCAACAAGTGGGTTACTTGGTTGCATATAAAAAGTTTTATGTCTACTTTCATATATTCACTTATTTCATAATGAATGACAAAAAAAAAAAAAAAACAGGACTTGTTTGGCCAACATTTTATTTTATCTTTTGTCTTATTTTACCTCTTAAAACACATCTCAAATACAAAACTCAATACTATCCAAATAACTTTTTAATTTACTTTTTAAAATTTATTTAAAATATTATTTTTACACAATTTTTATCCACAACCATTGGACTACCACTGCTGTTACCGTCCACTGCCGAACTGCCCACCGCCGGCGCCAACCGACAGCGGTGCTGGGTGGTCCAGCGGCAGTTGGTGGCGGCGGAGGTGGTCTAGTAATGGTGTAAAAATATTATATTTTATTTAAAATAATACCTAAACAATTTTTAAAATTTTCTCTCAAACCACATTTTAAAAAAATAATCTTGTTTGCTGAATTAAATAAGACAATGAAATAGGATGGGTGTTTGCATGAGATGAAAGTGATTACTTCATTGTTCATAAACTTCAACATTGTTAACTTTTGATTATCATACAACAAAAGAGTGATTATTACAGTTGTGACCAACTAGAGATTTGTTTGACTATCGTATTTATCTTAAAAAATTATCTCACAATTCTTACATTGAAAAATTAAATTAATTAAGGGATGGTACGAATTGTGGTTTTAATTCACAGTTAATTTTGTTTTCATCTTATTAATTTTTTTAAAAAAAACTACTAATTTTCATTTTAATCTTCAACATAAATTGTTGTACATTGCTACCACCACAAAAAATTTTACATTGTTAAAACAATATTTAATCTATTTTAAATGAATAAAACCATGGAAGTCCTAAAATAAAATCAAACGGTTGACTTATAGTATGGTAACTAATCATACATCTTAAAGGGTAAAAATTCTTCAAAAAAAACATGAACAAAAAGATAAGGAAAATGACAAGTTGGGTTGTGGGGTGCAAGGTTGTTTGTGTAAATTTAAGGTTAAGGGGGAGAAGACAACATGGTACTGGAAAAATCTAATAGTGTGGAAAACGCGCGGGGGAAAGTGAGAGTGGGGGGATGGGTTAACGTTAATAAATACGAGGTACAAAGTTCAGAGGGGGGGAGGGGCATTGGTCAGTGGGGGAAGAACAAAAGAGGCAAATGGTGGCCCTCCTCCCGTACTCTTGGATTGGACTTTTCTGGAAAGTTTTTCCTTTTATTGCTATTATTCCCATTTCCTTTTCTGAGACCAAACCCCCTCCTGCCCGTCTGCCGTGGCCCTGACTCACAATAATTCCTCTATGCTACATTCCCAAATTGCCCTCCTGTCTTGTTCCTATTCACTCCCACTCCTTTTTAACTTTTCCCTTATGGTAAAGACAAGGTAAATTACAAAAAGTGAAAGTTAAGATTGTGACCTTCTATATTGTACACATCCGGACGATGGTGGTGGGGGGAAATTTTATGAATTTTCTCTTGTCACATAAGTCATCAATTTTTCTTTTTGTTCGCGTGTTAAATTCCGTGGAAGAAAAATAATGATAGAAATGTATCAAGATCAGGAAGTACATAAAATAAGTTCTGAAATGAACTTCTTGTAATTGGAGCTTCACCAGCTAGTTGGTTTGCTTTATGAAACAAATATAGTAATCAATATGTTTCATTTAACATACCAATCACAGAAACGAAAGTTAACAAAATTGAGGTGGTAAATTTGAAGTGTCAACCCTCATATTGATCTTGAGTTTGTTCAAAAACTAGTTTCATCCTTCTCAAACCAATTGATTATAGGAAACTGCGACATTTTTTTTTTTTTTACTATTATTATCCCGAACTATGGTTTCATTACGACCGCAATTTAAAACCATTCGGCATTGTGTTGTGCCGGTAACCAAAATGTTACCTGTCATTAGGGGTATTTTTGGAATTTTAATGTTTTGAAAATATTTAAAATATTAAATTAAAAATTTCTAGAAATGGCGTCCTTTGTAACTGAAATATCATGTTCATTTTGTAAAAAACGAAAAAGAAAAAAAAAAAAGGACCGTGCTCATTTATTTAAGAGAGTTTTAATAAAATATTGTCACCTTAATTTTTCTTTATATATGTTTCTCACCTTAATTCACCACCTCTATTGCCACTATGATAATAAGTGGAGAAATATTTTTTTGACATTCAAATGAATTTCAAAACATATGCAAAACATAAAATACTATTTAATATGTCTCATATAAATAGTCGACCTTGTAAATTTTAAGGAACATTGTACAATTTGCATTTTTTTTAGACGAATGTAGTAAGACAGACTTCGATGCACATTGGTTACTTCGGTACTCTAGAAGTAAATATAATGCCCATGCCTCTCAATACGTGTGTGTATGTGAATTATGTGTGTGAGGGAGAGAGAAAGGAAGAAAAACCCCCCCAAAAAAAAAAGAAGGAAAAAGAAAAGAAGAGATAATAGTATTCAAAGTGACGTGAGAGTGAAATGTATGAAAACGAAATGATAATTAGTGTTGCTAATAAAGGGAATGGAGTAAGAAGTTATCATTCTAGGCTTGGTGCTGTCTATTTCCATTATTAGTTGGTTAATAATAATAATACTACCTAAGACTTCAGAGAGAAGGAGACTTTTATTAGGAGGAGATGGAACGCTTTTCGATTTGGTTAACGTGGGAGAGTTGCGTAAGAAATAGATGGATAGATTGTTCTTTCTTTCTTTCTTCTGTTTCCCAATGTTTTTTTTTTTCAACTTTGAATTGAATTTATTACAAACAACATTTGAAAAAAACGGGAGAAATAATACTCCCTTCGTTCCATAATTATTACCAGTTTGAGTTTTTATTTCTAGTTCAAATTATACTAAAAATAAAATATTAAATTGGATAATAATTTTGAGACAGAGAGAGTAGTAATATTCCCTAGTATCTAGAGGACCAACCAACAAAGAAAGAAGAGAAGGAAAATACTAATAAATTAATAATTAAAAAGAAAAGAGAAAAAAAAAAAGATAAGGTAGATAGATTTTGAGACCAGTAAAGTAAAGGCAGTGTGTGTAGTACAAGCTGCAGCAAAACAGACGTACTAACATTTAAAGTAAAAGGGAGAGGGTTATATAGGGAAACGAAGCTGACATATATAAATGGAAAGAGTTATAAACTGTCAATCCATTTAAGCTTGTTTGATGCAAAGCACTCAAACATAGAAAAAAAAAAAAAAAACCCCCATAACAAGTTGAGAGCTAACATATATGACTTTTAATTTTTTTTTTTTGAAGAAAGAATAATTTTTCCAAATTAAGATGTGTGCATTTTTTTTTAATTGCAAATGTTCTAAAACAATTAATGAATTGAACTACTCCCTCTGACCTACAATGAGTCCTGTTTAGATTATTATTTTTTTTAGTGCAATTCATTTAAAAAATAAAAATTTAAAGCAGACAATTATTTTAAAACGAAAAATATATATATTTTTTACTAAGATAAAGAGAGTGTCAAATGTCCAATGGCAAAATACATTTTATTTCTTTTGGGCAAACACAAGTCCTAAAACCATGACAAGCTCTCATAAGTTATGGAAGTATATAAATGTTTTCTTTAAAAAAAATCATCAAATTACTCTTAACTACTCCCTCTGTCTCAAAATTATTATATAATTTGAGATTACATTTATAGAATAATTTTAGCTAAAAATAAAAACTCAAATTAGACAATAATTACGCTTCAATTTCTCGTCCATCTCTACTATCCCGTATTTGTAAGTAATTTCGTAGTATTATCAGAAGTTGATTAAAACGAACAGATCCAAAACTTAGTGTAGACTAGTAAAAAGGAGGTATTATTAATTACGGTTTGGAAATTCGAACATAAAAATTGCTAGTGGGATGAAAATAGATAATAGGTGACATTAGAGAGAGTAGAAAGAGAAAAAAAAGGGGGAAAGAAGGGAGAGAGAGAGAGATAATAATAGGAAGAGGAAGAGAAGTGGTGGGGGGTGGCTTTCGGGCTAGTCTTCTCAAACTGGCCTCGTCTATGCCGTATTGGGCAGCCTCTGCTGATTCACAAAATCTAGTGAATATGGTAGTTATTGTTAAGATTAACCCATACCCATCTTAAGAAACCCATAATTCTTTTTTCATTAACAATATTAACCTCATTGTATATATATAAGAGTAAAAATAACCAAACCAATAATAAAAAAAGGAAAGGACCCCCAAAGTAAAAACGTCACATTGACACACTATTTTTTTTTTTTTTGGTCTTTTTTCATTTTAATAATCACCCGATTAAAAAAGAACCCAAAAAAAGAAACTCTTAAAATTTTACGTCTTTCCCATTTCTCCCAATTCCTCCTTAAGTCGTAGGTTTCATTTCATGTTCTTCTTTTGTTTCTATTTTCTTTTTTTTCTCGCTTCCTCATATAAACTTTCCCCCATCAGCCATCAACCACACACTTTTCACACAGTTTCTCTCTTCCTCTATTGGTTTGGTATTATTATTACTATTATTTTTCTTTCCCCCATATATCTGATGAAGCTCTCTCTGAGTTTTTCTCAGTCTATGAACCCGAAATTATGCAGTAATATTATTATTTTCTTTATGTGTTGAGGGTAATTAAAATATAGAACACACGAAAACACGCATAAAAAGACAGCTCAAATAGCTTTTGTAACTACCAACGCCCACCCCCTTCCCCTTCTCTCCGAAATTTTTTTTCCTGCTTCCTTCAGAGGGGACTGGAAGGAAGAAAGAGAGAGAGAGATATATTAGATATTTGGGAGTGTTTTTAGTCAAAATTCTCCAACTTCCATTTTTTGTTTTTTGTTTTTCCTGTTCAGTTTTCTGTTTTTTTTTTGTGGGTTTTTTTGGGAGTTCAGTTCATTTAAGAATGTGGGATCTAAACGATTCACCGGATCAGAGAAGGGACGATGAATCGGAAGGCTGTTCTTCTCACGGCGGCGATGATGACAACAACAAAGGCAAGAGGGTTGGATCGGTGTCGAATTCCAGCTCCTCCGCCGTCGTTTTCGAGGACGGTTCCGAGGAGGAAGTTGGTGGAGCTGCCGCCGAGAGAGGCGGCGGCGGTGGTAGGAAGAGATGCGGGACGACTACTTCTAGTAGCAGAACTCTTTTCGGGTTCCCGGTGGGCCACCGTCGCAATCACAACGACGATAACTGCTCATCGGAGAGCGACCACCAGCAGCACTTACCAGTGGTGACTCACCAGTTTTTTCCGGTGGATGAGGCGGAGGTCATGGGTGGCGGAGCATCGTCGTCGTCAGTTGGTGGCGGGGTGGGTTACGCCGCCGGGGGTGATTTCCCGAGGGCTCATTGGGTAGGGGTGAAATTCTGCCAGTCGGCGGAGCCACTAGGGGGCGGCAACGGCGGAGGAGGCGGCGGCGGCGACGTGTTAGGAAAGGCTAGTATGGATGTGTCTCAGCCTATGAAGAAAAGCCGAAGGGGACCAAGGTCTAGAAGCTCTCAATATCGGGGCGTCACTTTTTATCGGAGGACTGGTCGGTGGGAATCTCATATTTGGTAAAATTTTGCCTTCTATATAATACTAATTATTATTATTATCATCAGCTCTAATGCTTCTTCTTCCTAGCTTAATCCCACCTACAGTGTGTGTACAGATCATCTTCCTTGCCTTTTCTTCTTTTCTCTTTCATTCCAAAAATCAAAAGGAAGTGTCTCTATTCATTTCATGATTCTGATTCTATCATTTCTTGTTTTTCCTTTTCATGATGAAGGGATTGTGGAAAGCAAGTTTATCTAGGTAAAGAGATTAATCAATCCATCAATCTGAATTTTATGCTTCAACCAAGGATTTGGTCAACAAATTAATGGGGTGTTTTTTTTATTTTTTTGGGTTATATTGATTACAGGTGGATTTGACACGGCACATGCGGCAGCTCGGTGAGTTTCATGAAATCCGATATCTATATGTTTTCTTTTTTCTTGTTGTTCCTTCTTCCCAAAAATGTAGAGTTTTCTGTTGAACTTGAAACCGGTATTAATAAGGTAAAAAAAATGTGGTTTGTGGTTGTGGGTTTGTTTGATCAGTGCATATGATAGGGCAGCCATCAAGTTTCGAGGAGTGGAAGCAGACATCAACTTTACCTTAGCAGATTATGAGGATGACATGAAACAGGTAGGTCATGGTCATCTCTTTCCCTCAAAGAGACACAAAAGAATGAATGATATGAGAGACAAGACTTTGATGTGTTATGTATATATAAATACACTCTTTAGATTTTATGGTTTTTCTTTTTCTTTCTCCCCATACTTTAATTTGGGCTGCTATATTCCTTATCATTACCTTATCTTCGATCAGAC
The DNA here is from genome assembly GCA_949775105.1 of Oldenlandia corymbosa var. corymbosa. Classification (NCBI taxonomy): domain Eukaryota; kingdom Viridiplantae; phylum Streptophyta; class Magnoliopsida; order Gentianales; family Rubiaceae; genus Oldenlandia; species Oldenlandia corymbosa. The sequence goes on along the minus strand of OX459123.1, from coordinate 21,576,504 downwards.
AGCTGAAATTCTTTTCTAACTCAAATCACAGAAGGTTGATGATTAGTGATGCTTACGTTGTTGTCCGAATTGGTGTTAATAATGTAGATGAGCAATTTAACCAAGGAAGAATTCGTTCATGTACTTCGACGACAAAGTACTGGGTTTCCTAGAGGAAGTTCCAAATATAGGGGCGTCACATTGCACAAATGTGGTAGATGGGAAGCTAGGATGGGCCAATTCTTAGGCAAAAAGTAAGCCAAATTCCTCATTTTTGTTAACTATGTGATCTTATGCAGTACATTTTTCATCAATTTGTTGGTTAAATTCAGACCCCTAAGCTTTTTTCTTTGTTCCTGATTGCGTTTGGTATTAAATTCCCATACAGGTATGTCTACTTGGGCCTGTTTGATACTGAAATTGAAGCTGCCAGGTGTGTGTATTATGTAACCAAGTTTTTTTTCCTGTTTCATTTATGGGTAAAAATTTGTATGTTGCTTCTGAGGGATCAAAAAACCCAACAAGTACTGTACTAAGTATTAATTCTTAATGTAATCAAAATGTACTAACTGGAACTAAACAATTCCTGGTTGTATGTATCTTTTGTGTTTTAGGGCTTATGATAAAGCTGCCATAAAGTGTAATGGAAAGGACGCTGTTACCAACTTTGATCCCAGCATTTACGAAAATGAACTCAACTCTACCGGTAAAAATTATTACACCTATTAATCTTTTTCTTTTCCTCTTCTTTTTTTGCATCATATCTTACCCAATTTTTTTTTCTAATAAATTCATAATTCGATAAAATTGTTCATCCAGAATTATCAAGTAGTAATGGGGGTGATCACAACTTGGATTTGAGCTTGGGAAATTCAGCTTCAAAGTCAAGCAGCAGTCATGTCGGGATGGTGGTTGATAATTCAAGGGACCTCCAGCAACATTCTACATCAATGCAATTTCAACTTGACTGGCGCCATAAAGGATTAAGGCCTAATGTACGTTTCATTAAACGATTTTATTTTTCTTCGTATCATCCAATTATTTTAGACTACTACTGCCAAATTATCGCGAAATTAACCGCAAGATTATTCTCCAGCAAGTGCAACCGGTCGAGCTTGACGTCCAGAAGAGAGACGGCTACAGCGAAGCCGAAACCTTGCAGCTCCTTAGCCAAACGCATCTGCATTCCCCGGGCTCTTTTAAAGCCAAGGAAATGCAAAGATATGGGCAATTGGCTAGACCTACACCCCACATGCTTCAAATGTTTGCTCCGCAGTACAATTCTTCGAATAATTATCACGTAAGCTCTGATTAAGATTCCCGTTAGTTCCGTCTTCTAATCTTATTATTTTGGGACAGAAGGAGTATTAAAACGCTTTTAATAAATTGCAGTATCAGTTTCCAAGCAGCAGCAATGGAGGAATTGGCGTAATTGGAGCCAATGGAGGAGGAGGAGGAGGAGACCTATCGCTTTCGGCAAGTGATCCTCAAAATAACCACTGGCAATCCAACCACCCTCCTCAATTCTATGGAACTGCTGCAGCATCATCACGATTCCCACAGCAGATTGTAAGAACTCAAAATTGGCCACTCAAAAATGGATTTCACCACTCTCTCATGAGACCCTCTTGACCCATTTAATTCTTTCTTTTTTTAATTTCCCAAATCCCAATCAATTGAGTGCTTTCTTCCTTCTGATCATCCACCTCTCAAAGCTCCCCAATTGTTTTGTAAGCTTGTAAAGATCAAAGCTTTGAGCTTCCCCCATTCCACCCCACTATCTAACCAATTAAACCACCACTGTCAATCAGAAGAATTTACTAGTGGATGGCTAATTAAATTAACCTTTGATATAAAATCTAGAAGAAAACAAAAAGGGAATTTTCCTTCCCTGGTTTGCTAGCTATAGCTACTACATGTTCATAAATATTACAAGTAGTCATGACTGAAGACTTCCCCCCCATGTTCTAGATTAATCTAACTACATTATGTTGATATATCAAAAATCAAAAGGGCTTCGTAATTTTCTCATCATCTCATGTATTCGAATTTGCCAATTTCCAGATTAAATTTTGGCTGCGTTTCTTCTATCTTTATTTGTTGACCCTTTAATTTGTTAGTTTTTTTACTTCTCATAATTAATTTCGTTACAAAATGTTGTTTGTTCATCGTTCTGTCGTCTTCTTATTCTTCTTTTCTGAGTTGGGGTGGACCAAAAAATATTCACTCTAGCTAGTAGTGTTCGTTCTCTGGTTTTTCACCTAAGGTAGAGTAGTAGCTAGAAGAGAGATTCAGCTGAAAGAGAGTAAAAAACAAAAAACAATTCAGACGTTTAAAAAAAAAACACACAAAAGGAAATGAAATGAAATGAATTATAGAGGCAGTTTATGGGAAATATCAACCGGATGGTAGTGAATTGTCACCATCGTCGGTGTCCTTCGAATCAGTTGTTTTCTTTCTCTCTTGACTATTAAAGCAGTCAGACAATGGCTATTATTATTGAGAGGGACTTCACCATATAACTTAAGAACTGTATTTTTCTTAAAGCTTCACAGGATTTCTAGGACGAAAAATCTACAGTTGGGTGAGGAATGGGTGATAAAACAAAATAATGTTCCTTTTTTCGTTCCAAAATAATTATCGGGACAAAAGTAATATCAAATTATATCAATTGGCTGACTTTGAACGTTGTTGTTTAATGTTATTCTGATTTTTTCCGAATAATTAAATTAATATTCCTTTGATGGGTACATAGAGCATCGTGAGTCATGAGTTTAAAAGTAACCAAAACACAGATTTGTGAGTTGGTTGACCCCATTTAGATATTCTTGATTATTACATTATTAGTATTATAGATAGTTTAGTTGGGGGGATTAAAAAATTTAGGGCTTGATTTCATCATCTGGGACGTCAGCATCGATTATAAAATGTACGGTTGAAGCATTTGTTTATTGGTTTCAGTTCTCTCTTTTACATTCCCAATTATTTAAATACTTTGTCGGCATTCCAAAACACAGCTAGGGCTGAATCTGATGATATATTGTTTTTTTTTTTTTGTATGTTTGCGAAGATTTTAAGATACGTGATCTGTGGAGCGAAATGGGGCTAGTTCCTTTAATTTTTAAAATATCATGTTCTTCGTAGGGAGGTAGTCACTTCTGAGTTTTTTTTTTTCTTTTTTTCCCATTTTCAAAAGGAAAAAAATATGGAATTGACTGAATCTTTTTTCGTTGTAAATATCACGGAAATGAGATGGTAAATTAAATTTGAGAAAGGTACAAATAAAACTATCCAAATGTGAGGTACATATGGCACTCCCCCTCCACACAACACACGTACAAATACATGCAGCACATATGTATACTGATGTACTTGCCGATTTTTTCCCCGCTAAAATGATCTCATTTTCTCATGTATTTTTGTTGTACCAACCAAAGAAATCATTTCCTTAAAGTTCTATAAGCTCAAATATTAATGTTTTCTATCCTTTTTTATTTTTTAATCGTCCGCTTGGAACGCTTGGTTATCGAATTTTAATTCAACAAATTAATAACGTATTTAAATCACATCTTACACATAATAAACTTGGAATAATTAAAAGTTAAAGACAACACACCACTCAATCAATATTCTCCTATCGATTCAAATTCAGCGGTGATATATATAGTGACTATTGAGGTAGTCCATAGCCACCCACTCTATATAATTCAAGGGGGGCCTGGTGGTCCAATTAACCTCCTGTATATATGAGTAGTACTCATTACAGTATAATATATAGGAGGAATATGCATAATAAATGGCTTTAATTCATGAAATTGTCTTTCACTGCATTGAAATTTTATTTTTTACCTTTCAAAAAGGGTGAAGATCTCCCTGAAATATCAAGGAGCTTCAAAATGTGGACAAATTCTTCTCATTCGCTAGTCTTGTTGTCATTTGATTATCAAAATTTTCAACTCAGATTTCGCATTAATCAAACAAAGTTTAATTTTTTTTTGGCTACCTAAACATGATAGGACGAAAAGTTAGAACAATATGAGTGATGATTGAATTATTAAAATGAGATGGCGTGAATATTAATTTTTGTGGACGCTCAAATTAGCACGCCCCTTAGAGGGAAAAGTATAAAAGAGGAAGGAAATGATACCATTGTTTGCGTTGCAGCCATTGTCTTGCCACTGTAAGCATATAAAGACAACACAGAGACACAGAGTTTGAAGATTGGATAGAGCCACAGTAAAAAGAGTCAGAAGAGAGGACCAGTTTTTTTCCCCCTTAGATTCTTAACCTTTGCATGCGATTCACGAAATCTCCCCCCAAAAAACAAAAAACAAAATAGTACCTCATCGATCACACCCAGGTAGATATATAGATCATACAACACACATCCACCTCTGTTTTTCTTTAAATATCACCAGTAATTACAATTCTATCAAATACCGTCTCAAAATGATTATTCTGTTTCGTCTCAAAATGATGACATATATAAAAACTAGCGTACAAAACGTCGTACTAGATTTCGAGTTAGCAAACAACAGATGCGATTTTCTGTGTGCATGATTTTGGGTCGCAATTTACAAAGTCACATGTAGATGCCCCGGTTTTGGAGTTGGTGGAAATCATAAAACTATATACATTGATCCTGGGATGGTTAGTATAATAGTAATCTATTTATTTTAAATTTGTTCGATGGATACAAGGAGAAGATAGATGGAAATCATTCAAATGAGGCAACATGGTACATTTTGTCGAGATTATTTTACAAACTTTGAGGCTGGTGTTTTCCCAAATTAGAAGATCTCTCTCTCCCTCTTTTGTTTTTTCTAAATAATCATTTAACGGTTGTAAACTGTTTGGATCACATTGAAGTTTGCAAGAACAACAACAAAGAATAAATAAATTACAAGAACTTCAGTTTGCGATTGGCCATGGCGCAAACTTAGGGTTGTCTCAGGACCGCCAAAATCTATCTATTTGCATGCAAAAAAATTAAAAAAATTAAAAAAAAATGCACGTTTTCCTAGTAGTACTGCTACAGTAATGCAACTCCACACGTAAGGACATCCCCCTAGAGATTTATATTAAATTTGTGTTATAAATAAATAAAATCACCATTTTTGTTACCATTAACACAAAGAAACATATACCAAAAGACACCAACCATGAAAGGCTTTTTTCTAGTACTCGTATCTTTATTTTGCGTCCTTCAAACCACAATATTCCGAGTCCAGGCTTTTGGAGAAGACTATAAGGTTATTATAAAAAATAACATAGCAGATCCCAATACCTGGCCAATCACGGTTCATTGTAAATCCAGCGACGATGATTTGGGACTGAAAACCCTTCATTCCTATCAAGAGTTTCAATTCAGCTTCAAGATGAATTTTTGGGACACGACCAAATTCGAGTGCCAATTTGGTTGGATTACATCTTATGCGGTTTTCCATGTATTTACCGCTCGCATAGCTCATCGTTATTGTGGCGAAACGTTTAGCAATATGTGTTTTTGGTCAGTCAAGGAAGACGGATTTTACATTCAATCTCCCGATGATTTACATTTCATGAGCGGTTGGCAGCATAACTAATCGATGCACAGAATGTGTATTTTTTTTTTTGGGGATGGGGGCTTTTTTTTTTTTGTAAGTACTGGTCTTTTTTTTTTTTTTTGTGAAATAGAAGACTTTTGGAAAATCATTTCTAAGTAATTTTCTTGCAATTTTTTAGTATATTACGCACTGGATATGTCTGAACTTATTGCTCTGAGTAAACGGAATTAGAGCTGGATAAGTTCTTTTATTGTAATTATTTACTAGTGTTGTACCCGTGCGTTGCACGGTGGAGCTTTGATCTTTATCTTCGGGAAAAAAAAAAAACAGGAGAAGCAAAATCGACGAGCCTCATTCCATCTTTATTTTCATCTTTAACAGCAAGTCACACTGCATCGTTCTTATTAAAAAGGTTCTGAGTCTTTTATGGTTTACAAACATGCAATAGTTTAGCTATTATTTTAGTATTTTGGCAACTCGTTAAATAATAAAAAAAAACCAACAGATCTTATTCCATCTTTTTTTTTTTCAATCTTTAATAGCAAGTCACACTGTATCGCCTTGATTAAAATTTCTGAGTCTTTAGTTGTTTAAAAACTTGCAATGCTCGTAGCTGCTATTTCAGTATTTTGAAAGGCCGTTGAACCCAAAAACAATTTTAAAAAATTTAAAATAAAAATTAGAAGGTCTCATTCCATCTTTATTTTTATCTATGTCACACTGCATTGTCCAACGTAAAAATTCCGATTATTTAATAGGTTAAAAATGTGCAAAAGTGTTAGTTATTATTTTAGTATTTTCGATAGCCCATTGAACCAAAAAAAAAAAATGAATTGGTAAAATCTCATTGCATTTTTATTTTCCGTTGAATACAAAAAAAAAAAAGAAAAAATCTTTATTTTTCATTTTTAATAGCACGTCACACAGTATCGTCCTGATTGAAAATTTTTTAGTCATTAGTAGTCAAAAACTTGCAATGATTTTAGTTGCTCTTAATATTTTGACAGCCCATTAAACCCACCCCCCAAAAAAATAGCAGGTCTCATTTTATATTCATTTACTTATTATAATTTCTTTAAATGCATAAAATTTCTAAAATGATTATCCATATATCTTTTAAGTTATAATTTCCTCTATGGACTGGATCTTTTAGTCAACCTTTCATTTAATGTATGATTCACGACGCCATTTAGGGGAATGTTCCAAAAAACCACCCAGGTGACCAATATCATCATAGTGATAAGATGATTGAATGCAGTCATGATCATAAGCATCTTAAACACACTGAGAAATGATAACTTTGGTAGGATCATTATATATTGCAAAATGGCATCAACGTCATCATGTCTAAAATTCTTTTTCAATCTTGGACTATTCAAAAGAAACTCTTTATCGTCATTCATTTCTTCCTCTATATCATAGTCAAAAGTTGCTAATCTCTTAAGTTCCTCTGTATCATAGTCAAAAGTTACTAATCCATTAAGTTGTCCTGAAATCATGTTATCAAACAGTATCAATTAATTGAGTACATATAAATTAAGGGTGATGATACTGCCAGGACAATAATTAGCTTCCAGGGCAAAATATGTATTGTATTTCCCATATTACCCTTATTAACAAAACTGTTTAATTTTTTTATTTCACTCCCCTCTTACTCGCTTTGATTTCAGACCGTCCCCTTCCTTTTTATTCTTTCTTAGATCTAAAATCTCCATATGTTTTTATGAAAATGGGATGGGATCAGAACAAACACTTTGGGGTATTTCGATCCAAGAATTCTTGGAGTTATCTTCGTTTTTTTTTTTTTTGTATTTATAAGATTAACCTTCCCTTTTATTCTTTTTTAGATCTAAAATCTCCATATGTTTTTATGAAAATGGGATGGGATCAGAACAAACACTTTGGGGTATTTCGATCCAAGAATCCTTGGACTTATCTTCATTTCTTTTTTTTTTTTTTGTATTTATAAGATTAATGCAAGAAGAAAATCGGGATATAGAGTTTTTGGCTTGTCAAGATTTTTTTTTCTCTCGTTATTGGGATTTCAGAGTCATTCAGAAGTGCTCAAAGTAACAAAATTACATCATGTCAATCCACTCAAATAAGATTCAACAAAGACAGGTTCATTCCACTCCATCGTCTCTCAATTAAACACCCAAATCTAATTCAACTATTCTCCAGCATCCATCCGAACTCCGAAATCATAATTTTTATCAAAGTGGCTGCAGTGATGATAAACAGAATTTTGAAGCCACCTCCATTTTCTTTTCTTTATTTTCTTGGGTTTTTCATCAATCTTTTTGGTCAATTTGCTCATACTCCTTGGTTTATTGAATTTTGATTGCTCTTGGGCTTTTGATGAGGTTGTAAGGTAGTAAATAAAGTTGATGATGGAATGATGATTGGATTTGGGTGGTGGAGAAGAATGACGTCATATTAATGTTAGAATAATACTCCCTCCGTCATAAAAAAATAGTTCAGTTTCAAAATGTACAACTTTTTTAATTTAGTCAAACCCGAACAAGGTACAACTCAAATTATCCAACAAACTTCCATTTTTACCTCTGGTGAAAAGTTTATTTAACTTCAAATTAAAAATCTATAATCCGGTTAATTATTTTCTCTCCTTGTCTCTCTCTCTCTCTCTCTCAAGTCTCAGCGCCGAATCTCTCTATCCGACGGACGGTGACCATTCCAAATCTGAATTTTTCAATTCTCCGGCATCCTTAAATACCACAACGGCGGCTATTTTTGCACCTTGTCAATTTCCCTTCGATAACTCGTATTGGAGGATAAGAATCTGATGATGGGATCTCCTTTTACCAACCCTTCGCCGTCCGAGTTCATCAAATCCAATTTAGGCATGAGTTGCGGTTTGTTTGATTTCTTTTTTTTTTCTTTAGTTTTGATATCTTTAAAATGTGATGATTGATTACCCTATAATTGAAGATGATGGGTTTTATTTTGGCCGTGTTGAATGAAATCACAGAGCGCAAAGAAGAGAGAATGCTGATTGAGGGAAATTAAGTCATTTTGTTTGATTCAATTTTGACTTTTTTGGAACTGGACTATTTTTTTGGGACAAAATTTTTTATCAAATTGGACTACTTTTGTAGGACGGAAGGAGTACTTAATACTGTTGTCTGGGAAATTTGTTGCAAGGAATCAATAGAGCAGGGAAGAAGGAGATGGGAGCAGGGAATGTCACACCGTCAGGGGGGGAAGGGGTGGAGGAGAGAGGAAGTTGTAACAAAAGCTGTTGACATAGTAATTCTTAAGGGCAGTACATGTCTTTTTGGCTCTGGATCCTAATAATTGCCCTAACAGTATCATTAGCTATAAATTAATTAAGTTAAAATGCTGAATGGATTTATCAAACACATCTTTAATATATTTATAATTAAAATTATATTTTTTAAATAAAAATATTTTAATTTAATCCCTATCATATATGACCTATAATCAAAAGCCCAATAAACGTGATAAAAATGTCAAAACATGTAACTAATCTCTCTATTATATTTGGTTATTTGTTTGATTCTCTATGATAAGATAACATTAATTCCCCACGATTACTACATGCTACTAAACTTGCATTTATCTTTCCTTTTAATTTGTTTGTAAATTTTTGTTGTGAAATTGCGAAAATCACCCTTTTATAATTGGGTGATAGCTTTAAGAATAATTTCCACATTAGAAGTCTTGTGAAGAATTTCTTTTGAAAACACAATTTAAAGGGAAGGTTGGAGTTTCATTAGTCATCCTGAATCTTGCATACCTTCTCTCTTATTACGACATTCATCATTCTATGGTTCTACCTTTAACTATTATTCTCAACATAAATTTTTTTCCTACCATGTTATCTTTTAGATGTATCTCTATTCAAAATATTTTCTAATGTGACATATTAAATCATATTTTCTTTTGCCATTTCCTTTATGAGATGATTAAGGTTAACATTCATGGTAGAAACAAAAAACATAAAAATACAAATTAGACTCCCTTCGGTCTATTTATAAACGGCAAGATTTAATATAGTTTTAAAATAGAAATTAGTGTTTATTTTTGGCTTGCAAATAACACTGAGAGAAGTATAATGAAGAATAAATCAAATTGATATTTGATTAACTTTCTAAAATGCGTACAAATAAATACGAAAACTGATATCTAGTTCAAAAAGTCAAAAGAGGCAAGACAAATGAAAAAACAATAGTCATATTGTATAAGTCGCAAGAATAATAAGTTTACTATATCAAATCTGAGTTTACTTCACACTAAACGGTAACCCAAAATTTTGGACGAAAAATAAGTTTTCTATAACCAACTTAATAGTTGACAAACAAAACATACACATCAAATTCAATTAACGTGAATATTAGGCAAATACGTAGCCCATGATTCAATGCCAAAATCGCAGCAATCATGTTAATAACAACCCATATAACTAATAATTAATCACACTATTTTGATCCTGACTAAACTAACTTAACCAAATTAAGCAAAGATCCAAGGAGAAAATGCCTAATCCGAACCAAAAACCAAAGGGGATTCGTCAAAAAAAATTTTGATCAGCAGCTTGAGATCCAAATAATGTTAGTCAGCCACAATTTTCAAATTTCCCAGGGAAAAAAAATTAAACATTTAATTAATAAGCAAATAGGCAGTTTACTTCGAATCTGAAGACCCCTGTTTCTTGTGCTTGCACACTGGAAGCTCCAATACTAAATTGATCAAAAATTTTGATCACCAAAAAAAAAAAAAAAACCATAAAGATAACGGCTCACCGAAACCAAATGGTTTGTCCCAAACTATAAATTCATATGCATACATGCTAGCATCTTGTAGTTATATTCCCGGACAAATCGAATTGAACATAAAACAATGGATAATTCATCCTAATGAATCCAAATTCTTTACTATTTAGTCATAACCAATGATAAACTGATAAATTGATTTTGTCTCCATCGGCGGCCCAGAAAAAAACCAAAAACTTATCACCGGATAATAATAAAACATAAATTTCTCAATAACGAAACCGGAAAAGAAAACCACATCGATCTTCTCAAGTTTAGGTTTGTGCATGCCACACCGGAAACTCAAAACACCAAAATAATTTACCGATCTAAATTAGTTAATCATTTGGTGTATAAAAAAACGAAGAACTAATAATCTGAAATGGAAAACCAAAAACATAAAAGTATTAACTTTTGATCCGGATCCTTATAAAGGTGAAAACCCAATTTTGCATCGAACCAAAATAATATCTAAAGTTTAATTTCTCCAAACTTCGTAGGCAAAGGATTGGATTCGTTATCGGATTCTTTGAACAAAACTAATCATCAAAACCTGGGCTTGGAGCGAATCGAACCAAAAGCAATCAATTTTGATCCCTAAGCATAAAACTAAGAAAACTACTTTAGGTAATATTATATCAAACAACAAATAAAAATATACCAAAAATACCCACAAAAAAATATATTCATCCTTCATCTCCGAAACTTCAATCCAACGCCATCAGAGAGGCTATAATCCAAATGGGAAATTAAGGCCTAGTCATGTGCCGTCAAATCCAAAAATTTTCATGCATGAAAAGCCATGAAAATCACAGACGTGAAACAAAATTAAAATGGGAGAAGAGGTATGCATTAAACATATAAATCAAAATCAAAATCACGCAACTAACGAAAGCGTAAAATGTCCTAATTAAACTAAATAACAGTTGAAAAAATCAGCTTTTAGGCAAGAAAATTATTGAGACAGCCACGGTACTGGTTAGCTGATGATGTAGCGTTAGTGATAGTAGATTGTCGAAGCCGAGCAAGAAGAAATAGAGATGAGATAACAAATGAGAGATGATAACGGAGAAGGCCACGGTGATCAAGAATGGATTCGAGATGGGGGGTGCTATATGCAGGAGAGAGACAGATTATGTTATTACTGTTCAAATTTTAAATATGTTACCTTTAAAAGCATATCTAGAATTTTAGTATTTCATTATCATTTAAAACTTTTCCGTATACAATTATTATCATTTAAATTTTGAATCACCCAAATGTTATCGTGTAAAACAATGACAACATCTCAAATTTAATGTGTTCCAAAAATAAACTAAGTTTAGAACTAATTTGAGATAAGGATAATTGTTTCTGGAAAAAAAAAAAGGTACAAATGGAATCCAAAACCCTATACGTCTTTCACCGGCCTCCATCACCCACCGCCACCTTACCAACCAATTTCCCATCTAGGACGTCGATTTTTCATTCGATGGTCAATTAGCCTCAGGGATCTCCAGGCTGCCCCTTCGTCGGTCACGTCATATCGGGTTACCAGTTTACTGTCTGAACCGGTTCAAAACTGAATGATGTCATTATTATATAATAAATTATTATAACAATTAATAATATAATAAATCAAATACTAAGAAAATTGATTGCAACTTTAAGTATTATATTAAATTTTTACGTCATTTAAATAATAATCTAAACTAAGAGGGTCATAACATAATTTTCTAAACTTCAATTAGAAAAACCTAACCTACCTATTCTCCCAGCCACCGCACATTTCTTTCTTAATCCTAATTGATTTCACAGAACCAGTAACCGTTCCTCCCTCCTCACCACCGACGGTTCTGTCACCACCTTTCATATCCAGTCAGAGTCGGATTCCTCTTCCACGTCTTCTTCTTCTTTGTCCTCAGTCAGAGCCCCCCTCTCTTCTTTCTATTGAGTGGTCGTCGTTGCAGTGATTTTTTCTTCATCTCAGATTTGTTTTCTGTCATACTTGTCTAGATGTAATGGTCGCCGGTAAAAGCAAGGATTGGCGAATGCACAAAGGACTTCGTTCCCCAGAACTGAATTAATGGAAGATTTTAGGCGAGGTATTAAGGATATTATCGCCGGTGTTTTTTTCATGTAATTCGGAAGTCGTCGCGGTTTTGTTGTTAGTCCGTGTACGTAGACAGTGATGCCGGAAGTTATGCTGAAGGGATATCATCGACGAAATATTGCCGGAATAATTGGAGATCAAGGCCGGCAAAAATTTCAGTTCAAATATTCTTTTATTTTAAAGTTAAGGTGAATTAGTATTTAAGTAATTTTAGATAAATAGTAAACAAAAAGTAATAAATATTTAACTATTTATGTTAAGATCAATAGTAAATATAAAATATTAACTATTTTACCGTTAAATATTTACCGTAAAAACAATTAGTATCCTAATGAAGCGATACGTGTCTTGGATCAAAATTCTTTTTATATATATGTAAGATTACTTGGGATATCAATTCTTGTGTTTTTGTTTATCATATGTATAACTCTCTCTGTCGAAGTGTCAAAACACATTTGCGTATCTCGTGTTTACAAAGTTGCTTTCCATTTGTGGTATCGTGCGGGAATTGGTCTTTTCGGATAGAATTGAATCCATTCATTCATCAATCGATCCCCACATTCACAAAAATTTAATCACTTTGACATTTCAATTTTCCACTTCGCCACAAATAAAAATTTTAAAGCTATAGCAATTTGCCACTTTATGATGGTCCCTGCTCTCACCACATTACCTTTTAGCAAAAACCATTTAAGAAAAGAAAGTTGGACGAAGGACGTAAGTCGTGCATTTGTCAACACAACTCCAAAAATAGCACTAGTAATAGTAACAACAACAATGATAGATAGATTGAATTATAGCACTAGTAATACTCCTTCCGTCGTTTCTATTTATAGCGAACAAATTTTTGAACTGGATTTAATTTTAATTTGGGATTCACTAAAATTATCGATGTTGCTCATCCACCGTCAAATGTGATAATTTTTAATCATTTCATTGGATATCGTCTCTTTTATTATTATATATTAAATGATGTGGGAAAATATCCTGAAAACTAGATGAATATATCCACCAAATGAAATGGACTCTAATTTCTTCACATAAACATTTTTTTTTTTTGATGTGGTTTAATTTACCCTGGATCCTGAAAATTAATAATATCAAGATGAAAATATTATCATTCCTTTTTTAATAAAAATTAAAACAGTCTGGAATTCTAGGAATAGAAACAGAAAGTGATTGAATGAGAAGGGCACTTTGTGTTGTTTAGGAAGCAGCATGTGCTGGAATAGGAATATAGGATACTCTTTTTAACCTTATCTTTACAATGTCGACAACAATGATCAGACGTTGGACTTCTTTTTTTTTCCTCGAATAAACTAAAACTAAATTTCGCTCAAATTGATGCCTTACATATAGAATTTACGCACACCTATCCTCGTTAACGTCCTAGTTTTCTATGCCATCCACGTTTCGATGAAGCAAACTTTGGTTCTATGAAGGAGAACAATACATTCTTCCACCATGCAACTCAGCAAAGCTTGAGAAATGGAAGTTCGATTTCTGTGTTCATAGAGGAAATGATCCAAAAAAAAGTTACAATGGAATGAAAAAAAGAAAAGGTCGACGTTCTATATACTTCGAATGTGGTCTTAGTCGCAAAGAAATAAAAGTAACTTCTTCATCTGATCATCTTTTCTTCTCATCATTTTATGTCGTTACTTTTCGTGATTATGACTCATCAACTAACTGGAGTTAAATAATTATCCCTTACTTTCTCTGTCCCGAAATTATTGTCCAGTTTGGATATTCACTTTTTAGTTTAATTTGTACCGAAAATAAAAATATAAACTGGGCAATAATTTCAGGACAGAGGGAGTACATTTTTTCTCAATGTTTTGCCCTATTACATAAAGTCAAATTTTGTAGCCTGGTTTTATGATTTTGTTTTGATATTTATTCAATAGTCAATTTACACTTTCATCAATCTTGTGTAGGTCGAAGAGAGTGCTAGTGTTTTTCATATCAAGGTCTAACACTAGCTTATCGACAACAAAAATCGCTTTTGTTGGACTAATGATAATATCCAACTTGTTTAGAGTGTGCTAAGTTTTCCAATATGTCACACATGACTAACAAGATCTCTAGAAGACATGTGTGTGTATTTCTTTCAGAGAGATGGTAGACAAAAAGAAGAAATAATCTAAGTGGGAAATAATAAGAAGGAAAGAAATACTTTTGACAATTGATGTGAAGGGGAGGGGAGGCACGCTTTGTTTTTTGTCAAAATGTTGTTTCATTGGTGTCCAACGTTAATTTCGGTTTTCTGGAAGGGTTTCCAAGTTTGGTAAGAATGACGAGATTGATGTTAATGGTACAATTGTGGTAAGCATTATTTTGATGAGGTTTCCAAGTGGCCACGGCAAATGCTTGTTGAGTTGTGATCATTTCCGACCATCCGTAGCCCTCAAAATAAATCGGTCCCAAAGTTAGGTACGTATCATCTCCTCCGTTATATTGGTCTGGTCCACTTTTGCATGCAGCAATTCCACCCCTATCAGTTTATATCAAACCTTTTGACTCCCTAGTTACAATTTTTGTATGTATTTTTTGAAAGAGGTAAATTTTTTTTCTTTTTTCCCCTTGGAGAACAAAATTTGTTCACGACCATAGGCATATCCTATTGGAGCATATAGTTTTGGAAATAACGTCTGGCAATGTTTCATCAAGAACAAATATGTAACCTTATAAAAATGACCAAAAGAAATACTGAAAATTTTGAAGTTTAAATATTGAACCGAAATCAACAAAAATAAATAAAATTTGGCATTTACTCTTTTTTTTCTTTTTTTTAAGAGGTTAGCTAGATCATTCAAATTAACTAATAACAATAGTTAAAGCTTGTTAATTGATCAAAATACTCACAAATACAAATACAATTACTCATTGATTTTGATACTTGGAATTATAATTGAGTAAGTTATTAGGAAGTGTAAATTTAGGAGGAAACGATAAGTGGTTGGAAAACTGGAAAGCTCCCGTGTAGTTGAAAAACATAAGCATATTACTTTCGAACATGTTTTTGTTTTGTACTTTTAAATCTAGCTAATTGCAGGCAAGCTTGAAAAGGGAAAGGAAAAGAAACGAAAGGACTTATCGCTGAAAACCATGAGATTATCTATCAAAGTTCCCATCACCTTTCCTTTTTCAGGAATGACATTTCCTAATCGGTTTCTGAAGGTTTATCGGTTTTAGAACAATTTTGAAGATATTTTCAAGAGACAAACATAATCACGACTTTCTAATTCAGGAAAGAGGACCATGGCCTTGTTTTTTGTTTGTCCATAACTCCAAAAAAAATTTTTTTTTTTTTTTTGCCAAATAAATATTTCATTCAAATTACTTAAACAGAGTTCTGATTACAAAGGTTCTGCACCAGCTCATATGCTAGTTGGTGTGCATTTTTAACTATATCTCTAGGCATTTTAACTACAATACAGACCTTTTCAAAAAAAACTACAATACAGAAAGACATATAGGTAGCAAGCTCTAGGATATCATCCTTGAGACCACTATACCATGTCGGAATTGATATTTCACCCCGTAACATCTGTACAGCCTGGCTATAGTCTGTATGAATACGAACATTAGTCCATCCATACCGTTGACATGTTTGCCTTGCCCATTTGATAGCACATAACTCCGCTTGTGTAGCATCAAGACTGCAACATTCCTTGGCAGATATGTGCATCACTGTTCCTTCTCTATCCCTTGTCACAATTGCCATTGCCGCTTTTCCTTTTTGTTTTACAAAAGAACCATCCACTTCGATAGTTACCATTCTATCCTCCCTTCCACATGTTTGATCCCCTATCAGACATAAACTCTTTTGATCTTCTCTCCTCCAGCCCGCAGTCTGTCGTCCCTTACTCGACAAATCATCTGGTCTCTACTAGTAACTTTTTCAAACGTAGCCATAAGGATCTTTGCTTTCCCAAGAGTTCGCGCTTCATTCCATATTTCATTCCTCCAAACCTCCTGGTTCTTAGCGACCTAAATTACCTACAAGATATAACACGATAACACCTTGTCTTGCTTCAATGGGGCCATTTTCAACCACTCCTTAAACCACCGCTTAATCTTAATTGGTTGCCCTCTTGAGAAATCAAAACCAAGTGGAGATACTCTAATCAAAACCAAGTGGAGATAGTCTCCAAAACTCCAAATGATTGTGATGAAAGACTTAAAAAAGGAATCTTCAATTCAAGCTTAGATGTGGCTTCCTGACAATAACAGACTTCCATACGTACAACCCCTCCTTAAGGATAGAGTTAATGAAGTTGACAATTGCCTGATTTTTTTCTAGCTTTTGCACATGGCTTCTTGTTTTTTTTTTTTTTTTTTTCATTTCCGTTTAATCTACAAAACTTCAATCTTAAACGCTTTCTAATTCTGGAATGTGTAACATTACACACATATAATCTCTACACGTTTAGCCTTTACTGCTATTAACTACGTGAAATTTACGGTAGTTACGGATAACTTTTCCAGATTAATTTATTTCATTGTGTTAAATATTCACTGTTCAATGAAGATAAGTTGCATGATAACTTGAAGACGGCAAATTACGACTTTATAGGCTCGTACCTTTGTATCCTTGAGTTCTATATAAGGACGGCAAATTTGCCTTTGCCGACACACACTTAGGTAGGCATACAAACACGTTACAACATATATTTGTCTCAAAGAAAAGAATACGCTGTTCTTGCCATATAAGGAAATTTTCTAAACTCTGGAATTTTCTGCAAACCTATATTATTCAATGAGTGAAAGATGGAAAGACACAGCTAAGTGGTACGGAACAAATGACATTATGGGCAACTTAATTCATGAAAACATGTAAAACACGGGGGACCCAGAATACTTGCAGGTCGTATTTCCATTCTGGAAAGGTAAAACTCACGAAGTTTGCTGATGTTAATTATATTGAAAAATTTGACAAGTAGTGGTAAAAAGTTCTTTAATTAGGTCACCTAAGTTACACAGTACAGTAGAGAACCAGCACAATTAGAAACCATATCACTATTCCAATGCCATGATAAAGAAGGAAATAT
Source organism: Oldenlandia corymbosa var. corymbosa (assembly GCA_949775105.1). NCBI lineage: Eukaryota > Viridiplantae > Streptophyta > Magnoliopsida > Gentianales > Rubiaceae > Oldenlandia > Oldenlandia corymbosa. Next base: position 21,559,040 of record OX459123.1, on the reverse strand, counting down.
ATGGATGCATTAAATTCCTAAGCATAGTAAGAAAGCCAACTTCTCATGATTTCCCAGCTTTTTTACAATTTCACCAAGGATAGAAATGGCCCGGATGGGCTAAAGGGGGGTGTTTAATGCACTTCTTACCAGGACATGAACACCTCCATTTCCTGCCTCAAATTTCAATCTTTGTTAATTTGTTTACCTTCGGACAGGGAAGGATGTTTTCACATCCATGCATCTTACTGTCCCAATCCTCCATTAGGAAACTGTATGTGTGATCCGAAATACTGGTATGTTTGCCAATAAGGGAGAAATTCGCATTTAACAGCCGGATTAAAAAATAGAACTCAAGCTAGTTGCAGAATTGGGACAGCCATCGGGTGTTCAGATAGCAAAACCACCTTGGTTAGCACTTCCAATCTCATTTCCTCTTTCAGCCAGGTGTTTGAAAATTTCAGGCTGTGTTCATAATATACATTGTCTTCGCTCAGATTGCAAAGCATTATCTATCCAAGAATATGCACGACATGGGCCTACAAGTGACAGTAAATACTATCAGCAGCTGTAATGAGTCCAGCTTGTTAATGGACCTTATCCAGCATCGAAATGTATTGAAAATACTAAAATGCTAGAATTGAAACCTACAAATTTCCCAGTTAACGGTATTATCATTCCTTGGCCCAAAAAATTTCATATGTTTGATTCACTTTTTAAGAGGAAAAGTAACAGCAACGATCTTCTAAGTATACCTCCTCTGTTGGATTACAATGATGTCCAGGAGAAGTAAAAGCAGTGTTACAAACACGAAGACATGCAACAGATAGAAAGAAAAACTTGCTGACAATGTATGATAGCAAGAGCTACTTTAGGCATATCATGTGTAGCAGTCAATAAAATCTTCTTTAAGATTCCTGGATGCTAATTTGGGATACTATCCAGAAAATCATGACTCCACACATTAGACTTGTCATTTACACATGAACAATTCATTGTTCAAGATATACCCAGAGCCAATTAGCTAGATCCCCCAAATTTTTTATGAATGAACATACGAATCTTCCAATATGAAAACTTACTCCAAATCATCCAAGATACTGCAAATCTGTGTGCAGTAGGTTCCAAAATGGCAGATTACCTTGAATAGAGAGACTCATATACACAGTGCACCCAGATCAAGCTGTTGTCCTCCAGCAGGTTGATCATGATTTGTAGCTTTTGACGCTTTCTTGCGTTGTTTCTTGTCTTTTTTATCTGCATCCTCAAATGTCCTATTTCTGAGACAATCAGAGAGAGGTTAGAGTCCTGAAACAATTTATCTTTACTTCAGTGGAAAAATTGCATCAAGTCGAAAAATATTTCCAACTTCTGGGAACTGTGTTCTGCATTTTGATTGGCATATTATTTTTCCTACTCAAATAACTCAAAAAAAAGCATAATATTCTTAAATGAGCTTCGCGTAAAGACAAATAATAAATAAGAAAAATATGGTGTCCTCCCTAATCTGTGATTTGTATTAGACTAAATACCCATTAAACATATAAAACAGTTGTACCTGTATTTCCCCTTAACCAACTTTAAAGCTTCCAAACATCTAGCTTCTATTTAGAATTAAACCTCAATTCCTCTGTTTCAAAGACTCAATTTGTACAACGACAGTACTTTTCTAACTCTTAACAATACGAGGTCCACTTAATGGAGGTTGATGCTTCCATGTTTTCTATCTGCTTAACTATGACATATGAAGGTCTCATGCTGAAACCACTTAAGCTTGTTTCTCTAATTTCCTCATTACTTGGGCATCGACGTACCCTATGGTTCATTGCCTCTAAATAAAATTCTTAATCCAATCAGCTTTTACAGTTCAGTCCCAAAAGATCCAAAAAATGAAATAAAGTATGACAACTAACTATTGCACCAACCAGACTTGTTGCAGCTAGCCAACAAAGACAACAAAAGATGCATATCCCATTCCCTCTGGAGGCAAGCATCCTTATTTACTTCCCTAGGATGAATTAGACAAGTTCTTGTAGAAACATTTGTAAAGCTACCACTGCATCCTGCAAGCCTCGGATACAAATTTATTTCTCCTAGAACTAAAACATTTTATCGATCCACAATATGCTCAATGACAAACAGACAGAAAGGAAAAGAAGCACTGCTTACGAAGCATACATTGTAAGTCTAGCAGAAGATTTTCCAGCAACAGATCCACAGCAAGACTTGTATTTCTTTCTTGATCCACAAGGACATAGCTTGTTTCTTGGAATTTTCTACAACAGAGTAGATGGATTAGAAACTGCTAACAGATATAAGAGGAAACAAGAGGAAGGCTAAAAGAAACTGTTCTCTGATTAGAAAGCGCCAGGAACCTTGTCGTCAGAAGGTAAACTTTTTTTAGTCCGACTCCTTTCTAAATTACTTGTTCTACTCTCAGAAATTGCGCTTTGTTGTTTGCATTCTTCCGTTTGATGCTCACCTACAAACCTAAGAATTAGAATCCAACAGAGGAAGTTCTTCTTGGAAAAAAAAAAAGAAGTAACCAACATGATTATTTAGAGGGAGAATACGCAGCAAAGGAAGCACATAAGAGCGATCAGGTCTGTCACAGACCAAAAGAAAAAACAAAAAAGAGAGAGAAGAAAAGAAAAGAACAGTTTGGCATTTGAAAAATAAAACAAGATTGCCACTATTTACATATTTATTAATATGCTCCTCAAAAGCGAAAAGAAACCGGAAGATAATTTTGAATTACTCAATCCAAGTACAGACATCAGAACTAACAACCCCAGAATTTTCATAACATGGGGCTGAAACAAACATTAGAGAACTCCAAAATTATTCAAGCACCCTTCCTAGTATATCATGACCAGGAGTAGTTTGGCACAAATTAGCAAATTCAACACTATGATGATGAAGTCCTTCAAATTACAAAAACTAAGAAGTAAGTCTCGGAAATAATAAGGTATTAAGTATGATACAAGATATGCAAAAGTTTTTCATAGGATACAAGATAGCAAGCACTATTGAGCATCACAATTCGAATTACCGTGATTTAAATCTTCTGAACTAGGAACCTCATTTGCAACTATATCATTTTCGCTTCCCTGCTGTGCAATAAGATATTCTATTGCAGCATCTGCGTCACCATTTACTTCTTCAAGAACCTGGAATGTAACTGTTGTTAGAAAGAAGACAACGCATGGCAGGCAGTAACAATTGATGCAGTTGAAAATGTCATTGCATGATTAAGAAGTAGGATATGGAGTATTAAACTACTGCAAAACTATTACCTTTTTAACTTTTTCAATATCCATACATCCAGTTCCATCTATGACCATTTTCAGGCATCCAGTTTCAACAAAATTCCCAGCAGCTTCCTCTCTAGACTTGGTGTTGGACGTTTTCGCTTTGTTAGACGTTGTTGAAAGGTCACCATCAGCCTTTCATATACTAGAGGTTATCAGACTTCTAGTCAACAAGATGCCAAAAAAGGATAACAGTGCTTTGAGAGAAAAGGGCATGAATATAACAAGAACCAATGGCCAAGAAATCAATCCATTAAAAGAAATTAAATAAAGAAAATGGTAAACATGACAGCAACCTTGATAAATATTGGCCTTGCTGGTCCCGCACAAGTATCGTCCTTTGAACGCACACTGTTGTAATGCTCACCATCATGATAAGAACTGTATATCAATGAATTAGATTAGTACAACATAGAGGTTCTTTGTTTTTCCCTTCCAACTCAGCTGAGAAGAATGAGTTAGGACAACATAGAGCATCCAAAAGAAAGGAAAAAAAAACAAAAAAAAAAGGTGGAATATGCAGTACGTACATTATTCTTTTTTTTTCATAAGAATAATGCACAATGCCTAAAGCAAAAACAGTAGCTCAGGGATTCTCCTGTGTCTTCAAGTTGCTAAGCTGACACAAGTGAGAACCAAGACGAACACACAGTCAAGTTTGTACTGTACACTATTTGAACCATACACACTCTATGCCACGAAATAGATCATTCATATTACTCGCACTGATTTCCTATTTAAGTTGAAAGCTCCAAAGGGTAGTCATCAATCAGATCAATAAAATAATGCCAATTCCTGTAGATACATTCCAAGAATTAAAAATCCGGCACCCTGTTCATCCTATATACCATCAGGTTCTCTTTTAATGCATCAGCTGCTTCGTCATAGCTGATATATTTTCTATTTGAATAGAAGGTGACATGCAAATTACAGAAGGACAGCTGCTCCAGCCAAAGGGTGTACCAATATCTCACTTGTGAAGAACACAATATAATTTGTGATAGTATAGAACACCCCATTGAAACAAACTACACCGATCAGTGTTTGACAAATCATATTTGCATCTCAAAATAATTCCAACACTAGAACTCACATTTATCTTGACTCCTATGACCATAATCATCCAAAAACTGGGAAGAAGGGAATTTGAAAAAGATGAACGTACTTACAGATGGATCATTCTCACTTCACGACTGTCAAAATTCCGTATGTACCATCGAGGAAAGTCATGCTGCACCAGAAATGAGGAAAATTTCAAATGAATGTAGGTACTTAACAGTTAGGTGGAAAATTGTGTAAGAGCTGAAAAAGAAAGGCCAAAAAAGTTTACCCGGTGGATGCATATATTGCATCGGGTCACAAGAGAAGCAGCTTGCAATTCCATATGCCCAGCCCAAGTTCCATCCTTCTCCATAGACTGACAATAGTCATCAAACGGCACCTCATCCTCAATAAAAGGCTCAAATATTTCTCTATTCTCCTGTTAAATGTAACTTTAGGGATCAGATACTTAGCGCGATAACTTGATAATGAAAGCAAAAGTAACAAACAGTAAACAAGTCAGCACATAAATAATATGTTTACACAAACAAGCAAAGATTAAACCACCAAACAATAGGGGCAGCAGCCTAGCACGGAAGAAAACTACACGGATCATGTTTAGCTTTTTTAAGCTATTGAGACTTCTCTCAAACCGGAATTGACTATGAAACCCACTGCCAAGGCTATTTGGCTACCCACTAAATAAGAGCACCACTTAAACACTTATATTTCTGCATTGAAACACTATTAAGCCGTTCCTGACCTTCAGGTGAAATTATATCTTCTAGAAATTTTCCCTGTTTATGAATTTAAAGCAATCCCATGTTTTCATTATTAGGGGGACAAAAACTAACTGAAGATAGCCCATACCATTATATACTTGACTACCATGTTCCGATACTTTTGGTGCTGTTCCTCATCTCCTTCCAATTGATCGCCAAGAGCTCTGCGCAAAAGTTAATTATCACTGGCTGAAAAACCTTACCATAGTTATTGCAGCCACAAAATTCTGAAGATAAATACACGAAAATTTTGCATAGAATCAAGAACTCTCGAACCTGAAGAAACAATTACCATCAGCAGTCACTTGAATTATTTTTAAGCCTAAACCATCCAGCTGCTTTCTAAATTCTGAAATATCAGCCGGCTTCCCGTGCTTCTTTGCCTATATCCTCGGCGGCAAAAAGAAAAAAAAAAACCGTCAGAAAAATCCGGAAAAGTAAAGGCCATTGCAGTACTAAATAATCAAACTCAAAACTACGATATTCGGGAGCAAAAATATAATGGGCCTCTTGACAAGAATCCAGAGAGACTTACGTGGGAAGATTTGGGGTTTTGTTTTGGTTTGGATTTTTGGTGCTTTGTTTTAACCATTGTGTTGTTAAATCGAAGATTGTGGAAGGGGTACCATTGAACAGATTTCAATTTGAACCTGAAAACTGTAGCAAAATTGAAGATCGGAGGACGAGAGGGAAGGAGGAGCTGTCCGAAATGTTAAACCTTTTAGCTTTTTGATTAAGATGTCGCGGTAAACTTAACACGATTTCGCGCCGCCGCCGCTTTTAGTTAAGGTTTTCCAAGTGATGGAGCGACTTTATATTATATTCTTTTCTTTGTTTCTTTCTTGGTTTGTTTCAATACGGGTATTGTTTTACCACATTGATTCTAATTTCCAACCAATGCAAGTCATTACTGATATCGTGTCACTTTTTTTTTTTACACAATTCAATAATTTGGTATAAATTTTATTGTTCGTGATAGTATTTACACTAACAATTCATTTTTTTGAGTTAAGGCATATTTATTTAATTTTCATAGTTAAAGTTTCAGTTAAAAATTCCAAATTTCATTCAAAGTATGATAACATTCATACAAAAAATAAAATAGCAATATAAAAGTTATCTACAATTAAAGTATGTACTTGTGTTATCTCTATCAACACAAAATATATTACCTACATGAAATAAATATATTACATAACAACAAAGAGTGCACTACAAAAGTGTCACAGGGGATCTAGCTGTATATTGTATGACTAAGAATGACAAATAATCTTGTACTCAATCCGGTTTGAAATAATTATGCAGTTTAAATTTTTATTTTCTAACATAAATTATACTAATGATGAAAATTCAAAAACTACAATCATATTTTAGAATAAAAAATACTCCCTCTGGTTCTTATTATAAAACATTTTGATTTATCTTAAATTTTATTTAGTATATTTTTTTAATTGAAAATAAAATCTTAAAAAATAACTTTTCATATTTACTGTATTCTTCCAGTTATTAAAAAAATGAAAAATTTTATGTTGAATAAACAAAACAAATTAAATAGTAAAACTTATGACAAATTAAAATTTGTCATAATAAGAACAAGAGAGAATATATATTTAACTCAATAGTCCATCGTTACCACATGAAACTCTTGAATCGCCCATTCATTCTCAAGACATTGTGCCTGCCTTTGATCAACGTAGCCAATCTTGAAAATAGGTTCTATGCACCCTCAATTTTCAAACGAGATGTAACCCTAAATCTTGTAGCTAAACCTTCGCGATGAAACAATACCCAATATTCAAGATAAAATCGTCAACCCATTCTACCGTCGTACTTATTATGTACAATACCTCGTGCTTTAGCCATCCCGGGTTTACTTAAAAGGCTGGGTTCAAATTTTTTGTTTTCGTTTCATTATTCATTTCAAAACTAATTAATTTATAACATTTAGTATATTTTTTTACACTGTCAATACAATTGTATATATTTCTAATACCGTACAACTTTTTTTAATAATTTCAACTTAATTAGAAATGGAATTTAAAAAATTTTACTATATATTATTCTCACAAGTCCTGAATAATGACATTATATTGCGGACTGTACGTGGATACTCTATTATATATGCGGAAAAAATGACATTCTGTGTATATTTCCTCCCTTCGGTCAAACTCCTCGAAACACGAAAAAGAATAGATAAAACACTTGATCAAAAACAGATTCAAGCACAACAATGAATGAATAACAAATCATCGTTTCAAATTATTATCACATCCATGCAATACTCTCACATTTTCTCATTTCATGCCTGGAACTAACAGCCTTATTTTACTTCTTAAATAAGAGAATATTAGTGGTTTCTCATTTATTTTTAATTCGAGTTCGTAAACCTATTAGAACTAATGAGAAGAAATAACGGCGCCCTAAAAATATTTTAGGGTCAAAAGTACAAACCAAAACTTGTCACTAAAGTAAGATACCAAAGACAGTAAAAAAATAAAAATCCGGTTCGCCATATAGCTAACCTCTCTAACGATATGTGCAGAATAAAATAACTATCTATTGTAGAATCCTTACACATTAATACATCATCGGATTCCTGTCTTCTGAAGAGAATATCTTAGCTTTAAAATGTTCGTCGGTGACTTATCCATGTTACACAACCACATTCTTTTTTAGGTGCATGTGTAATAAATACATCAAATTGAGGGGGTTTGCCCATTGGAGCCAGTCAGTAGGTTGAAGTTTTCTATTTTGGGCGGTCGCCCTTGAGTTTGTAATCAATCTCAAAGCTGAATTAATTTCAATATATTACTATTCCGTCACGAATAGTCGATTATTTTATTACTCCATCCGTTCTAAAATAAGTGTCCTTCTAGCAAAATAGAAAAATTTCAAAATAAGTGTGGTTCTTAAATTTCAATGCACTTTTTGTCTAAAATTTCCAGAATTACCCTCAAAAGAATTAATACTATTGATGGACATTTTTTTAATGGGATTAGTTGAGAATATTCAAGTAATTTTATAATCCTATTTAAAAATTTCTTAAACTATGTACAAAATATAATATGACAATTATTTTGGAATGAAGGAAGTAAAATATTACTTAATGACCAGGGCCGGCCCAGATGGAGGTGCAAGCGGTGCTTTGCACCGGGGCTCCCAAGAAAAAAAAAGGCCCATTTATGTATTTTTTTGTTTTGTTTAATGTTATATTTGATATACGAGCCCAAAATTTATTTTAATCCAAAAGTAAAATGTATGAACTAAAAAGTTATTTTACACAAAAATATGGTGGGCGATAGTGATTAATAAATTTTAGACTTATTTTAAATAAATTTTTTAAATCTATATTAAAAGAAATAGAGTATATTTACTTTGTTAGGGTCCATTTTCATTACTTCCACTAGGGCCCCCAAAAAGTTTGGATCGGGCCTGCTAACGACAACTCATTTTTCTGGTAAATGTTGAAATTGGATTATTATTTTTTTTTGTTGATACTAAGAAAAAGACTTCGCATATTAATTTATCGATAAAGCTTATATATATATAGTGGAAGTTAAGCTTATATAAATGCTCTTGAAACCTTGGAATAGTGGAAGTTAAGCATGCTTAAAAGTGAACAAAAAGGGGCCACGGAAGGGGCTATATAAATCATCATTATCAGAGCCATCATTTCGATCTTAATTTTCTTGGAAAATTAGGTTAGTGGGAACTGGAATCGATTGATAAAGCACAACAACCCGGCATATATACGCTAACAAGGTTTTAGGTTGTATACATTTGTCGAAGAGGCAATCAAATATCAAAGCTCCCCATGGTGCAAAACTGCCTGCCAATGGATGGTTGATCAACAACGAAGATGTGCCATAGTTATTTTTGAGACATTTTTGTATTTTTTTTTCATATATTAATTATAAATTATTTTCCATTGTTACGTTTCAGGCACAATACTTATTTAAATGCCTAATGATTTAATAATTAATTTTACATATTTGTCATTTAAGAAAATTTTAAGAGTTCGGTGACAATGACATTGGTGTGTATGAGCATGAAATAAACTGTTCTCATAAAATTCACCAGAATTTTTTTGCTTCAGAGGATCGGTATCTCAATGTGACAGGAGAACAAATCATGCATTGTTATAAACTTATTCCGTCAGAAACTAGATTTGTTATACTTTAATATTCTCTCTGTCCAACAATAAAAAAAAAGTAGTTTATTTTGAGTTTTTAAATCTGTACCGTTTTTAATGCAAAACTTAAAACTCAATATGAGTATTTTTTTTTTATAATTTAATAAAAGTAGTATTATTTTGATTCAATATATGCGAGACCTATTTTAAGACAAATCATAAAACATCACAGACATTTCTGGAACACCTCTAAGAGAGGCACAAATTTTGTTATATTATTTCAATTTGATAATATGAACTATTTTTAAAAGGTGGAAAATATTAATTATATGGCCTTTGATAACTAGACAAAGCAAAGATCGCTGTGGGGGGATTTTTCATCTGTCTTCTACCTCTAACCACGTCTACTTCACAAGCCTACCCTCCCGGAAGCTTATGAAAAATGGCTGCTGTTGAACTGTGACAATCCAAATGTAAGTTTAGGTTAAGTTACATCATGGAAAGGTAAGAGTTGACATATCACACGTGTTCTGAAATGAATTGTACAGAAAAAATCATCTCCTAGAATTTCTTTTTAAACTTTATTTTTTGGGCTTAAATCTCCTAGAAGGTGAGAAACTGAGAACAATACATATTTTGCGTTTAACCATGAAAAGTTATAAGTTGACACTTGACACCTTACTCAATGGTAGTAGTAGTACTTAGTTACTGTATTAAACAAAACGAGGGAAAGAATTGCTTCTTTGACTTTGTCTTTTTGCTTGATCTGCATTTCCCAAAGATAAACAGTAAAATGATGCTGAACTTTTACACCACACTCTTTTGGTACATTGGTCCTCGGAAAGCGTCCATTTCTTAAAATCCCAATGATGAAGAACAGTACTAAAAAGTTACGTGAAATTAGAATCGACTTTACCATTTATTTTTGGATATCGGGGAGTTAGAGCATGCTAAGGTGAACCGTGTAGCACATTTGTTCCGAATGATTTACTATACACTCTAATTTACAAATTAAGTAGATGTGTGTCTGTCTAGCATTGATGAGATATGGAGAACAAGAAAAGAAATGCTGGTATTATACTATCATCAACCAGGAACAATTCACGTATAGAAATAGCAGTATTCCACTGTTTCTGTCGAAATACAATGCTTATGTTTGCACATTAGGAGTACACTTTGAATGACAACCAGTTTATTTAAGACTCAACAGTGACACTTTCACATGTTGAATCGACCAATTTGTGGGTAGATATTTCGTAATTATCCACCTCCAATTTGAGTAGTATTTAATAAAAAAAAAAAAATACAAGATTGGGAATTTTTTAAAATATCCACTGCAATGACACATACTGAATCACTGATATTGTTTTTTTTTCTTTCTATAATAATCTGGTAAATTTCGGGACCAACCAACCAAATTATCTAGGCATAAACCAAAATCAATTTTTCAGAATTAAATAGGAATTAGTACCTCTTAAAAAAAAAAAGCACTTAAATTACAGTTGACTAGGACAGTGACATACTAACACATGACTCATGTCACATTGACACGGACCTAGGAACCTCTTTGAAGACAGCCTTTTTCATTTCATCTTTCCCACCTCCCCGGCCCGACCCGGATCCAAATACAAATCCAAAAAAAAAAAAAAAAGAAGAAAAAAGGCCTGTCTGACTGTCTCCCTCTCACTTTCTCCAAGTAATAAAGGAAAAACTCAAAAAAAGGCCTCTTCTCAACTCTCTAGTCTCTACAGTATAGAGTTTACACTCACAAGAAGGCTCACTCTCTCACACGCACACTGAAGAAATTCATTATTTTAGTAGTATTTTACACTTGCATTTATTATCTTCTACATCTTCACTGTTCTCTTTATCTCTACCTCAACTAACTCTGTTCTTCTACTACCTTTTTTCTACTTGCTCAAATTCCGTGATTTCTTCAGGAATGATCTTCTTCCCCAATGTGCTTAGGTAAGATCATTACTGTTTCCACCGAACCCTATTTGGCTTTTTGTAATTACAATGACTCCCCTGCATTGCTTTTATATCATTTCTTCAAGGTTATGATGTGGTCTTTTCAAGATTGTGCTTCTCTGTTAAATCTTCTTCTAGGAGCTGATTAATTGTGAGCCTTTTTCTATTAAGACCTGCTGTTGCTGAGCTTTTTTCCTGATGGTTTTCTTTGTTTATGGAAATGTTTGTTTCCCTTTCCTTTTTTGGGTAATTCCTATTAATGTGCTACATGGTTGTTTGGGTTGTTCTCCAACTTGCTGTCCCTTTTCATACAATGTGCCCTGCATTTTCAACAACAATTTGCAGAAGTAGGTTTCCATGACGTTTGTATAAGTATTTTCTTGGAGCATTGTGGAGTTGAATAATCAAATTTGAAAGAACCAACTGATGATGTGGACTTTGTTTCTTTAGATAGTTCACTAGAAGGGATTAGGCTTCTACTTTCTCAGTCACATTATTAAGTGTTATGACTGTTAGTGCAGATTGTAGCCCGTGCAAACTATGCCCGGAGGAACTGCAGGATTCTATTCGCAGATAGTTTTCGGATTTTCGGTTATTGCATAGGCATTGCTGAAGTTTTTGTCAAGAGCAAGCAATGGATCATAAGTCATCCTGGCCTTGGAAGAAAAAACCTACAGAGAAGACAATAATTGCAGATGACAAGAGTAACCTTTCTTCGACTAAAGATGAAAATGAGGTAACTTTCCTGGACTAATCTTTTGTAGTTCACTTTCTGCTTCACATTATATCATTCAAATACAATAATTCCTGCCTAGTTGGAAAGAATATGCATAATGAGAATGACCAATGGACTGGTCTATTGTTCATGTTATTTTGCCTGGATCACTTCTGTGAGGTGCAGATTTCTTCGTTTGAATGTCGACTTCTACATCTGGCTTAAATTTGTCACTGGCTCAATCAGTTTGTTACAAAACTCATCCAGACTATTATTGTACTTATTGATGCTCCTTGTAGAAGGGATGCAGGCAAACTGTCCTATAGGTATTCCTTATGGAAATGTTTACTATTATTGGAATAAATGCTCACAATATATTTCTCATATGCAGACATTAGTAGATCCTAAAGCACAATTAGAAAGAGATCTGAAACTTCTGAACGAAAAGCTTTCTTCTGCCCTTGCTGAGTGTATGCATAAAGATGATTTTGCAAAGAAACAGGCTAAAATCGCCCAGGAAGCTATTGCAGGTGATTCTGCGTACACTTGATTTGCAGTTTAATTACTATTCTATATTCTGTATTCGCTATCCAAATACTGTTAGGACAACTTGTATCTCTTGCTGATGAAAGGTTTGTATAGGCTGGGAGAAAACAGAGACAGAAGCATTATCTTTAAAGCAAGAACTTGACAAAGCCTTGCAACAAGTAGTATCATCTGAAGAAAGATTAGTTCGCCTGGATGCAGCGTTGAAGGAATGCATGCAGCAGTTGCGCTTTGTCCGGGAAGAGCAGGAGAAAAGAATACATGATGCTGTAATGAAGACATCCAAAGAATATGAAAACTCACGGATTTCCTTGGATCAGAAGTTAGCTGAGGCCAGGAGAAGAGTTTCTAGGTTGGAAAGTGAAAAAAATCAGCTTAGTAAGGCACTGTTAACGAAGGAAAAGGTGATTGAAGAATTAAGAAATCTAAGAGCACAGACCGAGGCAGACCTTGGTTCTCTGATAACCAGAGTAGAGTCTACTGAGAAGGAGAATGCTTCTCTGAAATATGAGGTCCGCGTGCTTGAGAAGGAGCTTGAGATTCGGAATGAAGAAAGAGAATTTAATCGTAGAACTGCTGATGTTGCACACAAACTACATCTGGAAAGCGCAAAGAAAATTGCTAATCTGGAGGCAGAATGCCAGAGATTACGTGTTCTTGTTCGTAAGAGGTTGCCAGGCCCTGGAGCTTTAGCGAAAATGAAGAATGAAGTGGAGATGTTGGGAAAGGGTCAATCTGAAAGAAGGAGAAGGAATTCCAGTCCATCCTCTATTGAACCCGCAGATTTTTCTGCAGATGAGGCCCCTGATACGCCCATAAGAAAGATCAATTTCTTGACTGAGCAATTATGTCTTTTGGAAGAAGAGAATAGGAATCTCCAAGAAGCTCTGAACAAGAGAATGAATGAACTTCAGAACTCTGCAGCCATGCAAAGAAAAGAAGCTTCCAGCTTATCACTTGTAGGTCATCTTGTGGATAATGGAACACAACAACAATATAAGAATTCAAGTGCCATTAATGGAAAAGAAATGTCTCTGGCATCCATATCTGACATGGGCAGTGATGATAAAGCCAGTTGTGCTGACTCTTGGACTTCGGCTTTGATATCTGATCAGGAGCAATTAAAGAATGGAAAAGCAGTGCAAACACCAATAAGTAGAAGTGTTGGATCTTCAGACATAAGCTTAATGGATGATTTTGTTGAGATGGAAAAGTTAGCTGTTGTATCTGCAAAGAGTCCATATGGCATTAAAGACTATGTTGCAGAGAATGATGCAACCCTTAATCCCTTGAAAATGCAAGCTAGTGAAAATGTGGCTGGTGTAGCTACTAGTGATCTGTACAAAATACCAGTGCCTAACCTGCCAAATGGACTGAAAAGGGTGCCAATTGATCATGCTCCTTCTAGTTTTGAAAGCTTATTGAAAATGGTTTTGCAGCAAAGCCAAGTGTTACAGCTTAAACCTGTTGAAGTACTTGATGAGATTAAAGCTGCATTGCAACAAAGTGTTTGTCCAGATTCTCAACAGCACGATATCAAGGAAAGCATGGGCAATGATATTGCTGTATCTGCCGAAAAGCATAAGTCTGAGGTATCTCTACAAAAAGGTGTGAAGGAAGATATATCTGACAAAGAAGTAAGCATTAATATCTACAGACCAAAAAAGATCAGCCCCAAACTACAGCCTAACATGGGCAAATCGATTCATAAGATTGTAGAACTCATTGCAGGGATAACTATACCGCCGTTGGATGATTGTAATGCACATATGTCGTCCAGGAAAGATGATACATTTCTGCAGTATGAAAGTGCAGAAAATCCTACAGGATATGTTGAACGTGTGTTTCAATGGAAAGCGTCTGAACTATCCAGCACCTTAAAGAGGTTTGTACAAAGTTGCCATGATCTGTTAAATGGAAAGTCAGATCTTGAAAGTTTTACTGAACAACTAGCGTCTACTTTGGAATGGATCATGAACCACTGCTTTTCACTCCAAGATGTTTCAAGCATGAAAGATGCAATCAGAAATTATTTGGATTGGGATGACTCAAGAAGTGAAAGTGAAATAGACAGTGTAACAGTTAATCCTATTTCAGAGTCAAACAAGTTGACCTTCCAAAAGGAAGAGATCTTCTCTTTCACACTTTCCTCTCTCTCAAATGTGTGTAACAGTGATTCTGTAGTTAAAGAAGTTGGACCATCAGCAAAAGAAGAAATTGCAACAGTGAAGTCTGAATCGCCAAGCAATGTATCTGCAAAGCATGATGTGGAAGAGAGATGCCAATCAGAGGTTCTGAAGAGTGAACCCCATAACTTTGAACAACAGGAGTCTCACAAAGCAGTTGACAGTTTACAGATGGAAGCAGACATCATCGAGCATATGAAGGAGAAAGCAACACATCCATATGAAAAGCACCAGAGGCTAAATGAATATCTTGATACTCAGCTGTCTATGCCCAATAATGAATTGAAGGAATCTGGTGATAAGATGTCTGTGGTAAATGAATTGGATAGCAAAGAACATTCTCGCCAACAATTAGGACAGACATCGCATGATATGCCACTTCCACAACAAAGGTATGTCTTATTCGTCTTATTCATTCTCCATCAGAAGTATTTTGTAATGTGCAGGACTCATAGTTTTGATATGTCCATTTTGCAGCATGAATTCAAAGGGATGTTCAGATGATGTCATGGACAATAAAAAAGAACTAAGAACTGTAAGTCCCTATCTTCTTCCAGAGTCAGGTTCAATTGTTGGTTAAAGCTTTTTGTTCATTGCTTTATGTGAAGAATGTTACTAAGAATGGAGGAAATTGCATAGAAATTCAGGTCCATAGTGCACAAAATGCCGCACAACACAAAATTCATTCACCCTAGTAACAGTGGGAATATTTTTTAGCCAAGTTTCTTTTCATGATTAGTTTGATTGCTCCAGAGTATGGTAGATAATAGACTGCTAGTTAGATTGCCGAATCTTTTAATGCAATTCCACACTTAAAAACTTCTACTAGCTGCAAAGGGCGTTCAGCCGTTCACACTGATCATCCTTATACTACTTTAAAACTTCTACTAGTTACAAAGGGCGTTCAGCCGTTCACACTGATCATCCTTTTACTGATTGATCATCCTCACTGAGACCTAGCAACTTGCTAGAAACTGATACGGCCCAATGAAATTGTAATATTGTAGGATTGGGAGATAGTAGCAGCTTCAGAGAAGTTGGCCGAGTGCCAAGAAACTATCTTAAACTTGGGGAAACAGTTAAAGGCGTTGGCTTCACCCCATGAGGCAGCACTGTTTGATAAGGTCATCTCTAGCCCTGCTCATGAAACTCTTGTTGCCACATTGACAACTCCAGAGAAGATTCGCCCGCGGACATCTCTCCTGGACAAAATGCTTGCTGAAGATGAGACTGAGAGTAAGGATTTTGACTCTCAAAAAACTGAGGTTCATATGCTGGATGCTAAGAGCTACCCTGCAGCATTTGCACCTAACAAGACCACGGAAGTCCTGGAGACCATTTCAAGTCCAAACAGAGTTATTAGTCCACCAAAAGATGAAACTGCGACCGGTTACATGGCTATCATTCCTAGTAAGAAGAGGAGAAATGGAGGATTGTTAAAGAAGCTACTACGGATGAGAAAGACTGGTGGTTGCTAGGTAGGATCACGCTAGCCCCTCGGAAGTTGAGTGATAAACAGAGGCCTGCAAATGTTTGCGAGTGGATTTGGTATCAAATTTGTCAGGTTAAGGTTTGAGCTAGGTGAATTTTTAATAGTATCAATTTATTTCATGTGGAGATATATCCGTGATCACAATAGAGATGTAAAATGGCTGGAGTGTTACATTCGCTGTATATAAAGAAAAAAAAACGAATACGAGGTTTGTAGTTTGTACAATCAACAGCTCAATAATATTCGAATCTCCCACACAAATTAGAAAATGCCTAATCTTTTTGGATGTTCAAACCGAAATTTGGATGTTTGAGTCACCTGATTAATCAAATAAAAGACAAACAGCCCGTCATAAAACTCGACCAATCATTGTATTCGAAATTAACAGAAATGAAAGCAGATACTGAAAATCACTTGTTTGGTCATCCAAATTAGATAACAATGTGTATCAAATTGTCCCGTTCGTATATGCATTCACGTTGAATTATACAGAAGCGAACAAAACTGAAAAGGGCAAGAAAGGAGATAGCAAAGCGTGAAATTGATTATCTGGATTTCAATCTCTGTATAACACAAATTTGGCAATGTCATGAAGCCCAGCTTCCTCATAACAAGCAGCGATTCGCTCCAAGTCATCATCCCAGGTGCCTTCTACCGAAGCCAGATCCAACAAAAAAGCAGCTTCATCAAGAGCAACCTACAAATAATGGCAGATGAAGATAATTCAGCACAGAGCACTAACAGGAGATGAACTACAGAGAAACGTTACGCCCAGTTTTACCTGAGCAGGTTCTTTTCCCTTCTTTAAATCTTCTCTCCGCCCCTCCTCCGACACCTTCTCCTTTATGAACTCGATTTGTTCATCGTCCCATTGCGCAATACTGGCAACTTCCTGAACAAGGATAAGATAGGAAAACCCCCCAAAAGAATCAAGACTGTATAGTATGTTGAGATAAGAAAAAATTAACAATCATGACAAAATTACTACACACATGGTACTCGCTGCCTAAAGTCCACCATGGTGATTTCAAAGCCACCCTAGCAGAATCTTTAGCTTCCCAATTTCGTCCAACCCTACATTAAGCATAAAGAAACACCATTTTCTTATCCGAATAATGCCTTACAGTAGGAAGAGGAAAAAGGTTGAGGTAGAAATATACAGACTTTAACAACACTTCAGCATTAAAAACAAAAGGCCGTCCAAATCCTGGAAAATGCTCCTTCTTGGTGTAGAATTCCCCAGTCACCAAGGCTGAAACCTTCCAAGTTCCACCAGAAAGTATATATCACCACGTATAACAAGACGCATACACATCTCAGTTAAAATAACTCAAATGTTTCTTACATGGTCCCCCTTTTCAAAATGACTCCTGACCTTGCGCTCTAAAATGTCTGGAAACAACCCAACCTGCAAAATGGGAATTTTGTCATGGCCCCTTTTGAATTATGCATTTGTACTGTTCAAGCACAAATTGCAAGCTAGTACCTTCTTCAAAATATATATGTCTAGACTTGAAATCCCAGATGTAACAAAGTCGCCCTTTTTGTATAGCTGCTCTCCGACATCAGCAGAGGCATGAAATAATTCGTCATTTCTATCTTCAGAACTTTTAGTGTCTTCTTCTACCAAGAGTCTGTGAATGTATTGATCCACCTGTATGAGACCACATAGCAAATGAACCAGAGAGCAAACAAACAAATGTACTCTTGAGCACTTGAAGCTAAAGAATGTGATTGAAAGTTTGTAACAATGTAATTATACCGCCATCAGAGTGCACCACATCTTAGACTTACATTCTTTGCTAACAGCCATAATCCATGCTTTCGTACTTCCACAACAGGCATCTCCATTCTGTATACGTCAGAAGTTCGGATTGAGAAACAAAAGCAAAAGAATAATCCCTAAGCAAAAGCTCTGCAGTACATTACCCAGTCGGAGCAGTGGGCCATCGTAGCAAAGAGATTACGGAACCTGTGACAAGAAAATGAGTGGTCAAGTTAGAACTTAGAACAGTTCAAACATACCTGCCTCTCTCAAACACAATCCTCATCCATACCTGAGCTGTTTTCAGACAAAGGAATAGCAAGAGGGATTAACCCTTGCTTGGCCCCTGGAGACATAATTGTTTCGCCTGCCATGAAGCAAAACATTTATGCCCAAAGTTTCCTAATCGCAGATATTTTAAAAATTCCACTTAATCAAGGAGTATCAATACTCATCGAAAATGAACAGAAGTTTCTATCATGACCATCCATTAAACATCAAAATCAATAAGCTGCTAAAGGTAATAACCAATATAAATCTCTTTATAAGTACATAAAACATTGCTCAAATCATTGGTATTGATTGCATAGCGAGAAACTTTTGCTACACCCAAAATATATCCCTTTGATTTTATATGACCATTTCCATGAAAACTACATCTCTAATGAACACTCCTGTAACAACCAATGTAGATAATCATTGAACTTCCGTATGCTACAAATAAGTAAGAAGATAAACACTAACGCCACAAATGATCAAGAAGATAAACAACAGTTACAGGGAAACACTAACGCCACAAGCATTTCCTGCACAACAAATAAGATAGTGAAGGAGTATTACCTTACCTCTAACCTTAAGCATTTTCAGAAGATTATTTAAATGCTGTGGAGGTTCAGTTGCTGCCACTTCTTTGATGAATGAAACATGATCTACGGAGAAAATTCGAAACTTTTATCTAAGTAAATGTCAGAGTCCACTGAGCTTTCTTTGCTCTCTAATACTATTAAAGGGAGGAGGTAAAAAATGGAAGAAGAATTTACCAGGAGAGGAAGAGGTGTAGCACCGAAATGTTGGCATGCAGCGGCGGAAGAGTCCAGGACAAGAAGCGGCGGCGCGTGGACCTCCGAACACAACTCCACCGCTGGCCTTCATGTCCTCTCCTTCTATGGCTCGCGTTTTTTTTTCCTCCTGATTTTCTTCTTCCACTGGTTTGTTTGGTTATGGAACTTGGGGCTTGGATAAGGTTTTGCAAATCAAATCATTGGCCCAATATATATATCTAGTTCGAAACCGTGCTAGTTAGCAAAGAGAGCGCAAAGGCCCATTTCAAACATCGTCGTTTCTTGAATGGAAGAATTAGTCCATTCGTACTTGGGTCGAAATTTCGTTTTAGTTACTAAAAAAAGAAGAACAATTGTAGTACATGGATGTATCGTTTCGTTTTAGTTACCGATAATGGATAGTTTGTAATACTAAAAACTATACATTAGTAGTAATTTGGGTATCAAATATGAATAGAATATATGTGACTGTATGTAACACTTTCTCCATCTCATAGTGTAAGGAAATGAAGTTTTTGGGACAAAAATGTACTATTTATTAATTTACATGTGTGACGAAATTTGAAACGCACATTTCAAAATTTCCCTCTATCAGCCAAAGTCAAAACCTTTGAAATAATATTGCAGAACAACCAAACACGTGAAAAATATTATTTCCTTCCGTCCTTAATATGAGACATTTTGATTTGTCTTAGATTTAACCTAGTACATATTTTTAATTAGTCAAGAAAACTTAAAAATATTTTATAACAATCAAGAGAATACAACAAATGTGAAAAAATATATTATTAAGATTTTTTCGTCAGTTAAAAATAAGTATTAAGTGAAATTTAAGACAAAATCAAAATGTCTTATATATTAAGAAATGGAGAGAGTATGATTAATAAGTTGTTGGAAAAAGATAATGGAGTTGTGGGGGAGTATAAGAAATTGCAAGGAGTTATGCTTTTGGAAGGCATGAAACTTTTGCTCTTGGTACATTGACTGTATCAACTAAAAACGTAAAGAGATTTTCTCCAAAGAAAATAAAATAAAAAAATGTAAAGAGATAGACACAAGAGATCAGAAGTTTCATGGCTTCATGCACTAAAGTAATCCCTCTCATTCTAATAATCAGTCACAAATTAATACTAAAATTAGTTCAAATTTATACTTTATAATTAGGACGCGATAGAGTAATTTATACTCAAATATGAAATTTTGATCTCAAAATTTAT
Source organism: Oldenlandia corymbosa var. corymbosa (assembly GCA_949775105.1). Classification (NCBI taxonomy): domain Eukaryota; kingdom Viridiplantae; phylum Streptophyta; class Magnoliopsida; order Gentianales; family Rubiaceae; genus Oldenlandia; species Oldenlandia corymbosa. Next base: position 21,538,842 of record OX459123.1, on the reverse strand, counting down.
AATAACAAATGAATGGAAGAAATAAGTTTGTTACAAAACTAATACTACTATCATGAATATTTATAACGAGAAGTTCTATGCGTCTGAAAATAATTATATGTTGGTTGGGGTGGAAGAGGAGTACGTGAATGGGCATTTTGGTAGTGGATGTGAGTTTAGTAGAGGACGGTTGTTGTCTTGTTTGATTAGGTCCACAATCAAAGTATAATTATTTGCCATTTAAATATGTTTAAATTTTGTGGGGCGACTTTTCGAAAGTTTATTTTGTCAATTAATTAACATAATTGTTTGGCTGGATTTAGCAGTACTTTTCTCATGCCAAATAGTAAAAAAACTCTCGTTAGTTTGGAGACTTTGGACTTGAACTCACTTCCTATCCAAATTTCAATCCACAACGTAAATTAATATTATTTTTTTTAAAAAAAAATCTGATGTAGTTCATGATGTTCATCAGATTCTGAGTTAGTAACCGCTTTGGAAGACACTAGTAATAGCAATATCTAGTAAAAGACCAAAACAAACCGCTAAAGAGAAGAAGAACCGTTTTTTTTTTTTTTTTCATTATTAAAAATGTCTTCCTCTTCCTGAATTTTCACTCATGTCCTAGGGTTTTAGCTATCCAACCCCCACCGAATCCCAAATTCCGGTCGCATTGGTGTTTCGCTCTGTATGAGTCGGATCTTCTCTATTCGTAGCTCCATTGCTGGATCGTGTTCAACGTCGCTGGACAAACTCCGCCACCGGCAATGTCGGCGTCCAAAACATCCGCTGCCTCTTCCGCGTCAGAATCCGATTCTTTCAATGGAAATCCGCCGGTAAGTGCCTTGATTCTATTTTAATTGAATCACTGCCATGCTGCATTATGAATTGGACATTGTTGCTGTGGTAACACCTTCATTCACTTTTTTATCAATGCGTTAACTTTTGCCATCCTAATTCTGATTGTTGGCTGTAATGTTTGGCTAATTTTCCTCTAAGCTCAATGTGAGTTCAGAGTTCATAATTTACAAATTATACTGCATTTGCTGGTACTGGGACGAATTTAGGAAGTATGTTGTTTATATTTTGCTATTTGTTTTCAGTTTTGTTATAGTTAAGATCACTGTGTGGTATATAGAGAGCTGATAATATTTCATGGAAAACAAAGCAGAATTCTCAACTTGGTGATCCATTTAATAGTATCCCTGCTGGAGAAATTATTGCGAATCATAACTTATTCTTGGCTATAGTACTGTAGCCGTTCTCGGGCACAGGTTTTTGTTAGAAAGCATGGAAGAATATAGTTAAATTTATCATGAAATAGGAGAACAATGTTCATAAAATGGAAAGGTAACAGGCTTATCGATGCTTATTTCCTTTTTGTCATGCCTGTTGACTATATAAGACTTAAAAAGGTAGCTTTAAAGCTTTCAGTAACACCTCTTAAAAACCAAATTGAAGGCATCATTGTTTGGATTCCTTTGCTTTTTCTTTGTCATTTAATCCAGAATCACATTTACCTTTTCCTTTCGCGCGCTCTTCCGTCATGATGCTTGCAATTGATTTAGGGATCTCTAAGATCTTCTGTAGTACCTCATCTATTCCTTTTCATCCTCCTGAAGTAACTGGTACTCGTCTTGTTTACATTAAAGTTTTACTGTCACAGACTTAATGTATGCATTTAACTTCCTTGGTTTGCAGTGTGAAGGAAGTAGTTACATACTCTATTTGAAAATTCTTTTCGAGCCTTTCTATATTCTTCTCACTTATTTATCTAGTTATATGTAATGAATTGTGCTCCTTTCTCTCGGTTCACTTTGTCACCCACTTCAAAATTGTGGCTGCGTTTGTTTATTTTCCATACAATCTTTCATGCACAGAATAAGTAGGAAGTGGAACTTTGAAGGATATCTTTTGCCACAATGTCTAAGATTAGTGCCTCATATTTCCTACACCATTATGTGCTCTGTTCTTTGAATATATAGCATGTGATAAGATACAAGTTGAGTTATGAAAAGGTCTTTTGAGGTCTATTATGCTTGTTCACAAATAGAAGCATTATAAGAAAGGTGAGCGTAGCTAGCAGATTCAACTAGGATTGAATGATTTTCTGAACTAATGATTAGGTAATCTCTTGGAGAAGGAATTATTGTGCTTAAATCAACTATAAAGTTCAATCCTGCTATAATTATTCTAATGTGCTAAAAACTAGAATGAAAAGTCTTTTTGGTGTGCCACCATGCATCATTCGACTCTAACTTCAAACTATGTTCGTTGGTGATACAATTGTGCCTGATTTCTGTCATGTGATCCAGTGAGAATGATATTTCGCAGGAATGTATTTAGTAAAACAATTTAAGTGAAATATGTGTCTTGACAGAGCACAATTGTTCTTTATAATCTACTATTTAGTCAATCCCACAGTGGAACATTGGGCTTAGTTGTTATTGTCCATTAAAAAGATAATAATAATAACTAAAAAATAGCAAAGATTTTCTGATTATTACAGTTTTTGAATTATGGCAATATGGTGTATCCTCTTAATTTATTCGAATTCAATGCGTTTGGATTCGCAATTAGTTATTACCCTTAAATGTCATTTTTTGAAATCTTCCTTCCCGATGAAAACGATAATATTCCTTGTCAGATTTAGAAAATGTAATGGACGGTCAAAATATACGTTACGGAACAGTAGAAGATATCTTATTGCCCTCGCCAAGGTTATATATTCTCACCAGCCGCCCCCTTGTGCTATTCCTCACTAGCATCTTGCGGCATGACCTAGATATATTCTTGTGTCACCAGATCAGATATCTGATATCTCTTGCTGAGAGCCTTCAAGCATTTCCATAGATTGTGTCAAACGATGTGTTACACTTTTGCTGTGACAGATCTCTATCTTTAGCTTCATTTGAATACCGTTCTAGTTATTGATTTGCAAGCCTTTCTGTTGCCAATGTTGGCTTCCGGCTCCCCCTCTACTGTTTCTGCTATTGAATCTGGCCCTCCTAATGACCCTGTAAATGATGTTCAACTTGAACCTCCCAATGATCCCAAAGCCACTTGCTGGGTTGACCCTGATAATCTTGGTGAGAATCGAGGATCTGACCATCCTGATAGCCAATCACTTTTCACTCTCAGATCTCCCAGATCTAACGGTCCTCCCAATGATTTTCAACAGTTTCCACCCAATGCTACTCGCTGGATTGACTCAGATAACCTTAATGAGTCCCTAAGATCTGACATCTCAATCATCACATACCGATCTAACCATCCTGACGGCCTTTCATACGCGACTGTCCAATCTGATCCTCCTGATGACCTTTCATATGCCACCATCCAATCTGATCCTCCTGATGATTCTCTAAATGGCGTTGACCCTGTCTTACCTAACGACACTCAGAATGACTCGCCGGTAGCATTTCATTTATTTGTTTGGATCATATATTTCCTGCGCATTTTAATTGTTATGTATTTTTCATTTTGGTCTTATGAAATACAGTTGTTAATGGAAGTAGTTTAGTCTATGTGGGCATGATACTTGTATGTGGCTGTGTTTCTGTTCCTTGTACAGTTTTGCATAACTGTCATGAATTTTTTTTTGTTGATAAATGGTGATAGCTTTAAAGTACCATTTGTTACCTTGAAAAGAAACCGGGAAAGTGAGTACCTTTTTTAGCTTTTAGTTTACTTGTATGTATAAACATATAACTGGTTTTCTGAATTTCTTTTTCTTAAGCTTTTAATGCCTTCAGTCTATCACTTGAGGAATTCATTTGGTGTACCATGCACGCTTTTCAGTATGCATTTTGCAATTTCTTTGAAAGGAGAAACTTTTTCTGTAGTTTATTTTGAACTTTTAAGCAGTTATGCTCCTGTCTCTGTTTCTGATTTGAGTTCTTAGTCTTGGTATTGGGTATTTCAATAAGTTTCTTATATATTTTTAACTTAATATATTTCTTTTCCCATTTTATCAATTAAAAAACACATGAAGACTTATTCTTTTGTTATTTAAAACCGTTCTCGATCTTTGCCTCTGATACAGACTGTGCCATTGGAAGTAAAGAGTCTGACTGCTGATGAGAATGAGATACAGGCAACAATTGACATTTTGAAAAAACAAGTTGCTGCCGAGCGCTCTCTTTATGTAAAGGTGCAGCAGTTGATTGCATAGAAGTAAAAGAATAACCTATCTTCACTGTGTCAAGTTTTAACTATGATATTTATTGATATTTTTTTCCAGAAGCGGATGCATGAAAACACGAGGAAAATGGTTGATGTTGTTAAAGATCTTGCAAAATTGTCGAAGGAGAGAAAAAGCAAGACCATTGAACCAGAAGCAAGGATAGATTGGTTGGCAAAGAGGCAGAAAGATGCCATTGATATGCATAATGGAATTAACACCAGCAATGGAGATGATGGTGGGGATAGTTCTCAAGAAGATGGTTATGCATCTTCAGCTATTCTTCTAGGATCAAGTATTGCAGTCAAGAACGCTGTCCGTCCGATTAAACTTCCTGAAGTTAAAAAAATACCTCCCTATACTACATGGATTTTCTTGGACAGGTATGTTAAGGTTTCTTGCTCGTAGGAATTATCCAACTTCCCTTAAATCTTTCCCTCGTTTTCTTTTTTTAATTTTTATTTTTAATTCAAGAAGATGATAATTGAGTAACCACGTTTATTTTTATTGTTCTATATGTGCAAACATTTGATTTGAAACGCATACAAAATTGTTTATCATAAACCAATTTGTTCCCCATGGATTTAAATACGTTTCTTTATTTTATGATTATTACGCAGTACATGATATTACGTAAACCATGTAGACTCATCTGGCAATGTTTTGAGATGGATCTTTTATTGATTTAAGCTGCTTGTATTGCGTCAGGACTTTTAGATAACATGTCGCCTGTGTTATATGAGGTGCAGCCTTCTCTTCTGTTGCCTTTGTGGAGCGTATCTCAAACTTTCATTTGTGAGCTTGTAGTTTAGATGAAGCATCTTTTTGCATCCTCAGCAAATACTTTTAGAAGGTGCATTCATTGATTAAATGAAATTTTGGTGGTCTTTTTGGAGATAATCTGCTTTTACGTCAACTTGCTGAACTGCAACCAACAGCTTTATTGCATTTCAGCCATGAATCAATTGCTTGGTTTTGTCTGAATTCTTTTCCATTTGTCTTTGGCCATTTAGCAAAAAGCAATCTGCTTTCTCATCATGTCTGTAATGTTCATTGTTAAGCTATGTGATGTAACACTGGTTGCAGAAATCAGAGAATGACAGAGGATCAGTCAGTAGTTGGTCGAAGGCGAATTTACTATGATCAGAATGGTGGTGAAGCTCTGATTTGCAGTGACAGTGAGGAAGATAATAATGAGGAAGAGGATGAGAAGAAAGAGTTCACGGAGTCTGAAGATTACATATTACGGTTAGGAACTTTTGAACTCTATCAGATTTTTTTTTTTATGCTAAAGAGAGATTTTAACTTGCATTTCTGCTTATATCATTATGCTAAACCTGAGGACTAATGATTTTCAATCTTTCTCATTTTGCTAGAATGACTGTCAAAGCATTAGGAATGTCAGATCCTATTCTGGATCTGTTGGCTCAGTGTTTCGCTAAAAAGCCTGATGACGTTAAGGTATCCTTTCAGGCTCAGAATTTAACAGGATAATTTAGATCCAATTATCTAAGGAAAACTGGTCATAGTGCAAATTGTGGTCTACCTCTTCCATTCAGTTCTTGCTAGCTTTACAGACATAATCCTATCGAGCATCTTGTGCAGGCAAGACATGAAGATCTTATTAAGGAAGAAAGTCGTCTGAGCTCGGCTAACAACACTAATGTTGATGGTTTCATAAGTGCATATTTCGACAAGAATCTTGAGGGAGCACTAGACTCATTTGACAATTTATTTTGTCGCCGATGTCTTGTATGCAGCTTATGATTCTCACTCAGTTTAAATAAAAAGCTAACTTTTGTTCATATTATGAGAGATTGTCTGCGTTTAATTTGGTTCTTAATACTTGCAGGTCTTTGACTGTAGATTACATGGATGTTCACAAGAACTGATATTTCCTGTAAGTGGATTGATTTTTTTGTTCTTTGATTACTGTGAATATCTTGGCCTTTGACGGGATTATGATGTGTCCTACTTTACTTAGGCTGAGAAACAACCTCCATTGAACTTGCCGGATCCAGAAAATGAACCCTGTGGCACAAATTGCTACCGGCTGGTATGTTGGGTTTTATTTACTTTTCCCAAGTTAAATGCTAGACAAAAATTGCCCAGTATATTGTTCCATTCCAGCATTTAAAGCATTTTCCTGTGACTAACTTGTTTAATGCATATTCTATCTGTACTTGATGTTTCTAATATATCTTCTGGTTGTGCGTCCTTTTGACCCTTTCTCACCAGTACTGTGATTTTCTTCAGGTCTTAAAATTAGAAGGTGATCCACTTAAGAAATCATCTGGATCTGCAACTTTCGAAGAAAATGTTTCACTGCCATCTGAAGCTGGTGCTTTGATGTCAAGAAAGAAGCACCTGGGGCCATCTGTAAAAGGGAGATCAAAATCTTCGCAAAGCGACTCTGGGGCTTCATCAAGTGCCAAAAATATATCAGAAAGCAGTGACTCTGAGATCAGACCCCCAACTGATGCAGCAAGCGCTCTGCCACCTAAGAGCAGCGCTGCAAAAGGGGGTACACAGAAGCGAAACAGCAAGAGGATAGCTGAGCATAAGCTAGTTGCAACAAGAAAGAGGCAGAAGAAAATGTTAGCATCTGATGGTGATCCTCCTTTGGATAATGGCAAACCTCAGCAGACTGAACCTTCTGATTTCCAACCAAATCATGTTATTGATGAACAAGTAATGCCTTCAAACAGTGAATCATTAAGGAAAGAGGACTTGGGGGATGAAAATCTGCAGAAGCAAGAAGTTAATGATGATAAGTCTTGGAAACCAATTGAAAAGGCCCTCTATGAGAAAGGTCTCGAGATTTTTGGCAGGAACAGGTTGGTGAATGAAACTCAACATTTGGTAGTTTTGTGTCTATTGTTTTGTCCAGGGTTTCAACTTTTTTCTGCAGTAAATTCTCCAAAATTCCTTGCACTTTGTTACTATTTATTATTTTCTTTTGTGTTCAAGTTATAGTTGAACTTTTGATCATTTATATGGGGAGATAATACAGATGGATAACATTTTTATATTTTAAAGGCCACGATGACTTTTGCCTTAACATGTAGGTATACCATGCTATCTGATATGCACGAATAATAAAGTTATGCCCTAAGGTAGTTTCCCGTCATAGCTTCTATGTGGACCTAACTTGTGGAAATTGTGAAAATTGTTTTAATTTTGTGAGTGCAGTTATTGAGTTAAAATTTAATTTGTTTCATTTATTGCTGGTACTGAATTTACATTGTTTATTATCATGTAACCATTTTACTATATGTATTTCTTTGTACTATCCATTGTAATAGACTGTGCCTTTGTTGCACAAAGTCTACAGACCATGAACAGTGTTTCAATTATTTAACTGTGCTTGATTTTTGTACAGTTGTTTGATTGCGAGGAATCTGATGACCGGCTTGAAAACTTGTTCCGAGGTCTTTTTATACATGAATAGCTATGAGAATAAACTCCTATCTCAAGATGAAGATGGAGCAAATGCTCTAATGGAGGGCTATTACAAGGTTGATGGCAAAGAAACCATGGCAAGCCCCCCTTGTCCAAAATTTTGCTTGAAAGTCTTCAATTTACCCTATGATGTTGCTTATTTTTCTGTTTGGAAAATGATCTAGGGTAATGGAGTCCGAAGAAGGTCAAGATTCTTACGCAGAAGAGGTAAAGTTCGCCGTTTAAAGTATACATGGAAGTCTGCTGGATACCATTCAATCAGGAAGCGGATCTCTGAGAGGAAGGATGCACCTTGTCGACAGTATAATCCGTGTGGATGTCAAGGCCCATGCGGAAAGGAGTGTCCATGCCTTGTAAATGGAACCTGTTGCGAGAAATACTGTGGGTCAGTCTTTTTGCCTTCCGAATACTCTCAATTAATTATTAACTGTAAATTTGATTTTATTCATGTTAGAGATGTGATACTCACTTACTGCCATTGGAAGGCAAAAAGCAAATTTTTGTTCTCAATCTTCCGAGTATGGACCGACATGAGCTTAGGATCTAAGGATTTTCATCAGTTGATTACAATTGTTGTTGGATCTGATAATGAATTTTTTTTTTTATAAAACTGAAAAGCCTGTTTGCTCTGCTCTAATATGGGACAAAAAAATGTTTTAATCAACACAGAAGATTATGTATATTGAAATTGGAATTTAAAATGCGACCTACCTTGCTGGATGTCCTTGCTGGAATGTGTTATGCATTATTCTAGATGCTTCTTGAGAAGCTGAGAGAATAAAATTTTAGCTTGCAGAGTTAATAAAGTAATAACAGAGAATAGGGCATGTTTTTTCGTTCTGATTCATGACTTCCAAAATGCTGAAGAAATTGGATTATTTTCATCACCTGGTTTGCTGCAGAAACAGTACCCTACATAAGATATGCTATGTTTGAATGATATCAATTTTTCTGATTTATGTTAGATGCCCAAAGAGTTGCAAGAACCGATTCAGGGGTTGTCATTGTGCCAAAAGCCAGTGTCGAAGTCGTCAATGCCCCTGTTTTGCTGCTGACAGGGAATGTGACCCTGATGTGTGCCGGAATTGCTGGATCGGGTAAATGTTGTGGTTGATTACCTCTTTTTAATTTTTTGAAAGAACCATATTTGCTTCATCTGTCATATAACATTTCGAGAAAGTTAAGGCATATGTAGCTCATTTTCCTTTAGATTTACTGTTAATAGTTTTTTTTTTTTAAAAAAAATTGTCAATAAATAGCTCATATGGAGTTAAACGGTTAGTTTTGGTAGAAATTCTTGGTTGAGGGATGTTGATTAGAATATTAATGAAATGCACACACTTTGTTTTGAATGCTTTTGCATGAAAGTTGAAGCCATCGAGTCATTATGTTTATGTGGATGACCTGCATATGGAGTATGTGTGTACCCTTTGTCTGTTTTTGTTGATTTACATCTTCGACCAGTTTCCATTGTGGAGGTCATATTTAACTTCAAATAGTGATGTTAAATAATTAGGTATTAGGTGAGCAGGTTGTAACGGAAGTTTCATGGTAACACAATGACTTAGGTGATCACTGATCACTTGAGTATCGATGGGAATGCTGAGCCACCTTTCTTGTGAATTCTTTATCCTTAAATTATACATTCTGAGGGTTATCAACTACCTTTTCTGTCTTCATGATTCCTCGTGAGTGTTAATATCTGCCTGTAGTCTTAATGGTCTGTTCTTCTTATAGTTGCTCAGTCAGTTTTCTTTTCCCTTGCAGTTGTGGTGATGGCACACTTGGGATTCCTTCTCAAAGAGGTGATAATTACGAATGCAGGAATATGAAGCTGCTTCTTAAACAACAACAAAGGGTAACATTTTTTTTGGAGAAAAATTGGAAATGTCTTTATATTTTTGTAGTGGTTATTTGCCCGGTTGTTAACTTAATTTTCGTCTCGTCTTTTACTTGTACCCAGCTAGTCTGTAATTATTTAGTCTGCAAAGGGCATCCATCAATTTGTGCTACTTTTCTCTTTCTCTTTGCCATTCTGATTTGGGGTGTGTTAAATTTGTAATTAGCAAATTTCAGAGAACTGTTATGGAAATGATTTTGGTTTAGGTTCCACTTCCTTACTGAAGTCACTTCAATACTGATCTGTTGAACAATTCTTACTCTCCAGAACTTCTCACATTTTAAAAAAATTATATTATATTTGCTTAATATCTTGTTTGAATTGGTCGTTTTCCATGTTGACGTGTTAATTTTTTATTTTTTTCTTTACTTTTGGGTATTTATTGCGCTTCTAATGATTTACTTGTTTTCTTCATTGTGTTTGTTTTATTTTGTATTCTTTGAAAAATTTGAGGTTGTTTTTAGATGTCTGACTTAGATATTTTGATGCTTGACAGCTCTGCGAATTTGTCTAGTAGTATTGCTACATATTTGTAACATACTGTAAGAATTATGTTAGATCAAAATTTTCATTTCTGTTAACTGTAAATTTCAAATTTATTCTTAGCATGTCATGTGAAATTGGTTTGATGAACTCCCGAGTCAAGCTGCTTGAATTCGTAGATGTTCCCTGCTGGCCATGTTCTTGAATATCTTTGGCCTACACTTGTTTTTATTGCTCTCTTTATATCTGTCATCGGGGTTTTGTACTGTATTCGTAGAGCACACTCAAGTGTATGGGCTTTGTCTGTCCATTTTAAAGGCATTCATGTGTTGATTATTACTGTAGGTTCTACTTGGCCCATCTGACGTTTCTGGTTGGGGAGCCTTTTTAAAGGTAAGTAATGTTAGAATACAGTGTTGGGAGTTCTATTTGATTTTTACCAGTCTCACCCTTATTTGCATTTCAGAACACTGTCAGCAAACATGAGTACTTAGGGGAGTATACTGGTGAACTGATTTCTCATCGTGAAGCTGATAAGCGTGGCAAGATATATGATCGTGAAAATTCTTCATTTCTGTTCAATCTCAACGATCAGGCATGACCTCTTACATTCCCTTGATAAGTACTCCCACTGTCCTAAAAAAAGAGTTCTGTATTACAACACGACTTCTATTTTGGGACACAGGGAAAACTTCATAATTCCTATTTTATTACAAAGTTAAAGATAATCACACACTTAAATTTTCTTTTTGCAGTTTGTCCTTGATGCTTTTAGGAAGGGTGACAAGTTGAAGTTTGCAAATCATTCCCCTGATCCAAATTGTTATGCAAAAGTAAGTGTCAACTTAACTTTTTCGTCCTCTCAATTTGTTCATGTTGATTTACTCTAATTCCTTGGCAGGTCATTATGGTGGCTGGAGATCATAGAGTCGGCATATTTGCCAAAGAACGTATTACAGCTGGCGAGGAACTCTTCTATGATTACCGCTATGAGGCAGACAGAGCTCCTCCTTGGGCTAAGAAGCCTGAGGCATCTGGAAGTAAGAAAGATGATGCTGGTCCTTCAAGTGGTCGTGCTAAGAAGCACACATGATTTAGCATTTAATATCTGTGATTCTTTTTCTGATAGAACCATCATTTCTTGAGTACCCGTAAACGCAACTTTCTATTTATTCCTTGGTGCAAGATTTTAGCTTAACAAATGATTTTTTGGCCCATTCTGATGCTGAGTTTGTTTGCCAAAGCGGGAAGCAAGTATAGGCTTACTGAATCAGTCAAGTCTTCTTGTTAGGTTAGATTTTGGTACAAAGGCAACTCATTCAATGTATTCTTTTGATATCTGAGAATGTTTATGGCCAAAAGCTTAGGAAACTTCAGACAAGAATATTTCTGCTTTGTTTTTCTGGATGATTTTGAAATTCGACATTAAATTATCTGAAACTTTTTATATTTCATGGTGTGGTATCTCGACCTGTGTTTTTGGATGCGTTGAGTTCTGAATGTTCTAGAATTTTTTTTATTGTCTCTGGTTTCATGGATTGTCTAGTTCAAGTAATAGAATGGTATCAAAGTCGGGCTCTGATTGTCCTGAAATTGTTTTATTTTGTTTTTCTGGTTTCATGAATTGTCTTGTGCAAGTGATAGAATGGTGTCAAAATTATAGTCGTGGTTTTTTGCTGGAGTTGCTTCATTATCCCCTTGCGTGATTTCCTGAGGTTGAATCTGTGATGTCGTGAAGCCATAGGATATTTGAATCTTGAACTGCCCATTGCGTTGATTTCCTGAGGTGTCTTGAAGCCATAGGCTTTTTGAATGTTGAACTGCTTTAGAGATTACTAGGTTAATGGTAGGTGAACTGCAACGTTTAGGCTGAGTCTTTACTGGTTTGAATCCTCTACACTACTAGTCCCAAACTAAGTATCCTCTTTGTTGAAATAAATTAATGCATCGTGACTCTTATAATCGGATGGCGGTAGTACTTAGTGGTGATATTTCTCGAGTTGGATTTGTGTTTTATGTTGACTGCCACGAACATTTTACGTAAGTTTTGTCTCTTTTACGCCATCTGTAGCTTTTATAACTCGGGTGTATGATCTACTTGAGTTGAAAACCAACTTCAATATTAAAGGGATGTTCCAAATTTGTTTTCAGTAATAGTTCGGCGGGTTTATAACTCTTCCCAAAATCTTTGGTCCACAATGAAGGGGGAGGGTATTGGATTTTTAAAAAATTAAAAGAATCGAATTATCATTGCCTTTTGGAGTTTGCGTGCTCAAAGTTGTCTTTGAATGATTAAATCTTTTTTTTTTCCTTTTTTTTTGTTACATTTCTTAACTCATTAGCAATTTAAGCGTGAAGTTATTTTGGAAATTTGACAGTGACACAATGCATTGGTGATCTCGCGGTAAGGGATTGATTTTCATATTTAGAAACCCAATAGGAAAACATTAGGGATATAGTTCTTTATGCCATCTTGTCGCACCTTCTTAATTTGCAAAAGTATTCAAGGTTAGTTGCGGTTTGCAAAGTCCCGATTAGAAATTAATTGGATTTGGATTGAAAAAGTTGGTTATTATTCTAAAAGAGGAACTCGGTTATTTTTGGGACCAAAAAAAATAATAGTAATAAAATTTTTGACATAAATACTGAACCTCCATAACCACTAACTAGAGGCAGATATAACGAACGACATTGTGATAAATATAGACTCGTCCCAAAAATATACTACTTATTACAGACAACAGCTGAAACGCCACGCACCTCAAACGGCTTACCTAGTCAATAAATAAGGTACCATCAAACTCGCTCACGATATTTGTTCAGACTTCAAAGATATTCTTAGATAATCGCGAACTCATTCATCTGAAGCTCAGACATCATCGTTATTTGGATCTCGTCGTCCTCCACTTTATTTCTTTTACCCACAAAAGTGGAAATCACAGAATGATAGAAAAAAAGTAAAAGCAACTGGACAAAAATTTGTAACCATCGAAACTCGACAGTAGTAGTATTTGCATGAATAGCACTCATAAAAATACCAATTCAAACTAGTAGCTTTTATAGTCTTTTTACCCTTTTCTTCTTTTCACATTTGACAAATCAATTTTTATTAATAGTGCTTTGGTATCTTTGTTCATAGTATCACTGTCAGCAGCATATCTTGTGTGTCGCATGTTTGGCGTGTTTTGCGGAAGGCCTTTTGTCCCAAAACAGTATGAGGTACCCCAGAACCATCACCAGCTGCTGCAACCGAGCAACTCTCAAATCCTCTGGGAAAAATGGGATTGATTTCAAATCTCATGCTCTATTAGTCCTACTTTTCCTCTGCTCTGTTTTTCCCTTCGTCCCTTGTAGTGCTTGCTCCAATGGTAATTGCCAGGTACATTTAGCTTTCGTTTGCTTTCTCTCTACTTACTTTACTATAATTTTCATTCATCCGTATGCAAGATCCCTGCGAATTTGATTCCGTTTCCAGAAATTTAACTGATATTTTTGCCAAATTTGCAGCTTCTGGACGCTTGTGCCACTCCAACTGATTGTGGGCCTGGCTTGTATTGTGGAAACTGTCCTGCAGTTGGAAAGACTCAACCTTTTTGCACAAGAGGGCAATCCGCTAGCCCTTCTTCAATTGTAAGATTAATTTCACCTGTCTCTTTACTCATTTCTGTTCCTAATACATCAAATAAAGTGTAGATTTTTAGTTTTTTTGTTTCCCTTTATTGGGGTTATAAGTTAATTTCTTTTGTTAGATCAATGGGTTGCCTTTCAACAAATACACATGGCTGGTGACCCATAATGCATTTTCGATTGTGGATGCACCGTCCAGGACGGGTGTTCAAAGAATTACATTTTACAACCAAGAGGACTCCGTAACAAATCAATTGCTGGTATTTGCTTCCCTCTTTTTCTTTTTTTTTTCCACCAATAAAAATAGTTATGCTATAATGCCACTGCTTTATATACCTTGATTTTGACATGAGGGGTATTTGTATTTGAGTTGCCTTTTATAGAATGGAGTGAGGGGATTGATGTTGGATATGTATGATTTCGAGGATGATATCTGGCTCTGTCACTCGTTACGTGGGCAATGCTATAACTTCACAGCCTTTGTAAATCTCCTGACCTATCCTCTTTTCTTTTCTGCTTTAGTTTAGTGATTTTGTTTGCCTCAGAGTTAGTTGTTTGTTAAGATATGGTGTTATGCATTTGTCTCAGGAACCTGCAATTGACACTTTAAAGGAAGTGGAAGCATTCTTGAATAATAACCCGAATGAGATTGTCACCATCATAATTGAGGACTATGTCCATTCCCCCAGAGGATTGACCAAAGTATTCGCCAATGCAGGGTTGGACAAATACTGGTTTCCCCTTTCTAAGATGCCTAAAAAGGGTGAGGATTGGCCCTCTGTCACCGACATGATAAAACAGAATTATCGGTTGGTGGTTTTCACTTCTGATTCTTCGAAAGAGGCAAGTGAAGGAATTGCCTACCAATGGAAGCACATGGTGGAAAATGAATGTAAGAATTGCATCATTTTTGTTCAATGTGAATTTGGAATGTATTGCTCTTTACATCGGTTATGTGGTACGTTTTCAGCTGGAGATCCTGGTGTAGTACCTGGTTCGTGCCCAAATAGGAAGGAATCGAAGCCACTCAATTCGCATACCGCATCTCTTTTCCTGATGAATTATTTTCCAACCATTCCAGACCAGAATGAGGCATGCAAGGAGCATTCGGTTTCCCTTGTTGATATGGTTAATACTTGTTACAAAACAGCAGGCAATGTCATGCCTAATTTTGTGGCTGTGAACTTTTACATGGTACTAAACTTTAACCTGGAAATGTTTGTAAATTTGTCTAGTTTAACCAAAAAAAGAATTGTCAAGTCCTGTACTTAAGCATTCTAACATTGTATTATGCAGCGGAGTGATGGTGGAGGTGTCTTTGATGCCATCGATAGGATGAATGGCCAAACGCTTTGCGGATGTCCTACTATCACTGCCTGCCAGGTTTGTTGGCCTATCCTTGGACCAAATAGGTCATTCATTATCCAAACACAGAAACAATGATTCCAATGAAAATGCCATCATTTGTTTTCATTTGATTGTAAACATGTTCAAAGTATCATTCCTTCAACTATTTAGTTGTAACATTTAGAAATGTATCAGGCGGGAGCACCATTCGGAAGTTGCAAGCAGATTCCTACCTCTAACACAACACAAACTTCCACCGATCCAGCTGGAAGCTTTTCTGGGTCTGTTCAATTGATTGGAGCAGCTTCGACTATCCAGTTATCGAGCCTTACAACTGTATACTTGTACACTGTTTACATCACATTACTGCTGTTATAGCATAGAAACGAGTAGTTTTAAGGTAGTAAATTTATTAGCTAAACCCTGAGTCATTGGCTTCTATTTAGTTGTTTGTAAAAGGCATTGGACTTAGTAATAGTATAGTGCGATACTGCATCTTAGAGTGCCATACTACGCTTCTGAGACAAAGATTTTGTTACGGATCGAGAAGTAGGTATGTAAAGCTCATGTAGCCGAGGATGAAATGTACAAGAATGTGGTAATGCAGGATTCTTGCATGCCTCATCATTTGTCCTAGGTGCGCTTTCTGCAGACAGGTTTCCCTCCCATACAACAAACTACATATGGGACATGCTTGAATCTTGTATTCCTGCTAAAAACCGTTACTGCTTGTACCATCAATCAAGATTAGGTGTTTTCCACTTCAAGTTAGTGTTAAGCAGGCAAGTTTTTTCTGTCTATCTGTTTGACTTCTGCTTACTGTTATATGAATTGATGCCAAGGAAGAAAGCTTGTGTTCAAAATTCAATCCACAAAAGAGTGCCTGTGTGTATTGGATTTGTGTTTTCTGCGCTCTTAAAGGAGCAATAGCTGTCTACATTCTTAACACAAGTGTCTTATGCATCGGATGCTGTGTATCATGTCTACTATTCTTTCCGTCCTAAAATGATTGACTTGAACATAAGATTACATATCCTCAGGGGCCATAGACAAGCTGCACATGCTGCCACCAAACTTTATGCATCATTGCGACCATCCAAGGAAATTACTGTCACCATTATTATATCTTTACTAGAGCACCATTTGATAAATTAACACGCATAAAAGAATTTGGACCCAGAAAAGAAAGACAGGCCAAATTGGCCCATCCTGTAGCAGGGAAAACAATATTTTCCAACCAAGATAAATTTCTAGAAAGAAAAGACACCAATTTAACTGAGTTACAGATACTTAGTAGTGATTGCTAAAGGAATTGAGACATTGCTGCAATTCAGAGTTGGATCTTCCGAATTCTACAATTCAAGGCAACTGAATCTCAACAGATACATACATGTAGTGAAGAGATTCTTGATAAATCATTTCATTATTCAGAAATTAATCACAATGCAGTTTCAAATGTCCATTCATACATTCCAAATCTTTTTTTTTTTTTTTTTTTCTCCATGAAAGAATCACTTGTAATCTGGTTTCTTCAGGCACAAGGTGAATTGACCTGAAGAATAATGACCAATTCGGAAAACTAATCTGTACAATAAACGGATCAAGGCTTCAACTCAAAACACAGGCCACATAGAGAGCTTCTGAATGTCCAATGTTCCTTTGGGTTGGATTTGCAGGGCAGGGCTAATCGTTAGCAAACCAACAAAGCAGTTCAGCGGCACCCTCAATCCCCACACATTGATCGACTCCAGCTTGCGACACTTATTTACGAGGATCAGTAGTCCCTCTTCAGTCACGTGCCGACAGCCCCAGAGCACGATCGTCTGAAATTGGATTACACGGATGGACAAACAAGATATAAGTCTATCCATGTTCAAGTGAACATGGATTGAACCAAATGATTCATTAAACCACCTATAAAATGCAGGAGAAAGATGGATGAATTCTGTTTTAAGTACTGGATGATGCAGAACCTAGTACATTGCATTACCTTCAAGTCTCTACAGCTTTCTGCAACAGCAAATAATGATATATCTGTGATGAATGTACCACCAATATTCAAATGTTGTAGAGAAGTAGCTCCAGATACCTGCTTAAACAAACCAGTTAGATGAATACTAGTACTAATAGCGTCGGAAGAAAATGATATGCATCCCAAGTAAACAGGCAGCAATTCAGAGGTGGATTTTGTTCACCAGGTTAGAAGTTCAATAGCCATGATTTCGAAATACCTGGCAATAATGGCGAAAAATTTGGGAGAAAATGGTACATACCAATTGAACAACACCTCTGTCTGTGATTCCTGTAGAACCCCAAAGGGAAATGGAGGACAAATTGCGGATGCACTTTGCGGTTGATAACTGGAAAAGTCCACGGTCAGTTATATGGCAGCCCCATCGACTCATTGAACTGTAGATATAAGAACTCTATCAAGCAAGAAATTTAGAGAATAAAACGGAAGTTTTGCCACTAATAAAAAGCAAGTTCTTATGAAGAAAGTAAACGCCCGGTTCAATGATTAAGAAACCTTTTTTTTTATCACTAGCAGCATTCATCGTCATTATGATCACAGATTTTCATTCATATCGCAACATATTCTAGTCGTATCAACAACGATGCCATGAGTAATTTTCTGCGGGATCAGGTTTACAAAGGAAAAAGCTCCAATTTTCAGTCTTAATATAATAGAAATTGATGATACAGACTGACACAGTATCACTGGCAATTCACTTCTTGCCTTCCAGAGAAAGATCCAAACCCTCAACCAAACTCAGGCAAATGTAATTAACCAAGTCACTTCAATTACTTTGATACAAGGAAAAAAGAATTTGCAAAAACAGAGATTTTAAGAGAAACGCACATGTCGAGCTCCTTGAGACTATATGCAAGGCGAACAAGGCGAGTGGTGGAATCATCATCCATTTTCCACCCAGAAAAGCTCAGCTTATCCCTCCTCGCCAGTGATTCCTTCACTCCCTGCCTCCATTTCCGGCAAACCCCGCTGGCCCTGCACAAATTTCACCCCCAAAAAACAGAGGTCAGATTGTCATCCTTTTCCAGAGAAGGTAAGACTAAAACTTATGGGGGGGAAAAAAAGAGTACCGGGCTAAATCTTTGAAGCAAGTGATGATAGTAAAGATATGAGCCAGCAAGTCAATCGGGAGCCGATCAATCTCCGGCTCTTCCACCTCCATCAAAGCTTGCTCCTCCTCCGCCTCTTCACCCATCATTTTCTTCCCCCGACCCAGATGTTCTTTTCCCACCCAAGCAATAACAAAACAATATCCAGCTTTGTTTACAGCTTTCCAAGAACAATTAAAACTGATTGAGAGCCCACCAAAACTATTAGTACTATTATTTAAAAAATTCAAACCAAGAACGCCCGACGAAAACTGTGAGAAAAGTAGTAGTAAAAATTAGGCAAAGGCTAAAACCGCTAAAGAGTCTCACATGTATGAGTGGCGCTTTCGAAATACGTACACGTCAGTTAATATAAAAGCAGAGTCGGAAATGAACAAAAGAAAGCCACATCATGTCCAAAAAGTGTGGTCATCTTTTCGTCATGTAGCCGAGTTGGCTCAGCTCAGAAAGAATCTTCATTTCCATTGACTTTGAAATGTAGTGTATTTCTTTTTAGTTTTTGATGGTAGGCTAATTATTAACTATTTATTACTATTCCATATGTAGAATAAAACTTTTTCGGCTTTAAGTTGCGTGATAAAGAGAGCTTTGAAGTTGAACTAGTTTGTTAATTACTTTGATTAATTCTGCTGATTATTATTATGAACATGGTAGGATGATTTTCTTTTTTCGACATTCATTATTTGTATATGTTCATCGGTTTTTAACTAACATACTGCATTGTCGCTCTTGTCCTTCTTCTAATGTAATGTTCATTTGCAGACAATTAGCACAGCATTGGATTTTGTGGTTAACATTTGTTTTGGCCCTATTGAAGATAAGAGTATAAATTGTACCCATCACACTAATTAATGGGATAATATATTAAGTTGGGTTCCTGAACCAGCTGGATGTATATACTTCAATTTTTTTTTTTTTACAAGTTTTCTTCTCTTTTTTTTTTTTTTCTTTCTTTTCTTTGTGTGTCACTTTGATATGATTCTCATCACCAAAAGTGTACTCACTTTCTGACCACAAATATTATTATTATTATCATACTCCTATGTTTTTTTGGTCTTTTTCTCTGTAAGGACAAAATACCAAAAATACTGCAATTACTAAAATTATGCAACTATGTAATTCCTTGTTCTAAAACTACTATACTGCCCTTGTTTAGGGTCTTTGTTCCCAATCTCCTAGGTACAAATGCTCATTTGCTGAATTTGGTGAAATCAATGCTAACCTTTATTTGAAAAATGGGCTCATATTATGATTTACTACAACAGCATATTGAGACATTAAGCTAAGAGTTTAGGAACAACAAACTTTACTAAACATAAAATACAAACATTAAAAAATTGTTTCTTATGCGATCGGAATTGTAAGTATTCCCTCACCTTGTTGTTGAGTTTGCAAATACTCCTTCCAGTTCTTATTATAAAATATTTTGATTCTGTCTTAAGTTTCATCTAGGATATCTCTTTCATTGAAATAAAAATCTTAAAAATATTTTCTAATAATTAAGAGAAAACAACGAATTTGAAAATATATTTTTAAGAGTTTTTCTCAATTAAAAAAATAAATATTTTAGGTGAAACCTAAAACAAAATCAAAATGCCTTATGATAAGGACAGGAGGGAGTAATACAGTATAATTTAAAAAAGTCTGATTCTATTTCATTTTTTTGGCGTTGTAGGTTACATTTACACAAAGCGTCTAAAAGACTAAAACATGTCCTGATTATTTAAGATACGAATCACATAGATTTTTCCGATAAAACTCTCGTAATAAAACTCGCGTGATATACTTTCACAATTTTCATTAAAGTGCTAGCTGTTCTTTCCAAAAAATAAATAAAAAGAAATAGTGCTAGCTGTTGGGTCAAATGGACTCGATACAGTTTGGTTTTTTGTAAGAGGCTGCTTGTTGCCATTCATTTGGGAACCAATTTGTTAGAAATTCCCATTCGTGTCTAAATTTCATTTCAATTTGTTAGAGAGAGGCCCGACAGTTGAGAAAAAAAAAAAGAAAAGGCTCATATTCAGTTTTAAGTCCAGTCTTATTGGAGGCCCAAGGCATATCCATTGGCCATATGAATTTAATGGCCCCAAAAGGATTGTCAAGGAATCGAGTAGTATTCGAACAGCTTGCGAATAGTTTGGTCAAAGCTTGACTTGGAATCGGTTTTGGTCGAATTCGAGCCGAATTCGAACAGTTCGATTAGATAAACGAGACGAACACGAGTATCAAAATGTTTGATTTGAGAGCTCGTCAAATCTATTCGAGCTTATTACAAAGTATTTTATTTTTTTCTGAATAATATATAATCTAGTATGGACACTTTTATTTGTATTCCCTAAAAATTATTGTCATTTATATTTTGAAGATGTGATAATGGGATACACATTTTTTTTTATTTATCAATAAATTTGCTCATAAAACACATATATTGAACATGTTAAATTAAAAATGACAGATATTAAAATTTATTCGAGCTCAATATTTATCTAACACTAAAACTTGAGCCAATCGAACCAAACACAAACTATTGATTTTTATTTCGAGCTAAACTCAAACTTCAATTTAAATGTTCGATCGAATTCGAATTCGAATACGAGCTCCAAATTTTTTGTCGAATTCGAGCTCGAACGCATGACAGTTTGGACTTGACTCGGTTAGTTGACGGCCCAATACACATTAGATACTCCATCAAGATCAAAATAATTACTCTTGTTTGAATTTTCACAATGCAATTTTTATACTGAACAAATTACAATTTAAACTGAACAAACATTTGTCTAACGCCATTCTAACAGACTAGCTCTCTGGCTAGCTATACATAGTCTGCGCTTTTTAGCAGAGCCGTGATTAGCATTCCATGTGAAAGTCGGAGCCAAAGCAATTTTTAGTCTATTGTATCATACTACATGCTACCCTAAAAATGTAAGATGCACCACCAGAAATCTGAGCCGTAGATCTTGATCTAAAAAAAACACCCCGTAGATGAGAATACTAGATGTGAGATAGATAATCCATAAGCATTATTCATCATTGTCAATACGAAAAGAAAGTTTCTGAAAATGCAACAGCACAAGTACAAAAAAGGCAAGATGTGACACGTCATCCACCAAACCCCCCCAACATTGGAAATGTACAATTTCTCCCAAAAATTTTCACCCCAACAAATCAATCAAGAGATCTCATGATAATCGGAATTGCAAAATGATCTACGCCCTTCATTTGTTGGTAATTGTGGTCCATGATTACGCATCCCTAGGCACTCACTTCATCATCCCATCGACACGTCAATTATCCAAA
Source organism: Oldenlandia corymbosa var. corymbosa (assembly GCA_949775105.1). Taxonomy (NCBI): domain Eukaryota; kingdom Viridiplantae; phylum Streptophyta; class Magnoliopsida; order Gentianales; family Rubiaceae; genus Oldenlandia; species Oldenlandia corymbosa. The sequence continues at coordinate 21,517,423 of OX459123.1, read as the reverse complement.
AGCTGTGAAGACTTTAGAGGGTTTTTTTCTTTCTTTTGCTTGCCGTTGAGAAATTGGCATTGAATTTTATTGACGCTTGATGATGGAGACGTAGATACGGCTGATGGTCTTGCATGTAGGGTAGTAGATTTTTAGACTAAAATAGGTCCAAGATATGAGATGATCCTCCTCTCCAGTGATAAATTGCTACTCAATTGTTTAATCCTTCACTTAAATGGTAATTATGATTCGAATTCGAATGATAACATGAATATATAGTAATGACTAAAATATTTATCAAAGTTCTTCGCCTTATGAAATGATTTATCCAGCTCGAGTCATCTTATTAATCAGAACGGTAATTTCGTGTATACATTACGTAAAATTATAATTCAAATATGATGTTATAAGATAACATATTTCTATAATATAGTGATATAATCTCGTGTTTAGACTCCTCTCATTATGATAAGGAAATAAATAAAAGTAATTACTAACAAAGCTCCTATCGTTTGTCCTAAACTAATTATTCAGTTATTGATGGAAGGAGTACAAAATTAGTATTGAGAACGTGAATTGTTCCCATGAATCTGCAATTGGTTATTAAACTAAACTAATAGTGTGCATGTATTGATTCCTGGATACATTCATTTCTTTCCAAAGAATAGCACAACGTAAGTAGGTTCATATGCCATAAAAAGAACTTGGCCCCAAGTGTGTTTTATTTTTCGTTTGCTTCTTTCAGCAAACGACCAAAAATTGAAGGTCTTCATTGTGATCGAGTTCCAACTTCCTACCATTTATTTGCCATCCATTTTGAACGTAATTGTTGAGTTGTTTGCCCTATCAAATTAGTGATAACTCAGGTATATTTTTTTCTTCAACTATGTATTAAGTAATAGGGGAAATAAATAATAATAACTCTGTAAAACGACATGTAACTAGAAGTAACGAAACACAGGAGGTGGCCTTCTCAATTCTTCTGGCCCGTAGTCGTGTTGCTATTATGAGGCACCCTCGTCAACTCACTACTCATCAAGGAACCCGAACCACCGTGAGATCTCCAAGTACACAGTACAATCATCTAAGGATTATCACCCAATGGAAAATGTCCTAATAAATGCCAAAACTACTTGCTTTCCCAATCGCCTTAATGAGACAAAAATGAAGAATTTTATGTTAGTAATAAATATACCATGATCAATTGGGATAGTGTTACACACATTGGCTTCTTTTGAGGCGTAATATGTACCCACATGGGCCACAAATTATGTGGAATTAAGTGGTAATCACGATATTATCCTCATTTTTTTTTAACAATAGAAGAAGCAAAATGTCTAAAATCAAACTAATGCATTGCAAGGATATGCTATTTCAATTAAATTATGTTCCAATTATGATTTAACGTTTTTTGATGGTGTTTATTTGGTGTTGTTTCAAGACATCACAATCTTTCTGGCCCTTGTGCAGCCAGCAAAACAAGTGATATGCCAATAATTAATATAGGTAAATCTACTACGTTTACTGTAATAATTTGTAAATTAGTTTCGTCTACTGAATAATTCATACAATTCAATCACTTGAAATAAAAAGATCAATATGATTTCTATCACGTACATGATTGTCTTGTTGCAATATAACCTTTACGGACAATTTATCACTTCAAATCGGATCAACCTCCTAAAAATAATGTGTATGTGTACCTTAAATTTGTTTCCATATTTAGAGTAATTATTTCATTTATCAAAATATTCATCAATCACATTAATCACGGTTATTGACGCTGAATACAATGAGTTAGGAAAGAATGGTGTGAAAGTGTGAAACTAAAGAACTCTCTACAAACCAGGAGCAAGGCACAAAGGAAGGGTACGGAGCCTAAAGAGTAAAGATGGGAAGACTGACCCCTCTGGGATCCTGTGGACTGTGAGAACCAAACAAAATGGTAAAAAACAAGCGAACAAAGGAGGAGGAGTTAAAAGTAGTAGTGTATTGCACGTGCGGTGTGGCACAAAGTTGCCACCACCTGAACTACTTACTACTCTGGAATAAATAATTTTTTTAACCCCAACCTCCCACACTCTCTTCTGACAACATTTTTCACTTTTGGCAGTGAAAAAAAGAGAATTCCACAGGGAAAAAAGGGTCTGTTTCAGTAGTAAGAGACTGTTCTCTGTTCTCTGTCTGTACTCTGTTTCTGGCTTTGCTCTTTTTTTTTTGAGTTCCCAGAAACCAAAAGTGGACTGGTCAAACTTCTGTCCTTTTTTTAACCTTTCTGCCTTTCTCCTTCTACTTCCCCCTCCATCATCATCATCCTCCTTCATTATTCGTTTTTTTTTTTTTTTAAATACTTTGACAGTTGGATACTTGGATTCATATCTCCCCCGCCCACAAATTTATCTCACTTGGTTACCTATCTTTTTTCCTTTTTGAACTTTCTTGAGTTCCCTTTTGTTCTGTATCGGTAGCTTTTTCTTTTTTGCCCTTTTCCTCTTTGCCAAAGCAGCAATTTGGCTGTTCTGCTTAAAGCCTGCATTTTAATCCGGAATAATGAAGAACCTGTAATCTGGGCTTAATTTGTTTTGTGAAGAGGTGAACTAATTAACTTTGTCTAATGGCGAACTTGTACGGCGCAGCCAACCATTCATCTTCTGCCTCCCATGATGAACCGGATGATTTCTCACTTTTGTTGCACCAGATTATGCTTCGTTCATCTTCTTCTGCATCATCAACTTTCATGGTTCAGGAAAGCAAGGAGGTTGAGTGTATTAGGCCCAGTTGGGGTCCACCTGGAAATCAAGATTGTGGGCTCCAGTCTGTGGTTTCTGGTTCTGCCCGGCTGCCTTTACCGGAGGTGTCTACCAGCGGCGGCGGCCTCCGGTGGTCTTCCGTTGGTGGAGTTTTTGCTGCCCCGGGAACTTGTTTTCAGGAACGTGCTTTGAATGTGTCTTCTTCCTCTGTTTCTGTTGGAACTGTAGACAATGATCTTAATGACTATGACTGTGAGAGTGAGGTAGTTTTCCGGTTTCTGTTAAAGTTTGATCTTCTTTTTTCCAACGTTGTATTTTATCGATTTTACAATGCTGAGTAATGGGTGTGTTCGAAAGGGTGTTGAAGGGGTGGTGGATGAGGCTATACCAAAACCAACTAAAGCCCGTAATTCGTCTAAGAGAAGCAGAGCTGCTGAAGTTCATAATTTATCTGAAAAGGTTGTGCTATACTGAAATGCTTTGTTTTTTTATGGATACATTGCTTTAGTTCCTGGGAATTTGACATTTTTCTTAAATTGGACAGAGGAGAAGAAGCAGGATCAACGAGAAAATGAAGGCATTACAGAATTTGATACCTAACTCAAACAAGGTACGCTCGAATCAGTTCCTGTTTTTTTAATTAGGTGTTCTCATATGCTTGTTTCCATAGGGCTACTTTCTTTGATTTTTCAGTTAATGAAAACCTATCACCTGTTTTTTAATAGTGCTCTTTCTTATGTCTGAATCAGACTGATAAGGCTTCGATGCTTGATGAGGCCATTGATTACCTCAAGCAGCTTCAGCTCCAAGTTCAAGTGAGTTGTGTTCTGTTTTGATTTTGTATTGTGCTTCTCTTAGCTTTGGTTTCATTCATCATGTATGTACCTGGGACAGAGGGAGTATATTTGGTTTTTTTTAAAAAAATTTTTTTTTTTTTAGTTTTGCTTATCATCGAAGGCCATGAGCTTGATTTGTTTAGGTGTCTTTACGAAATATTTATGTGCAATTCGATTCTTCTCACTACTTTCTAGTTTTACCTTGTTCCTCTGCATAGTTTTGTTAAATTGTTAATTGCCATTTCTCATTTTGAAGTTATGCTGCAAGCTTGAAACTGGACAAATTTCTTTGTTTTTTTCTTCTCTAACTCATCCTGATATGCATGTGCTATTTTGTTACTCCGACTCAAGTATTGTGGTTGTGAGGCCATACCATTTTGAAGTATCAATTCCTCTATTAATCCCATAGCTCAAACGGTATATCTATTAATTTTAATCTCTATGGCAGTCGTTGCTGAAGCTGTTTAGTCAAAAGTGAACTACTACCCTTTTTTTTTTCCAACTTCTTGATGGTTCTGAGTGCTGACCTCCTGTCGTGGCATTTAGCTTCTTACTGCTAACCTAGTTCTAAAAGCTAAATTCTTCTTCAATTTACTGAAATGTGAGTAGTTATCATTGTAGCAGCGCCAAATTGGTTCTGCAGGCCACGGTTTCTTTTCGTAGTGCCTGTAGATCAATAATATCGGGCTCCAGTGAGTAACATCTGTCTGCTAGCAGCAATCATGATTGCGAGTCGTTTTTGTATGCGTAAAAACTTTTGTCTGCGTATCGATACTAATTCCTGAAACTAAAAACTTTTGTCTGCGTATCGATACTAATTCTTGAAACTAAATATTTCTGCAGTTGCTGACCATGAGAAATGGTTTGAGCCTTTATCCCATGTGTCTACCTGGAGTTGTACAGCCAAACCAATTGTCTGATGTGAAAATAGGTCATGAGGGAAACAAATCCTTGAATATGGATTTTGCAAATGCACTTCCTGTAGACTCAGTTACACCTGGTAATCTCATGTTCAGTCCACCAGAAAATTACACCAGCCACAAGCCGACATCAATTGTCCATTTTTCCCAGCTAAATGACTCAGCCTCAGGACATTCACCAGCACCGGAATCAGTTATCAATTCTCATGGCCAAGGGGTTTTCCAGTTCTCATTACCTGGATCTTCTAATGTATGTACAAATGCCACCTTTTTGTAGCATAACAGTCAAAATAGTTTTTATAATGATAATATCTACTTTGTCTCAGAAGGGATTTTTCGTAGAGGGAAAGTTACCTTGTCCCCAATCTGATCACGGCAACCAGGACATTCTTCGAACAAAGTCTCTAGGTTGGCTGTTCTATTGACGTAGCTCTTTTGACCAGCTTGTAAAAATTTTACTCCTTTTCAGCTAAATAATAATGATGATTTGGTTGCATGTGGCAGAAAATTACATGGGAACTGAAGCTGCTGGATCATTCAGTTTTAACACACAAGCATCTAGTTTGGACGAACATTCTCTGGATGTAAGTGTTCTTGGAAGAGAAAATGCAGCTGGAGTGTTCCCGTCCAATCAGTTGGAATGTGGAAAAGTCCCGAAGTCACAAGGGGATGGGTAACTTCATCAAGTAGACCGTTGCTTCTGCTAGACGGTAAAACGGTAGTGACAATATAGCAGAGTTGAACTCCATTGAATGGTAATTCTGTCGAAACAGATACTAGTCGATGAGTATAGGTCTTGTTAGAACGAGAGTGGCATTGAAGAAATCGAAGCCGCTAATTATTTGACTCTGCTTTCGTATGAGAGGGTTGATGCTAAGACTTAGCTTTAGGTTTAATTCATCGGTACAGGCCATTCCAGCATTGACTATGTATAAAATTTATAATGTAGAACTTGTGAAAAACCCCTAATCCGCTTATTTAACTAATCTTGATGGCTCTTTCCGCCACTACTTGTAGTGGAACTGGGGAATTCTTGGCTGCTTGGTTTGGTTTCTTGAGTGATTCACAAGATGCGCAAGAGTTTTGCTTTTCGGGATGGACCTATCCCGCCTCGAATTCCTACTACCTAGTAGGATGTATGCTAAAAAAAACCTCATTACTCCGTTCCAATTGATGATGGTGGGGAATCCAACATCAACAAATTGATTGAATTTGGCGGAAATCTAGCTAGCAATGACAATAAGCCTCTACCATTTTTGGAAAGGATGACCGCAAGATCCAGGACAAGTGGTATGATATGATGTTAAAACATGGGCTGACACGCAATTTGCTAGTGATCGTCTATGAGTTGTTATTCATCAGTTAACAAATGTCTCTTAGAATTGTATATCCGATTGATTACTCACTCCACATTCCTAGAAAAAAACACCAGTATAATGGTTTGGCTCTTAACCTTTGGATTTTGCATTGATTAATTTGCAAATATTGAAAAACAAATCATTATTGAGCTACACTACAAATACAAAGTTTCAATGTCGAATCCTCTTAGTAGGATTGATTGAGCTATTCGCAATCAGCAGTGTCGTTGCTTACAATTGGTGACTCAGACAGAGTTTGTTTTTGGAGTATATGTCTCACAACAAGGTCTTTTTCAGTTTTTGACTTTATCAAAAGAAGATTTATCCGAAATGAATAAATATATGAATGGTTGTTACAAAGATGCATCTCTGTTTGTGGTGCTGGGGATTTCCCCTTTCTCTTTTGGAATAATGTCACTATATTGTGTTTGTATGTGAATACTAGCTTACAAGTTTTCCCTAACCATGTAAGTTAGATGCCTTAATTTCAACATGTATCCCAATGACTTTGAAAGTTATATATACTTATTATTACTTTACATGTCCTAAATAAATAGTTCACGTCAAATTTTAAACTCGAAACAAATTTTTTGAAATAGAAGTGGTATTATCTCAATTTATCTTCAAGGTAACTTGTTTTCCACTTCGGAAAAAAAAAAAAGAAAAAGTAAAAACAAGTTTCTTGTTATTGATTCACACAAGGATATATTACAGCATTAAACTTGAAATAAACTACTTTATATTTTTTGAGACAAAGATAATACTATATTATTGATTCACACAAGTTCATTGTTATTGATTCACACAAGAATATACAACAACATTTTATGTAGAGGAATATTAATGTAATTCCATTGATATTCCACCCATGATCTAAAAGTCGATACACTTTTTTTTTGCCATTAATGTAATCCCTCCCAAAATTTAAGGCCTAAAATACATTTCATAGAACATTTACGCTTTATACTGTAATAATCAGTATGTTCCTCCCGACATAATTTTACCTGCTAAAGATTGTCATGTAGTAGATAAGAGTTTGCCTATGTTTGTTTGGTTTTTTGATGGTTTTTTCATTTTATTTTAATAATAATTGTCTCATCCCATCATACATTTTTACATTTTCAATACATATTTACATTTACAATATAAAAAACACACATTAAAAAAATGAAACAAACATACCCTTAATTTTTTAATAATTAAGCCTAATAAACTGTCCAGGTGAGTGGCACGTGCAGTTAATGTTTAATCAGATTTAGTAGTATCAAACTTTTATAAATTTACAAAAATACGTGTACCACCAGGAGATGAGGACAAGAAGAGTTCCGGTACACCTTGGCTTCTTTTACCCGCCACCAGATTTGCCCCAACTTCCAGCCTCCCGTCCCGGCCGCCACGGCGGTGTACACACACACTCACACAGTGCGCTTATTTAGCAGCCGTATATACAACTTTATCATCCATCACTACTACTATATACTCGCACGACTTAGTACTAGTAGTACATTACAACGAATTAAATACTACAAGAATAATTGTCGTCCTCTGACGTCTCTCAACAACCCACAATTTCTTCTGTCTATATCTCTATATATCTTCTTACGCCGTGTTTTCCAAGGTTTCCTCCGTTTTGCTGACTTCGTGTTTTTTTTTTTTTTAGTATTTTACTCCCTCACTCACACAATCATACTATCAAGCACATTGCAGACGAATAAAGATCGAGCCCTAGGGGAAATGGCGACGGTTTCGAATGGTCCGAACAATCATCATGAGTATCGGAACGGAGGTATAAGCGACGGACCGACCAATCCAATGGTCACGCCTCTGCTTACGGATCTCTATCAGTTTACCATGGCCTATGCTTACTGGAAAGCTGGCAAGCATAACGAACGAGCTGTGTAAGAGTTTTCTTTAATTTGCGTTTTCAATTCTACTACGATTCTTTGAATTTCTCTTTGATTCTTCATGCTTCCTGTAATTGCTGTGACTTCGAATTTGCTTTGTATGTTTGCGCAAGTGTTTGTTCAGTAACTTGCATGGGAGATGAACGCTGATGAATTGATTTCCCCGGCAATTTGTTTGTTTGAAGAAACTGATCATCATTGCATCGATTCTCTTATCTCTCTTTTGTTTCAGCACGCTCAGCAACTTTTTGTTTCTAAACTGAAGAATGTTAAAAAGATAACAGCTATTTGATCATGGATCATATGTCATGGCTGCTCTTTTTTCTTTCTTTTTTTCCTTTTTTTTTTTTGGTGAGGATTAGATTATTCACTACTTCCAATCCTGAATTTCAGTTATTAAGTGGGTATTTGTCTGTGGCTTTCAATTATTCTTCACTCCTCCAATTCTAATGGCTGTAGTGGCAGAGTTTTAGTATTCCTTTCCTAATTTTTTGTTGATGCGAAATGCCACTTGTTCAGTTTGGAGTAAATATGTTAGTTTGTTGCTGGACCTCTTGAAGCACATTACTGAATAATGTTATTACTGTGAGATTGGAAAAGATATGTAATTCTAGTATGAAATGCCTAATTGCTATTAAATTGCATCGCTCAGGTTTGATTTGTATTATCGGAAGAGCCCCTTTGGTGGTGAATACACTGTATTTGCGGGTTTAGAAGAGTGCATTAAATTTGTTGCTCATTTTAATTTCTCGGAGGATGAGATTGCTTTTGTTCGTTCGTCTTTACCTGCATCATGCGAGGTAAACTGATTTACTGTCATGTTTGTAATGTTATTCTTTATGTTCAAAGAATTCATAGATCCAGATCACGAGTTAAGGCGAGCTTTTCATCCTAAAATTAGGAAGGTTTTGCTTCGAAAAAAATAAGGCGCCGTCTGTATTCGTGGATGTATTTGCTTAACATATTTTTCTATAAAAGGGGGCACGTCTAATTTCAGCTACAGCGCTGGTGACAAAGTGAAAATTGTTTCTATCTGTCTTTCTGATTTTGGTTTGATAAGTCACATTGTCTAGTTTAGCTTTGTGTAATTTTTTTTTTTTTTTGCAGTTTGCATATGTGGATAACACTTTATTGGAGTCAGGATTTAGTGACAATAATGCTCCCGAAAAATTATATACAATCATCTAAACACAGTGTTTGCTAACTTGTGGAAGTTGGTAATGCTTCATATCCATGTGATTTGACTTGCAAAGTGCCTTACTGATTTTTTAATGATATGTAGGATGGCTTCTTTGAATATCTTAGGGGCATTGATTGCTCTGATATTGAAATATATTCGATCAGTGAAGGATCGGTTGTCTTCCCTAAGGTTCCGTTGATGAGGGTTGAAGGACCAGTAGCGGTGAGTTTTTTGTGAATGTCATCTGTTGACAATAGATCTGGTTGATTCTTTTAAATGTTTTTCTCTGTGATGGTTATTGGTAATATTTGTTCTCTTGGTTTATTTTGTCTCTATAGGTGGTCCAGCTTCTTGAAACTCCTTTTGTGAATCTTATAAATTATGCGTCATTGGTTGCCACTAATGCTGCCAGGCACCGTTTTGTTGCTGGGAAATCTAAACTTCTTCTTGAATTTGGACTTAGACGAGCACAGGTTGAAGTCTTTTTTTTCTTTTGTTTTAAATTTCTTTTTCATTGTATTAACATGTAATTTATGTAAAAGTTTCTTGGTTGCCTTTTGTATTTTTTGTATTTTTTTCCCCCTCTTTTATAGGATAAGGATTTAATTTCTGGACAAGTTTTCTTTAATCAAAGAATTGTTTTTCGACAGGGCCCTGATGGTGGCATTTCAGCATCCAAATATTGTTACATGGGAGGATTTGATGCAACAAGGTGATTCCTAGTGAAATAGTTTTTCATTTTGAATGTCGCGTTTCAGTGCTTCTCTAAAACAGTTTTACCGTGCTGCGCATTTTTAATTGATTCTCAACCCTCTTTTTTGTGATTTTCACCAAAAACTTGCTGTAGTGGGTTCTGTAGTTATGTTTTTATAGTTTTCACGTTGATGTATGGTTAGAATATGACTAATTTGTGGTAATTAGCTCTTTCAATACAACTATTTGAGGTAAAATGTCTTTCTTTGTGATATGGTTTAACGGGGATCGATTGATGGATCTAACGATTAACCACTGTTTATTATCGTGCCGTAACAGTAATGTGGCAGCTGGGAAATTGTTCGGGATCCCGCTTCGTGGAACTCATTCTCATGCATTTGTGAGCTCATTTATGGTAGGCTATCGCTCTCCCCCTCAACTATATAACTGAAAATGTCCGCAACTGATTGGGCTAGTCATCAATTATAGGAGAAAACCTGTGGAATTGGGGAATTATTATGACAGTCGATGCCTTTGAACTGCTGAAAAACCATCCTTTCAGAATTTGTTGACTTTGTTTTCGAATGGTTTATTGTTTTGTCCCATTGTTTTTCTATAGATTATGCCTCATCAATTCCTTACTATGGAGCAAGAGCAATGAGAAGTACTTGAAATTTGAATGTAGTTCTTCCTTTAAACTTTTGATGGTTTTGAGCCCTGAGAAGAGCGTCATTATTACCAGTTATTATTATGAATGCATACTAATCTTTTACTGACTCTGGCTTAGTCTTTCCTTTATGAAAATTTGATATTGATTGTTGAAGGAATAGTTACAAATTTACCATTATCATAAAATTTATATCCATGATAGAAACATATTTCCTATGTACCAGATCTGATTGGTTTTGCTTCTTTAGCATCACGGACCATTTTTTATGTGTCATACCTTTTCCATTTGGAATTGACTCATTGCTTGCTTAATTTGTGATTACACATTCAGCTTGCCCTCGTTTATAATGCTTGTTGGATCTCTGACATTCAAGTTATTTATGCTTACATTTTGTTGAACTTCTATGTCAGATAAATTTTGTTGACATGGTTGCTGTTAAAATAAATAAAGATTATTGATGCTTGTATGGATTAGGTTCCATCTATACAGTTATTTTCTTTTGACAGTTTTCCGTGTTAAATACTTTTGATGTTGTGGAAATTTAATTTTGCAGAGTACTGCTGAGATCATAGACAGGTCACTTCCTAGCCGTGATGGTACAACCATTTGTGATGATTTCGTTAGTCGGGTGGAGACCTGGCTAGAAAAGCTAAAGGTGCGTAATCATTTTATGTGGAGTTTATGCATAGTTTAAGAACATCTGGTCACGGATTTTAATGTAACAGTTTTTCTCATTCTTTCTTTTTTCATTTTTTTTCAATTTATGTCCTTCAAATAGTTTTATGTCCTGACTTTGTTGTTCAACTACTTACAGTGGTCAAAGCGGTTAGCAGGAATCTTTGGTGAGACCAACGGAAGTGAACTAGCTGCTTTCACCTCCTATGCTTTGGCGTTCCCCAATGTCTTTCTTGCCCTAGTTGACACATATGATGTAAGTTAATATACTTTTAGTTCCTCTTTCCCCTTTTCCCTTCTAAAAAGTAATGTCGTCTATAATTATGCATGTGTAGTTGTGTCTATAAATTCTGATACGCAGCACCATGAGGTGTTCCTATTTGAAAGTCAGAACTTTCAAGGGTATACTTTGTTTGTTTTATTAAGAATTCTCTTGCCGGATATTTACACTTTGATGGGTTTTGATGTTAAAACCATTTATTAACTTTGGGATGTCTCTGCTGTGTAATTGCATATTAAATCTGAAATCTAGCTCTTCTTTTACTATTTAATTAAAAGTAAATCGTTGAATTGTGCGTCTTGCTCAACTGGTTTTGTCTTTTTATTTTTACGTTGCTTGCTCTTTGATTTAATTAGGTTTCTTATTGTGCAATTTGAAGGTAGCAAGAAGTGGTATTCCCAACTTTTGTGCAGTTGCATTGGCCTTAAACGATTTGGGGTATGTCTAAAGCTCTAAGGATCTGGTTTTTGAACACATTCTCTTGGTTCCGTTCTTTTCCCTCCAATAACCAAAATTAGGAAGCTCGGTTAAGTTATTTATGCCACACACATTCCTGATATACTGCGGGTTTTTTTTCCCCTTAATATGAGATTTAAATGGATTTTGCAGGTATAAAGCTGTTGGCATTAGATTGGACTCTGGTGATCTTGCATACCTCTCTTGTGAGGCTAGAAAGTTCTTTTGCTCTGTTGAGAAGGAATTTGAAGTGCCTGATTTTGGAAGGATGAGCATCACGGCTAGCAATGACCTTAACGAGGAAACAATAGATGCTTTGAACAAGCAGGTAATGGACAAGTTGAAAAACTAATCATTCTACATACCCGTAATACAGCTGAGTAATTCAGGTCGTCGATGCTTCTACTTAGGACACTGGTGCATAACTTCCTTTTTGTTCTGGTGAATTGTACAGTGTCTTTTATCCTCCTTTCTGGTGCTGTATCTTTCTTTACCTGATGACGAGATACATGTACAATGGTGCTTATTGAGCTTAGCAGAATTATGTCATTTAAGCTTTGTTTGTTGGACTATCGGTGTGGAACCTGACTCTTTTGAAGAATTTTAATCTATACTTGTGCCTTTTTTAAGAGCAATCATGTCTTGAATTGTTTTGAAGAAAGACCAAGAACTTGAATCAGTTGTTGATGAATTTAACTTCTATGTGGTTTCTCTGCTCTCTGTTTTGGAAGAGCTTTTCACCTATTGGATTATGTTTTTGTTCTTCTCCTCTGCACAGGGTCATGAGGTTGATGCATTTGGAATTGGAACCCATTTGGTTACATGCTATGCACAACCTGCATTAGGTGTCGTTTTCAAGCTAGTTGAAATTAACAACCAGCCTCGAATAAAACTTTCTGAAGATGTTTCAAAGGTGTGATTTAGTGGTCATATTATTTTTCTTCTTCCCCCTATTTTTGTTATTTGAATTTTAGAAACTTATGATTCTACGTTGCTTTTTTAGGTATCCATTCCATGTAAAAAGCGATGTTACAGGCTATATGGAAAAGAAGGTTACCCTCTTGTGGACATTATTACGGGAGAGACTGAGCCGCCTCCTAAGGTACTTCTTGCGGTCCATCTAGATATGTAAAATCTTCCTAGGGTATATTTTATGTTTTATTTAGTGCAAAATATTCCTAAGAAAACTATTCTCAGGTGGGTGAACGGATCTTGTGTCGACATCCATTCAATGAGTCCAAAAGAGCATATGTGGTTCCACAGAAGGTCGAGGAGCTTCTGAAATGCTTTTGGCCTGGAAGTTCAGGTATTTTGATCTATCATCTAGTTTCTTTGGCATATTTGTATTTTGATATGAAGTTCCTTTGGGATCTGCTTGTAACATTACCTCAGTCTTTATTAGGTGATTTCTTGGATATCATTTAATCTATGGATGTTTAAATAAGCATGTGTGCATTTTCCGCAATGGGCTGCAGTGGCCTGTCGTGGGATTTTACCCCCTTGGAGAACCCCAAGTAACGGGCCATCTTAATCTATAGATGTGAATCATTTTAAAACTGTAAATAGGCTATCATTTACTCTAGCTTATGATATATTGAATCTTGACTTTAAATTTCTGGGTTCCGAAGGTAAAAGAAGAGAAGAATTGCCACCCATTAAAGAGATTAGAGATCGATGCATTAAACAACTGGAACAGATGCGTCCTGATCACATGAGAAGGTTGAACCCAACACCTTACAAGGTATGAATTCTTTTATAGTTAGCCTCGTGACATATGTATGTTATATGTACTCAATTTTTTTTGTTTACATCTGTTGAGCAGGTTAGTGTTAGTGCGAAACTGTATGATTTCATTCATTTCCTCTGGCTCAATGAAGCTCCCGTTGGTGAGTTGCAGTGATGATGGCGGCTGATTATCACATGATAGTTATTCCTGTATCAGTTTTAGGATGCTTTCTGCAAGCACCTGAACTCTTTTAGGCCTTCCTCTTGTCAACAATTTATCAGTTTTCATAGCTGCAGTGTTATGTATATTTGTTAGGCTTTACTCTCTTTATAAGCTCTCCTGGCATTGTTGCTGGAGTAGGTTCAAGCTCACACGCTCTGAATATTTAATGAAACCAAAGAAGAAAAACAGGAGGAAAGAAAGATAAATTCCTCTCTTGCAAATCTCTTTTTTACAATAAATTCTAAATTACAACTTTGATGTGTTACATAATACTTGCCTTTGCACTTAGAATTTACGATGCGATACATTCAGCACAAGTACAGTGTTAGAAAAAGGGGAGGAAAAAAACTACTTGGGACTCTTAAATATTGAAGAAATGATGCTATACATGTAATGGCTAATAACTTTCCCCCTTGGAGAACTAGATAATTAAATTGACACTGCTAAACCTTCCATCTGTACCCATCCATAGGCGCATCTATCTCGGAGCTTCTGTATTATTGAAGCTGCCATTTCAACAAAAGGTCGCAATCTAACCACTTCTCTTTCCACCTGTTTCTCCTTGATTTCCAGCTGCGCACATAAAAGACATCACATTTATTTGTTTGAACTTAAGAAAGTAAAACTGTGATATGGAGAACAGAATAAACCACAGGATGTATCACATGTATTTGTTTGACCTTAAGAAAGCAGAACTGCGATATGGAGAACAGATAGTAAAAAAATGACGGGGAGAACCTTTTCGATGCAGCGGGTTGTATCCAGAATATGGCAGAAGTAAGAAAGCTGCTTGTATAAATCAGCCTCTGAATACTGTACATTTATTTGGCAACATAAGCAGTTATTAAAAAGCAATATGTGCTTTCAAAAAGGAATGAAGTTGTATAAACGTATGAAGCCAAACCTTTCTGAGGAGCCTCCCATTGCACCGAGGATAATTGGGACAAAGGGTTCCTCTCTCAGAGTCTCCCAGTACCCGAAGATTCAAACTACGAGTTGTATATTTGCAAGTTTCATCGTCACACTGATCCATTTTCATCACATATCAGTAAAAATGTATTGAAAGTAATTGGGGATTATAATACAAAGATGGAGCACTGGATTGAGAAATACGTACAATCATGCTACCCTGATAATAGGTCGAGATGAAAGCTTCTGCTTGCTTCTTTACCTGATAGAAGTCAAGAGGGTCGTTTAATCAACAAAACTTAAAAAGAGAATTGGAAGGAAAAGGGAAATCGGAAAAGACAAAGAAACGGCCCGGTAAAAGGCCAGAGTCTGCAGTAGCGAAGAATTTTGTGATCCACCTGATTTGCTACTATTGCAGGAGATATACTGCCCTTTTCAACATCTTCAGGACATGTGGGACAATGCAGTTTGAGCCAGAAGTTGTTTGGTGATTGTGAACCAGCTGGCTTTTGACTGCTATATGAACATACAGAACTGAATATAGATGGGCAGTCAAAGCTACTGGAACAACTGGGACATGACAAAACTAATGGCTCACACCCTCGATATCTGCATATCATCAAAGGAAGTTTATAGACATTCAGGAGTCATGCAATGTACGATTAAGTTATTGATCATATCTGAATACTGTAATTAGACATGGAGACCATTTTAGGCCTTCATAAATAAAGCTAACATCTTGGAGAATCCTAGATAACAAAAAGTTACCTCTCTTCATCATCAGCCGCACACAAAAGCAAACTTGAAGAATCACTGTTAACAGCTTCACTTGTTTTGCTTTGGAACTGAAATAACCAAGTATAATTTGTTTGCATCAAGGCTTAACCATCTGAAAACAGTTCACAGAAAGATGCAAATTCTACCTTCGAGGAATCAAGCCCTAAACAATCAGCCAGACGTGCTGGGCTAGTACCCTGAATTGGTGCACAAAGACGCGAAACCACAGGATGAATCTGTATAGTTGCAAAGAGATTATTAACAAGCTAGAAGCTGGAATATTTTTTATGTACAAGCTAGAACACAACATTAACAAAACAAAAGGTGATTGTAATACCTGCTGTGCCAAATAGTAATCAATGTCAATAATCCATTTCCCATTGCCTTTCTTCACCTCATCAGGATGCCTTGCCCGCTGAGCAATCCCGGAGCTGCTGGAGCTATTCTCCTAAACATGGGGGTAGATGCTAATATTAGAGGACAGGGTGTCTTGTCAAAGGAAGTATTCCATAGAGATTGATACAGGTAAGGCACTATACTGAACGTACCTGGTCACAGCAGATAATATAAGGTACAGTATCACCAGCAGAGCAACCAGTGATATAACCATTTCTCTTCATTCTAAGGGCGACCTGAAGAAGAAGAATCCATGCATTTGAACAAGATGTGGCATACAAAAACGTAGAACTGATTTAGTGAAACTTCAAGAGGTTTCATGAGAGTACTTCGACATGTGGTTGACTTTTAGCATCAGGGTAGGCTTCAGGTGCTTTAGTCAATGTTTTTGTAATTACATATTTTTCCAGTTCTATTTGACCGTTCCTCATGTCCTCCTGAACCTGCATTTTATGCAACACACTAAACCCATTACTCAAAAAATAATGATTCAATGAGCTGTTCACTGATTCTGAAAGAAAATGAGCTTGCCTCTCAAAACCTTGTCTCAATTAGTCCAATTATTGTTATAAGCATAACAATTAGATTAAGTGGAGACTTTTTGTCCGGATTGAAACATTACCTTGACAAGTGAATTGTGTATAGATTCAACAACGTCCTCGCAAGACCTGCCAGAACTTAGCTGTTAGCTTATAGTCTTTTGGAATACATAAATATAACTTCAACTTGGATGAAACGTTACACAAGATTTAGCGGCAAACTAAAATACCAAAAAAGACAACTGCCAACAATCTGAAGGAATTAAATCAATCATTAAGATAAAAAGGATAATTGTTATGAATGTCTTGCATACCCGCCAGACAATATTTGACTAAGGCAGAAATCACCCAGTTCCTTTGACAACAAACTCCAGTCTCGGCGAACCATATCAAGACCTTTTCGTTCAATTACCTACAGAACAAGTCATAAGGTCCGCCATAATTTTAGATCCAAACAAAGGTTTGAAAGGGTTAAAAGAATAAATTGTCGAAAGGATTACCTCATGAGGAGTTCCATCCTTGATTTGCATTTTGATGGCTGCATATTTCTTTTTCTTCAGAAGAAGCATTCTTTTATACAGACCATCAAGGTCAATTTCTAAGCATCTATATTTCTTGTTTACCTAGAAAGAAAGAATCACTCCTTATACACTTGGCAGGAAAAATATCCATTTTCTCGGGTTTGTAGCAGAAATTGAGACAAACGAAAAACTATGAAAATTTAATATATCCTGGTTCACTAAATTCCAGCTATAAAGCACAGTAATCACATTCAGTCATCTCTTATAGAGAACGTTCAACTACTTAGCTATATGCATCTCAGGATAGTATGCCATAGAGCCCACCTCTTGAATGACCTTTCCTGCAATAGCCTTTGCCTTTCCGATATCATCAAGACCACTATAAATCATAATGGAATCTGTATCACCATAGATAACCTGCTAGGACGGAAGATAACCGGTCAGCTTGTGAAATTGATAATTTAACAAGTAAACATTTACGACAATGATTAACGATAATCATAAGTTAAAGTTATTTGAATGAAGTAACCTCCAAATTTAGGTTGTTCTGAACAAGGTCAACCGTACTTTGTAAGATCTCCCTTCCCTGCAAACCATTTAGAATACCGTCAAAGATAAATTCCAGGAAGCTTTGCCTAAACTGGAATCATGTTATTTAGAATGAAGCACGCCAGCTGACCTGTAAGGTGATGAGCTCTGCAAGTGGCTTTGCATAGAATCTAGAATTTGAAAATCCCAGGCATCCATACATACTGTAGCACATCCAATCAAAAAGTAAACCCGAAATATATTTAGATAACCAGAATTTTATAGGAAGCAAGTTTAAGGGTAGAAGTGAAAACAAGAGATGTCAAACAGACCTGTTTGCCGTCAGCTTCAATGCCTGTTGCTGAATGTCAAGTTGTTGGGCCTTCAGACCTGTGGCGGTTTTTATCCATGATTTCACCATTCTTCGTCTTTCCACCAAATTTTTCAGCAACTGCAAACAGATGGAATTATCACTACAAGTGCAATGCGAGGTCTGCCACATAGAATATGCTACAAGAACTAAGTTCGCCTACTTGGTGATCGATTCAGCAGGTAATTGATATAGAAGTTTAGAAAGAATTAATTGACTGGATTTCTCCAGTGCCCAAAGACAAGCAGGGAACACAACAGTTACACGGTTGTGCTCACAGAATAGTTAAGATATGTCTCATTCCCCTAAAGCTCCTCAAGGAAACTTAATTTCCTTGGTAAGAATTGAGCTTGACCAATTTTAGCCTCACAAACCGTGTGAGTCATAAAAATTTGCAAATGCAGTCCACCAAACAAACTAAAAGGCATTTAAGCTTCAGTACAAAACTCATTTCGCACCAACCAGCAACAGATAAGATACATATCACAGTGCTGTTATCACATACTTTGAAAAATGAAACTGTTAATAGATAAAGTTGAAGTTACCTCAGGTAAAACTCCTGTCCTTCTACTGGAAGGTAAACGTGGAGCTGTTCCATCTGAAAATCTTTCAACAGTAGTGAAACAGATATTGTATTCCTGCAAAATAACGTATTAGCTAAAGGCGTGTTCATTGTTCACGGAACTATCCAGAATGTTCAACAATTCGTGCACTGTGAATGTGGAAATGTGGTAGCTATGGACAGGAAGGAACAGGAGAGAATGCAGGGACAACCTGAATAATTGAAGGGTAGAGACTATTGAAGTCCAGGAGCAATATATACTTGTCATACAATCCTTTTTTTGGCTCCAAAACCAAACCACCGGCATAAGACGGACCCTTTTTGTTTTTCCCACCATTGTTTTCTGGAATCTCGTTATCAAAATTTGCTTCGTCAATGTAACTATTTTCATTTTCTTTGCTGTCAGAAGCATTGTTAACTTTTCGCTTTGTCATTTTCATTTCCCGTGCCTGAGATGAAAACCTATCTGGAACAATGAACTTCTTTGCATGGAATGCATGCAACAGTAGATATTCAACTCTTTGTGCCCTGGCACCCTGAAAGAGAATACACAAGACTGTAAACAGGGTACACCCCAATAAACTATATAGGCAGTGGTTGAATAGAAACACAAGGAAACAGAGCTCCCACTTATCATTTAAGGTTACTCTACCTGTAGTGTTTTACCCCACAGGTTCCCACTTATGTTAGTCAATTGACGTGTAAGGGGAAGAACACTCAGGTGGAACATGAGCTCCAATGACAACCATGCGTCTGTTTCACCACACTCAATCTGCAAAAATAGTACAACTTCATTAACACATTTTACATGCTTGTAGACCAATCTTCATTAAAAGGCAGCTTTGACTCTTCCACTATCACTCACGAAAGTCACTATTACTGACCAAAGCTAAGGAAAAAAAAGGCTCCAGGACAGTAAGAGGAACAATAAATTCAGCAAAGGTTACACAAGGGGTTCTGAGTTGAACTAAAACTCTGCTTAGGGTTACAGTCTGGCTTATCCCTTGTGCAGTTAAACACAGAACAGAACTCCAGCACAATACAGGGGCACAATTTAGATATTTATTACTTTCATCTTGTTTATTATAAAGCAATCATAAAAATAATTATCAGAATATCGCTCTACCCCAATTAATTTAAGCAAAAGGTGGTGAGTCACCAATTTCACCATCCATGTCGTATCATCAGCTAAACATTATGACTGAAAAGAAACAGTTTATTAATCCAAAAATCAGTTAACAGCCGAAAGAAACAACATACAAGCTCCATAAGTGATTCCGAGTTTTGAAACATGCGAGGAATGTCATGAGGAGTAATCTCCTTGCGGTCTTTATTGAGTTGAGTTTTTGCGAGTTGCGTCAAGGAATAGCTGACCTGTTAGGAGAAAATTTCAAGTTATTGAAAGAAGCATCACCAGGTGGTTCAACACAACAAAACTTTCTGCAAAGTAGTATACCTCCTTCAGTAAATCACGAGAACAAAGATAGGTATCACATAAGAGTCTGCCTGCAATACAGGACATGATCCCAGGACTTGCACCTGAGCCAAAATTGCTATTTCCCTTGGTAAGTTTAGGAACGGTAGAGCGCTTCAAACGACCCACTTTAGACCACATACTGCTTGGTACTTTGCAAGCCTGCATGTGACAGTGTCATACAAATCCTATGAGATTAACCATTTTTCTGTTTTCCACAGCATCAGAGAAAGTTCGAGAATTTAAAACAGGTGACAGGCAACTTTTATCTTATATCACAGCGGAGAAAATAGAAATGCTAGAAAAGAAACCCCAAGAATAAGAGCAGCATGTCATGATTGTCATCATCACAAACACCAAAAATCAGGCTGCCTTTAATAGTTTCTGATTTTAATTTGATAGCAAAATGTTGTTGTCATATAACAAGCATAATCCTCTGTGAGGAGTTAGATCAAATGATGGCGCATGATAACGGCAAGTAGAAAGAGATGTTGAGGACGCACCTGAAATCTGTGAAGAAGAACATCAAGGTCAAACCCAGAGATATTGTGCCCCACGAGAACATCACTATCCAGTTTATGTAATTCAATCATCAGACGATTCAATAAAGCTCTTTCACTGGTACATCAAATGTAAAGAAAATGGAGAATCAGCAACAGAACGAGATATTATTATATGAATGGTAAGAAATTGACAGTGGGAAATGAACTTCATCAAAACGCGCCTGCTTTCAGAGCTTATGACACTGGATCCAGCTTTAGCATTTCTTTCAGCAGACTCTTTGGTGAATCCCATTGGAAATATGGATCCCTCAATCTTACGAACAACAGTGAAGTGGTTAAGCATGCCTGGCTTTGTCCACTCTGAAGCCAACATGGGAGCATCAATCTGAAATTAAATCAAGGAATTAGTATGTTTCTAGCATCAGTTCTTTTTTCTTTTTTTTCTAACATCAGTTTTTTCCAACCATCCTAGCTAAATTGGATGTAGGCAGCCATAGGGCTTTTAGGTTTTAATTTTGAAATAATAACACTCTTTGACAAATAATGATTAGAAACGGCGAGAGGCTTGCAGGGAGAAGTATGAAAGTTTGCACAATCAGGCTAATCTCAAATGCAAGCATTCAATGGAGGAGAAAGTTCATCAGTTTCTGGAGCACTACCCATCTCAGCTAGTATAAGTATGATATATGCTTTTGTCATGAGTCATCCTAAACAGCACTATTAATAAACTAACTGACCCATTGATGCAGTTCTAGGGATGAACTTCTTGTAACATACCTTGGCTTTCTTGCAGCAAATGACAGATGCAGAAACAATTTCATTATGATTCTGTTTCTCATTGATGACTGTTTTCAGATTTATAGCAGTAACTACTACAGGAGGAATCTCTGCAGTGATCTTGGAGGAAGTTGACACTCGTACATCCTTTGGAGAATCAACAGAAACTTCAAATTTGCACCAGCTCACCTGTGCAAATGTGAAAATGTCAATTTAGGGCCAACATAGCTGCAACAACAGCACATAACCCATAAAGCATTCATGAGCATTTTACACGTTGAGGTGCAGGGCAGCTAGAGAATCCTGAGATTGATAGCCAAGAAGGTCCCTTTATTTTCCTTTTCACAAGAAAATTTTCCAAGGCGCTGCAAATACACGGTCCAAGTTAGCATTTTTCATTTCCAGAAGTACGAAGTATAGGTAAAGTTTGGGATCATGGTTGGTCCAGAATGGTTTTATTTAAAAACTAAAGTGCATTATTTAACAATCAGACCAAATCAAAGAAGACAGAGAGATGCAGTAAATCTGAGTAATTACTCGCAACTTAAATTATAACCATAATGCATACCCTTTCTGTTGAACTCATAATTCATGGTAACTAAAAGTCGGAAAAATTCAGCATGAAATGCAAAGAAGATAGACCATATAACTATCCTGAACTACCTTGAATGTGTTCCCAACAATGCAGAGAAATTTTCACCTCTAATATCTGAGGGAAGCGGTGGATCCTGCAATCAGTTATTTCACAGCCAAGAACTGATATAAGAAATCTTGTAACATGCAAGGAAAAAATACTGTTCAAAGTGTCGACTTAATAAAAGCATAGAAACCTTAAACGGATAAGTGATTTTAAGGACATGATTCTCGCCCCTTGGTATATCAGATCGCTCAAAAGCATAATTTCTCTGCAAATGAATAACAAAATAAGTAAGAAACTAATATCAGAATGAAACATGACAAGGAAAATATGGCACATTACATAAGTTTAACCATGCATTGATTTGGTTACTAATCAAACCTTTACAGGAGCCATACTGAAAACCGAAACATTACGATCCAGCAGCTGTTTAGTAATCTCAGCTTTTAATCCTGATGCCATCTCCTAAATGAAAATATGGAAGTTCACACGTAAGTGGTGAAGGAATGCGGTAAATCAATCCGGCTATCTCCATCAAAGACAGTAAAACAATCCTGAAAGTTCACGTTAGATCGACTCACATGCAGTTGAGTCCGGAATTCTGCAGAAGATATTTTAGACTCTTCTGCATCCTTTTCTAGCTTCATTAATGTCTCGCCATCAAAGACAGTGGCATTTGGAATTGCATAAACACATCTCTGCATGTTCTTGACAACCACACAGCAGCTATTGTATGTATCTCCAGATTTGACCTTCATACCATGCGTGAGATGTCAAAATCAGAATAAATGAAAAATGATAATTTAACACTTGATTATTGAGCAACAAGAACATGGTCTATTCTTTCTTAAGTAAACGCTTCAAAATAGATAGCAAATAAATGTTTTTGAATCAATAAGAACAAATGACTCAGACATCTTTTTTACAAATGGATTGTGACATATGTATAATTAATTGATCAGTTACATGATGGCAAGCTTTCACTATTCCCCTTGAATATCAAGGACACTAAATTTCAAAAATGTTGCTTAGTTTATCTTACATTATGCGTGAAATTGAACTTTAGGCAAGTGTTTTTCCAAGGAAGATACATGGTGACGGGAATATGAGAAGAAAAACCATATACCTTTCCAAAGAGAAATAGATTCCCCGCGTTGGCACCATAGATTTCCTCATGAGCATCAAGTATATAGAAAGGCAGTGAACCGTCAGGATCCACCAAAAAATCAGATTTCTCTTCATTGTTCAAACTCTGGTTTCCTTCGGAAATATCACATCTCTTCATTGCCTGCCACCCAGCAGTAGCACTTAGTCCTGAATTCTTCTCCTCTGTAATCTTTGCATTCAGACTAAACGCTTTCTCTCCCAACTTTGCTCCTGGCTGAACTTCCAATTGAACCCCAATAGATGAATCATCTCTTTCCCCCTCTCTTTTCTCTGAAACAGTAGTCACTCCCCCACCTATTTCGTCCTTCAATCCAACAACGGAGGTATCTTCACTCCCATTTCCCCTCACCGA
Source organism: Oldenlandia corymbosa var. corymbosa (assembly GCA_949775105.1). Lineage (NCBI taxonomy): Eukaryota > Viridiplantae > Streptophyta > Magnoliopsida > Gentianales > Rubiaceae > Oldenlandia > Oldenlandia corymbosa. Next base: position 21,494,262 of record OX459123.1, on the reverse strand, counting down.
GAGATCTTTCTCACTCATATCAGTATCAGTTACCACAGACTCGTTCGAGTCAATAAAATCATTATTATCAAACCTATCACTAACATCAAAACCATTACTAACAGTATCCTTCTCAACTTTAATTGACATAAAATTAGAATTTACTGGAACAAAAGTTTTCAATTTAGGAGTTAAAATAGAATTTGCCCTCTTCCTCCTCTCCCTGTCCTCCTCATCAGGCGCAAATTCAGCAATCACATCATCTACGATACTATCACAAGAGAGATTGTTCTTGGCCTTATTATCATCTCTATTCGTCTTGAAGACCGAAGAAGTAAACATATTTGAAATTCTTTGCTTACCCATCAAAGCGGCGGCGGCGGAAAGAGCTGATGGCTTTTTGGTAATTGGCGGCTCCTTCTTCTCCGAACTGTTGTTATTACTTCTGTTATTCTTCTTCCTTTTCGGCCTTTCCATTTCACCGTCGGACTCCTCCGAAGACAGAAGAACACCGGCTTTGGACCAATCCTCTTCCTGACCTTCATCGCCGTACCCTAGGCCGTCGTCATCCACGATGAAATCCTTGACCTCTTCCCGCCGCTTCGCGACGAGTGCCTCGTATTCCCCGTCGTCGACAGTATCGTAAATTCGATCCTCCATTTTGATTTGAAATCCATGACCTTCTTCGGTAGATCTACGGCCGCCGCTCCGGAGAGCTTTGAGTCGCTGGAGTGCCTCCGCGCGCGCCGTCGCCTGAGCTCCCCTGCTCCTCCGTCTTCCGGCAACCTTAGGCTCCTCATCTGACATTTTTATTTCTCTTTTCTCCTAGTCCTAAAATCACCCTCGCTCACCACTCCTCCGTCTCAGTTAACTAGATAAGAAAGAGAGAGTGATTGAAATAGTAATATTAGTAATAAAGATAAAATAAAAGCGGCTGTCCTGGCGGGAATGTGCAGTTTCGCGCCAAAACGGGTGTATAATTTTCAAGTTCCATGGTATGTGGCTGATGGAAAGGTTTTTCACGCTTTTTTTTTTCTTTACGAAATTGTAAAAAAAAAAAACATTAAAAAATCAGCAACTGCTACAAAATTCTTTTACTTTGATTTATGTTTCAAATTCTGTGTTTTTTTAAAGGCCAAAATGTTTCTAATTCGTAGTATTACATTCTTAAATTGTCGCCAAGAAATAGATGCGAGTAGATAACTATTTGTAAAAAATGATCAAATATGATATATGTGCTGAATTTCTTTAGATAGATAAGCACCTAGTTGCATAGTACCCTTATGTCTTTGTATTTTTTGAATTTAAGTAGTAAGATTTTTTACTTATATTACTATGTCACATTGAATTTTAAAATTTGTAAAAAAAAAATATAAATTTGAGAACTCGAACTATTTTTTTTTTTTTTTTTAAGCTAGATGAAGTATGTGCTTATCTAAATTAAGTTCTTGATAAAAGAGAAAACAGTAACAATGGGATGAGGTGTGACCAAAAGAAGACGTTTCTGTGCAAAATTGGACAAGTAGGAGGATGCAAGATTTAGAGATCATGCCTGCAAATCTGAAGCTGGGAACCAAAAGGCGAACTGATCCATGTGTACCTCCAATTCAGTTAGATTCCTGGGGTCGTTTACCTCTGCTATTTGGGAAGAAAGATTTCCAGGGATCAATATAAACTCTGGGTCTAATCCTTGGAGTTCCTCTCTCAATATCGACCACCTGATGAATCTCCAAAGTTTTCTAACTAAATCGCTTGGCCGCAGGAGAAGTTTTTGAATGTACTTCTTCCAAGCCATTCCCCCATGTCCAGTGGTTTCGTTCACTTTCAGAGGAAATGATTGCAGCGACTCAACTGTCCATGAATAAATGGGTTTTTATCGGGAGTTTCTGCCTTGAACTCTGTTTGTAAGTCTTTCAGGCATGCAAAATTTGTGTTCCTAAAGAGTTTCGTTTTTAAGGTGTGTAAGGCAAGTCGAACGCCATCTAATTGGCATGGAAATAACGGTTTAAGAAAAGAAAACAGTGCCGCGCCCGGAAGCTTAATGTAGTTGTGTGATTGAACAACTCTTCTCACGTGTGAGAAGTGAAAAAACAGATAGATGGATGATAATCCCCGGTGGAAAAAATCATATTTATTTCTTTATGAATCTGTCAAAAAAATGAAATAAATTTTCTCATGCTCTTGTTTAGTAGTATACAGTATCTCACTTCTCTCTCAATGTATCTAAATGTCCGACACCATGCCTCCTGAAACCTCAGTAAATAGAAATTAAGCAGAGAATTGCCAGAATCAACCAGTGAAGCTGGAATGTCTGCTTTGTAGGAGAATGGTTGCTAGGAACTTCCGATGCTGGCACTGGAGCTGAGGGTGGCAATTGTGCTGGTGGGGGCGGAGAGAGCACCGGAACGTCACACTGGCCGAATGTTCCATTTGCCTGCTCAAATTCCACCAAGAATTAGCCAAACAAGCAACTTGATAGTTCCTTTATAAGTAATCTTCGTATATGAGCATGATACATCGGTTTACTTGCCTTCGTTTAACCAACCCAGATACTGACTACAGTCACTACACTATGATGTAAAATCTACTTCCCTTGTAAAGCCATCAATCTGATTCTTTAGCTTAGAGAAAGGTAATAATTTGAAGGAATTTCAGCAATACAAAGGGGCTAATGAAATTTAAAAGTTAGGTTACTTTGGAATCAAATGTTATAACCTAAAATAAGGTTAGAGTATACTTCAATGGTGTTTTCCGTTCACCCTTACTAATCAAACTACGTATCATAATAGCATTCAATCTAAAGGGCAAAGTTAGATGATAACACAAACCTACCTTGCAGTATGCAATGCGGTCACAACCACAAGCCAAGTGACCATTTGCTTCATCAACTGCTTCTGCGGCTCCTCCACCATCACTTCTCTGCAGACAAAAGATGAATAATTAAGCAAGCATCCTAACAATTATACTAGATCACTGACATCAGTAACTATAATTTGCACAGAACAGGTAAAACTATAAACATTTGCTACCTGGTAAAAATCAACAGCAATAAAATTTGGCCATCTATTGCCAGCTGCTTTATAGCAAGTTTGCATCATACTGAGCAGTGAAGCAGAATTGTCCACACAAGCTTCTGTTTTGTTGGGATCATCAGGAAAGTAATTCTCGAGAACTAATGAGATTGTTTTTGAGTTCAAAGGAGGTGACTCTGAACGACTAGGACAAGATCCAGCTTTCATCCCACCATCTCCATCTGCAGTTCAACCACCTAATGTAATTATTACATACTTTCTAATACTAAATCATTAAACATTGGTCAACTACAAAAAAAGACTGATGTGTTTGAACAGGAAATATTTTCGGCTACTGACAAATTGGTAAGACAAACAAGACTAGTAAACTCCAAGAGTGGACGACAAAAACTAAAACATGATTAGCTTCAATATACACGACCTTGTAAGGTGTCTGGCGGCATATACTAAGAAAGTAAGAAGTATTAGATAAATGACAGTCTGAATAGAGCTATCCCCTGGGAGACATTTTCTAACTTGATTAGGCAAATGTAATAACACTCACATTGGTTTTCGACCACGTATTTCCAATTGTAAGCAATCCCCTCTGAAGCTTCTTTGGTTTTATCAGAAGTAAAAACTACGAGACGCTGATTCTGCTTGACCATATCGTCAACTGTAGGCCAGTCTTCCCCATTTTTAGGCATTTTGGTCACTGGAAACCAGAATTTGTTGAGACCAGATGCATTGAAAACTTTTGTCAGTCCTTGTGGAGACTTGACATAGTCCTCAATGAAAATAGTGACAATTTCTGAAGTGTTTTCTTCCAGAAACGCTTGAATTTCCTTCAGCACATTGATAGCAGGTTGCTGGGAGGACAAAAAATAGTGTCATTTCAAACTTCAAAGACTAGCCATTTGGAGTTGGGGCGGGGGGTAGTGTGGGTGGTGGAGGAGCGTTCATTTGTACATGAGCGTACAAATGTGACAAAAAGCAAAACATCACTTACAAATGCAGTAACATTGTAGCATTTCCCACCAGCGGAGTGACACAACCAGATGTCATTGTTGAAGTCATACATGTCAAGCATTAGGCCTCGAACGCCATTCTGCACATAATGAAATTTTAAGCATGCAGACACTAAATTTACAACTGAAACAGTATTAATATTAAGCTTCAAGTACGAGCAGATGATTCCCGGGTAAATTTTAGATTATTGAAACCACAAAATTTTACGAATCCCGCTAAAACCATACTGTTATTTTTGAACCACTCACGAAGTTACAAATGTGCAAAGTTTATAAACTTCCACAATTGATCCAAGCAACTGCATTACAATAGAAATACGTGTAATCCTAGCAAGTTGTAAATGCGAGAAACAAACATGGGTTTGGCTAATTCACAAGCTTTATAAAATTAAATACGAAATGCTACTGACCAAGACCAAGTCCACGTTTTTCAACTCCATGAAAGGTTAAAAGAACAGATTAATTATAGTAAAAAAAATTAGGGGACACCCAAGTAGATTTCACAGTTATAACCTCAGCATAGTAGAGTTAGCAACTTAAGTTGTTGACTTCTATGATTTCCAATGAAGCACAGAACAGAACAATTCCATGTGGACAACTGGGAGGCAGAGTAAGTGAGAGGGTAAGCTTTTTTATGTTCAAGCAAACATGAGTGACAATTATTACTAACCACCACATCACGTGTACCTTCAATTTGCATGAAGCTTCAATTTACTAATACGCATTTAATCTTACAAATCAAAAAAAGGATAAAAGAAAAGCTTCAGACAGTCAACATTACACCATTAAAGCAATGAAAGATCTTACAAAGTCTCAACAACTCCTATTAGAAGGTCAATGGGTAGCAGCCACATTACCCACAAGTAGGAAATAGTTTTGCCCAGTCAAATTAAGATCAACTGTCTTAATTAAAAAGTCTAAAGTTCGATGTGATTCACCAATAAAAGAAATCCAAACATTAAACATATACATTGAAATTTTCTTGTTTGACTCTATCTGAAAGTATTTAGTAAAAGCATGAGGCTAAGTATAATAAGGAAACAAAAAAAAAAAAACACCAAAGCTGCACCTGCCAAGTGCCAACCCTGTCGGTACTGAAACTCCGGCTAAACAGACGGTGGCAGAAAGCCTTCTTATTATCAAAACTGTATCAATGGAAGCAATTTTTTACATAACGATGAAGAAGATGAACTTACCTTCAGTTGATTGGTTACAGTGTCTTCCTGATTGGTGGGCGCCAAAATGGCTGACCCAGTAGCTGACTGGGACCCCGATAACGCAAAGGCGTTGTGGGTCGTCAACCATGAGTATCGATTGAACGGAAGACCTTTCACCTTCACATTTTACCCGGAGGAGAATAAGTCAAAAACAAAATTCCCAGAAAATCTGTTCAACAACGTTAATAACACTTGGGACATTTGTCTAAATTTTATTGGTATTGTACCTTTGAAGTTGGGCTCACGGGTTGGACGCGGGTGCATCTGGGTCGGGTATTGCCGTTAGCAGGGCATGATCCACAAATCAACCCGGCATCGCAGGTGTTGGTTGAAGATGAATTCGAACATGTTTCGCCAAGCTGGAGTATATATAACAACGTAAGACAACATAGGATCAATTATGCCGAGATTCGTGTCTGAATTTTTGGTAAGAAAATAAGAATCCAAAAGCAAAGACAAGATATATGTATCTGAATGGACCTTAAGACAATGACATATCGGAAGGAGACAGATGAAGATTAATAAAAATTTGATGAACGAAACCTGCAAACCAAAAAAAATCATAAATCATAAATCATAAATAGAAGAAGTTGAGAAAAGGTTTATGGGAAATTTACAGAAAATCAAGGAAATGGTAAAGATGAAGATTATTTTGCATGCCTGCATTTCTGGTTGAATTAGTATCAGAGGAGAAGGGGGGACGAGAGAGAAGAAAGGTCCCTCTCGTTCAGTGATTAAGATCAGAAGATAAATTTCTATCTGGTTCGGTCTTCTTCTTTCCCCGGAATTTTTCTAATAAGGATTAGTCATAATGTGGGGAGAAAAGAGGCCACACCTGAGGAAATTTCATGGCTTTTGACTGGCTACTTTTCATTCATTTTGCAAAATACTTTAAGTATTAGTGTGTGAAAAATTGGAGCCGTTAAAATGGTAATTGAAATTGTCCGCGCGCGTGTGCATGGGCTGAAAATTCTGAAAAACTGGCGAGATGCTAAAACAGCTCACTAAAGACTAAAGTCCATGGGAAAAAGTAATTAAAAGCCTAATCTTTTTTTCTTATTTTAACATAATTTTCTTTCTTTTTGTCTGAACAAGATTCATTTTAATTATTAGTAGTATTCATTGCATTTTATCGAAGCCCACCTGTTTACGGTAACGAAAAAGTTCCATACTCTCCAGTCTCCAGTGATGAGGCCCATTCATGTATTTTAAATGTCCTTTATTTTCAGTGGCGGAATCGGCTACTCAGACTTGAAAGAACTGACTACATATTCATAATTAAGATCGGTGGTCGAATATATATGACGTAAGGCTAATATCACACAGCATTCAACGAAGACAATCCATGGAGATAGTAATTTCTACACAATATTTAAATTAGAGATTGCAGTCATTTCGATTCTAAACTTTCAATTTATACTTCCAAAATAATTATCCCATTCATTGCAAACTACCGGAGTATTTTACCCTGCCAAATACGAGAATCACATTATGTTGAATCTGAACCTGTGTTAACAATTTAGAAACCCAGCAGGCATTAGTCAATGAATCCATTTAATTAGTGGTTAAAAAGGGGTCGCTTATCCATATTCATTTTCCTTTATGTTTTTTATTTATAATGATTTCCACTAACAATTCTGAGTCGATGTAGAAATACAAACACCACTGAAAATTGAATTACGCAATATTAATTGCTTGCTCTATCAAGGCCAAAAATAAATAAATAAATAAATAAAATAAAATAATAAAAAAAAAAACCAGTGGAAAAACTTTTATAATTGTCGAGCACACCTAGAATTCCTGGCCCACGGGAATTTCATTTCAAGCCCATAGGAAAAGCTGTATAATACGAGGATTAGGCCCGTAGAGAAAAAAGGATAAAAATCTCAAGTATGAGAAGAAAAATTATCAATTTCATAAATAATATTGTTCACCTTCCACAAAAACAAAAACAAAAAATTCACATTGTATTTTGTGATTTGTACTATAAGAATTTTTTTTTTTTTTTTTTGAGATAGAGAGTAGTCATAAACATTATTTCCTTCTTACGAAATCGACCTTTTTTTTACCACGAAAAAAAAAGTATATTATTGTTTCAAAACTTATCCAAGATATTCAGTATATACAAATGGATAAATAAACAGCTCATGATGGATTGATAGGTTTGATCCAAACACTCTCTCTGATTATTGTTATAAGACATTTTAATTTATTTTAAATTTCATTTAGTAGTATGCATTTTTAATTGAAAGTAAAACTTTAAAAATATATTTTCACATTTATTGTGTTTATCAATTATTGTAGAATATTTTTAATATTTTATTTTATTTGTAAAAACATGTTAAATGAAACTTAGACAAATCAAAATATCTTGCAATAAGGATAGGGGAGAGTACTATACAACTTCATGTCTAGTTGTCGACAACTAACTTAAACTAATGGCGTACACTGAATTAATCGGAACAATGAATTCGGACACCGAATTCTTAACATACCAAAAAAAATAATAATAATAATAACTAAAGGCGTACATGAGATTTTAAAGAAATAATATTTGATCGTGTTCGATCTCGCACATGATGTCGTATATTTTTTTGGATACATGAATTGTCAATTTCTTGAGACAAGTTAAAATTGGAGGCAAGTTTCAATTTGTAACATTCTTAATGGCTGAATGTAGTAATTAAACTAGGTGGTTTATCAACTACTATATCAATTTATAGGGATGAATAACTCGTGAAAAAAAAAAGACAAAAAAACATTCACAAAATACAACGTGATTTGTGCCATGAACGGGAAATGCAAAGACCGAGTATGAATAACAAGTAGTAGTACTACTCCAAAGGAAATAAATGTCTTGTTTATACTCCCTCCGTCTCATAATTATTGTCCAGTTTGAATTTTCATTTCTAGTTCAAATTGTGTTAAAAGTGAAATTTCAAACTGAATCAATAATTTTGGGACAGAAGGAGTACTTTAGAATTTAGAGCTTTTTGAGAATAGAGGAAGCAGTTTATTTATGGCAGGGGAGACAGCAGAGTTAGGCTTTTCCAATGTTTAGCCATTACCAGATACGATTAGACCTTTAAACTTCCATCTCGTTTCTTTATACCTCATCTATGAGTTTGGTTATATAAGTGACTACTGATGTCTGGTCGCGCAATGGGCGACCCTGGCCCAATGTATCTGTAGATCTTAGAAATGTTTGTATCTGGAAAAAAAAATATTTTGTATTTGGTCCGATATAATTTAGAAATTTTTGAAGAATTTAGAAATGTTTTATAAGTGTGATCACAAAAATGTTTGTATTTTGGCATAAAAAGAAATTGTATTTGGTCCGGTATATTTTAGAAATGTTTGAAGATTTTAGAAATGTTTTATAAGTATTACTTCTTAAATATAAATAAACTTGATCAAATATATGTCTTGAAGTAAATGCTAGACAAAATATGAAAGCATGCCAATAAGTTTAAATATTAGTAAGATAATTTATTGATGTTCTCCATTGGTTGTGCCAAATCAATACTTAGTTTTGGAGATTTATAATAGCTTTGTAGTAAGCTTACTCCCAAGGGTATACGCTTAATTGTTGGAACTATTTCTTCCAAAAGTTTATAGGTAGTAAAATATCAAAAATATGATTTTGAAACTGGTTCATTGTTGAAACTGGTTGATCACAAATATGAGCATGAAAATAACGTAAATTTGCATAGGTTTCAAGTTATAGCAAAAAAGAACTCACCTCACCATGACAAATAAAGAAAAAAAAAAGAAATTAAAAGATAGCCCATTAAAAATTAAGAAATTTATTTGTATAAAAACACAAATAAACGTAGAAACATCATTTCTTCCCTCTCCACCTCAAATTCATAAAAGGCTTCCCCATAAATTAATTAGAAGAAGCGACCTGAACTATTTATATGATGAAGAACTAAAAAAAGTCCAAAAATCAAATAAAAAAAAGTATATTCTTGAAAGCCCGAACACAAAAAAGAAAACGCGCTTCATTTGCAAATGAACTAATAATAATAATAATAATAATAATAATAATAATAATAATAATAATTGGTCAACTGGGATTATGAAACAAAATCAAAAGTAACTAAATAAAGAAAAAATACACTTCATAACTGATCACATACAAAAAAAAATCGAGACTCCATAATTAAAAAAAAAAAGCACTCTAATTGAATGAAATATAAAAAAGAAATTTAAAAAATCACATTTTGTAACAAAAACACAATTAATAAATTCAATCCAAACAGAACTAAAATCATACAAAAATTCTAGGCTAACTAACCATATAAGAAATCACATCTATTACCTGACAACGGCCACGGTAGCTGTAACGGATGGACGCATAAAAATAATAGTAATAACACTATTCTTGAACGGAAAAAATAAAAAAATAATAAAAGCTAAACAAATAATCTGTGGAAATAAAATCATTTAAATTTTAATATCTGTAATTGCACCATCACAACGACCGAAGCAAGATCAATGAGAATTTTTTTTTTCCTTTGTGTTTGTATAGAGAGGTAAAGAGAATATTTTTTGAAGTCGAAATTTTATCCGATTAAGATGTAGTTGATCATCACTAATGAAAAAATTGAACATGCTAATTGGAATGGAGTATATTTCACCACATATTCTCAATTGATGATTGATGAGGAATTTGTTTTTTTCTTATTGTGGAGAAGGGAGTGATTAGGGAGTCCATTGTGGTAGAGATGGAGATGAGGTTTTGGGTTTTTTATGAACCCATGGTTTTTTTTTTTTGGCGAAAATAGGAAGTGGACGTGGATTTGGACTGCATTTACCTTTTAAGTCTAGGAGATGTAAAAATAAAAATTTATTTTAAAAATATGATGTAAAAATGTCACATGGCAAATGACGGTACTTCCTCTTAAATATGGTTTTTGTTTCTAATATAATAAGATTTAATAGTTAACTTTATTGTTCAATACTATTACAAATGTTATTCTTTAATATGACCAATTCATGTCCCCTAAGCTACATAGCCTTTTGAATATACACAGATATACAATTTTCAACAAAACTCAAAAGTGTGACTAAGTAATGTAGACTGTAGTAGTGAATATTCCAAATCTATAACGTACCCAATTTCCTCATTCCAACTTCCATCAGTAGAAACAAAATCGTCCTTTTTTAAAAAATTAAAAATAAATAAAACAAATAAACAAATACATTGATGAGAAAGTAATAACCTGACCAGCAGACTATTTAGAATAGGAAAAAAAAATTTTGGTTACAACTGGCTTTTTCTGGTTTCTTGTGTTTTGATACCTCTGACTCTCTCCTTCCCCTAGCCACCCTTCTTCCTCCAATTAATTGTCATTACACGCAACCAGTTAAAATAAATAATAGCAAATAAACAAACCAAAAACAGTAACGTGGTGTTGGACTTTCTAGACAGACCTCAATTTCATAACAAAGAAAGAATCACTAAGCTGATGAGATCTGTCTTCTTCTTCTTCTACTTCCTCTGCTTCCTCTGTTTCTTCTTCTTCTCACTCTCTTTCCTTTTAAAGGATTTTGAACTAGAAACAAAAACTGTATTCCATCAATCAGCTCAGCTGAGAGAGATTAATCAAACGTTTTAACAACAATGTCAATGCATGGAAAGACAGATTCAGAGGTGACGAGTCAAGCGCCGTCATCACCAAACCGGGCCATTTACTATGTGCAGAGCCCATCAAGGGATTCTCACGATGGGGAAAAGACCACCAATTCTTTCCACTCTACTCCAATCCTCAGCCCAGTTGGATCCCCCGGCCGGCACTCCCGGGACTCATCGTCGACTAGATATTCGGGTTCGCTCAAACCCGGATCCCAGAAATCGAGTAACGGGTCCAGGAGGCACAGTCATCAGAGGAAAACAGGGGAAAAGCAGTGGAAAGAGTTTGATGCTATTGAAGAAGAGGCGCTTCTTGATGAAGAAGGCGGTCGTAAACCAATCCCTCGTCGGTGTTACGTTTTGGGTTTTATTGTCGGATTCATTGTGCTTTTCACTTTCTTTTCTTTGATCTTGTGGGGCGCCAGCCGGAATCAGAAGCCTGTTGTTACGATGAGGGTGAGTATATCAAATCCTATGTTTCTTCCAGCTTTTTCTGCTATAATTGCGTGCATTTTCGTGTGGTTTTGACATTAGTTACTTAATAATACTGTTTCTTTTTCAAGAACTGAGAAGTCAATGATTTGCCAGTTATTACTGGGCAAATACAGTGGACAGTTTGAATTCAAAGTATTCATGATATATCATTCAGGCATTCCAGCCCTTTTTGTCCCTCTTAGGAAGTTTCTTCCTTGCTGTTTTGTACGATTTGCAATTACGCAATGGCCTAATGGTTTTGATTGGAATCTAGTCTGGCCCAGTAAAAAGAAATTTTGTCATTTTCTCTATCATAGTATGGTGGAAAGACAAAAAGCATAGTTCCATTTTAGGAAAAAACAAAATCATGGCTTTCTATTACCTGTATATCATTAGTAGTAGCTCTGAACATTATTCTCTCCCTGAAAGTTTTTAGTAAGAGCTGGAATCAGGATCAGAAGTTGGTCTTTCAATTGCTCATATTGTTAACAATAATTAATCCAATGTTGCAGAGTTTGACATTTGATCAATTCACGGTTCAAGCCGGTTCGGATGCATCAGGAGTAGGCACTGAAATGTTAACCATGAATTCCACTGTAAGGCTCACTTTCCGGAATAAGGGTACATTTTTTGGGATCCATGTATCACCGACAACTTTGGATCTCTCTTTAACTGAACTCACCGTCGCCACCGGAACGGTAAGTCTTTCCTACTTCATCAGCTTTGTGGACTAATTCACATTCAACTCATTAAAATTTAAATGTTCATTTCTTGGGGGGGATTTTGTAGATAAAGAAATTCTACCAATCGAGGAGGAGTCAGAGAACCATAGCGGTGAATTTGAGAGGAACCGGAATTCCGTTGTACGGAGGAGGAGCCGATTTGGGCAGCAAATATGGGAAACCGACATTGCCGGTGCCGTTGAACTTGAATTTTACAGTGAAAGCCACAGCTTATGTGTTGGGGAAATTGGTGAAGCCGAAATTCCATAGAAGGGTCAGTTGTGATGTGGTTTTAGACCCTCTGAAAATGGGTACTGCTCGGGCTTTAAAGAACAACTGCACTTACTGGTAGAACAGACCGAGATGGTGTAAAACATAAAAAGAAAGACCCTTTAATTTGCATTTTTTATACTTGTTTGTAGAACTCGTCTTTGTATAATTCGTGATGTTTATTGTTGTAATTTCATAGGAAAAATGGCGGGAAAGTTTTGATTTGAGAGTTTGAGTTCATCTTCATTACTCCTCCTGTGGCTTGACAGCTGCGGAGATAGTTCTGGGAGCATGAAATCCGGAAAACAAGCGATATGCAGAAAATGGGTCAATTTTTCAGCCGGATCAAATTAACTCTTCCCTAAATTTTTGAGTTCCTCCAAAAGTCGAACCATTTGGATGTTGGAAACGTGGGAAACCACAGCCACAAAACGGTGGAAAATTGGAATCACAAACCCAATTGTCAAAGGTGGCAAACTCAGTCCATTAATTCAACGTTTTCTTTATCTGGACCTCCAAACCCACACAGATCCCTCGCAGGACAAAATCCATACATGGTTCCCAAATGGGCTTCCTACGTACAGAATAACAAAGAAGAAACTCGTGCAGAAGCGCAGACACAACACCCAGAATTCTTGAAGGGAGGTGGATAAGTACAGCTCGTCCGACGGCATTTCAAGCTCCTCCATACCCACAACGGCCTTCACCAAAAAATGAAACAATCCCCCATTAGAGAAACCAAGCAACAACGCTCTACGAATAAAATTCTGGGGTGAGTTTTTCCTTTGTAGTGACTAGTGAGCCATAAATCCCGCGAGAAGACTGAAAGATTATACGGTATATACGCAGGAGTAATTTTACCACCCGTAACAGCATGTTTGGTGCCCATATCCGAATGGGCTTGTTTGAAACATAACTGAGAGTTTCAAATCAATTTGGTGGGCTTATAGTGTTGAGATCATTGGACTAGGCTTCACTGAAAGAAGCCCATTTCAAAAAGTGGCAGTGGTGTCATGGGGAAAAATGGAATCATAGTCAGTGACGAACCCAGCCGTCCAAGACCGCAGGAGCTAATTTAAACCATTAATATGTTCAGAGAGAAAAAATAATACACAATATATATATTTCAAGAGCTATAGCAAAATGTAAATTCTATATAAGTACATCCCTTGAAGACTCAAACCATTCTTACATCAAATTCGACACATCAACTTTTATTACCAATTGAGGCTTTTGAGGAATGCGAATGATCAAGAATTGACACTTGTAACCTGCGAGGTTTCATGTTTTGAAATCGCTACAAGATGACTTCATTTTCAATACTTATAAAGATCTCCTTCTCAACATAACACATCATGCAATCCGCTAAATACTCATCCCCCATCTTATTACGCAAATCATCTTTGATGAGTTTCATCGCAGAGAACGATCTTTCAACAGTAGCTGTTGGAAGTTAAAACAGGCAAAATTGAGGCTAACTCAGTCAATACACTAACTTATAGGGCTTGTGCCATCCCGTCTCAACCATCTTCTTTGCGAGATCTCCAATATCTTCAAGCCCAACGAAAGATGCATTTGATTTAACAAAAGTAATATAATGCATAACTTCATCTGAACTAAAATCATCCGAATACAGTTCGGCAAAACGGAGTAGCTAATTATGCTCAAAACTCATAAATGAGTTTTTAGGACTAAGGCAAGCTATGTACATAAGTAGATCTGAACTTGAATCTGTGAAACGATACTCCAACTCTTTAACAATGAGATTGATAATCTATCATTTACATATAAAAATTAATAATGCACAATACAAATAAATGTTTAAAAATTTCTTAAAATAGAATCAAGTAAAATTCATACCTTTAAGAAAATGTCTCGAAAATGGTGATAATAAGTCTTTGGTTGGCCATCAACCATCATTCGATTTCTAAACTGACCTGGCATAGCATCTTCCATGTTTGGCACATCAATCTTAAGTTGTGAACAAAATCCAGTGACATCTTTTAATAAAGAATCCCAACCATAGTCATCTTTCATTTTTCCAAATCATCTCTCACCGTTCTAATAAATAACATAGCATTGCCAATGTTTTGATTCTTATGTTGCAAGGCTTTGGAAACAACATTTGTTTTGCCTAATATTTTCAACATCAAATGAGAAATGGAAACACATTTAAAACATACCATTTTGTCCATCAAACTCGAAGTAGCTGACCTATAACTATGTTCAATGGCCTCTTTAAATATAGTTTCAAGAACATCTACTACTGCATCCCACATCTTCACAACTCGTGCAATGTCTTAATATGAGAATCCCAACGAGTATCACCTGCTTGACTTAAAGTTGTTTCTTGATTCTTACCTCGTCCTGTAGCAGTTTCACCATTTTCGATGAGTTTTACAAGATCTTCGTGATGTTTTTGAAGAAGGTTATCCTTTTTTTTATACAAGAAGCTCCAACAACATTCACTATCATAGCCAGATGATCAAAAAACTACTCACATCTCCATGGATCTTTGAAGTAGCCACAACCACTAATTGAAGCCGGTGAGCAAAACATTGGACACAGTGTGCTTGTTTATTTTTATCTAGAATTCTTCATTATAGTCCACTAATTGCACTGCGCATATTGAAAGCTCCATCATAACCTTGACCTCTAACCTTGGACAACGACAATCCATTTTTTGCAAAAAAAAAAAAAAAAACATTAAGAGCATCATTTAAAGATTGTGCACTTGTGTCGGTGACATGTACTAAACCGAGAAAACGCTCAACCACTTTGCCACCATTGTTAACAAATCTCAAAACAATAGACATTTGCTCATTTATTGAAATATCTCGAGTTTCATCAATCAAAAGTGCAAAACATTTGTTTCTAATCTCATTTGACAACAACCTTTCTAACCTATGATGCACAAACATTGATCATATCCTTTTGCATTTTTGGAGAAGTCATTTGATTATTCCCCAGAGCATTTGAGTCCATTACCTTTTTTACTTCTTCACAACGATCACCCAAACATTTCATGATTACCCGTAAATTACCTTGTTGCAATGACTCTTTTGAGTTATCATTTCCATGAAAAGGCAATGCTTGTTCCAAAAGGAGTTGAACCACATTTATCACTGCTGTCAAGCGAATCCTATAAGCAACTCGCATTTCATCACTTTGTTGCAATATTAAGCAATCCACATTACCACTTTGATTTTTAAAACCTAAATACAGAGTCTTAGCACCTCTGTGTGTATTTGTTAGGCCTCCCTCATGCTCACGAAATTTATCTAAAGCTTTTCTCCAATTGTAAATCCTGTCTCAGTAAAAACATCATCTCCTTTTTTATGATCTTTAGCAAACAAATAGCACACAAAACAAAATGCAGCATCTTTCTTTTCACTGTATTCTAGCCAATCAAATTCATCAAACCATGTTTTTTTAAAACTTTCTTCTACCTCCAGTAAAAGTTTCCTAGGGAACTTGTATCTCCGTCGTTGGCAAGGGCCTTTCAACATGTATCGTTTCCGCATCTCATCTCTAACACCAGTTGGAAACTATTAATTGGCCTACACAATCAAGGGTCACCAACAATGTCGTCCTCCGAAAATTCTACTTCTGGATTTTTTCTCACAAGGTTGATCACAAGTACTCACAACCACGTCATTTTCCCAACAACATTACCAGCTGAAGGTGATACAAAACTCTGTTTGGGAATTGGAGAATAAAATCTTTTCAATGTCATTTGTCAAATTCCCAAAAAAAAAAAATTAATTCAATAAAGTATAAGAAACACAATTGAACAATAAATTTGGTAAACTATGATATGAAACCAATACACAAATTGTAGAACAAAAATCGGCTCTCATTAACTACTGATCTATGTATATCATCAAAGAAAATGAAATTGCAGGCAAAAAGAATAAAAATTATACCATCAACCCTAAACTGATAATCTAGAGAATAAAATGAAATTGAAACCCAAAAAGAATAAAACTAGATTACCTCAAGCTGTTTAATGGGGAATGTTTATGGCAGATTTGCTTACTTCAAGAAGATTGGAATTTGTTGATCATCTTGATTAGAAAAAATGACAAGGATGGCTGGATGAGGGATGTGAAATTTTGGAGTGGAGTTCGAAGTTCGAAGGAATTTTCAAGAAGACAATGTGTAAGATACTAATTAAATATTATTCTTTATTAGTTAAATAAAAATGGGTCAACTATTTAATTTATATATTTTAACTTATATGGGTTTTTCTATTTTGTTATGGGGCAATGGGATATAAGTGGAATGGGAATTAAGCCCAAGGTACAAAAATAAAGTCCCTTTTAGTTAAAATAAATGCCCCAGCCCAAGTCCAATACTTAAACTCTTCTTATTCATTGCTATATTTCTCCACCATCTGCAGGGGCTGTCGTCAATGGACACAACCGTTAGAAGCTTAATCGGAGATACCTACTTGGGGGTTCTCCGGCCGGCAGCAGGTCGACGGACCCTGCGGGCCCTATGGTACGTCCATCTCTGATAATGGTCACAACTCACCAGTATCCTGTATTCCTAGCGTAACTGACCGTCTTTAGATTAGTTACTGTTTGTCAACTATAGACCCACCGAGACGTACTTTCTTGTTTCAAAATTATTATTCAGTTTGAAATTTCACTTTTAGTATATTTTAAACTAAAAATGAAAATTTAAATCGGACAATAATTTCATGACCGAGGGAGAATAAAAAAAAAAAAAATATCACTTTTCAGTTTTTGCAATGTAAAATGTAAACAATGACTTGTTATTACTATCAATTTTCCATAATGTTATAATGCCATGGCTGTGAAACCTTTTTTAAGACAACATTTTTTTTTTCAAAAAAAAAAAAGGTCTACCATTATAATTAGATGGGACTTGGATGGAGTAGTATTTCAAGGACAAACGTTAACTAACATACGCTGTTGTTAAACTATCGTTTTGTTTCCTTGTTATTTGCAGATATTAGATATACATACCGACTTTCTCATCCAACCATAATTCAGTTTCTGATTACCTGCAATAACAAAAACCACTTTTTGAGTAGTTTCACCAGCAATTCCTAATCAAGCCAAAAAAGTTCAATATCCATAGCTATCAGGCATAATTTAATACTCCACTAGCAGTATATGCCTAAAATCTTGAGTCCCATTATGACTCTAGACAAAATAATAACCCCCGTTACACCTATTTTTGGTGGAGTGCAGCCTCTACCAAGTGCAGTTAGTTTGATGAATTGCTTGACCAGAAAAAGGTTGGTTTGATGAAATGAATTTAGGGGAAGTTGAGATTTGGGAACCAGAAGAAGCAGCCACTGTCAAGCGTCAACTAGGAAAACCATAAAAATCAGCAATCAATTAAAGCATCAACTTGTCCATTACTACTATTTATGGCAATAAGTGTGGAGTAAAATAACATTGGATCGACAAGAAGCCAATATTTCATCTTTTCTGTTGGTGTCTGGTATTGCTAGTGGCCTGAGTGAAATTAGAAAGTTGCCATTTTGCAAGTTGCGGAGAAAGATAAAGATTAAGAGGGGATTCAGAGAGACAGTGATTGTGAAGATATGTATACACAGATTCTGCGTAAAAGAAATATCGGCCACTTTAGGCCATTAATTCCAGACACAACTGAACTTTCACTTCCCAAGACAAAATAAAAGTTTGTAGCAGCCGTCAAATGTATGATTCACAAAAAAATTTAAGTAATAATAAAAGAATGAATTTTTTTTTGTACTAATTCATAAAATCTTTTGCTAAATTTCTGTACACTCGGGTATCTGATTCTCAAGCCAGAACCGTTGGATCAAAGTCGTAAATGAAAAAACACTGAACTAATACTACCAAGTATGTACATCATGGCCCTCTTTCTCAGCAATTTTATGTACAGAAGAGGACTATTTGACTAATTTGACTAACCTAAAATTGGTAAAAGAAAAAGAAAAAGAAGAAGAAAGATGATCAGAGCCGCCCAAAAAAACTTCAGAACTCTGAATCGTTGAATCTGAATCCCAGTCAGAATGAAAATTGCATCACCTAACGTCGATCCAATCACCCGAGTTACTGAAGCAATCAGAATCAAGTTGTTGATCACTAACTAATCCCCGCAGCCTCTCTGCTGCAGAACTGAACCACGAGGATGACCCACCACACGATTTCAACTGATCTTGGCCCGGGAACCAAGACCCGTTCCCCGGAGTTGACGCCGGCGACGATAACGGAGTGATTGAAAATGTTGAGGACGACGATTGTTGGGATACCCAGTCCGGGAAATCGAACGCGCTCCTCGGAGAAGGCGACGGCCAACATCGTACGTTGTCGAATGTAACAGTGGCGTGAGAATGACGGTGATCGAATTCCGATGATGATGACACAAATGGGTGATTCAAAAGCATCTCAGCCGTCCATCTCAATTGTGGGTCTTTCACAAAACACTTCCTGAGGAAATCTTTTCCCTCCTCTGATAAATTTCCGGGAACTTCTGGGACTTGTTCTCCGACACCAATCCTCATCAACAACCCCGCCAAATCATTGGAAGAACCCCAGGCTGGAATTCCGGTAACCATCTCAGCTACCACACACCCAAGTGCCCAAATATCCGCCGGCGATGACTGATCACCTCCGGCGACCATCTCAGGGGACATATATAAAGGTGTACCCCTCAATTCACATCCCAATTTTTTCCCCTTTCCATTACTAACCTTTTTTGCTAAACCAAAATCGGCAATCTTAACTTCACCTTCTTGGGTTAACAGAATGTTTTGAAGCTTAATGTCACAATGAACATACCCACTCTTATGAATACAATTTAGCCCCCTTAAGATCCCCTTTGCGTATCGGCGAACTTCGCATTCTGGCAACCTCTGATCACACGAACTCTTCACTTTATTCGCCAAAGCGCCGCCAGAAGCGTATTCTAAAAACAAATTGTACAATTTCTCGCCATGTTCGAAGCTGTAACTATCACCATAGCACTGAATAATGTCAGGGCAATCCTTAAACTCATCAAGAATCGATTTCTCGTTGATCAGAGAAGCAGGATTTGAAGCAGAACAAGACTTAACAGCCATCGGACTATTGCCACCGCTCTGACTTGTGGGTTTCGCCAGACTAACAGAGGCAAAGCTCCCATGACCAAGAATTTCACCGCGAACCCACTCCATGTGGGGAGGAAGAATTGGGTTCAAATCTGATGCAATAAATCTTCGAGTTTTGATCTTCAATTGACTTTTGAGTTTGTTGTGGCCGGTATAGTATTTGGTGGGAGAAGAAAGAGAGAAACGTAAAGAAGAGATGGATGCAACAAAGTTTGTGAAACAGAGGACTTATATTTATAGTGAGAATTTTCCCTGTGAAGAATAGGAAAAGGAATTTGCGGTTGGTCGAATTCAGTGTTACATATACGGTGACGTAGGCAATAAGCTGCTGCTAGCTTCTCTTTTTTATTTTTTTTTAATTGAATTATTATTTTGGCCTTTGGAAAAAGAAGTGGGTGGTCGTTTAAAGGAGTAAAATGCACGTGATAGTCGAGGATATTTCTTCTTCTGATTGAAAAAAGATAAAAAAAATAAAAAATAAAAACAGAAAACAAAACAAAAAGGGTTAGCGCCCTGTTATTGAGAAACGTGGTTGATAATATGGGTGGTGGCCTTTGAGGAAATCATTAGGATCTTTCTCGTTCTGTAGGAAGAAGAAAAGCTCTCTACCCCACGTTAGTTGGATTGTGATGGTTTAGCGTTGTGATTTAAATGACTAATCTGCCATCAAACTGCCGTAATCATCCCCCCTAATTTTTATCCCTTTTATTATTAAGCATGAATCACGCTACCTTCTAGTTATTTTATTTCTCAATTTGGTGAAGATATCCATAGTTAGAACCTCTTCATTGCTAAAAAATCACTAACAGAATATGCATGTTTCGATAAATCGACTATTAATTTAAGTTGAAAAAATATAATAGTGTCTTAGACCCTCTTGGTAGACTCGGGTATGTCTGAATTATTTTTTTAGTGTGTGTTTTAGGTATTTTAACTATTGAGAATGTAGAAATGTGTATTAAAAATATAAAAAGGTATGTTCAAATTGATTAATTCTGCAAAAATGTACCGAAAAACAAACCAAACATAGTTAAAAAATTTTCATATTTTTTTGTTTTTTCAGGAGGGTTGTTTTTTGGTTGGAAAATGAATGTTAAAAGTTGTACGCAAACGAGAACTTTACTGTGTAGATATATGGATGGAGAAGAGCAAAGGATAAATTGATCATGTGAAACATTGGTATATTCCAAAAGGGAAGAAGGTGGCTAGAAGTTTTGTGTGATGGGCTAACCACAGTATTAATTGTGGGAGACATATAGCGAAGTTTGTATAAGCAGTGTCGTCACTGAGGTGTAGATAGATAGATTTAGCCTTTAGGGGAGATGTATGGTTGGCGGCTCAACTCAACTGACCTAAACAAGATGAAGAGACTTCAATTGAGTTTTACTACTTGATTTTGTCAACCCACCAGCCCTTCTTCTTCTGGCGACGTTGCTGACTTTCTGGTCCACTTACTACTACTACTATAATAGTACTAAAAAGAAACAATGGTTAAGGATTATTGGTCCTAATTGTCTTACGTTAGCTATTGATAAGAAACCATGTAATTGAGTGAATTGACCGTATATATATCCAGTTGGATCCATTTGATCTTTCTTCCCATTTTACCTTTCCGATATAAACTTTCCAAGGTTCCAAAGGACGAGACATGGTACAAGACTACAAGTGGATCCTAGTTTTCCTTTTCTTTTTCCTTTTTTTCTTTTGGTAGGATGTTTCTCAGTTACCTTCCCACTATGAATCTTCCCACTATGAATCCAAGTAGTTTTCTTGCATGCATGTCTTCCTTTCTAGTATGTTTTTACCGAAACTCTATCCATAATTTTGACATTTTTTTTTTCATATTACAGGATGTTTACCATTGACTAGTATATTTTGATTATTTTAATATTAAATATTAATACTGTTGGGTGTGAAAAGAGTAGAAGTTTATGCATGCACGAATTTTGGAGGTTATAAATTTTGACTTGACTTAGTTGTGAATTTTATGTTCATTGGAATGATTAGTCAAATGAATACAATTTCATGTTTCCACCTGCATTTTTATTTTACGTTATGGTCACCAAATTAATTAGTCACTGTTAACAAGTGTATCCATGAATCCAATTACATAAAAAAAAAAAAGAAAAGAAAAGAAATGATCTATTATCAGAAAACACTCATATAGTGAAAAACGAGACGCAAAAGATCATTTCCCATTCACCGTACAATAAAATTTAGTAGGGTTCATTATGATGCAAAATCATTATTTTTTCAAAAATAATGTAAAAACAATTAATTTAGTTATTTATTACTCTCTACGTTACAAAAAAATAGTCCACATTGAGTTTTGAGTTTTATATTATTTTTAATACAAATTTAAAAACTCAATGTGGATTATTTTTTTGGGACAGAAGTAATAATAAACTATCTACCATAGTCATGTTAGGATGCAGATTAATTTGATTAATTTAGAAAGTGTAATACCGTGGTTGGAACATGATGTAATTGGGATTGCATATCCTAGAATCGTCCAGACATAAGCTTTTGCCTCCACCTTTGTTAAAAAAAGAAAAAGAACAAGAAAGTGAACTCACTTTAAAAAGGGAATAAAATTGAAACTACTCTATAAATAAAATGTTAAAGGAAATCAAATGTATTATTATCATAGGAGGAACTTAAAAAAATATCATACTATCATATAGAGTAGAGGACAAATAAATGGGTTCACCAATTTTTATTAGTACTTGTTTTTCTAGCGAGAGTTGTTAACTACTTCTAACAAGTAACAAACACAAAAAAATATTCAATTTTCATGTGCGTATTTTAAGCTGCCGCGCAGCCTCATGTCAGTCTCTTTCTCCTCCTTAACCAACCGACGTCTTAACGTGAATGTTTTTCATCAAGTTAACAAATAGAACCGACACCTTATTTAATTTCATCACCTAATTTCCACTTGATTAATTAAATTTTAAACAAAACTCTCTCTCAGAAAAACAAAATACTCGTTTAATTGTTAAGCTGTCCATATCGTCTTTACTGTATGTTTCTTGTAGAAATAATATTGTCAACTGGCTAACAATTCAATATTTCGAAACGCGATAACACTGATTAATTTTAATTTTTAAAAACAGCCAGGAGATCTTGCCACCCTACCAAATTCTCACTCACAACTCAAACTCTCAGTGCTTCTTTGATTATATGATGCGATATTTAATACTCCCGCTACCCTTGTAGCTAGCTACTTTCGCATCCATTTTCGCTGTACAATTGGTAATTCTTTCCCAATGTCAAGTTGTCAACTGGGCATGTATAATAAATAGTCTTGCAAAAATCGTCCCTGAATTATTTAATTATACAAAACAATACTATATAATTCGCACTCATTTATGGTGCTCGAAAGTTGGAGTTGTACTCCATTCGACTGAAAACTATAGTCAGATTAGTTGAGCTGTTTTACTGCACGTAAATATTATTTTCTTGTTATTAATTACTTGTAGTTATAGGAAGTGTGCGGTGTTATAACTGAAATTGTGTTACGAGAAATGTAGAGCATAAAATCTGTGAAAGAGTACTACTTGGTGTACTTTCAAGGGACTACCATGTGCTTTAAATTAAGGGTAATGATTAGTGCAGGGAAAACATGACAAGGAATTGATTATAGCCATTTATTTTTAAAATTTTCCATTTGGGGTTTAAATATTTAATATTAGGGTATAGTTTTGATGAATAATACATCATTTTTTGTAAATTTTCTTTGTAATTTTTCCTTGTACCTATCACCACTCCTTAAATTAATTAATTCAGTACCAGATGGTAGTAGTAGATATTAGATAGGTGGACAATTGCATCTCTAATCTTATTCCCCGATATTGATTGTGAAAATTAGTTATGACTTCAATATTGATTGAAATTTAAAGTGATCGTCCGTATTGATGGTAATGACTGTATTGATTGAAATGCGAGGAAAAGCGATATGTGATGGGATCTTCATCGGCGAAGGAAAAAGAATATGTGCCAGACTGATCATGCCAGTGTATTTTAATTTTTTATTTATATAAAAAAATTAAGATAAAAACCAAATCTAGGCTTGATTTACTCCTCCGACAAGTTACAAAAGGGGGAAAAGGACTTCCCTATTCGTGGATGACGGGCTATAAATGTAGTGAGTATAATATTTTGTTGATCATTTTCCTTCTCACTGGAGTAAGGACTAAGAAGTTCTGAACATGAACTGTGTTGCAAGAAATATAAAGAAAAAATAACAAGCATTCGTTAGATCTCTTGATTGGAAAATGGTTTAATGAAATGGCATCATGAATAATGTTAAATGTACACAAATATACAAACTTCTTAATTAATTAATTTTCGTACTCGTTCCGTTCCAAAATGAGAGTTCAGTTTATGGTTATTTTAGTTATAGGGAGAATACATATAAATTGTAATAACGGGTGTAATTTAGAGTTAGATATTGCATTTACTTACATTAAACTTGTACTACTGGAATGCAGATTTAGTTGAGCTTAAGTTAGAAGATCACAAAATCCAAAGCACGGATCATGTGTGAGGATTAAGAGATGAGGACCCCACCACATGAAAATCACTAGCTTAACACATTTCGTGAAGGCTAAACCACTCAATACAATCACATAATCCACAATCAATCAAGAGCTGTGATCATCGATTTCATTTACTTAACGGGATTTGTCAACTCTAATCAATGACTTACACATAGATCTAATCAATTAGAGTTAAATTTGTTTAATCACCACCTTTCAGTCTATAGCTACGAAAAAACATGAAGTTGAAAAAAAAAAAAAGAATGAAGCATTGGGGTCGGTGGACGGTGATGTCGATGGAATAACAAAGATATCATGGGCACAAAAGGCAATGGAAATGGAAATACTAGTACTACAGTACTACAAATATTTAGGAGGATAATTTCTTGGGTTTCAATATTCCCAAGAATCATCAACTTGGCTATTTTTTTCCTTTTCTATTTCTTCTTCTATTTTTTTTTTTAAATAATAAACAAATAGTTTAAGTAAATAATACTACAATTAATAAGATATATCTTCCCGCGTAATGTGGCTCACGCACATGAGGAGCCGCAATCCGAATTACATCCCACCATATCGGGAAGGGAACAGATCTGATACATTAACATGCTTTTCTTCATTACTTGTTTGCCAATTTGTTCATTGGATTTGTTGAATTATTTCGTACTCTACTTTACATTTTTCTATACTTTATTTTTCCTTTACTTGATAGTCAATTTGTTGATTGGATGTAATGAATAACTATTTCCGTAGTACTCTACGGTATTCAGTCTTCACTCTTCACTCAAGTCTGATTTTACCACAATTTACGAAAAACTTGTTAAGATTTCTTTTACAAAAACCCACCACACCCAGCCGCGATCAAGTACCGAGATTTTCGCTTCTACATGTACTCCTATGTTCTAACACCACTACTTCATTCTGTTTGGTCGGCTAGTAAATTCCGATACCAGATGACACAATCAGTGGTATTGAAAATTGAATACACCCGGTTTTGATTAAGTGCTTTTTTTTTATTTTTTTTATGTGGTTACAAAGTGATTTTTGTGTGATATGGTATGAGGGCTGACCCTTTTGGGAAACCAACGAAGTTTTTATCTTGTGTCTGATTAATCATGAGTTTGAAATTGAAAATTATCTCTTTAAAGTGCTTATGATTATGATAAGAAAGGGAGATTTTACATAAAACCCCATGGGATCTCTTTAATCCGGGTGTCAGTTAGGAGGGCCAATTTTTCTTTTTGAATATGAAAGGAAAAAGAAAAGGAAGGAAAAATCTGAAACCACATACAAAGCTAGGGAAAAACAATACAATAAATGAGCATTGATCCCATACGTTGGATGGACTAAAATGAGTTGTGAAGTGGAGTGAAGATGTGTAGAGTATATGATCATGATGAGCAAATGGGCGGAGGGAAAATTAAAATGAAATGGCGCGAGATCGCGTCCCATTTGTGTGTGAATATTAGCCATCAATTCACATGTTATTGGCACGTTCTTTTACTTCAGGGACCCTAAATAATGTTTTATTGTTTAGCGCGAGACCCGCGTTTTTTTTGGTCCTGGGGTCCAACTCCAACCTCCTCTTTTTGGCCCCAAATTCCATCTAATCAGCCTAATGCCTCGATTGCCTTCCATAGTTGAAAAAATAAAAAATAAAAAATAGAATTGCATGATTTCAGAGTAACTTATTAAATGGACGACTCTGCCATTTTCAACTTTCAATAATAATTAAAACCCTTTTTCTCTTAACTTTACGCTTTCAATCCCTACTACAAATTGCAAAGAAAGCGACGGTTTGTTTGAACGGGGGTGATAAAATTAAAAAAGAAAAATACGGGTTTATTCGTAGTTCCAAAGCACTACTCACGTGCCTCTAACGCATTCTGACGGCCAGAAATTAAAGAAGGGGGTGATTGGATTCTCTATGCTTTTTGGTCAATGTATTTGTTGCAATTTGCATATCAACATTTTCAGTGAAGTAGTATATAGTAGTAATACACTGTTTTTATCCTCTTTTTTTTTTTTTTTCCTTCTTCTAAGTCATACAGCCGCCCAAAAGATGCACCCTCTTTTTCCTAGTTTTCGGATACATAAAGAGAGTGTTGAGTAATATACTACTTTGATTGATTAAGCCAACATAGAGAGACTAACTAATTTAACCAACCAACAGTCCAACACACCCTTTTGAGCCTGCAAAATGGGAAAAGAGAGGGCGGCAGTTAAGTACTGTTTCAAAGCGATATTTTCCTTTTGTTGTGTGTTGGGTGGACAACTTGGACCCTTGAATCAAAGTTAAAGTTAGCTTGCTGATGTTTGCTTTATTGATCATGAGGAGGTTTCACTTTCATCATAATTGGTTTTGAATAATTTGAAATCTTGATCAATTAACGTTAATTGTTATCTAAGAAAGCCATAGTTTGACCCCAAAGATAAGTGAGTTTAATTTGGTCGTTAATTGATTAGACTTGAACAACTTTACTCTTACCAGGCCCGTCACTTTCACTTGGCAACACGCCAGCTCCATCTTTTCCATATTTTGAAGGGTTACATGAATTTTACCACTTGATACCCTTTTGGATTATATGCATCTCTGGTTTACCGCGTAAGAGTATATACTGTCCCAATTAATCAAGATTCCAGTAAAATAATTCCATGATACTAACAATCAAGTAAATTTCAGTCAACTAATATTTTTAAATATTGTTCATATCAAGATTCAAACTCTAGTTATAATTAAAGTTTACCCAAGATATTTACCATTTGGAACAAGTGTTTATTACCTTATCGGTATCAACTATATGCTAGGTTGCGAATTGGTACGTACAAAGACTTATGATATTGTTTGTTTAAGAAGACTCTAAGTACTGGCTAGCTAGAATCTGTCCTTCCTCGTGCAAGTTGTTTATCTCTCAGCCCCAATAGAACTCACCAAATTAATTTCTTATCTCAAATGACTATTTTTTAAAAAAAATGTTGATACTTCATTTTTATATTCTAATAAAGAGAAATACTTAAATAATGTCATAACATTCACCCAAAACATATTTTTAATGCAATATGGAATTTCGATTTCATTTTTTGGAATCTAGTGGCGTGCTTATCTTTTCTGTTTGATAAATACAGGTGGAGTTATGGTTGTTAATGAATAAATTCTAAAGATTAGAGTAATTCAATTGACTTTCTTCAACATAATTGAGTGCGTCTTTGATGACTAAATTTACAGTATGATAAAGGCATCACATCACCCGTGACGTAACTGTAAAAAAAAAATTCCAGTGTTCTTTACCGCTTCGTGATCATTCTGATTTATGATGAAATGCAATACGGCAATCTTCATGTTTACCCGACGAATAAGAATCAGAAACAAATTAATACTCTCCCCGTCTTTGAGCTTTTGCCCTTTCAAGTTTCAAGCATCATGCATGAGCTTTAAATTCAACATTCTAGACTTTCTAGACAACTATTGGAGGTGGTTCTTTGGGTTAAAAAAAAAAGATAAAAAAAAAAATCAATCAAGAAAAAGTAGAGATTGTTATGGGATTCACAGTATAATAACAAATTAAAATGGTTATTTATAGGATTGTTTTCCACGGGCGCGTGTTTGTTATTATATCTATCCGGCTATAAAATTTTTATAATAGACTCTTAAAATGAGACTGAAAGAATATATTATTTTTTTAGTACTTTAATTTGTTAAGGTGTTCATTTGTTATTACTATTATTGATAAGATTAGTTAAAGATTTCATTAGTTAGAATTATTTAGATTCTATTTGTTTAGATTATTTCAGATTTTATAATATCTAAATCTTAATTAACATTGATGTATGCCTATAAATAAAGGCAATGCAATATACTCTTACCCACAATACAATTAATAATTTCAGTTTCTTTCATGAATTTATTTCTCATCATGGTATCGAGAGCAAAATCGATCCTGCACTAGATTTTTTTTTTCTTCACATTATCCCACTACTGATTACCTCCAAAAATCACTATTGCACACACTATTTCACATACTACTATACGTTATTTTATTTTACTTTTTTTTTCTTTTTTGTTTCTCTAATCACCATTGTTTTAAAATGACTATTTCACAATCACTCACTACTACTCAATCATTTTCTCTCTCTAATATCACAAATTTTATCACTGTATCTCTTGATAACTCCAACTATCTAATTTGGTGAGATCAAGTTGAAGGAATTTTAATTACCACTGATCTTAATGGTTACATTGATGGTTCAATTTTACCGCCAAAAGACTCTTCACCTAGTTCTACTATTCCAAAAGAATTTCTTCAATGGCAAAAACTTGATCGCCTTGTCAAATGTTGTCTCACTGCCTCATTGTCTTCTTTAATGGCATCGGTGGCATTGGATTGTCCTACTGCTCGTGACCTTTGAATCAAACTCGAACATCATTTTCTTCAACAATCTATAGCGCGTAGATCGCAACTACGCCAAAAAATTCACAATTTTAAGAAAGGTTCTCTCACAGTCAATGATTTTTTCACTTCATCATCAACTATGGCGGCGAGCTTTCTGCTGTTGGGGATACTATCCCTGATGATGATCTTGTTATTCTCGCTCTTAATGGTCTCTCATCTGAATTTACTTCCTTCATCACCACTATAGAGAATCTCAACCCTCCTCCCTCATTCAGAGATCTTCGAGCAAAACTGCTTCTCCATGAGCAATATTTGCAATCATTTTTGCCTTCACCAGAAGCTGTACTCCATACTACTGTGAACTTTCTAGTCAATAGTTCTCGGTCTCATGATAAACAGTCACAACCCAATTCAGGCCGTGGTCGTGGTAAACTCTCTCCCTACTTTTCTAATAACTCAACTCCGCACTCATTTTATCCCAACCCCAATTCATACGGTCCACACCGTCCCTTCAACACTATCTAAAATCGCCCAAACCAAGCTCAATTCCCCACCCATCCTTCTACTCCCTATAAGCATTATACCTCATCCGTTAGCCCTTACCCCAACTTTATCTAACAACCCAATCTTACCCAATCCCAAATCGGCAAAAAATTCAACCATTCCGCTGCTGTTTGTCGTTTTCGCTACGCTGAATCTCGCAATAATCAAACATCGTTCTTCTGCTCCCACAAACATACCTACTGCTTTTCACACCTCCACTGTCCAAGAAACCCAACCTCAATACTTTTCATCCTTTACATCTAGTGACATCCCTGAATGGCTTCCTAATTCTGGCGCCCAGGCTCATATGGCACATGATCCTCTTTTAGTGGATTCTACCACTCCATATCATAGTAATCAGCAAGTGGTTGTTGGCAATGGTATTACTCTTCCTATTACTTCTATTGGTCACACTGCACTCACCAAGCACCTAAAACCTCTTTATTTACGTAATATTTATATTGTTCCCTAACTTACTACGAACCTTTTATCTGTTGAAAAATTTGTCACTGATAATTCATGTTTAATGGAATTTTCTCCTTTTGATTATGTTGTAAAAGATCTAGTCATCAAGACTCCGCTTCTCGCGGGTAACATCTACAATTACCTCTATCCTATGAAGATTCCTAAGACATTACACAATCTTGTAGCTCTGGCTGCTCGTGCTGTTCCTCCTGATCTTTGGCATCACTGTCTCGGACATCCGTGTCACTCAACTCTTTCATCTTTAGCTCGATCTTTGTCATTTAAATCTTCCAAAATAAATTCTTGTAATTCTTGTTTGCAATGCAAAAGTACTCGAATTCCTTTTACTCCATCTTCTCGTGTTTCTAAAGTGCCGTTATATTTAATTCATTGTGATATTTGGGGTCCAAGTCCTTGTCGCTCTCTTTCAGGTTACCGGTACTTTATTATTTTTATCGATGACTTTAGTTGTTTTACATAGATTTATCCACTTACTAATAAATCTGATGTCTTTCATGCTTTCCAAAATTTTAAGTCATTTATTGAAAAAAAAATTTCTACTAGTATCAAATATTTTCAATGTGATGGTGCTCCCGAACTTGTGAAAGGTGTTTTTGCTAATTATCTTCGTAATCATTGTATTTCTTATCGCATCTCTTGTCCCCATACTCCTCAACAAAATGGAGTTTCTAAAAGAAAAATTCGTCATATCACTGAAACCGGGCTTACTCGTCTTCTTCATGCTTCTCTTTCCAAATCCTTTTGGGTTGAAGCTTTTTCCACCGCCACCTATCTAATCAATCTCCTTCCTACTCAAATTCTTACTAATAAATCTGTTCATGAGGTTCTTTTTTCCAATCCTCCCTCCCTCTCTCACCTTCGAGTATTTGGGTGCACTTGCTTCCATTTCTTGGGTCTACTCGTGCTGACAAATTATCTCCTAAATCAATTCCTTGTGTCTTTTTAGGCTACTCTTCCCAACACAAGGGATATCGTTACTTTGATCCCAAAAGTTCCAAACTTTACATCTTTCGACATGTAAGGTTTCTCGAAACTGATTTTCCTTATGCTATGTCTCAAACTTCTACGTCCTCTCCAACTTCATCATCACGGGTGTTGCTTCCTTTACCAATGTCTATTCCTCCTCATTTTGTACCTTTTTCCAATCCTACGACACAGACTCTTTCTTCAACAAGGCTTTCTTCTCCACCACCATCTAATTCCCCGCCTAGACCACCTCCACCACCATCTAGTTCCCCGCCTAGACCACCTCCATCACCAAGACATCATATGACCACTCGTACCACAACTTGTAAGCCTAACCATTTAAATGATTATGTTACCTATACTTCATCTCTTACTTGTCCTCCTGAACCTGACCCCACCTCTTTTACTCAGGCCAATAAATTTCCTCACTGGCGTCAAGCTATGCTTGAAGAATTTAATACTCTTCAACGTAATCAAACCTGGACTCTAGTTTCTCCTCCTCCTAATGCTAATATTATGGGTTGTAAGTGGGTTTTTCGAACTAAAAGAAAATCCGATGGGACTCTTGAGCGCTATAAAGCTCGTTTAGTAGCTAAAGGCTACCATCAATCTCCTGGCATAGATTACACAGATACTTTCAGCCCGGTAATCAAACCCACTACCATTCACATTGTCATCGCTATTGCTCTTAATCGAAATTGGCCAATCCGTCAACTTGATGTGAACAATGCCTTTCTCCACGGTAATCTTCATGAGGACGTATATATGAGTCAACCCTCAGGCTTTGTTGATCCAAAATATCCATATCATGTTTGTTGTCTTCACAAAGCTTTATATGGTCTCAAATAAGCTCCTAGAGACTGGTTTCACCATCTTAGTCAGAAACTTCATACTCTTAGTTTTATTTCCTCTAAATCTGACACTTCTCTTTTTATCTTGTCTAAGTCCTCACACACTACTTTTGTTCTAGTTTATGTGGATGACATCTTGGTGACTGGTTCCTCTTCTTCCTTCATTCAATCTCTCATTGATGAGCTTCATTCTACCTTCACCATCAAAGATCTTGATTCCCTTCATTATTTTCTAGGTATTGAAGCACAATCTACATCCACCGATCTTTTTCTTTCTCGATCTAAGTATATTCAAGATCTCCTCACTCGCACTCACTTTGACACATCCAAACCCGTCTCTACCCCCATAACCCCCACCTTACCCCTCTCTAAAAATCATGGTGTACCTTTATCTGACTCTACAGAGTATCGGCGTACTGTTGGTGTTTTTCAATATCTCTGTGTCACTCGTCCTGATATCTAATTTGCTGTTAATAAAGTGTCTCAATTCCTCCATTGTCCCATTGATATTCATTGGTCTGCTGTTAAGTGTATACTTTGTTACCTACGTTCTACCCCTACCCATTACCTACACCTTACAAAGAGTTCTCACCTTTCAATTACTGCTTTTGCTGATGCTGATTGGGCTGGTTGCCCTGATGACCGCCGTTCCACGTCCGGCTATTGCATCTTTTTGGGTTCTAATCTCATCCCTTGGAGTGCTAAGAAACAACCGATTGTTGCTCGTTCAAGTACCGAAGTTGAGTATCGCAGTCTTGCTCTTGCTGCAGCTGAATTATGTTGGCTTTCTTCTCTCCTCCGTGAGCTTGGTTTGTCTTCATTACCTCCTACTCTTTGGTGTGATAATTTAGGAGTTATTTACCTTGCTGCTGATCCAGTATCTCAAGCATGCACAAAACATATAGAGATTGACATTCACTTTGTTCGTGATTTGGTTCGTCAAAAAACTCTTACTATTCAGCATGTTCCGTCCGCTGCTCAAATTGCTGATATTATGACCAAAGCTCTGCCTACGAAGACTTTTTTTCAACTTCGGGACAAACTCATTGTTGTTCCGCCCATGAGCTTGCGGGGGACTGATAAGATTAGTCAAAGATCTCATTAGTTAGGATTATTTAGATTATATTTTTTTAGATTATTTCAGATTTTATAATATCTAGATCTTAACTAATGTTGATGTATGCCTATAAACAAAAGGCAATATAATATACTGCTGCATACAATATAATTAATAATTTCATCTTTTTTCATGAATTTATTTCTCATTAATTATTTATCATTATCATCATTACTATTATTTAGCAATAATGCCGAAATATTTTTTACTGATTTGGAGGGAAATTAATGTTGAAAAAATTTAGGATAAATGAAATTGAACAATATAGACACAAAGAAGTAGAAACATAAGATATTTTGATAGCTAGAATTGTAGAGTCTGGTGAAGATCACTGTCAAAAAATTAGCTTAATGAAAGGTACGTTGAAGGCCAACAATTAAAAAAAGTGGGAAACGGAATATGCGAAAAAAAAGAAAGAAATCACGAAGAAAACTCGTGTGGCTGACCGGGGACGGTCCAAAAGCCAAAACATGAATAAAAACAGGCGAATTTGGTGAAAGCGGGCATCGAGGAGCATGCTCGGCTCTTCTGGTCCCCGTACGGTCAGTAGCGGCGGACCGGTCGTTATCGGAGCACTTCATTCCGATTTTACTTCTGGGCCCCGCTGAAGGAAACGAAAATGCATCAAACTTGAGGCCTTGAGGCTTGAGAGCCTGATAGCTTGAGCCCATGTTTTTTTAATAAAAAAAGAAAAAAAAGGTTAGCCCATAAAGTGGTGACCCACAGCCACAAGCCACAACCCAACTATAAATTTGTTTTTTGTTTTGTTTTTTTTAATATATATATTGAACTCTTATGTAATGATTATTTATTAACACTGACCCAAAATTCATTAATTTAAATTTTGATAATAGATTTCAACTAACAGATTAATCACTCAGTTTTAAGTAAGTTCATTAAGTAAGTTCATTTCTTAACCCACTCAGTTTTATGCTGAATTTTTTTGAAACTGATATTTTCTGTCGAATTTCTGACACTGTTATGCTCCCAAGCTGTAAGTGATACTATAACCGTTTATTCATTCATTCATTTTCAATTTGAAATTAGACCATTAAAATTAGTCCCATCAAGGGAGCATAGAGTAAGGACGCTCATGGCTCACTCCCCGTACTCGTATATAAGACATGGAAAGAAATAGACAAGCAACGAAAATGATAGATTTTATTGAAATCTCGAAGTGTCCTATGTGCCACAGAATTTTGAGAGTTTCTTGGCACGTTCATTTTTATTCAATTGTCATTTTTTCGCGAGGAACTCTATGATTTAATAATGAAAGTTTTGTAAGTATTGAATTATTGTGCAATAGAAAAATCTGTATGCAAAAAAGACGCACTATGCAGATACTCTTTGGCATCATTTTTTTTGGCTATTCAATGAGAGAAAAGGTTAAAAACCGTGACGGACCTTTTTGCCGTACAATATGCTTTTGGAAGCTCAACAAAGGATGGTACTAACACTTTATGTGACAAATGCAATATAACTCTCTGATCATGCTCTGTTGCTCCGAACCTACCGGGATCCATAGAACGCCAAAACGAGACGAAAACCGTAGATGATCGTGGTTTCATGGAAGGAGATGATTTCCGCCCCTCCCCCCCTGCCTATTGGCATAGATAGATTCCTACATCATACCTTTTCCACCCCAAATAAGAGCAGTTTAACAAAAATGTTACGTACTCAATCCGTTTCAAAAAAAATAGTTTATTTTTATACTGTTTTAGTTCATTAAAGCAGATTATTTTTTTTCTTTTGAGATATAGGATCATTTTGTGAAAAAATGAGTATATAAAAAAAAAAATCATTAGTCTTTCCATTTTATTGGGGGGTTCCCTTTCTTTTTTGAATGATAATGATAGTGGTAGCTGGTGAAAGATTAAGATTATATATATATATATATATATATAATCTAAACTAAACCTAGCTAAAGGTTACTTCCCCTTATTTGCATGCATGCTTAATGTTTAAAAAAAACTAATTCTACATTTCTGTCACACGAAAAAAAGAGAGACTAATTGTGCATTTATTGTCAAAGTATATAAATATTTTTGGACTCCCATCTCAAAACCAATTGACAATGAGCAGGGAGGCCTTTGACACTTATATACAGAGTCACTTCTCACCCTCCCTCAAGTCCAATTGGTCTTTGAACATTTTTGCCCAATGGACTTAGATTAGAAGAAGAACAGAATAACTTACGAGTCAATACTCTAATAGGAGAAAACCAGTTATATCGCTGTATCGGTATACAAGAAGTCTACGAGTCAACCTCACGTGGGAGAAAAGGGCTCCCATCTCAAAACCAATTGGCAATGAGTAGGGAGGCCTTTTGACGCAGTAACACTTATACATAGTCACTTTTCACCTTCCCTCAAATCCAATGGGTCTTTGAACACTTTTGCCCAATGGACTTGGATTAGAAGAAGAACAAAATAGCCCATGAGTTAATGCTCTAGTGAGAGAAAACTAGTTATACCGCTGGATCGGAATACAAGAAGTCCACGAGTTAACGCTCAAGTAGGAGAAAAGCCAGTTATACCGCTGGATCGGTTCACAACAAGCCCACGAGTCAACGCTCAAGTGGTTAATATAAAATCACCACAAGCCACCTCCGGCCCAGGAACTCCACCAAATGCCCAAACCGCTCTAATACCATGTCAATATATATATATATATATATATATATATATATATATATATAAAAGTACTTTGGCCTCCCATCTCAAAACCAATTGGCAATGAGTGAGGAGGCTTGTGAAATTTATATACAGAATCACTTTTTTTTACGGTGGCAATATGAGACAGATAATACACTCTAACATTTATTGTATGTTATGACTATCTATATATGTTTTTAAATACTGTGAACTAGTCTTAACTTGTGAGGTCGTAGTATCAAAATCCAGACGCGAAATGAAAACCGTAGCTATACTTATAAAAATACAGAAAAATGACATAGGACTTCTCTTTCTTTTCTTCTTCTTTTGCATTATAGATATCGGCAGTAGTACAATCCAGCACAGCTGAAGTTAATTTTTTCATGAAAGTCAGAGTTTGAAGGAATAACAACTGCAAAAAAACGAACATCATTTATATATTTAAAACGTTTGTGAAACTGTAGAGGACACCCGAAGTAAACAGAATGAATCTTCCCGAGATAAAACTCACTCATTTAGTCAAATTAG
Source organism: Oldenlandia corymbosa var. corymbosa (assembly GCA_949775105.1). NCBI lineage: Eukaryota > Viridiplantae > Streptophyta > Magnoliopsida > Gentianales > Rubiaceae > Oldenlandia > Oldenlandia corymbosa. The sequence continues at coordinate 21,458,738 of OX459123.1, read as the reverse complement.
TTCAAACTCTATACAACTGTGATCAAATTGCTTATTGTTATTTTACATTATGAAGCTCTTAATCATGTATCCATTAGATATAATACCGTAGGACACTTTAATTATATTAACAACTTGTCAATAAACCACATCTAAAGTTGCAATTGAGTAGGGAAAGGAACCAGATCGATTATAGGTGTCGCAGGGGCTCAAGTGTATAACCAAATTCTTACGAGTTTTTTTGGTTGCTATTCACCGTATTTAGTGTTTAGTATAGAAGCATGGCTAATGTTTTTGACACGTATGCTTACAATGTGCGTCGGAGCTCCGCTAGCTCTTTAAAGATCATACTTTGATACTTGGTATTTGATTTATGGCCTAAAATTCTCTAAACCTTTTCGTTAGGGCAAAAATTCTAATCTAATTATAAGTCAATTATTTTAACTTTAACTAGCTAGATTTTATATGGGTCGATACAGCTGAATTAATTTAGGATATGTTCAAAGTATTGTATCTTTAAGACTTCAACTACAATACGGGTTGTATTCCCAAACCAAATACAATATGTAAACGATTACTATATATTATCACCCTTATAAAATCCTAGTTCCGTTGTCCCGACTGAATAGTGTTTAGCGTCCAAAGAAACTTGACTACCGGTCGACGCTCCCCCATCAGACCAACATTATTACCTGTACATCATGGCGGAGATTACAGATTTGCCAAAAACCATCTTACAAAAAATATTCTCGTTGATGAGAGTGGAAGAAGCAATCAAAGCAAGCATGACTTGCAAAACACTGTCGGGTGCACTAACCCGATCCGATTTGGTATTCAATTTAGACGATCACCTCAACGTTGATCATCTAACGGCGTTATGTTCTTCGCGCGATTTACAACAACACAGCATGGGAATATTTTACGAGGCAGGAAAAAAGTACCGACGGTTATTGGACTACGCCGACCGTACAATGGAAAGGTACCATAACGATAAGATCCCGATTCAGTCTTTCAAGTTGCGATGGTTTGGATTCCAGTTTCGTGAGGAATGGATCGAAACCGCTGTTCAAAACGGCGCCGAAACACTCGATCTTTGCTGCACGTGCTCTTTGCCGACATCCGTTTTGGAGTCTGAGAACCTTCTAGAATTAATTGGTACGAGATTTTATTTGCCGGAACAGGAGATTCGTTGTCGTCGGCTCAAACGACTACGTTTGGAAGATGTGTTGGTAAACGTGTCGACATTTGGAAAGCTAATGTCTAGTTGCAAGGAGATGGAGAGATTGGAGATATTGAGTTGTAAGTTCGCGATGGAGGGTATTTTTCATTACTTCAAAGTTTTCTTATATCCGTGTCAGAACCTCGAGTACTTACACTTGTCCGATGTTGACATTGGAAACACTTCTTACTTCGAATACTTGGATGATAAATGCCCAAACCTTAAGAAATTAATCCTTTGCAATCCCAAGGCGGCGGCGCCGTCGACGAGAATTACGATCTCAAGCTCTTCACTGGAAGCATTACAACTGAAATTGAAAGATGGACACGAGGAGGTGTGGGTATATTGTCCTCAGATGAAACAGTTCGGGTACCATGGGAATCATGCATCCCGAATACATGTTGTGGCTGCCTCAAGTGACTGCAGTTCTGAGATTGCGGAATCTCAAAATTCGGATGGCTTCTATTCCTACAAATGGAAGGGCTTGATTTCCAATTTACCCTCCTGTAAATTCTATTTATGACGACAACATCTTATGGAGTACTATGGTTCAAATAAAGTGTCGTAGATTCAGTTAATGATGAGGTGACAAATGATAGGCTTCTACTGGAGGCAATCTTTAGCTTCAAAATTAGACAGGATTTTTAGTTTTTGGTGCTAGTTTTACAGAGTTTAAAATCTTGAATTGGGGCGGACGAATGTTGGGTAGTTTCCTCTTATATATATATCATGCCCCACCCCAAGATTACTAGGACTTCTCTTTCTTGCTTTTTTTTTCTTTCCTGTTGCATTACATATATCGAGTGAGATCAAATTCATTTCTTTCATATGGCGCACGATCCACTGTCATTTTTCTCTAGGAAGAAAAAAGAAAACATTTTCAAGTTCATCATCATCACTTACACATTCTTCTTGCAGTCTAGAATAGTACAATTAGAATAGTACAATTCAACAATGTCGATGGTCAAAAATCAAAATAGAACCAGATTTGAAAGTCTAACCGAGATGTGGTTGGTAGAGTTGGGTATTTGACCCAGAACATATCCAGCCCAAATAAACGTAATCTACCCGGATGGACCAAATATATGTCCGAGATAACTCATTTCTTCAAACCGTAACAGCCAGTGATCAAAGTCTTCTCGTTATGCGTATACGACGAGAGCCTTCGCAACAGGAAGCTCTAAATTATGTACTTTTTCGTCCTAAAATAATTGTTGGAGTTAGAATTTTCATTTTTGAAAATTTAAATTGGACCATAATTTTGAGACAGAGAAAATGCCAGAACGCAATAATGCCATTTCACACCCCCTGCCATTGATGACACCCCCTACTGATAACGTAATTAGAGTTTACTTTGATCGGGCTGTTTTGGCTTTCTAGGCAATGTTCTTGCATTGGAGTATTTTCTATGGTGATTTTCTTCATGGCCTCTCCTTTAATCACCCAAATGTGCTAGACGTAGTCTGATTTAGTGAAATCTCTGGCCTTTCGTGAAGCCCTCATCCTATGCAGAGTCTTTATCTCCAAAAACTTGTTACTCAGTAGGCACTGGACCTATTCCCAGTGTCTCCTGTTTCCTTCAAAAACAAATAATAGGTGCCCAAGGTGTTCAACTACAATCAACCCCAAATTTTCTCCACAGCTACGGACCAAGAGTCCTTGTTGGCCGTAAATTTCTTTTTCTTTTTTTTTTTTAATAGTGTATGTATAGCTAATAGTTTTGAGAAACACAACCTATCTATTATATGATGACTTCAACTACAATACGATTTACCATAAAATTCCCAAACCAAATACACCAAAAAGGAAGATAATAATTGCGGTGCTCACCCTTGCAAAACCTAGTCCCTTAGTCCTCAAATTTGGTCGATTTGGGATTTTATTCTTATATATAAATACATATCATATGCTGTACCACAAGAAGAGTGATTAAATTAGCAATTAATTTCTTGCCGCTGCCCCGGCTTTACAACTTGTTGGTCATGGCGGAGATTACAGATTTGCATGAACCCATCCTACAACACATATTGTCTTTCATGAGAATCGACGAAGCAATCAAAGCAAGCGTGTCTTGTAAAACGTTGTGGACCGCGTGTACTCACCCAACCAAATCTGGTATTCAATTTAGACGATCACCTCGACATTGGTCGTTTATGGAACTTAAGTTTTTTTTACAGACCAGTTTTCCGCTAGCGAAAAAGATTTGGTGAAGCGGGATTAAAATTCCGACAGTTATGGGCCCACATCGACCGCACGATGGAAAGGTACGGTAGCGAGAAGATCCCCGATTCAGTCTCTTAAGTTGAAATGGTTTGGTTTTCCAGTTTCGGGAAGAATGGATCCAATTTGCTGTGGAAAACCGTGCCAAAACACTTAACCTGTTTTGTACTCGCCCTTTGCCCAAATCCGTATGGGAGTCCGAGAACCTTCTAGAATTCAGGGGCAGGAGAATTTATTTCCCGGATCAGGAGATGGGTTGTCATCGGCTCAAACGATTACGTTTGGTAGATGTACGTATAAATGATTCTGGCTTTGGTATCTTATGTCCAGCTGCAAGGCGATTGAGAAATTGGAGATATGGAATTGTAAGTTTGCAATCCAATTCCAAGGTGTATCTAAAAAATATCCACTTGTTTTCTTACATCCATGTTGGAACCTCGAGTATTTACACTTGTTTGATGTTGACATAGGAAACGCTTTCTTTGAGGAATTGGATCATAAATGTCCAAACCTTAAGAATCCTAATAAGGCTTTGTCCACAATCGAGATCTCAAGCTCTTCATTGGAAACATTGCAACTGAACTTGAAACATGAGGTGGTGGTCTGGGTTCGTGCTCCTAAACTAAAGCAATTTGTGTTTGATGGGAATGATGTACCCCAAGTACATCTTAAGGATGGTGCCTCAAGGCAATGGAGCTGTGAAATTATTTTTACCCATACTCAGACTCATAAGTTGGATGGCTCCTTCTTCTATTTCAAATTTAAGTCCATGTGTTCGACAACATCTTATACATGTTTCAGAGTGAGACCACAGATGAAGAAAGATGCTTGAAGATTTTATCTGTTGAGGGGATTAGGAAAGGTGCATTCTTTAGCTTCGACATTGGATGGGGGTTCTTTTTTTTGAGTGTTGTCAAAGTCTTCAGCGCATTTAACAGTAAAGTTTTTGTTTTGCTACTTGTTATTAGTTTTACAAATTTAAGATGTTGAATTGGGATGCACGATTTTCGTGTATATTCCTCTTCTTCTTCTTTTTCTATGCGATCCCAATAATCACAGCTGAATCTTATTAGTAGTGTTAACAGCAGAGGTTACTGAACCCAAACTAAACAGAACGAATCTGTCCAAAATACCCACTAATTTCATCGAACGCCATACAACAAAGGTCAGACTCATTTCTAACCTGAACTTGTGACAATGAAATGTTCATTTATCACGATCTACATTTATCCAGGTAGGGAAGGGAAAAAAAAAAAGAAAAAAAGGTCATCATCACTTGCAGTCTAGAAGTCTAGAACAGTACACATACGACACAATGAACACAGTTTAGCACCTATAATCGGGCCTTAAGCAGTGTCACAATGGAGTTAAAAAGCATCTAGATTCTCATAAACGCAAAACTCCAGTTCATTTGCTCTGCCAAATTCAAGTCAAAAGAACAAACATCACAGTTTAATTTGCATTCCTGACAAATCAGCAGTTTAATTTAACACACGGACCGAAGTCAGTGAACCGAATCATACGAACTAAATAAGACTGGAAAATGCTGACTTGTTAAATCATCTCCGGCAGCGAGTGATGGCGGAGCAGCCCCTGGTATAAGGGTGGACAGGGCCACTAGCAAAATAACAGTTGTGGGTGTAGTAGGACCTACCGGAGCGAGGTGGGCAGGGGATTCTGTTGGCGGAAAGCGCCGCGTACGAAATGTAGTATTTGGCTCTGTTCCAGAGTAGGGATCTCCGGCTAGATGACGTCACGCCGTCTTCTAGTTCCTCGTCGTAGAGGCCGGACATCGACATTGGCCATTCCAACGATTCTTCGGACTGAGCTGAAACTAATTGAGGACTCGAGTTGCAAGCGAGGAAGAAAATCACGAGGAAAAACAGGGGAACCCAATATTTGCGGAGTTCCATGGCAAGGTTCGGAGAAAAATGTTGGTGGAAATGTGGGATCTTTCAGCTTTTGATTGGAAGGCTTTAATGCAATTTGAGTTGCTGAAAAGTGTAAAATGAAGGGAAGGGATGGACCTGATTGTGGGGGTGGGGGGGACAAGGGGGCTCACATGAAGGCTGGTGCAGTGATAATGGCCTTAGCCTGTGAGTGAGATAGGTCATAGGAAGAGTCCCCCCAGGACTGGAGGGAGACTACTGTTTGGTCATAGGGTACAGTTTGGGGTTGGTTTACAGCTGTGAACTCATCAATGTTTGCCTCTTTTGGACATGTCAGTTTATCCATCAATATCTTCATTGCAGGGTGTTGCTAGTGCTACATTATGACTGGTTTCTCATCACCTACAATTTTTTGGCTTCAAATTGCAAGTAACATATATAGGGGTGTGTAAGGGAAATGGATGTGGGAGTTCTATATCAATGAACTGTTGGGTTACTGCTTCGGTCCCTGTTAAAACGCTTGGATTGATTTGCTTAAAATATCCAAACCCAACATTGCCCGACGCAATATTAAATCAGAAATGAATTTGTGCATAAAAAAATTGCAGTTAAGCTCGTCCGGGGGCTTATGATGGGGTTTAATGATCTACCTTTGACATTGAGCCTATGGATGGAACACGCTGATGTTATGTATTTTCAATAACGGCGAATGTTAAAACTTAATGTTAGGTAGCCTCCTAAACTGTGTAAGAAAAACATTGCACTTTTTTTATATCTTCAATATAAAAAAAATATTCTTTTCATTCCAAAATAAGTGTCGTTTCAGCAAAATGAAGAAATTCCAAAAGTGTCATTTTCGGATTCTAATGTATTTTTTGTCAAAAATTTCCAAACATACCCTCAAAAAAAAAAAATACTATTAGTGAGCATTTATTTTAATAGAATTGGTTGAGGATATTCTAATAATTTAGCTGCTCTATTTAAATGTTTCTTAAACTATGTACAAATTTTAGAACGACACTTATTTTACAATGGCAGGATACGTTGTACGCCAAAAAGCGATCCAAACATACATAACTAGAGCCTATTGTGACTTTTTGTGTAGAGTACTTGCGAAATCATCTGGGCTTCTGTGATATGGACAAGGGAGCCAATGTGATTATGTCTATCCTAGTTGGTGCATCCCAATCTCTCCTAGATGCCAAAATGCCAAAAGTGGAAGACCATTGTGGCAAAGACCATTGTGGGCTCGATGGAAGTAGAAGGTTGCGTGCAGGAAGGACATTAATGTGGGCTTGAGACTCGGTTCAGTTGGACAAAGCAACAGTTGTTTCTTTTTTCTTTTCTTTTTGTCCTGTTGTTTTTTGTTCTTGTGAAGAAATGGTTTCTGCTATATGAATTAAAGTAGTTGTGGTGGAGTGTCTTACACCTTTAACCATAGTTCAAATATTTGAAACTCGCCATGGGCATATAGACACTTTAAATCTTTTGGCTAACTCTCTCACTCATCGAAATGTTTACCAAGAACGAAGAGAATTAGTCACTATTATCAACAGTAGACATCCTACAATATAAAGAAAAAAAGGTTTTTGATATAATCATAACCATTTTCGTTATCCACGTTATGTTTTTTTCAAAAGGTTTCTTACCATCTTTGTTATTGAAATTTAAAAGTTACATGTGCATTACAAACTATTTAGTGAGCTTGTTAAAACCTGAATGCATTCTAGATGTTTATTTACTAATTACTCCCTCTGTCCTATAATTATTGTCCAATTTTATTAAAATGAAATATTTTATTTTTGGTCAAACTTAACTATATTTTACCTTAAACAACCGGATATACTCCTACATAAGTAATTGTTTAACCACTAAGATTTTATGGATAATATTTTTTACTAAGGATAAATCTGTAACTTGATCCATAAAAAGTCAAATTGGACAATAATTTTGGGACAAAATTTTTTGGACAAATTGGACAATAATTATGAAACAGAGGGAATACTAATAATCATCTTTCATTCAAATTAAGGCGCAACTCGTATGACAAATCAAATTTTGTAATTGACACCGTAAATAAATTTACAACCTAACTCAAAGAATGGTGTTGTATTGGTTCTGTAAAATTAATATTTCCTGTTACCGTGATTGCCCGATTTATTAAAGAGTGCAGTATATCAAACCAGAAAAATCTTATTAGAAAAAGAAAATGCTTAGGAAACACAATCGGACTGACTGAATAGGCATTCATTTTGGGGTCAAACCAATTCAGTGGACTGCCTAAAAAGATCCAGTTAAACTGGGGAGTGGGGGGACTTTCCGTTCCCGGCAGTCAAATCGACAAATACGCGGAATTCCCATTGGTGACGGTGGTCGGCAAAACCTTCGAAGCTAAGCTTTCCCACTTAATACTAATCCAAATCCACCTTGCGGAGCGTGCCCGGTTTTGCAGCCATCATCATCAGACCCGCCACAACAGTTCACTGATGAAGAATACAAATGATGATGCAAGCACCCAACAACGTAGGTTACTCGCAAAAAAAAGAAAAAAAAAAGTTTTTCAAAATAAGCCCAATAATTCCGATCAATAATCCATAGTTTTTCTTTTAAAAACCGGTCTTTATCATAAATTTCATCTATCTCAAAATTATTGTTCACTTTAAATTTTAATTTTTTATATAAATTGAGAAATAAAAATAAAAATCCAAACTAAACAATGATTTTGGAATGCAGACAATACGGTATTATTTGTGCGGAACATCTAGCGACGGATGGAACAATTTTGTGCGTTAGTTCTTGAAAGTGCTTCAAATCCAAATTACATGTTTGGTTGGCCAACTTGATTTACCCAACTTCAAGGGAAAGACGTTGCTAGTAGAATCAAATCCAAACCTCGAGGATGAGCCTGTTATATTTACTAGCTAGGCTATCAATAGATTCGTCTCCAAACCCTATTCCCTTAATTCACTTCACTTCCAAGGTAATCGTATTCGGATCACACAATACGCACACAGACACAGTGCACAGTGTCTACCAAAAAAAAAAAGAACCCACAAAAAATAAAAAAATATCGATTTAATTTGAGAGTTGTTATTTTCCTGACGGATGTCATGTGATTCTAGGCTTGTGGGGGTGTCTTTAATAGATTTTTTTTTAATATTTATTTAATTTGTCAACCAACAAAGTAGTTGAAATTTTTGGTCATCTTTTGAAAAAGGTTTGCCCTCACCAGCAAGATCTCGCCGGATAAAAGTTTTGGTGTTCATCATCAGATTGGATATAATAGTATATTTGAATACAAGATTGGATGCTTGGAATTTGTGCAGGTTCATGCACCTCGACGCCACTCCATGCTTCCTTTTCTTGTAACCAAATGAAATGTATACGTACAATATTAACAATAGTGGTGAAATTAATAAATGAATTACAAAAAGAAATCAATATGATAAGAAGAAATTTATTTATTTTTTTTTAAGTTGTATTCTAAAGGGAAACAATAATCGTGCTTCTCTGTGCAAAGTTCATGTGATCTATCTGCAACAATAATTTAGGACGCTACTAAATCAATTCTTCCCAGAAAATCAATAATTCAATGGCGTTGTGGTTTCCTGGTAAGGAAACTTGTCAGGAGATAAAATAAAGTAACCACTATTCATGTACAAAAATACATCACTTTGATTTTGTTAGTATCAAAAAAATTAATACTCTCCAAGATAACTTATTTTAATGCTAGCTCCACCCAATATCTAGAACTAGCTATATATATTCTGCTACGTACAATCCCAAAATTCTACCATCAAAAAACCAGTTAGTAGTATTTATTTGTACGAGCAAAAAAAAAAAAAAAATCTACCTTCAACTTATTGTTGTATAGCTTTCACACTTATTTCCTCTGACCAAAGTCATTCATCCCCATTCCTCCTAGTTCTTTCCTTCTGAGTTCTGATCCAATGGAAACAGTACTGATGGACCTGGGAAAATTTTCTCAATCTTCAGGGACTAATTATTTGTATATTAACAATTCTGCAGGGTCACCAGAACAACAACAAGATCAGTTCTCTGATGACAGCGCCGCCGCCGCCACCCCAACTCCTCCTCATCTCGATTTTGTTTCTTCTTCTTCCGTCTCATTTTCCGGCAACCCTATTCATCAAGAATCCAAAACCGGGTCCGGCCCATTTTTGCCTTCACTAATGAACACGACACCGATGTTGTCATTTGAGAACTCGTTACAGAAAGGGGCTTCCATGGAAGCCATGCGAGAAATGATATTCCGGATAGCAGTGATGCAGCCGGTTCACATCGACCCGGAATCCGTAAAGCCGCCCAAGAGGAAGAACGTGAAGATTTCCAAGGACCCGCAGAGCGTGGCGGCCCGGCACCGGAGGGAACGGATCAGTGAGAAGATACGGATTTTGCAGAGACTGGTTCCGGGTGGGACCAAGATGGATACGGCTTCCATGCTGGATGAGGCTGCGCATTACTTGAAGTTTTTGAAAAAGCAAGTGAAATCACTTGAACAAACAACTTCTTCAGCCAGTTTGAATGAAATGAATTTTACTAATATGGTGAAATCATGCCAGCATCAGCATGCTGCTCATCACATGGTGGGCTCGATGCAGATGCTTAGTTTTGGAAGTTGATATGATTTTTCCTCTTTAATTAGTCTTGAGCCACTTTGAGATCAAGGTGCTTTATTTGTACATCTCATCGATCTTTCCTCAAAAGGAAAATGGTCTCTCTCTCTCTCTCTCTTTTTTTTTTTTTGGTTTACTTTATAGGGTTTGTAAAGGAAATTGCGAATTATGTATAACGCTACTTGTCTTAATATATCCACTGAATAACAAATAATGTAATCAATCCCTGATTCCCTTCTATTCTAATCATCGACATAAGTACATATAATGGCTTTCGGTTTCATTTCGTCCACAATAAACGACCATGATTTTCACTATAATATACGATTAACTAGACAAGAGATTTTCTGTTACTTTCCTTTGCTAAATATGATATGAAAATGACTGATTTGATGATCATTTGGAGAGTGAAAGGGTACTTGGAACATATATATAAATACCTATATTTCTGTCGATTAATTAATGTACCCGCATAAGATAGATCCAATCTATATATAGCAGTATATACTCTTTGTGTTTGTTGGGATTTATGAGTAGTTGAGATAAATATCACAAGCAATCTGAGATTGAAGGGGTTAGGTATAGCAATCAACTTGTCGGTTGTCACCAAACGGTGAGATGGGCGACCGACATGTTCTCATTTCCGACGACCTCATCTAATACCCCCAAATGTGTACAGTGTTTAATAGTATCTTTTCCATTTAATTAATACAGCTCTCTGCTTGCTAGGTTCTGGATGGAATTAATTAACCACTGTTGTTTTAACCATATGCTTTTCTTCCTTCTCAAAGTGAAAACAATTTCATGAGTGCATATACATAAGCAGACACACCGACACATTTTCGCTATGTTGAACTTTCTTGAAATAGGAAATGGCGGGATTTTTTGATTTATGACTTACGAGGTTAACGATTAAATATAAGGTTGTCTAGTCAATGTAAAAGTTAGATCATCATGAATGCATGCAACCTCAACAAACAATCCTTTACTGATCAACATCGTCGACTCGAATGGTAAATTGGTAATTTTGAGGTTAATTTTTATATATATAATGGAGTGCAACATATCAAATTATTATGGAGATGTAGAAAAAAGAGATACTCCCTCCGTCCCATAATTATTGTCCAGTTTTACTAAAATGAAAGATTTTATTTTTGGTCAAACATAACTATATTTTACTTTAAACAACCGGATATACCCCTACATAAGTAATTGTTTAACCACTAAGATTTTATGGATAATGTTTTTTACTAAGGACAAATGTGTAACTTGATCCATAAAAAGTCAAATTGGACAATAATTTTGGGACAAAATTTTTTGGACAAAGTGGACAATAATTATGGGACGGAGGGAGTAGTAAATATGATATTCTGAATTATGAGGCTTAATTCTATTTCCGGGGGGATAGGCTAAGAAATGTCAGCAAGAAAGAAACCATAATGTTTATTGCTAACTAGTGAACTAAACTTCCATTACATCATGGACTCGTGGTGTAACTCATAGGATCAAATGGAAACGTTTTTCGGATAGGAAACTTCCATTTCATCTTGGTGGAATGCATGAGTTAATTAAACAACAACATTTTCAAGAATGCAATTATACAAATGTCCCATTATATTATGGTGTAGCCCTCCATGACATAAAGGAGGATCTTCAAACTGCATGTCATGTTTCAATTCCCATTGAGACTCAAGAAGGTTTTGTATCAGCTGATAGGCTCACTCAAACAAAGAAGTTTCATTGGGTTGTATTCGTTTCTTTGTGTATGGGCTTCCCACCTTCTTGCTAATCTGTTAGACAGGCCTGAATCCTCTTGGACTGGATGAAGATGAACAGCCTTGTTCTGCCCTATCTTCCTAATCCTGGTGCAGACACGAAATGTCAAAAATCAACCAAGCTGGTCTAAACTATTTTTTTTTTTTGGTTGATATCACAACTCACGAGCAATAATTTTTTCATTTTTTTATTAAAAAAAATTTCACTCCATTAAACCCCACCTAAATAATCATCATACTGTATGTTAATGAATTCAAATAAAAAAGTTCACAACATTCATAAAGTTGAAGCTATTCCAATGTAGTACATGTAAGCACGGATGAATAATTTCATACATGTGTACATTCTTATAGAGAAGTATTTGGTTAGATTGTGAAATTATTGTGTACAATTTCAAGGTTTAGAGGTCCAAAGTTCAAATTTTAGATTGTACACCAAATTTTTTGTATATAGCATTGGCTGTACTATCTCACTTTGTATCAAATGTACTTGTTATTAATAAATAATACTCCATATGTTCTAAAAAATAAATTACATCGAATTTTGAGATTTGTAGTGGAATATTTTTTCTGGAGCATAGGAATTGTTTTTAAAAAAAACCCTAAATAAGAACTAGAAGTTTCCATCTTTTTTTTAATCTTTTTTAATTCCAACGTGATTGAAAAGAATAAAGTTACCCCTTTTTTTTTTTGAAAATGAATAAAGTTACCCCTAATCATTCACATTAGGTACAATTTCACGTGGAATCATACTAAAAGGGGCACATTGCACAGGTGGGAAAGCAATCCAATGAGGATATGCATAGACAACATTATCAGTGTGACAAATTAATGTTAATACTTAATAACCATGGATCATACTTTGAGACAAAAGAAAATCTAACTTTGTTTAACATTTTAAATATATGAATTTTACATATTGGTGATGCTTTTTATTCTTTGCATAAAATGATGATGAAAAACCAACTCAGACACGCACTATGCACAAATGCACAAATGCAATCTTTCAAAGTACTCTGAGATGTACATATTTGGATTTACTTAATGATAGAAAAGCTTTCACGAATTTTATTCATTAATAATTCCTTGTGTCCAAATTAAATTATGTGCTTCTCATACGTATTATACATATACTTGTTCCGAAGGAAAAGAATATGTGCTTAATTCCTCTAATTCCTTCTTTTTCCTCAACCACAGGGCTAGCTTTAACAACGAGCTTGTTATATAATGGTGTGACATGATTTGTTCGACAAACTCCAACATTTCTTCCTCTACTCTCTTTTTGTTTTTACTATTTTTTAATTTATTTTTTTTTAGTTTTGAATTTAGATCATGGCTTCATCTGATCAAGCTAGCAAAAAATATTTCGAGCTGAAACCTGACGTAGCTAGCTTTCAAGACCTCATTCATTACCTATTTTCCGGCGACATTGAGAGCAAGCGATTCATTGAAAGCCTCAGAGCCAAGGAGACAAGTTTAAAGCGTAGAGGGTTCATTTTTCTATCTGTTTTGGTGCAAAGGGCGCTTCAAACTGTGGCAATTCCTTTGTCCACAATTGGTTCAGTCTTCGAGTTTTGGCTAAACCTTCTTGACTGCAATGGAAATTTTTTCCTTTTCTTACTGAATATCGTTCGAGGTTGGTCCGATTAGTTGATCTCCATTTATGATTACTGTGATTCAATTATATATATGCAGTACGTCCATTTTCCGCTTATATGAGGGTGAGAAATAATAATATGATATTCATGTTGTAGATGTAGGAAAAGTGAAGATGCCAGCCAAAGAATCAACCAAATATTTGTCTTATCTTGGGCATTTGGATCTGAGATTTGAGTTGGACAAGGGCATTAAGCCAGGTGACAAGAGATATTTTGCAGGGCTATCCGTAATGGCCTCTAAACTAGCTTATGAAAATAATGCCTTCTGCAAAGCTGTGGTTGAAGATCAATGGAAGGTACGGACTCCATATGTCCCAAAATTATTGTCCAATTTGAATTTTTGTTTTTAGTTCAATTTGTAATAAAAACGAAAATTCAAACTGGACAATAATTTCGAGACCGAAGGAGTATCATTTTTCACTTTCAGGATCAATTATGTCATGATTGATAACTAAAATATTTCAGATTTAAATAAACTAATCATTTAGACTACTGTTCCATCCGTTCCGAAAAATAGTTCAATTTGTGGATTTTGACGGTACAACCAGCATTTAACATTCAAGTTCTTAATTAATGCGGGATTTTTATGCAGATGGAGTTCTTGGGGACATATGACTTCTGGAATGGTAAGGAATCACGGCGTAAATTACTTATACGTTTGCTGATCATTATCTTTTGGGTTATACATGGATTTGGACAAACAAAAGTTTGTGCTTAGATAATTGCCCAGGTCAAAATCAGTACGTGATTTAGAAGGTTTTGTTTTTCCAAAAAAAATAAAAAAAGAAGCGTAGACGGTTATACATTTCATTGTCAATGTTGGTTGCAGAGTATCAAGAGAGGAACTCGACACAAGGGCTAATCTTCCATGATAAATCTGCTAATCCAGATATGGTCATTGTGGCCTTCAGAGGAACGGAACTATTTAATTCAGATGATTGGTGTACTGACTTTGATCTATCTTGGACCAAATTCAAGACCATGGGATATGTTCACAGTGGTTTCATGAAAGCTCTAGGATTACAGAAAGATCAAAGTTGGCCTGAAAATGTCGACGAAAAACACCAGCTAAACCTAGCGTATTACAGCATCAGAGAGAAGCTCAGGAAAATATTTCAGCAAAATTCTCAGACCAGATTCATTCTTACTGGTCACAGCTTAGGAGGAGCACTTGCAGTTCTGTTTCCTGCAATTCTAGCATTGCATGATGAAACTTCCATATTGGAAAGGCTTGAAGCAATTTACACATTTGGTCAACCAAGAGTTGGAGATGAGATCTTTGGGAACTTTGTTAATGCACAATTGAAACAGTATGGTGTGAAATACTATAGATTTGTTTACAACTATGACATTGTCTGCAGGCTACCTTATGATAGCACCACATTGATGTTTAAGCATTTTGGAACTTGCATCTACTACAACAGCTTATACCAAGGAAAGGTAATGAATTTGTTATAACATTGTCAAACTCATTCCTATTAGTCCTCTGTCTCAAGATTTTGTTCTTCTTGTACTAAAAGTGAAAATTCAAATTGGACAATCGTCTGGAGATAGAGGGAGTTACTAGTCTCCTCGCCCATTATTATTTTTAGGACGAATAACTAAATGAGTGATTAGGATTTTTTTTTTTTTGTTTTTGTTGCAGATTGTTCCAAGAGAACCACACAAAAACTACTTCTCTTTTAGGGCAATCATAACTAGGACAGCTGATTGCCTTTGGGAATTCCTGAGAGGTTTTCTTCTGCCTCGACTATATGGACCGGAATATAGAGAAGGCTTGCTTTTGCTAGGGTTAAGATTGATTGGTGTATTGTTGATGCCTGGTTTACCAGCACACAGCATCCATGAATACATAAACGCAATCAGGTTGGGGACTGCTGACTTATTTTGCTAAAGATTTCATGCTTTGTAACTCGGCTAGATTCGAGTGTGTGGCTTTTCACTTAAAATTCTAGTGCTCCTATGACTAGACAGTTGGTTTCTCACAATTTTGAATGATCACATTGCTGGTTCTTTGGCTGTGTAAATACTGTAGATGTGATTGCATGATTAGATGGCTGTACTGATCAATTAAGGAATGATTAATGTTCATAGACATCGCAACTATGCATTTGACATGCTTAGAGAGACTAGTTCCTTTAAAGTAAACAATACCCTTTATCTCAATTTTAAATACAAGCAATAATGCAATGAAAAATAACAATGCATGGATCGTGATTCTTATATGGTGGTGAATCTCTAAATTGATCTTTTGAAAGTACAAGATCAAATCCCCTTTAGGGTAAGGTGGGTTTCAATGGTATGTAAATAATTATTGCATCCATCATTGCATTAAAATAAAAAAAATCAAAATAAAATGAATAGAACATTACAAAATCAATAATCAGATAATTAGACAATGATACTTAGTATAGATAGTTTACACTATTCAGATAATTAGACATTGATATTCTTTTAAGTCCAGGTTTCAAGAAATAGATTTACTATCCCGAAATAGATCTAAATATAACAAGCAAACGAAAAATATTCTCTCAATCTCACAAGAAATTATAACTTATATGAAAAATGATATAATTTATCGTATATATTACTTTTATGAGACAGTGAGAGTACTGTAATATGAATGTAGTACATTCCCAACTCAATTTTATGGCCAACTAAACAGAACTTGTGAATGAGCAAAAACAATTCAGGAGATTAGTCAATTATTGTGAGGCTGGAGTGGTGGACAATCTCTCCCTATATATGACAAAATCATCCGCACAGCTTATCCACTTAAGGGAAGGTAATAAAAAATAAATAAAATTACGGGAGAAATCCAATTGCTAATGGCAATCGGATTTTCCAGGAATCTCTTGCAAATTAGGCAATTTTCGACCAAACCCGAGTGGGAAATGGACATAAATAGTTACTAGTATAAATACTCCAAAACGTAGTTCGACACAAATAATGTTTCAGTTTCAAGCTACTTGCTAGCAATTCTTTTTCTTAATTACAAAGGATAAATTATTTCATACCGAAAATCATCATCAATGGCCAGGATCACTCAGTTTGCTCCAGAGGTTCGTGTCTTCCGGTGGAACGCAAACTTGCCGACGAACGCCTCATGCGGCGGCGTAGTAGTCATACGCGCCACCACCACCTTCTTATTCCGTTCACAAATCTCCCCGAAAATTGAGCATCTCATCACCGCACCATATTCCACAACCAAACAACCACCCTTCTCAGATCTTAACAGCACAAAAAAATTGCTGATCGAGGTCATCCAACAAATCCCTTTTCTCCGTCCCTGCGAGAATATCAAAACGGTGGTCCACAAATTAGCTGAGGACCTATTTTGCAAATTCCGTTTCAGTCCTAAAATATCATCGTCCAACTCCAACAGGGGAAACCCGCCAAAACTGGTTGTTTTGCTGGATTTGGAAACCGTTGTGTCGACGGAAAATCCTAATTATGTGGATAAGCTTGATATGCATAGATCGATTTGGGAGAATGAGCAGTTAAGGAAAGCTCTGGAAGATGACGAGGGAATGATTCCGGTTGAAATCAAGGAGGTTGAAGATTTTTTGGAAGGCGTTGGCGGGAGGATTGAAGCTTTTGTACCAAAGGGATTGGATGAAGAAATCAAGCCCGCTGTGGAGATTAAAGTGTTTGCTGCTGATGATGATTCACAAGCGGAAGAAGTGTTGTGTTCCATATGTTTGGACAAACTCTCTGTTGGGGTGGTGGCTGAGACTAGTTGCTCCCACATGTTTCATAAGGCTTGTGTCTCCGAGTGGCTTGTCGGGACTAATTCTTCGTGTCCGATGTGTAGATCATCTTTCGGGATTACTGTCTAGGTTGTAGTATTTGTTGTTTAGTCTGGTTCCTTAATTCGATTAAATGTAACAAAGATTGTGGATGATGTTTAAAGGATTTTGTTGACTTTTTGGGAAAGTACAACTTGTTTTACACAAATTTCCTTTTGCTTCGAATGAAACTAGTGGAAATCAAGTAATGTGAAAAAACAATAGCTCGAATTAAAGTGAATTGCGATCAGTTCAGTTCTCTAATGTTTATTGTCACATTCCCGTATCCTTTGTCGCTTTTAATAAAAGATTGTTCGATTTATATAAAAGATTTTTGGATTTATAATATATACTAATGTTATTCTTTTCCTACAAATTAGGTTCTCTCCCGTGCGAATATATTAACATTCATTATTAAAATAATCATTAATTTTTGAAAAAATACCATACTCAATTAACGATTAATTATAAAATATAATTTAAAGATAACGGATTATACAAAGAATAAATGAACAGTAAAAAATAAAGTTAAAAAAGACGATGTAAAAATTAAGTGGTTATTATTAATTTCATTGAGCTTAAATGTAAAAAGAATATTTTACTTGAATTTTTCTCATAATTTTACCCGTGAAATTTTAAGTTTTTTCTTTTTTTAAAAAAAAAAGAAGTTGGCATTAGAATGATTCAATTTGAATGTAAAAAATATTTTTTGTTTGGATTTTTTTTCGTAATTTTACCCGTGAAGTTTCAACAATTTTTTTTAACTTTTTTTTTGAAAATAAAATGTTGAATTAGAATACAATACATAATTAATATTTCTCTATCTGACAATAGAATTATCTATTTTTTATAAACATTTATAACATGAATCTGGTTTTATGTATACGGTGTTAAAATTCTTTTTAAGCAATACGAAGTAGTTTTGACTTAAGGTTTTTGGAGGGAAAATTTTTAATCATAACGCGACACCTCAGCATTTTTCTTCTCTTGGACTTCTATCTTAATATGATATATATATATATATATATATATTGATTGATTTGGTTGGTGTCGTAGTGAATAATATTCCAAAGTGAGATATATATACTGACTCATAGTAGTTTTTGAGACGGAAGATTAGGGCTTAAATATGAGTGTAATATTCTTAAATTTGGAAGTATTTTATGAAATATGATGAGTACTCACAAAGAATTATAATATAGGATAGTCTTTTTCTTTTCTTTTTTTTTTTTGTTACAATAAGGTAGCCTTTTTAATTGTTGATTATGAAATTTTAATGTAGCGTCTTTTTTCTTTTTTGGTTACGGAGTATCAATCAAGATCAATGCACATTAATACCATGATTCCTAGTCTTTAATATATTTTATTTGGTCAAAGATGCCATTCAATAGCACAATTCAAAATGATAGGTAGGAATGATTTTGTATTTTATCTTTCAAAATGGAATGATATCAATTAGGTACATTAATTGCGTGATAATTTGATTCTAATCAATGAAACTTTCTTTCTTCTTCTTTTTTTCTTCATTTTTTATAAAACGACGTAGTTTTTGCTGGGCAGAAAAAAAATGCATGAGTGTGACACGCCATTTCTTTTTTTTTTTTTAGCTTAGAATATTGTTTTAATAGGATAATATATATTCCCTCTATTTTTCTTTATATGTCTTTCAAGAGAATTCATCAAAACCAAGACAACATTAATTCATGTAGTTAGAATACAAAAACACATTTATTAATTGTATATACAATTCATCACTAACCAATAAAAATTTATTATAAATATTGTTTCATTTCCAATGGAAAGGTAATTTTGGTAAAAAATGGAGGGAGTAAATAGTACTACGACCTTTAAAACGCACCTGACAAGTACTAGTAATAAATTAACGAGCCCCACATTAATCGATGCTAGCATTCACAATGTAACTGTTCTCTCGTTCTTTTACCAATTTTTAAAATGAGATCATAGAGCGTACACGTCAAAATACAAAAGTAACCATTCTTTGAAGGATAGAAAACACTCATCAAGAGTTGTGTTTCTTCGTCTGTAGTATCACAAATCTCTTTGTTTTATCATTACCCTCGTTTCATTGTTTCTCATAATATTGAGGTATCATTCAACATTGAAATTATCAAGAAAAGCCAAAGACATGTGTTGATTAAAATGACCACACAAATGAGTTGAGTTGAAATTTAATGGAGCTTAACTTTATCTCTTACATCTCAGTTAGTATAGATCGACTTACGATGATTTATATTTCAGAAGAAGAAAAAATAAACTCTCATTTTTATTTTCCCACTTGACAGATGTAATCGTATAATTTTATGTATTTATTCTCGGATATACTACACGGATTCATCTCTTTTTTTAATTCTTTTAAAAAAGGATTTAATATGATAATAAAAGAAAGAAAGAAATGTGAGAAAAGCCTAAAAAATAAAAAGTGAAATCTCTTGGGTCCAGAATCCGGATGAAGTCAAAGGTCAAAAGTCAAAACAAGAATTAGAGCACAGCTTAGCCGTTTCGCAAATTCTGACTTGAACTGAAGTCATGGACCAGCCACCAAACCCAACGCCTCCGCCGGCGGCGCCGCCTCCACCGGTCCACCAGACCGACGCCGACGAAGATGACGACACCGTCAAGCAGCTTCAAGAATGCTCATCGCTGTATTTGGCCTTACAGGTAATCTGAACTTCTAAATTTTTTGTTCCAAGTTGTGATTTTTAATAAAGAAGATCCATTTGCTTTTACTTAACTCCTAAACCCCATAAAAAATTCCAGGATTGTCTTGTCCAAACCAACAGAAACTGGAAATCTTGCCAGAAGGGTTCGTTTCCTTTCGTCGTATTTGCTATTTTGATCATTAGTCTCTCTCTTATTGAGGCCTTCTTTTAGTTTTCCTGCGACCCTTTAATTGTGATGGTACAGAGGTTTTATTTTTGCCTTCTTATTCAGAATTCAGGTTGCATGATGATTTTGGCATTTAAGTGATTGATTAATTGTAAAATGTGGTATAATTTCTGCAGAAGTTCAAGCTTTGAAGGCCTGTAATGACCGAAAAAGGAACAGCCAGAGGAATTGAAGGTGACCATGGTGATGATGCAGCTGGTTTGGTAGAGCTTTCATCTTTCAATTTCAGTTTTCTTTGAAACTTAAACATTTTCTACACACTTTATTGTCGTAGCAAGGAAGCTAATAGGAATGATGGAATAGAGGATTTTCAATTTGTATCCATCTCTTTCCCATGGATAACCATTTTGCCTCATCAATCTGTACTGTTCTGGGTGTATCAAATGGCGATTCAGTAGCTTAGAGTCATGCTTTCAAATGGAATAGAGCATTTTCAAACGTATGTTGATCTGTATCCCCTGGATGGCCTTCTTCCTTTTGTATAAGTTTGTAGTGTTTTTGATACATGAAATGGCATATCGTTTTCTCTCTAGCAAATTGGCATGCTAACCATGAAAGAATGACAATAATTAGGCCATCAAGTTAAGTTTTTGTTTCCTTAGAGCTTATGCAGAAACCATGCGAATACCTAACATTCTTCGTCTAGGTTTATCTCAAGCTAGATATTGGATGAGAAAAACTTAAGGAGGTGATGGAAAGTGTCAAACTATAACCTCGAGTTCTATAGGTTATGAATATGGGGACCAAAAAAGTCAGATCTTGAACAATTGAAACTAATGATAATAGTTCACGGCTGCATAATTTCATACATTAGGAAAAAGATCAATTCAGAATGAAAAACCAAACTAGGTTTTTATTGAGATTGCATTTCCTGTCATAAAAAGTACATGGCTACTCATCATAAGATGGAATGGAACTAGAAAGTACATGGTAACTAGTCCGTTTTTTAGATCAAGCAGGGATGAACTTGACAGAGACGCTGTTAACGCAATGACGCTCATCTGTTGGTGTTTGATAACCCTCCCCTTTGAAAACATGCCCCAAATGACCTCCACAAGCAGTGCATGTAATCTCAGTCCTCCTTCCATCTGGATCAGGCTGAAAAAGAAGAGGTTGAAATATTTCGTTAATTTGAGCTCTAAGCAGAAATATGTTCAGAGGTTGAATATGATTAACACAACAAGATATACTCACAGAACGAGTAATAGCCCCAGGAAATCCCTCAAAGAACGCAGGCCAACCACAGCCGGAGTCGAACTTTGCAGTGGATTTGTAAAGCGGCGTACCACAACTAGCACAATTGTAAACTCCATCTTTGAAAAACTTGTCATACTCTCCCGTTCCACGCAATCTACATAATGTAACCTAGCCTAATTAGATAAGAGTTGGCAAAAGTCCATAGCACTACCAGCTAAATTCATTAGTCCCAAGTTGAAAGAATCACAAGATTAGCTTCTGGTACAGCCAAAGAGGCTAAAAGGGTTGTCCCAAACCATTTAAAAACAGAAAAATGGCATTTAAATGACAGCAACAATGTAGATAAACACTCCAAATCCAACAGCCATATCAGAGTCTCAGATGTTCAAATATCTACAGGGGTCCAAATCAATATGAACATTCTCCTCAGGCACACCGAAAATTAACGTCAATTTTGACCAAGTTTTGGGCCATCAATTAAATTCCCGAATCAAATTCCATAAACAATTGAAAACAAAAATTTGGGGCAATCAATTAAAATGGAAAAAGATCAAACAGAAATCATATCTTAGGCATAACATAATGATCAAGAAAGTGAAATATATTTACTCTGTTCCTTTCTCCCTTAGGATGCGAAACTGTTCCGGGCTGAGAATGGCTCTCCATTCCTCCTCTGACTTCTGAACTGAGGTGGGTTCAGGCGTAGACGCCATGGTAAATGGGTTTATTCAAGGAATCTGGAACGGGAACCGGCCAAAGATTCAGAACTGGAATGGGTTTATTACGCTACTCAGATACTCTCAGTTTGCACAAGACGGAAGTCAATGTGACTCTTGAGGATTATTTATACTGCATTGAGGAGTATGGCTAGAGAAAAAGCCTGTGATGAACTTGGACGGAGAATTGGGCTTTAGGGACTTATGATTCTCTTGAACAATGGAAATTAATTCACATTTTGATTTTTTTCCCAAAAATAAATATACATCCAATCCTTCCTTAAATGGTCGTCCCTTGTCTATTCGAATAATCGGGTGCATTTCTGAGTTATGTATTCAAGAGGAATTGTAAGTGGTGTCAATCACATCATACTGTTATGTGTCAAGTTATCTCTGTAAATTCTGTTGTCGTGTGTTTTTGAATAAGGTGCAATTGCTATTAAAACCTATAGATTGCGTACCTCAATTATGGTGTGATCGACTCTATTTATAGGTATGAATTTACCTAGTAGATGTCCGAATCCTACCAAGTTTCATATTTGTAAACCGCCTTTGTGAGAGTCGGTTGGTCTGTATTTGGCGGATGGGTCGGTCTGATGATCCGTGATGGATATGGACTCATCACTTGTCAATCCTATATTATTTTTTTTTTTTGGTAAACGCACGTCCACTGCAATAGTCTGCAAACCACCCTAGGTAAGCCCGGGATAAAAGCTCGGGTGGTTTGAAATCAGGGGGTTCATTAGTGGATTAGCCATAATAAGTCCCTAGAGGTACCATCAGGCAATGTGGGAGTCAACTCCTCACTTTTTGTTGGAGTGGAGAATTGAATTCATGATCTTGTCTTGGAATAAGGGTAGTTTTACCACTAAACCAACTCCTCATTTGCCAATCCTATATTATTATCATCATTGAAAACCACACACTCTTCATAGCATTACTCTTGTCTCGGTACTTGATTTTTTTTTCTTTATCTTTGATTTTTTACAAAAGAAATAAGTTTACGTAACATTATGTATACAAAAATTATTGTTGAACGGATGAGGAGTGAATGAATAAAATATTTTTTTTCATTTAGAAAAAAAGGGATAATGCTTAAAATTGGTCATTATTCTTTAACTCTCATCCTCAAAATTTCTGGTGTATTTAAAGAAAAGTCTTGTTTATCTTACCATTCTAATTGAACAAATGCACACAACAAAATTTAGAACCAACAGTAAAAATTGGAAGTAGTTTAACAAATCGAGTAACAAAGAGGTCAGTTAAACAAAAATAAATTTACACATAAAACTCCCAACCGATTTCCTCTACAACGGCCAACACCGAGAACACCCAGAAATCCCGCACTAGTTGACAGATCAACATCAACTCAGTCTCACATAGTCACACACAAAACTACACTCAATTCCCCCATACCCTCGATTCTCACTTCAACTCATCATCTCCAAATTCCCCTTCCTTAGCTTACATTCTCTCCAACCTAAAAACCGCCATTGTTGCTTTTTCGAAGCTTCAAACACAAATCGAACCACAATTCAGTTTGACCATTAATCTCTCCGGCAGTTGGCAAGGGAGGTGCCTTTAGGGCCGTTTATTAGCAGGCCAAAAGAGGTAAGGACTCTAAAATTTTGATTGCCAAACTCTATTTTTTGAATTAATTGGAGGAGTAGGAGAATATTTATCTTGCCCTGTTGGATTCTTGAGTTGCATGGAATGTATAGATGTTAAAAAGACGAGACTGTATCCAGTATACCCGGGAGCATGTATTTCCCTCCTATTTTTTGCACATTTAGTCCTTATTGTATTTTTTTTTTCTCAACTCTTCCTATATTTTGTAAATTTAGTCCCTGTTACTTTTTTTCTCTCTCTTCTAAAAAAATATCTCTAATATTCATACGATCATATCTCTCAATCCGTGAATAATTAGAAAACGTGTAACACATGAATTTTATTGTATTCGTCGAGATCTATCTAACAAGATCCATGTCGAATATTTTTTCTGAGTTTAAAAATGATTAAATTCTGATGGACAGAAATAGGATGGATATTCATATTAAGAAGATGGAGAACCAACTTATTTTAAATTGGTTATCCATTATGTTCATGCTTATTATCCAACAGTTTGAACTGGTTATCCAACTTGTTTATACTAGATATCCACCCATTTGGTTTGTATGCCTATCAAACTTGTTTGTAATGGATATCCCACTTGTTTGTACTAGATATCCATTTCGTTTGTACTGGATATCCAACTCGCTTGTATTGGATATCCATCTATTTGGTTTATATGCTTATCCAACTTGTTTTGTAGTTGTAATCCAACGGGTTTGTATGCATATCCAACTTGTTTGTGCTGGATATCCAACTCGCTTGTACTGGATATCCATCCATTTGGTTTGTATGCCTATCCACCTTGTTTGTACTGGATATTCATCCATTTGGTTTGTATGTCTATCTAACTTGTTTGTACGCATTGGATATTTATCCAACTTGTTTGTAGTGGATATCCATCCATTTGGTTTGTATGCCTATCCAACTTGTTTGTAATTGATATTCCACTTGTTTGTACTGGATATCCAACTCGTTTGTACTTGATATCCATCCATTTGGTTTTTTCTTTTATGGTTTTTTCTTTTATTATTATTTTTTTGAAAAAAAGAAATGGTTGTCCAACGCGTTCGTATTGATTATCCAACTGTTCTGTATAGATTATCCGATTTTTTTTTTCTCTACTCTTTGCAAAAATTCTTGTCCAGTTTCTTTGTACTGACTATTTAACCGTTTTGTATGCCTTATCCAATTGTTTTCACTGATTATCCAAACATAATTTCTCTTCTTTTTTTTTCTTCTTTTGAAAAAAATCTGTCCCATATGTTCATACTGATTATCCATCCAACTTCTCGGTGATGGATGGTTATCCGACTTTTTTTTCGTTGCTTTTTTAATGAAAATGATTGTCCAATTTTTTTGTACTGGTTATCCAACCAGCTTGTATTACTTATCTAATTATTTTCAATGATTATCCAAATTGTTTGTAATGCTTATACAAATATTTTATTTTATTTTATTTTATTTTTTTTTGAAGATGAGTGAATGTAAAAAATATGATTGGATAGATAATCCATCCGACTTAAATTTCATATATAATTCGTATTATAATTCTTTACGGATCAAAAGATATAAGGAACACAACAATATGAATGTAAAATAAGTTGGTTATCGATCTTCTTAAATTGGATATCCAATGTGTTCATATTAATTATCCAACTTCTTTGTGGTGGTTATCAAGTATTTTTTTTCCTTGCTCTTTTATGAAAATGATTGTCAAACTTTTTTGTACTGATTATCCAACGGGTTGCACTGATTATCCAATTATTTTCTATTGATTATCCAAATTATTTGCAATGCTTATCCAATCATTTTTTCTTTCTTTCTTTTTTTTTTGAAGAGTGAATGTCAAAAATATGATTGGATAACAAGTACAAACAGAATGGATAATCAGTCCAAACCGGTTGAATAATCAGTAGGAACACAACGGATAACCATTTTTCAAAGAAAAACGAAAAACACATTTATTCATTTCTGTCCGTAAAATTTAAATGCATTTAAAGTTCAAAAAAAATATTCAACATGGATCTTATCGGATAGATTTTGTCGAGCATTATAAATTTCATGTATAATTCGTATTCTAATTCTTTACAGATCAAGAGATATATGCAATACAAGAATCTTAATATAAACTAAATTGGTTATCCATCTTTCTAAACTACATATCCATCTTATTCTGCCCATCGAAATTTAGTCATTTTTAAACTTGAAAAAAATATTCGACATGGATCTTGTTGGATAGATCTCGACGAGTACTATAATTTTCATGTATAACATGTTCTCTAATTTTTTACGGATCATGAGATATGGTCATTTAAAGATTAGAGATGTTTTTTAAAGGAGAGAGAAAAAAAAATCAAAGGGACTAAACCTGTAAATTATAGGATGTTATTTAGAAAAATAGAAAAAAATGTAATAAGGATTAGTAGTGTAAAAAATAGGAAGGGGAGTATGGTGCCGACGGGTATACTGGATAAATTGCCAAAAAGACTGTTGATGTCGAGGATTTTGGTTGGAGAATTTTATTTCTTTTCCGGTTTCTGATTCGAATTTTTGTGTGTGGTTTATGGAAAAACTTCCATTTTTAGTCTTTTCAAACAGCTAATGAGCCACAGGTGTGCGTTGAATTTGTTTTGACTTTGAATATGTGCTGGTTTGGTTTGCCAGTGATGTCAGCTATGAGTTCGTATATGGTATATCTGTCATTAGTTTGAGATGGTTTGTCATCTGTGACAATGTTGTCATCAAAGTCTTTCGTGTTTTCTTCACTCCAGCATTTAGCATAAAAGTTAATTTTTGGTAACTATGCATCATGTGAACAAATTATTATTGATTCATCATGCACACATTGTAAATTCTCCTGGATTCCTTGCTGCACATGCTGAGCTCTTTGGCTCTCAATTACTGTCAAAAGTTGTTTTGCATCAGTCCGCTGTGACGCAGAAGAGTAGAGTATAAGTTATAAATGCTAACTCGCTTGTTAATTCTGATCCAAACAGGGTTGTAGGAGACATGGACCAAAGTATTCAAAAACTTGTGTCCAGGGTGCAAGAATTGAAGCTTCAGCTGGAAGAACACACTGATCAGACCAAGCAGATAATTCCGGAGGCTGCATCTAGAAGCGGTGAAGATCAATCTGAGCTTGAGGCACTGCACCTCGATAGAGAAGTGCAGCAGTGACTCGAGCAACAGAAGCAAATATTAGAGCAAAACATTAGGAAGAGGCTCGCAGAAATGGAGACTGAATTGGCCGAAGAAAATTCTAAGGTAGAGATTGCTAAAGCTGCTCTACATAGGTTTGAAGAAGAGAATTTCGCTCTTAGGCAGGAGATGGTTGCTGCTGAAGCCCAATTAGCTGGGACATCAGCTACTTTAGAGGATGTATTTAGAAGGCAAAAGGAAAATCTGTTGAAGATTAAGTCACTGGAGAGACATGAGTCGATACCTGCAGAGGTACTTGCTCCTGAACAGTGCAAGTTTAATTATCGGAAAAAGGAAGTAGAGCTGGCTGAAGAACAAAAACATCAACGACAGGCAGGATCTCAACAAATGCAATATCTGATTAATATATTTGATTTTGTTTTCATTGTATATTGTTGTTTTCCGTATTTTACGCAGTTGACACGGGTCAATCATATGATGAGTTCGGCACAATCCATTCAGTATTTTAAAGTTGCTCTAGTAGAAAAAGCAGGTGCATTTTTAGTAGTTATCCGCCCTAATTAAACTGAATTAAATTCATTGGCTTCTCTAATTGGTCTTTTTTTTTAAGAGATATGTGACATTAAAAGTTGCATATTAGCTGTTGCTACATGTTTCCTCCCAATATGGTTGGTTGGTGTGTTTAAGAATGAAAATAAAGTTTCGAACTGTGGAGTTCCACCTTAAAGGAGGACCACAACATCTATTGTCTTAAGCTCTTGAAATTCTTCAGGGCCCAACAATCGATGCTAGTAGTTGGCTTTAGCATGGACATTTGGACCTTGTGCTTGTTACGTAGTTTTCATATAAGCGAGACAACCGTCATGGTTAATTCAGCCAGTTGTATTGCATATCGAGATTTATGGCACGTTTCATGCACTTTGTTTTTTGGCACGTTTCATGCGCTTCTGTTCTTGTACTTGGCTACAAATAGGGGCACAGCTCCCTGACCGAGTTATTCAGAACCATAGACTCATAGAGCAACTGAGCATACAAGAGAGTTTGTGAGTGAAGTCTTCTTTAGAGCTTTCCTAGCCTGGGTATACCTTACTACTTTCGTTACTATTCTTCAAGTCTATCCATGAAGGTGAGATTTTGACTTGTAAACAGGTATCATAAGCCACTTTATACTTGTCCACAATAGAATTTGGCGGTTTGCCGTGCTGAATATAAGGCCAATTAAAAATGGAATTGCATTCAAGTGATTTGATATAAGCATCGACTTTCTTTTCTTGGATTGTTTAATATTTTCACCTCATCTTAGAGCATTTGATGTTGCTGACTATCATTGAGCATCTATTATATGTTTATTGAACTACAAATTTATGTTTGAGATGTAATTGAGTCACTGTTTTTTTTAAAATGCTTTTCACAGTTTTTATTGCATTTCTCATTTGATCATTTGATTGCAGGCCAGGTTAAATTATCATGTGAAAGAAAAGAGTAAGATCTTGCTGGAAGTCACCCGTCTTAGGGATGAGAGAGAAGGCATTGAAGCTGGAGGAAATGTGGAGATGGCCCAGATGAATTTAAAGGCAGATAAGGAGATAAACGACAAGGAGGAGGAAATCGAAGAACTAAAGAAGCAGATTTCGGCACGTAGGCTGCAAATATATTTTTCAAAGACTGCTGAACTTCAAAGAGAGGCATATGCTACCTTGTTGCCACGGGAAAGAGAGTGCATAATGTGTCTCTCAAAGGAAACATATATTGTTTTCCTACCCTATGCGCACCAGGTGCTCTGCGCAGACTGCAATCATCTCTACGAGAGGCAATTTAAGGATTGCCCCTCGTGTAATACTTGAATCCAGCAGTGTACGCGAGTGCGCCATGTTCTTGCTTAATGCAATTGTCTCATTGTGTTTTTGTTTTTAACTCTGGGGGTTGTAATTTGTAAAGGATTGTTCTCTTTTGCACCATAAAATTAAGAACTGTTAGAACTTTTTTTTCCCCCAATGTACTAGCATTTTACAATAACTCAATGCACCATTTTAGAAACTAGCTCCAGCTGTTTATGTATATTATAGTGGCTCAACTTCTTTTTACCTAGTGTTTTCGAGTTTCTTACGGGTCATTGTAAATTATGAGCTATGATTGCTCTATGCATTTAGTAAAGTTGTGTTCTTCGTGGGGTTGGATCAGGGGCGGTTCAATGATACCATAAATATTTATATAAGTACCAAAAAATTTGCTTCGTATCTTCAGTCAAAATTAAGGGTATGTTTGTTTCGTTTTTTTAGAGTGTGTTTTTAGGTGTTTTTTGTATTGAGAATGTGAAATGGTGTATTGAAAATGTAAAAAGGTATGCTGGGATGGGACAGTTATTATTATTTAATTATGAAAAAACTAACTAAAAAAAAAGAAAACAAACAAAATTTTCAGATGTTATTCTATGGCACACAAACGTAAATAATATTTTGATTCACTTTTCCTTTATAGTTTCGTGAAAAACCTAACTGTCAATGTTTATTTTTTTTTCACGTAAAATTCACGTGAGTTGATTGAAGAATATTATGCGACTATCATAAAAATTTGATTCGATTTTTTCCTATCACTTGATTTGTTTGTGAATTTACAAAATTTAAATTTTACATAGACGCACAATAATGTTCGATCAATTCACGTGCATCTCACGTGCAAATAGCAGATTATTAATTTTTTTTTACTAAACCTAACACAAAAATAATTAAAATATTATTTAAGTTTGTGGTGTCATATAATAGTTTTGAGTAGCAAACAATTTTTTGGTATTTTTGGAATAATTTATTAAAAAATATATAATTTATAAACCTCTTTTATTCGGATAGATTTACAAATTTATAAAAAATATATAATTTATAAACCTCATTTGTTTGTGCATTTACAAAAATTTAAATTTTACACGGACACACAATAATGTTTGATCAATTCACGTGCATCCTACGTGCAAAGAGTTGACCATTAATTCTTTTCATGAAACCTAACACGAAATTAATTAAAATACTATTTAAATTTATGGTGTCATATAATAACATCTGAAATTTATAGTTTTGAGTAGCAAACAATTTTTTGGTAGCTTTGGAATAATTTATTAAAAATATATAATTTATAAACCTCATTTATTCGGATAGATTTGTAAGCATTGAGCTATCTTTTGGTAGTTGGATAGATTGTGAGAGATTGAGATTTGAAAATATTGAGCAGCTTTTCTTTTATGAACTGTAACTTATTTTTTTGTTTTAACTTTTTAAATAGGATAAAAATATTAATTTTTGAAAATTTTGAGGCCTTTCCAAAATGGTGCCTAAAAACCATTACTTCATTACCTCTATTGGAAAAAGTTATCATTTCAGAAAAATATTACATTACCTACAATATTTATAAAGTTTTCTAATTAAATACTGAACGAGTTAATTATTTCTTTACCCATCACAAATCCTTGTCATTTGGGTCACGTAAAAATGGAAATATGTATTCCAAGGTTTTATTGTAACATCCAATCACTCGTCACCACCATTTATTGTTTTGTTTTTCCACTTAATTGCTCGCAGGGAAAGTTAAAAAGGAGTAGTCACGTCTTAATTAATCACCAATTACATTTTTACTTTTTATTCAAAATGATCAATTACTTTCTTTTGTGGGAGTTAGGATGCTTTAGTTTCGAACTCTTCGTTGTTGCTACAACCTGAAGTAGAAGAGTGCACTAAGGTGTTAAACTAAAGACCGTACCATTAATAAATTATATATGTCCTTTTGGATTGACTCATCATTTTTTAATAGCCACGAGACATATGACCAGAAACACATGCAACTTTTGTAATGAAGTGACCTTATGAACTATTGTGGGAGTGTGTTTATGAGTTACCACTCATATCAGGACCAGTTGTTAATTTCATGGTTTTTTTCCCCATTACCACAAAGTGGAAATAAAGTCAGACAAGTAAATCTATCCCGATAAATAAAGAAAATTTAGAACATAAATCGTTAGGATATAGTATGCCTACATAATCCATGGTAAAGAGATAGATGACTGGCTGCTACATTTGAACCTCCAATTATTCAACTAGGTTAAAGATGTTGGCACTATTAAAAGAATAAAGCCATATAACCTACTATTGTAGCTCAACTCAGAGCTATTTTGCGCTAATGTACATCAAAGGATAACCAACTTACAGAAATTAATGAAGGCTCGCCCTTTGATACAAACTTGAGAGGGATACAAAGCTGAAAGCTAGCTCGTCATGCTTATGATGCGCATCCTCTCAGTCAGTGACAAGTTCCAAAATTGCTTTTGTAGATGGGATCCGCCGGTAATTAGAATTAAAATAGTGGTTAAAACATAACTTAGTTGAGGTCCTCTCATACTGTAGTATATATATGATTTTTTTATTATGAAAAGAGATCATGAGATTGCATGAATTGATTAGTATTTCGTTAAAACCAGTACTCTCTCCAATGAAAAAAAATCTATATTTCTATATTTTAATTCTATATTTTTAGTAGTTTGAACTTTGGCATCAATTGTGGAAGATCAAGTTCGACTCTTACTGATAACAAACTAGGTTCTTGTAATTAATTTATATCAGTTGGCTCAATCAATCCTCTTTATTTCCTTGATTAATTGGTGGTTTGGATAACTACATTTCTCTCTTCTCCTCCTTTGTCTTTTTCTATCGCTTTTCTTCCCCAACTTCCCTTTCGTGGGAAGATGGTGATATGAAAAGGAAGATGGGGAGATGATTTGTCTCTAGTTTTAGTTTTTCTTTAATCGAATAAATTTTATCTATTAACATATCTTTGATTTCTTAGACATGTATTATCTGTCAATAGATCAAGATATACAGGGTGCTTGTAATCTGTCAATAGATCTACATTCTATTAATCGTTATTTAGTTCTTTTGTAATACTTTGTGATCTTTAGTTCATAGTTTTGTCCATAATTATATTGTTATAGTTCATAGTCATGGTTTATGTTCGATAATTTGCAGTCAAAGTAGATCTATGTTTTAGATCTTCTTTTTTGGAGCCTTCATATGATGATAAGTGAAGTATCCAAGATCGGAAATTTTCGTTGGTACGTGATGCTTCCAACAAATATTTGCAGGTGTTACGGAAGAGTTAGTAATTTAGTCATCTGCAGTAAAGATGATCGGTTGATTCTTAGATATAGAATATTCTAATCGATTGTAATATATTTGTGATTGTAATCCTCTGTCCACCGTAATTGGACGTTTTCCAACAAAGTTAATGAAAGTTTCTTTTATCTCAAAAAAAAACTAGTTCTTGTAATTATGTCTCAAAAAAAACTCTCCTACAATTTGCTCTATGTTTTTTTTCTTTTTTTTATAAAAAAAATTATTTTAAAACAAGCCAATTAAAAAAGAGGATTTGTATATAAATTTCTATTGCATTGACGCTTGTGTCCTCCATGTTTAAACACCTGATTATGTACATCTTCTATACATCTAGGGATATATCGGTAATCTCAAAGTCATTTGGGGATGATTTAAAAGGCCCTTCTGTGCGCAAGCTCATATGAAACGACGAGTGACGAATGTGTTAGAGCGCGGAATTGTGGGTAAATTATCTGTGCTTTTTCATGGTAGAGAAGATGACTTGAAGATAGAAAGAATCATTTCCTGGGTCTTGCGAAGCTGAGCTGCTTGAGGATTTGAGAGCGGTAGAGTTCGAGGGAGCTAGCGATCTAGGGTTTTTTCGTAATTGAAATCGAGTTAATGAAGGTACTGAGCGTGGAATCAATTCATCGTCTTTGTTGTAGGTAAATTTCTAGGTTTTCGTAGAATCAATAGTTTTAATTTATTTTTGAGAAAAGAATTAGGAAAAGGGGTAAATGGTGAGTTTGATTCGGTGTATATTGACGATGTTGATGATGATTGTGTGCGAGAAAGAGGACTCTGTATTATTATTCTTGTGTGCAGGAGGAAGAGGAAGAGCCGAGAGTGAGCGATTCCATTTTCTAGAGAGTGAGCTTTGGTTTGAGATATTGAGAGCGAAAATAGAGAAATTCTTGAGGGTTCTGTGTCATTTTCCGTATCTTCTACAGCGCTTAATCTCCTTAATCCATCGTCTTCATAATGTCTGAGAGAAAGCTCGTCGTAAGTATCCTTTCACTTGAATTGTTTTCGTTTAGATAATGATTTTGGGCAAGCCCGCCAATGCTGATGTAATTTTGCTGGTGTTTAGGTGTTGGGAATCCCTTGGGATGTGGATACGGAAGGGTTGAGGGAATATATGAGCAAATTTGGGGATTTGGAGGATTGTATTGTTATGAAGGTGCGTCGCTTTATTTTCCTGTACTTTCGCGGGATATAGATTGCGAAGCTGCCATGCAGGTTCAACTTTTTCACTAATTCTTAATAGCCTAGCTTATTACATGTTCCTAATTGTTTGTTGGGTAAAGCTGGACTAGTCTCTTTCTGGGACTTCAAAAAAAAAGTTAATGTTGATATTCTCTGGCATTGTGTATTGGTTTGCATAAAGAACTTAATATATCTACTGAGGCATTGATCTTCATTAGCGAAGTATATGCTGAATTGAGCCTGCATCTGTAATTATTAGCTTAAATTTTTTCTTCGTACTTGTTTTCGTCATTATTTTTGTAGGGCTCATCTGGTTTGTGTTGTTGTTTTGTTGTTTCTGCTGTGTAACCAAAATAAGCAGCGTCCATGTATTTTCCTATCTTCAAAAGTATCATGATGCTTAGTCTTCTGTTTCTCTGAAACTTTAGGAAAGGTCTACTGGACGATCCCGTGGGTTTGGATATGTGACTTTTGCAGCCGCTGAGGATGCAAAGGTACTGTCCAGCTGGCGAATCTATCCTCTCTTATTCTCTTTCTGCACACATTTGGCTAGTTATTCATTTCTTCAGGTTCTATAGTATGCTACTGATTTTGTTTCAATTCTGTAAACCTGTGTGCAGTCTGTGCTTAAAACAGACCATATGCTTGGCAATAGAATGCTGGAAGTGAAAATTGCCACTCCAAAGGTTACTATTCAGTTCCTACTAGAATTTAACGTTACATGTTTTCTAATATTGCATACCTACTAAAATGTATAGTGTTCCAATGAAGGAGGAAATGAGATCATCGTCTCGGAAAGTGACCAGGATTTTCGTTGCAAGAATTCCACCATCTGTTTCGGAAGCAGCATTCAGAAGGTGACTATAAAAATTTCAATTCTCTTTATGGTTGATGTGTTTAACCTGTTTCTGAATTTGGAGATGTAATTCCTTGGTACTGAATCCTAACCTATTGTTTGTGTATTGTAGTTATTTTGAGCAATATGGTGAGATAACCGATCTTTACATGCCCAAGGTTCTCTACCTTTCCTTTCACACTCTCAGCTTTCCCTCTTTGTTACTTGTATAAAGACTCATGTTGAACTTTACATCCAATGTACTGGATAACAAGTTTGGTTTGATTTAGGAAGCTTTTGTACTGACAATATTTTATTGCAATTCCTCTGAAGGATCCAAGTACTAAATCACATCGTGGAATTGGGTTTGTCACCTTTGCGGATGCTGGTACGTTAATTTGAATCTCTAGAACTTGCTCTTCCAGTTGTTGTGAACCTTCAGAAGTCTCACTTCTCTTTTTAAATTAAACTTACTCGTTATTTCAGTTGTTGTGAACCTTTGGAAGTCTCACATACTTTTAAGTTATTGCGGCCAATTGGCTATCTTAGCATGAGGATTTTGTTTATTGTTTTACAGCTACCTCTTTAGTTCAGTATGATTCAACTTTTTGAACTAATTTTTTGCAGGATCTGTGGATGACCTCATGGCCGAGACCCACGAATTGGGGGGCTCTACGATTGTTGTTGATCGAGCCACTCCCAAGGTCATTTTCCGCTAGTCACAAATGTGATGTTATATAGCATATGAAATATGTTGTGTTTATACTAATATTACTCTATGGTCTCTTCTTTCATTCAGGAGGATGAATTCAGGCCGGTAAGCCGAATGCCGCCGCCGCCTCCGAGTGGTGGATATGGGGCATATAGTGCTTAC
Source organism: Oldenlandia corymbosa var. corymbosa (assembly GCA_949775105.1). NCBI lineage: Eukaryota > Viridiplantae > Streptophyta > Magnoliopsida > Gentianales > Rubiaceae > Oldenlandia > Oldenlandia corymbosa. The sequence goes on along the minus strand of OX459123.1, from coordinate 21,423,936 downwards.
ATTAGTGCTGCAACCAGATACGCTGCGCTAGGGGCTCCCACTTTGTATGACCATCCAGGCTCCATGTATGGAAGTAAGTGATTTTGACTTTTGTCACTGCATGTTTGTCATTTTGACTTCCTCATTATGAAACGAATCGTGGAATGTGAAAATCCCCTTGATGTTTCCTTTTATCGCTCTCATTTTCTCCTTTATTCTTAGAGTTAATCAGGATATAGGTCATTGTCATTCAACCCAAGTGTGAACTTTGAGAGGACTGTTGTCTAGAAAAACAGACCATTCACGATAATTGACATGTATATATTATTTGAACTGTGCAGGAGGTGGCCCAGGTGCCCCCCCTCATCGTATGGGCAAAAAGATCTTTGTTGGGCGGCTTCCTCAAGAGGCCAGTGCCGAAGACCTCCGTCAATATTTTGGTAGATTTGGACGCATTCTTGATGTTTATGTTCCAAAGGTATGAAAAAGTCGGAGTTATTGGGTTTTAAAGATCAAGTAGCTTCTTATTCTACATGGTTTTATTTGGTGTAGGATCCAAAGAGGAGTGGTCATAGGGGGTTTGGTTTTGTCACATTTGCTGAAGATGGTGTTGCAGATCGTGTGTCAAGAAGACCCCACGAGATTTTCGGACAACAGGTCTGAGATGTCAGACTATTCTAGTCGATGTATTGAGGGAGTTAAAATTCACATACATTTTAGTAATTTACATTATGTGCTGGGTTTGCAGGTAGCAATCGATTCAGCCACTCCAGTTGACGATGCCGGTCCAAGTAATAGTTTCATAATGGACCATCATGAACCATATGCGGGCTATGGTGGTCCTATGCGTGCATATGGCAGGATGTATGGCAGTATGGATTATGATGATGTAAGTGAGATTCATGGTCGACAGCCTGATTTTTATTTTACGAGGAAAGATGAGCATTAAATTCTAATGTTTGTTTACCGCTCTGCAAGACTACAGGTCTCATTAAAATATATTGCATCTGATTCATGCATGCTACACTTGTGTTCTCTGTTTGTCTGGTTACACCATACTCTTTTGATGAGTGCTGATAGTTGTGAGGTTTTTGTTTTTTTGTTTTTCCAGTGGGGCTATGGAATGGGATCTGGAAGGCCATCAAGAGCTGATTTTAGGTACAGGCCTTATTAGTTGTTGAAGGATACAGTTGTGGCTACATGTCTACGCTTATCTTACGCTTATCTGACAAACACTGATGATGGGTTATTTGGTAGTAATGACAACTGTGATGAAATAAGTTTCTTATGTAAAACGAATTATGCAGTTCTAACTCTGAATGATGTTGTTTTTAGATATAAGTAGGATACTATAGATTCATGTGGACATTGACCTCATTTCGTGTTCACTTCCCAAGCGAAATAGATCACTGCGTGTTTGTCATGTTGACTTCTGTCTCAATCCACTTTATGATACAATTGTTGAAATTGGAAAGCACCTTTATAAGTCATATTCTAAATGCGAACTTTTGAGGACTTGACTTCAAACAACAGACCATACGAGAGCATTATGGTTCCTGATTCCACACAGCAGTTCTTCGAGATTCTATACACAAAATCAAGGAGCGATAATTGACTTATTAGCTTTTTTTAGCTTTTGACGTGGTCGGAACTAACTACGGTTGATACATTTTGAATTCTGGTAAAGAGAATGGTAGCTGCTATACCGGCTTCTAAGTCACTTAAGAATCACCAAAAATGCAAACACAAGCATTGACCCGATAGCATCAGAGACTGGGAGGCACAAATCTCCAATATTCGTTTGAACTGGGGACTCCAACAAGATGTCTGAAGAGTAGCGTTCAAGTGCAGCAAACGAAGCAGCCTCTCAGAGAATTTGTTTTCAAACACCTTCGAAAGATAAGTTTATGGGAAATGGTGGATGATGTGGTACGGGTTTGATTCTCTGAAATCGAGCTTCTCATGTCTTGTGCTTTGGTCTGCGCAGCTCTCAGCTTATTCAATATCTTATCCATCGATGCAGACCTTTTCTTTTCTAGTTTCATCTGAAATACCCCACCAAACCAAACTATTAGAGCTAGCCCAACATAGCATTTAACCAAGAACGAGCATATGTCAAATACATTGGGAGATTGATCAGAAATGTGGAGATTTGCTCTGGAAATTGAATTAAAAAGCAACATCAAAACACAACAAACAACAAAAAGATAATCAAACCTCAAGCTTTCGAATCGCTGCTTCAGCTTTCGCTTTCTGCAAGTTCTCCCAAGCAGCTATCTTGGCCTCTTCCCTTTGCAACCTGGAAATAAAACAAAGGAATGAAAATGTCAACTGCATCCAAGGCAAATCATTGTTTTACAGACATGATTTTCCAAGAGAGATAGGCATGTCAAGTGAATGCCAGCCAGTTAAAGAGAAATTACTTGGACGATGTCTTTGCAGCCCCTGAAATATCCCACTGTGCTACTAGATCATTAGAATCAGAAGACTTTTTCCTCATTTTCCTAGCTCCATGTTTCTTGGACTGCCTGGTTACAGTGGCACCTTTATCCACTTGCACATCTCGGACGACTTCAACTTTTTCAGAATGATAGCCGTGCTGCTCAGTTGTATTTGGGATTGGGAGAGGCAAAGCAGAGAATGACGACCTAGCTTTAGGAGATGAGTGAATGCTACTATCCGGGCTCATCTGAGTTGCCATATCTCTTCGTGACACTACTCGTGAAACACTGCCCTCCGCCTCTTGGTAGCTTTCAAGTTTGTCATCTGCATGTTTACATTAAAGGCCATGAATTTTAGAGTTTTTGCGTTTGAACAGGACAACATAAACTTTTCCTACGTGTTCAATCACAAGGCAATGTGAAAGAGAGCCACATCCAGAATCAGTTTAGGAACTAATTATAGAGCAAAGAAACAGATAAATGCTCCCTCAAAAAAAAAAAAAATTGCACTCATACAAATTGTCCATAATGGTCAATAGTTTCTGTGATCACACTGCTACAAACTTTGCAAACTTTTTATCTCTAAGAAGGATAATTCACAAGCGTTTCCAAAGTACCGTGTTTCTGACAAGAAGATGGTGCTCTAGTTCTTCATCTAACAATCATTTTGAAGTTACACAGTTTCTATTAAGGACCTAACTTCTCCTGGAAACGACATTGCCAAGTGTTGACAACAAATAGTAGAAATAGCGGACAAAGAAGTAAATGATAAATTGAGAGTTTGAGCTAGAAAACTCACCGAGAAAATCTGACAATCCAGGCAATGTACTAACATTAGCATTAGCATTTGCATTGGCAGCATAAACGGAGTTGTACGCATTACCACCATTCCCCGCTCCATAATGGACAGATAAAGCATCAGGCATCAACACACCAGTTGTTAACGGCGAACCCACCAGAAAATTCCTCCCACTTCCGCCTTCAAGAGCTGGAACCGTAGGCGAATAATTCGGCATATACATAACCCCTGTAGTTCCAAGAGGGCCACTCTTTGATTTAGGCCTTCTTTCAGGCGGTAAAGTTGAAGTCTTGTAGACCCCATATCCTGAAATAGGACTAGTAATCCACCGCTCAGCATCATCCCATTTCGAGGGCAAAGCTCTTCCACTGTTAAATGGCATCAAGGCAGCTGCACTGATGTGTCTTCTGCTACTGTTTGTCGGCAATGGAACTCGCTCTGAACTCCATCCTTTTGTCATTCCTCTGCCGTAATTATCCCCATAATCTGGTGTTCCAGGACTAGTGTATGCTCCAGAATTTCCAATTACACTTGAATTTCTCCTCATTCTTTTCAATTGAAACTCTGCATTGTTTCCTAAATGACAATGTTTCCTGCTGGCGACAGGTACTTTATTGTTAGGGGAAAAAAGGAATACTAAAATTTACCACAACAAAGAAAAAACAGATCCATTCAATTCAGCCCTTCTGGGCTGCTGTCATAAATGTTTGCCGAAATCCCTGTTTCCAAATACTGTAGTAAACAAGAAAGGGATTTCATTTTCACCCTAAACATTCACCACACAAGTGGATGTTTCCATCCATTGCATATCTCTGTGGGAATCGGAAGTACATTATTTTTTCTAAGTGGTGCCCAATTTCTGCAATTAGTATTCATTTAATCTAGATTTTGGACCACTTTAAAGTGTGAGCTCGTGATGTGCGGGAAACTGGCAGTGGTTGTCCCAAAAAACAAACCTTCCTCAATCGCTCTTTGTCAGGAAAAATTGACCAAACTTTTTAAGCCTCAGAATTTTTGAACTACCAAGAACACAGAGAACTTCTGCTCATTCAAATTTCCAGGACTAAACTTTAAAAGGACTCGGAAAAACATACAAACACGCAGAAAAGAAGATGATTAAGAGAATGTCAATTACATACAAAAAGTTAAAAGGCTGGAAAAAGTTAAGAAGGAATAAAATAAGAAAGTGTTGGGCACTTTAGCAGCAAAGTTACCTTTGAATCTTTGATGGGTCAGAAACAATACAAACTTGGGAAGCTGCCCAATGAACTTGCAGCAGCAGGGTGCTGTTTGTTAGTATTTACTTTCTAGTAGTGGCAAGTTTTTGTCTTTCAGCTCCAAAACTTGTCGATGGATGATGATTCTCCTGGTATATCTCTCTGCAAAATGAGAGAAGAAAAATCAGAATGGAGGGCTTTATTCAAAAAAAAACAAAGACACAGTCTTTAAGAGTATACTTTTGGATCGATAATCAACAAATTCAACATTATTTTAATGAAAAAAGAAGAAAGGTTCCAACTTCAGTCACCTAGGAAGAAGAGAGAATTTGGATGGGATGTTAAGGACTACTCCCAACAAATATAATAGCCAAATAATGAGAGAATTGATGAGGGTGGTGTAGCCCACAAATTAAGCACGAAGAAGAAGAATTATGTTTGACAAAATGTACCTTCTGACAAGTGTGAGGAAAATCGTCAGAATTTGGTCTTCCAAAATCAAATGTTAAGACCATTAAACAATTAGTTATTGGATTCTTTAGTCTAACATTAGATTATAGAGAATGAAGAAGCTAGAATACTGGTAGACTGGCAACAGTAGCGATATAGGGGGGTTAATAATTATCAGTTGTCCGTAGGATAGTATGAGCCAAAGTGTTTGAGTTGGCGCATGTTGTCTGGGAGTGGAGACTGGCGACCAAGGGCTTTACGGGCAGCCAGTCATGTGATGATGCCCATAAAGTAGAGAAATAGGTGGGAACAAGACTCAAAAATTTCCACTTCTTTATTTTTCCCCTCAAAATCATTATCTATATTAAAATTTTATTTTGATACGTATAATTTATAAAAGTAACAGAAATATCATATTAAGAACGGAGAGAATATATTACACTCATAGACCTAGACTACCGTTCTGAATAACTAGAATTATGTTCAATTTTCATTTCTTATAAGAACAAAAAGTTAATAATATATTACACATCTTATATTATATCTTACTCTAACATCATTTCATTCCTTCCTTAAACCAGGCGCCAATATTATGATAAAGACAGTGAAAAATCAATATATTTTAGTTATAATTAACAGTGAGTTTTATAGTAATACTATTTTGTTAGAATAGTGTAACACATGTAACAACATTGCTTCGTGCCATTCAGATTGGTTGTCCACTCTTTTGAACCCTACAGAGTGATGAAATCTTTCGGAAAATACATAAAGTGACATTGTCATTGTCTTATTTGGCCCCTTCTATTTTATTTGTTTTTTGAGCTTGGATCTACCTAAACATTGCTCCTTGCATTACTTTTTGTCGCAGATTTTGTATATATTATGTTTTAATTTTGATTAACATAATATTTATGTTGAAACACTACATAAAACGTGAACAAAATCCATATAAAGCCACGATTTCTCATTTGCCATATCTTCATTTTACACAGAAATGGTTTTGTAGTTTCTTAATCGGATAAAATTAGTGTGACCGGCCAAATGTAACTCAGAGTTACGGTTGTAGATCAACTGTAGTTATTCCACTGTATATGATTTCAAACATGTCGGCAAACTAGTTCAAAGTTCAAACTCCATTGAGTCATTGACCAAGTTGTTTGATTGTAGCTATAGCTTATTTTTTCTTCTTTTGAATACAAAGATCCATGAAATAATTTTAGGATGAATTCTTCCTATTTTCCTTCTCTCGATACATTGTTAAACACGTTCAATTTGAGACCTGCTTAAGAAAGAACAAATTTTTTATTACTTGACTTCAACAATTATTGTAGTTTAATTAGTTGAAGGTTTCTTTCAGAAGCGGCTTATAGGTCATATCATATATAAAAGCCCACACCAGTAATGAGTATTCAAAAGGTGGGCACTGCTTACATTCATTAACTTTGGAAATCCTAATGAATAAAATGGAGTTCAATTTTCAGATAACTCGTAAGATGGCAAAAGCAATACTTGCTTTAGTATCACAAGACGAAGTACCATTGCTAAGTTTATTAATGTGCATATTAGCCCAACCGAGTGCCACATGTTTTTATAAGGAAAGAGGATTAAAAACACTTAGGGCATGTTTGTTTTGTTTTTTTAGTGCGTGTTTTTAGATGTATATAAAAAAGTGTATTAGAAATGTAAAAATGTATGTTGAAATGGGACAATTATTATTATTTAATTCTGAAAAAATCAACTAAAAACGAAAACAAACAAAGCCTAAGACGGTATCAGGGAAAAAAAAAATGCTGAACAGTAATAGTAGCCTTCACCATGAGCGTTCACAAAGCCAAGGGAACCAGGGAAATTAATGCACCTCTGACGCTTCCAGATGAGCAAGGCGGTAATTCTTCTAGCAGGAATCATGACTTCTTCTAGTAAAATGAAATAATTTCATCCCCATCACGGTAGTACAATTAGCCATCTCTCCAGATAGTTGATGACAAAATTTCTCACTGTTAAAAGAGTTTGTGGTGGAGTGATTAGGACTCTTCCACCCTTAATTATAAATTGAGGATTCGAATCTCGCTATGGATATGGAAAAACTTTTAGGGAGTGCCTGATTCAACCGATGGAATAATAGTTTAGAATGAGAATCATAGACTTTGAGTGGGATTGATAGAATAAATATTATAATTTATGTTAAAACTTAATTTTAGATGATTAGTTTATGTGTATATAAAAATTGGTATTAAGACAAAATTTCAAAACTACCCTCACATCTAATGCACAGCGCCAAATTATTGTCCTTGTACCACCACCATTGTTGCCTAAGCCGCCTCAGTTTCTCACACCAACCACCCACCCTCACAACTCAAAAAAGTGGAGAAACGACCAAGTTGAAACCAAATTTCAGCACCTATCCAAATCTAAGGTAAGAAAATGGCACAAAAAATCAAGTTTAGATATCAAAGGACAACTAACAAAAAATGATCGATGCGTGTGTCACCACCACCTCAGTCACTGTTGAATAATCGAATTATAAAGAACGGCGGAAATAATTGCCGGGGAAAGGAGATTTTGGAGAAGGGGACGGAGGCTTCGAACTGACCGCCGGCGACAAGAATTTCCATGAAAGTTTTGGTTTGGATCTTGCAATCATTCCCAGATTGTTCTCACCAAATCGGCCTTGGTCATCTCGATTCTGCTGTTGATAATAGACAATATATTGTTACTTGTCCGCTTAGAGAGGTTGGGGATAGAGATCAAATTGGAGCTTGGAGAGCAGGGCGGAAATTTGGGTGTTCACTGTTGAGGCAAGAAAGACAAGAAGGGCAAAAAAAAGAAAGAAATGGAGTTCCACTTTTTAATTAGCATACCCATCATAAAGTTGGGGAAGGGATTGTTTGGAATCAATCCCAATTTGGTGGGCCCATAACATTCCAATGTTTTGAACCAGGTAGCTCTATCATTATCAATTAGATATCAAACCCAATCTTTTGGTTTGAAACTTACGAAACAAGCAGCTCCTTATAATTCTTTGGTCAGTTCTTTCACTTATAGGGTACCTACCATGAGTGATGGGGATTTGTTACTGTTATCGATGGTGAACATCTTGATAAAAAAAAAAAAGAATTCATTAATACCAAACTTTTCCAAAAAAATCAAAGAACCATATTGTCGACAGTGAACATCATGTGATATTAAAAAATAAATCAATAAATAAATAAATAAAAATCATCCATGCGAAACTTTCCCAAAAAATCAAAGGACCATGGGCTCTCTTCATGACAAGAGAAGATTATGGCCTTAGCTCTAGCCTTATAGTTTATAAACGTCATATTGGCTGCATCATGGCCGAATAATATATCTATACAAATCAAGCTACATAAAAAAAATGATATTAAAAGTTATAAATTGATAGTATATAAAATTACTTAAAACGTCTCATAGATGGAATTTTAAGCTACATATATAGCGTTAAACTTTTACTGGCAACTCTTCTAATGTTGCGAGAAATGGAGTATCCTTCATCCCTCACTCCCTCTGTGCTCACACGAATGCGTTTCACATTTAAAATATTTTCTAGCAACAGAATTTGATTTTTTTGGCTACATGACGCATTTTTTTCCGAATTATTCATCTAATGAATTCGGATTCGACTTTTAAGTGTATAGATCATTGCATTTGAGTATTTAAATCCATATTTTAAATTTCGATATATTTATTTGACTAAAATGGTTTATAACCTTAATTCCACTCCACGCGGTAAAAATATATTGGTCAATCAACTACACCAATTTTTAAGGGTATGAATCTATCTATATTATTTAATTAAAGTAGCATACAATCTGTTAATGTGTCAGCATTACAATGAAAATATTCCCGTCAAAAGTCATTTTCAGTACAAAATCATTTTTGACATGTGACACTCTAACTATTTAGAAAAAAAGATAGAATAAATAAATAAAAGTGCTTGTTTGGACGTCAACTTACATTTCATTTTGCCACTTAAAAGTGGAATGTGTTTCAAGTTGAAAATTAAATGGGAAATGAAAATGTTGTTTGGATGATATTTTGAGCAAAAAGTTATTTGGATGTTGGTTTTGAAAAAAAATATTTACATTTTGAAATATCAAGCACGAGTCATCACTAAACAATTAAATACTGTTAATTATAGTCACTTAAAAAAAATTTCTAAAAACAATCACTAAACAACGGAATCTTGCCAAATTTGTCACTGAACTATAGTTAGTTCTAAAATGGTCATTGCACTAACAAAAAGTGTTTCAAGTTGAAATTTAAAATGTAAATCAGAAAGTTGTTTGGATGATGTTTTCTTTTCCATTGGGTTTTGTGTTTAAGAGGTAAAATGAGTGAAAATGTAAAATGAGTTGTGAAACAAACAAACACAAAACCCTTAATTATAGCTCCATACTAATCCTTAATTATAACTATATACTACTCTCTCAAAACAAGAAACAAGAAAATTAGCTCCAGCATACAATTGGCTCAATCAAATATATAATGCCTCCATCAAGTATTTTTGTTCAATGTAATATAATTGGCTCAATGAAAATGAAGGCAATCCCTTAATATTTTTGCTCCAGCAGGCAATTGGCTTAATCAAGAAGACACCAATCCTTAAAATTTGACTTAAAACCTAGCAACGGGAATACCAAGGAAATTCTATCATGTTATCACGGGGATCAGCTCTCTATTATGGCAATCAGGATATTTTATCCAAAGATTCTACCACCAAATGTTTATTTATTAGTTCAAAAGATATTATCTCAATAGTACCGTAGTTTGTTATTAGTCAACCGGCATGACCAGTGAGTAAAAAATAAAAGATTTTTTTATACAATTAAAATTATATATAAAAAAGAATTATTATTTACTTACACGTAATAAATTCTACGTTATCGTTATATGTGTTATAATATTATATTATACATATTATTATTTTAAGATATACTTTTTCACTTATAATGTTTTATTTAACAATTTTAAGACACAGGCGCCCCGGGGCATTGGCCCAGGGCAAGCATCTAGTAGAATTTTAATATATTAAGAGAGGAGAATAGTGGGATGAATTGAGACTTCTAGCTCAATCGAAAATAAACCTCCTGAACAAGCGTCAAAATTTTTCATACATTGTAAGTACATTTTACTTTACAAATGTTACACTTTACTGTAAAAGATATAATCATATTAAAATTAGATAAATATTCTATTGTTTAATACAAGTGATAATATTATATTATACATATTATTATTTTTAAGATATACTTTTTCACTTATAATGTTTTATTTAACAATTTTAAGACACAGGCGCCCCGGGGCATTGGCCCAGAGCAAGCATCTAGTAGAATTTTAATATATTAAGAGAGGAGAATAGTGGGATGAATTGAGACTTCTAGCTCAATCGAAAATAAACCTCCTGAACAAGTGTCAAAATTTTTCATACATTGTAAGTACATTTTACTTTACAAATGTTACACTTTACTGTAAAAGATATAATCATATTAAAATTAGATAAATATTCTATTGTTTAATACAAGTGATAAGATAAAGATATTACCGCTATTAGGGAATTTATATAGGATAATGAGAACGAACTCATGATCTACACGTTAAATTTCATAAAAATTTGTTGAGATTTGTGTGGATAATATTAGTTTTTTTTTTAAAATTTTTATAACTACTAAACATACTCATAATCCAACAAGAAGTTTTTTGTCTTTTTTTTTAAAATCCACCAAGTAGACCCTACTTAAATGTGGTAAAATCCCCCCTTACAACCTTGGTGAGAATCGAACTCTGGTCTATTACCAGGAAGACAGTAACCTAACCATTAGACTGTCATTCAATTCCCAATCCAGCAAGAGGTTAAGTTATAATCAAACTCTAATTATAAGTCTATATATATATATATATTGTATATGGGAAATTATACAAACGGAATTTAGGTGTCTGGTGATCAATGCTCCGGCTGCTAACACCAGTTGCTACCAATAAGGGATCGCTCTACTTGCTGTTGTATCTCGGAATGTTGTTGCTCAGGCTGATACTTCCATGATAGTTGGTTCTTAAATTTTTATTTAATTTCTCACGTCATATATGCTCTAATTGTCAATTTAATCTTGGATTCTCAAGATTGCATTATACTTTGATCTTCCATTCTAATTTCAATTGGTACTATCATATGTTGATTTTAATTGAGTTTTTTTCTTCCATTTTTTTGGGTTTGGATTAGAGATTATATTTTTAATTAATACACATTTACATTTCTATTGTTTTACACTCCCAAAAAAACCTTAATTTAGTATACTTTATTTTTTTGGGGTTGAGGTTGATCTTTTTCTTTCTTTCTTTTGTCGTTTTTGTTTTGTTGATTAGGAGCTTTTGTTTTTTATCCTTTTGATTTTGGTATTTTAGATAGTTTTAAATGCAATGCATTCTTTTGACATTTTTCAAAGCAAAAGAAAAAAAATCTATGCTGAACAATTTTCTCAATATGTTAGAATCAGTTGCTCCCTTTTCTTGGATACAGTAAAAAGGACAAAATATTTCTACAACATGTTCAATGGCAACCTTTGTACCAATTATAATAGAGAGCTCCTAGGTACACCTTGCAATGTGTAACCTAGTTTGAAATTCACGCGCCCAAAAAGGGGGAGAAAAAAAAGGGAGATTTTCAACTCTTCAATTTCCGGATATTTCTCCTAATTTTCAGCCATCATTAATCATATCCAACTTCATATTCTAACCCAAAACGTCTCAAACAAAAAAAATTAAAAAAAAAACAAATATTCTCTGCGGCGATTTAGCATCAAAACCTCTCGTCGGCGGTATTTTTGAAAACGGAATCCAATTATGCATCAAATCCTGTGAGTATGGTTGCCATATACGCTGCTGAATATGAGAATTACGGTAAGATTTGAGATTATTCATTTGTTTTGTATTTTTTCCAGTGAATCTTGTTTGAGATTCTCAAAATCTTTCATGTAAAGAATCAGTTTTATGTGTTTACTCCATGGATCCAGTTATAAGAGTGGTTTTTTTTTTAATACCGAATCATCGATGTAGATAGCAACGATTGAGGATCCTGGTTCAAATAGAAGTAGTTCGGAAAATAAAGATGAAGGAAGTTAATACTATTAATCTATTCAACAATTGATGCATTTTTTGTATCTGTTTTGTTGATTTAATTTAGGGTATATGCATTCGATTATAGACCTTTGTTCATCAATTTTTAAGCTTTCTTCATCGTATTTACTGTGTTTGTGGAATATACTAATAGATCTGGGCGTTATTCATTAGTTCATATTCAATATTCATCCTTGAAATACATAGATCTAAGGTTCCTGGGTTCGTTTATAAATGGTTGTGCACCAACTTGTTAGATTTATTCATCCATTAGTTATTGAGTTTGAAGGGTTTTTCATTGTTTCACTAGTCATCAGTTACCCAACAATTATTCATCGATATTAAAGGGTTATTCATCATAATAATTGCGTTACGCGATTGTTATTCATTATTTTAGTTGTTGTTATTTATTATTTTAGTTGTTGTTCATCAACTACAGTCTAAATGTTCATCAACTATTCTTTGTTATTGAAATCGTTAGGCCATATTTGTCCATTATTCATCATTGTTGTCTTGATTACTTATCGTTATAATGTGTAATTAAAGTAAAAATATGATTTTTATAAAAAAAAATTCTATATATTCATCATTGTATTGTGCTTATTCATTTTTTTAACTTTTGTTATTTATCGTTACTGCAACAGTATTGCATATGTAAGGGTTAAATATTCAAATGCCTGTTCATTAGTATTGGTATTATTGTTTATCAGTTGGTGTTCATCACATATATATGGTTATTCGTCAAGTGAATTTTAGTTATTCATTACATACGAATGTGTTATTCATTTGTTTATTAATATTATCCTTTCTTGACATAATGCATCAGTAAGGATAGAGGAAAACAATCGGAGGTTGAAGCAAATAGAACCACTGGAACTGAAAAAATTCCATCACTAGCTGAAATGCTTATCAAGAGGAACTCGATCGATCGGGAATCAAATATTTTGATAGAGTTGCTGAAATCAAATAATCTACATAAAAGTATCGAGCATTGGTAAATCATTCAAGACCTTATATATTAAAAACAATAACTAATTTTTTTGTTCATTTTTTGTCTAGTATAATGCATAATTAGAAGTTTATTAGCTTAGTTGCTGACATTAGTTCATTATAAAATATATTCTCATTTTGTTGAGCATTATTCATCCACTAACGATATTTTATTCATTTATTAAGTTACAATTATCCATCTAACAAAACTGTATCTATTCTTCATTCTAGTGTTGTCATTCATCTAGGATGAGATCATTATTTATCAAAATTTGTTTCGTTATTCATCTTTGTAAATATCGTTATCCATTTCAAAATTTAAATTTATTTATCCATAACTTTATCAGTATAAAACACAATTATTCATCAACAATATTATCATTATTCATCGATAAGTATACCATTATTCATCCAAAAAAATATCGTTGTTCATTAAAATATTTCAAATTTGACCCTTAATTCTGCAGATTCCATTGTTAATTTGTTAAAATTTTTTGCTGCAATTGATTCTCCAGATTCATAAGTCTCGATGATGAACCATATTCAATTTTACCGAAATGAAATTCATCGTTATAAAAAAAATTTCTCATAAAATAAAATAAATAAAAAAGCTAATGTGATAAGATCTAGAGGTTTAAAACGTGCGCTAAAGAAAAGAGATAAAATCTGGTGGTTTTAATGCAGTTTAAATGCACGTGTGATATGGATTACCAACTCTACTTTCTTTTGCCAATTTTGTAAGACACACACCTCTTAGGTACACATTGCAAAGTGTACTTAGATATTTGTTATTATTTGCGGCTTTGCTACGTGGCGATTAATGTGAAATGTTCCCTACTGATGATTTCACACAAAACATTTTTTAGAGTGGTTTCATTGTGCCCGTGAGCACCTGAAATAACTGAAGCATCATAAACTGCTCGAATTTGCAGCATAAGAGCAACTAATCCATTCAGTACGTTCAATTTATAAATTTTGAAAACCCGCAGGGTAAGCACTAGTATACCGTAATATTTGCATCCCATTTTTCTCATGATTTCCCAACAAGAGAAAAACCAAAAAGATAAAATAAAAATAAAAAAGGAGAGATTTTGATTTCTCGACCTAAAAAAAATTGTAGTCCTTATACAACGCACAGCGTCTAGATTCTAGAGACTAGAGGGCATCCCCTGAGGCCCTGACGCCGCCGCGGCGGTTGTTTAAACCACCGTAAAGAGTTGTTTCAATTAGTTGACTGAAGGAGAAAGAGAAAGAATGATTATACTATTAATTGGGAGACTTTGAAAAAATGCAATTACGCAGATCACCATTGATTTGTTTACATATGGATAAAGTAGACTGTAGACCTCACAAAGCACCTCACTTTCGGCATCTTAATATATTAAATCAATCTCTAGTCATTTGCTCTAACGGCACCTGTGCGCAAGCAATTAAACAAGCAATGCCAGGAGAACATATATTTAGAGATAAATGATAAAACTAGTAGACTTTTGAAATTTGTAAATAAAGCACGCACGAATCATATGAAGTGCGAGTGTAACTTTTTCCATAATCAATTGGGTTTAATTTGTTCCGCATCATTGTAGAACTGTAGAAGCAAAGTTTAATTAGTTTATAATAGGTTTAGTGTAAAATTTCAAAATCATTTTCGTTTCTTATGGTAAGTATTACTCATTCCGTCTCAAAATTAACTACGGAATAAGAATAGCTTACTAGAATCTTATTAATCCCTGTCAACAGTAATCTAATTCCTTAAAACTGTACTCACAACCATGATAATATCTGATCATAATGCCCAGGTATTGAATCTTACACGTAACCAAAATGTGCCGAAAAATGAAAAAATAAAAATAAAAACTGAACCTCATCCACATGTGCACGCTTGGAGACTCCCAGATTTTTTTGTTGAAGAGCTGAGTAATACAGTGAGAAATACGGAAGTGCCACATGGCAAAGAATCTTCGTCAATTGGTTGGCCTTTCATGGCGTTGGATTGGCTACCAATCTTTCTGGTCCCACCACCCACCACCGATTCCTCCATTTCTGTTTTTGATTTCTTCCCATTTTCCTGAAAAAAAAGCTCTCTGTTTTCAGTGAAACAGAAGAACACCAGATGATGAATACTGCCGTATAGTGTTAGTATATATTATCTCCCCGGATTTATACAGTTTCAGTTACCACAAAGTTGAAGTTAAACTAATTAAAGAAGAGGAAAGGAAGACCGTTCAATTGTCCATCCCAATTCTTTCTTACTCATCTTCCTTCAACCTCAAAGACATATTTATATTCTTGTTGAATTCTAAAGGCGTTTGGAGACCAATTTGTCGACTTTTTATTGAATACTTTACTGAATAATGAGTTCGAGTTTTTACAACTCGATCAATACTTCAACTGCCCTTCTTTCAAGAACCCAGTTCCCTGCTTTGCTGCCAAAAGATGAGCTTTTTCAGATTCTGCATCAATACAACAGAGAAAATGGTCAGCTTAGGAAGACCAATAGAGTTAAGGCCGGAGCTACGTTGAGGGTGTCAGCTTCTCTGACAGAAAGTGTTGTTACAAAAGCTGATGAAGAGATTTCCAAGCCAACCCAGAAGAAGCTGAAATTACTTGTGGCTGGTGGTGGGATTGGCGGGCTAGTTTTTGCTTTGGCTGCTAAAAGGAAAGGGTTTGATGTTATGGTGTTTGAGAGGGATTTGAGTGCCATAAGAGGGGAGGGACAGTACAGAGGTCCTATTCAGATACAGAGTAATGCTCTGGCTGCTTTGGAGGCTATTGATATGACTGTTGCTGAAGAGATTATGAGTGCTGGTTGCATCACTGGGGATAGGATCAATGGATTGGTTGATGGAATTTCTGGTAACTGGTGAGCTTCTTTGACTATTCTTAAGTTTTAGTTTAGTAAATTAATAGTTTTCTTCTTCTGCATATACTGATCATGTAAATATGGAGTTACACCTCTGCAGTCCGCATGCTTTTTGCTTTTTGCGAGAATTAAGTTTAATTTCTTTTAGATATGTGTTAAGGAATGATGAATCTGTTTACTTTATTTGGGCAATCGGATCCATCAGCTTGTGCTGTTATCTGTACGAATATGATCAGATTTTGTAATCGTATGAAATGACTTAAGCTGATTATCAGGTACATCAAATTTGATACTTTCACTCCTGCAGCAGAAAGGGGGCTACCGGTTACAAGAGTTATTAGTCGAATGACTTTGCAACAAATACTTGCTCGTGCTGTGGGTGAGGAGATAATCATGAACGAGAGTAATGTAGTTAGCTTTGAGGATGATGGTAATAAGGTTTGTAGAACTCTGATATTGGTAAATTATATTGTTTCCTGAATGTTATCTGATAGGGTTGAAAGATTTCCGGCTGCCTACGTTGTCCTAGCATCAAACAGAAGAACTTAGTTGTGTTTTCTGCTGGTTTATGGATGGACTTTGTATAAATTCAGGTTAGTGTTACTCTTGAGAATGGACAGCGATTCGAGGGAGATCTTCTTGTTGGTGCTGATGGGATATGGTCTAAGGTAATGTTTTCCTTTACTGTTATTCATTTCATGGAATATTGACATAAGATAGTTTATATGCAATACGTTTGGTCGATATGTGACACTGCAACATTGCGCCTGAGTAGGAAACTAAATACAGAATTATGCCTTTAGAGCCACTCGATTCTGATCAACTGAGTTGTTTTCTTTCTTCTGACAGGTTCGAACAAATTTGTTTGGGCATAGTGAAGCTAAATATTCAGAGTATACTTGTTACACTGGCATTGCAGACTTTGTTCCTGCTGATATTGAGACGGTTGGGTATGTGATTTTAGTGTGCGGCACTCGTCATCCATTTTTTATTCTGATTACTGTGATTCACTTTGAAGTTGTACTTCAGGTATCGAGTTTTCCTTGGCCACAAACAATATTTCGTTTCTTCAGACGTTGGTGGTGGGAAAATGCAGTGGTATGCTTTTCACAAGGAACCCCCTGGTGGTGTTGATCCTCCAAATGGTATTTCATTATGTTTATACCTCATATTAAGGGGCTGTTTGATAAAGGCACTTAATGCTTAAAATTATTGGATTAATCATTTCTTCATTTCAGCATGTTTGATAACAAAAAATGAACCTCTTAATGAATTAAGTAGTACTGAAAAGTTAGCTTATTGTTTATTCCGTAACTGCTTCATGAATTCAGCATTTCTAATTCAGTATTAAGCATTCAGAATTAAGTACTAATTTTTATCAAACATGTCCTTAGACTAATAGGAGCTACCATGGTTTAGCGCATTCATGACTATGTTGAGTATAGATTTTGATGTTGCACTTGAGTTCTAACTTAGAATACTCTTAGGGGAAGATAAGGAAAAGCTCTGTGAAGAAACACTGCACCAGATCTAGATAACATGCTTTATTGTAGTTCCATCCTGAGGTGTCTTTTGCTTCTGGTCCATGTTTAGTACTGTTGCAATCAAAAACTTCCTATTGCCTATGAGAGTCAAAAGCCATGAATAGAAAGCTAAATTTAATGGTTCTATGTCACTAATGTCCTTTTTATGATTCCATCATAGGTAAGAAGGAGAGGTTGCTTAAAATATTTGGAGGGTGGTGTGATAATGTGATAGACCTGTTGCAAGCCACTGACGAAGAGGCAATTCTTCGGCGTGACATATATGATAGAACACCATCACTTAGCTGGGGAAAGGGTCGTGTGACTTTACTTGGGGACTCAATCCATGCAATGCAACCTAATTTGGGACAAGGAGGTTGCATGGCCATTGAGGTCTCTTAATCTTTTTTCTTTCGTTATCGGTAAATTTATTCGTTGGCTTTCTGAAATTTGCCGAGCAAAAGGATTTCATGTTGCTGTTGCAAGAGCAATGTTAGAAATATTTAAGGCCTTGCATTCACCTAGTGAGCTCTATTTGTCATGTTTGCAGGACAGCTATCAACTGGCCTTGGAGCTTGACAAAGCTTGGAATGAAAGTAAACAATCAGGGAAACCAGTTGATGTTATTTCATCTTTGAGGAGGTAAAGATCTTATTAAATGGCCAAACAATTTAGATCACGGTGATTGATGAAATTAACCTTGAATGGTGTATGATATACATATTACCAAATAGCAAGAGGTTTAAAACTTGGATGTGGAGGAAGTTAAAACCTCAACTTCAAAGAAGAGAAAGTTTTAAGCAAATATTTTACATTTTCCTCTCTTTCCTAGGAAAAATCCAGTTTCAGAAACCAATATAGTGTTTTGCAGCATGTCTGCGTTCTTGCATTAAGAAACAGACACGAGATGATTTTGCTATGCTTTTCCAGGATGTTAGACTGATTAATTACTATACTTGATTGTCTTTCCAGGTATGAGAGCGCTAGAAAACTAAGAGTAGCTGTAATTCATGGTCTGGCTAGAATGGCTGCAATCATGGCATCAACTTATAAGCCGTATTTGGGTGTAGGACTGGGTCCCTTATCAGTAAGCGATGCACTATCCCTGGACAAGCATGGTTCTTCACCTTTTCTTTGCTATTATTACAGCAATATCACTTGATGAATAAAATTGATATTATTCTTTGCAGTTCTTAACAAAATATAGGATACCACACCCGGGCAGAGTTGGTGGAAGAATATTTATAGACATTGGGATGCCCTTGATGCTAAGTTGGGTCCTTGGTGGCAACGGGTAAGTTTGGACAAACTTCATTCATTCTCCAACAAAGAGTTTTTAGAATTAGGTGATCTCTTAGTAATCGGTCAAATTATTCAATGAGATTAGATTGGTGGATGGTTGAGAAAATCAAACTAGTAACCACAAAGCGGTTGACATCTGCATCTTTCTCAAACCCATCATTCTCTGGGTCATTTTGTTTTGATGAGTAAATTCACCGTGAATATCATTATATATAGCGAGGTTCACGTAAGAAAAATGATTTTATTTTTTTGGTTGGCTTTCTTGGATAACAAAGCTTCAGTGGCCTATCAGACTATTGGCAGTTGAAAATTTAGTTGCCATGGTCAAATCCTTTTATCACAATAACAGAGTTCAGAATAAAATTAATTTATGGTGATATTTTTGAGCTAGGACCATATTTTTGAAGCTAGACATGTGACTTGTCCTGTTTTATTGATTGATTACGCCTTGAGGTGACAATCAGTCCCGTTTCTCCCTTGTTTTCTAGATCAAAGCTTGAAGGCAGACCACAGCACTGCAGGCTTACAGACAAAGTATGTGGACCTTAGTAGTCAAACATTATGTTTTTCACTTCCTCAGCATGATAATTTTGACTTCTCTGATGGTATATATTAATTTACCTGTCTATTTTTTGTGATCTGACCAAATGAAGGCCAATGATGAATTACGAAAATGGTTTGAAGATGATGATGCTCTGGAACGCGCTCTCAAAGCAGAGTTAGTATATAGCCATCTTGATGTCTCTTTCTTAATTTCATAGTCAAGATAGATAACGAGGGGTCCCTGTCATTAATCTTTCTCTTGTGACCTATAGGTGGTTCCTATTCCCGATTGGTCAAGTGAATTCTGATTCGGAAGCCATTTTCTTGCGCAAAGACAAGGAAAATCCCATTACAATTGGGTAAGCTATTCCTATGGTTTTGAGTTGATATTCTTACCTTCGGAGTAGGAAGATTCTAAAATTTTGTGGTGGAAAAAAAGCTTTTTACTTTCTAATTTCTGGCCATAGATCACATCAGTTCTAGGAAAATAAAATTCCATAGAACAATATACGAAATCTGTTTGAGATCTTATAGTTCTTGTATGCGATAATGCGAAGCTGGAACTTTTTCAGTAAAGGTCTAATGATAACATCTTTTGTGATCTTAGGAATGCTACTCAGGCTGATACTACCGGAGTTTCGATAGCTTTATCTTCACCTCAGGTGATATAACTTAGCTAGTTTCTAATTACCGCTTACAGTAACTCCCGGTTGCCTACCTTCCTAAATGAAGCAAAACATGGATTCAGGTCTCCAAATTGCATGCACAAATAAGCTACAAAGATGGACATTTCTACGTGACTGATTTGCAAAGTGAATTTGGCACCTGGATTATTGAGTAAGTCACAAGAAATATGGTTACCGCGAAAGGCTATGTGATGAGCTTTTTCTGTTTAGCACTAATGTTATTGATCAATGATTTAATGTAAAATTGCAGCAATGAAGGAAGGCGCTACCGGCTCCCTCCAAGCACACCAACCCGTTTCCGTCCATCAGACTCCATCGAATTCGGCTCTGACAAGGTCCTTATAATTCTTCTCCTTCCTTCCTTGCTTCTTGGCTTTTAGTCTTATACAACTACCATACAGTTAAAAAGTATAGAAACACGACGCCAACCAATTATTTTCTTTATCAATTTTCAGGCTGCATTCCGGGTGAAGGCAATGAAGAATTTACCTCAAATAACGTCAAAGAATCCAGAGAAGGAAGTCGTTTCGGCTGTGTAAGATGTAAATGGAAGTCCCAGGACGGATACACACGAAAGTCCTATAGCAATTTTGTTATGGCAGCGTTAATTAGGAGCCTGGTAAAACTGTAAAGTTGCACTTGCTGCCGGTTTGTGTAAAGTAGAAAGTTATGTAGTAGTAACACCTACCTTTATGTAAAAGGAAAACAAGAGAAAGACGGTGAAACATGCGTACATAGGGTGGATTGATTTGGGAATGTCATAGAACAGATTACAGCTAAAGATACTTTTGTAATTTTATAACAGAACTGATGACCAATTTGATTCATTGTCACCTGTCATCTTCTAATATTTACTTGGAAATGTTATAAGAAAGCAGACCATCTGATTCTTTTTGTTATCTTCCATGATTAACTTGTATGTTACACTTTGGTCCTCCTAAATCAACATAAATTCATGCTTAATGGTCGTAAATTAACACCAAATCAGACTATTAAAATGAGACGGAGAGTAAATTAGTAAGAATGCAAAATGAAGATTGCAGGCAGGAAAGGTGCAATAAATGTTAGTTTTACACATGGATTCCAAGCAATAAAGGAACCCTTTCGCCCCACAGTAGTTGTGGAAGCCAATGACGTATTACACATGGTTTTACTGTAGTAGTAAAAGACGGTTCGCCAATTGTCAGATTTCCTCAGGGAAACAGACCAATATCCACTGTAGCAGTAGAATAATGTAACAGGGGAAGATCCACCACCGATCTGATCTTATTTTTGAGTCGTGCAATTTTTGCAGAAAAATGGGTGCAGACAAGCTGCATTTAAGGTCAACGTGTTGTCACCATCCTTAACCTAGACATCATAAACCCGCGTGTTCGTTGAACCACAAAAATGAAAAAAGACAGAAAAATGGAAGCAGAATTCAATTAGTTTTCAACCCCCTTGAACTTGAAATGGAGAGGTGTTCTTTTGCCATCCTTATTACAGACATCCCATTTCATATATTCGTGTTATTACATCATTGATATCATCAGAACTAACATTAAAAGAGAGAAAGAGAGAGACCAACAGTCAAAACCCAACATCTTTAAAGTCCACATTTGGCAAAAATGCCACGAGAGTAGTCTTCAATTCTTTCCTTTCCCATTCTGTCACTTCAATTTGGCAGTATTGCATTAACTTCCATGATGATCGGTGCTCCTGAAAGCTCTGTTTCTAGTTAGTATTTTACATGAACCGATGTTTTTTTTTTTTTTCTGAAATAGAATTATAAGTAGTCCAAGTGCATAGTACATTCGAGTTTTTTGGGCATCAGAAACAAGAATGAGCGTGAGTAATGGGAAATTGAAATTACCAGAACTGACAGAGAGTTAGGCAAGGGGGGGACACTTGTTGACCCCCAACGTTAGACAATATACAAAGTCACAAAAACTCACAATTACCAATACTATACAATTGTAAGTAGTACAAAACAACAAAAACATCAATAATTCACCCACTCCCGGGTTTGATAATTGTGTTACCAGAAGAAGAACTCCCAAGGCCATTCATATACTACTATGATAGATGAACAAACATTACCTACGAAATTACAACTAAAGCTACTTGGGGCTCTCTTCTCTCTCGATCTCACAATTGTTGTTCCTTCACTGTCATCAACAACTCTTACTAACTGGGTTGTTTGTCGGGGGAAGACGACGAATTCACAGTTCACCCCAAATCACAATCAATTCAAATGTAAATCTAGTACAGTTTGTAATGTTACTTGTGTTAAATTGTGGACGGTAGAATAAACTAGACATTAATCATCCACCGATCCGAACTGGTGGGTTCGTACATTCTACTTCTATTTAGCATCAGTTGTTACCTCGGCTAGCAAAGCAGATGGCAGCTGACTCAGGTGGGGGTCCACATCTGGGTTGCAATTCCCCAATTTCCCATTAGGATCATCAGTAGTAGTAATAAGTAATAGTAGTAGTACTAACCCAAATGTGTTATTTAATATTAGTTGATGTGAATTTCTTCGCATCAATATTTTTATTTTTGGGGCAAAAACTGTTTGCACGTGCCGTGGGAGTATCCTTGTGAGAAGGCAGTGATGGCACGTGAACTGGTATTGTGCAGTTAGTTGGGTGGAGGGAGGGGGCACGTGAGAGCCAGAACGGTTGGGTACAGATGGAAATGACCGTTGATGCAAATGCAATTAATCCTCTCCAAGAAAATCCAACCTCATTATATCATTATTACTGCTACATTTCGGTGCAGTGAGAACTGAGATGCTAGCTAGTTCGTTGAGCACAAGGCACTGACTCACTGAGGAACGAGAACGCCACCGCGCACCGGCGGAGTTCATGAATTTTAGTCACTTTTCTACACACACACATCATGCGTGTGTTGTTGTTTTTTTGGTTGAAAGTCTAGTAGGTTTTAAATAACAATTCTCTCCGTCTCAAAATTATTGTTCAATTTGAATTTTCACTTTTAGTTTAATTTATATTAAAAATAAAAATTTAAAATCAACAATAATTTCAGGATGGAAAGAATAAGTAATTTTGATTAACCTCGGCACTAGAGCCAAGATTTTTAGGTTAGGAGGTGGGAAATCTATAACATATATATATAACTACAAATTTATGAGCTAAATGAGCTAAAGTTTAATATATTTTACTATCTTCTAATTCCGTCGCTGATAATAAATAGTATATGATGTATCTTTCAAAGGTAATTCAAAGAATAGTTAGAAAATTCATTGCTGAGGTTCCCTCCAGTTTGATCCTGCTTTGATTTGCATAAAGAAACCGACATTTCCCTGTTCAGTGTTCATCATTCAAACGCAAAACAAGTCCAGCTAGCAGACTACCTAGTCTTCGTTCAAATGCATTTTTGAGAAAGACCAACTTTTTCATCTCAATTTTAAGTGTGATTGAAAGATTATTACATTGAAATTTTGTGTTGTCAAATTGATCGGGTGACAAACATTTTTACTAAGAAAAGAAGGGGTAAAAGATCAATCCGTTTCCAAAGCTGATGAGTATGTGATTGAGAGCCAAAGTGTCCTTGAGGACAATAATTACGAAGACCGCTTCTCTGTTTTTTTCCCCTAATAAATCACATGTTAATTCTTTGGTAAAAAAAAAAAAAAAAAACATTTTCACATCCGAATAGGACAAGGATAAAAAAACATGGTAGTACCAACGTAGTAGTGCGGGTTGTTGGCGCCAAAATTAGGGGGTGAAAGTTAAATTGGTTGCTTTGATCGTTGATAGCCTTGACCAATGATTTGTTCAGAGCAACGGGCAAATTGTTTCATCATTCTGAAGTGGAATTAATCATATCATGACTGAACGTCTCTTGTTAAAATGTGTTTGTACTAATTAAGCTTAAAAAGTTTCAAGGTTAAAACCAAAAGGATCCTATTCCTATGAAGCGTTTATAAAGCTTTTTTTTTCTTTTTTTTTTTTTCACTTGATCAGATGCTTCTAAGTTCTGTGGCCCCCAAATCACTTTTCCTTCATGGTTTCTTGATGCCCTTTTAAATGTAGCCGTTCCTCGGATCTTGTCTCTGCAAAAGTAAGGAATATTAGACTATCTCAGCCACAATGACACTTACTTGTAAGCCTAAGGCAAATTAATTCAAATATATTGGCCTGGATTTATTTCAAGAAAAGCGTTTTATTTGTTATACCGTTTTGATTTAAATATTTATCTAATTTTGGAACGATGGGAGTAACTACAACATGATGTACTTCAGTTACTCTTTGTGAAAGTACTTTTGGTAGATTCCGGACAATGAATCGAATTGGCTTCAGGGGTAATCAGATCGTATCTTGTAGATTCCGTATTCTATCTCGTCGATGAAATCTTCTTTTAGGCTTTTGTTTGGAAAAAGTTTGTGCCCAATGTGCGTGTTTGAGTTGTTGTGTCTGTTATGTTACTACTAGTACTGCTTCTTCTTTTCTGAGCTCCAAAGCATCCAACAACAGGATCATGTTCAGGCAGAAAACGGGAAGGAAAAAAGCTTATGTTATTGTTCCTTTTTTCCTTTTGGGTAAACATTTATAGACTATAGACCAACTTGATTTTTTTGGTAATAGAAAAAAGCATCAAGACTAATTGTTAATTGACATTCTTCCTTTTAAGGTTGATTTTATCCTTCTTTAACTCCAGGATGTCTCTTTGGAGGGCAACACATTTTGCTGGTAGTTTCATTTTGTGGGTTCAAACAATGGCAAATAACTTATTTGCCACATACTTTAGGTGTCCTATAACTTGTTAATGTTTACCAGTTATAACATTGTCTTCCTTTGTTATAACCTGATGAAATTAACATGGTATTAATTACGGCAGATCAAAATATAAAACAAGTTCCATCTTACCAAAAATTATGTATTCGGACATATTACAGAGTAATTACTCATTTCACGGTGCGATTGAATATATATATATATATATATATGTGATGCAATGTGACAATATCACAATAGCATAATCGCAATCATTAATTCCCAAAAATAAACAAGGGTAATACTAAATTCCATTACAGCTAAATATAGAAAGGAAGTCACACACACACACAACTTAAAAAAATAAAAATGAAAAATTGAAAAAGAAGAGAAACATGAAAGGAAGAGAACTTTTCAGAACTACTTCGTGGCATTGTACACAGTACTGATTGAGCTTTTCCTTTTTTTTCTCTTTTACTACCATTTCTTCATGTCAATGCTCTTGGAGCTCAAATACACAAATGAATTGCCTCGTTGTTCTGTCTCTCAAAAGCTAAACGTAGAGAAGGCAATGGTTGTCAGGTTTTTTTTCTTTTCTTTTTTTGGCTTTCTCTAATCTATGCAATGCTACAACAAAACTTCTTCTTTTCTCTTACCCAAATTTCAATGAAATTATACATATCTCTATCACATTCCTCAAAAAAAAATTAAAAGACGAGAGACTTTTGTTTTCTTGAATTAATTCAATCACCCCACTCATTCAAACACCTGAGAAAGGGAAATGAACCCAAAAGAAGACATTGATTAGAAGAAAACGAACACAAAAGAGACAATCAAATTCAAGCAAATGTGAGTTGTAGAGTAACACTAATCTGCCAACAAGCTCAATTAACTCAAAACCCCACCAATTGCCCCCAACAGCACCACACCGTATTTATTATTACAATGAGATCTTGTTCTTCAAGGGATCCGTATACCATTGTCGCTTACCTGAGAAGCAATTACCTGTGTCCCACTCCACATATCTTCCTCCTCCTTTCTCCCCCTCCCTCACCCCACAAACAGCTAGAGAAACACACCCACACACACACACAAAACAGTAGCAGTTGATTTGATTTTGGATCATTTTGCATTATCGCAATTTCAAATTTTTAAACCTGGGTTTTTGTTTTTCCTGTCCCAAGTTTCGATCTTTGGTCCCACAACAACGTCTTTTTACTCGGAAAGAAGCACACGTGCGCTCCCCTTACTTGAAATCTGTACCCAGTTCTCTTCATTCAACAAAACAAACCATTTTCCATTCATCTAGGCACTAGCAGGTACCCGGTAATACTAATGAGTAGATTAGCTTTGAAAAGAATTAAGCAAAGGAATTAACCAAAACCAATTCCCAAGATTAATGTTCCGTTCGTGCTCCAAAAAATAAGCTGAAAATCCCAAAATTTCCAATGCAGATGGTAAAATAAAGAGCTCAATTTTCACTATATATATATATATAAATGTACTCTACAAAATCTCGAGGAACTACTATAATTTTTTCTCGTGTCATATGGATTTCCTTTTCTTTTTACATTTCTTGAGCTTTTCACAGTTTCATACTATGTGGGCTAATGTCTTCCTTTTCTTTTTTTTTTTCTTCCTGCTTTTTTACTTGACCCGAAGAGGCAAAGGGCAAACTCGAGGTATTGAAAATCTGGAAAATATAGGAGCAGAAGTTGAAAAAGGGAAAAAGAATCTCGATGTCTGCTGCTTGCCACTAATAATTTTGTACAACCGCTATGATGACGACCGGGTTACCGACTCAGCCAGTTTCCCTATTTTCTCAACCAACTCCGGTGACAACTTCTTTGTCGGTTTCCTCGCCTTTTCCGGCCGGAAATCAAAACCCAGAGCCTCCGAGACCTCGTCGGAGCTCCACCCGGCTTTCCGGAGGGAATCCGAGAAACGATCCGCTTTTAACAGTAGAGCATCCATGACTGCCTGGTTGTCCAACAGCACCATCTCGCCACCCTCGAAGAACCCAGATGCCGACACGTGTACGATCTCCGAGACGTCCGATTCGTCCCAACCGCTGTCTCTCAAAACCGACCCGATTTGCCCCACGTACTCGTCCACCCATTTGGGTATTTCGGACCTTGGCATATCGAAGTATCTTTCCGGCGACGACGATGACGACGACGACGAATTCGAGTTCCTCCGCCGGCGATCGATGGCTGCGTCACTCCAGAACTCCACCCATCTCGGCGTTCTTCCTCCAGTGACGGTTAGAGCATCAAGGCTCCGCCTAGAAAAGTCCATGGATGACCCGGATGACTTCTCCCCCACTGAGCGTTGTCTTGACAGAATATCCGGTTCCGAACTCTGAAACAACGATGACTCTCGTTCGAAGAAATCTGCAAGATCAAAACCGCAGCAAAATATCCGACTTTCATCAACGTAGAAAATTGGGTTCCCGGCCAAACAGGGGTTACAAGGAATGTAACAATGGTTGAAAATGGGTATTAAAAGCGGCGCTCGTTTGAGGGCATTTCTGGCGATCTTGAGAGCTTTTTCCGGGTCGGATGGCCTAGGACCCCAAGATTTGGACCACAAAGAATTTCTCGCAATATGGAAAGAGATGGCTGCCACAGGAAGATTAATGGAGGCCCGGAGATGAAGCCGGGCAGGGCCGGAAGACCGCCAGTCCGGGAAACCCGGCCCTAATGGCAAGCCAGCTGAAAGAACAGCTTTAAGATCAGGTGGGAAGGCGAACCCGAACTCTGCTTCCGCCCTTGCAAATTCCGACTCGCATAAACCGGTTTGGACTTGAATACCCGAATTCTTGAGATGGGTCAGAACTTTATCCGCTAAAGAAGTGAAAGAAATGAGACTGTTGCGTGGTGGAAGGGGAGTAGAAGGAGTTGAAGCCGAGGCGGCAGCGGCAGCCCGAGCGGAGAGCCGCCGTAGACCCGCCACATGGCCCGGATTCAGACCAGTCATCCTCCGGTCTACGTCCACCATTATGGTGTTTCTTAGTTAAAAATTCCTTCTTCGCCGAAATGGGTTTATGAAATTTCGCCGGAAATCCGTATAACTTCGGTGTGAATGAGTAGTATTTTTTGTTAATGTGAGATTCTCAGATTCAGGAAGAATGAGGAAGAGAGAGTGTTTGAGAGCAGTGTAAAAATGGAAATTGTGTTCTTTTTTGTCTAGGAGAGTAAAGAGAAAGGTGGGATATTTATAGGGAGGTTTGCAGTGGTGCGAGGGCCCACCATGGGGGATTTTTGGATGGTAGAAAATGTCTTTCCATTGTGGTTCACAGCAAGAAAACAAAACCAGAAAATAGTTAAAAGCATATTATAAATTTGGTTTGATTGCTTCTTGGATTTTTTTCTATATGGAAGTGACTGCTAATGACAGATTAGTGTTAATCTAGGCATCTATTGAATGGGTGGAATATTGTAACTTCCAATTTATACTACTTTGATACGGAGGAATGGGAAAGAAATAAATCTCGTGTAAAATGTGATATTGTATCACTAACTTCCAATTCGTAGAATATGATAATAAAATGGTGAAAGTTTTATATTAAAATCTATTAGTTGAAATTTACTCGACTCGAATATAAAATAGTCGGAATATTAATTTTAAATCCTGCAATATACCAAAATATGTAGACATATTAGTTAAGGTTTTTAGGTTATATGAAAATTTTGAACTTGGACCATAAAAATCAGTCTCACATAGTGCTTACCTTTTAAAATATCATAATTCTTATAGTAGTAGCAAAATAAATTAGTAAGAAATGTGAATCCAACCTCTAGAAAACGGGTTAATAAAAATTCGATGCTTGCCTTAATGATGTAGACCTATCGAATTTAAATGATAGCTTCATTTTTATTTTTTTTTTGCTTTCTAAATTTTGAGCGAAAAAAAAAGAAAAAAAAGTTACAGATGGACCCGCATTTTAATTGGCGTAGATTACCTTTGCGTACGACGCATACTACCCAATTTGCATTTTTGGAAAGCAATTTGGACAATTGGGACTCCAAAGTGTACGCAAGCCATTGTGGTATGATTCCATTTTGTGGATTTTATGGTTTGAGGTATGGGTGGATGAACGTTCCATACTTTCTTCATAAACGTCCGGCCGAACGTTCAGATTTATGCCAATACTGCAAAAAAAAAAAAAAAACGCTTCCAAGATTACTCGATTGAGAATTCAATGGTTTTATTTTTCTTCAATATTTGAAGCCAAGTATATTTTTCGCGAAATAATTTTGTATCTCATATTTTTTGCAGGGGCTCTAACTCTTTAGAACATAATATCATCATAATCATTTATCTCCGTAATGTGTTAATTTGAATTGTTTAGATTATGGTGTTTTATTGTTAAAAAAAAAAAAGAAAAAGAAGAAGAAGAAAACCTTTGGTGATTGTTGATCTTACTGGCGTCCAACAATTGACTATTTAGCTTTTAGTTACAGTTAGGGTAATGGCGCAAATATTAAACAACGGTTTAATCTGGTAATAATTGTTCGTTACTGTGATTTTGTCCTCTAGCTAGTTCAATATTCATAACTTTTATTTGGAAGGAAAACAAAAGTTTTGATAAAGCCCCCTCTTCTAATTACCCCAACTGTTTTTTTTTTTTTTTTTTGCGTCTCCAGATTTTCTTTCCTGTTTAAGTCAATTACTACTATTAGTTAGCAGCAAAGGCAATTCGTTTTTCCTCCAGTGTAAAATCTCAAATTTAGGTAGTTAATCATCTTCAAAGTTTTGGCCACGTTTCAGAATAAAAATTCATATCTTCCTTCCCTCTTTTTTTTTTTAATTTTTTTTTCTTTTTTTTCAAAATAAAGAAATACTACTACTTTCTTATTTAAAACACAATTAAATAAATGCTTAGGGAAAACAAATGATACGCTTAGTCGATATATTTATTCAATCCCTGACACAGAGAGTTCCATCCGGGAAGTTTTCATTTTTTACATCAATAAAAGAGGTGGTTTGAAGTTAGTAAGTCAACTAGTCACTACAAGCACATGAAATAATAAGATTCCCCCTCCTTCCCAAACCACCTTAAACTTAAAGATGAGATGAAGGAGAGAAACACATGAAGTGGGTGACTAAAGCTTAACAACTTACTAGATAAAAAGTGAATGCTACCCTGAAACCAAAATGTTACGATTAAATGGAATTATTTCTTCTTCTTCTTCCCTTGTCCCAATTTTAGCTCAAGGTAGGAAAATGTAGTTGCCAAATCACATTCTCGTGTTAGTTACCCCAAAAAAATCAAATGCTTGGTTTGATAACAACAAACCAACAAAACACTTTAGATTTTTGTTTTTCTCACTGGTCTGTGACGAATTACTCAATGAAGAAAGCGGCGGACAACCGAGTCATTTTTTCTGATTAAAAAATTACGTTTCCTTTTTTAGTGGGAATTATGGTAGCCTTTAAATTGCATGCAATTAGTTGGTCCTCTAGTATATAACTGGCTAACTTAACTACAGCAAGCCGACAACCGACGGCCATGCACTTCTGTTTTGGGTCACTAATTAATCGCCCCCAAAAAAATAAAACATTTTAATTTGGTGCTTTTTGGCAATATAATTGCATGTGTTCGCCTCTCATTATTTGACTTGCCATCATTATCATTACCGTTAACAAGACGGTTAATTAAAGTTCACATTTTCTTTCATGCATTACATATATAATTTGCTATTTTATGTCTTTCGTTTATCAAAAGTGAATAATTTTTCTAAGACGAATGAAACTGTATATGTCCTGCAAAGAATTTTATAATGTGTGATCACTCGCATGTTCACAGCCGTGTAGAGGTATTTACAAGAGAATTTCAGTCCATACTATAAAACTAATATAATTGATCCAACTTGTAGAGAAGAAGAGTATTCAGATTGCAGAACCGTACTTTATACTCCATTTTTAATGTGCTTTTTCGGGTTAAGCTTCTATTTATGACCAACGGTCATTTTACTCGGAAGGTTTTCAAAGCCAGCATGTGATGAAGCGGTGACAACTTCAAATTCAAAGTAAAAATAAAATAATTTTACTCATTTGATTAATTTAATTACTACCTTTTACTTCTGACAAAGCAACAATTATTAATTCAAAAGCTTTGTAATAGAATTAAACCAATCAGTTGACTTCGATGATGGACGAAACATGTGGAGTTCACCTTAGAACTCGGCCTTTTCAGAACGTTTGGCAAACCTGCAGATTTCTCATTAAATTGGTCCTAAGTCGGCAAATGTATCTCTACATTCATTAGCTCGGCGTCTGACTTTTGTGGTTCTTTACGTTAATTTCTTCCAAGAAAAAATTGCTTTTAACGTGTGATGAAGCTCCGCCTATTACAATTTCTTAAAATTCAGAAATACTACAAATGTAGAAGTCAATGGAATATAAGTTTTTTTCAAAAAATAATTTTGACCGTGAACTTCCTTGAAAATCCTATAAATGAGTTTCGACCACTAAATCTCAAAACCTCAGATGAACTACTAACAATTTTAATTTTTCACTTACCACTAAGGTTATGAGGCTATTGGACTGCCGACAGTCAATAATAATACTCCCTCCGTCATGAAATAATTGTCTAGTTTGGATTTTCAGTTTTAATATAAATTGAACTAAAAGTGAAAAACCAAATTGGACAATAATTTTGGGAGAGAGAGTATATCCAACTTCACTAACATTGTTATGCAGAATACTAGGTAGTAAGGTACATAAATACGTATTTAATCGCTAATTTTATACCACATTAGAAATGCCATATTTACTTTATCAAAATCAATGTTTTTTTAGATATCGTCACCTAGCTAGTGTCAAACAAAGTCCGGTGACACTGGTCGGAAACTTGGCACTGATTCATAAGGGGCTTGTCAAACCTGCACAATTGTGATTTTTCCCTATTATTAGACTAATTAAGTTAATTTATTACTCATCTATTTGTCTTCCTTTTCTTTTTGTAATTTATAAATTTGTGTATTTTGGGGGATATAGTCGGTCCTAAATTTGACCACTAGCATGTGGAGAGACCAACAAGATTTCCTCAATGGAATATAGTGGAATGCTGAATTATTTAACAGCAACACGTATTATTTGATTAGATGTCCCCTCCACCGTTTATTCGTCTCATTTATTATTATTTTATTACTATTTTTCAAAGAAAAAGACATGCAGTGGGAGCTAAATTATGAAGCAAAAATGAAATCCAGGCAAAGAGAAAGAAAATTTTTTAAAAAAATTAAAATCAGGGTTATGCGTGGGAATGGGATTAGATATGTAGGATTTAGAGGAAGGCAGATGAGGGTGGTGAGGGGCATGGCAGCTCACTTTGGAGTAACAAAAGTCCATTGTAAATGTCATTCCCGGTCTTCAATCTGTGGAACCAGTTGGCTTTCATTACATACTGCTTTGACAAAGGATTGGAAGGAAACCGTTTTCTTGTCCATGGAGTTTGTGGGCAGGTTTTGGATGGAGGGGTCCATCCCGTCCATGCATGTTGGTGAGAAGAGAACATATATATAACTAAGATCACTTGGTGTAAATTTGATCTCGGACTATGATAGGGAAAGAAAAATATAAACGAGATTTTCTGTTTCACTTTTTATTTGTATTATTTGTGTTTGTCAGACATAACTGGTTAACATAATACATTATAGTTGTTACAATCGAAATATATTGTATTTATGAGATAAATAAAATCGTTGTGTTAATACGAACGATACATAAAAGTTGAGATATGAAAGAGGAAAATGGTATGTGGACAGTGGACAACATGGTTTCCGTGTCTTCGCATCAAATTTACTTGCTTGTTCCCTCAAAGTCTGATTAGTCTTTTTTAAGAGTAAACATATTGTAGCTTGGTAACATTGTTTAGTCGAGATCATGGGTTTTTTTTTGCCGGAGAAATTTCCCGGCAATGGTGAAACAGAGATAATGGCAACTCGAATGATGTGCATGTTTTCGTAATAAATTATGGTCGGTTAACGGCGTAATGAGCATTTAATTAAACCAATGCACACGTACCTTAGCCACCTCAACTTAAGTGTAATAATTTTTTGAAGACCTAATTATTAATCGATTTCTAGCCATTCTCCTTAATAAAAAAGGACAGATCAATGTTCGATGCGTCAATTGTAAGTCCGATTTCATTTGAATTGTGGGACTCAGAGATCCAAACTTATGGTGTCATCAAATCAAATTTACATGCAATCTTTAAAGTTACTTTGATTGGAGAGGGCCATCTTGCATAAATCCATCTTAACTAGTAATAGTAGCTCTTTGGGAAAGTTCTTACTTCTCATCTGCTTAAAGTAAAAAAACAAAAAAATAAAAAACTGAAGTGAAAAGGCAGCATGTAAAGCGTTTTGAGCCATTTCTAAACAAGACGCATAGTGGTGATATTTTCTCCATACACTCTCTATTATACTCCCTCCATTTCAAAATATAAGTCTTTTTAGACTTGACACGTAAACTATAGAGACAATCATCTAACAATTAATTTATGTATTAAATATCTTTTTTACCCCTCATTAATTACATTGAAACTATAAACAAGACTAAATAAAAATATATTAGCATCATTTATTGAGGGTAAATTTGGAAAAATAGTCATTAATTTGCCTAGAATTTGTAAAACGACCTACATTTTGAAAAATCTCCCCAAACCTAAAACGATCTACATTTTGAAATGGAGGGAGTAGTTATCTTTGTATATTTACAACCATTTGAAAACCATATGCAAAAAAGAAACTAAAAATTTGGCATTTTCTTATTTAAATTCAGGCCCCAAAACTAGTGTAATATATACTCGATGTCCGTATTCATTGCTGGAACTAATTTAAATTCGAGGCCAAATCTCTCCTCTCAATTAGACTAGCTTTTTTATCTCACTGACATCATTACCAAATCTTTTAAGAGATAAGATCTCGCATATAATTTCGATATCGGTACAAATTTGCAATCTAAGCAACAAAAACAAAAGAAAGAAATTCAAATGGAAGGGAAAAAAATAGATGAACTGAGAACTCCAATCATTAGTTCATTAATTAATTTTGGGGGGGCTGAGAAGAATCGATTAACTTTTCGAAACTATAAACTAAAACAGCATGCGCACCGCAGTTCGAGCAGCTTCTTCCAAAAATATTCACTTAGACTTTGTGATCATTAAAAATTTTAACTACATTTTCCAATCACTAAGAACAATGACCTCATCATGACGTACATCATGATTAAGAAGTACTGTAATCACATATGTTCAATTAATTAAAAAAAAATCCCAATCAGTTTAGAAAGTTGATTACTTTTTTTTCCTTGCGTGTAAATTGCAGGAATCTGGAATCGTATGTTCTAAAGAGGAGCCTAGCGTTTTTTATAAGGATTTTTTTATATATATATAAAAAAAATTGCATGAAAACTACAACGAAATCATTTTGTAGGGTATCATCACCAAACATACTATAGACTCTAGACTGTTAGATCCTAGATTAATTAACCCCAAATTATTAGCACTAAGATTTTGTTTTAGAAAGTTAATGAATTGATCAATGAGATAATATTCACCATCCCATGTGCTCCCATCAACCTCAATTTAAATTAAAAAATGCAGATTATAAAATTTTGGCCGCAGTGGATATAATGGGTCCTTATACGGCTTAAAGAAGGATAGTTTCAGCAAAAAGGATTGCATCATTTACGGATTCTTCGAATGTAGAGTCGAGATTAAAGTTAAGCTACAAAAGGATAGTTGCTTAAGATAATGAAAAGCGTTTTCTTCAAAAGGTTGATTAGTACTAATATATTGCCATTAGACGTTCCCATAGATTTCGTCATAGTAAATAAAAGTACACAAAGCATGATATTCGAACGAAAGAGTAATGATAGAAACACTAATTAATTGATAACGAATTTTATTATTAATTACGATAAATTTATATATATATATATTTTTTGTTGATAGAGTCAATAAAATAATAAATACAGCATCAGGGATATTAGCTAATGACACATGAACTATAACAGAATACTTGTTAAAACTTTATCATTGTTTTTATCATTACTCTTAATGGAAAAATATTCTTTTGTTCATTGATTAAATGTGTTGTAATTAAACAAGCAAGTTCAAAGTGGAATGAATTATGCGAAATCCCTCCATGATCAAATTGGAGGGGTCCATGAATGGGTCATATATATATAGTTTCCCTAGTTAAGCTCAAAGCTCGAAAGTAAACATCTCTTTCACGTCCACTTGGTTTATTGTTTCTTTTTGCTCGGATTAGGAATATAGGATAGACTTCTACTGTAGGCAATGTCAATGGACTGTATAATTTTGAAAGCTACAAAAAGGGATTAAAGGTAAAAAAAAAAAAAAAGGGGGGGAGACCCCCTCGTGTGGTGATTAAAACTTTTTCAACTTTTGTAGTAATCAGGATTTGCAGATAGCTACAGCCCAAAAAAAGGGTGTTTGGGTAGGCTTGTAAACTAATTAAAGGAAAAGCGTGAAAGAATGAAAGAATCTACGCTGAGTTTTCCAATGGGGTTATATTCGTGCGTGCGAGTGTGATTGGGTATGGGTTATAAAGCCGAGTTTTGATTGCTGAGTTTTATTTTTCTATTTTGTTTTTCAGATATGAAATAAGAACCCCCGCCGGCAGCAAATCCGTGAATTGCACGGAATACATAAGACGCAAAGTCGAAAAAGCTTTTGCAGAAATGAAAGGAAAGCACCAATCTGAAGGAAACCAGAGAAAGACAGCAATGCAAAATGATCATTCAAGTAGCTTTTTTTTTCAATTCATTCACACTGGACTTGTGCCTTTTGTCCTCCTTTTTGCTCTTCACCCTCAACTACATCCAAACTGTTTCACCGTCAAACAATCAAGACGTATTTGTGGGATGATTTTGATTTTAGACCTTACTTTGAACTAAAGAATTTTAGAAGCCTTTGCCGTGAATAAAGTAAGATGTAGTCGCCCACAACAAACGTCTGTGGGCTTCAACCTCCTAAAGTTAGACCATATACACTCCCAAGATTTTGGTTTTTTTTTTATGCAACCCAAGATTTTGTTCATTTTCATACATAAATAAGATAGATTAGAAGTTATGGGCTATGACGGATCCAATTCTGCCTTTTAAAGAATCTGAAAAAACTGTAGAACCAATTCTTCTTGCAAGACCAACCCAAAGAATAATAATTTCTGACCAACACTTGATTGACCCAGCCTCCGTGAACAAATTGAATCTCTAAATTGCAGATTATAGTGATTTGATTCTTTTTTGGGCACCCATAAGAAAATGGAGAAACAAACCTTAATCATAATGCAAGCCGGGAATAAACTGCTAATGTTTTTTCCGATTTACACAAGTGATAAGACTTACAAAAGCCCTTAAATTTGGTTAGTCAAGCAATTGAACAGGATGAACAAACCCAAACATAAATTTAGCATCGGCCGAATTCTTCTTATGATCTCATCTTAAGTATTACGTTCAGTATCTTGAGCGTCTCCTTGACCTGCAACATCGGCGTTCTATTAAATTAAGCCAACCAAAGAGATAATCTCTAATCAACAATGGCAAGATGCACAAACCTTGGGGATTGAGAGCGGGAGTGAGAACGAGAGCTAGCGTAAGAACGGGATGGTGAACGTGAATGGGAGCGGGATCGGGACCTAGAGCCATGCCTTCGAGATCCCCTACTTCTACTCCGACTTCTACTTCTCCGATACCTTCTGCAGGAACGTAACGACGTATATCAAAAAAGATGCATATTAATACACATGGCAAATACATCAAAGTGTCACTAATAAAAATGAAGCTGGCTGCACCTCAGTATCAATTATCATACCAAATCGTTAAGAAATATACTTAGATTAGTTGAACAAAAAAACTCCTCGCAAGAAATCACACTGAAATATGAATTTCAGGGTGTGATACATTGCGAAAACTGATATCAGTTACTTTGTCACAGTAGAATGAGAACAACACAAAGGCAGAAGAAACTGTATCAAGTTGCTCGAAAGAGAACCAAACTATAATTCCGTGGAAAAAAACTTGGTACACGACGCCATCAAAGCTACCACCAGATGGGTTATAAAAGAACAGGCCTGCTCATCTCTAATCCCAAATGGAAGATGGAAAAATAAATGAAACGCCTGAATAGCTGAACACTCTTGGTAATCTAGCCATTCATTACCTTGGAGGAGAACGACTATAGCTCCGACTACGGCTGCGAAAACGATGCCGAGCAACACGACTTGTTTCGGCAAGTTTTTCCAGCCTCTGCCTTTCCTGTTCTCGCTTCTTGGCCATTTCAACGGCAGTGTCTTTTTTTACTGCAAAAAGAAATGAGTGAGTTCCAGGAAGTACATAGAATGCAAACACCAAAGTGCTGTCTGGTAAATGAGCAGGATGACAAGACTCTACTTTGCTTGTTTAATTGTTTGCTCATTATCCGCTTGAGGCGCTCTTGTGGAGTCTCCTTCTTCTCCCCAGGCTGCTTAGGGAGCCCTCCGCTACTTGTTACCTTGCTTAATTTCGCCAATGCAGAGGATGTGCTGCTAAAGAAGCAAATTTATTGTCATAAAACATTATCTTGCCACAAAAATAAATGTAATACTTACATAACTTATAAGCAAAATGACTGATTTCCGTGAAAATTTTCTAAGATACCTTGTAGGAGTTTTCAACAGTTTTGTATTGTGTTCCTTTTCAATGGATACGCCAGATGCAGGATCCACATGAAGGGCCTCAAGTATCCGACCGGATGATGGCCTGCAGAAAATAAACAGCATGAGAAGAACACTTTTAAACCACCTAACAATTGGGGTACCATTTTACAAAGGCAAATCAGGAAAAATTCACTGCACAAAGAAGTTTCCTTCTCTCCCTGTTTGATGTTACGCTCTGATACCCTAATATGAACTATTTTAAACCACAGAGTTTGGTTGAGGTAACAAAATGGACGATAAGCAGCAGCAGAGAAAAGACTGTCCAATCTATCTTTGCAATTATAAAAGGTCGAGTGCTCCGACCGGCTTAAGGCATCAGCTTGGGATGGAGGAGACGGTGGTGGAGAGTATCCTGAGAATTTTGGTTCATCACCATCAGACCCTCCAAACTCAGTGATATACTCTATCTTAGGAGCTCTATCTTTACTCCGATGAGCGTCATCACCACGAGCATGGCGTCTAGGGTGTGAAGGTGAATAAGACCTGGATCTTGATCTTGACCTGCCAACATTGCATGCCATCAGAAATGATCCATCCATTCACATCATCCTTAAACATTATAATAAAAAAACAAAAGACACAATCCATAGAGATCAACATACCGCCTAGACCGAGAATAGGCTTCATATGTAGGGCTCCTCCTTGACTCACTGTAAAGTTTATAGAAGAGAGAAACAGTATCCATGCATAAGAGTTCCACTTCATATCTCCTTCATAAGAGAGATTAATTTAGTACATGGAAGAAAACAAATCTGGGAGCTCACCGGTAAGGGTCGGTGTGAACAACTCGAGTACCAATCATGCGAGAAGCTTCTCTTTCTCTCTCTCTTTCCATCTGAGAAACTTTTCTTCTTTCCTTGCGACTTAACTTCCTCTGAAATATGGAAATATCCAGCTATCATCAGTAACATAGCTTCGCATTTCAACTCACAAATGACATCCAAACCTATTGGCAGACTTACAATTGCAGGATCTCCCTTAATAACTTCTTTTTGTCTTTTTTCTTCTTCTTTGGCTTTTTTATCCATGTACACAAGCCATCCATAACGCTTCACTCCAAACTCCTTAGCAATTGACTCCATCCCTTCATCATTGCTGTCGTCACTGTTAAACTCTTCTTCTTCATCATCCTCATCTTCGTCCTCATCCTCACCAGAATCATGTGTATCCTCTTTCCCATCTCCATCATATGAGAAACCAACTTGGGAATATGCTCCCTTGCTCGCCACTGGCTGAGGAATATGAGACCTACAACATTTGCATAAGCATCCAACATGTCAAAATAACTAAGTGGAAATTGGAAAATAAACCAAAATATGCAACATGTAATTACCTAATTGCATGCTTAAACTAGACAAACAAGGATACTAAATACATGTGCAAAGTGCAAACACCAACACATTTCAATTAACCCGAGGACCAAGCCATGCATCATCACTTAAAGGCACAGCTCAGGCCCCAGAGAATCTTCAGCACCCAAAACAAAATAAATTGAACAGCAAAAGTATTCAAACCTGTCTGATCCAAATGGGGTGATCTTCGCCTCAAGCTCTTGATCAACATGATGCAAACCTTGCTCATCAGTAACTGTCGACATGTAAAGTTAGTAGAAGAATTTTATCCTGCAGCGTGTTCTCATTACATACTGTACACAATATTAAGAAGAGCGAAATGTCATAGTTATTTCAGTTTCCACATGGAAAGGGGTTAAAGCAATAAACAATCGACAAAATGACCAATCAAGGGATAATATAAGGTAGGATTTATACACATAAAAAATTCAACAGATGATAAAAATTCAAAAAAGTACCGACATCCTCTACGGCGATGCTTAATTAAATCCCGATAACGCTCAAAATTTACAAACTCTTCTAGTTCTTCTTCCTCCTCAGACTTCTCAGGAACCCGAAAATGTCGAGTATCTCGAATAAAGTCAAGCAAAGCACGACCATCGAATCTATAATAGTGAAGCAAGTAAGTCACAAAAGCGGGTTATTCATTCCTCCTTGCTAATGAAATTAGCTTCACCCATTATAAAAGACAACTCAAAAAGAAAAAAATATTAAAAAGAATCAAGTACCTGTCAATCAAGATATCCTGTTTCCCATTCCATGGAATCCTGGTCAGGCAAAACAGATTTCAGCTTCGTATCATATTGTTCAAGAAACTAATAAGCCATCATCGAGCTAAAAATACTTTAGCACAAGAACATTTACAAAGAAGCAGCTATTAAAAGGAGATGAACTACAGGAATTTAGAAATCATCCAACATAACGCAGCTAAATAATTAAAATGCATTCTATCATCCAACACTATGCAACTAAATCACTGAAGTGTCCGAGTTCTACAGCAAAAATAACGAGGAAGAGAAAATGCAAACAATGTTTTCACCCATTCTATATTAACCACACACATCGTAACTAGCAACTCTATCCCAATACATGAGTAAAACTTCCCCACCGAATTAAAAACTATTATCAATTTTAATAAAAATACTCAAAGCGA
Organism: Oldenlandia corymbosa var. corymbosa; assembly: GCA_949775105.1. Lineage (NCBI taxonomy): Eukaryota > Viridiplantae > Streptophyta > Magnoliopsida > Gentianales > Rubiaceae > Oldenlandia > Oldenlandia corymbosa. The sequence continues at coordinate 21,384,049 of OX459123.1, read as the reverse complement.
CAGCTCGACCTCCAAAAGATAAAGATAAACTGGATAGTGAATTTTAAAAAAGGACAGAAAAAATTTAGAATGAAGAAAATAGAACTCATACATGCCCTGCTGATCCTGGGTGGCATGGTAGAGCGCATCATCACGGTAAATACGACAACGAGACCCAACAGCTTGGATGGACTGCTGAGGATCGCCGCGCCTCTTAGCCAGATAGACGGCGCGTCTCTGAGCTCGCTTCCGAGCCGCGTCCATCATGTCGTGGACTTTCTTCTCCGACCTCCTCGCTTCGTGCCACATATCTACCGACCCAATCAATTAACCTGGTTGAATTCAAATCCAGCTCCGATCACTGATTTCAATCACGCTTATTTCTCGATTGTTATTGGAACTGAAAACCCTAATGCCCACGTCTCATTGAAGGAGGAATTCTGTAGAACCGGGCGGTTGTTCTGATGATAAAGATGTAAATAACTGCTAGAGTCGATGGGAGTGGGCGGTTACAGAACAAATCAACTGATGATGTCAACGACCGGGTTTGATTTGAATATGGCGCCCCAGCCCAACCATGTATAGAGCCCATTATCCGTTATTTGGCTATGAGGCTATGACTATGGAATGGTGTTACAAAAGTTGGCCAACTCAGCCCAAAATACTAATGCAAATGGCAATTTTTACGGGCCCCTTTGACTCGTGGACTCCAAACAAATGAATACTACTATATTTCATCGTCCCATCATAATGTTCCGGTTTTATGATTAAGTTTTAGTATTTGAAAGTTTGAAACTATGAGATCTATGTACATATTTTTTTAAATTTTATATTGTAGGGTGTCCACCGTCGACAACAGTATCTAACCCCTCTCGTTTATGGTAAACACTTCGATGGGGAGAGAGAGCTAGGCAAAAGATTTAAGATTGCTCCATCAATGTCATTTACACTTATTTGGATCCAGTAATTGGGAAGCAAAATATGGATCCAATCAATGTCATTTACACTTATTTGGATCCAATCAATGTCAAATATGTTTATCTACATTATATGAGGAAATAATATTAGATCTATAGGAATTTATTGGAGAAGTGCATCTGCCACATGGAGTTCCTTGATACGTAGGCTAAGATCAAGGTTGACCACCTATCAAGAAAGAATCAAAAGATACAAAATGATATAACTTGGGAGATGAACCTAGATCTAGCTTGTAAGAAACATATAGTGAGCAGTTGTTTTTGTTGTTTTCGTACAAACAACAATAGGTTGCGCCGGCAATCATGAATCCAGATAACTTAATAATTGATTACTTAATTGGTTTGATAATCAGCGGACACTGACAGTTTCTCTAGAATTGCTAATACTACCAATTTGCGTATTAAAAAAAAGGCACCTGGTCCTGCGTAACTGATGAATGCGGCACTATGAGCTGACCCTTAGCCGCTACAAAGGATTCGTTTTTATTTTCTAAGTACACATTACAAACAACTTAAAATAATCGGGCAATTATTGGACAGGAGCCTAGATTGCACTATTTGGAATATTCCAAGTATCCCTACTTTCCTCCTAAATTTTTGCTCCTTTTCTTTTTGTGGTATGATCTTTTTTTCATATAGTTTTTAGTATAATTCCATCCAATGACAAATTATTTTCATTTCTGTTGTTAAACTTGGTCAATCCAATAGCTGGTTTCAACCATTATGTCCGGTCTAAATAATACTACTTTTATTTTGAGATAAGAAAAAATATGTGTTACTGTTTGTGTTTGATCGGTTTATAACTCTAACTTTTAGAAAATATGAAAAAGGGATTTGTATTTTTTAGTATTATAAGTGGTTCGTTTGATCATTTGATTGGGTGTCCAATTTCCATTAACTTGATAAGTACATGTAACGCCTCAAAAACTTTGATTATACATATTTTTATGGTCCGTCCCTACCTGCTTTTTAGATATTTTACACCTCTGACAATAATTTATACAAGCATACTATAACCTCAATTACTCCCAATTAATATTCGTAAGAAATGAATGTAATGACTTTTAGCATGCGTCATCATCAAGAAGAAAGTGTTTTATATATGTCGGTTTGAGTAAATACTCCTTCAGTCAAGATTTTTATTTTTATTACAAATTATATTAAACATATAAATTATATTGTTATCTTGAGACATAAAGAATAATATCTGTTGTAATATCATAGTTTCTTGTCTGGTCATAAATACTCAATGTTAGCAAATTACACAAATTAATTTGACGAGTTGTTTTGCAATATATTAATAATGATGATGATTTGAGTATTTCAATTCAAGAAAAACATTTTACGCTCATCTCAAACACTTTCTGCTCGTCCCCAACGAACTTAACCCATTAGGTTTAATGGGTATGAATAAGTTATGCTAGGTTAAAATCTTTTACAGTATCATCATGTAATAAATCAAGGTCATATTAGAAAAATACAAATTTGTAACTCCAGAGACGCATTAGTTCTACTTCCATGTCAAACAGTTTGGCATCGAAATGATGAAAAGATTCATATATCTTACCAAGAGAAAAAAAAAACTGTTATTTAACAAATATAACTACTTTTGTTATAACGGGGTGCTGTCATTAATTGTTTGAGTTGTACAGACTACAAATTACAAAGGGCGTGGAATTTTTTAAAAATACTTATTACGAAAATAAATTTTACAAGTCAGGCTGTTTAAAAATACCCTTTTACCGCCAGGCTAAAGAAAAGAAGAAAAAAAAAAGATTTTTTTTTTTAAAAAAAAATAAAAGACAGATCACACCAACGAATGCTTAGCGTACAGATCCCACCTCTCTGTATTCTTTAATCTCAACCCTACAAAAAAAATAAAGGGAAAAAAAAAAAGACTATAAACAAACCACTCAGCTCAAATCTACCCTCTTAATTAAACAAAATCAGCCCCTCGAGCCATCGAGCTCCCCGCCCACCTCCTCCCCCTCCCCTACTCCCCGCCCTTGGGGTTGGGCGGCGAGACACGCCACCACTACGATTCCTAATGTCGGAACTCTCTGAATCCACCGATTTTCAGCAGCTGCCGGAGTCTGAGTTCCCGGAGAATCTGACTCTGCCTCCACCCCTGCCCAAGTCTGAGGCTATGCTAGCTGCCAATTCTCTGTTCAAACAGAAATCTTGGTCTCCTGATACCTACCGTGAGGAGGCTTGGCAGCGGAGGAGGGGAATCGAGCGCCGAAAGCGGCGGAGCAAGAGCGTGACCGACGAAGACGTTGAGGAACTCAAAGCTTGTATTGAATTGGGTTTTGGATTTGACTCCCCGGAGATGGATAAACGTTTGTCTGATACTTTCCCGGCTTATGGACTCTACTATGCCGTCAACAAACATTACACCGACACCGTTTTGAGGCCTTCCGCTTCCGGCGTGGCTTCTCCTTTATCATCCGCCGTCTCCGACAGTGGTACCCCTTCCCCTCTTGGCAGTCCTCTCACCATATTTGGGCCAGGTAATTGATTTCCCCCTTTTTCAAATTAGTATTCATCGGGATTCTTTGTCTTGTTTAACTTGTTGTGGTTAAGGACTTCGTGATTGTCAAATCATTATCATTTTCATAGTCATTTCATTTTCGATCCATAGAAAGGTCTTTTATTTATTGATTTATTTAGCTTTAAATTCCAGAACCGTCGGTTGTAAGTTTTGGATGATAATCTTATAGTGGAAATACAATATGCAGGTGAAAATCCACAAACGGTGAAGACTAAATTGAGGCAATGGGCACAAGTGGTGGCTTGTACGGTTCGTCAATCATCAACCAGAACCTAATTTTGTCGATGAAAAATTGCTGATGATTTTAGAGATTGTTTTTGGTTGTTTCATCTGGGAGCAAAAACACAAAAAGGAAACAACAGTTAGTTGAAACCAGTTACCAAATTCCAACAAATTTGGTAAAAGCCATGATGATAGCTGCATTGTATGATTTGTATCAATAGCATGATATAATTGCCCCAACTCCACCGACTTTTCATTAGTTGCCAGCATGCTTGGTGATTTTGTTTTTGTGTATAATACGCCCACCTCTCACCTCACCTCACCTAATAGGAAAAGGAAACAGATATATCTTGTGCAATTGACTTTAGTTACTGTTGTTGTTTGGTATCAATGATTGCTGTTGTTGGATCTGTATTACGTTGTTTATTTTTCGGTTCTCTGCTTTATTCCCCCTTTTTTCCCCCCACTTGGTTTAAGGTTTTTACGAGGTATCGTACCTGGTTATGATGAATGACATGGGAGAATTGGAGAAAGAAACAAAAGGTTGTTCCTTTATTTGGTTCGACATATTCTTTGTTTGTTGATGATGCTGCTCCAATGCAATGCCTCCCTTTAATGTCTCTGACATCTGTACATCTATCTTATCTTTGCAAAGAGCTTTTAATTCCGTCGTTGTGGTGCCAACAACTTTGTACAAGTTTTCATTCTTCCGTTCACATTATATTGGTTTTGAAATTCCTTTTCTTCTGACAAAATGGAAAGATTGAAAGTGGAATTTGCCTAAAAGTTCCATACCTAGGAGGCTAGGAACAGGATCAAGTTGTGTGAATGCTTCGGTGAAAAGGGGTGTTGTATCTGATAAAAGTAGTGGGTTTGGTTTGGGTGGATATGAAGAAAATCAATGTCTTGTCAGGCTCTGGAAGTTTGCCTCTTCCGGAGTATTCTGAACAATGCTGCAGATTGCCAGACGCCATTTATATACACTGCTCACTGCACAGTCAATGAAGTGCTGGAAATGAACTCATATTCCAAAGAATACTGCAGTGTCATAACTCCTCGGGCTGCTTCAAATTCTAGAGGCAAGATGCAATGCATCGAACAATTATTTCAAAACAGAAAAATTATACATAAAAGCAATCCATGAAACTCAATTAAAAAGAAAAAAAGAAGTAGACTAAGATTAAAAAGGAAAAGTTCATGCGCCAACAGAGTAGTCTCTAGTTTGCTAACCTTTCGGCCCGGGTGGGATGAAAAATCGATTGCGGCGTGAAAGTGCTTAAAATTCAACAAGCTCGAGAAATTTTTTAGCCCTTCTACAGTAAAGACAAAGCTCACAAGCATTGGCAGTGTCCATGGGTGGCATCCGATTGTGTGATGTTTGATCCAGTTTCTTGTCTTGTCTGGGCTTGTTTCTGCCTTAAGACAATACCACCAAGTTGCTCACCCCTGCATCATACCATAACACAACCATAAACGACATAACATTTGGGGGCAAATCAGCTATGGATTTTAGCTTTCAAACAGTAGATATATCAATTATGAAATCCAACTGGCATCGGATTATTAGCATTTTTCCTGAACCACTTATTACTTCTTTGGGGGGTGGGGGTCTGAAAGCGAATTATTTCAATAGTATAGCCCTGGTTGTCCTCGTGCAGTTTTCTTGTCTTTTGAGATGGTAAGCAGTTGATTCCTATATTTTTTACTGAAGTGCACTTTTTACCACCTGACCCACTTTACCTAAGAGTACCAATGAGAAGACAACCCATTCATACCTCAAATAGTTAAATTCCACTTACCTCGGCATCATTCAACTTTAGCCAGCTACGTATGCAGTATGCAACCACCCCAAGAATGATTGCTGGTCGATTTCATCATATACTATATACTTCATGGGATGCGTTAGTTTGGTCCAACGTTGTACGCTCGTGTCTTGTGTTACAATTCTATTATTATTATTACTCCCTACTCACAGTTAGTCGACATTACTACTTACTCTGTTAAGGGTATAAAAAGCTTTCTTTAGTCCAGAATGCTGACATTTTTATGTTATTTCCTGTCCGGGAATAGTTTTTCGTCTTTCACAAAATTTATCATGTAAATTAAGAGACAAGAGTAACAATTAATCGCACCATGTACACGCAAGTTAAAATATACTACATTCGTCCCGAAATTATTGTTAAATTTGAATTTTCACTTTTAATTCAATTGTACTAGAAACGAAAATCCAAACTATGCAATAATTTTGAGACGGAGGAATTACAAATTTGTGTCAAATACAACACAGACAAATCTGTTTTTCTTGATTTGTTTTGAATGAAAACGTGTATAAACATGTCATTTCCCAAATTAGATGGATCGGTCTTCATTCCTTGTAATTTTAGCGGCATTGATGGCAATATTATACTTGGTGATACTGAGATTTTAGAAATTATTGCTCCGGGTTGGAGGAGGATGGAAAAAATATCTCATTGCATTGAATATAGCCATAAGCTAAAATGATGAATGAAGGACGATTGATGGAACAGGACTGCATTTTTCAGTAGGAAAAACAGTCTTGCGAATCAAATGGAAACAATCAAGGGACCGGTGGGAAGACTTTTCGTAAACAAGTTGACTTGGTTAATGCTGTTGACTTTCGATGACTTAACACTAATCTAGAAGGTTCCAACTGGGGTTTTCTCCTGCTCTCCGCTCCTTATTATTACCAATTTAATTTGTTCTAAATTTGATTTATTGTATTTTTTAATTAAAAAAAATATTAAAAATGCCAATAATAATTGAAAGAAGACGGTAAGTGAAAATACTATTTTAAATTTTTATTTTTAATTCGAAAAATATAATAAATGAACTTAGAACAAATCAAAATTTATTATAATAAACAATAGTGAGAAAGCGTTTCTCTTTTTTTTTTTTTGGGGGGCTGGTGGGAGGGTTTAATACACGTCAATAGATCATCTTATGTGTTTGAATCCAAAACATATCTAATCTAAAAGATTTATTCTTATACTTGTTCCTTATCAATATCATCAAAAGTTTTATTTTGAAGATCACCAGCGCAGGTCAGGAACTATGGCTACTTGCATAGTAAAGCAGGTACTCACATCAATGCCGAAAAGCCAAAACCGGTTTAAGTTTACATGTCTAAAATTTTTTTACTCGATGAGAAAGATTAATCAAAGTCCCGCAAAATATCAACTTCCAGAAGACCGCACTTCAGCAGTAGAGCTGACATTGTAGCTCATAAAATTTATAAAAATTTCTGTCTAAAAGAATAACATATTCTTTCTGATTTTATTATAAGACATTTTGATTTGTTCTAAATTTTTTTTACTGTATTCTCTTGATTATAAAATGAAATTTTAAAAATACTCTATAGGAACCGACGCCTGACTCGATAAAATTAAATTATCATCAGCGATGATTTTTTTTCTTTGATAAAACTTCTCGCAATTCTCATCTCTGGTTGAAATTTTTTAGCAGAATTTAAAAAATACCTCCTTTTACTGAAGAATATGAACCTTACTGATCATGAGGGATTATATGGAACAAGGCCGAAATTCTCCAGGCTAAAGAGGAAAGTAATGGAAACTGGAAAGAAAATTAAGGGGCGGGAAGGAGGACTTCGTAAGTTGACTTGGCTAAAGGAAAATAGACAGTACACTCGTTGTCAAGGATGGTGCATGACTAACGACTTAGACAAATAAACAGCGCTTCTTTCTCGACCTTGTTTATTTATATGTAGTGTTTATTTATTTATTGGTTCACTTCTTTAATTTTCTTTGATTGGTTAGTTTCGAATTAGAAGAACTGAACTAGGTACACAATAACCAAATGCATATCTATTACCTTCTTCAATGACATTAAGCAACTTAATGGCTTAATGCCGCATATTTGATGTACTTCTTCCATCTCATGAAATAATTTACATTGCAGTTTTCAAATTGTACTTCTTTGTCTCAAAATTATTTTTTACTTTGAAATTTTCACTTTTAGTATTTATACTAAAATTAAAAATTCAAACTGGACAATAGTTTTGGGACGATTGAATCCTATAAATAATATGAAACATAAATTGTAACATTTTGGACCATTTTTTTTTTTTTTTGGAGATGGAATGAACAATCTATCTATAGTATATACTAAAAGAGAAACCAGAGAGAGAAAACAAAAATATGTTTCTAGAGTGCCAAGTAAGCAAAAATCCTACATGGCATTTTTATAGAAAATGTCAAAAAAAAGTTTATGCAATTACACTACAAGTCCTTGGGATTTTATGTAAATAATTTTTTTACACTTAATGGATGGTAAAAATTGTTTAAAACCATTAATAATTAATATTAATAAGTAATTAATGTCATGAATTGAATGAAAGAAATTTGAAGAAAAAATATGGGATAATTTGCCATGATTTTTGAAAGTAATTATTCCCCGTCCAAAAAAAAAAAACATATTGCCTAATTTTTTGAAAACAAATCAATCAACATTAAATAATAAGATATGTTGTGGAGTGGAAATAGGCAAATTTTGATGAACTATATGGGATAGTTTCATAAAATTTCCGAAGATAATTCCGGAATTAAATTTTTATCATCGAAAAAAATATAATCTCTAATTTTGTTTAAAACAAATCAATCAATATTAAATAATAAGACATATCGTGAAGTGAAAATTACCATTCTATATTATAATAATTGCTGATTGGTAATGACCGAGAAAATTAATGCTATGTGATATCCTCGTAATATAAATTAATACTAAAGGAAAACTAATACACATTCTTGAATAGTTATTTATTTGAAACTGAAATCAATTTAGATGATATATGACATCTCTAAAATTTATAAATATTACCCGAGAAAAGAAAATCAACCTAAATAAGCCCTATAAATGAAAACATACAACATTGGTGAATTATGCTTTTATTTATGCGGTTTAGGTTATTTTTTTAAATTCATTTTATCATGCATTTTATTAAAGAGAGAGAGAGACCTTAGTGTAATTATCAACAAGCTTTTGAATTTTATACAAAATTCTAACCACAACTTCCGGATAAGATTAATTCTAGTTTTTGGGTCTCAAAAATCATATCCCATGAATTAAGTACATTAATTTATTATATTAGGATAATTGTGGAATTAATTTTTTTAAAATATCTCCAATCAAGATCAATCTCTTAAAAATTTGAAAATAAAATCTAACCCCATTTATATGTTCTCTCTTCATTCTCCTCGCCTATATATCTTTCTCTCCTTTCATCTTTCTATGTAGCTCTTTGTTTGTTTTATTTTTCCTTTTCTCTCCGTATTTTTGCTAACACGGATTTGTTTGTGTTTTGACTTTTTTTTTTCCTTTTTTACTTTTGCAGGGTAAGAAATTTGACTTTTACGATATATAGCTCCTCCAAAGTCCAGACGTTCTTCTTCTCTTTTTAGCTGAAACCCACAAACAATAACGACTATTTTAATTTCCTACTTCTACCTTTACAAAAAAAAAAAAAAATTCCTATTTCTAGCCATCCATCGATGACGTTTATAATTTATGTTGGTTTTGCGTCAACATCAATCACAAACTTGGAAAATTCAGAATAATATTCCAGAATTACTTCCATTAATTTTTATTTAAAATTTTGAAAACAAAAAAAACAAAAGTATTGTTGTCAGTATAGTAAGTTGAAAGAAATTTAAGTTACTAGTAAATCCATAACGCGTCAACTCTAAAAACGGCGTATTCATTAAATTTCATTTACTCCGTATTATTTTAATGCACTCCCTTCGTGCAAAAATTAGAAGCTTTAGCTCTAACCCTGTATCGGTAACAAGATCTTATTCTGACTCTCTGAGACAAAAAAAAATATACGGCATAGTTTAAATGTATTGTCTTAATGAACATTAGTCCATGCATGCGTGAAGCTCTAAATAGTAAATACTAGACAAATCAAATGAATTATGGTTTAAAAAGTTTTGATATCGTCATAAATCATATTCCCTCTGTCCTAAAATTATTGTTCACTTTGAAATTTCACTTTTAGTACAATTTAAACTAAAAATGAAAACTCAAACTGGACAATAATTATGAGACGGAGGGAGTACTGTTTTTTTACGTGTGAACATTAATTTTAATCGTAGTATAGGATAACCTTTTCTTCTCCCGCCCAACGATGCCCGGCAGCTTATAACTTAATCATTTATATCAAGAGTAGAAACGAATTGTTGCTTTTGGGAAATACATAATTGCAAAAGATGAAGAGCCACTTTAACGAAAAAATTAGATGTGATTAGTGAATTTTTAAATGCGTATATTTTACAATGATACTCCCTCCATTCACAAATAGACGTCGCTGGAGAGATTTCACAAAGTTTAAGGAAGTAATAATTATCTTGTTAAAATACTATAATATCCTCATTTATTCTTAATTCAATTGTAGTCCCAATAAAATTCACTTCTAATACAATTTTACATTAAACATCACAACAATTTCCAATGTAAGGGTGATATTGGAAAAAATTGACAAAATATGCCTCGATTTGTGAGAACGACATCTATTTTGAAATATTTGGGTTTTCTTCCAATGACATCTATTTGTGAATGGAGGGAGTATAAAAGTAAATCCTCGGTAGAAGAACATTAAATGCTTGATGGGGGTGGAACAACATTACATGCTTGATGGGGGCACTAGTATAACACTCAGTAATAATTCCTCCAAATGATTTTTCAATCAATTCATTCAGTTTCTCGGAATCTCCACTCTACGGAACTTATATTTTGACATTCACTTATATTTTGGCATTCTTTTAAATCTTCCTCGATTGTCCCTTCTTACATTATATATAAGAGGGAGGTTAGAACATCCAAAGAAAAGGATCTTAGGTCTTGGACTGTAATTCAAGACTTTCAAAAAATATCTACCCAAGACAATGTTACTCCTATTTTTAAAGAAATAATTATTTTTAGCTACCGGGCTAAGTATGTAACCAAAATATATATATATGTATAATTATTTCATAACTACAATATTGATAAGTTCAAATAAAACACCACAAGGTTTATTTTAATCATCCAGGTCACCTCTTCACTTTTTCACGCTTGAATATTACAAAACAATAAAAATGAATTGTTAAAACATTATATAAGCAGAATATTAATAAGATGTGTTGAGGTAGCCATGCAGTAGTTATAGACAACTACTTGTAAGCTTGAGTACCTAATTCATAACATGTTAAAGGAAATTTTTGCTATTATAAAAGTGAATAATAACTTAAAATGTATATTTAAAAAAGGCAGATGACAGTATAGATGCCTAGCAAATCAAACGTGAAATGCTCCAAATACCTCAAGCACTAAGCTGCATCACTTCGCATTTATACCTTCACGAACAGAAAACAGCAAAAGAAAACCTTTCAAATCTTCAAGTATAAAAGGAATAGTTCTTACCCTGACCACCCCTAACTTCTTAATTGTCTCTTTTAAGGCTTTCTCAAGAATCCAAATTTCTTGAATGAACAATTCCTAAGTTTAGAATCTTTCACGAAATCAAGCACTAAGTGCTCAACAAAAATGAATGAATCACCATATTCGATTTGATAACCCCCTGTTTGGTGGCATAATTAATCTTGCAATTGAGATCCTAGAACAGAAGCAGGATAAGGAAATGAAATAGCATTGAATCCCCTGCACCATGTTGTTCATATGAAATGGAAACTTGGTCAGGTAAACATGCATTTACAGGTTTGGAGATGTTTCATCAAGCTTTCTGTTTCAAATTTTCAATGAGCGCACACTATTCTTGAAATTTAATACAAAATAATTGTAATTAAGTGTAGCAAAGGCTCCAAGTTTATCAATCGATGGAAAGAAATGAAGATGAGAAAAATTTAAAGCCCAAAAGAAAAAGAAAGCAGGCCAAATGCTCTCACAAATCCTGAAAATTTTTTAGGCATTTTGCTATGCAATAAAAATCCACCCAGGGTGACAATCATTGACTGTCTATTCAACTGATCGGCATCAACATATAGTAAAACATCACCATTTTCGGTTCCTAAAATCAGCAATTAAGTGCCAAGCTTCCTATTCTTTTGAACAGGATAGAAAACCAGACCCATTGAAGTGCAACAATTCATTAGTTGTGTATACAAACATCACCAAAAACTTTCGGAAAAATTATTTGTAGGTAAAAGAAAATCATTTTTTCCTGCAACGACAACCATGTCGTACATTAATAAATCACATAAAGATGTCGTCTTTCAGATTTACCAAATAACTCATTCATTGCTTATGTGGAAATAATACCTGAAAACTCAGTCTGTTGCTGACCCTTCCCATGTCCGATATCAAGCATAAACAGAAAACTTATTTAGTTCTTAATATGAAGAACAATAGTATACCACACAACTTCCACTACTTGGACAGTTTCTCACTTTAACACTTTGAAACCAATTAGAAGCTACATTGCAAAACATGCACAGCTGAAACAGGCCTTTACCAAACTATGAATCCTACTAAGACAAAAGGGAGCTAAAAGAAATACACATAACAAAGCATCCATGACAGTCATTTACAAAAAAAAAAAAAAGAAACAACAAAAGAAAAAAACAAAAGAAGAGAAGGATTACCTTAATTCGGCCATCACCTAAGTGGAGTCAATATATCCTCAATACTCGTCATCCCCATCGCTGAAACTGCAACCAAAAATAGAGAAAAAAGAATTCATAAAAAAGAGCCTATCCCTCTTATGCTTTACTCGAAAAATCATGATTTTTTTTCAAATTCAGTTCTGATTATCTCAACCAAAAAAAAAGCTCATTTCTCCTTTCTGATCTCAACTTTGATAATGAAGAAAGATGAAAGGAAAAAAGGCCCAGATTGATTCGAACACACAATTTTCTGGTCTTAATCAATAAAGAAAATATGGAAGCATCTCACCTTACAAAATTTTTTATTGTTTTCAGATGATGCCGCGGCTGCTCAAATTTAAAAACCCCTCTGAAGAATCATGTTATGATGCCGCGACTGCTCAGATATAAAAATCCCTCCTAAGAATCATGCTATGATGCCGCCGCTCCTTATATTTTAAAATAAAATTAAAAGTAATAAATGTATTTTGGTTTCCTTACGCCATGATGTTTTCTGAAATCCTAGAATTTCACGTGTCAATTTTCATTTTGTACTAAAAAAGATCTTTAGCAGGAAAATTTTTTATTGTGGAGTTGACACATGTACTTCTCGTATGTTACTTTAATTAAATACTATAGATTTCATGGTATTTTCTCATGTGTAACTTGTGCAATGCCATAAAATCAAAGTATTGTAAGTATTAAAATACACTAATGAGTATTTTTATGGAACTGAAACAGTGGATGCATAGAGGTAATACAGTCATAACCATTTCGTCTTCAGAATATTGCAATAATTATAATAAGTAAATTACTGTTGTCATCAAAAACAAAAAAATTTAAAAGTAGTAGTTCTAGAGTTCTGTATTCCTCGATCTCTTAACTTATCGATACTTAATTTCTTTTCCATGAATTAGTTCAATGAGCTATAAATCATGCCACACTTTGTAGGTGATGAGATTAATTAACACGATTTCCACATAGAGCAGATAGAAGAATGGCTTTAATTAATCTCTCCAAAAATCTCATATTCCTCCTTTATATTCCGATGCTTGATACTAGTTAATGCATGTATATATGGAGTCTTGCTCTCCACGGTGTGAATGACTACAGTCATATCGGTTAGAGAGTTTCATTTGCGTCTACATAATTAGTTGTCCAAATTTTAAAATCACGGACATTATTTAAATTGGTTGTAAGGGTTACCCGTTAGATCGGTTGGTTATTAAACCATTACAAAATTTTCTTTGTATCATAACTATCATGGTCCAATAAACTGTTCGGTTTTTTGTCCTTTCGACATAATGAGAAACCAAAAAGTCGACCAAAATATAAATTAAAATGCATGGATAAAAAAAAAATAATAATAGTAAAACCAAACTGATGGAATTATGGAACAGAGTCACAGACCATATCAACTGTCTGCAGGGAAGAAGATTTTGGTGTGTCTACATATGCGTGCGAAACTGCTTATAAGTTATAATAATAAAACAAATTAAGAATCTTTTTGATTAGTCAGATAAATCCAATAACAGTAAAATTGGTTATAGTTTTCTTCGTTATTGAAATATATGTGTTTACATATGCATATTTGTTTCGTTTTTTTTTTGTGTTTTTAAGTATTTTGTTTATTAAAAATGTAAAAAAATATATTAAAAATATAAAAAAATATTTTGAAATGTGACAATTATTATTATTTAATTCTAAAAAGATCAACTAAAAAAGAAAACAAAGCCTAAACTTTACAGGAATCATGCATATGCTTCTCGAACGTACGGTACGGTCACTGTTTTGGACTAGGTCCAAATGCATTTAACCAATTAAACAAGTCTCTGACTATTAATTCCAACAAATTTAAATATTACGTACACATGAGAATTTTCTTTGGAGTTTACTCTGTTATTTTAATCGAATTAATTTTATATTTATTTGATTTGGTAAAGAATTCCATCTGGAAGAAACTAATAAATTATAAACACTAGTCTGACAATTCTAGAATTGATTGCTAATTAAATTGTAAAAGGTCGACGGCTCCTGAAGATTTTCGAAATGTTGAAAACAAGTTGCAATCATGAACAATTTTATTTGTCAATCCAGAAGAAATAATTAATCATGAAACGAAAGAAAGTAATGGTGAGAACACCATGATTTTGTATAATATACATTGATTTTTAGTTTTTTTTTTTTTTTTTTACTAGTCTTGAATTCTAAGGGATGAATGTCTACGACCAACCAGTTTGCGCCCGCCCGCTCGATCGGCCATTCATTGTTCCCATTACGAACTTGATTTTTGCTAATGTAAAGCCTCCATCCCATGAAATTAAGGGAGTCCTCAATGCGTGTCTATTTAAAATGTGAATGCTTCTTGATTGCCAACTAATATACTCCCTCTATTACAAATTTTCAGTTTAAATTTTTATTTATATACTTAATTAAATGAACAAAAAAAATATATGTTTTTGATAGAAGCAATTTTGCTCCGAAAGTGTACATGTAAATATTTCATATAATGGCTACACTATCTAATGTGATGCGAGATTATAAAAACACACACTTTTGCTTTTGGCTATGATTTTCAGAAATAGGAGACCTTGGGACAGAACTAGGGGTGCAAAGGGTCTTCCGACCATGCGGCCGGCAAATTTTTTGGGAAAGATATCTTAAATTTCTTATCACTTTCTTTTTATTAATCTATTTTTACTCGACCCGGAGAATAAAATTGAATTTTTTTAAAAAAATAAAATAAAATTGCTCCACACAAAGTGGATGCGAGTCCGTATCCAGTGCACCCGAGTATACCGTATATCCCCACCAAACACACGCATTACATGCGCTTAATGTTTTTCACCTTTACATTAAATGCTGGTTATCCACCCATTTCATACTGGTTATCCACAAGTTGTAAACTGGTTATCCAGAAGATATAAACTGATTATCCACAATTTGTAAATTGGTTATCCACAAGGTGTAAATTGGTTATCCACAAGTTGTAAACTGGTTATCCAGAAGGGGTAAACTGATTATCCACAATTCCCAAACAACAAAAATTGAGTATCCCAATTTCTTGGTCTTTCTACTTCTTTATTAAACTGCTTATCCTATGATGTTATCCTATTTATCCAATATTTCTTTGCTGATTATCCAATGCTCTGTGTTGATTATCCAGGACTTTTCTACTGGTTATCCAGCCAATATGCAGCAATATCCAACCGTTTGTAATGGTTATCCAGGATCTTTGTACTAGTTATCCAACTTGTTACACCTGATTATCCGATTGTTTTATAGTGATTATCCTGTAAAAAAATGCAAGTACAGTCTTTAACCTGATTATCCATGAGTTTATACTTGTTATCCAAAACCTTAATACTGCTTATCCATATGTAACTAATGTCTATCCACCATGTGGACATAACAAAACAAGGATTCAGAGAGAGTTTCCAAAAAGACATAACAAAAGAAAATATCCATAAGAAAATGGCTATCCAAACGGCATGATAAACTAAACAACTCCCGCGGCTACCGGAATCACAAGTCACCAACTTGCCCCGGCTGCACCGCCTTGCCGAACACGCCAATGTAGCTAAGGTAATCCTTTTTTCGTGTGTGTGTAAGGAGAGTGTGTTATTGCGTTAAGAGGGGACACAAATTACTTGTATAAATCCCCCCGTGATAAACTAAACGACCCGGCTACGCCGATGCCCGCGGCTGCGCCGCCTTTCGCGACTGTGCCGCCCCCATGCCGAACATGGCAAATTTCATAAATAGTATTTAATTGAATGAGGGGAAGTTTGCCAAATGATGGAGAACAAAACATAAATGAGGGGCAGCTGGATAACCAGTGTAAAAAATACGGACAAGGATATCCAAGAAAAATATAAAAGGGAAAAAAATGAAATTTGGCAACTGGTTATCCAGCTGTGTGTAACTGGTTATCCATAATGTGCACACTAGTTATCCACTATGTCCATACTGGTTATCCAACAGGTTAATAATGGTTATCCAGCTGTGTGTAACTGGTTATCCATAGTGCCAACACTGGTTATCCACATGGTGAACACTGGTTGTCCATAGTGTGTAGCTGGTTATTCATAATGTGCACACTGGTTATCCAATATCCAATTTGAATGAATTCGTTAATTTATATATGTCACGTTTAAAAAAAAAAAAAAAGAAGGATGAATTATCTAACAAACTCACGCTATTCTAAGAGAATAAAGTACATGCGCAGGGGAGTACACGGTCCCCCCGGGTGTACCAGATAATTTGCCGTGGATGCAATAACTGTAAGAAGAAATGTATTTTCCCCAATGTACCCGAGAGCGGTTTTTCTTTTGGACGTTACAATTTCAGTTGTTAAATACTCCCTCCCGGTCTTTATTATAAGGTATTTTGATTTCGTCCTAAGTATAATTTAGGATGTCTTTTTAATTAGAAAAAAATCTTAAAAATATATTTTCACGTTCGTTGTGTTCTCTTAATTATTATGAATGGTTTTAAGATTTTTATTCTAATTAAACATAAATCTTAGATGAAACCTGGAACGAAATCAAAATAATTTATAATAAGGATAAAAGGGAGTGCCTTGGACAGGTCATCTTGTCTAAACATGGATATATAATGGTGATTAAACTATTTAATCCATAAATTTTCATACACGGATAAAAAAACAATCAACATGTTGATTGAATTATATGAATTGGATAGCAAGCTATTAGTAGCATAGTATTTAACCACCCATTCCTGAAAGTTGAAAACGCCATTTCAAAGGGGCATACGAGACAATGGGAGAAAGCTCCATTCAACTTCCTAGGTAATTTTAGGTAGCGTAAAGTTTATCATTTTGTAGCCCATTTGCTACAACCTGAGGCCCTCTTTTTTTGCTATTTTGCCATGTTTCACTTCCACAAGTATCGGAATCTTCTCAAGAAGCCACCAATTCCCCTTTTTTAGTTTTTTATTCCACACACTTTAAAGTGATTGCAAAAAAATCGCATCCTTATCTTAAACCAAACAAAAATGACAAAACCAGTTTTTACTCGTCATAGTTCCACAGATTGCAAGAATTTAATAGAAAAATCGATCTTGGCTTGATGAATCGTGTGGAAAGATACATGATAATTTAATTATGATTTGGATTTGAACTTTACCGTGAATGGTAAAAAAAATATTATATGACACTTTTGTATCATATATATATAATTTTTTGTAATATTAATTCTTAGTTAAAATTTTAATACGTGTTCAATTGGTTTGTCCAACACAGTTCACTTATTATTAAGTTAGGGTGTTAGTATTAAATTATTTTTATACTCATACAAGCCTTTTAACAAGGATCAAAGACAATGCAATACAAAATGTAACTAAAATTACTTACACCATGACCATGTTACGTCTTTGTAAAAATGTTATCCGATACGAATCTAGATTAGTCGTGATAGGATCTAATATTATATCATACCAAGAAATGCTACTAGGGAAGAGAAAAAGAAAAAAAAAAAAAAAAGCACAGAAGACAACAAAAAGCGTGTCAGTTGTTTGACGGTGTTTGTTTTTCTATTCTTATTGTCACACTTGATAAAATACATAAAATCTGTGCCTGCCGAAGATTGATTGAAGGAGTAGTAAAGTGGACTAGGCTTGGTGGGGTTCTATATCATTCTAGAACAAAATTCTTTTTTATAAAAACTACTACTACTCGAGTACAGCCACTTTCTTCGGTCCATGTCCCCGCCACAACAAATTCTCCAAATTTGATCTTTTTAATTTTATCGATCGTATAAAAACAGTCCAAAACACGTCTCTACAAAAGAAAGAGAGAAATTAAGAAAGAAAGAAAGAAGAGAGAAATTCACTTCCTTCAACTTGTTCCGTTAATCAAAATCCTTCCGGTGTGTTTTGCCTCTTCTTTCTTGAGAGATAAAGTTATGGTCGTTTACTATGTTTGGTGGATTATTGGCGAAGGAGGAGAAGATCAGAGTAATGGAAACTAATTTCACCTTATTCATGCGATCCAACCACGATCTTGTTCATTCTGGTGTTTTTCTCTCTGGGTTTTACTGCTGGGATTGGGAATTCCTCACCGCCCTTCTTCTCTTTAGTTGTTAAATTTTCCGATTTCTCCTCTCATTTTTTCGTTTTTTCTTTTTGCCTCCCCTTAACTCAGTAATTAACGATTTACTCAAATACAATTTAACCGAATTTTATCAATCAATTAGTAGTTTCTTTTTATTAGTATCATTTCTTCGGGTGTTTTTGGTCTCGGCAGCCGGGTTTTGGTGAATTAAGGGTAGCGGCCGGGGCGGCGAAACGTAGAGAGAGAGAGAGATGACGCAGAGGACGGTTCCGGCACCGTTTCTGACGAAGACGTATCAGTTGGTGGATGATCCGGGGAGCGACGATATAATATCGTGGAATGAAAGCGGTACGACTTTCGTGGTTTGGAAAACCGCGGAGTTTGCTAAGGACTTGCTGCCTAACTATTTCAAGCACAATAACTTCTCCAGCTTCGTTCGGCAGCTCAACACCTATGTAAGTTTTTCTCTCTTTTTTTTTTTATTATTATTAAAAAAACAATTTAATTATTGGCCATGTAACGTAATAAGTAATAAAAGAAAAAAAGCTCTAATCAACTTGGTTTTTAAATAATCGTAATAAATAATGTTGATTAATATTTTTGTCTTCGCTTATGACAATTTTTATTGTCTTCTAGTTATTTGGGACTATCGTGTTTTATATTCGCATTTTGTGGCTTTAGTTGTGTCAAGTTAAAGTTATCCTGCCTCCAATAGGATCTTCGTGGTAGTGAAATTACCCACTACACACACACACACACAGACTTAAAAAAGGACATAGTAATTAAATTTAGCGTATGTAATTTGATTAACCCCCTCCCCCAAAAAAAGTTGTTGGAAAGTAGTATTTTAATGGCTTTTACGTATTCATCTTTTTCGTTAAAACTTAAATCAGTCACTCCATTATGGTTTATCCAGATGTCAAGTTATCAATAACCTATTGTTATTTGTTCCGGTTAAATGGTCTTGGCCTCTCTGGTTCTAGGTTATATACTGTAATCGTTATCAGCGTTACAAATAAGATGCTAATTTTGGTACTGGGGAGTACTAATCTTATTTTTTTATTTCTCAAATAAGATACTAACTTTTTCATTTTTAAATTATTTATAACATAGTGAATAGAATAATTTTATTATTATTATTATTTTTTTTTGGTACAAAAGAGGGAGGTCTTTGCGTATTTCATACAATTACATTACTGGGTAAGAGACCCCGATTACAAGAATAATTATCATTATAAGAAAGAGAGAGTGATTTGCAACGTATACAGCGTGAATAAGGGTAAGAGGGAAGTAAAAAATGTCTGATAAATCAAAGATTAGAGCGGTCAATGTTCCAAAGCCGAAAACCAACCAAATTTCATTCCCTTATAGGAACGTAAATTTTGAAACGTAAAATAAACCACAAAGGGAGGACAATTTCGTTTGGGAGTTTGAAATGTACTCATTAGGAAATTGAATTTCGTTTTCTCAACTACCTTAAGAACTTTGGAAATTGATAAGACTATGTTGACTGTTGACCCACAATATGTCTTATGTATCAGAAAAGATATACATATAAGCTTTTTTTTTTTTTTGTAAATGTCGCAAAAAAAGTTGAAAAGATATTTGTTTACCAAAGGGAAATTAAGAAGAAAAAAACAAGGCAAAAAGAAACGTTTTCTATTTTCAGGAATCATTTTTAAGAAAAAGATTTATCGAAGGAAAGTACTCCTATCAAATCCAAGTATAGCTGTGAAATTAATCGAACTTTCTTGGGGGGCCCTTCAGTGGCTTAACCCATCCTTTTTGCTTAAAGAAATTGTTTCCTGAATAGCCGAGAAATAGGGTCCACCGTCCTCAACCTCTGATGTGTCCATTAATATCCATCTGAAGAAAGATCCTCATTATGGCTTTAGTCACTGTGTGGGCCACATCTTTGACTTTTCCCAAAACTTGTATTGCTAACTGCTCTATAAGAAAAATATAAATTTGAATAAATTTAGGAACGAGGCAGTATGTCATTAAGCTGTTCTTTGTCGTAGCTGATAAAAATCTCCATGTTGGTTTAATTTAAGTCATTAATACGGTTCTTCCAATTTGACGGCGAAGCATTCTATGTTACACCACCATGCATTATCGTCTAGTAGAATTTGGCGCCGATATGGCGCCGTTATTCTTAGAAGGAAAATCTGAAATATTGGTACCTTTTTACTTTTGTATACTGTGTTGGGTCCAGAAAGTCGTATATTTTCCACTGTGTTTGGCAGGGTCCAAGTTTAGGGGTTGGAAATTGGTATCCAAAACTGTAGCCAGTCAGTCAATGTGAGTTAAAATAACGTGAGGAATTGAAATTATGGTACTCGGCTTTGGAATTTTCTTGTGTGAAGGAACTAATTAACGTTATCTTTTCATTTTTCTTCCACGAAGACAATTAGACGAACATATCAAAAGTTTCCAGATTCTATGCTGTTGACATTTGTGGTATTCTCCCTTGTTTCTATTGGGTTGTTGAAGTGTGAAAAGGGGTTTTGGATTTGGTTTTGAATCAATTCGCTGATGGTGATGTTTGGTCTTACTCGTTGCCCTTCTATGATTCCATTTCCACACTTGCTAATAGCCTAATATCGACCACAAAAATAGTCCTTCCGTTCCACAAAAATAGTCCAGTTTAATAAAAAAATTTATCCAAAAAAAAATAGTTCAGTTTCACAACAGTCAAAAATAAATTGAATTGAAATGATTTAAATATCTAAAAGAGTAATGGTAAGGAAAACAATGTCCACTTCCTTTGATTTTCATTTTTTTTAGTTTTCTCATATTTTTTCAAATGATTATATCTTTTAATACATAAATAATTAAAAAAATGTGTTAAATATCAAATTAATTTATGTAACGAGATCTTTCTCTCAAGATTCATTGTCAATATTTTTTGAGATAAAAATTTTGATCAAATTTAAGTTGTAAAATAAATGCATGTGTGATTAACTTTTATAGAAATAATTAGAAGGGACATTAGTGGAAGTTAGGGGCATAAAATGAGTTACACATTTGGTATGTTGACCAAATTAAAAAAGTTGTACATTTTTAAACTGGACTATTTTTCTAGGACGTAGGGATTATATATATCTTTTTAGGTGTGTTTTAAGAGGATCAAAAAGTTTATTTGAAGCATCAAAATGTAAGATTGAGATCTTGTTTAAGGCGAAAGAGTGACTAGACATGTACTATCCCGTCCCAATAAAATTAGTAATTTTTAAATTTGTATTAAAAATAATACAAAATTTAAAACTTATCGTGGACTTATTTTTTTGGGACGGAGGAGGTATAATTTAGTGGGTTTCTTCGTTGTAATTTAAGTGCTCCCATTACGATCTAGCATTAATATTGTACTTTCATGACCATGTATATAAATACTTTTTCAATTTCAAAAATAATTTTGTTTAAAATTTCACTCATAATATAATTTATACTAAAAATAAAAAATCTAATTGAACAATTTTTTCATAAATATAATGTTCACATTCTAATGATCTTAATTTGTTTCTTTCATTAGTTTGTTTCATTTGGCATGAAAAAAGCAGTTCAATAAATTTTATTGACTTGAGTTTGAAATATGTGGATGTTTGAAGAAAATAGTTTATTTTTGGTGGAATGAGTCAGAAATATGTTATGACTCCTTCTCAACAAAGATATAAAACACACAAGTATGGTGAATCTCATATGACCATTCCCTTATCTCCTCCTAAATATTCCCAAGTAAATTCAGATCAATTCCAGGAATACTCGTTTAAGGCATTAATAATAATGTCTTGACTTAAATAAAAGCATAAAGAAAAATGTCGGCAGTGAGCTTTTATGATCAGTAGGTGCATGCTGATTTTACAATCACGAGACACTCACGTGGGTTACTACCTTGTTCTGCAGGGCTTCCGCAAAATTGTTCCAGACAAATGGGAATTTGCCAACGAAAATTTCAAGCGAGGGCACAAAGAGCTCCTCACAGAGATCCGACGCAGGAAAACCATTGCAACGGCCGCAAATGGAATGTCCAACGCTGCTGCCAATCCCAGCTCCACCGAGAACTCCGGTGACGACCAGGGCTCCAGCTCAACATCCTCCCCAGACTCGAAGAACCCAGGGTCGGTCGACACCCCTTCCGCGGAGCAGTTCGCGGACTTGTCCGGCGAGAACGAGAAGCTGAAAAAGGACAATCAGATGTTGAGTTCGGAGCTGGCACAGACCAAGAAACAGTGCGATGATCTCATTGCATTTCTGACCAAGTATCTGAAAGTTGAACCGGACCAAATCAACAGCATCATGACCCAACAAGGCATAAATTCCGGGTCTAGCCAGGGTGCGATGGTCAGTACTGACGTCGGCTTAAACAGCCTTATGGATAAAGATAACAATACTAGTTATGACGATGATGATGACGAAAATGAGAATGGGAAGAGTTTGAAGTTGTTCGGGGTGACGTTATCAAAAGGGAAGAACAAAAAGCGGGGTCGCGAGGATGAGACTTTTGGTGATGATGGACAAAAGAAGGGAATCAAGACCGTTGACTTTTGTGCTGCCCCAGTCTGGTTGAAACCCGCTTCCTATTCCGGTGAAAGCAGCAAGGTTTGTAACTGAACCGGTTTTTTGTTGCTTTTTTCGGCTTCGACAAAGTTGAGGTCGAAGTCGAAGCTATCAAAAACTGCGTTAACGAGACAATGTATCTTAGTATAAGTATAGGGTGATATGGTAATATAGAAGAACGCCGTTAGATCCCCGTTAGTCCGCAATCTTTAGATTAGATTGCGAGTTCAGACATTAGAATAATGGGATTTGGAGTATTCATATTTGTTGTTGCGAACAAATTTGTAAGATTATAACTTTGTTTAAGGAGGAGCTTGGATCAGAGGCAAAATGCCGTCTCCAGCTCGAGTCATAATAGATGGATGCTTATATATTTGAGAAATTATTACAGTAGTAATTAATTACATTTGGCCAACTTTAAGATGTAGAGTACGTATGGACAACAATAATCGTAGCAACAATTTGTAGGGATGGATGTAAACAAATATTGTTATCAAAGGTAAGCAAACCCAAGGTCCGGCTATTATTGGATGGGTTATACCAGGTAAACACGGGGTAATGTACAATGGAAATATGGAATATTTTCTCATATTTTCTGTTGATTTAGAGGATTGTTTGGATTACTGGATTTGTCCTAAGGTTTTGTTGAATTTTTGTTGTCGGTTGATGGAGGCCGAGGATAAGAAATTGGATGCGAACGTTTAAAATATTGAATTTCCTTTTGCATAATGTAATGAGGTTTAAGGGAAGTAACCAAGTAGAGAGAATTAAAAATGTGGTAGTTTTTACTAATTTCGTGTTTGGACAAATCGTAAACCTTAATCCGTGATGAAACCAAACATTTCCACATCGGTTATGGATATGATTATGTGCTTCGTGTTTATTGATTTATTCTATTAATTGTGCAAGAACCATGACAGATTGAAGAAACTACTACTTTAGAAATCATGTTGTTGCTAGAGTATCAAATTTGTAATATTTTTATGGTATGAAAATTTTAATGGGGTAATGTGAAAATTTTAAATCGACACCAACAAGTACTTGGTTCAAGTGTTAAAAGTATTAGATCAAGTTTAACTACGATCGGGGTTCGAACCAGAGTATGTACATACAACAATGATTAAACTACTTGTTGGATTAGTCAGAATCATGATTTCGAATACCGGTGCATAATATACTAAAAAGAATTAAATAGACAAGAATGTTTCCATGTGAGAATTTTATTTGGTGCGAGTATTAACAGTTGACAACCGTTAATGGACTAGTTTGGGATTTATTTCATTTTTTATAAAAAAAAGTAGTAACGATCAAAAAGTTTACTAATAAAATAACAATGCTTCTTCTAGTAAAGGAAATGAGGTAAAATCCAATTTAACTTAGATAACAATCGAATGTCAGGTGCCCATCATAATTTTGATTTTTGCGGGGATTGTTCAACTAGTGCAAATATGCCGGGTTAGAGACAGCTAAAGAGGCTAGAAAGTCCGCTGCAAAGATAAACATATTTTCTCTAGTAAATTTTGTTTGTGGGATTTTCAAAAATAACTTTTTTTTTTTTTTAAATGTTGACATATTCATTGGTTAACACTTATTTAGTCATTTTCTCGCGAAATGATTGTCTAATTTGGTGAGAAGTCTTGTGTGACAAGTGTTTGATCATAAATATAAGTGGGTTCAGTGATCATTTAATTAGAATGTTAGTATTATTGATAATGACACGTATCAACTATTTAACTAGTGTCATATCGAGTACTGCTGTAACGCAAAAATGTTGAAGACCATGACACCTCGTGTCATCCGATCTGTATTTTTATTTTGAGTATAATTAAAAATATAAACCGTATAAAATTTTTGGGATAGATGGATCGTGTCCTCAAAAATATCTTTGGGCCTGCCTCAACAAAAGCAGAGAAGTCCATAATTGTACGCTACTGGAAGGCCTGTTTTACAATTTAACCTTATTGTCTACTTCTCTCTGTGTATAACAAACCAGTAAGTAAGAGCGTAAAAAGCACACAAAAAAGTGAAAAACCCCCTCAAATGGCCGTGATTCCGTGAAGAATGGCAACTCCGAGTCACATCCTCAGCTCAGCACTCGTCCCTCCTCTTCATCGTCCTTACACTGCCAATTCCTTTTCTCCTACTTCTCCTCTCCCTCGATTTTGTTCATCACGGAAACCATCATCATCGGTAACAGTGGCTAAATCCCAGATGATGGACCCTCAAACAAAGTTCACGGATTTCCCTCATGCATCCGCCCCAGTTAAGGAGCTGATGCTGGACTTGATGAATTCAGTGGAAACCCGTATTGGGTCTTCCCTTCTTCCCTGTTCTCTTCCCCCTGATGTGCAGTTCTACGAGAACTCAACCGGGACGGCTCAAGGCACCCTTCTTGTCAGATCCGGCATCCCCTCTTCCCCTGTACTGTCTCCTTTTATCCTCCTCCCAATTTTACATTGATTAATCATCTTGTTACTACGTTAAATTGCTAATTATTTATAGCTTTGCACGAAGCTGCCTTCTTGCTTTTATCGATGTTTTTTTACCTAGCCACTCAGCCTGCCCTATCCTCCAAGTTGTGTTTTGTATGCAGTGTTCGAGTTTGAATTGCATGTGGTTTGATTGTTAATAGGCGTAAAAGATGTTTGTTGCGAGATAACATTTGGTAGTATGGCAACTGTTTTGAGTTTGAATTGCATTAGTTTGATTTCAGTATTAACACTTTAGTTTTTTTTTTTCTAAAAAAATGTTCGTGGTGAGATGACGTTTGGTAGCTTGGTTAAAAAAGCTCGTACTTATATAAGCACGAGTTTGATCTTCTTGTCCTCAATCTTTGATTTGGGGCTACAAGAGGAAGAACAAGACAGACTCGTGCTTATATAGGTGGAAGCTTTATAATCTTGTTTGCTAAATCTTATCTCAGAGAGCATTATTTATTTCATAAAAGAATTCTAGCTCTTAGTTAAGACTTTACTAAAGTAGAAGAGGTAAAATTTTCTAGCTGAAAGTGCTGTGACTAAGTAAATGGTGATCAGCTATTTCTATCAGGAGGTCCTAATTTTATGCATTGCCCTTAATGGACATGAATTCATGTAGTTGTTTGATTAAGTCCTTCCATGATCCATTGGATGAGTTTGCTTCAAAAAAGTAGAGGAAAACCATTAAAATATAGTTTTACATGCTGTCATTATGCAGAGGAGATTATCTTGTTCTTGAACTTCGGTTTGGCTCCTGCCTCACACAGTAAAGTTACATCAAATGCTTGAGTCAATATACCACCTTCAATTATTTGTTACAGAATGTTATAATAAGATTTATGTTGCAAATCCTCCAATATTCATACATTCTCCTTACATTCATAGGAAAGTTCTAGCACATTTCTTTCATACGAAACAAACATGAAATGCAGTGATTTTCTGCATGACAGGTTGATTTTATCTTAGGAAGCTGGGTTCACTGTAAGCTGCCGTCTGGAGAAGCCTTAAACATTACTAGCCTTTCAACCTACATGAAGCCATTAACTGATGCCCCAAACTTCATTGTTGAGATCATACAGGGTAGTCCAACATCTCTAGTTGTAATTCTTGATATGCCCCCAAGAAAGGATCTTGTCTTACATCCTGAGTACTTGAAAACGTTTTACGAAGACACTCAGTTGGACATGCACAGGCAACTTCTCGAAAAGCTGCCTGAAGTGACACCATATATCACCCCTTCACTATACATTCGAGCTCTTGTCTCCCCATCTGCAATTCTCGTGCGCATAGCAGAAGGTGACAAAACTGCTAAAATAGAAGAGATAATTCAAGATCAATTGAGGCCTATATCCAATGAGATTATGAAGGTCTGGTTGGATACATGTGCTTCTGGTGGAAGACCAGTGGAAAAGGATGAGATGGCTTGTTTGGCAAAGAGGGACCAAGTTACTAGAAGTAAGTCTATTGAGATTGATCTCGGCACAAGCCTTCCTCGATTGTTTGGAGAAGAAGTAGCGGGACGAGTTCTACAAGCATTAGAGGGAACTTTTAATGCTTGAATTACCGGGTCTTGTAAATGATAACAAAGTGATTCGTCTTTGTACTGTTAGAATAGCGATTCCAACAGAAGGAATAGTGTAATACACTCCGAAATTACTATGTATAAAGAACTAATGCAGTATAAATGTCTGTTTTCATGAAGTTTAAAGATTTCTCGCTCATTCTTTTATTCTGATGCATTCGCGATTCAGCCAATTTAAAAGCGCTGGATTCTGGAAAGTATGATCAGATTAGTCCAGAACGATTCCCACATAATAAAAAAATGGAGGCAAGATGCCAACTAGCTTTATAAAACGACCAACCAAACACTAGAACTTCAGACATGAAGAAATTGGGCTCAAAATTTGTACTATGTAAATTCCTTTTTTCCAACTCTTCTCTTCCAAAACCACGGCCAACCTGTTATTCCCGCTCAACTCGTCTCTTTTCTGTTACAAGCGGTCACTTCAAAAATGATCCCTCACTGCAAAGTTCCAAGCCCGTTTCAGATTGCAGAAATCTTGTATCTTTTCTTGCCCGGTGCAGAACGACGCGAGATTTGAAGACTTTGCTCTCTGCACTGATTTCGCAGGGATTAATCAGCCCGGAAATTCTCACTAAACATTTCATCAAACGGTGCTATGATTTGGGTGATCTCGAATTAGTTTTTTCCGCTGCTAAATTAGTTGGAACGAAATCGAGGCTCTTAACACAGAATTTGATGCTAAAGTGGTTGTGCGATAATGGGTTGTTTGAGGATGTTTTGATATACTTCGAAAAGTCTAGGTTTTCTGGGTGCCCGTCTGATAATTATACGTTTCCACTAGTTCTTAAAGCTTGCGCTGCTTTGAAGAACATTTCTTTGGGTAGGATTCTACATGGAGTAGTTTTGAGAAAGGGCTACGTTGAAAATGTAGTAGTACAGACAGCTATAGTCGGATTCTATTCGAAAAATGGTCGAATTTCGACTGCACGTCTAATGCTTGATAGAATGCCTGATCCAGATGTGGTTGCTTGGAATGCATTGATTTCAGGTTGTAGTGCGAATGGATATGATGAAGAGATTCTTGAGCTTTTTCAGGAGGCATTAGCAATAGGTTTGAGGCCAAATGTGAGCACTTTGGCAAGTCTAATTCCCGTTTGCTCCAGATTTGCGTGTATTCATGCTGGAAAATCTCTGCATGGCTTGGCGATTAAAAGTGGATTCATTATGGATGAATCCCTTATTCCATGTCTAATCTCAATGTATGCTAATTGTGGTAATTTTCAGCTGGCCAAGAGTATCTTTGATTCCTTTCATGACAAGTCTATTGCCATTTGGAACTCGATGATATCTGCAAGTACTGGAAACCAGAGATCAAACCATGCATTTGAACTGTTTCTTGAAATGCTTCAAGATGGCTTGCATCCGAACATGATTACTTTTGTATCAATTGTTCCTGCTTGTGACAATTTCACTCCCTTCTGGCATGGTGACTCTCTTCATGCTTGGGTTGTAAAATATGGACTAGTGAATCATAATTCTGTAGGGACAGCCTTGTTATCCATGTATGCAAAAGTTGGAGATATAAAATCTGTCGAACGTGTCTTCAACAGCATCCAGCAGAAGAATTTGCTATCTTGGAACTCACTGGTTTCAGCATACGTCAGCAACAGCCTCTTCGGTGCCAGTTTTAATACATTCCGTGAAATGCAGTTGGCCGGAGTCAATCCAGATGAAATATCTGTTATCAGTATTCTGTCTTCGTGCTCTGAGCTAGATGAAGCCTTTTTGATGGGGAAGTCCGTCCACTCATTTATTCTAAAGAAGGGAATCGAGTATAATCTCAATGTATGCAATGCTCTGCTGGCATTTTATTCGGGTTCTTGTTCAATGTATTCTGCTTTCGGTGTTTTCAATAGAATGAGTAAACAAAATATTATTTCGTGGAATATCATCTTATCAGGATGCCTGTACTCTGGAAAAACAGAGATTGCATTCGGCTTATTTCATCGGATGCTGCAAGAAGATATTGGTTTTGATTTGATTACACTAAAGACCCTACTCCCTGCTTGCAATGAAAATGGAGGTTTGATGCTAGGAGTGTCTATTCATGGATATTCTGTGAAAACTGGGTTTGACTCTGATGTTTCTTTCACTAATGCCCTTGTTAGTATGTATTTGGGATGTGGAGATATAGAATCAGGTACATATCTATTTGAAAACATGACTTGTAGAAATGTCATTTCCTGGAATGCTCTTCTATCAGGACATTGCCAACTCAATATGCTTATTGACATTGCTGGCTTTATTCAAAGGATGACAGAGGAAACGCAGAAACCAAATTACATTACATTGTTGAGTTTATTGCAGTTATGCAACATCTCTGTTCAAGGCAAGGCAATCCATGCATATGCTGTAAGGGCAGGGTTCATGCAAGAAACTCCTCTTCTCACATCTCTGATGCTAATGTATGCTAGATTTGGGAGCGCTAAATCATGTCAGTACATTTTTCAAATGGGACAAAATGGGAGTCTTTCCATGTGGAATGCAGTTATATCATCACACTTACTGTTAACTGATGCTGTCTCTGCGTTTTCTTTTTTTATTGATATGCTTCGAAGGGAGGTAGACCCTGATTGTGTCACTCTTCTCTGTGTGATATCAGTTTGTGTTCAGATAAATAACTTGACTTTCAGCGATGCCATCTTTGCTTATCTGATTCGGAAAGGATTTGACGAGCATGTTTCCATCAACAATGCCCTAATCGATCTGTATGCAAGGTGTGGCGACATTTCTGTGGCTAGAAGGCTGTTCGAATTGCTTCCTGGAAAGGATGCTATCTCATGGAGTGTGATGATTAATGGGTATGGTTTACACGGTGATGGCCAAGCTGCTTTGTCTCTCTTTTCATGCATGAGGGCTTCTGGTATGAAACCTGATGGTGTCACTTACTTAAATATATTATCAGCATGCAGCCATGCTGGTTTGGTTGAGGAGGGAAGAACAATATTCCACTCAATGATAGATGATGGGATCCTACCAAGGATGGATCACTATTCTTGCTTCGTTGGCCTTCTTTGTAGAACAGGTTATCTGGATGAGGCTTATGATATCCTAAGGAATTTACCCTGCAAATTTTCTGAAGAGATACTTGTCTCGTTGTTAGGTGCATGTCTAACACATGGCAACATTCAGCTCGGGGAAGAACTTGGTAAGATGATTCCAGGGTTGCAATCAACACATTCAGGGCTGTACGTGATGCTTCACAACATATATGCAGCTGCTGGGAGATGGACAGATGCCAATAGGATAAGGTCAGAAATGGAAGAAAAGAAATTAACAAAAGTAGCTGGCGTTAGCATGGTGGAGGAAAATGGATAATGATTGCAATTCCTACATGATAGCAGAAAGGCAAGTCAATCCGCTTTGTGCTGGGAGCCAAAGGGATAAATTTGGCTAATGTGTAGAAACCGAAGGGCCAAGTTTGAAATCGGCTACATGGAAAATGCGCACTCAAAGCTTGTATGAACTCCACTAATGAAGTTGTGAAATGGTGAAAGCAGATTCCTATAGCTTTGGGAGCTGCAGTTATCAACCCTTGCAGATTACAAGAGATATGTAAGCCACTGCTTATGCCTGGCTTACTGCATCTTCCTCTCCGGGTCTGTTTTTCTCATCAGTCTGCATCCATGTAAAACCAGAGTTATGATGTCAAATGTGATTAGTACAGAACGTACATTTTTTGAATTCTGAGTACATAAAGCTTTAGTTGGACAATTCCAGTTGCACGAGATGACGCAATAATCACATTTTACTGAATTATGTTAGTTAAAAACAAACGTAATTACAATTGAGATTTCGAATGGTCAGTTTGGTTAAACGATGTTTGAGTTTAGTCCTTGGACGGTGAATGCCCATAATTGATGGATCATAAACCAAGGCTGTATGAACAAGAATGCAAGTGAGACGAAGTTGCATAGATAACAAGGAAGCGTGTTTTAAGGGGCCTCTATTTTTCCCGACATCTGAAGCCCAGTTTTAAGTTTTAACCTCTTAACCAAATCCCATGTAATGGGATGTGTCAAAAGCAATGTTTTGTTCTAGCCTATTATGACTCAAATATTTTCATACTTTGTCTCCAGTTCAAGTCGGCAGTTTGGCTTGTACAGTTGTACTACAATATTGATCCGTCAAAACTTTTTTCAGAAAAGGACAATACCGGTCTGAACTCGTAGTCTAAACCTGGAATCCGCTATCAACTTGTTTTGAAAGAGTTTGGCATGCACTATAATCCGGCACTCTTTGATTGAAACTTTACTCAAGAGTTAGGATTACACTTTAATTAATCTTTGTTCTCTTGATAACGTATAAACTCATGATCCTCTAATAGTGTTAAAATGTCACAATGTTTGTAAGATCGTGATCCTACGCAGCATCGAAATAAAATCACAGGATTGGATCGTACATGAGATCAGTAAAATCGGAACAGTAGAATCGTAATAATATAAAATTATTTAAAATTATATATCTGAAGCAATAGGTGTATTTTTCCAATTTATTTGTTTCCTATAGAACAAAACAAATTTTAATTTCTCAATCTTTTAAGTTGTAAGCATGTACGCGGTCATGAGTATGTTTCATTTTATCAAAACTCTTCACAAAAATATCATAGTTAGTTTATGTTTATTTAGTTGAGTGAAAACTATTATTTTAATTAAAATAGTTCCAATATAATTGGTACAATTTATTATATATATATATATATATATATATATATATATATATACTAATTCTTAGCTATTGTTTTGGTTTGTTTTTTTTTTAAAAAAAAAAACTTTTTACTAGTAAGTTATAATTCGCATGCATAAGATATCTAACCAATTGATCCTTTAATTAAAACATTAATTAACTTTATTATTTATCTGTTTGACTCATAATACTAATAAACCTGAATCAGTTAAAGACTCTGATTTTTTGTTTGACCGCTCAAACAAAAATACTCTATTTCTTTATTTCTTTGGAAATAATTAATTGCAAATTTTCCTTCCTTCTCCATCATCTCCTCCAAGACGCCGTTATGCTCACAGTGAGCATTTGTTCCTCCAAAAAACAAAGCAGTGGAGGCCAAATTGCAAGAATTAAATCAGATTTGAAGACCATTATTTGGGACTAAGAAATTAATGGCACCCATCTCTTTTTTATTAAATTGATTTGTGAGTTTATATAACTCCCACCGTCCCACGCTTTCCAAGAACTCAAACCCCCCAAATTCATCTTTCTGTTATCTTCTCCCGGATCTCTTTCATAACCAAATTGATCAATTGTTCTAGAATCGTTGAACTCGGCGGACATCCATTCCGAACGATAATGACGATTTCACTCCGAGTCCAAGACAAAAAACGATTTTGAGCGAGTTAGGATCGATTTCACCATCTCGGATTGCGGGATCGTCCGATTCGATCTGGATCGCGAGTTTGCAAATTGCTCTCAACATAAAGTATTATTCCCTTCCTCTCCTCCTTATTATAAAAAGTTTTGATTTATCTAAAATTTCATCTAGCATGTTTTTTTAATGGTAAAATTAAAACCCTAAAATATTTTATAATAATTAGAAGAATATATTTTTATAAGTCATACTAGGTTCTGGACCCGTGCATATGCATGGGTTTCAAATTGTTTTCGAATTTTAGTTATATTTATATTTTTACCATTATAAGTGTAATATTCCTGCTATGTTATTATGTTATAATGTTATTTGATCAACAAAAGCTCATCTAATCATATTTATAATGTACTATTGAAAGTTAACTTGGAACTTAGAAGCATCAATTGAATGTCTTCGTAAAAAAAAGTTTTCTTATTCGAGCTACATAGACATATATACCTATCATCATTTTTAGATGAATAAGTCCATTTCTCCTCACTTACTATTCTTTGTTTTAATGCTCTTTTATCTTATTATTCATTTATCTTCATTAAATTAATTTTTTTCCAACAAACCGTGATCAATAAATTTGGCCTTAAAACAATAGCAGTTTTTTGCCAGATTCAGAGAAAATCAGAAATAAAATAGCATCATAAACTACAAAAAGTAACTAGCTTCTTTGGGGTGAATTTTCCAAGAATCATCTCAGATAATAACTTTGAAATCAAATCCTGCAACCTAAGGATCATAAATTCTAATTATTACTGGATAAAAGCTCCAAACAGTTTTTAGGTTGTCGGTTTCCTTCTTGGCGAAGTTTCTTCTTCTCTTTCACTTCATTCCCTTGGCTGGTATCAAAACCAGGGACTTTCCCATGAGCACATTTATCTTCACTTTTTTAAGGAATTTCTTAGTTTACTCCATAAACTTTACCAAATCCTTCTTAGTCGAATGTATAATTTTTTTTTTTAAGGAATTGAACATTTTAAATTAGAAGTTGAATGTGTAATATATAGCTTAACATGTAATTTTTTTTTTCTGTGCAGCATGGAAAGGGTTTGTTGCATGGGAAAAAAATCACCCATGGTACTGCCAAGTAATCACCCCAACAATTAAGAATAGGAATAATGTATTTCTTTCTTTTTTGTATATTTTATTTTATTTGATTTTATTTTGTTTTGATTTGGGTGAGGAGATTTTTTAGGAAATAAAGACACTTGAAATTTTTGTAAAAAAATAATTTTTGTTATAACGGAAGTTATTATTATTATTATTATTATTATTATTATTATTATTATTATTATTATAGATAGATTATAGATTATAGATTTTTTTAAAACATAATTAAAAGATTTTATTTTCAATTGGAAGAATATAATAAATAAAAACTAAGATAAATCCAAATGCCTTATGTTCCCTTTGGTCCTTACTATAAGGCATTTTTATGCCTATGTTTCATATATGTTGTTCTTTCAATTAAAAATGAAACCTTAAACATGTTTTATAATGATTGGGAGAGTATAATAAATGTGAAAATGCATTATCTCTTGTTTTTACTCTCTTCCTACCCAAAAAAAGTCCAAACAGAACAATTATTACAGGAAAAAGAAATATTTGGATGAAGATTTTTCGGGCGTAGGAGTTGGAACCTAGGAGTTGCATTGCATTCTCAAACATAGTTACCTAAAATTCTTTGATGTGGTTAGAGGAGAACTCAGGTGGTGGACCAGAAAACCTAAGAACTGTCCATTTATTAGTACGATGTCCGCAATTGTATTGCGGCCTTCCCGTGACGCCCTCCGCCCCATGACCCGTCATCATCATCTCAATTCTCATCTGTATTCATTAAACTAACTATGTACTTTTAAGTCCAAGCTAAATCCATATCACATTTGACCCACGCGAAATAATACTACCACGTTTGAAAAGAAAAAAAAAAAAAAAAAAAGAAACCCCGCCCGCTAATTACTTGAACCAAAGATAACATATATATCATGATTGCCAGCCGACAGACTTTCAGTATTCAGATTAAAGATTTTTGGTACGAGGAAGAAGAAGAAGCGTGCGGCTTTCGGACTTCTTGCTAGTATTGTACAAAGATTCAGTTGTCATTTTGTAGCAAACTTCCACCTAGCTTCTGAGAACAGAAGTGTATAATACTATAACACTTCTATAATCCTATTTATATAAGCCATTCGGCCTTTACCATTTTGAGTTGAAAAGTTTGACTCTTGTTTCCTCAGTGATTGTCCCAATTATTTTTAAAAAAGACAGATTTCATTCTGTCTTATTTACTTCGATACAATGGAAGGACGCTTGGAAAATTCGAAATTTTTATCACTTGAAGAAGAACAAGACCGCATGGTCTCCGCCCTGAAGCACATTCTCAGCGGAAGTGATAACGAAGGTGGAACTGACAGCGCGGCCACCGCGTCATCATCGGCCCCAATATCGACGGGATTGCCGGATTTCAACACTAAGGAACCATTAATGAAGCGGAAGAAGAATAAAAAGAAGAAGAAGAAGAAGAAGAGCGGGAAAATGTACAGGGGAGTTCGAGAAAGGCAAAGCAGCTCACAGGGGACAAGATGGGTGGCGGAAATATGGGATCCAAATCGAGGGAAGCGTCAATGGCTGGGCACGTTCTCCACGGCGGAGGAAGCGGCCAGAAGTTTTGATCGGAAACACATTGAGTACAGAGGAGATGATGCATTCCCTTACACCAATTACCCTTTGGAAGATTACCCTGAAGAGTTGCTCAGGGCTCGCCAACGCATTAAGAATATTCATCCTAATCCTGAAAATGCCGATCCGGGACCGTCGCAGCAACACATATCTGAAAGTGAGAATGCTGCACCAACGGATTCTGGAGGAATGATAAGTACTATGGAGGACGTGGATACAGTGGACCCGTATGGACTTGTTGATGATGACACACTTGCTGAGTTATTGGATTTGGTTTCTCTGTTCGATCACTGATCAAGCAATTGGCCTTCATACAAATCAAATCATGGAGTACTACAATTTTGAAGTTTAGGGTTGACTGCATGATAATGAATAGGTTTATCGTCAACAATCAACATGAAGCTATCCATACTATTTTCGAGCAAGCATGGGTAGCAGTTTTCTTATACTCCATCGACCCATAATTATTGTTCAGTTTAGGTTTTCATTTTTAGTTCAAATTGTACTAAAAGTGAAATTTCAAACTGGACAATAATTTTAGGACAGAGAGAGTATATTTTTTTTATTACTACAAAATTAACGTTTCTCCATTGGTGTGCGATAATTTTTGTGGAGAAAGAAGTCGTTTATTTCAATCTTTGTTAGTCCTCTAAACATGCAGTTATTTCAATGGATTGTGAGAGTAAACGATACATCATTTTAATTTGGGTTTGACTTTTGGAGCACTAGCTACATTTTTTGTAACAATTTGTCTACTGAAATTCTACCACGCTCTTACTTGCGCTGGTGAACATGCAGACGGAAAAATTAAAATGAAAAGAATCAGGATCAATACGCAAGATACAGTATTGTGTCTTCCATTGTACTCCCTCTATTTTTTATTACTAGTGATGTCTGGTCGCGCAATATGACCTAATATATCTGTAGATTTTAGAAATATTTGTATCTGGATTAAAAAAAACTATTTTATATTTGGCCGATATATTTTAGAAATGTTTGAGAATCTAGAAATGTTTTATAAGTGTGATCATAGAAATGTTTGTATTTGGCATAAAAAGAAATTGTATTTGCCACGGTACGTTTTAGAAATGTTTGAAGATTTTAAAAATGTTTTATAAGTGTTACTTCTTAAATATAAATAAACTTGATCAAATATATGTCTTGAAGTAAATGCAAGACAAAATATAAAAACATCCTCATAAGTTTAAATATTAGTAAGATAATTTATTGATGTTCTCCATTGATTGTGCCAAATCAATACTTAATTTTGGAGATTTATAATAACTTTGTAGTAAGCTTCCTCCAAAGGGTATACGCTTAATTGTTGAAACTATTTCTTCCAAAAGTTTATAGGTAGTAAAATATCAAAAATATGATTTTGAAACTGGTTAATTATTGAAACTGGTTGATCACGAATATGAGAATGAAAATAATGTAAAAAAAAGAACTCATCTCACCATGGCAAATTAAAAAAAAAAGAGTAAAAGATAGCCCATTAAAAATTGAGAAATTTATTTTTTTCTATAGGTAAAAATGATGTATAAAAACACAAATAAATGTAGAAACATCATTCCTTCCGTCTCCACTCAAATTCATAAAAAGCTTCCCCATAAATTAGTTAGAAGAAGAGACCTGAACTATTTATATGATGAGGAACTAAAAAAAGTCCAAAAACCAAATCCAAAAAAGTATATTCTTGAAAGACCAAACACAAAAAAAAAGCGCTTCATTTGTAAATAAAATAAAATAATAATAATAATAATTGGTCAACTGGGAGTATGAAACAAAATCAAAAGCAATTAAACAAAGAAAAAACACACTTCATAACTGACTATATACGGAAAAAAAACCTGAGACTCCATAATTAAAAACAAAAAACCAGTCTAATTGAGTGAAACATAAAAAAAAAAATTGAAAAAATCACACTTTGTAACAAAAACCCAATTAATCAATTCAATCCAAACAGAACTAAAATCATACAAAAATTCTAGGCTAACTAACCATATAAGAAATCATATCATATTACCTGACAATTGCTACGGTAGCTGTAACAGATGGACGCATAAAAATAATAGTAATAACACTATTCTTGAACGGGAAAAATAAAAAATAATAAAAACCAAACAAATGATCTGTGAAAATAAAATCATTTAAATTTTAATACATGTAATGGCACCACCATAATGGCCGAAGTAAGATCAATGAGAATTTTTTTTATTCCCTTTGTTTTATATAGTAATGTAAAGAGAATATTTTTTGAACTCGAAATTTTATCAGATTAGGATGTAGTTGATCATTATTAATGAAAAAATTGAACATGCTAATAGGAAAGGAGTATATTTCACCACATATTCTCAATTGATGATTGATGAGAAATTTGTTTCTTTTTTTTTAATGTGGAGAAGGGATTGATTAGGGAGTCGATTGTCGTGGAAATGGGGATGAGAATTTGGGTTTTTTATGAACACGTGGTTTTTTTTTTTTTTTTGTTTTGGCAAAATAGGCGGTGAAGGTGGATTTTGACTGCATTTGCCTTTTTAAGTCTATGAGATGTGTAAATAAAAATTTATTTTAAAAATATGATGTCAAAATGCCACATGGCAAATGGTGGTGCTTTCTCTGAAGTGTGGTTTTTGTTTCTAATATAGTAAGATATGTCGTTTAAGGATTTAGTGAATTTTTTAAAATATATGTGGTTTTAACAAATTGAGGCACATTTGACCAATTTTTTCCAATATTACCCATTGGAAATGAAACACTATTGATAATGAATTTTTATTGGTTTGTGTTGAATTCTATGGATCATAAATAAGAATATTTTTTATTTTAACCACATTAGTTAATGCGTTCTTAATTTTGATGAATTCTCTAAAAAAAACATATAAAAAGAAATGGAGAGAGTATCTTTTCAAATTCTTCCATCACATTTTTGGTTTAGATTTTTATTGGTCTAGCCTTGCTTCTTATTGGTTTGTGTGGTCGCATAGATTTTGTGAATGATATATATAGTGGATAAAAATAGTGACAAAACATAATGACTGATGTGGATTAATCACGGCCCCTAGTTTTTTGCCACTTTCTCGTTGAAGTTTTATTTTTTCCAACAAATTATATTTTTACCCTTAATTAATAACTAGAGATGTTTAGTAAGTATGTGGTGTATTTGTCTTTTCATTTGTCACTATTCAAATTCACTATAATTTTTCATTATCTGTATCGTTGCTCTTTGTTTCGTGGCTACAAAAATTCAAATATTCGAGTAACTTTTAAAGTCAAATTTTCAAACAATTGCGCTTTAGATAAAAAATTGTTTTTGTTCCTTGTGATACAGAGTTTTTTTAAAAAAGAAATTTGAGATCCATTAGGCCAAAAGAAAAGAGTGTTGTTCTTCTTGTTAAATGGTTTTAATCTTATAGTTGGAATACGATTTGGTCGTGAACTTCATTCATCTGACATGTGAACGTTTAGTATTTTAGGTTATTGACCTCATTGTAAAAAAATAAACAATAATAAGCTGTAACTAAACCTGGTACTAATTATGCAGTGAGTCCAACAAAGATGGTTGTCTAAAGTCTAAAATAAACATCGACCACTGGCCTGGCCCAGGCCCAACTGTGATTGACTTACTTCACGGCACCCGTTGGCGCGCTAAATAAAGGGAGCCGCCGGCCGGCAATCAGAAGCAGCGCCCCGAGACCAAACGTTAAGAGCTGAGCAAGAAAGAAAGATGGATCCGACAGATACCCCATTGTCCACCTCCCCTTCTCATTCCAATTTCAGGTACTTCTTACTGTCTCATATCTGTCTTTCAATTCCATTTTTGCTCATCTTTTTCGTCGAATTTTCAATCGGGTTAAGCAGAGCAAAAAGGATTGATTTGAGTTCATTAATGTTTCAGCCCGCAGCGCCACTTTTATCTTGCCGTCGATAGGCTCCAATTCAAAATGGTTCGAGTCATTTCCCAATTGTCCCGTACTTCAATTTTTTTCTTTGGATGAAGTTAACCTGTCTGACAAAGTGTTTGTGCAATTTTGTATGGTGAACAAAAAAGGAAACCTTGGTGGACCTATTGAGCATGGCTGGACGGCGTCCCAGTATACCGATGGTTGTTTGCTGCAGCACCCGAGATGAGCTCGACTCCGTTTGCTCCGCCGTTTCCAATTTGTCCTACATTTCAATTGCAACCCTGGTATATCTTTATTCTAATTTTTCATTTCAGTAGCTTATTTGGGGGAATGAATGGAATTTAATTAGTTGAACGGGGACGTTGTGGTGGCAGTACAGTGACCTTGCGGAAGCTGAACGTGCGTCAATTTTGGAGAATTTCCGGCAAGCAACCATGGTTTGGAACAAATACGGCGCTGAAGATAAAGAGAAGGAGGAAGAGGAAAAGCCCAAGTCCCATATGGTGATCGTGACGGATTCTTGCTTGCCGCTACTGGGAGCTGGAGAGTCCCCTATTAGTGCTCGCATTCTCATCAATTATGAACTTCCTACAAAGAAGGTACATGTTCGGGTCACATTGATATCTGGACGATTTAATATTTTTATTAATTCTAAAAGAGGGAAAAAAAATTGATTTGGTGAATTATGATCTTGGACTAATCAGAATGCGCCCTTTGATTCTGTTAAATCGTTCGGTGCAATATAAAAAACAGTGTGGATTTTGATCTTATATTTATGTGTTCTCTCCACATTCCAATGCATCAATAGAAATATGAGAGGACACGATATCTTATAAGCCTGGTAAAACATTGTGTGTTTCCACCGTCATGGACAAAGAAAAGGATACAGTTTGGTTACGTCTGGTAACTCTTATGGTTGCAATAACACAATGTTTTCTAGTTAAATACCGTTTTGTTTCCTAATATTGTCGTTTTTTAATGCAAACGTGTCGGTTCTTTCAATCCAGGAAACATACATGAGGCGGATGGCGGCTTGTTTGGCTGCGGGTAAATTTTCATTTCCGCGGAGTTAATATTTAGTATGGTGATCTGATGTAAAAAGGATAAAGGAAGCCGAAAGAAAAATGAGATCAGCTGAATGATTGGGATAATATGAGCAAACATCAAATCTTTTACTTTATTCCAATTTCCAAACGGGAATGAACTGCATTTGGGTTTTGACTTTTTTCTTGGTGAATACATGTAGATGGAATTGTGATTAACATGGTAGTCGGTGGTGAAGTTGTAACTCTCAAAAACATCGAAGAAAGCAGTGGCCTCGTGATAGCTGAAATGCCCATACACGTGAGTTTAGAGTCGTCTCACGTGTGTTTATTTTGTTTCTAGAAACCAAATTGACTAGATTTGATACTCACCGTATGTAGCGTACGTTTAACTTTTTAAAGTTTGTGTTGCTGTTGCTATGCTGTCCGACTTTCTTAGCTTGCTGACATCAAACTACATGTTCTGCGAGTTCGCAGATATTTGAGATTTTGTGATTCCAGTGAGGCTTGTGGATGAACGTAAACTAAGGCAAAGTTGGATCATGCTGCCCCAATTAGTAGGTATTCATGGCTAGTTCTCCCAGAAGCATATTGACTTCTATTTTTTGAATTTGTTAGTCTATTTGGGACCAGCAACACTGAGGAATTGATACTCATGAAAGGCATCGTTGCATACGAAACATTTGGCGTGATTTGCGACCTGCTTTTTGCAAACAAATTTAATATGCCTGATAGTGTACCTATTAATTTTTTCTGAAGGCTGAATATTTATCGAAGAAAAAAGCCTCTCTTTCTCTCTCTCTCTCTCTCTCTCTATATATATATATATATATATATATACACACATATATGTATATATATATATCTGTCTATCTATCTATCTACCATCTATCTATCTATCTATTTATCTACGCATGATTATGCCCTGTGGGAGGATTAAGTTTCTTTTATGTGGATTGAACTGTGTATGTGTCCTCTACAAATTTTTGGCACGATGTTATAATTGAGCATCAGGTTGAGACTGAAGTTCAGTAGCGAACCATTTTTTAGCGTAAACATGTCTGAGCTTGTATCCTATTGAGTCATGTAATCCTTCTTTACCACTTGAAGCTATTGAGTCAGTAGTTCAGTTCTTCATTTGTATGATTGTACTCAGTACTATGCCCCTGCTTATAATGGTAGGTACAACTATTCTTCCTGATGAGTGTTATGATGCACATTTTGTTAGATGGCTTAGAATAGTCTTCACATTGTTTAACAGGTCTTTTCTTCTTAGAGCAGTTGCCTGTTCTCTGATTGGTTTCGGATTTTTTTTCTTTTTTTTTTTGATTTATTTTTTGAACTTTTTTATTTATTTATTTATTTATTTTTGAGCTCAAGATCTAATTGGTGATTCTTAGTCAAACGCAGGTCAATTTAAGTTGTTTTTTTTTTAATTTTTAATTTTTTATGTATGTTAAAAAAGAAAGGGACTTCTCCTTGAAAGCTGGAAGTGACTGGTTATTTCAGAACATCATGAGTTACAGATTGTCTTTTGTGTAAATATGCTTAATGAATGAAGCTAAATCCATAGACGACCTTTAGGTACACATGTTTGGCATGGAAAATACTAGAATGATGAACTTGAATTCAAAGGGAAAGAAGGAAATTAAAAGGTCTTCCAAAGGAACTACAAAAAGGTCATAATGTCTCTAAACTTAAATGACAATATGTTCTCATACAGTTCCGTAGCTGGTGATTCTGTTGTAAACACTACTGAGAGGTTACTCTGCTTCATTGTGGTGGCAGTATGGACTTAACTGTGAACCTCAGTTCAGAAACTGGAAAATAAACTAAAAATGACTTAGCTTCAGGTCTTGTTCCAGGAAAAAAAATTCCAATGCCTAAATCAGTTATGTGTTGTATGTGATTTGAATGTAGAGGGATTTATATTACCTGAATTCATACAATGTTTTGATTGAATGCAAGTTACGGTAACTTTGTTGATTTTAACAAGAAGTTTATCTAGTAGAGCAGTTGATGCGACAAGCTGCACTGCTAAAATATAAAGCGGGCTGTGATTAGACATTTGTTTGTCTAAAAAATTTCCCGTGTTGTGTATCATATGTGAAGACATTATTGTATGTTTTTGTGTTATGAAGAATTATGGTTCTGTCAATGGCTTTATATGACTCACATAATCTACCCTGATAAGGATTAAGGGATTGATTTTTATTTATGATGTATTCTCATAGTATAATTTGGTTGGATCGACGCTCTTTTCTAAAATGTATACCGCGATCCGTCTCTTCTAATGAGATCAGTCATAGGAGGATAGGCCTAGGCCCATTATAAGCTGAAGTCTTATCATTTTTGCATGTTCTGGAGCTGGCTTTTAGGAACAACCATATGGTCCCTGCCCTGGGTTGTAGGTTGCTTTTGTCTTCCTTGATCATCACTAATACAGATCTATATGCTGTCCTGAATCCTTTTGTTTATTGACATGTTAAAATTTCTCCGCTGTTTCTTTTTTCTTTTTCTTTTTTTTTTTGTTATAAATTGAAATTACCCTGGTTACATTTACTCCTTTTCTCCACTGCAGCATTGGAGATATATTTGTTTTTCTGCGGTTGATCCGTGTTCTCTTTTTCATGTGAAT
Organism: Oldenlandia corymbosa var. corymbosa; assembly: GCA_949775105.1. Classification (NCBI taxonomy): domain Eukaryota; kingdom Viridiplantae; phylum Streptophyta; class Magnoliopsida; order Gentianales; family Rubiaceae; genus Oldenlandia; species Oldenlandia corymbosa. The sequence goes on along the minus strand of OX459123.1, from coordinate 21,341,383 downwards.
GGGATTGTAACTAGTAAATACCTCAGTTGTCTTATTTTGGATAAAGTCATAAAAATAAAGACTGGAAAAAGATGCCATTATTTTTAACAGGTTAAGGCGGTTTATATCTTGCTTCTTGTCATTTTTCCAGTGATATTTACAACAGCTAGGTTTCGAGGAACCTGAGGTATTTTACCAAAGCTGGCTTCTTGCTAATCTTTGGTTCAAGTCCTAGCAGATATTTTACCAAATCTGACTTCTTAGAAGCACAGAAATGCAATTTCGAGGCACCAAGTAACAAAAAGTACTTCAGGTTAAGAAGATGATCTTTCATTGTCAAAAGAAACTGACTAAACTTTCATTTGTTTGTCTTTGTTTTCTTTACCAATTAGCATGTTCATGCTTGATTATGAAAGACTAACATGGGCAAAGTCACAAGAGGACTACTCTTCTAGGTCCCATAGCTCCCCTCAATAATCCCTTTTCTTTAATTTGCTTCAAACAAAAAGTATTATGTTGTTGAAAGAAAACCCAGAAAAATGAGGAAAATCCAGCATGAGGGGCAGTCTAGTTTTATGTCCTGTCATAATCAAATAAAAGATGCCATTTCCCATAGTATTGGATGATTGGAGCCTCCCCCATTTAGTTTGTCCTTCTACTCTGTTGCTGATATTTGCCCTGTTCGTCTAATATTAGCATTTAGGCCTCCCCCCATGGTCCCCAGAGTTTTGCGAATACGAATTGGCTGGTGCAATCAATATTTGAAGTCTCCATGATGACAATATATGAGTTTCACGTGAGAATTCTGTGATATTGGTTAAGTCCAGATATGAAGCTCCACTCCCTCATCGACACCTGAGCAAAAGATTACTCACAGATCAACATCCTGTTAAACGGATGGGAAGAAAGGGGACAGAAAGGGTAATTATGAGCAATGGTCCCGGAGTTTCTGGACAGAAGGGAAAAGACCCCTCTCTCTTTCTCAAGAAAGCGTTTTCAAGGTCCATCGCCATGGTCATTATCGTTTTCAGGGAAATGACAATGTGGAAGATGATGCATCAATTCTTTCTGGGACATGGGGTTACTAACTTTGGGGGGTTTTGGGACTCCTCGGAGAGCGACGCGACTCTGACTGCCGATGGGTTTTCAAGGTGGTTATGCGCTGGAGTGACAGTCTCCCGCTGTGTCAACTCCGCTAGATTGTCGACAGCAAATGTCATTTGACCTTTTGTCCTGACGTTTGATACTCAATTGCGCCTGGATTCGGATGAATGCTTAGAATGGTGGATTCATTCTGGTGGTAAGTGGTGGATTCATTCTGGTGGTAAGTAGATTTCATCACTCTTCTTCCTGTATGAATGAAATTTTCGTTAAATGTGGATTTTAGAAACCCCTCCTCTTTTTCTTTTCTTTTCCTTTCCCTATTTCTTTACCATGAATCTATGAAAGAGGCAAATTGCTATAAACCGTAACTTACAATAGTAAACTAGCCTAAACCCAAGCAAGTTGAAGGTCTTGAGAAGAGGTAGAATGCGGTCTTTTTCAGCATACTAATGCTTACTGGTGACAACATTTTAGGAACTTAATGTCTTTACCATAATTGAACTAAGCAAGAATGAAACCCGGAAAGGATGTTGTTTCATTCCCCGCTCTTGGGCAGTTGAATTTCAGGCCACTCAATTTCATTTGCTTTCCACCCTATACAGTTTCAATCTCATCTAACTTTGTGCAGAATCCATACTGCAATTACTACTACCGCCCATAAACCATAAAGCACCGGTGATAAGAGAAGACCATTTATTACCATTATGTTTCCACCGTAACAATTTCAGATTTTAACTTAAAATCTCTTAATTACAATTTTGATCGATTTCTTCGCCGTTGTGATAAAGACGATGGTAGCTCCTTTTCCCATAGTCGTCTTCGCGTCTTGTTTGACAGTGTGGAGGCAACACGCGTCTATGTCCGTACAAATGCTGACATCCAAATGGCAAATATTCGGCTCGACGATAACCTTTTCCTAGTTTCCCTTAATTGTGTCATCATACTCTAACCTTAAATTACTGAGATGTCACAGAAAAACACTTTTTTTGATCATTAACTCCACCAAACAACATCATTAACAAAACATGTGCCTTTGAAAGTATGATTTTATTAATGCCCTTTCATTATTGAGTTTGCATAGTAAAAACTAAAAAGGTGATCCTATGAAATGTCGAAATGAAAACAGTTTACACGTGCTGTTGGTTTATGTCTGCCGTGTCTTAATTCTGCGGGGATCACAGGGCACGTGCACGCCGAGATCGGTCTGAGGTCTTTTGTTTTCCGGCGGTGAACAATTCAGACTTTGCTACATTATTTTTGGACGGTCCTAAGTTTTTTTTTTCTTTTTTAATATCATCAAAAACTAAAAATGACAAGAGAAATTGAAAGATAGGAACAAAGGGGTGTTGTTATGATGGCAGAAAATGGTAATGATGATAATGACCAGAATCTCAACCAAGAGGTGATGACAGACAGCTTTCCATTGTTTTGGCTTTTTTGCATGCATGAATTAAGCCAACATTTGGCTGATGGATTCGATCGGGAACTACCAGTCCAAGTAATTTGACAATCCATTTTTCCATCACACTCCAAAAATTGTACACACCACCAAACTAAAATCCCTTTCAAAAAATAAAAATAGAAAAATCAAACAAAATATTACAACTGTGTGATTTCTGTGAGATCATAATTTGTACCAGGAAGATCAGATTGAGGGAGAGAAGAGTTATACTTAAATTGTGACTTGCATTCATTTCAGTGACTCTTCTGCCCCTCCTCCTTTTTTTTTACTTTATATAGCCCAAACCCTGTTTCCATATCCAGTATAATTTACCTTGATCTTTTCATTCCTGAATTTCTTTTGCTCTGCTTTTCTCTGCTCTGTCACATTTTTCAAGTCTCTCAATAAAAGCTTTCATTGATTAGTCATTCAGTTGATTGATTGATTCATTAAATTATAATGGATTTCGAAACATCAGCACCTTTGCTGGCGGACAGCAACAACAACTACAACAACAACAACGGCGGCCTCCCTGATTCGAAAGAAGCTGCTGCTGGTTCAGATGATGATGGATATGACTGTATCCGACCAACTCAATCAGAGGTTAGCGATTTCGAATACGTATCCTGTGGCACTTTCTTGAATACCATGGCCAAAATCTGTCCCTCATTTTCTCAAGAAATCTCTCAGGTGGTACAGGAGATCAAAAATCTTTACACCATAGCATTTCCCCTGATTATCACTGGCCTGTTGGTTTATGGTAAATCTATGATATCAATGCTGTTCATGGGAAGATTGGGGAAAGATGTTTTAGCTGGAGGGTCTCTTTCCAGTGGGATAGCAAATATCACTGGGTTCTCTATCATATCTGGATTAGCCATGGGAATGGAAGGCATCTCTTCACAAGCCTGTGGGGCTAAGCAATGGCTCCTGATGGGACAAACTCTTCAGAGAACAATAGTGATTCTCTTGTTTTCTTCTGTTCCAATCTGCATTTTGTGGCTGAATATTGAACCCATATTACTCCTCTGTGGCCAAGACCCGGTTATATCATCAATTGCAGCAACCCATATAGCATTCTGTTTACCTGACCTTGTTTTCCAATCCATCATCAACCCTTTGAAGATCTTCCTCAGAACACAGAACATTACTTTTCCTCTTATGTATAGTGCTGCTTTTTCCCTTACTTTACATGCACCCATAAATTATATTCTCACCTGTAAATTTGGCCTAGGAATTCGAGGTATCGCCGCTGCATCAGCCGCCACCGATTTCATCCTCCTGGCAACTCTGATTTTCTACATTATTTTATCAGGGGCTTATAAAAAATCATGGCCCGGGTGGTCGATCAAATGCTTTTATCAATGGAAACCAATTATAAGCCTTGCTCTGCCTAGCTGTGTGTCTGTGTGTTTGGAATGGTGGTGGTACGAATTGATGATTCTGTTATCCGGGTTGCTTTCCAACGCCGCGGAAGTTGTGGCTTCAATGGGGATTCTCCTGCAGGCAACTTCTTTAGTCTACATTTTCCCATCATCCTTAAGCCTGGCGGTTTCTACCAGAGTTGGGAATGAGCTTGGAGCCAATCAGCCATCAAAGGCCAGGATTTCTTGCCTAGTTGCATTTGCATGCGCGGTTTTTACCAGCATCATCGCAATGTCGTTCATGACAACTTTCAGGAAATCCTGGGGGCGTGCTTTTACAACAGATGAAGCCATTCTGAGCTTGACTGCCATGGCTATGCCGGTGGCCGGACTCTGCGAGCTCGGAAACTGCCCGCAGACCGCCGGCTGTGGGGTGCTCCGGGGCTGTGCTAGGCCAACTTTGGGTGCCACCATCAATTTAGGATCCTTTTATGGAATTGGGCTGCCGCTTGCTGTTGTTTCAGGGTTTGTGATGGGGAAGGGATTTTTAGGCCTGTGGTTAGGCCTTCTTGTGGCGCAGGCGGTTTGTGCAGTGATGATGGTGTTTGTGTTGAAGAGAACAGATTGGATTGTTCAAGCAAATAGAGCAAGGGAGTTGATTGGAATTGGAGATGATCCGGGTCAAGATGGTGAATTGATCCATCACCGTAAAGTGTTCTCGAACGTGTGAATTTTCCTTTGTAATTTTTTCGTCTTCTTTTCAGTGGTGTTTTTTATGCTTTATTGTAAGGAGATTTGATGGTGGTCATCATTGAAATATTCAAATACATGTAAAAATTGTACTTGGATTTGATACAAGGAAAAAGGGGTACATAGCCATTGTAATAATTTGAAATAAAACTCGCTCTTTTCCTCTAGGCACTTCTTCTTCTTCTTCTTCTTCTTCTTCTTCTTCTTCTTCTTCTTCCATGTTTTTATTTATTGCATTCTGGCGGGTTCATGGAATTAGGAGGCTAACTATTTTTGTGCAACAAGAATTTGAGGTGCATTCATTACAACGTGCTACGACCTCACTGATTATGAGTTCATCGACATTGAAAATTTTCAATAACTTTTCTTATCTGGCTGACTTGTAATGAGGTTGGAATGGAGTTTAATATATGTAAAGCAATGTGTACTATCCGTTTGTTTCATTCTTTCATAGTTTTTTTAAGAATAATATAATAATAACTGTTATATCTTAACATATCTTGTTACATATTCAATAAACTTTTTTACATTCTCAATACAAAAAATACTTAAAAAAGCACACTAAAAAAACGAAATAAAAATATGAACGTCTCGTTGTTTACTATAGTCAATAAAATTATAAAAGTCAACGTGATAGTACTTTACTTTAGATTGTGTAATCATCAAGTCGACCATATTTTATTGGCTTTAGAAAACAAACGAATATGTTATAATATTATAAATGAAATGTATAAATTCTGGATTCTATAAGTTCACAAATTAGCATTCTTTCCGTAAAGAGGATACATTTTAAATAATTCTTTTTTTTTTTCACCATCTACTATTATTACAATTTTAATAAAATGAAATAAAATTTCCCTTCTGTCGACTTTTTCATCGACTTTTCTAAGCCAACGAATAAGTTGACGAATTCATTTCTACCACAAAACAGTTGAGCTTAATTTTTTTTTTTTTGAATATTTTTTATAAATCACCACAAGTCATTTTTTTAGCATAATATTTATAATTATTTATGTTTGATTTTGAGTAATATCTACACTAATTTTGGTATTTTATAAAAATTATTGTCCAATTTAATATAATTTAAACTAAAAATAAAATATAAACTAGATAATTATTTTGAGACGAAATGAGTAATTATTTCGACCAAAGGAACCCCCACGACACAAAACCCTACGCACCACACCACTTCACCTCCATCTAAGCCCCCTCCACGCATCACTCCATCATCTCTCCAGCTCACGTCCATCATCAACCGAACGCACCATCACCTCACGTCACGAAGCATCATCATCCAAGGCGAAGCGGTGCAGAATTGACGGGAAATATCTCTTCGAGTTATTGTTTTAATTTTAAATTTATTTCGGATGATGTATAGTGACTAAATATTTTTAATTGTAAAGTTTAGATGTAACCGATATACTCTTTGGCTTGTTTAAATTGTGACTTTTTCATTAATTAATATTTAATATTTTTGTTTTCATCCATTAGAGTATTTGATCACAATTTACACACTATAAAGTGTTAATTGATGAAATAACAGTTAAAGGTTAACACTAGTTGATGGAAATATTATAATTAGATAATGAGTTACGACAGTAATAACATAATCTTTGCAACTTATAATTATCAAGTGTTTAATGTTCTTTCATTAATTCGTATAATCATGTCAGTAATTATAGGATTAGTTTGAGTAAGAGAATTATAGTATGACGGTGCATAATTCTTAATTAGATGAATTGTTATGAGATTAATGAAAGTCCAGAGTCACGTAATTATATATTGAGTTGAGTCAAGTAGTTCGGTAGGTAAACCCTTTACCCTAAGTTTTTTTTTTATTTGTTTATATTTTCAATTAATTGTAATTATTAGTTTTGGATTTATATTAGTTGAAATCTAATAAAAATGTTAATCAAAATAATAAAAAAAATGTTTTGATCATGTACTTAGTTTGCTTTTCTGTGGGATTTTGCTTTCTGCATTATTATTAATATTTGTGTTTAGTAGGTAATTGATATTTGATTAGTATGACGACGGTTTGTCACCTTGATGTATCAAACAATAAGTAGATACAAGAAGTCTCTAGAATTACTTTTTAATATTTTTTTTTTGAGGCCGTACCTATTGGTGTTTTAGAGGTACCTAGATTTGCAACGAATATAGAACCTATTGGGGAAGGGGATAGTACTACTAGGGGAGACTCTACTCGCGTGGCCTCTTATTCGAGATTCCGGTCCTCCGTGGTCGATGATTTCAGGACTCATGCCTACTTAAACTGGTCGTTGGTAAGCTTCCTATTTCTTCCTTCAGCTTCTTGTTTCTGCGTAACCATGCGATTAAACGTATAACGCCCTAATAACCAGAATAACCAGAATACGACTCGATTCTTCTTCTTCTTCTTTTTTATCGTGTTGACTTATTGTTCGATAGGAGAAGTCAACGATCAAGTTGAAAATGAAGTTTTATGTGCTAATGTAGTAATTTTTCGAACATTGCCAAAGAAAAACAACGCAATAATTTAGATTACTCCGTGTAATGCATTCACCGTTTGACAGTTTTGTCCACTTTGGAAAACAAACGAATATGTAGTAAGATTTATTAATTTAAAAAAATTACAAATTTTTTTTGAAATTCAGAATTTTAGACTTCTTCATTTATTTAGGAATATATTTTAAATAATTTTTACAATCTAAAATTAAAATTTTAATTGAAAAAGTCTAAACTTTTATTGGCGTCGAATTTATAGTTGGGTTTTATAAGTCAATGAAAAGGTCGATAAAGTCAATGTTTACCAACAAAAAAATAATAATTGAGGTTTTATATAGTTTTTTTTCCGTTATCAATTTGATTAATCTTAATAAATCATAAAATAAATTTATAATTCAGTTAATTATAATAACCAAGATTGGGCGCAACCCATCTAAAGATGTCATTGGAAAAAGTTAAAGTCATCCCTCGCTCATATTAGAATGGATGATTAAACTCATGACCTTCTCTTAAGAGTAAAGGTAGTACCACTAGGACCAACATCTCATTCGCTCATTGTTTAACTTTTTTGTGATACTTTACTCCATGTGATGTTTTAAACCGTTGACCAAAAACTAAAGTATATGTGATTAGAATTTTTTTTTCCCTTATGAATTCGAATAAAGTATACAACTCATTCATTTTCTAAAATTTTTCAGTTAATTCTTGTTTCTTTGGTTTGGAGACATTTTAAAATCAGAATACTTTTCCCATAAAAGAATTATAATTTTAATGAAAATGTTGCAGAAATTTCTGTCCATCGACTTTTCGTCGCGTTTCCAAAGCCAACGAAAATGATTACGAACCAAAAATAGCTGAAGTTGAAGATAAGGAGATACAAAAATAAATAAATAAATAAAAATTCAATCTTACATGAAAAAAATTGATATTGAAGATTTACAATCAGTTTATGATAGTGTTGACTTGAAATTGGGTTGAAAAGATCAACTACTACCTTGAAAATGAAGCATAATGTAATTAATTTGTGTCCACACTACTTCCCTACTTTTACATTGGCTTAGAAAAGTCGACGCGATACTTTACCTTACTATGCGTAGTATATTTGCTCGTCGTCTGTTTCGTCAACTTTGGAAAACAAATGACTGTGTGCTCAAAATTTTAACTTTACATTTTAAACAATCTGACGAGTCCATATCCATCACCGATATCAGACCAGTCTATCCGGCAATTTAAAACTCAGCTGACTCTACTAGGGCGGTTTGAGCAACACGAAACTTAGTGGAACTCGGATACCTCCCAGGTAACTTCATGTCTATAAATAGGGTTGATCACACCACAATTGAGGTACACTATCTCTAACACAAAACACTACTCGTATACGTTTCTTAAACCCTTTTGCTGACTTAAGCATCTGAGTGTTTACCCTCGAGAGACTCCCGATGCTCTCTTTTGCAGAAAATCCTAGCCGGAACTTCACTACCAAGTCGGCAGTACAATTTCAGGCTTCATCACAATCATATGCATAATCATGCTTTCTCCATAAAAGTTGCAAGTTTAATAAAACAAATACAATTTACTTGCGTCAATGTTGTCGTCGGGTTTTCTAAGCTGTGGCAACGAACTCAATTTCTTACAAAGAAAGTAGTTCAGTTTAATTTTTTCTTTTCTATTGATTTTGAAGTATCATGATATAACAAGGAGACGAGAAATTTTAAATCTTAAATTAAAAAAAAAAGACTTTCAATCTATAATAAGTTTTATGATTTATTGACTAGTATACGGTCGACGATCGAGTTAAAAACGAAGTGTAATATGTTAATTTTGAATCTGTTTGATCGGCTTTGGAAAGCAAACAAATATTATGTGATAACTGATAAGACTGTTAAATTTAAATCGAATGTATCTAAAATTCTAAATCCATGAATTTTGACTTCTTTCTTAATATAGGAGATGTTTTAAAACAATCCTGATTATTTTCACCCTTAAAAGTTATATTTCCAATGAGAAAATGAAAATTTTCATTACGTCGACTAGTTTGTCTAGTTGATTAAGCTTATAAAAACGTTGAAGAACTCAATTTCTACAAAAAAAAAAAAAAAACATAGTTGAGGTTATATTATTATTATTATTATTATTATTATTATTATTATTATTATTATTATTATTGATTTTGGTGTATCAAAGAATAAAATATGTAAGAGATTTCAATATTAGGTATTAAAATATCAGCTTTCAAAATTTAGAATAAATTTTTTGACCACATTAACTTGTGCTGGTGTTCAAAAAGTCGGCAGTTGAGGTTACAAGGAAGTGCAATGTACTCTTTTTATCTCAAAATTATTGTCCAGTTTAAATTTTTAATTTTAATATAGTTTAAATTAAAAATAAAAGTCCAACCAGACAATAATTTTAGGACGGAAGGAATATTAAAATTGTGACTCTTTGACTTTCAAATTGGCCAAAAATTGGGCGCGTTACTTTATTATACTCAGTGCAATGTTTTCATCTATCCACTATTTCGTCCATTTGGAATGTAAACGAGTACTATACAAGGCTTTTTTCTCCCTCTAAAATATATATAAAAATGTTTAAATCTAATCATTTATAAATCCATTATCTTAGACTTCTAATCCATGGTCTCCTTTCGCTTTGAGAATAATGCTAAAGATTAGTGCATCTCTCTGAATATGAGAAGGTGGGCATGGAATTATTCATTTGGCCGCCGTCCCACTAGTTTCATATACTCCGCCTCCGGTTTTATTTATAAGATTTAATTTCAGATAGATATAGGAAAAATAAAATCTGGTTTATTTATATATAAATCCGGACCAAGCATATAAAGTATCCACCTAAGTCTTAATTCACTCCTAAGCTACTTGCATCGCAAAATGAGGTTCGCCATTAGAAACTTTAGATTATATTCGATCGGATGTCATATTCCAAAATGAGAATTTTGGTCCACCAACTCAATAAATCATATTCTCTTGTCGAAAAAAATAGGTGACAATTCAAGTCATCGGCATCTTACGACGAGCTTATAAATTACTCCCGATCGATTGGTAATCTCAATTTTGCATATAATAATTTTTTTTGTTAAAAAAGAAATGTCATCGTTGAGCTTCCGCAATTTTCAAAACCGCGTTTCAAGAAAACCCTACTCCTTTACTACTAAATCAACCAAAAATGATCATCGTGAAACAAAGAATATTAGTACTAATAGTAGTATTTCCCATCCCAAATATGCGGAAGAAATGAGAAGTGTGTTTAACAAGTTCGACACAAATAAGGATGGGAAGATCTCCGAGGAAGAGTTCAAGTCAGCTCTGCGCGCGATGAGCGGAGGAGCTAGGAATACTAATAATAATAACGTTGCTAAGAGCTCCGACGTCGAAAAGGCGTTTCGGGCGGCGGATTTGGACGGAGATGGATTCATCGACTTTGAGGAGTTCCTGAAGGTGCAAAATGAGGAAGGAGGAGTGAAGAAGGAGATGGAAACCGCCTTTAAAGTGTTCGATTTGGATGGGAATGGGAAGATAAGCGCGGAGGAGTTGGTTGAAGTGATGAGAAGGCTTGGAGAAAAGTCGGATTTGGAAGGATGTCGAAGATTGATCAAAGGTGTTGATTCTGATGGGGATGGATCCGTTAACTTGAATGAGTTTATGGTCATGATGACCCGCTCCACCAAGCTTTAGTTTTTTTTAGTTTTATTTTCCCTTCTGTTTTTCTTTGGCTTTTGTATGATGCTTCTACGTGGTTAATTGGTTATATCAATTTGCTGCCCCTTCACTACCATTTTCTTCCTCTGTTTGGGTTATTGCAAATAGAGATAGATAAATCGCACTGAACAGACTAGACTGATTCGAACTCTTTCTTCACTTGAAATAAAAATCATGTACCTTAGTAAAGCAAAACTCTTATTTTGATTAAAAAAAAAATTATGTTTCAGAACCCTAGTTACCAGTATATTTCACCATCGATCAAGTGTGTTTTAGCGTTCATTTCTTCTTTCATACGTTTTGTTTTTTTTTTTTTTTATAAAGATGAAATTTCATTTTAGGCTTTTTACGAAGCAAATTGCACTACGACAGAGGTAAGAAACCCCTAAAACATCGTTGTGTAACCAATTTCAGACGAAGTGAATGTTGGAATTCTACTTCAAAAATAGTGGACAACAATGGTTACACTAAATCAAAAAACAAGAGGAAGAATTTATGGTTAGGACAAAAGAAAGTTTTGTCTCCAAGTCACAAGTAAACTTGCTTTCCTTTAGGCTAAATTTGCCCACTGTACAGTGCAATTGTCTAGGCGAATTTCTTCTGAGATAAAATTGAGATCATGTTGTTTCACTATGCACTTTAGTGAACCAATAACCTGATACAAGGATAAGAAATGTCATTGGAAATATTTCAAGTATTTGGTGATTTCATTGTACACTAAAAGCATCCAACTGATCCATATTTATAGAGTTAGAGGAAACTCTTAAGGATTAGACGTAAGCCTTGGTTATGGTTCTAGACATAATTTTTTGTTAATGTCTTTTCATATGAAATTCGTAGGCACAACCTATTAGTTGTATCTCTACAATGTATTGAAAATATTCAATAAGCACAATATATTAATTGTGTCCCTATAATATATTGAAAATAACTCCAACATCGAATTCCGTCCATTAATTCCTTTTGGATTCGTCCCTGTATGCTTACCTGTTTTAGTGTTCATTTCTTCTTCATAGGAAATTCGTTTTATTAGTTCCACCACTTAAAACTGAAGTGTGTGCGTGCTTTTTATTTTTATTTTATTTTTATTACTCCTCACAAGTGAAAAGTGAGTGTGGCGGAAAGCTCAGAGGTGCACGTGAGTGACAACCATGCTGGGGTTGCCGTATGCTGACCTGTTTGTTACCTTTTAAGGAGATACGACTCAATTTGTACAAACACAGTACCAATCTTCCCCTTTTTTTGTTAATTTGCAGTTTCCATCCTGTTTTTTGCTTATAAATTAGGTTTGGATCAGTATAAATCTCTTGCTAAATCTTCCCACGTGTATGTATGTGATCAACGCTTGACTAGCCAAAACTAGTGTTCAAATTCCCAAATTGCGCTCATAACTCCCAAGTTGCGTTTTGTTTTGTAATTTTTTTTTTAATTTTTCTTTTCGTTTCAAAAATAATTATCTGATTGATTATAATTTAATCAATAAGAACTCCTCACATAAGTCTCCCTTGACTGAAAAACGGCCGTTATATCATAAACAACAACAACAAAACACAAACTGCAAGCTGCTTACCCCCCCGGTGCAATCTTAAATCCATGATTAGTTAATGGAAAATTGAGGAGATCACGTGACAACATTAATTCATCACTGAAAAGGTCTAATAAAAAGATTATTAAAGAGAAAGGAATAGCTCCAAGACAAGGGACAGCCAATCAAAAAACATCAATCTTGGCAAACTATATATAAATCGTCGTCTTGATATTGTGTTTGATGACCAGGTGACTTTGTGATAAAATAATCTAAAAACAAACTGCAAAATCATATCCTAAATTCCTAATTACATAGTACTTCCCTTAATTAGTTCGTTCTTTTCCACTTAATTAAGGTTTCCGCATGTGTTTAGCCCAAGTAGCTAGCAGTAAGTAGTACTTCTTGTTTAAAATCCCAATAATGTACACACATCTGTTACCAGAAATACTACAGATGTCAATGTAAACCGATACAACCAATTGAACATCAGTATAAATTATTAACTAATCAATTTTGCTGCTTCGTGACCACCAACTTTCCCAGTCAACCTAGCTGGTGTAGAGTGTGTGTGTGTGTGTGTGTGTGTGTGTGTTAATTTACAAATCTTTTTCTTTAATATTTCTTTTAAGCAGTAATGCAATCCTCCTCAAATCTTCCAAGAACACCATATCCATGCATACACACGATGAAAGCGAATAGCAAGATTGGGTGAATCTTATCGAGCACGGAGTATATCCTTAAAATAAACACATTTAAGAAAAAAAATCCATATCTTTCCAGTTGTTCACCATATCTACATTTTAGTAGTTGTAAGATTAGCAAGATTAGTAGTTTCGGAAAGCATTACAAAAGTCTAAAGTAGTGAAGAAATTAAAGTTCAATTGGGGATTTTTGAGCCGAGTGAGTCGATTGATCTGAGTTCCCATACACACGTTCTAAATCTTGTTTCCAAACTTATTTTGAAGGATCATATTTTTAATCTCATTCGAAGAACATTAGATTTTTGGTACAATAAAGAGGTAAACGTCTAAATTGTTAAATCAAGACATTACACTTAATAAAATTCGATCAACTGTATCGTATTTTCAATCCTGATCTAACAATATTATCTACAAATCATCGTGGGCGGAGCTAGGGTGGGGGCACTGGGGACTGCCTCCACTGATCAGAGCCCCACCTTAGATTTTACATATAAAGTTATATAATTATCTCTTGATTATTCAGTAAATTAGATCAATTTTATGTTTGGAAGGAAATTATGGTAGGCAAAAAATTGGCATTGCACATCTGGACCTCAAGTTTTTTATGTCTACTGAATATTAAAACTCAAAATGAGATTTGTGGTAATGTTAGGCCATTAAAAAAATATTATCTATTTAATTGTATTTAGTGTTTTATGCAATATTTCTTATTGAGATTTTTTTAAAACATTTCATAAAAATAATGAAAAATGATTGATTATAGTTTGAACATTATGTTTTATTTTTCCAGTTATTCCCTAAAAAAAAATCTTTACAAGATACCAATTTAGTTCAGAATTTCTCTCTACATATCGTATTAGAACTTTAGAAGTTAGAAGTACTCCATTAGATAGTAAAAGGGGTAAAAAAGCAATTGAGAAGATCAGGGGTGGTCCCGGCGTGGAGTTATACCAATCAGATAAAACGTTGAAGAAGTCAAAGGGCGAGTCAACAAAACAAAGCATGACACTGCATGCATGGAATTGGCAGAGTAATGCCACACTGTTCACAGTTCCACTCATATGCCCCTTTGAATTGGATTATCTGATCCCAATTTTCCCGCCATTCCTTCCTCTGCCTCCTTGTGCTTCATTCACGGTGCGTTTCCATCCATTTTTTATTTTTCTCTTTTTGCATTTGTCATTGCCCCCTCCATCTTTCCTCATCATTTTCTTTGTAATCGATACGTTTTAAGAAAATAATTCACTATGATCAATCGAGACATCTCCAAATTAGTATAAGTCGTATTTCTAATAGCTACATATATTTCGTAAAAACATGATGAATTGAAATCGTATGACAAATAATATGATGATTACTTCTTTTCTTATGTTGAATGGAGTGATTCGTAATGGTGATGATTCTTTGTACAAAGACACATGAATGTATGTGTACAGATCCCGCCAAAAAAAGCATCTCTGGTGATATTCTGATGAATATTGTTCATTCATTAATGAGCTTGCTACTATTTAAGCTTTAAATTGTTTACTACCAAAGGAAACTGTTACAGTGATGAATGCCAGGCGCCACCCCAAAATTGGATACACGACACATTCGTATTTCTTCTCATTATTTCATTACTGATTTCCCACCTCCCATTTTTTTCTTCACCCAATTTAATTTCGTACCATTAAAATTCATTTCTCTGTCTGTTGTCCCCTCTTCCTCTGCCACCTCTTACATCTATGAAAATTGTTGCATGAGTTGAGCCTGAGAGAAGATAAAACATGTACACTATTGATATATTAATGCTAACATGTGATTTGTTTTTTCTTTTCCTTTCCACATATGAATATGATCATCGTGAATCATGATCCAAGTTTGGTTCTTTTTTCGAAATTCAAAAACTAATACTACAAAAATACAAAATCCCTTTTGAACTTTTCTGATTCTAAAGTGTAAAAAAACATGTTGGAATTCTGGCAACCACAACCTAGCTCTCGGTCCTCTCACCTTATCTCAAATGAATCTCATCATCTTTGTACCAAAAAAAAAATAAAAAATGAATCTCATCATCTACAGATCCTGTAGGACCTGCAAAACATGTAGTAGTACTCATGGAGAATATCACCACAAGAAAAATCTTCATATTATTTTTTAAAACAAATTTCTTGTGAGAGTTGGCTACGTCGTGAGTCTTTTTACCATAAAATTCACGATCCAGAGACGTGCAATGTACCCGATTTCTTCTGCTTCAGATCTTGTACATCATGAACTTCAAGACAGCAGATGTAGATGCTCTTTCTGTCACTCAAAACATTCATTTTAAAACCCTTATTTATATAGTGTATCATTGATAGTATAAAGAAATGGATTCCTGGATGTGTGATAAGACGCCTGAAAAGAATCAACTTGCAAACTCAGTGGCGAATGTTTGACCAATGTATTTGTTCTCTTTCACCAATCTCTAATGGTAGTAATGAATTCTGGGTTGCGCCTTTCAGTCCTTCGCAAATTAAGCATTAAATGTAAATTAGTGTGGTTTTGCAGTGTTGCTGCAGCTTTTGAGTTATGAGGGGAAAAGGCAATTTTGATTCCAAAGTGCATTCGTTTCACGCATTATGCAGAATTTGAGAGCAAAGTTTTTGGTAAGATAGTGATCCACTTATTAGTCACGAATTTTGAAGAGGATGAAAATCATTGTGTAAAAAACTCTGAGCATTTAAAAACTTGTCAGCAAAAAAAAGGGTTCAAATTAACTTCAAAGGAAGTGAACAACGAATGAATCACATTATCACAGTATGGGGTGCGAGGGTTGGTGGGGTGGTTAAAGAATTATGATGAAAATGATTATTATCAGGAGGTCGAGATTTTGATTCTCGCTGAGCCATTCAATTTTTTAGTTTTTATTATTATTTTTTTAAATGAATCACAACATATTATTAGGGATAAAATGAACCAAAAGACAATTACCTTAAAACCCTTCCAAAAAAAAGAGAGAGAGAGAGAAAGGAAGCAAAAAGGGGGGTTTGAGAGCAGAAAATAAATATGAGCGCATGTGAAAGTGGTCAAAAATCTGAGAGGAGAAGGGAAGAGTACTTGAAAGAGGAGGAGGAGGAGCAGAACAGGTGTTTGATTCTGAAATCGTCAAAGCTGCTGGGGGGAGGAGATTTACACAGAATGTCCGGGGCACGAAGCACTAAAAGGGTAGTGTGTGAAGTGGGAGGGTTTTTGAAATGACACAATTTGGCTGCAATTCCACGAGGCCAAACCGACCTTGACCACAGTCCACCCAGGCCAGGGTGGGTATCTAATCTGGGATTCTAAAAAATTCTAAAAAGAAAACCCCAAAAGATTTTGTGCATCATCATCATTCTCAAATGCCAAATTACCATGCAATGACAATAACTATCACATCATGATTTGATGTGTAGTCCAACAAGCATCTATTACCAAATTTTGATAGCTCCATTTTCTGTCTCTTGTTTGTTGTTTTCATCTTGTTGGTATTTGCATCCTTTCCCCCCTTCAAATACATCAATATAATTTGTGCCACCGCACCGACTCTGAAATTCATCTCAACTTTAGCTCTTCATTCATTCTTGTGAGCTAAGTTGATGAAGGGTTTTGTTTCCAAGTCCAATATGATTTACTTAAAATCACTCACTAAAGATCTCTAAATAAAGGATTTATTTATGGCCTACATTTTTAATTTGAGACGTGATTATAAAACGTAAAAGGTAACTCATAAAATAGTTGAAGACACATAAAACAAAAAGAAATCATCCACAAACGTAATTACCCAGCCCTCTGAGAACTATAGACGAGACTTTCATCTCATGTTATGCATGTAAAACTACCCAACGAATGATATTATCAGAAGTTTTCAACTTTACTTATAA
This sequence comes from Oldenlandia corymbosa var. corymbosa, assembly GCA_949775105.1. NCBI lineage: Eukaryota > Viridiplantae > Streptophyta > Magnoliopsida > Gentianales > Rubiaceae > Oldenlandia > Oldenlandia corymbosa. The sequence goes on along the minus strand of OX459123.1, from coordinate 21,324,432 downwards.
AACTTTTCTATACATTCACTTGATATTTAGTGGCATACACAACTTTGTGTATTTTCAGCACAATGCATAACGCCTTGTAATCATATATAACCTCTAGTCTAAAATAATTATTCCAATGAATACTAGTATATAGACAGACTATATATATTTTCGGTGCAATCAATATTATTGTAAATCTTCAAGGGGCAAACTTTAGATTCTCCTTGTTTTCCATCCCTATATATAGTAGCTAGTACTAGCATATCCCATTAGGAGTTGGGACGCTCGGGTATAAATACGAGACAATCACCCAATAGCGTGAGGTGTTGGCGTAGGAGTAATAGCCCCCAGTGAGGGTCCCTTTAGTTTTTAATTTTTTTGGAGTTTTTGGTTTCGTTTTCTTTCTCCTTTCCTTAATGTTAATGTAATGCTGGCCTGAACGAGTGTTCCATGGCATGCTTAGAAATGTACAACCAAAACAACAACGAACACAACAAACACCTTGGGGGCGCTCCTCCACTTATCAGCCCCAGAATCTCTTTCTCCAATGACTTCGTCCTTGATTCCTCTTCTTCCTCCTCTTCCTCTGTTTCTCATCCCCATTTCAGGTCTTATAGGGATGCACCCGTTTCTTCAGACTTTGAGTTTTCTGTGTCCAATTACTCAATGATGAGTGCTGATGAGCTTTTCTCACAGGGAAAGCTCTTGCCTTTAAAAGAAAATTGCACTAGTAGTACTCATCCGTTCCAGAGGACTACTACTACTACTACTACTACACTCAGGGATGAGCTTATGAATGGAGATGACAACGATGCTGATTTTTCCTTAAGGCCACCGAAGAGTTCGACTAGGTGGAAAGGTTTTTTAGGACTGAAGAAATCTCACATTGGATCCAGAAAGATTGAAAGAGGTGAAGGGTCGGATTTGAAGAGGTCTTCTTTCCTTCATGAAGATGGTCACTCTGGAAAGCCTTCCCAGGTAAAAATGATAAAATCCCTTTACATTTTTTTGTTTAGTTTCAGCAAAGTTGGAAACTTTTTTTAATTCTGAGGTTTTAGCATTGATGCACAATAATGTTTGGGGGGTTGGATGCAGGATATGATGATGAATGATGGTGGGTCGGGTTCCAAGATGAATCAAGATCAGTTCCGGTTCTAGCAGAAGATGATTTATGAGTATCTGTGTGAAAATGGCGGGTTTAAGAAGTATCTACTTGTCAAGTTAGCTGGTATTATTATTGGTTAGTAGTAAGTGTTTTTTGTGGGGTGGAAATGAAATCACCCCTGTTCAAGTTGTGTAGGTTTCTGGAAGCTGCAAAAAAAAATTTGTAGTAAAATTTTTAGTGGGGATTGGATTAACATTTTGATTGGCACAAGTAGTTTTGTTCTTGTTTTGTATGCTCTTTTTTTTTTTTTTTTTATTCATCTTTCTTCTATCATCATTTCTTGAAGAAGATAAGATGGATGATGTTTTCAGGGTTGGTCTGTGTTTTTTTCCTGTACAGAAAAAAAAAAAGAAGTATTTGCAGTTGATGAAGAAGAAAAAGAGTGCTTTTTAGTTTTTATTTTCCATTTTTCCTCTGTTTTTGACATCTTTCCCTCTTTGCTCCAACTTCTTCAGCCAAAGTACCTCATTATTAGTTCAATTGAGTAAAACTAATCAGAATTTCATAAAAGGTGTTTAAATTATTGGTTTACCAGAAACTGGGAGCTGCCAAAAATGATGATGAGATGAGGGGAAAAACACAAGTACAAATGCAGTGTTGTTGTTGCAAGCTGCAAAAAGAGCAGAAGGAAGGAAAAGGAAGGAGTGTGTGACTGTATGCATGTGTGGTCAAACATGACAGCTAAGCCATAGCTGGTTGGTGTGTGTATGACTGTGAGCATCATAAATTTTTAGTACCACCACCAACTAGCGTTTCTTTCACTCCCACAAAATTTTTACTAGTAAGTACATTAGTTAGAAATAAATATGACAAAATGCAAATTGGGGGCGGGGGTATTTACTCCTGTCCTTAACATAAGACATTTTAATTTATTTTAAGTTTTATTTAGGATGTATTAATCGATAAAAAAATTTTAAAAATATATTTTCATATTTGTTGTATTTTTTTAATTGTTAGAAAATATTTTTAAAATTTTTTTGTCAATTAACAATATATATTAGATGAAAATTAAGATAAATCAAAATATTTTATATTAAAGACCGGAGAAAATATATATATTACCTGGGTTTATATAACTACTGGTCAAACTTCAAAGTACACAGTACCTAGATAGAGCCTGTTCTGTATATTTTATATTTTGGGTCAGAAGAAAAGAGATAAGGAGGAACTCAAGAACTTTCCTGCTACCTCATTCCTAGCTTCTCAGAAGGAATCTTTGGCTTCTAGTTCTCGTCTTCCCTCTTTCTTTCTTTTTTCCCCCTATCCTCTTCCTTGAGAAGCTCAAAACTCATTGCTATGATGACCCGCGCCAAACGTCCTCAGAGCTTAAAACTTTATGGTCGTTTGAATTGTCCAATGGTTTTAGGTTGAGCTGGAAACATGCCACGCCCAAATTGCCAATCCCTGGTGTTCACTTGTATTCCCTTTCTTCTTCCACGTGACTACTTCGTCACCGAACAAGATAATCATTTCGTGACGAAAGTATACGAAAAATTCTTGAATAAATTACTACATATATCATAACTTATTTTCTTGTTTTGCATACATATTGTTGCGAATACATGCTCTAGCATTTAACCATCTACCTGGCCAACTTCTGAGGAAAAATCAGCCGATATTAACAGTTATGTCACAAAGCAGAATATTCAATTCAATATTTCAATGTATTACTGTGTTAGATAGACATTGGACAGTTGAAATTCTACATATTAGGCGATCCGACAACGAGGTGTTACACGTATTACCTAAAATGGGCTGTTCGACCCATGGCGGAGTACATATTTTAGTAACACCACCATCGTTAGCATTAGAGAAACTAGCTTTTGATAGCCCGTCTCCTCTTTCAGAAGTCATTTTATAAACTAAGTTAATTAGCTTCCCCAATATATATATATATATATATATATATATAAAATAAATAAATAAAATATTTCAATGTACTACTTAAACATAAACCGAAAAGTTAGCAGTTAGCAGCAAAGCGAGAATAGAATTTTCCACAATTTTTAAGAGAAATACTCCTCTCTTATCTAGCTTAAAATGCAATATGATATTCATAAAGATTATCCCTTTCTTAACCTTTTCTTTTCTAAGCTTAAAAAAAATCCCTTTCTTAAGCTTTCAGTTTTCATTTGTAATTTTGTATAGTCTTTCGTCCAAAAATTTTAGTACTTGGTTGGACATCAGTTTTGTTTTCATTTTTAACTTGAATGTAGAAAGTGTTTTAAGTGGAAAATATAATAGAAGATGAAAAAATTGTTTAGATGGTATTTTAGCAAACAGTTGTTTGAATGGTTGTTGGGGAAAAGTTTTTTGGAATATGTATTGAAATATCAAGTACGAAACATATCATTAAATAATCGAAAAGTGTCAATTTTAGTTACGGTAAAAAAAGAATTTAAAAAATGATCACTAAATAACGGAAAATTGTCGATTTTGGTCACTATAAAATGATCACTAAAATCACGGAATAACTTCTAAGTTTAATATTTTACAGTAACAAAATCGACACTTTTCCATTGTTTAGTGATCATTTTTTAAATTCTTTTTTTATAGTGACTAAAATTGACAATTTTTGATTGTTTAGTGATATTTTTCGTACTTGATATTTCAATACATATTCCAAAATATTTTTTCCTAACCACCATCTCATTGGGCCTAGGTTTTTTGACTAAAGACAAACTGAAATAAATGTACAAATTTTGAATTTTGTCACTGAACTATTTTTAGTTCAAGAAATAGTTAATGCCTTAGCAAAATGTTTCAAGTTTGATTTTAAAATGTAAATCAGAAAATTGTTTGGACGTCAGTTTGATTTGTATTGAGTTTTGTGTTTAAGAGACAAAATGAGTTGAAAATGCAAAATGAATGGACATCCAAATAAACCCATTATAATTTGCATTGGGTTTTGTGTTTGTAAGGTAAAATAAGTTAAAAATGTAAAATGAGTAAACGTCCAAACAAGCCCAATTTAGTTGAGGAGCCTCGTAGTCATCCCTGCAGGATAGTTCTTTGTAGGCTCTTTATCTATTGTTCCCAAACGAAGATCGTTGAGGAGCCTCGTAGTCTTTCCTAGAGGATAGTTCTTTGTAGGCTCTTATCTATTGTTCCCAAACGAAGATCGTTATGGATAACTTCAATGTGACATTGCCTCTCTCTTTATTCACAAGCATTTGCTTTTATCCTCAACTTTGGTTACTTTATTGGGTCTATTCTATTTTACCTCTAAATTATCTATGAAATCAATTAGCACTTTAAAGATGGTGCATTAGTGTTAGGCTATATATAATGTAGTTGGTTCCTTCTGCGAACCTGTTCATCACGATGACGACACTTTAGACTTGGGAAGTCTCATTTTCCCTGACACATAAAAAAGTCTATTTTGGTACAACATTAACCAAAGTCTACTTGGTAAATCTGCCCAGTTTCAACAAACCAAAAACAGCTTTAATCTTAATTAACTACACCTAGAAGGCTAAAAGGCTAAAAAAAAGTTGATACATTACATCAATATCTCTAAGTTAGGCTATGGTTTACAAGTCCACAAGTTTTTTAAAGTGCGTTAAAAACCTCTTCCTTCCTTGCATATAAAACATCGTATATGCAGCGGAAAGCAGGAGGCTACGAAAACTTATTTAAGAGACATTATTACCACGGAGCATCCACTTCTTCCTGGAACATCAGCTCATAATTCTCAGCCATTGACCTCAGCGCCTCTATATCAGCATCTTGTTTCTCAGCCAATCCTCTTAATTCTTCGAGCTTGGCTTCAAGCTTGTTTATTTGATCTTCAGTGGTCTCACGTTCGCTTTTTGCCTCCCAGAATTTTTTTGTCTCCACAGCCCCCTCAAAGTCAAATGCAAGACTAAGCAGCCTACTCAGACGTGCTCTTAAAAACCCAACATTCATGCCCAGAAGTTCAAAGGACTTCAAAGACTTCTCCCATTTCTCGAACTCATTCCTCGAGGTCGTGACTTTACAAGCTTTTATGGCATCTGCAGTGCTGACAGCTTCAAAAATCATACCAGCAGCCAACTTGCAGTGAAGACCACAGAGAAAACGCTCGTGAAGGAATGCATTTTTGCTGCAGCAGAGGTCATAATACTTTCTTCTTACTTGCTCGGGAAGTTCAGAATCTATGCATACCCCATTCACCATTATGCGGAAATCCTCGAAGCTTTTAATGTCGCTAAAACGAATTCCAGCTGCTGACGATTTGGCACCCTCTAAAACTTCTGAGGCAACCTCATCACTGACGTTTCCAGAATGTTCCTCCAATGAACCTGAATGGGCCACTAGTGTGCCTGACATGCCAGCCTTCTGTTTCTTCTTTTGCACCATAGTCAGAGGAAGAGACTTTGGACGTTTCTTTTTCTTGTTTTTAGGATCCCCAGATCCCTCCCCTTCACCTAATTTGTGTAGTTCAGGATGAGAGAAAACATCCGATAATCAGGACAAGAGCTTGTTTTAATTTGAATTTAGATATTTGCAGACAAACAACTAACCATTTGCATCAGCTTGTTTCGTAACTATCTCCAAATTTAGAAGGCTAAGAGCACCATCAACCTCGCTTAAATCGTTAGCCCTTATCACTAACACCTGCAAAATGAGAATCATATGAGCAGAAAATACACTTTCGAAGGTAATCGAGGCAGCTGCAGAGCAATAACTTGTCCAATACACCAAACAAATCAATAATTAAACATACTTGACGGATGTTTCCTAAAGATTCTTGTTTTCAGGGGCTGCAAATTGTGCCTACTGTGAGTGGTATCAACTAACATATGTCACACAAGCACCATGCATAACTCTTGCACCACTCATTTTTATTTAAAATTAGTTAATTATAGTATTAAAGGGATATTAGGATGAATGAAAAATTAAACAATGATCCACACCAAAAAGGCCAAAACATGTTTAACAGGTTAAATATTCCTGCACCTTGAATGTGGTAGGCTCAACTAACTGGAAGATCAAGACATCTCCTTCAACCAGCTTGTGAGCAGCAACGAACTTTCTCCATCCTGCACTAAGTCCTGTCTTTTCTGAAATGTATTTTATCTCAAACTGTTCCCCACTTTCATTTTCAAGAACCATTGTACAGTCCTTTCTTGGTAGATGAGCTTTGCAGAATGGCACAGGAAGGCCCTGAAACATAACAGTTAGGAATTAAAGGGGCCAATGGCATGCTCGAAGAATATTCTTTGCAGAATCCTAGCTCAAATCGTATCTAAATAATGCTTACCATCCAAAAACAACTCGCAACATGCGATCTAACTAACAATTTTAGAAAGCTAGGGTGCTCATTTCCTAAGCTTGCTTGAACTTCCTCTGCTCGGATCAAGGTTGGTGGTTTTATAACAGGAGTTCCTGGTCCATCATCTCCAGCCTTTTCCCTTTTACTGCATGAAGTAACTATATGAGCCATCTTGACTTGAGCAAAAAGCATAACCATTCAAAAAACAGCATTAATTTGAGGAATTCAACCAACCTGGGATTTTTTTTGGCACCATCAGTTGTTGCCTGCCAAAAAAACCATAAGAATTCCCCATGGCATGATAAATCCATCAATAAAAAGAAGTTAAAAAATAATTGATTAAACTATGCTTTGAAGAAAAATACCAGAGTCAAAGATAAAATGATAGCACCGAAAGAAGTTGCTAAATGAAACAGAAAACTTTTAACCTTGTGTACTTTGCGATTTTACAATCTCCAGTCAAAACATGAAAACGTTTAGGTTCAACCAACTATAAATAGAGACCTTTACTTTTTTTGTGCATCAGAACTAGAAATGCAAATAAACCATCTTTACAAACAAAGGAAAGAAAAATAAACAATACTCAAATACGAATGAAGGATAGATAAGCTAGAAACATAAATACTTAACTCAAACACAAGAGATTCCTGATTATCCAATTAACTAGGAAACATGAAGCTATTCCCGAATACGGAAGAGAACTCTGAAGGGCAAGTTCTATTTTATCTTTGCTTCTTTCTTCTTTACCTCATACCACTTTCCTGTATCATGTACCTGAACACGTTTCCATGCCAAGTAGATGGCACATCTAAGGATGAAGGTAGTCATAACTCATAACTAATACAATGGGATAACATGAAAAAGTGTCTCCCACTGACATTGATTCATGTCAAACAGCTATTCTTGCTCTGGACTACTAGTTGATAACCCACTATCTACAAGGATGCACCCGTGTTCAACTTTGCTACAATATCCCGGACTCAACTGGTTTAACATTCATTTGATAGTCAACTATAATTTAGCTCAAACACCTAATCAACATTTCGTATTCTTCACATTCTAGTGCTTGTAAGCATTTGAATTGGGTAAGGAAGTCCATCCTAGCTAGCTTTCTTTCTTATCTTTAGTCCCCAGGACTACTTAAATCATCTTCCTAATTCTCAGTATCCACAAAACTGCAAGAAGTGGAGAATCCCGAAAGTAAACAACTCCTGTTGAGTAACTACCAGGAATGTCATAATAATCTGCATAACTTCCAAGACCATGTAGAACGCAATAAGATTAACTGATTATCTTCTGTCAGTGAAAAGTGACAAAGCAGAAAATCTAAGCCATTCCCTTCTTAAGTGAGCTATCGCGGGGTCATTTCTATCTAAAAGACCTTCATGTATGCGCTTCAATTACTTATTATGCAGAGGCAGAAAAAAATTGACATGAAATGGTGTGCCATAGCATCTAACAAGGCCAAACAAAAGATAACAGCCAACGCGTTTGCACTGCTAAAACAAACTCTAAAATTTCACATGAACTCTTACCTCACATGCACATTTCTACTACCCTGAGTGGTTGAAACATAAGCAAGTTCCAAGTTCCAGAAATCATAAAAAGCCAGGCAATTAGGAATAGGAAATTCACAATTCGTCTTTAAAAGAAAAGGGGAAGAAAGAAAAAGAATAAAAGGACAACTTCAAAACCCGTCAGTCAGACCGGAAAAACAAAGGCATCTCAAACGAAAAAAAGGAAGACGAAAAAAAAACAGGTCGATCTCAGACCTGGTCGGATTTAGAAGCAGAAGAAGGCTTCTTCTTCCTCCTGAAAATAACTGGGGAAATCTCGTCCATACGTTCCTTAGGCTTCCTCTTCCTCTTGCCCTGTACAATAACGAACCAGATCTAACACCAATTCGAACAAATCGAGAAGCATACGGGAAGGAACGAACACAAAGTGAAAGATGAGAAACGAGGAACGAACCAGTGGCTGGGGATCGGAAGGAGCGGTTGGTGACAATTCAGGTGGGTTATTATTATCAGGGTTGGCCGTAGCCTCCTCAATATGGGCTTGTTCAGCCATTAACCAAACTCCTTCAACAAAGCCCTGTTCTTGTTCCTCCTTGACAATCGCGGTTAAAGGGACTTCTTCTTGATCAGAAGTAGCAGCAGGAGTAACATTGCCCCCGGCAACAGCTTCAGGACTTGGCTGTACTTGCTTTATTTTCAACCTCATCTCTCTGGAAAGAAAGGGGCACAAAAAATCAAAGCCCTGAACCAATTACAATGAACCAGGGAGGTAAATTTATTCAAAGCTGGGTTCTTTCCACACAATTTGTGTTTTCTGATGGCTTGGGTAAATTAACTAACTATAGTGTATTTTTGCCGATGTGCGAAGAGGAAAAATAATGAAATGTTGGGAAATCGAATGAAGAAGAGTCTGAAGGCAAAAAATATAAGGCAAATTTACGAAAACCTGGGGAGTTGTAGGTGCGGTGCGTGGGTCAGACAAAACTTCACCATTGTGCCGGGGTTCTTTTTCTTTTTTCCTTTATATATATATATATATATTTTTTTTTTTCGGCTTAAGGTTTCTATTTTTTTTTTCTCGCTTACTTTGGTCGTGTAAGTACATCAACACAACAACAGTTAAACAATGAGAAAATGAACATTTTGCTAAACACACAAACCTCAATTCATCCGAGGCATTTTTAACCTAGGACTTCATTCCCAAATGCAAAAATGGTGGATTCAATTCATATCACGGGAGAAATGAGCAATTCCCCTGTTTCTAAAAACTTTACCAAAGTTCATTTGAAATTCTTGAAGATGAACAAACAACGAAGCGCGCATTTTGGCATTAACATTTTGTTGTTAAGTGTTAACCATTGTGTCCGTCAATTATTATGAATCGGTTAAAAGAAGGAATAATAATCATTGCCATATTGCTGCCGTACATATTCAGTTTGCGTGGCGAGAGGTATGGTTATACTTTTTATTGGTTTCCCCACCAAAAGAAGTGACACAACAACAGATTAGTAGAGAGATTTTAATTAGTTTTAGTTAAAACTAAAAACAGAGCAAGTGTTACAGCAACATATATTAAAATTAACAGCGAAGACTAAGAACTAGTCCACAAACTAAAAATTACAAAGGTAGAACAACAAACGAAAAACAAACCCAGGTCGTTGAAAATGAGGAAAAGACATCAAATTTCATGATTGTTGTTGTTCATGGAACTGGGCAAATTCATTAAAGGCTATGGAAAACCCGTCAGGTGAAGAGATCTATCTCGAACAATCGGGCCCTGAATCAAAGTGAACCAGATGCGTGTATATATTGTTAGGCCACCAGTCGTGAGTCATGGGCATCTTTCACACCTAACCTCAAACAAAGGAGCTCTGGATATGGAAATTTTGGGCATAAAACAACAGCAACGGGATGCATATTCCATGTTGGCCTTAAACTCCAACTTCCTATTCAGTTCTATTTTCGCCATCAGAAAGTTAGGATTTTTAGTCATACTGGAAAAGGGTAAGGGATTCCAATTTTTGCATCTCATCTGTTCTGGGGATCTTTTTTCAGGAGAGATTCATAGGGAGTTTTGACCCGTTCCGGGGCTTGCGGCTGTGCATATGACGACACAATTAATAATTCCGAAAGGCAGCTAAGCTAATCGGTGATCAGACAATCTGACAAACAATACAGCAACACATCTGCGCCCCCGGAAAAAATACTCTGCACAGATGCTCTTCGTTTGTGAGGTTGAAGAGAAGGAAACAGATCGCAACTAGATTCAGACTTGCCGATCAAATCCGGACCGGAACTTAATCCGATGGTTTCATGTGGTCGACGATGTTTATGTTTAACCATCTGTTCTTGTTTTGTCAATAACTAAATCCTGGAAGTAGAAGAAATAGAGCAGCTGGGTTTTGTGGATATATGGTATGGATGTTGAAATGGAAGTCCCACCGAATTTTTTCGTCAACTTTGGTCATTAACCATCTCATCTTTTCAGCGCTACATTAGGCTCTTGACTTTGTGGGAACTGAGAAGGGAACCAGGGGGAAAGTTACTGCATTGGGGTACTTGGTAACAAGCGTTTTCGTTCTCTTCTTTTAAGGAAAATGAAGAAAGCAAATATCGAGTAGAGTCAATCCTGTTGGATCAATGAGTGGCTAGGGATCTCATCATCCAGTAAGACATCTGGAGTTCAAATCTCCCTAATTTATTAGTTTTTCTTTTCTCTTTACTTCCAAGCACGATGTCCCTGGCTAGAAGCGTGAACAAAACCATGAAAAAAGTAAGAGGAAAATCACATTGAAATCTAGAGTTTACTACTCTTGTCTTTCATGGATTACATCACTCCCCATCTCACATAATTGGAAGATAAGTACGTCGTATTTCAGATTTGTATTAAGTTTTATTATTTTCTTAGAACAGAAAAAATAATACTTAAAATACAACAAACATGACAATTGTTTTGAAACCAAATAAGAACCCCAGAATAGTAGTTTCATCACTTGTAAAAGTACTCGGCACCAAACTGGCCTGGTTTATGACTTCGTGTGATAAAAGAGAGGCCCAACGGACATTCAGAACCAGATAACATTCATGGGCTTTTTACCATATCGATTAGTAAAAGTCAAAATTTATCAATTGTATCAAACTTCATTTCATCAGCTTTTAGATCCAGTCTTTATTGTTTGACACTTTTGTAGTCATAGCTACTTCCACCAGTTAGTACGTATACTTTGTACCTTAGAACACATAACAAAACTAACCCTAGACATCTTATATATCAAAATGAAGATAGAACCAAAAAAATATTTATTGTTCCAGTTACTGGTCTAAATTTATTTATCCATAACTAAGAACTTTTTTCCCGAATCTCATGCTGCCATTTCTAGCGGCTTAAATCTTTACAAGTCTACAATAACTGCTGTAGAAACATTCAACCTTAATTGGAGAGATTCATTACAATCAAAATTCAAAATCGCAGGTAGCCATCTCCAATTTCTTGCATTCAAACTCCCTTGGACTTTCAGGCATTCTCCGGAATTAACCAAGAATATATCATCCCAATCTTATTTATTGTACTGAAAGTCTGAAACAATATTATACACATCACCTATGACATTTTTGAGCAACGGGGAGAGAGTATTTCTTATGTCTAAGAAAAAAATTAAAACATATATTTGCATTGTACCACTCACATCAACACGTTCACAATTTTGTCATTCAACTGAAGCGGTTGGGAGTTTTCTTTCAACTTTTATAACTTAAATTAGTTATTTCCCCCTTTCAAATGAATAAAATGCTCTTAATTGACGTTGACATACTTAACAAAAACAGGGGTGATTGGTTGTGATGCCGCACCAAAACGCGCAGTATTAATGCTACTACATGAAAGAAACACATTTCTAAAAATTGGTTAATTGTTTTTAGTATTCAAATGCAAACACCGCCTAATTTTCCTGCAAAAACCGAGAATGTAAAACTGAATTTTATCTCCCCAACAAATACATGCTATGTTCATATCATCTTATTGAAACAATATTACTATCGCAGTCTACAGATTTACTATAGTTTAATGTGCCAACGCAAAACACGATATAATTGGTCTGATGTCGCACGTCGTTATAACTAAGTGTTTCCTAAATCTCAACTTATAATTGAAACCGTCTCAAGTAATGATACTGTCTTATCCTTATAGAAGTGGAGGAATTTACAAAAGATCAAGGCAGAAATTGCAGAGGAATTCCGAGAAAGGAGACGTAATTACATCCTTTTTATGTGATTAAGTATATTATTTGGCTCTTTGCTGCCACGAAGTTAATTTATTTATGAATATCAAGGAGATGGCGCAATCGGCAGCTGGTCAAATTAAAGTAGATATATATATATTCATCGTTTCAGTTGGACCAGTTCCAAATCCCAGTTTTTATGCCTGCGAAATTAGCAGACGCTTGGCTGCGAAAGATGGGTGAGTAGTTTATGGGAAGCAACGAAATGGCGTCTAAATTAGAGTAACATTCAAGACTAACAATAACTATTGTCATATATCTTATGATATGCTGATCATAATACTACATGCTGATCATAATACTACCAAAAAAAAAAAAATAAACTTTATTATATTACTTCGTTGCATATATACAATAGTGATTAGTTTGAGATTTTTGTCTTGTGTCTTGTTATTTAGCAGTTCTTCACTTCCGGGTGGTTGTATTATTATATTAATAATACAAAATAAAAAATTAAATAAGACAATCATTTGAGACTAGCAATATTACTTTGTTCCATTTGTTTAAAAGGAAAAAAAAAAGAGAGTATCAACGCCAAAAAACTAGAGCAATAGATAGCCAGTATTGTATTGGCATTGTGGTCGTTTATTCTCCTTCCCTTGTGTAGCATTTCGTTTATTCTCATTTTTTTTTTTTTTACAAAATCATGAATCTGTAAAAATTATTTTTACTGAATTATTAAATTGGGACAAACAAAGTGCTATTACAATTGAAAAACATGTTGAATTATTTGAGAGGGTGACCTCATTGATGAGAGAACTTACAGAAGTCTTCCAAAATATACAAAGGGCAGCCTCTCTGGACCCATGCAAGTGAGGTTTTAATATTTGTTTCAGTATTTGTTTTCATTGTTAATTTAATTGATATCATTTTTACTTTTTTCTATATTGTCTGAGACTTGGGGCATAAGAAATAGGAGTACTAATTAATTTAATTTTAGAATTGTGCACTGCAATTATGTTGACTTTGACCGAAGGAGGTACTAGTAGTTTCGTAAGCTGCAGAGTCAACACAATCATATGCACAAATTTGGGAAAAAAAATTAAACCGTAATTTATCCAACGAAAAGACTCCCAGGGGAAGAAGAAATAACGTGTCCCAGAGGAGACTGTTGGTTTGGGTTGACAAATGTATATAACGTTGTTGTTGTTGTTGTTGTTGTTGTTTCAACTGTCAAAACTTTCACCCCAGTTCATCTTCATACGCTGAGCCACAGCGCCAGACCAGCATCCACGTTTTTGCCCCAGATGTACAGTCGTCTTCATCATTGAGAAAATTCACCAGTCAACTAATTCAATTTTAAGAAGAAATGGAAGCTTCATTTAATTAATATAATAAAGTTTATATTTTTTATAAAAAAAAATGGTCATTTCATTTCTTTGAATTTTCGTGAATTAATCATCTATCTATCTAATCCCATTATTATCTAATTCTATCTCGGTGTCTCTTTCCAGACGGCGGACCATTCCCGTAGTTGTTGCTTTCCTTTTTTCTTTGATATTTTCCGTGATTTCACTACCCCCTTTTTTTTTTTTTTTTTTAATTAAGGCTAATTTAGAGTTCTACACCATTTATTCTGGACAGTAATTTGCTGTTCAATTTTGGTTGGTTCACGACCTGGAAGCTTTCCTGTACTGTTTCTCTTGGCTTTTTTCCCCCAACTTTTGTTTTGTCATGTAGCCCCAACGCTTTCTCTTCTTCCAGATATTCTTTTCTCTCTTCGTAGTTCAAACAATTCTTCCCAAATCCCTGTCTTGAGCTTGAAAATCTCTGTTGGGTTTTGAAAATTTGACAACCATACTTTTTCCCTGCAAGGTTGTATGTTTTCTCCCTGTAGAATTTTCATCTGCTTAATGAACAGAGGTCAAACATGTCTCAGGAAAACTTTCTGAGGTCCCTTTATGTGATTTTCGCGTTTTGTGCTGCCCTCTTTTTTGGTGCTCTCAAAAGTTAGTAGCTTTTTTTTCCATGTTTTGTTTAACCCTTTTCTGTTTTGCTTGTTCTGATAATGAATTCTTTTTCCAATTCTTTTGGCATACTGTTTGTGTTTTGATGATCATCTTGTGCTGTGGTTCAGGTTTGCTGGTGGGTCCTATTGCCGGTCTAATACTCATAATTGGGAATGTTGGGGTGATTTTGGGTCTCTTCCCAGCACACTTTGTCTGGACTGCCTACACTATCTACGAGTAATAATTATCTCTGCTTCCTTGATTGCTATCTATTATCGCTTTGTGTCTGTCGTTTATGATTATTCTGCTTGGAACTTTTGTATTTGAAGACCCAATATTTTTACTTGTTCTTAAAGATTTTCCCTCCAACTATCACAGGACAAATAGATTTGATGCACCGCTGAAAGTTGCACTGTTTTTGGGCTTGCCTGGCTTATTTGGTATCTGGTTGGGTTTAAGCATAGCTGCAAGTGTTTTTGTGGGCGTAGGATATGGGTTTTTCACTCCTTGGGTTTCGGCTTTTGAGGCTTTCAGACATGATGATGACTCCAAGAAGTTCTTCCATTGTGTTGTGGTAAAATATTTCTGTAACTTATGCCTGTTTTTGTTTTTCTTTAAGTCCTGATTTTGGACCTGTCTCACCCATGCATTCCGGTTCTGCCAGGATGGAACCTGGGGGACTATCAAAGGAAGTTGCACAGTTGTTCGAGATTTTGCAGATTTATGCTATCATTCTTACCCACTTTACCTGCAAGAATTGCGGGAATCACCTTCTTCCCAGACGATTGAACCTCTCAGGTAACATTCCTCATAGTCATGTTATCTGTATGAATTTAGTGAGAGGATAACATAATTTGTTTGCTCTCTTTTACTCTGTTCCTGTAAAATTTGGTGTATTGCCAATGTAGGATATCCGCAATCTATATAATTCATGAGATTCATTTGCTTGAAACTTTTCTGCAGGCTCATCCACATTCCAGGATGTATTATTGCTGGTATTTTGGGCCTGATTGTGGAAATCCCTCTGTATACGGCTATTGCCATTGTGAAGAGTCCATACATGCTGTTCAAAGGTTGGCAGAGATTGATACATGACTTGATCAGCCGAGAAGGGCCATTTCTGGAAACAGCTTGCATTCCCATTGCTGGTTTGACCATCCTTCTCTGGCCGCTTGTTGTAATTGGTAGCATTATAGCCGCCATTTTTACCAGCTTCTTCATTGGATTATATGCCTCTATTGTTGTATATCAGGTTTGTTCTCATCCTTTAGTCACGAGTCTTTTGGTCGTGTTGCCTGAAATGTTTGTTTTACTGATGAATGCTCACTGTTATGCAGGAGAGATCATTCAGGAGAGGCATTGCCTATGTGGTTGCTATGGTAGCTGAATTTGATGAATATACAAATGATTGGCTTTATCTT
Source organism: Oldenlandia corymbosa var. corymbosa (assembly GCA_949775105.1). NCBI lineage: Eukaryota > Viridiplantae > Streptophyta > Magnoliopsida > Gentianales > Rubiaceae > Oldenlandia > Oldenlandia corymbosa. The sequence goes on along the minus strand of OX459123.1, from coordinate 21,308,867 downwards.
CGAGAGGGATCCATCCTTCCAAAGTAATGTTTGATCAGCACTTCCTTTATTCTTCTGGTTAGGCATATAATTTGGGTAATAATGTTGCCATTTCCAGCAGTACTAATGAACTTTTTTGCAGCCAGGCCTCGATATCGAAAGAAGAAGATTTCCAACTCATCTGAACTTGCTACCGATCAAAAGGCAACAGTAACAGTGAAATTCAGCTCAGTTCTGACCGAAGCCCCTAGTATGATTGTTCCAAGATTGTCATCATCACGATCAGTGAGGGAGGCTATACAAGAAGTGAAAATGGTCCAGGTATTCCCTTTATGCTAGAAGGTTCAAGATGGAGGATTTCTAACATATGACTATTTCATAGTTCATAATTTAGCAAAATCGTATCACCTCTAAGTCATGTTATCATCCATAACCGTTGATATGACGGAAGATCAGGTTTTAGGAAGGGTCATCTTGATGGAATTGATGAGAGCTAGGTTTTGGCTAACTAGTCATAGATGTATCATCATCTGTCTGTCCGTCTATGTTGGTTAAACCAATCTACATTCTTTACAACCACGTAAACCAATCACATCCAGATGTTCCTCTTAAGCTCATAAAACCACCTGAATGGTACTCTTAATCTGAAGTTGTTGTGATCAAGACTTCTTGGGAACCTTTTGTAGCTTATGATGAGGACATCTGGAAATTGAACAGCATCGCCTGCGTTCTTATGCAGTAAAACTAGAAATGGCTTACTGATAAATTGTCCATGTATCTATTGACTATCGAATGAGTTTAACATAACAAGTTCAAAATTCCATCCAGACAGTGCCCAGGGGCACTTCATTTTCAGCTGATTAATGCCTTTCCATGCCTTCTTGAACAACAATGTTGACGAAAATTGTGATGAATTTTTCACAACGAGAAACATCGCAAGTTTATGTTCATCATTACAATACTTACAGATAGTTAACTTTGTTGGGAATAAATTTCTGCGAAAATACCTTATTGCTCCCTTCAAATTCTGAAGGTATGGGGACACATGATGAGGGCATGCGAAGTGAGGGGCAAACAATTGTTGGATGCTGATGTGATAACTACAGCCGACCTCTATGGGTGGTTGAAGGCCAAAAACGGCAGCGAAAACCCCATCATAGATTTTGGATTGCCTTGTTACGCATTCTTGCAGACCATAATTCACTCCATAAATGCCGGATCAGATGGTCTAGTGCTTCTCGATGGCCTTGAGGTTACTCACCTGAATCGACCTCAGGACAGGTTGTTTGATTGGTTCTTCCATCCCATTTTGGTCCTCAAAGAACAGATAAGAGTAATACAACTCGAAGATTTTGAGCTGAAGTTTTTGGAGAAAAGGGTTCTCTTTGGAAATGACACAGCACGCTTAAAGGCTTGGGACAATGGCGGTTTGATGCCTGAAGATACACTAAAAGCTGCTCAGATTGAGGGCATCAGCAGGAGGTAAAAATGACCTTTTTTTTTCCATGCTTTTTAACTTCAAAGTTAAGCAAAATAGCTGACTCCGAATTGCTGTTTCTTTGTAGGTTGATTGGAATGAACAGAAGCATTGCGAAATTCCCTACTTACAGGAGGAGATTTAAGCAGGTTGTGAAGACGTTGATCATTTATTCGATAGCAAGGGAAGATTCCGCTAATTCTTCTGCATCATATTCAGCAAACATGAAACATTTCAAATCAGCATCTGTCAGAGTGGTGGCATCCAGAGACATGGTCTAAAATTACCGATTTTGTATTTGTCTAACTTTGAGTAGTAAAGGAAAGGACTTTCCCCTGGGTTAGACCTGTTATGCTTTTCTTCTGTAAATCCGCTGCGAAATCTATTTTGTACATGATAGATAGTTTTTCTGGCCTGATTCTTTAGTCAATAGGCCAATCCCTCGAGGATAATGTCGTCTTATGATTTATCATTGTACTTAAGAACATCGAAAAGATTGGAGTTCATGCAATGAACCAATGACTTCTGCCCCTGCTTGACTTAGACAACTAATGGAAAAACTGTTCTGCGGGTCAAAACAACAATCCAGCGTGCCAAGGCCTCCTCTTTTAGAATGTTTGTTCACCTGATACGTTTAGTAACATCATCAGCAGTAGTAATTGACAAAGTTCCTTAATTTCGATACTGAAAGCTGCATGTTGTTCCTACTTCAGACACTGCAAACAGAAAAGGGGAAAGTTGGGCCTGACTCAGTTTCAACTTAATTCCACCGTCCCAAATGATTCTCATGTTAGCTGCAGTAGTATTATTTCGGAGCGGAAGGAATATGAAATTAGTGGAGTCACTAACAGGACTGGGAAACATGTTTTTGTTTGTTAATCTTGAGTCCAAGGTCAATTAACGTAACATATACTCGCTGAATGATCAATGGAAAGGAAATCAGGACTTTGGAACACGGACAGAGGAGAGTCAGAGTGAGTATTGACTATTGAGTGATTGGTTTATAACTATTCCGACGTGTTATACCCGACAAAAAAAAAGTCGACGGCGAATTCTTCTGGCAATTCCAACATTTTTCTTCTAATCGCGTTTAAAAGTCAAGTTCTTTACTTCATTCCGTCAAAGCCCATTGCAATATTTACATTTCTCCAGCTGCGATGTTCCATTTGATCCGTCCATCTTTAATTTTCATCAGATTTAAAACAGAGGTCATCACACGCAGTCGAATCATTATGTAGTACTCTAAACTGAAAGTGAAACTGATTTCCAAATTAGAATTGGCATTTGCTTGCTGGAATCTAGTAGATAAAGAAACGGGTTTTTTTTTTTTCTTTTAATGTACGTATCGCCAACAATGAGGTTCAGTTTATCAGAACTCCATCAAGAGTTGTTCTCCATGGCTCAATGGAGAAATTACATTTTTCTTGATCTTTTGAATGATGAGCTGATAACATTGCTGGGAGATAGATAAGAAACTCCATCTCTGTGAATGGGTTCAAATTAGAAAGTGCAGAAACTGCCATTAACGACAGAGTAAAGAATACTGCAGATTCGGGAGAAGCATCTGCCAGTAACCATGGTTTGAAGGAAGGCCTATATCGGAAAAGTGACCGGGTCAGCAAATGGCAAATCATCTGAATTAGTAGTTATTAATGCTAGAATTAATCACCCAGAGCCAGAAGGATGTGGAAATGTGTACCGTTCGTGTGGTCCTGGATTATTATAATATATGTTTGGTAGGAATTCCAGAGTTCTTTTGTAAGTCAAACAGTTATCAAGGTAAGCAGCTGCTTCTTTTATTCAAGTCATCAAAGTCAATTGAATCATGCAATAAAATGTAGTACTGGCATTTGGTCATTTTTAAATGTGCCATTAGAACTAAGAAGGCAATGAATTGTGTGCCTCATAATTCAACAACATTCATCAAGATTGAATCAATATGCCAAACTAATAAAAGGTTGAAAATTCGAAAGAAATATTCATAAGAGTAAATAAACCCTTCATTCCATCAAGTGTAGGCAAAACAATTGTATTGTTTATTACTCTCTCCGGTACTTAATATAAGTCATTTTGATTTGTCCTAGATTTAACCTAATATGCATTTTTAATTGACAAAAAAATCTTAAAAATTTCATAACAATCGAGAGAATACAATGAACGTAAAAATATATTTTTAAAGTTTTTTCGTTAATTATAAATAAATACATACTATGTGAAACTTATGACAAAATCAAAATACGTTATATTAAAGACCGGAGAGAGAGTAGTTTATGAGAGTGTGTAAATATAATACAGGGTGTCCTCTGATATTTGTACACTTTGCAGGGAAAGCGTGAAGGGAGGGTGGATATGCAGAGATATCTTCTTCTTCTTCAACTCTCAGTTTTAAAGCATTCTAATAGTATTTTGTAATTTTAAAAACTAAAAAGCACTGTGTGATTCGTGAACCAGAAACTTCCACCATTCCCACGTTCTCCAACTTTAAATTTCAATTACTAGTACTTTTTTAACACTGCAACGATTAATTATCACCAGATCCAAGAAGAATGCTCTTTGGTGACACAATCGACAGGCATTTTTTTTCCAAGGACACACACACGTTCTTACAACTTGAAAGTTGCTACTATAACCTGCAGTTGTTGTTTGCCCCTCAGTAGTAGTACTAACAACATTAATTACTCAGAAAAAAAGAAAAAAAAGATGGGCACCCAAAAACTGATCAGCTCTTAGCAGCCAAAAAAAAAAAAAGGTCCACCTTGACTGTGTGTTGCAGCCGCTGTTTAATTTTAACCATTCGGTTCCGTTTTCTGGAGTTAGTAGTACTAGTGCTACTGGTACTGGCATTGAATTAAGTAAAGCAAATGAATTAAGTAGTAGTGAAATCCGCTTTTTATCAAATTCCAAAGCGTCATTGGGATTCTAACGCACAAATGTAGGCCACTTTTACTTAAATTAGTTTATCAGCTAATTATAAAGTGCAATGCCTAGCTTCTTGTTATGTTGCAAAATGCCAACACAAAGACGCTTCACGTGAATTTACCAATATCAATCCTTTTTGCCCAGAAACAAACAAGATACTGGTACATTATCTTGATCTTATAGAACCATTATTCTCTGATCTACTTCCGTATGAGAGCACCAAAGTCAATGCCAAGTTGGAGATTATTCATTATTTTTTCCGTCTCATCTCAATAATCTATCTTACGAGATTATTTCCTAGTTGTTTAGACAAAAAAAAAAAATTGAGTCGAAATTGGTAGACAATTTGTGAAGGAAAATCATATTGATCAAAAAAAATTTCTTCTCATGATTCATGACATTATAACAAGGTTTTACCCATTTGGTTGAGCTAATATTTGGAAAAGAAAACCACAGCATTTTTTTTTTAACCAGCAGTAAGTACTCATTACAACCTCACCAAAGCACGCGGCTTCTGAGTAGATTGAAGAATCAACACCGTATCTCTCTGTTCAGTGGGAAAAAGAAAAAAAAAAAAAAGAAGATTATTGTTGTACTTAACTGATCAAACCAACAATGCTAGTCAGAAAAGACCATGATTGCATCCTGAGGACTGTAAAGGAAAAAAAAAAAAAAACTGTACTCTATATAAAACCAACAGTATCAGTATAATATCTCACACACTTCTTCTTCCTCCTCCTCCTCAGTCACTCTCATCAGTTTGTAGCAAAACCGACCCGAATCTCACGAAATATGTGTTTTGTTCCCCATTTAGGCCTCTCTTTCTGTTCCCAGTAACTCCCCTCCCTCCACAATCATTACCCTCATACTCTGCCACCACAGTCGACAAACCTTCTTCCTTCTTCACTGCCCACCTATTTATTTTTTACTTTTTTATTTTCTATTTTAGCATAAAGTAAAATAAATAAATCAGTACTATTCTACTCCCTCCTTCCCACAAAAATAGTCCAGTTTAAAAATGTACAACTTTTCTAATTTAGTCAACTCATTTAAAGTACAACTCATTTTTGTCTTTATATTTCCAATTGTACCCCTAATTTAAATTTTTAATCAATACCACCACCATCGTCGATCATCACGGGGGATAATTCCTCGGTTGTTGCTACGGTGACAAACAGCATCGCCGGAAAATTCTTCTATACAGAGGTGATTAAAAAAGAAAGCCCATCTCCTCCGCTGTTCACCGGAGCCAACTCTCGGTTATCACGAAGATGGAATTCCCAACTGAAGCTCTCAAAATATTCGGGTTCGAGATCAACTAGCTATCGCCGGAACAAATCACGGCCGCCTTTAAATTACTTCCAATCGCGAAATTATGGATTCTGAGAGTCATCGAATGTCCAATTAAATATCGATTTCCGCCGATTACAGCCGTTTGGGGCGTTGCTGGGTGGTTTGTCGGCGGCTTGCGGAGAACGACGTAGGAGACTGAGTTGTCAATTCATCGAGAGGGAGGAATTCTCGCTGCCGTTGAGGTTAAGTTGGCAAGGAGATTTCGCCCGTGAGAGGCCGAGAAAGGAGGAGAAATGGAAGATTGATTTTGCCTTAAACAACCGGACATGCCCCTACATAAGTAATTGTTTAACCACTAAGATTTTATGGATAATGTTTTTAACTGAGGACAAATGTGTAACTTAATCCATAAAAAGTCAAATTGGACAATAATTTTGGGACAAAATTTTTTGAGCAAATTAGACAATAATTATGAGACGGAAGGAGTACCTAGCTAGCTATAAGCCTATAGTACTACTAGTAGTAGCCATTACTACTATTAAACAAAAACGTCCTCTGTTTATAGGTATCAACCTACCCAATTTCCCCACCACTCTCCATTCTCATGAGAATACCACAAAAAGCCCTTCCTTTCTTTGCCTTCTTTTCACAAAACGAACTAGAGTTACATGTAACATCTGAGCAATAACAATCAATTACAGCGGAACTATTACAACTTACCTTTCACTTTTCAGCATCCATAATTTACTAGAAGTAATATGAGTAAATGTGGGTGAAGTAATAATACAAGTAAAATTAAGGATGCAGGTACAATACAAATGGTACTAACACTGCTACTGCTAGTTGTAGTACATCTGAGTTTTCAGTTTTTCACCGTTGGGTTGGAGGGTAAATCAGTTAGGAAAATTCAAGGAAACGTCGGTCCAGAAACAACAGCAGTCCCTCACTCTCTCTCACACACACACACAGTCGCAATCGCACTTTTTTTATCTCAGCACATGGGGGGTCGGATCAAATAACATTAACTTTTCCGGTATCCAACACGTGTCCGTAACTTACACGGCAAGCTCTGTTTTCCTTCCTACACCCGGCAACAGCCACCGCCACCAGCATGGGCTGCGGCATATTCCGGCGGTATCATTTCCCACAAATATTTTCCCTTTTTCTCTATATATTTATAAATATACACTTCAATTTTGCCTTTCATGACAACCAACCAACCAACAAACAAAAAATTCAGATAATTGTTTTGAGGGGAAAAAGAAAATATCATCCAATCATAAGTGAATTCCAGAAGGTCAATTAACTGACGAGTGGAATGGAATGGACCATATTATTCCGACCTTATAGATAGAAAATTTTTTATATTATCCTTTTTCCTGCTTCTTCTTCTTCTATCCTGGCAGTAGTCACTTCAGGAAAACCAAAAAGTATACACAAAAAACGTAAAATTGGAAAATGCTAAAGCCACCACACTGATAGATTAACATGGCAGAAAAGAGAAGAAGAAACCAAAAATGGGGACGGAGGAATTAAATGGCACACAAAGGTAAGCTGCTGCACAGAAACAGCAAAAGAACACAAATAGTAACACACACAGAAAGAAGAAGTGAGAGTCAGAAAGGGGGATGATATCATGATAATGCCCGTACTATATATCTGCCACTGCCAGAGACAGCTAAAGGTTAGGGGGCGTATAATACATGATGAACAAAGTAATCCAAAAGTAGTGCTTTTTTTTACACAACTTGGGTTTTTTGGTTTTTGCCACAACCACCATAGCTAAAGCTTATTAGGTGCACTGATTTGCAAAGCAAGAAAAGAGCTTTCCTACTCCCTTTTTTTGGCCACACAACAACCTCATTTACTTATAACATACCCAGAAAGAGGAAGGAAAGAGAAAAAGGATCTAAAGACCTTTTCATTTTCAAGGTTTTTTTTTTCTTCTTTTTTTGCATGTCTATCTACGCTTAAAACTGTACATACTTATCTTGGTTTCGTTGATGAAAACCAAGAAATAAACTTTAAAACTCCTGAACTTAGAACATTAAATTAATTTAGCACTAGAAGTACTACTCCTTGAATTTTGCCCTTACTAGTAAACTGTAACTAAAAATCATATAGGTACTGATAATAGTACTTCTACATCTTACTCATCTAGAACTAATATATGAAAAATAAACCTTCAATAATCGACCATGGCTATGGAACTTTTCTTGTCTTCTTCGTGGTTGTTAAGGATGTAAAATAGCTAAAAGGAGCTCTCTGTCATCATATAACTGGATCTCCTTCATGGGTCTACACGAACCCACTCGTAGCGACCATCTAATGGCTCCTCCTTCAAAATGTCAAAATTATACCTGCAAATTCCAAAATGCCTTTAGTTCTCTGGAACTTGAAAAAAAAAAAAGAAGAAAAATCTTGGAGAAAGTACTAATCTTGTACTGTGTGAGAGAGAGAGAGAGAGAATTATTCGTACTTGTGTGCAAATTGTTGGTGGATAGTTTTTTCAGCAGTTGAGAAGAATTCTTCAAGTTCGGCTTCCGACGGCATCTTCTCGCTGGGAGTTTGACGGCGAGAATTCGCCTGAGACAAAGAAGATGGCCTTGCTGTGGAATCCATTTCCGCAAATTCAACACGAACCTCACTCGACGACGGCGTCGTTTCCCTCCTGTAAAGTGAAGGAGACATAAAAACCAGTACTCAGAAACTCTGAAAGAGAGAAGAAGGAGAGAAGAAAACTGTGCCGGAACTGATTTCAAATTTTGAAAAAAAAACTCAAAGATATCAATGGGTTAAATACACAAACTCATCGGGTTTAAATAAAGATCTCTAAACAGTTTCAATTCGCACCCACAAAAAAAAAAAAAAAAGAGGGGGAAATTTATTTTTTTGTTTACCTGTCTCTGCGCGTTTCCAAATCATCATAAGTCGGTGTTCCTAGAGCTGTTATCTCCTCCTTCTCCTGCAACAGAAATTAATTGAACCCCATCATATCAAAAAAATACGCATTTATGACTCTCTTCACGGACATTTAATCTCTTTTCATGGCATCGAAACATCGCTAGCCCATACGAGAAAAATTTTGAAAAAAAAAAAAAAGTTTCGCAGGCCAAAGGGACAATTCAGATTTTTTTTTTGGAGGCCGGAATTTAAATTTTTTTTTTTTTACCTCTAGATCTACGGATTTCGAGGCGTCGTTTTCCAGCTCGATGGATCCATTACTTGAACAACACGACGCATACGGGTCATTCGAATTGGAAGAGGCCGCGTTTTCGGTGGAATTCTCCGGCGGCGTCGATCCGAAAAGCCTTCTCCGGCGATTCTTCAGCTGTACCAGCGGCCCAGAAGAACGGCCCAGTTCTTCATCGCAGCTATTATTAACCTTTCTCTTCCTTCCAACCTCCGAACGAGCAGCAGCTGAACGAGCTCTGTTCATCACCGCCACCTCCCCAATTTCCTCACACTTCCTCATACTTCTATACCTTCCCATCGATTAATTAATTTCCCTTATACCCAAAAGCCAAAAAGGAAGAAAGAAAAAATCAAAAGACTGATTCAAAAGGAAGCTTTATTGATTCTGTCCTTCTCTTTCAATGTCCAGAGATTGAACCTCTCTCTACATCATCCACCCGCTGCATAAACCGAAAATTTCGGCAACGCCATGAAAGAATATTCTGAGAGAGATAGATATAGAGAATTTGCTGCTGCTGCAGTTCCACTTTTGGGATTGGGACCTCTGATTAAAAATAAAAAAAGAAACAAAACCAAAAACACGCCTTTTGTACTGGAAAGGAAAGCCCTCCGCCTAGACGGTGATAGATGATGACGACGATGATGAGAACTGATGGGGGCTTGGTGGGGGATGCCGTTTCAACGACTCAGAGGAAGCTCTCTTTCTTTTTTAAGGCCTCTCTGTTCTCACTATTCACTAATAACCCACTGTGTGAGTGCGTGTTTTTTTTTTCTTTTGTTTTTTGATTTTGTTTTCGGGTGGTCCCTGCTGGTAGGAGAGAGGATGAACTTATTAGGAAATAATCCTACTGAGACTCCGTTAATGATTTGTGGAGACGGGAGACGGCGTTAATGGGTTTTTTTTTGACGGCTCCGTTTTGTTTTTCTGGGGATCTGAGTAAAAATAATTGGAAACGGAAAAAAAGAAAAAGTGGTTGGTTCTTTTCTCCGTGAGAGTAAACGGTAGCGGTGGATTTGGGGGAAAAAGAATTTTTGCCGTTGCGTTCACGGATGCAAAAGCAAAGGCAAAAACAATTGGTGCGGAGCTAGTCGTAAGCAAATTTGTCGTGTCCTCACTGAAATGACGGGACTACCCTTGGTCTAATAAAGCTTTTAGGAAGTTTTGTTTTCTGATCAGTGATTACCCGACCAATAATGATCAATACGCCAGTAGTATATTTAATACGCTTTGGTGATATATGCCTTGGGGAAATAATTAAATTTTGTTGTGTGATCTTGCACCATCTGTGAATCTTACCATGTTGATAATCATATCCTTCCGATTTTGAAATGCATAATGTTTAATTTTTGAAGATATGTGCATTTATAACTTTACAATTTCTACTTATGCTCCTCTTTATAAAGGCAAAAGATTTCTTGTAGCGCTTTCTTATACTACAAATCATGTAACATTTATTAAATTCGGACAAGTGTTACTTTACCTCTTTCTGTTCATACAATGGCTGATGGGTTAGTCCAAATTTAAGAAATTCGCAAAGATTAAAAAAAATGAATATTATTTTTATCGATAATGTTATAAGATGTATAATGTCAAAAATCGTGACTAGTCAAAATGACATCTGTTTATTAGTCTCGTGGCAAAAATGTCTAGCGGCTGAAATCGAGTGTTAATACTTATTTTCATCCGAGTCTGATACATATAGAGGCCATGAGAAAGTAGCATAATTAGCATCTATTCATGAACAGAAATGTGTGAATTTCAATAATAATGATTCTGGTTGTCCTACCATTTTTGCATGAAGCCAGAAGAAAAATAGTAGTACACCTTGAAGATATATCCTGGATGACTGGATCACGGATGAATATATTGTTCTTAGTTCTGGCTGAAGCATTGGATTTGTACTTGCATTATTGGCCTCGTCGTTGTGTGTGTGTATATATATATATATATATATATATATATATATATATATATATATATTTGTCTAGAAAAACCATAAGAAAAAAAATGAGGCAAAGGAAGGAAATTGTATATTGTTTGTTTTTGACTTTAGCCTGCTCTGATTCACGCCTGAATCGAATTTGGAAAAAATTGCAACACCCAAAAGAAAGTGACACTCACACTTTCCGACCTCGTCTTCTTTTACGTTCCTTCCCTTTCACTCTCCTTCTCTCACACTGCTTCATTCTTTTTCTTCTTCTATATTCACCATTTTTTTATTAAAAAAAATTACCCTAAGCTTAAAAATAATAAACATATAATTTGGTATTTAAATTTAATGGATTTAAATCTCATGATTTTAATACAGATATATGTTGAAAACCAATAAGACAAGTTGTTCGAATGAAAATCAAGTAATCTGTCACAAATTATTCTACTATGGTAGCAGTATTAATCACACCCCAAAATGAGGAAACATATTGAATCAATTCAGAAATGTAATGTCAAGGTTTACTACTATTTCATAGCCGTTTTTCAATTCTACAAGTGCCACCAACAAAAATTGGTAACAACAACAAACACTGAATTGAGTGTGACGTATTTAATCAAAGATTTATTAAATATTATGACACTACAAAAAGGGGAACGGGAAGGAGGCATGAATGGATGGTCATTTATTTTAGGGCCATAACGGCACTACCGTTAGGTATATGAATAATGATTATGATATATATTACATATACTCCTATAGTCCTATGATTGAATTTGTTTTGTTTTATTTTATTGTATGAACAATTAATCCCCAGTTTCCCTACTAACATTATGGCACAACACAATGGGGCTAACACCACACGTGGGCCTCCTTTTTGTTAATGTATTTTTATTTCACTGGGATTTATAGTACTTAATTACGGCAGCCGTATTGAATTTGGTCCAACGGGACCACTATATATGTTTCATCATAAATAAATATATCAACTTTTTTATTATTGTTGAAATCAACCGCATTGTTATTGTGATAGTAAATTTTTTAGGTCACCATATCCGTGTATACCAGTGATAAATAATTACTCCGTCCGTGGTTGTAAAAAAAATAAAATATTACATTTGTTAATAAATTAGGTTACAAAATGATCTCATATTGTTGCCACCAACTCAGCACATTTTTTAAGTTGTTTATTTATGGCTGGTGGTTTCACATCTCCTAAATTTTCCTTTAGTTACCAAAAGAGCTGCTTACAGTGTCATAATAAAAAGTAAAACTAATCACTCACTTTCGAGAATTCCGAGAATTATTGAGTGGTTTATTACATGATTGCATTTCACTTCGAAAGTTGAAAACATAGTACTTGCTTTATGTGATCCTAATTCCTAAAAGGGAATCGATAAACGTTCTCGTTCGGTATGAAATAGACATAGTAACATTAAAATTACAAGTCTTCCTTGATTGAAAGTCACATCAAATGATGTATTATATGGTACCTTTATGGTCTTAATCAAAATTTGAACTAAATTTAGTGTTAATTTATACTTTGTAATTAGGACCGGTGGGAATACTAAAAACCTCCAATGGTTTATAGCCTATTCCAAAACAAGGCTTAAACACAAATCTAGACTGCTAATAAGGTCCAAAACCAGGCTACTCACTGATAGATTGATTTTTGTGGTAAAAATGAAAACTAAAAGAAGCATTTTGGTGCTTAAAAAAAAAAAGAAGAAGAAGAAGAAAAGAGTGAAAATTTGATTACATTCATGGACAGGTCGATATACATGATCAATCTGTTGCAAACGTCTACGTGCATAATCTCCAACATTTGTTATGCAACATCTCAATCTAATAGAATTACACGGAATCGAGAGTGTTGTCAAAATAGTTGTAGTGAACAAAAGTTTAAACTAAAGTGATCAAACAAAAACAGTAAAAAGACAATCCTTTAATAGATTAATGGTACAAGGGAACACAGCTTTAGTCATGTCTGTACTGAGGATGTGATAGAGAGATACCAACACAGTAAATCAACGTTCCTACAGTAAAAATCTGCACGAACTGCCCGCCTAAATTTGAAAACTGTCGATGCATGGATTCTATTTAGTGCTAATTGACTAACTCCTATACAAAGGCAAAAGCTAGTGCGTGAGTGTGTGTGAACGATCCCTATGATGTGTTAACGACGATGAAAATAAAGTAAAAAGATTCCTCATATAAGTGTGATTGATGATAATGGGGGCCATAGGGCTCAGAAAACAAAGTGCAGATTTTGCTCGTTTTTTGATTATTGAACCTCTTCTTAGCACTCCTAAGTACTCCCTTAAGGGGCCGCCAGTATTATCAAAATGTGTAGCCTACAGTTATTCTTCACCTTTAGCTCATTAGTGTTAAGTGTTTAATGGTCCTTCTAGATCAATTAAACCGGCCCGGGAAATTCAATTTGAATAAATTAACGATATGCTTCCATTGTCTCATATATTACGATCATTTAACTATAAACTAATATATATATATATATATATATATATATATGTTTTAATCTTAGTGTTGCATCTATGACATTACAAACCATACTCTTTCCTTTCAGTACATTAAAACTAGCTCCTACAATTAAGATCATAATTTTATATTTCCAGTACAATAATTTTGTATGTGTACGATGAACAAATAATAGCAGCGAAACTCGAATCGAGTTATGAAACACAATAGTCAGTTCGGTTTCGATACCATGAATGAACTACAAAGGTCCATTTTGATAACTTTTGCTCAAGTTCTAATTCATATATCCATTACTACTATTATTAAAAAATAAACACGACCCCCTAGGAGTGATTCATCAAAATATACGTCAAAATCAAAAGTCAATATGGAATTTTGGTGGATCCAATGGGGGAAGGCTGGCGAGAGACATTCCTCTGAATTCAATTAAACTACAGGCTGAAGATGGCCAATGGTCAACTCTGAATGATCTAATAATGACTTCTTTATCATTGACATCTTTTCCAATCTTATCGACAGTATAAGGAAAAATACTCCAAACCCCTTAATCCTAAAGCCAAAAGGTTCAGGCAAAAAACGCTTTAACAAAAGGCCAATAAATCAAAAGCGAAAAAAGGCAAAAGCATGAATCTGAAAATGAAAATATAAGAAATACAACTACTAGTCTATAATACAAGAATGAAAGGCCAAATCCCTCGACGAAAATGAGGCTAGAAATTGCTTAACAACAACAAGTGGGTTGTCAATATTTCTATAGACGTCGAGATCATGTTCCCCTCCTCTTTTTTTTTTTTTTTTGAGTGCTGAAATGGTCCATTCCCTAAGTCTCTGAAAACATTACTTTTTCTTTTCTTTTTCCTTTCCAAATCAGTTACCGATTGGGCACCCTCGATCTGAACAAACATTTTTGTGCTTCTGCTTTGCTTTAAAAGTTGATCCTTTTTTTTTCTCTCTTTTTTCTTTTTTTTTTTAAAATTAAAAAAAAAACTTTTTGAACCGTTGTTACTTTTCACGATAAATGTAGCTATTGCTATAATTCTCAAAGCAGATCAATTTTTTTTCTCTTGTTCATGAAACTCTACCAAATTGGGTATCTGTTAGAAATAGAGTCATGGTGCTTCTATACCACATTGGGTAGTTTACAATGCATCATGGATGATTGGTTCAATCGGGAAACTCCACAAAAAAAAAAGAAAAAAAAGAAAGAATGAAATTAAAAAGATTTCATTGTTACTAGTTCGATATCGTGTTCAGTTTTCAACGTCAACAATTGCAACAAATTAACAAGTACTGCTTACATTGGAGTTATAATGTTTGTGTAATAATGCATCCATCATTTGCTTTTAGATGGTGACTGAAGAGAAGAAGAGTCATTCCGATTTGTTTGATTGTGGTTTTTGGAATTAATTACGCAGTTTCCTTGCCTTGGACTTATTACGAACGTACTAAGTTGTCCTCATAATTAACCCAATCTCCGTTTGCATTTTGAAAATGGTCCTGATCGGGCGCTTCATTTTCATGAAGCAAATACCCTTGTCGGGGGAATGGGCTCATATGCTTATTTGGATATCCATATAGCTTTTGTCTCATTGCACTACTGTTATCTTCTCTCGCAAGAGCCAATTCCCAACATTTATCCTACTAACACTGAGAACCTTTCCCTTTCCTTCTTTTGTACATATGGTAGCTGGCATGTAAAATTCTCTTATCTCCCAAAAAGTTTTCACGCAAATCTCCATTTCTTTTCTTTTGGCTCGCTTGACATTCAGTTGGTTTAAATTTGAACTTTTCTCGATATTTTGTGTGGATTCCCATTATCCGTATCATGTAATTTAACGAATTTCGTATTAGATATTCAGCATTCAGAATTAAGTGTTTATTTTTTTTAAAAAAAAAAGCATCACACAAAACCCTCAACAAGCTAATTTCATATGGGGTTATAGATGTTTATTTGTTTGAACAAATCTGTGTAATTCAAGCCTGCATGGACCTATATCATTGATGAGTGAATTGGACAATCATGGGTCAAACTATTTTGTTTTAAAAAAAATAATCTGAGGATTATAAATTATTTATTAAAACATTGGGACAGTTTTGTTGCTGGGCCCTCCATTGGTGGCCTTTGGTGTCAAAGAGCCATCAAACTCAAAGGGATTGAAAAGGAAGGAATTCGGGAGGTTTTTGGTTCAAGTGGTGGCAGCAGCGACCCTATTGCTGCCTGCTGCTCTACTAACCGAAACAATGACTGACAGCATTGGATTCCAAAATCCGTGCGTTGCCTCCAAAAGAAGTTAGAAAACGACGAAATCAATTTGGGCCTAAATCAGTACCCCTGACTTCTGCCACGTACGGTGTGCGGCTG
This sequence comes from Oldenlandia corymbosa var. corymbosa, assembly GCA_949775105.1. NCBI lineage: Eukaryota > Viridiplantae > Streptophyta > Magnoliopsida > Gentianales > Rubiaceae > Oldenlandia > Oldenlandia corymbosa. Next base: position 21,293,212 of record OX459123.1, on the reverse strand, counting down.
GCCTGCTCGGCTCTCTTCTTGAAACGAAAGCTTCCTTCCGTCGTACCTGATAATATTTCTGGTACATTACACATTTGCCATCTAAAATTAAAATTAAAGCGACTAAATCAGTTAGGGTTTGTTTGTTTCGTTTTTTTAGTGTTTGTTTCAGGTGTTTTTTGTATTAGTATTATAAAAAAATACATTGAAAATATAAAAATGTATGATGGGATGGGACACTTATTAATATATTAATCTGAAAATACCATCAAGAAAAGGAAACAAACAAAGCCTTGGCTTTCTTTCTTTTTTTTTTCCCCGGAAATAAAACTCTTCCAACAAAATATTCTAATCTTCCTAGAAATGTATTTTTAGGTTATATCGAGCTCAAAAATAATGGGAGTTTTAGAAAGTTCTAAAGGGCGATGGTCATATTATATGCAAGTATATGGTAATATTGGCATGTGTCTTATTCCAATTTCCATGGAGATGTCCTACAGCAATTAAGTCCTTATGACACAGAGCAGGCCTTGTGATTATACATATACCTCAAGTAAGAATATACACACACATGATGTATTTCCTGAAGAAAATTACAAAACCAAAATACTCAATACACACATATATGGCCTCAGAATACACACACACACACACACACAAGATGATTCCCAGAAGTTCACCAACGTGCATGTGTGTGATGTGTCCATTAGTTTCGTTCTTACGATTGGAAATTAATGCCCCGGGGGGCTGGCTCCAAATATGCAGATACAGCAGTATTCTTTGTCTTTTAATTCTTTGTGGCAGTGGGGTTTGATTCACTTTGGATTTTCCTACTTCTCTTCCGCAAATATCATTTTGGTTTCATTCATGAGGTTGATCATAATGAATCAATGATTATATTATGCCAGCTGCAGGCTCATAGAAACTCTTTTACTTCTCTTACGAGTATTCTCGATCGACATAATTCAAGGAGGAATGAAAATTCCTCTTCTGATATTATCAACATGCATATCTAATCAAAGTATCAAACATGCATGGATGTCAACAACTCGATTAATGTTCAATCCGATCCCCATTAATTTGCAAGAGATTATGCAATATATTAGTACAAATATAGTCGAACACAATGAGAAAAACGGGGAAAAAAATATGTCGGTGTTACATCTCATATTCATGTAAGGATATTATCCCTACGTAAATGATGAATACATTAGGCTGCTTTTTTTCTTTTTAAAAAAACTTGTTTATCCCTTTGAATTATATTGCACAAACGAAAAGAGAAAAAAATCGATACAACAAATATATATTGAACAACGTTTTCCACAAACACACACACAGTGCTGAATTACCTAAACAGAAGGATATGAAAGGCATCCTGGTGACTCTTTTGCCTCAGCCTCTTCAAAAACAAAAAAGAAAAAGAAAAAAAAACCTAGATCTGTGACAGAAATAGCAACGACCCCTATTACGTGATTGTTTTTTTGGGGGGGTTGTGGAGGGTCTATAGGTTTGATGTTAGCTTGGGATAAAGATATTAAGAAGGCTGTAGGTGAAATGGATAGCTGAAAGTATATGAGGGTGATAATCAAAGAGACAACACAAAAGACATTAAAGAATAAAAATGAAAGATTTATGAATTTTACTGTTAGAAACTTGAATCTAACAATAATGGGGAATCACAAGATTTGAATATGTTCTAATCGTGTTAGACACTGTCCTTAAGAGAATATTTACCCTCTCCATGTTGCAATACCGGGTTTATTTGACAATTTGTCTCTAGGACATAAAGAACACAAGAACATGCAACTTGTAATTATGGAATGTTCTCAAGAATTAAGGAATGCAAAAGTTAGAATGAAATCCTGCACTAGTTCACCTATTTATAGACAACACTTGCAGAAATAAAGAGTACAAATTAAGTACATAACCCTTGACTTGTAGGAAATAACAACATTCAAGTGAAGGGTTACCAACTTACTTATTATCCTTAAATTTTAAATTAATTATTTTATTTTACAAACTAAAATTTCTAACAAGCTAATCTAGTAAAGATGGTTACAGAAATGGGTCAATTAGCATGGATGCATTATGGCATTGTAAATCAATAAAAAGAGCAACTCTAGTCAAAGGAATAATTTTCACCTTGATGTATCCAACTGATCATTGATGCAAAGATTAACTCAACAAATGATGAATATATTAGTTATCGTTGTTGGAACTTCCTAACAATTCAGTCTTTTTATTTAACTACCAGTGCCTAAGAAACCTTCATTAATCACTACCTGGAACCTTCTAGGATTTAGTTTTTGACAAGCAAAGACCAAATTCAATTTCTAACAAGCAAACCTTGTTTCATTAAAAATTGATTATTTTTTCTCACAACACAAGTAAACTACTTATCAAGTAATTATTTGCATTGTCTCTTATAAGGAACAAACAAACCTTGTTGTTCAATAAATTAGATTATCTAGGAGAATTGAATGCTACCAACTATTCAAATAATGCCAAATAATCATCAATACACATCAAAGAGAATAAATAAATACTCAAAATTCATTGGTGAAAAACAAACAGTTAGATCTCACAATTGAATAATATCAAGACTTCAATAAAATCCTTTAACTAGAAAAGAGGTTTAGTTGCTAATCATGGTAAAATCAACAACACAAGAATTGATGTGTGATATTACAGAGCTAAAACTGACGAAAACGGAAAGAAATCCTTGTCCTGAGCTCCAGCCGTTGCTCCCTGTGTTGTGCCTCTTCTCCTCCCTTTCTTAATAATGAAAACAAAGCGTACACATGGTATTAATAGGGCAGCCTTCGTTCAGCCTCTTCAAAATCCGCAAAGGGCAATTCAATTTTCTGGAATTTTTAGATTGGTCCCTGAAGTTTGCCAAAATTACAAATTGGCCCTAAAATTTTGGAAATTTTGCACTTTAGTCCCTGTTTCAGCGTGTCCACATGGGAATACAACGTTGTTTCTGGACTTTCCTGCTTCATTCATTGATTTTGGCATGGATTTTGTGTGCCCACGTGGGAATCAATCACTTCTTCTCCAACTTGAAACTTGATTCATAAAATATTCAAAAAATTTTCAAACCCAACACTTTTCTTCTTTTTATTCCAAATCCTTCCTATGATCAAATTAAGAACCAAAACACTAATATTAGCATAGATAATATTCAAAACAACACATAAACCACCACAAATATTATACTAATATTAACATTATGGCATCGTAAAAGACATCTGGGAATTTATGGAACTGCCAACAAAACGTCTATTTCTGTTTCTAATATGACTATCAAAAAGTTAATTTTATAGTCAATTATTTGGTTTCTTTGACGGCGTCGAATTCATGCACACTAGTTAAGCTGGATTCACCACCAACATGAGTTTAGTTCTTAGTTTGCATTATTGCATATCCCGAAAATAATGTAGTCCTTGTGTTGTGTTGTATGCCTAATATTCTTTCTTTTACCAAAATAAACTACCTAAAATAAAAAAAAATCTCTTTGGGTCATTTTGACGGGCTTATTAAAGCGGGGAGTTTTTAGAAAATGCCAGTTTTGTTAGGCCCAAAGATAGGCCTTTTTGGTAAATGATCAAATTTCGCTTTTTCTATAGTTCTTTTTTCCAGCATTGGATAAGAAGAAGACCTTTTCAATAGCTCAAAATGGCTAACTGAAGTCCCCGCCACCAAAGCATAGGCGGAGCACGGTGCTTCTATCGATAACTGGCCTTTTACCATTACCAACTCTATAAAAAGGGGAGAAGAGAATATGGTAGTTGGCGGTTCCTCCATTCAATCTCGGATTATCTCCAGCTTTGTTGGAGAATGCTGTCTTGCCCGGTCGAAATCCCGCTCCCTTCATCAACTCTTCCGCTACGACCCAGGTTTCAATTCTGCTTCTTTCTCCTCCAAGTTTTGTCTTCATGTTTGAAACGCATTCCGAAGTTTCTCCGAACTTACTGTTGTGTCAAATTGATTTGTTCTTCGTAGTTATGGTAAATTTAACTTTAATTGGTTTGCAGGGGAAAAACATACGTCTATGCGATTGTCCAGACCATTCTCTGGATTAGCTGACTTTTTATTTAATAAAAGGTATGCTTTTCAATTCAAACTTGTAGTTGCAACGATGGGTTTCATTCAATCTGTTACTTTTCTTCTTTAGCAGGCTTTCATTGTAAAGATTGCTTTTTTTCTAGAATGAATGTTTTTCGATCTGTGTGTATTCTGCGTAGTAAACGAGAGTTTCTATTATTGCTAATGTTGAGCTGTTCATTTTCCCTCCCACTTTGTGCAGGGAAGGGGAAGAATCATCTAGTAAAACTGTAAATAAACGTTTAAGGCCTGGGAAAGTATCTCCACGTCGACCTGTTCCTGATCACATACAGAAGCCACCCTACGTCAAATCTCGCAAAGCACCAGGTGTTTCTGGTGGACCTGAAGTGCACGATGAAATAGGTACTGAAAAGATGAGAGCTTCTGGAAGGCTTGCTGCGATGGTTCTTCAGCATGCTGGTTCTTTGGTCAAGGTGATTCTTGGTTGTTGGTTCTATTCTATATCCAAGGTTTGCACACTTATTGTAAAATTGTACATTAGTTTGAAATTTGATCTTTGCTTCTCTTGGCAGCCAGGCATCACAACAGATGAAATTGACCAAGAGGTCCACAGAATGATCATTGACAATGGAGCATATCCTTCCCCTCTTGGTTATGGTGGGTTCCCCAAGAGTGTATGTACATCTGTGAATGAGTGCATTTGCCATGGGATTCCAGATTCTCGTGAGCTTGAGGTTTGGGATGACGTCACATTCTTTTCACTTCAGTGCATCATACATTATGTAAAGCAAAAAAGCGTTGAAGTTTCTTTTGTTTATTTTGCAGGACGGTGACATTGTGAATATCGATGTTACAGTTTATCTTAATGTAAGTAGCTTCTTCTTTGATTGGGGCATCATTATGTACGTTGAAGTTTGGGAAATAAGAAACTGAATGACTGGAACCTTCTCTCTCTCTCTCTCTCTCTCTCTCTCTCTCTCTCTCTCTCTCTTTCTTTTTTCTTTTTTTTTTTTCCTCTCGTTTTTCCTTTTCCGTTGAGTTGCTTATTTCTGCTTTCAATAGTTGCGGAAGTAAAAGTAAAAGTAAGATGTTTTGAAACCATGAGTTGCTTATTTCAGCTTTCAATAGTTGTGGAAGTAAAAGTAACAGTAAGATGTTTTGAAACCATGACATTGTTGTCCTATCAGATATACTGCTTCGATTATGATGTTTCCCTTTTAAACTAATTTGATATCAGTTATAAATACAAAGTAGTATGTTTGGGTTGAAGGAACAAAACTGTTAACGGAAGCTAGCTTTTATATGCATGTAGGGGTACCATGGTGATACATCGGCAACATTTTTTGTTGGAGATGTTTCAGAGGAAGCCAGAAAATTGGTACAGGTACTATTTCTTTTGTTGGATAAGATATTTAACATTTTGCTGTTGTCTTAACTACAAACTGGCGATAAAAAATCCAATCTGTAATTCTATGAGTCTCCTATCATTTTGCTAGGTAACTAAGGATTGCCTGGACAGGGCAATAGCAATGTGTGCTCCAGGAGTTGAATACAATAAAATTGGCAAGACGATCCAGTAAGCATCTTCTCAACTCTTTGTTCCTCCCTCTCTCAAATAAGAAACTAAGAAAGAAAATAGAAAAGAAAATAGTGCTTGAGTATCTTCTTTCCCTATCAGTTTACCTTTCTTCTTAATGGCTACTCATTATTTTCTCTCCCTTTAGATGTTATGGGCCTTGCTAGTGTCTTTTCGTTACATAAATTATCCTCACGTCATTTTTATTTTTCTTACTGGGAATAAAAGGTCTGCTTGTACATTCATTTGGGGACAATGTCATGTCTGGTTCACGGTGATTAATTGGTTTTGACAAGTTAAATCACTATGTACACTTCATGTTGTACTGCTGTCTAGAAGCATAATCTAACCAGAGTTATCAGGGATGGTCTGTGAAGAGGAGATCGTTTGTACTTTGGATATGTTTGTTTATTGTTGCCGCTTTCTTCAGTTTTGAGTATATTCAGAAATTTCATTTTGATGTGGGCATATGATTAATTTTGGAGTTTTCATCTTGAAGCAATCTTGCAGATGAACATGGATATGGAGTTGTCGAACAATTTGTTGGCCATGGAGTAGGACGTGTTTTCCATTGCGACCCAGTTATTCTACATTGCAGTAATTCATCTGAGCATTTGTTTAAATCTTGAATTGTTAATTCCTGCTCTCGCTGTCGTTGTCTGAAATTTTGGGTGCAGTTGTACTGATTACTTGCTTGCTTGTTGCATTGCTTTTGCTTGTCATTAAACGAAAAGGGGACAGTTTCCTTGCAAAACTCAGTTGCCAGTTTCGATTGAGGCCTATTTTTCCCTAAAGAAAAGCCCCTAATAATCTGGCAATCTACATTTCTAAGTCCACAATTGTAGTATATTCACATATAAAGTACTGTACAGTATACTATCCGCAGATACCTATGCGTTTAATATGTGCCCGTTTGTTGTATTTCACTTGTATGACGGGGTTTAACTGTGAGTGATCTGCTTTTTGATTTTTTGGTGAATTAAGATGTAGATAAAAACATAAAGGCAAAACTCTTATGCTAATAGAATAACTTTGAAAATAGCTTCATGATGTACCAAATTATCCACTTCATCCCTTGTATTATAGGAAATTCTTTTTCTTTTTATTGTTGTTGTTTTGCTTCATCTCTGTGCTATTTGATTGGGTGTTTTGGTCATAGACATTTTGCTTTCCATTTTCATTGATTTTGTTTTTGAGCAGGAAACAATGGTCGTGGACGCATGATTCTAAATCAGACTTTTACCATCGGTAATGAATCTCTCTTCGATAACTGGTTCTCTCATTGTTGAATATTTGAATGATTTTTCATGAGAGTTTTGCTGTGTGGTTCTGGAGGCTTTCACTTCTGGGGTTCTTTTAAGATTTCATTTACATAGTGGGACTTGGCTCATCAAAACAAGAGTCTTTTTCATGCAACAAAAGGATTAGAATTGCTTGTCTGCATTTTCTTAACATTTATACCATCATCTTATACCATATATTGATTATGACCGTGTGTTTTGTGCAATGCAGAACCGATGCTAACTATTGGTAGCATAAAACCTATTATGTGGGATGATAATTGGACAGTGGTGACAGCAGATGGGAGCCTTTCAGCACAATTCGAGCACACAATCTTAATAACTGAAAATGGCGCCGAAATACTCACTCAGTGCTAAGGTCATGATAGTGATCCATGGAAGTCATTCCTTACCAAGAAAGCTGGGAACAAGGGGCTGGAACGGCCTCCCTAAAAAAGTCACACTTCATTCTTCTACTATTGTATCGATAGCTGCTTGTTTTTGAGCATTAGTTAACAGTGATGATTTGCTTCTGTTCTTTCTGTCTCTATGGGGTTACAGATTGGAATTTATTTGCCATTTTTTACAAATTGGAAAACCAGAAACAACTAGAATTTCCTTCTGAATAGGTCATCCTGTCTTGCTAAACTGACCAGTGAACACATTGTTATCTCTTCGTTGAAAGTATGTAGTACTAACATGTAATGCTGACATCATATCATATTTGAATATATAATACTCGCATATTTTGGGACGGAGGGAGTACTTAGAGGGAGTTTGATGATCCAAAATAATGAATAAAATTTATACTCATTCCCTCTTTTCCCTATTCTAAATGTAGCTCGATATATCATCTTATTTAATGTATCTGGATGAATTGAGTCATTGCGAAAACATGAAGGACAAAGAATCTGGTTACGTTTCATTGTCAAATCTTCATTACTTGTCATAAATAGGAGAGACGAAACTACTTCCAAACAAAAGAAAAAGGAGCAACGATACAAACCAACAAAATATTTCTTTTTCCGATTTCTTTTGGGAATAAATAAGCGGCATTTTTCGTGTCGCCGCCTTTTTTCTGTGTACACTGTAAAATTCCACGTTTTTCATTATCAGTATTAGCAGTATAAAAAATAAATATAAAATATAAATTATAAATATATAAAGCAAAAGCCGTCCCCCAAGAAGTTCTCTTAAACTCGCTTATCCCTATCGAGAGAAAAAAAAAAAAAAACTGGGGGAAAAATAAAACAAGAACGTAGAAGAAAACACGAAAAAGATGGAGTCGATGCCCGTGAATTGGGAAGCACTGGACGCTCTCGTAATCGATTTTGTAAAATCGGAGAAATTAATTGAAGTTTCAAGTCCTCCGTCTCCGCGTTCGCCGTCGCCGTCGCTCTCGCAGTCACCATCATCGTCCTCCTCATCATCGTCGTCTTCCTCTTCCTATCACTCGCGGTTGGTGATTCGGCAGATCAGGCGGTATCTGGAATCCGGTGAAATTGATGCCGCGTTAGATCTCTTGCGTGCTCACGCTCCTTTTGCTCTCGAGGATCACCGGCTTCTCTTCCGTCTTCAGAAACAGGTATCTCAGTCGTTTATGCTTCGAACGAAGGATAAATGTCTGCGGAAAACATTCGTTAATATGTGATTCTTTTGTGCAGAAATTCATTGAGCTGTTAAGGAAAGGGACGCAGGAGGATCGTGATGCTGCAATTTACTGCTTACGAACGGCTCTTGCTCCTTGCGCACTTGATGCTTATCCGGTATCTACCTTTTCTGTTTCTAAATTGCTTAATTGGCACAGTTTGGTAGGACTTACTCAGTTGAATTATGCTTGTTATCTTTCTCCTTTCTGCTTATTAGGTTTTTGAAGTATTTTGATAGTTTATATTAGAGCTCCCATATTAGTAGTAATTTCCCTATGAAGTTTGTATTCTGCTCAAGTGGCCACTCCAAGTCACAAGCTTAAAATTTGAGAAGTTACAGTAGTATTATTCATGTATGTGGAGCACAATGAAGTAGAAAAACATGCCCTATCATTAATGGCTGTTGCCTAGTCAAATTTCTAGTGTAGTTGTGGCACTAATAGACTTTCAAGTTAACTATGTTATCATACTATCTGTTCTTTTTTGAAAGTGTCATTTTGTATTATCTTATCATTAATATCGGCGTTCTTTCTCGTTCGGTTGCTTTTTGGAGAGTATGCGCAGTCTACAAGTTATTTCCTAATTTGCAGATTTTATTAATAGTTCTCCTAGTTGTCAATTCTGACCTGTAAATTATCCCTAGATCTGTATTTTACAGTTATGTTAGTGTCAATCTTTTTCACTTTTGTTTCGCTTTTTTATCCATTTTTATTCCTGTGAGTGCTCACTTTTTATCCATTTAATTTCTGTTTGCCATAACTTAAGCAAATGTTTGATCCGATTTGTTTCCTTTATGATTTTGAAGGAAGCATATGAGGAATTCAAGCATGTCCTTCTGGCTTTTATATATGATAAAGATGACCAGAGCTCCCCGGTGGCTTATGAGGTTGGTAGTCTTGATGTCTTGTACCTTATTTGATTTCTAAGGGTTGGGTTTTGAATGTAAACCTTTTCTTATTAGTATGATATTACCGGCGATAAGGTGTTATTTCTCCAATGCTGAAGCTTCTACTTATGCAAAGTGTAAACATGTGATCTTTGCACTGCAGAGATTGGGAAAAGGAAAAATTTTCTTTCTGTTAAATATGATATATATTGTTCTTTACTGTTCTTGTTTTAGTGGTCAGAAAAGAGGAGATTCGACATTGCGGGTCTTGTATCTTCTGTTTTAAGAGCTCATCTGAATGCCCATGATCCTCTTTTTGCAATGACATTGAGATATTTGATAAGGTTATTTCCAGTTTCCTTGCACTTTTCCCTTTGTTGGGCTATCCCTCCAATGCTTTTCTTCAGGATGCATCTTTTGTAAATTAGTCCTTTAATTGAATTGTCATATCTTTGCAGTATACATAAATGGTTTTGCATTCGCCAAGGAGTCCTGTCACCTGTATCAGATCTCACTGAGAGATTGCTCCTTGAGGAACGTGACTTCGCTCCAATTCCCCCAGAGAGCGCATATGAAGCTCCACCTTTCGACGAGGTTAGTTATGGGTGCTAATTCTTTCCATAATGCCTAGGAGCTCTATGGCTGCCAGGACTCTGACATCCTGATGGAATAGTATTTGCCTTTTCTATTTTTTATTTTTTTATTACTCTTCTGGGAATTTTTTTCTGTTTTAGCATTAATCTTGCTCTAAAACAGGTGGATATACAAGCCCTCGCTCATGCAGTGGAGCTCACTAGGCAAGGGGCTGTTGATAGCTTGAAATTTGCCAAGGGTGACTTGTTTCAAGCATTTCAGGTTGTTATAACTAGGGCTCTAATCACCATTTTTTTGGGTACCTTGTGAAGTCTTTTGGTTTACGTTATCAATGTGTTGATGTTTAGAGCTTACCACTCTTCTCAGAATGAATTGTGCCGTATGAGATTGGATGTCTCCATGCTTGATGAGCTCGTATATGAGTATTGCATCTACAGAGGTATTGTGGACTCAGCTCCTGCTGCTCATCCTGGTTAGTTCCCGGCATTTTTCTCGTTACTCTGTCATCTTTTTTTTGATTACTTGACATCAGCAGACAGCTAATGGCTGGATTAATTCATCTGATTCAGGTTCGTGTTCATCACAAAATAACGTCATTGAAGGTGATTGTGGTAGCATTAAAGCCCCTGATGGTGAGCTATCTCACGGCAATGCCAATTTGAATGGTTCTAATGAAGGTCAAGCTCATTTCATGACAACTCATACTAAGGACATTGTTGAGCGGTACCCTTCAGGGACATCCAATTGCCAGGAACTTTGTAGCACCAGTGGAACATATCAGCCCTGTAGTTTGAAAGTCCAGCAGAAAAACAGAAATAAAGGGTGTGGAGAGAGGAACAAACGTAAGCGCTGGAGGGGGAGGCACGAGGAGATTGAATGTATAACAGAAGTTATCAGTGGATGCAACAGAGAAGAGGTTGGTTTAAAGAATTTTTTATGGGCAACACCTCTTATACGATAGTGACTGAGGAACTAATGCGACTTTGTTTGTGCAGACTGAGGCTTCATCTGTTATGGGTAGTTTGAGTCATGGGGATGACAGATATGAAATGTTGCTGGCCATAAAAGAATTAGCCTGCAGAGGAATGGCTGCGGAAGTTGTTGAAGAGATTAATGTTATCGACCCAAATTTTTTCTCACAAAACCCTGATTTACTGTTCCAACTAAAACAGGTATTAAATCAACTTGCTTCTGTTTGAGAGTCGCTACAGAAGATACTATTAAGTTGTTATTGATGAATGCTTGTGTTCTTACAGGTTGAATTTCTGAAGCTAGTCAGTTCTGGTGATCACCCTGGTGCTTTAAGAGTAGCCTCTTCCCATTTAGGTCCCTTGGCAGCTAGCGAACCTTCTCTTCTGAGGCCACTGAAAGAGACTTTGGTGACTTTGCTTAGACCTAATGAAGAGGCATATGGTGAATTCTTGCCCTTGCACGCTCTTGCCTCCTCAGTCCAGGTTCGGCACGCTAGTGAGTTCATATTGTTTGTTTACATAGTGATCACTAAACTTAAGTCTGGATCTGTTACTAGTTGATGCATTGTTAGTTCACTTGCTGCTTCACTTCATGTTGGTGCTGCAGTAATTGGGCAATAGTGTTGAATTATTTTTGTTAATTAAAATGGGCAATTACTTGTTGGAAGTCATTGACCTTTATGGTAATGGATCATATTGTGTTGTACCTGTTTTGAAATTCTAAGATGCTTCTTTCTGGAAAGGTTGCTATTGGTAGGAGGCTTGGTATTGAAGAACCTCAGCTGATGAAGATTATGAAGGCGACACTGTACACACACAATGAATGGTTCAAACTTCAGATGTGTAAAGATAGATTTCAAGGTCTCTTACAGATCAACTCTTTGAAAGAAGTTAGTCCCTCTTTGCTTGCTGAAGCTGCTTTGAGGTCAAATGATTCTTCACTTCAGGGATCTTCCACTGTTACCACATCGTCAAGTAGTAAGGCACAGGAAGATACTGGCAGTCCTACTCAAACGTCATCTGCTGATGTTGCATGTGATGAAAATGCAATACTGAAGGTTATGGTGAGTTACACTGGTTTTCATTTGTTATTTTCTCCCCTTTGTCAACACGTGTTTGCTTCTTCAAATGCACTAGCAGCCATGCAGTATCGTTGAGGTGTAGTTAGAAAATTTTCATCGACTTGGATTCATTTTGCATTGAAAGTTTTGTGCTGCTAATTACTTTCTGTATCTTTTATATGTTTTCATCTTCTGTTAGGAGTTCCTTGAACAAAAGGCATAAATTGATTCGTACCATTTGCTTTTATTCTGACTTTTATCGAGAACAGAAAGTAAATTATTTGGGAAACACCTTTGTAGATAGTTACACAAGCACTTCCTCTAATAGTTCTAGCATTTCAACTTTTGACAGGGTTCCTTTATGACAACTGTGGTTTCATTTGTAACTTGTTTGCTTGTTTGTTTTCCGTTTTGTCCAGGAATTTCTTGCTTTACCAAGAGCCGATGCTATCCATCTTTTAACTCAATATAATGGCAATGCAGAGATTGTAATTCAGCAGTTATTTCCATAGCTACAGTGTACAGAGAGAGTTGGTGTTTGGTCAATTTATTCATTCTTTAAAATTATTGGTTTACTTTAAGTTGTAGACAGTGAAACTCTGTTCCTCTCCTGGTTGACAAAGGAAGGTTGGTAACGGAATGTTTCAAAGTATAGTACAAATAAAAAATTTTAATTTTCCTAACTGTTGCACTATATAGTTTATTTTCCAGTAGCACTGAACGAAGATTGTTGTGTTGTCCAACCCAGACATTAGTGTGACTAACAAATGCTACGTTGCTAACTATAGAACTTCATTGAACTATAATAATTTCGTTAGTTCCCTATCACTTATATTCATTTTTTCAACCAAAGTTTATTTATATGATGAGAGAACTATGGGAATGGGAACCTTGCTATGAAGAAGAAAATGGGGATCAATACCCCCTGATAATGCTAAGTTGTTCTTTTTCTTCTTGTTCCTGCCTTCCTGGTCTTAGACCAGACTGTGTGAGACTAAGGCTCGTTTCGGCCGTAATTTTTGTTTTGATTTTGTGTTTGTCCTCTTAAAAAACTTCCCAAAACACGGATTAGTATGCTGTATGTTCTCATTTTATTGGCTTTGGTGGGCTTTGGTTTTCGCTGAGTTATGTTCCTCATTAAATCGTTGTTGCATCTGTCTTTAAAGCTTAAAACCGACACCCATGTCAAGGACGAAAACCAATGATCAACCCTCATTATTCCTCTTTTCTTCCTCAAATCCAATTATACAACAGCTTCAAACAAGTATGAAATACCCTTTATCCCAAAATAATTATCAAGTCTGCATTGTCGTATTTGGTACTACAATTTTATACAAATTGAATATTCAAACTACACAATCATTTCAGAACATAATGAGTATATTACTTCCTCCGTCAAAAAAGAATAGTCTACATGGAGTTTTGAATTTTGTAATAAATAATTCATATTGAGTTTTTGAATTTGTACTAAAGACAGTATAAAACTCAAAACTCAATGTGAACTATTTTCTTTGAGTCAGAGAGAGTATAATATAATGCCATTAAGAACTGCTTTGTGCTTGTCCACGCCTGGATTCTCTCAATTTCCTCTCATCAGAGAGTATTTTTGCAAACCTGTAATAAAAAAAAACAGATAATCTTAGAACTCATATAGTATTTCACTTACAGAAAGTTAAAAAAAAAAAAAAACATATTGGAGACATCCAATTGATGGATGTAACACAACCTTTTAAGAGCTTCCCTGTTGGTACCACCGTTAGGAACGGGTTCATATTCACCAGTGGCGAGATTTACCCGAGTAACCGGTTTGTCCAATAACGATTGACCAACCTTCACCAAATTATCTAAATTCTCCTTTGTTGCTGCTGTAGCCGAGGTCAACGTTCCGGTCAAAGTAGCATCCTATGATCATGTAATTAAAACAATCAACCTTAAATTGATTTAATTTATTAGCTACAAATTATCTCAATGATAACAAAAAAAATAAAATAAAATAAAATTACTTGAATACGCAGATAATTGTTTTCTGATTGGAGAGCTTGGAAAACCCTGGCGTTATGCAAATCAACCATATCTGCACTAGCTTGACTAAAAGCGGTGAGGAGTGGAGTGGAGCCGCCGTCATAGAGCCACCCGAATAACCCCCATTTGGCAGCCTTGGCAGAGGTGAACTTGTGATCATTTCTGGCGGAACCAGTTCCAATAGATATCACAAGAAAACGATCGTCCAATGGCTTAATAGGGTAGAAATTAGGATCCTCCTTAATTAGTTGCTTTGTCACTTCTCCAATGGCCACCAAAGTCTATAGAATATTGATGGGACAAAGGGGCATTATTATTGTTTTCATTATCAACTTGCTTGTAAATCACTCCATTTACCAAAAAAATAACATGTAAGTTTTATATAATAGCTAGTACTCCCTCCGGTCTTTATTATAAGGCCATTTTGAGTTGTTCTAGATTTTACCTGAGATATCTTTTTATTTAAAACAAAAATCTTAAAAATATTTTTTAATAATTGGGAGAACAGTAAGAATGTGAAAATATATTTTTAAGTTTTTTTTTTCAATTAAAAAGACATTTTAAGTAAAATCTCGGATAAAATAAAAATGTCTTATAATAAGTACCGTAGGAAGTTCTTAATTGATCTGTCCTAGCAAATGAAATTGTGGCTTACGGGATTGGTAGCTGCGACTCCACCATCAACCAGGTTGAATTCAATTTCATTCCCGTTTTCATCTTTGTTCTTAAAATAGTAAGCAGGAAGTAGTGTTGGCGCCGCTGAGGTGCTTATACATATATCTGCCAGTGGCGCATCCAGCGCGGGATGGTCCGTCACCTGATGAAGCACAATTAATTAATGTCGAAAATGTAACACGACGAATAAAACACTCGATTGTATGAAGTAGGTAATCAATTTTCATCCACGAACCACTCACAAAAAAACTTCGTGTATATACTGACTCTTATCACTTTTCGCGTGCGATTTTCAGAAAATGAAAATATATCAGATGGTAATATTAGATCGAGAAATTAAGGTATCAATTATGCATAATGGCTGGAGAGATAAGATCGAAATGCAATTTAATTGACCTCATAAGAGCTGAAGATGACTGGCTGGAGATTCCTAATGTCGAACGTGGGAATGACCACAGAAGTCAACGTTTGGTGCAATTTTGTACTCTTCAGAATGCCCCTGATCAAACTCTGAAGATACTTCCCGTTGTAGTTTGGTCCGACCACCACTTTGAACCTATTAACCATTCCGGCAAATGGTCCTCTGCCGGTTCACACAAATCAACCATTACTAAACTATCCAAGAAAAAGGGTTCATCTTAAACAACAAAAAACCACTTCTTCTGCATGCAAATTGTGAATATGTTTACCCGGGTTGTGGGAAGATCTTGGGGGATTCCCTAAGGTAGAAAGGAACAATATCTTTGGCAGCATAGAGAGGCCTTTGATTTTCATTGGGGGCCGTAAGCATGGCGGTGACTAAGCCGCCGGTACTTGTTCCGGCGATCGTATCAAAGTAATCAACCAGCCTTGCATCCGGACCGTCGAGTTGCTGCACCATTTATCCAACAGCTTTAGTTTTTAAAGGGTATGATCATGAGGAAATGATAATTAAAATTAAAAGTCATGAATAATTTGCATTTCTGATTATACCTGAAGGAAACCTTCCAAGCATTCAAGAATGACACCAGGAATGATTCCTCTGATTCCACCTCCATCAATAGCAAGGATGGTAATGAGATTCCCAGTGTTTGGAGGAAGATTATTTCCTAAATCACCACCACTACTTGAATCTGCCATTATTAATTTGCAACAACAAAACAAAGAAGTAACTGTAAGGCAAACCCTTTTTAAAAAACTTGTGGTGAAACGCTAGCTTGCTGCTGGCGGCTGACCAAAAACTCTGAAAAATATTGATTAATTTCAATGGTTTAATCCGACTATAATAATTTAGTTGAATACCTTTCCCACAAGAAATGGACGTGGATTTTCCATTATTCTTTAAGTTAGATTCATCCCAGAAGGAACTGACTCGATCAATTATCAAACATGTAGGTACCATATCCGAAAATTTTACTATTCGTTTACTTTATTTTTTTTTTTTGTTGAAGTCTCATCGAACAAGTGGCACGTTTTTTGAGTTATCTTGGAATGTATAAATATGCTTTTTAATATGTACACGTTAAATCCCTGAAAAATACTCATCATATAGCCATACAAAATGACTTCTCTTTGGAAAGTAAATGCTACTTTCTTTTTTGCATTTCGCCATTAGTTTTTGTCATTTGTAATATCGAACTCACAATATTCTTCTTTTTTTTCCCCCTTTTGTGTGTGTTCCTTTTCTCAAGTAATTGATATATAAGTCCATTAATTCCAATTCCTTCTCGATAACTCCAAAAGGAAAATCTCAAATTGGATGCCTTCCCTTCTATCAGGTTGATTATAAGGACTTAACAAATGGCTTCTATATTCCAGGAAACTGTGCGTCTAATAATTATAGAGAAAGTATCCGGAACTCAAGAAATAATCACGATCCCTGCTTCCGGAAAAAACAAAAATCCAATCTTTTCGCAGATATCTCAAACTAATTAGATTTTGAGGGTTACTTTCTACTCGCTAGTAATTCATTCTGTTTGAATTTTTTAAAATAAAAGATTAAAAAAAAAATAACCAAACATATTGGGAGTATATTTACATGTGAAAACCAAACATGTTGCTGAGCTTAATTTGAAAGTGATATTAGGAGTATTAAATTACAAACTTAAAATCAAGTCCAACATCCTATGTCCCAGCTTGAAGTATACACAACTCATATGCTAAGTCATAAACGAAATCAATAAGAAAATGCCTTAACTTGATCACTGCAACTTGAAAATTTACTTGAATTAAAAAAATCCCAATCCTGGGTAGGTGAAAACGATATCAATATTATCTTTTGCAAATTTTCGTACATGAACGTCTGAAAACTGTACACGGAAAGACCGTATAAATTAAGACTTTTTCTACCACATTTGCATTAAATAGATCCAATGTGGCACATCTTGTAGATGAAATTACAGACGTGAAATGCATAACTCAGTCGTGGTCGAAAATTTTAATATATGTAACCAGATATATATATTAAATAAATATATGTTTCCTGAGGAATAGATGAATTAGCCATGATAAATTCCACACTTGGAAAAAAGTCTTATTCGCTTATCAACTTATTAATTGTCTACAGGAATGAGTCATTGTCTTTTTAAGTGAAAGGAAAAACAATCAATAATGCTCTCCCTTGGCCACGAATCTAATCAACTTCAATGGTTCGAAAAATAAGAATATAACGTTACGGGACTCGCATGTTCGTCGACTGCGACTCTGCATAACTTTTTTTTTTTTTTTTTAACGACGTATACACTACATTTTCTCGGTTTTAAAATAAAAACTATGTTTAATGTACATTTTTTCCGGGTACAATTTCTATTAATTTAGTTCAAATAATAAAAATCTACTTTTGAATCAAGGAAAAAAAATAATTTTCTTCCTTTTAATTATTTTCTCCAAGTTGGCTCACCTAATTGGAAAATTACATGAGAAAGATAATGACGGGGTATGGATATGGAATAAAGAGAGAACCATTCTATATGCTTACGTGGAGATATTTCCCATAGTTTAAAAGTATTTTAGGAGTTATTGCCCATTTAATTGGTGTAGAAAGTGACGAGTTTTTTCTGTATACAATCAAATTTCATTTTACATTTCATGCCTGGTGCCTTCAAAGTTCAAACAATAAAGAATAATATACTTTAATACGTATAACCTATCAACAAAAGTCTTAAGTTTTATCAATATAGTTAAACGAAACAGTATGGTAATAGCATGAGCATTTTTGCATCATTCTGGCTGCTGCGTGAGTGATTGGTTCACCTTAGATTAGGCCGTACGATTTACGTCTTGTTGGGAAATTATTATATTAACAAAACCAAAAATGACCGCAATTTATATGGTAAACCATGTTCACAATGGGAGAATGAGCCTTTTCATCCCAAGATTTGAGCCACACCATCTAAAACATCCCAAAGTTTAAAAGCATGTCATTTTCATCTCAAACTTTTTAAAAATATGTAATATTAGGACATTTGTTAATTTTTTCAAGTTATTAACGGCGATATTTCATTTAGTTCTTTTCCCTTATTTTTTTTTAGTCAAAAAAGTTTCATGCTTGCGTTTGATAAATTTGGTCCATATCAAGCAAAAACGTTGCATGCCACTGCATCAATTATAACACGAATTTTTATAATGATGCTACGTATTTAAAAAATTAAATAAAATAAGGCTTACTTTCTAATTAGGACACACACAACCTCTTATGATTGTTATCAATCTAGAAGGTGAATCTTGGATTTTTTTTTTTCTTTTTCTAAGCAAGGGAAGAATGGATGATGTGAAGACCAAATTAGGTTTAGCTATTTTCTTATAAGATGGGAGTTAGTGGAACGTGTTAAATGATTAAAAGAATTGAGGGAGGAGAAACAGAATAGAGTACCACCACTAATTAATTAACTGGAGTTAAAAATTTAACGAATATCCTAATGTAACATGTTTTTAAAAAGTTTGGGATGTAAATGGCATGTTCTTAGACTTTGGGATGTTTTGGATGGTGTGGCCCAAACTTTGGGATGAAAAGACCCATTTTCCCTGTTCACAATATATGGTGGACTTGTTTGAGTAATTGTATTACACACTTAAAAAAAAAAAGAGTTAAATTTCACTTAATTTTTATTATAACAACCACCCGCATCAATATACTTGATTTTTTTCCTCCTTTATTCTTCTCTTTATCCTGTAGCTAATCGCATGTAAAAAATCAAAACTGAAAATCTAGTATTTTATCAACACTATTTGGTGGTTCACTTAACTTTTTATCTATGAAATAAACCATAAATTGAAAAGTAAATGCAAACTATCTTTCATTCATCTTAAAAAAAATATTAAGAATTGCAAGATTGAGTTTTGATTTGAATCAAATCTTTTTGATATCGTTTATGATGAACGATGATACTTTAGAAGTCTATCAAGAAGGTGGCAGTGACGAGGACTCAAATGATAACGCTAACAATGAATTCACCCAAAATTGCAGTTTTCACAGCTAAACCAACAACGATGATCTGATACAACTTCAATTGATACGCATTGAAGATGATGTATTGTCTCCAACAACTTCAATTAACATCCGTTCATGAAGATGAACGTCCTCTACATGATTCTGGTAATGTTGAGTTTATGTTTAAAAAGTTAGAAAATAATAGAGTTTTCGATGAACATATAGTTAAGTGTTAATGAATAATTTTTAATAAAACCATGAATACGCTTGTCTATATTATTTATTCATGAACTTTTTTTTTAAATGGGTTTGAACATTTTATCATATTAAACACTCAAGTCTGGTTCGTGTTCTTATTTTATTGCATGTATGAATATGATGCAAATTTATCATGAATATAACATTTGCGATGTATGAATATGACTATATTTATTACAAACATAATATGGTCATGAACATATTACAAATTGTGAATGTAATTACGAACATTATTAAAATTTTCATGAATATAGCATAATATGATCATGAATATTATTTTATTATTACTACAATGTGCTATTAGTTATGAACTTTAGATTTATATACCATGAAAACGCATTTAGTATTCATGAATTTTTTTTCGTTATATAAGTTTGAACATCTTAGGAGAAAAATAGTATTATTTTATTATGAATATATGAATTTTGTGCATATTTATCATGAATATTACATTTGCGATGTATGAATGTTATATAGTATTTTATTATAATGTATAGACATTGTGCATATTTGTTACAAATATTGTAAATTAGTTTCATGATTATTGACATCATTAATCATGATACTTATAAATATTGTCGTGAATTTTTATTGTATGCAACACAGAATTATTATTTATATTATTTGTTTATAGTATATTACGTATTTTTGTGTGGTAGTGTGTAATTTTATTTTTATTATATGACTGTAGTGTAATTGAATTTGTTTCTTGTTAGAATTGTATTTTTTGTTACTGTAAAATTTGGATACAATTTGAATTGTAGTTTGTTTGGATTTGATTAGTTATAAATTTTAAATAAATAAAAAGAATCTGATTGAATAAATAAGGGAGAAATAAAAACTAAAATTGTAGGAGCGCATGTAAATAATAAACCAGTTCACCAAACATTGTGAATTGTGTTGTACGATATAATTACTCAAAAATGATGATATCGTCAGTTGAAGAAAGATCTCAATTTTGACACTAATTAGTCAAACTGAACCCGCCAAAAAGAAACTCAAATCAAATAAAAATATTTGTTTATCTTAAAATGATTGTCTAAATTAAATTTTCATTTTATTGTATTTTGAATTAAAGATAAAAATTCAAATTGTATAATTATTTTGAAACTGAATAAGTATCAACAAAGAGAAGAATCCACTTCTAAGTTCTTACTTAGGAGGGATAAATTTCTACCCTTCAACCGCAATCGGAAGTCGAAACGATTAATCTACATCTTAACCATGAAATTAACAACCTTCACCCTGTAAGGCTGCTAAGCCTGCTATTGTGTCCAAGATGTGTGAACTCTGCCAACTCCCACGTTTGCTGAGATGGCCCAAAGGTTTGCATTCTTAAGCAAGTTTATAGTGTAACCCATCGGTTCCAGCTCAAGCCTACAAGAGAAAATTTGGGCTTTGTTTGTAGGTTCCTAGTTTTGAATGTACAGGCCATTTCTCGTAGCTTCGTCTTGCATTTGGGTCAAAAGAGATTGACCAGTCTTCAATGAGTTCAATCTTTGCCTTTTATTTAAACACCACAAATATGCATAATATTATACTACAATCTAGTCGAGTTTTTTACCCAAAAAAACTCAAGAAACAACAAATTGTTGAAGAACAGAGAAGTGGCCAAAAATATGATTATTGGGTTTGCTCCGATATGAGTTTTGAAAATGCATAATTATCTGATTTTCGACCATTTCCCTGTTCCTAGATTATTATTGACCACTTTTTTTTTTGGAAAAATTAATTAACTCAAGCACCCTAATCTCTTCAACCAGCGAAAGATATATGTCTCATTTACTTACTAATAACTACACATATTGAGTGTAACTACACAAAGTTACGTAACATATGTATATATTTAAAGACAAGATTTGATTTGTACCCAAAAAAAAAAAAGACAAGATTTGATGTTAAAACTAAAGGAGCAAGATCTTATGGCATTTGTACATATTCTAAAAAGGATACACTTACACTAGTCCAAGTGCATTTGAGACGATCATAAACCTGGCTGTCGCAGGTCCATGAGATCCCACGGGCACGTTTTAATTTCACTTTCAAAGGGTGAGAAGCAGTGAAACTTCATTTTATTTAACTTTTTTTTTTAAAAAAAAAAAAAACCCCCAATACAAGTTTTTAATAGATATAACAATTAATTGTTTTAATTATTGTACTGATAAAATGCAAAATCATCCTACAATTTTAAAGTTAAGTGCAAGTTACACTTATAGCCCATAGGCGCGAGTGGCAGCACAAATGAATCTTAATGGCGGTGATGGCGTTGCAACTTAAAGGCTGTTTGGATTTGAGTTCACAGTTCTATCAATTTTAATAAAATGAATTAGATTTGGGATAGCTGATCGTGGAAAGAAGCAACGGGAATGAAAAGGACAAGTCAATAAGAGAAAGAGAGCATCGCATCAGTTCTCCCTGAAAAAGAAAAAACACTTACAATCATTTTAGCTTCTTATAAAAGCTACATACTTCCGCAAATTGAAAGGGAAAATCCTATACATTTGGGTACCACACAACTTAAAGAGGATGGCTAACGGTTTCGCGGTCTTAATCTAAAAAAATAACAGTTATATTTGTTATACGGTTTTAATTCAACAAACACGGTTATTCTTCGGGGTATGGAAAGTTTTTCATTATACATGTGCAGTTGCCTATAAACAACTTTATAAATTTGCAGCGTAAAAATTGAAATCTTGGAGCAAAAGAATACGACAGGAGGTAGCACAATTAGTCAAGCTACATGTGTATTTGACTTGTGGGAGCCTGTTTCACGGCACCTCTATCTCTCCCGAGTCCTGTGTCCAGATACTTTTTAATTTAGTTTCCTAGCCTCGCTAGCTGTTCGTCTTAAAACTTTGTGTTTCTGCTAATTTAATTTGTTGTTTGGTGATCTTTATTTTTTTTTTAACCAAAAAAATAAAAAACCTACTTATAAATCAACACTAGTGAGAGGAGTACTGTGACAGGTACGTGTACGAGATCGATAGAATCACTTATCATTGAAAGGCTAAAGATAAAGAAAATGATGGAGATGTGTGCTTTCATTTTCCAAAGTTTAGTTTACAACTTGGTACTACTAGATCTCTTCTCTTGTTGGAGTCACCACCAAACAAGTCTCAAAATTCGGTAGTTGTCACAAAACATTGGGACCTGATCAGAATGGAGTCAATATCAATCTTGTCCATTTATCTTATTGAACTACTAATGAATTATATGTATGTTTAATTAGAAGAGTATCCCAAGTTTAGGTTTTGCCACTGTTTACTGAAATTATACTACTTCCTAAGATCAACCCTAAGAATCTCTCTCTTTTGATTTGTTCGGGAGTAACATTTTTACTAGCAAGTACTGACGGTTCTGCTCACTTTCTTTGTTTACCACACTAATAAACACTAGGCAATCATCTTTACCTTCTTTTTAGAATATCGTTTTGTTTTGTTTTGCTTTTCCTTTCTAGTTGTGTATATCGTTCCTAAACTGTTAACCATCGCTAATTAATAATTATATTTTCTGTTTTGAAATGATCATCTAGTTTAAAATTTTTTTTAATTCAAATTGTATTAAAATTAAAAATAATCTAAACTAAACAATGAGAAACACTATTTATTTTGATACAATACTAATTAAATTTTCAAATGAGCTGGTTTGAGATTTCAAACGTTGCATGTTGTTTAGTTGACTTACCACTAGGTTAACTAAAACTTGAAAAACCTCTAGAAGTTGCATTCTTATTGTATTGTATTACAGTGATATGTATACAAGTGACCTTACAATATAAGTTCCCCAAACAACAAAGATTTCTCCTAGGTTTCCTCCGCAAATTAAAGTTATGAGTAATAACAAATCTTGGCCAGAGCATTTAATTTATTTGACTTTTAAGGGCACACACCACTGCCCCCTAAATATTCATCTATACAAAGCACCGAACAAGCTTAAACCGACATGAAGCTTCCATGATTCCAGCGCTCTCTGTTGATTTAAAAATATATGCATTCTTCAGAGTTCAGACATAAATCTAGCTAACCCCCACAAAACATTAAAAAAAAAAAAAACCTGAAACCATATATATAATAATAATAAACGTAACAACTCGACGCTTGTTGGACTTTGGACATGGCCACTGAACATTTTGATTTTAGGTAACTCATCTTGGATAAACAAATTGTGAAGATTCTTTTATCGAAGTTTCATGTGATCATTTGTGATGATTAAATAGAGTATTCCGTAAGAATTCTGTGATTCTTTTGTTCAGTGCGGAGCATCATAGAAAATGCCAAACTAATAATAAATAAATTAATAGTAATAATCATCTGTTGAACGTAATTGCTGATGTGATCACGTAATTAATTAAATTGGGAAATATTCAAAGAAATGGTAACGGAAGAGAACGAGAAACCATGCCGGAGGCCTTACGCTTTTACCTTTTGTCTTTGAATGCAGCAAGCTATGGCATTAAACGGTAATTGGAAGATTAAATTGTCGGTAATATAATTCACACACGAAATTTGTTGATCGATCTAATATTCTAATGTTTTATATTAAGACTTTATCTCTTTCTTGTACTCCACTTCCTTTTTATCTTAAAATGATTATTTAGTTTAAGTTTCAGTTTCAGTATAATTTGCAATAAAAAATAAAAATCTAAATAATCATTTTAGGGTAGAGAATATTAAAAGAAAATGCAGGTTGCTAAAAACCAAGTAGCATATTTGAACAGCATAGGTGTTCCACTTAGAATGTCAGTTTTGTAATAGCAGAAATAATATTGTAAATATTTGTAAAGGTTTTGAAGGCAATATAATTTACAATTTTACCGAAAAAAATTTAAAAAATAACCAAGTATAGTCGAAATTTTTTACACTTAATTTCATTTCTTCGGGAAATAAGCAATACATCGTAACCCTGTAGTTTTCATAATTAACACACCATATAAAAATGGATGTTCACTTTGAGCAGTTTCTACCAGACTAATTCACATGAATACCTTTCAATTTTATTTTATTTTTAATATTCCCTCTGTCTTAAAATTATTGTCCAGTTTGAGATTTTATTTTTAGTACAATTTGAACTAGAAATAAAAACTCAAACTGGAGAATAATTATGTGACGGGGGAGTATTAGTGCTTGTTTGGACGTCATCTTACATTTCATTTTGCCACTTAAAAGTGGAAAGTATTTCAAGTTGAAAACTAAATGGGAAATGAAAATGTTGTTTGGATGGTATTTTGAGCAAAAAGTTCTTTGGACGTTGAAAAAAAATATTTTGAACTACATTTTGAAATATCAAGTACGAATCATTACTAAATAATTAAATACTAATTAAATACTGTCAATTATAGTCACTTTAAAAAAGAACCTTTTCAAAAACAATTACTAAACAACGAAAACTTGACAAATTTGTCACTCTAAGATTTTTTTTTTGTTAGATTTTATCACTGAACTACTTCTTTTTCGAAAATTATCATTACGCTAACAAAAAGTGTTTTAAGTTGAAATTTAAAATGTAAATTAGAAAGTTGGTTGGATGATATTTTTTTTTCCATTGAGTTTTGTGTTTAAGAGGTAAAATGAGTTGATAAACAAACAAAGCCTAGTTGTCTATCAGTAATTGGGTATACACAGTATTGTGGACCTAACTATGTAAAACGCCAGCATGGCAGCATTTGATATGGTCAAACTAATGAAGGATTCTTTGTTCTTGCTTCTTGGTGCGACTCTATCCGCCTAAATGTCCATATCACGTCGCTTCGTAGACCTGTAGTTGTACACTTCAATATTAATCTACAAATATATTCCTCCATGGAAAGACCACATAGAAACTTGGATTAAACATGATATCTTTAGTGTTTTGTATCAACGAGTTGTAATAATTTAGCTTTTTAGATATTTACTTCCTCTATTATTAAAAAGCAATAAAATAAATAAATTTTTATGTATAGTATAAATTAGATTAAAAGTTAAATCGGAACAGAACAAAAATTTTGTTATTAAAATCCTTAATGGTTTCACAGAGTTTATCATCAACGTATTGTTATTAATCGTGAGGTTTATCTTCTTCTTTTTTTTTTTGGATCATAGTGAGGTTTATCTTAATACAGTATATCTATCTTCCCCACTAGTTTGGTAAGACTTGATCATGCATGGTACGAAATCACTAATAAAGTCCCCCGCAACCAAATCTAAATTAAAGCCAAGGAAATCAAATAATAATTTATTTTAATTAGATAAAGTATGTTAATCATGATTGTCTTCATCTTTAATTAAATAAATTAGCTGGGTTCGTTAAGTTTGGCATGGGTTTTTGAGTGTTATTAGGTGCAACGTTCACTACGTCAATAGTAGCGTTGCTACGTTAATTACTTGGTCAATTGGGACAGTAGGTTAAAACTTGAAAGTGAAATATTGAGGAAAAATCTCCCGCATTAGGAAAATAATGTAAAAAGTAGCCTTCAACTGTTTTATAGAAGCAATAGAAAACGGATGTCATCTATTATTGATCCGATTTATTTATTCGGTGAAACAATATACTCCCTCCGGCCCATAATTATTGTCTAATTTTGGATTTTCATTTTTAGTTCAAATTGTACTAAAACTGAAATCTCAAAGTAGACAATAATTTTGCGACAGAAGGAATATTTTTGTATATATATATATATATATATATATAGAAAAGTAGTAAATTGAAAAACAAATATACACAAATCTTTTTTTACTCCACTGCGGAAAAGCCGAGTAGGTAATATAAATGAATTATGGAAAAAAAATATATTCTGAACTCTCCCGAATTTGCAAACTTAAAGGTTACAAAGTTATCTCTTCAGATTTGTAGAAATAACTATACCTTTTTATCCTACGAGAAAATATTTGTTGAACTAAAATATTATTATAATAAAAAGTACAACTATTAAATTCAGATGGAAAACTATTGTTTTGTATAGAATCTCAACTAGTTTTCAGTTTGTTACTAAGGGAAATTATTGTTTTGCAATAGAATCCCCCAAGTAGGAGCAGAAGATTAAGATGAAAATGGCATCTCTTATGTATCGATAAACTCGTTTTCTCCTAGTTATATGGTAAACTAAAAATAATTGAAAAGTTCATAATAAATGTAGCATAATGTAATGTATTAATTTTTGGTATTTGTGATTTTTTTATTATTATTATATTTACAGGTGTCCGCAATCGGTAAATATCTTTATTTCCTTCTCTGAAACAAATTTCGAGCATCAAATATATGGTTATATTTTCCTTTATCCAATCTAATAATTAACCCAGCTTCAACCTCCTACTTATAGGACTGATTCTTTTTTCTTTATCGTGGGAGATTTGTAATTTCCTGTAATCTCAAGGAGGCCGCCCTAAAAAAAAAAATGCAAATCCAAGCAAAGTCAAAGTTTCTAATTCTAAATGCTCATGTCCGAAACAACTTTTAGAAGCACGTCTGGGATGATTCGATTCTATGTGTATGTGGATTTTGAGGTTGGGACAAGATTGGCTATTAACGTCAAATTAGTACAATCCGTAACTCTGATGTTCAACCAAAAATTAGGTACGACTCAAACACAGATGATTATTACTAGTATTCGGAACTCGTAAAGACTAATTAGATTATAAATCATCCAGAATTTCAATTAGTAGTTTTAATACAAACAGTAATCCGGAAGAGAGGGGCTGCTAAAGAAAGTTCTTTCTATAATCTCTATCCATTTGTGCTCATATATGAATCTCGGAATATACAAATCTGGAGTTAAAAAAAGAGACAAAAGACGAGCGTATGAATCCCAGCTGTTCCTCTTTAATGCTTTTCCTTCTTCACGAGGAACATTAATTTTATTTATAATCTAGTACTACTTAAGCTCTTTTCCCCTTGCACTGCTATTCTTTTCCGCACTCTGTACCCACTAGCGAAGAACCCCCTTCCTGCCACTTCAACACGCTCTTCTTTTTTTGGTTATAGTATTACTTAATTGGAACCTATTTCACACATTACCATGTTTGGAGATGTATTATATATGGTAAAAAGTGGTGAAGGAAAAGGCTGAAAAAAGGGTTGGCTGAAGAAGATTAGCAGAGTTTATTAACTCCGTGACAGCGGTCCCTTTTTTTTTTTTCCAAAATTTTGTCATCGCTTTCCGGGATTTACTTAGTAATGGCTGATGACATATGTGTCTTCACCAAGGTTAGTTCTTTAACCTTCCTTCCTTTGTTTTTTATGGGCTTTTTTCTTTTTCTTTTTCCTTTTTTTGGGGGGGTTTTTCTTTGTTTCTTATGGGAGGGCGGTGGGTTGGGAGGATTTCCCAAAGTCAGTCATGCATTGGGTTGGAGAAGAAAAGGGTCAATCTTGTTTTCAGTTTTCTGATGTTCCTTTGTTCGGGTCGTTATAATGCTTAATTTTGCTCGAACTGAGGTGAAGATTTCTTCTTCTTTTTCTTCTGTGGTCTTTTTTTTTTTCCTCCGAGAAAGATGGAATTCGATTTCAGAAATCAGTTTATTTGTTTGCGGTGGTGTAATGCGTACTCCAAATTGGTCGGTGTGGAAGTTTTGATTTTTGTTTCCTCTTGATCTGGTTTTCTTATTTGTCGGCTAATGGCTTCCCAACTTTACCAAACTTAAAGTTAGGGCCTTATACAGTAATTCATGTCTAATTAGCCTTTTGCAGTTAGCAGCAATGCTGTTTTTTAGGTTGTTGTTGGGAGTGATGACTTTCAGTTTGTCTTCCTCTTAATTTCGGCCCAAAATTTCTTCAGTGAGTATTTGGGAAGTTGCTCAGCTCAATTAACCATGTAGCCACTTTCCCACCGGCATAATTTGTGCTGGGAAGATGTATGATAATTTGCCTCAATTTATGTCATGCTTAGTTTGTGAGTCATTCTGGCTTCTGAACCAAGAAGCCCTTGTCATCTATATCTCTCTGTTTAGGCTAGTTTTGTGCCTGAGGAAGTTTTCAAAATTCCTCCTGTTGGGGAATGCATCCATAATTGAAATCAAGGTTCCTTTCGTACTGTTTATCAAGAGCAACCAGTTGTTTTAAGGTTTAGGTCGTGATGTCTCTGTGTTGTCATGTAATGTGGAGTCTTTGACAATTGTAATTTGAAGGGAAATTTGATGTGCAGGGTGTGTGCGTGTGTTGGGGGGTGCCAAACATACTGGTTAGCGTTGTTGTAAATTTGTACCCGACGAAACTCTTCTCTTAAACAGCATACTATTCAAGATGATCATAATTGAATTTCACCTTTTAAAATTTTTATTTTGTTATAAATTTGATGTGCTATTGCAACAGTTCTGAATGGGCATTGATATCTTGTCTCCCTTTGGATTTCAGGACTCCATTGTCATTAGAGCTCCCAGGAGATCCCCTGCATTGTTGCGGACCGTAGTTTTTGCATTTTTAGTGGTCTGTAGTTTATATATATGTTCGATTTGTCTAAAGCAAACTAATTCCAGCACCAAACCCAGCAGATTGATGAACTTTGAGGTTGTCGAAAGGCCTTGTCATGATAATATCGTAGACCGTTCCCAAGATCCCTACTTACACTATCCAAGGCCAAAAACCTTCTACAGGTAGTTTAGAGAACTTACTCTGTAGTATGATTGTATTATTGTTTCCTCTGTACTAGGATTTAACTCTAGAATGTGCCAGGGCGGAGTGCTCTTGCAATCCTATTCGGTTCTTTGCCATTCTTTCGGTGCAGAGATCTGGGAGCGGTTGGTTTGAGACATTGTTGAATAGCCATATTAATGTCAGTTCAAATGGTGAAATATTCTCTGTGAAATCAAGAAGGGAGAATATTACTTCAATCACTGAGACCTTGGATAGAGTTTATAATCTTGACTTGCTTACCAGTGCATCAAAGAATGAGTGCTCAGCTGCTGTTGGTTTCAAGTGGATGCTTAATCAGGTAAAGGTCCTAAAAACTTGGAATCTCATGCGTGTTTAGACTTGTTATGTGATGGAAAGATGCTCCTAGTTCCTTTAGAATAGATCTAAGTTGGTTTGAAGTGATTGTTGCTTATTTTGCCAGCATTTAGGGTTAATAACAACTAATAATGTGATTCTGTCTGGGGTTTCAATATCTTCACACTGTCCAATGACAGTTGAACAATGAAAAAGGCAGTCATGCTACTTTTATTGCATAAATTAACTCAAGATATCAATTTCTTTAATGCTGTACTGCATGTCATTTCCCTTTTTCCGCTTTGTTTAACTAACATGGTCACGGGGAATCCATCCTAAGATTGAAGTTTTGCCACGGTTACCACTTCCAAAATAGTCCAACCTCAACTCTTGACACAGATGCATTGTTTTTTTTTTTTTTTTGGTTACTAGACAGAGTTGCATAATTTGTCCTCTAGTTAAAGTGGCTAAGTTGACATTGAAACTCATGAGCGAGGAGACCTGTTTTCCTTGTAAAATGTCGCCTTTGTGCCTGCTGCATATGTTGAATATACATCTGCAATATGATGTACAACCCAGGCATCCAAAATCAGGATCCCCAGCTTTATAATAACTTGAACAATAGTTCTGAATAGTTTGACGTACAAGTAGTATTTGATTGGAAAAGTTGTATTTTTTGTATCATCCAGTTTAAAGAGTTTGGTATAGAAAGTAAAAAAGGTATCAGATGGATTTACAAGTATTTGGTACTCCAGTATTATGCATGCCACCATTTCGATGTGATCTTATTCTTCTTTCCATGTTAGTTGCTTGAAAGTATGCAAAGCTAAGATGTGATTGGTTGTGCAGGGGTTACTGGAGCACCATGAAGAAATTGTGCAGTACTTCAATGACAAGGGTGTTTCTGTGATATTTCTTTTCCGGAGAAATCTACTGCGTCGAATGGTTTCACTGCTTGCAAATTCTTATGACAGATATGCCAAACTTCTGAACGGCACTCACAAGTCTCATGTTCATTCACCCGAAGAGGTCTGCCTTTCTGTCTGTCTCTCTCAGTAGGATGATGAAGATGGATTGAAGCTAAACCTTCTATGTACCTTACTGACAAAAGTCTTTCTTTGCAACCTTTTTGCAGGCTGAAACTCTTTCCAGCTATAAGCCAGTGATCAATTTGACATCATTAACAACGGAGTTAAAGCAGATGGAAGTGGCTGTATCAGACGCCCTTGAACGCTTCAAGAGCACCCGTCATATGATTCTATTCTATGAAGATCTTGTTCAAAACAGAACGGTAAGGTTTCTTTCGAATGCATTTTCCTGCTAGTGTGGAAATATAATGATTCATAGAGCAATGGAGCCGTAGGCCTCAAATTTTCTTGCTTCTGACTCAGAAATTACAAGATGTGCAAGACTTTCTGAAGCTTCCACAGATGGAACTGAAGAGCCGGCAGGTTAAGATTCACAAAGGGCCATTGTCAGAACATATAAGAAATTGGGAAGATGTCAACAAGGCACTCAAGGGAACAGATTATGAGAAATTCCTCAGTTC
The DNA here is from genome assembly GCA_949775105.1 of Oldenlandia corymbosa var. corymbosa. Classification (NCBI taxonomy): domain Eukaryota; kingdom Viridiplantae; phylum Streptophyta; class Magnoliopsida; order Gentianales; family Rubiaceae; genus Oldenlandia; species Oldenlandia corymbosa. The sequence goes on along the minus strand of OX459123.1, from coordinate 21,262,342 downwards.
TGACAGGTGATTCTTCATAAACACATGAAGACCATACACACGAACTAGCTAACCTTTGTATAACCCTGGCTGGTATTTATTCCTCATTAAAGACCTGCAAAATGATAGTTAGCCTTGTTCAGCAATGGTGCTTGTTCTTGTTTTAGCCACGTAGATCTTGCTCGATAGATTCCAGGATACCATTGTATAGGTAGATTATTAGTTTAGGAGAGCAGAGAAATGCAAATCACCAAAGTTCACCTTCTGTTGTAGCTAGTCACCTTTGCTAAACTGGTTGGTTTTTCTTTTTTCTTTTTTAATTATTTTTTTAAAAGTTGTGTAATATTCTTACTAACTCAGTTCCACCTTTTTCAAAAAAACTCAGTTCCACATCCACTTCCAAGTTTTTGGGTCTAAGACTGACAAGGTAACTAACTCAAGGTTGGCTCAAGTTGCTAGGATTAAGTTTTTCTCGATCTATGGAATCCATAAACACAATGGGCTGCGGCCCAAAATGGATTGGGCTCTAAATTGACCAAATGAATGCAGAATTTAATTTATCATTGCCTGGAATTCAAAGTATCATGAATCAATCCTCAGCACTGCTTACATATTTTGGCAAACTCTCCGAGTTTTGTCTTAAATATTCTTAGTTCCGGTTATATATTTTGGTAAACCCTCCTAATTTTGTCTTAGATGCTCTAGCTTTTGACCGTCTCCTCCTTGAGGTGTGTATTTATTATTCTCAGCTTTTTCCTCCCTCAATATATATATATATATATATATATAGATAAAAGTGTCATGAATCCATTTTATAGTATTTGTTTCTTTTCTTTAAAAAAAATGTTTAGAGTATTTCAGAAGTGTCAAAATATTACTTTCTCTCTTTCATAAAAATAGTTCATATTGCGAATTAAAAATTATACTAATTTACATTTCAAATTATTACGATTAGAAGTGTCAAAATATTGAGGCTCATACGGATTGTTATTTGTATTTCGCAAGGCAAAGGCGTAAGTCTCCTTTTTGTTTTGTCTTTTATTTTTCTGTTAAAAAAAAAAAAAAATTGGCGCCAAAAGAGTGCTAAATGTTGTTTCATAATTTCTCCCACGAACATGAAGATCCCAGAATTCGAGGACTAACCATTACCAGTTTAAGCATGTAGAGCCGTCTTACATACTAAAATTGTTCAGTTTAATGCACATTTTACAGAAATATATTCCCATAGATTTGGGCTTTCATGAGCTTCCTCACAAATTCAACTATGGAGAATCAAGTTGAGCAGCCGGGGCAAGAAAAGCAAGCAAAGGACAAAAAAAAAAATGCCACGCGAGCATTTTGTATAAATAAATTTGATAAACAATAAATTTAGCAGCAAAGCATAAAGTGTTGAAACTTAACCACCGATATATTTGGTACAGACATATACTTGTTCACACCATTCTACCAACTAATCGATAGGATTAGTGTACTTTCTTCTGTCCTAAAAAAATTAAGGGTGTGTTTGTTTGGTTTTTTTAGTATGTGTTTTTAGGTGTTTTTTATATTGAAATGTAAACAAGTGTATTGAAAATATAAAAAAGTATGTTAGGATGGGACAATTATTATTATTTAATTCTGAAAAAATCAACTAAAAAGAAAACAAAAAAAACTTAAATTAATTTAATCGTAGCAGTATAATAAACACGTACATTTTTCTAGGACGGACCCAGAATAAATTATGTACAGAGCAGTCTAATTAAGTGATGCCTCCATGGCTCCATGGCCAGACCAAAAAGAAAAGAAAAAGAAAAATCCCTTGAAAACGAGGTGCTTTATGTAGTGAGTTATAGGGTTATAGCTACTACTATAAGAAGGAAACAATGTCAATGGCAACGCCAATAAAGAAGGAAAGTCAGGTTTTCTAGTTGTAAAGCGCACCTTGAATTAAAATAAATAAAAAGGAGCAGAAATTTTCGTGAGGACGAAGGAGTACATATATTATATACGTAGGGCTTGAAATAAACCAACGGTTCTGGTTACCCCTGCGCCCCCAACTTGTAATGTCACCTTTTTCTAGTTTAATGCATATATGAAGTTTCTTTAAAAATAAAAGAAGAAGTTTAATCTATGAATGAAAGCCCTAGATCTCAACTTGCCGTTATACCAAACACAAGTTCATGCGCAAAAGAATTTATGAGAAATGGTTAAAATTTTTAGTTTGACAAGTATAATTCTCCTTTTTCTTCTTTTCAAATAATAGCCTAACAAGAAGAAGAAAACACATAACGTATAAATTTCTTATATGTAGGTATTTATACTTTTTTTTTTTAAAAGTAGTTATATTTACACATGAGTAACTATATCAATCCATCACCTATTTGGAGTATTACGCAATGGCTTACACCTTACACAAACCATGAACCTAGCTAGCTATTCAGTTAGTCGGCTACAAGAAGGATGGCCGTAATTTCGCTCCTTTAGCGAGGAGTTACAAATTCCAATTCCACTTTTTCTTTTTTACCTTCAAGTGTTTTACACGATTCGGCTGATGCTTTGATTCTGACTTAGTTAAGTGCTTAACTATCTATAGCAGTCTCAAAAAATTTCATCTCAAATGACTCGACACCCTAAACAATATTTACGTAAGAGCTGACCCGTTATTTCACATAAGCTACATTACTAACATAGGATAACTTTTCTTTTCTTTTTTCGAAATAAGAAGGTTATTTGGTTTACTATGCTAAATTTTGACATTCATTGTAAAACAATGCTCCTTTTGTTTTAATTAAAATGATTGTTCAATTTTGATTTTTTTACTTTTAATTTAATTTAAATCAAAAATAAAAATTCGAACTGAACAATTATTTCGAGACGAAACGAGTAACTTATCACTCTAATGAATAGTGTGACTCGGACGAATACTGGGGGAGGGGGGGGGGGGAACGGGGCGATATTGCAAGGCAGAGGAAAATTAAACTTCAGAAAGGTAGTAAATAAAATTGCATGGGCACATGTTTAAACAAAATACAAGAACTTAAAGAAAAGAGTTAGGTGGTGGCTATTATTTGCTGGTGTATTTCTCCAACCAATGAGGAGAGACTTTACCTGGAAACTCAAACTTGGGCAGGCTTTCCTTCTTTTTTTTTTCCTTCTATAAATACCTCATGAATTCCATGGCCTTAGGCACACTACACCTCTCAACTTGCATTAAGCATTTTGCATTTGACCTTTCTCCCTTCCCTCCATTTTCTCCTATTCCTTTACATTTGCCTCTTATTTCATTTATACACGGATATGGCACGTTTGTGCTCAATTGTTGCAACCCTTTTGATCATAATGTTGATTTTCGACAGCATTGAGTCTATCGAAGGAAGAAAATTGTCACCCGTCAGGAGCCAAATCAAGGCCATGGTTTTAACCGGGACGACGGGGCCGACCCCGGCTCCGCCAGCATCTGCCGCCGTCGCTGCACTGGCACCGCCGCCACCAACAGGTTCATCGGGACATGTGGATAACTTCAGGCCCACGGCACCTGGTCACAGCCCTGGTATCGGGAACTCTATTCAGAATTAGAAAGGGATAGTTTCGTAAATACAGCAAGTTAATGCCTGTTCATATTTGTTTGGTTCAATATTGCATCAAAACCAGATTTCCTTGTTCATCGTTTTTAGTCATCTACTGCAAAAATGTATCCTTGTATATAGACATCATTGCATTGTATTTATACCTCTCGATTTCCATCAAAATGTAATTCTAGCTAGTTTCATTTTTACTGGAACGTAAAATGTGGTGAATTACAGTAATTCAATTTTTTTTTCCCACCAACTTCAGCTGCGACTTTCTTCATGCATGCATATCACCAGGGTAAATAACTACTTTAATTTGGGACAAGAGAAAAATGAATGAAATAGTTAGTGCCCGACAGAAGAAGAAGAAATTAATATTTTTAGTACCTAGTAACAGACATATTCAGTCGAGTACTATATGAGATTGTTCACGAGTACGGATCGCAACTAATTAAATCGATATTTTAACACAGAATGAAAGGTTGTCTCTCAATGTCTTTTTTTGCTCTATATACCACCACATAATGAGAGCTAATGTAACTAGATCTTTTTCTTCGATTGATAACTTTAAGTCTTTAACTGAAAAATCTACAAATCAAATCAATAAAACGCTTTGAAGGTTAGAAAGATGAGTATAACTTAATTAATAAAGCATCTTTTGAAGCATTAGTATGCTGCATGCATGTGCGCGCCCGTAATTTTTCTTGCTCAGCGAGAGAGATCACATGATGCCCGCATGTCGCATGCACCATTTCAATTAATTTACATTCCCTGAAAACCATCTTAATTAGATATAAGTTCTACCACTTCCTCAAAGGCTGAAAATTTATGTATGTTGAAGGTTTAGAATACATTATAATTGGGAATTGAATTACGAATTATATATTCTTTGAATTCTTACTTTTCAACAACACCATTAATTTTGTAGCTAAATAACTATTTCACTTTTGAGCTGATATACGTGAAAACTTATCAGTTGATGGCATGCAACAAGATGTCTAGGTTAAGTACATTGAATCTTTGTTTCAATACCGTGAGAAGACAACTCACATTACATTACATTTCTTTTTGGTTTTACAAAGGGATTATACTCGCAGTAAAGATGATTGCAAATTTTGTGAGTTTTATAGAACTTCCTAAATGTATAATGTGGTATAAAGTTAAAGGAACGTTGAGATAACATTGACAATGTAGTATGTCTGTGAAACCATGTTCTCACTCCATCATAAAAAAATAGTTTACATTACCAAATAAAACAAAATATCTTCTTTCTCTCTCTCTCTCTCTTTTTTTAACATTATTTATAGCAGCGTTTCATTTCTTCTGTTTGTGGGAGTATACTCATTTTTTTTTTTGAATTAGGGAATATACTTTTAATTTATTAGCTAGCATCATCGTGCGCCGTGCGCCCATGCTTGGTGAAGAAATTGAAGCAGAAATGGGTAGCTTTTTGTTGAGGGTCATTGGGCAAGGATTATGAATCCCACATTGGAGGCATGAGAACATGTGAATCAGTTAATAAGTAAGGTGGTCTCAGAACCCATTAGCTTGAGCTTTTGAGTTCAGATGGGTCTTATCTTACTTATTGGGCTCCATGTCGCATTTTCTCCTCCAGATAAATCCTCAACAGTGGTATCAGAGCCCAGGTTAGGCCAGTTGGGTGGGTGATTTAGCCAAATTATCTCGGTTGATCTGACTGAACCCAGGCAGTCAAAGGCCCACTACGAGCGGAAGCGTAGGGATGGGCGGCCCAGTTACTCAGGTGTAGTACAGATTTGGGCTTGTCAAGATAATTTGGAAGCCTGATGTGGAGATTGCCCATGACGGGGGAGAGTGTTGAGGGTTATGTAGCAAGGATTATGAATCCCACATCGGAGGCATGAGGACATGTGAATCAGTTAATAAGTAAGGTGGTCTCAGAACCCATTAGCTTGAGCTTTTGAGTTCAGATGGGTCTTATCTTACTTATTGGGCTCCATGTCGGATTTTCTCCTCCAGATAAATCCCCAACACTTTTAGACTGTTATAAAGAGTAAAATGGAGAATATGGTATGAAGTTCGAGCTGTAACAAAGCAATTTATAATTCTCTGCGATCTTACGGAGCGAAACTTGATTATATTTTCTATTTCTTTTGTACTAGTAAAGCATGAGTAAATTACCAAAAAAAAGCATGATTAACAAACGTTAAAGCATATTGCAGCTTGGTTAAACTTAAAAATGTTATCTTTTCAAATAAGAAATTAAAGAAGAGGAAAAAAGAACTCATATAAATGAGCCCAAATAAATCAATGAAATCTTATCATTGTGCTAAATTAATCATTCTAAGCCCTTTCCTCCTTTTTATTTATCTTCTTTATATAAAAAAAGAGTACAATAGGTACAAAATTAATAATTAATTAAAAAAGCGAGTATAAAGAATTAATAATAATGAATTATTAAGGGCGGAAATGGAAGAATTAGTTAGATTCGTAGTGAAGCATGCACCCAGAATTCCGTGTGAACGGCAATTTTCAGTAATCATTGACCGGCGTGACCTCTTCGCGGTGATATCCTCCAACCAATTCCCTGGTCCAACATTGAAGATTCTGCGACAGTTAGAATCTGAAAGATCCTGCTGTCTTTCCCAAAAGGTCACCATCAAGCTACCCCTTCCGCACATTCTAGGGCTACTATATATTCTAAGGCTGCTAACAAAATCAGTGATGGCTAACAATTTTTTTAGTCCATTACGAATCTAGTGTCCGAAATCAACTAATCCAAATTCGAGTCAAGAAGTTCTCTTTCAGAAGACAAACAATTTAATTGTGCAACACAACCATGATGGGTAGAGATGCGAGTCGCCTAAATAAAGCATGCACTTTTTTTTTTGTTACATGATTATAAAAAGATTGTTCTAACTAAGTGAATACATATTGCGGATAAATCGGTATCCATTCGACTGCAAATGTATTCTCTCTATTGATCACCGAAAAGAAAATGTACTATCTCATTTTCGAATTTGAATTTTTGATTTTATTAGTATAAATTGTATCAAAAGTAAAAATCTAAACTGAACAAATAATTATTTTCAGTTTCAGGAACAATTATTTCTAATTTTAATAACAATAGGTACGGTAACATATATTTTGATCACATGCGAGATTTTTTTTTCCCCTCCCAAAGAAAGTACTTAAGAGTTACGCATCTATTCAAACATTTTGAATAAGTTATAAACAAAGCTTGAAAACCTTTTCTCATTTACAATCTAATGGCCTATGGTTTTCCTTTCAATTAGTGGGGTCCGGGAATCAATGAGTCTCCCGCACTCGAGGAACCAACCACAGTTACATATAAAAAGTGTTTCTTTTTGTTGATCAAGTCAACAACTTTCTCCATTACTACTCCATATACTGAAAAAAAGAGCCCGGCCCCTCAGAAGGGCTCTGCGGTTGCAGCGTGGCGGCGGAATTAATATGGAGAGAGAACTGAAATCAAGGTACAGTAGTCGGTGAGGGCTACAAATTAACATATATACATATAAATTAAATTAAATAACAAATCTTTGTTTGCATGGTACGTTAGGTAGTACGTAGCTTCTTTTCTTTTTTGTTTACTGCATTCTTTATTTGATATCATTGGAGCAACTTTGTTGAAACTGTTGAACAGTGGAATCTTTGTTTATTTTGCGACAATAGCAAGTGCTGCTGGGGACCCGAATCGGTGGGTGGCTCCGTGGTGGGTTTTGACTCTTTACTCACGGGTGGAGATTCCCAATCTTCCGCGGTAGTGAAATTTTAGGTTTTGGTTTGGTTTATGGCAGGTGAGTATGGGTAATCGTGCTTGAGCAATGACCCCTGATACCATTTTTTTTAACTGTATGTATGTCTTGTTTATCGTTGTTGATTCATAGCCATATTGATATCAGTTATTCCCAAATGAATGATCATCTCAGCTGCAACTGGTTTCAAGTGGATGAAGATGAATCTCCGTAAAGTTCCTGAACATAATGGAAACCTATGAGAGGTTTGATTTATTTAGGTTAGGCTCGTGGTACTCAGTAAAATGGCACTTTAGTTCTGAAATTAATATTGGTGACATGATTTTTTCTTTTAATCAGCATGCGTGCATGGATGCATTTAGGGCTTAAAAAATTTTGGACATTGACTGAACCAGGACCAGGTCATAAAAGATGAAAACGTCCGTCGGAAGGGAACCAGCGGGATGCTGTCAAGACGACAAACCAATGCCACAGCCATAGAGATTAGATCTACGTACGATCTATGCTGATGACTCCTTCCAAGACCAACCAAAACCCTCAGCTCTTTGACGAAGTACTCTACGTAGATTGTACTTACCACGGATATGTGTATTATTACTACAGTGTTATTCCTAGCTTAACGATAAAATTAAATTAATAAATAAGAACAACAACAAAAAGGTTTAAAAAGAAAAAAAATTAAACTTAGTACATATCTCCCCAATTTTATTGAGAAATTCAAGAACAAAGAAGAAGATATATACATATCTCACAACATGATCTATAAGAATGATATATGTCCTTGAACCATGCATATCCAAAGTAAAGATATAAGATTTGAACAAGATGTTTAGTTTCTATCTATTCTATTATATGGCATTGTAGGTTGATCCAATCCGTTTAGAACTTTTTTAGTGTGTTTGGCGTAGACTAGTGGGGAATGGCGCGTGGAGATCTATATATATAAATATATATATATATATATATATATATGTATATGCATTGTATTCCTAGTTAAACCAGCGATATGACATTGGCTTCTCTGTATGCATATATGTTGATATGTGAAAGGAGAACAGTCAAGTTGGTGAGAACATATATCTAAGTCTGATTCAATTTCGACTGAGGATATATGTAAGTTTTTTTTTGACCAGGATCTGATCGTTTTAGTTCATTTCCTCAGTTTCCAATTCATATGTTGTAAAGTTTTTCCTAAAGTGTTAAGCGAAGGCAACTGAATTTTTTTACTGTGTGCAGTGAAAATAGTTCTATTTCTCGTGTCTTGTAAAAATAGTATACATTGTAAATTATAAATTATATTAAAAATAAAATAATTTGAAATTTATACAGTGATGTGAATACTATTTTTATGGGATGGAGAGAGTTATAGAATTTCCAAATATTGACAAACTTAATTAACAAGTGTATATCGGCTGCGCCCCAAAAAATAATTAGGTGGAAATACGTTTCTTACCGGAATGATTTGGCCGGATTAAAGCAAATGTAAGAGCTCTTATGATCGAAATTCTTCCAGAACTACTTTACAAAAATCTTACTAGTATATTGTATTCTTAGAATTTTATTTTGAGACATATGGGAACAATACTATTAAGTGTCTACAGAACCGAGAAAGGCTTGATGCTGAACTACAAATTTTGGCAATAGACCACCACCAGTATCTTGAATTCCAAAAAGTTCCTTTCGCTCCAATGTACCAGTCCCGTACAGAAATATATTCCGGGAGATTTCAACTTTTATGGACGGCAACAATGCCACTCAAATTGAATAATCCAGAATCTATAGCTAGTTGAGCTAAAATATAATGTCAAGTTGACATTTTTTTATATTATTTTTTATGTACACTGTATATTAACATTTGCAAGCTAAAAAATAGATGTATTGGTTTATATACTCTGCGTTCATACTGTTCGTAAAATTCTACCAACTGATGAATCCTCCACGGCCGCGCACCACACACCACACACACACACACACACACACACAAACACACACACAACCAAGAAACTGGTACTAGCTCTTATGGGGTAGCCTACTATTACTATTTAGGAGTGAACAATGTGACAGGTAGCCAGAGTTTATAGTTTACAGAGATAAAGGGGAAAGTTTCTAGTTGTAAAGCGTATTCTCTCAAAAGCAGAGAGAAAGAGTACGTACATATAATAGTAGTATATAAGTTGTCTCAACCAGCGGTTGTGATTACACTGGCACAATTTGCAATTTTGCCTTTTTACATTTAAGAAATTAATAAAACCCTAGATATCAACTTGTTGTTACAACTTACGAGCTCACATGGCCACATGCGCGCGTAAAAATTTACGAGACTGTTGTTGCAATCAAAACTTTTTTCATACTCCTTTTTCTTTTCTCCTTTTGTCTTTTATTTTTGTTTTTATATGTTATATGCACATAGTGTCCGAAATCATACGCTATATGAATGGTTTTTTAAGAGAATATTAGTTTCAAAAGTTAATCTTTTGTAGCCGATAGACCTTATTTCATGCATTTTAGATTGTACATTCATCAATTTCTTTTCTCAAATTTTCAATTTACGCTCTTATGATCAGAAACTATCTAAAGCCACATTGAAACTAGTTGGGGTACAAAGAAAATGCCAAAAATATATAGCACTCTTTGGAACTCCGGAAGTATGTAGTTTGGAGAGGAAGGCAAAATGCTTTGTCCAATTTTGGCATTGATTTAAGTGTATAAGCAATCAGCCTCCATCAAAGTTCACCTCAAAGAAGTTGATAAAGGTTTACGCAACTGACCATAGGCAAATTTAAACTCAAGTAAAATGGTATGAGGTAGACCAGAAAGCCGGACGGCCAATGTTACTTCTGAAATGTTTGGTGTCGTCCTAGCCAGCTAGCCTAGAAATTCAAAAAATAAATAAATAAATAAAAAAATCGAACAGCCAAAGGGGAAAAATAAAATAGAATTTCAAAAAAAGGTAATGAATAGAACTGCATTGTGGTAATCAGTAATGTATGTGATACAGATTTTGAGCAAAATACAGGAAGAAGTTGGTTCCTAAATTATTAGTTTTTTTTTTTTTTAAATTTTCTTTTTTTAAAGAAAGAAATCTGAAAGGCCAGTTGATACTCCGACCAGGAGTGACTACAGCTGAAAACTCACGTCATGCTTCTAGTGCTTTCTATAAATACCTAGTGAATTCTAGGGCTTTAAGCACGCTCTCAACGAAGCACAAACAAATTTGAGATATCAATACTGCAATTGAATCTCAAAGATCTCTACCCTTTGTGCTTCATAATATTGTTGATAATAATCCATTTATATAAAATGGCGCGAGTAACTATGATTCTGGCAACCCTTTTGATCGTAATTACAGTAATCTCCCAAAACATTCAGTTTATTGAGGGAAGAAATTTATCCCTCAAGAGCAAAACCAATGCTATGATGACTACTAGCTCTCGTGGCATGGGGAAAACCGACATTAATCCCATGGAGGACGGAGTTTTTGCGGGGACGGAACCAATGTCGACTCCGTCAGCCGCCGCTGCCGTTGCAACACTGGCTCCGCCGCCGCAACCACCAGCGGGTTCATCTGGTCATGCAGATAACTTTCGGCCCACGGCACCGGGTCACAGCCCAGGAATCGGGAACGCCATTCAGAACTAAAAGCTTTAATTTGGCCGGGCACAGCATGCAGCTGGCATGTTTCGTCATAGTGTCGCATAATGACGACATCCTGTGTTCATCATTTTATTTTATTCTCAAATGTGCATTAGTAAATTATCTAAGCCGTAAAATGTCTAAGCTGTCTGTAAGAAAAAAAAGAAAAAAGAAAATGCATGTCTCGTGTGTATCATTTTTTTTTTTCAGGATTTCTGCAATGTAATTTACTTTTTATTTTTCTTTAGTACGTTCCATATGTGGAGAGTTATTCATCTCTTTGTACAATTTGTTGCCCGTTTGAACAAAGAGGGACATATTCCCGATGGATGTACAAATATTTTCTCTAATAACTTTGTGGACTGGAGTGTATCACCCAAGAGGACAAGTGAATGAAAATATTGATGCACGAAATTTTCCCGTATTAGTTATGGGATCGTATAGTATTGCTTGAGTTAGATAACTTTTAATAAGTTCACAGTTGACCAATTGATTTAGATTTCTGTATAATATTATGAACTATCAAAATAAGACGAGAAGAGTAATATTAACTTTTGAAGCGTAAGTTTTAAGATCATTTATGTATGTATTAGCTAGGAAAACAATGGAATGGATCGATAATACACTGTTCAGTTCTCGGACTAATTTACATGTGCTAATGAATATTAGCAAGTTATTATTCTGGAATGATATTCTTCAGAAACCTATAATATCAAAAAATAAAAACTTTGTTTATGTGTGTATTTATATTTCCATGAGGATCATGCATAGATTTTTGTATTATTTACAATTCATAAGATGCTATGATTTGCTTTGATACCTTAATTAATTTCAACTAGGTATATAGCTTCTCCCACACCATGACTACATAATGTTAAAAGGAAACATCTATTGTTATTTTTTTTTTTTGGTGAATATTCATGACTATTTCTTTTATTTTATTTCAACTTGAAACAATAGAACAAACTTTCAAATTTAATTTTATGTTTGATATTTCGATTTTAGGCTTGTGAAACGCCTTTCTTGTGTGTGTGTGTATATATACGTGTGTGTGTGTGTGTGTGTGTGTGTGTGTGTGTGTGTGTGTGTGTGTGTGTGTGTGTGTGTGTGTGTGTGTGTGTGTGTTTGTGTGAGATACGAACAAATGCATTTTGATCAAAGTTTTGGTATGTATCAGGATTTTGGCTGAGAAAAAGTTGTGCATGTTTGTACCACTTTGGATGCAATAGTTAGGTAATGGAATGCTTCCTGCCATGTGCGCGGCCGCAAATTTCAAGCTTTGCCAGTAAATACGATTTTTATTTTCAGATGGAGAAAGTGATTAATTTTTATAAAATTCGAAATTTATTTCATTTTGAGATATTGCAATAGATAGATATTAGATGGATCGTTTTTTTTTTTGTTTTTTTTTTGTATTACAATTTAACAAAATAAACTACTGAAATAGAATAAAGTCAGTTCATATTTCATAATATCTTTATCTTTATTTATGCCTTTTAAGTTGTGGAATAAAATTCGACATAATCAAAATCATGCATTATTAAGTTAGGTTAAAATATGTATAGAGAAAGACGTACATCATTAAAGTCATTAGGTGGGGGGAAAATGAGATTGCCTAGAGTATAAAGAATATACTGCATTTTGTTCCTTGGGTTGCATATTGCATTGGAGGGAGTGTCGAGGCTTGAATGCAAGCGTGAAGAATTTTTTATTTTGCTGCAGCAACAAAGTTGGCCGTCTTACGTTAAAAACATTAGTTCATAGAGTCGTTGATTTAATATTCAAGGAGGAGACAACTGATCACATGAGAACAAGTTCTTATATCGTCGTCGCTAGTTTTATTAATTAGTTTTTTTTTTTTTTTCCTTTGTACATGTTTTCTTTTAAAATGATGAAAAAGGTCGAAATTTAAGACCCTAACAAAGATAAAACAAAATCAAAGCTTGACTATAATTCGTAGTCGCATGCAGAGGGATAAAGTTAAATTTAAAGATAAGAAGTATCAAAGATGCCAAAATTAGTACATTTTGCTAGGTTAACTGATCAGATCAAAGGTCTCCTCCAATCAAGAAAGTAAATAAAAGATACAGAACTTACAAGTCTAAACTTCTTATTGTGTTTATTATTCGATTAACTGCACAAACCACACTAGTCTGCTCTTTCTTTCTTAATTTTTTTTTTCCCTTTTTCCGGTTTCAAGTGCCCCGGAAAACCAAAAATAGTACAGCTGAAATTACATAAATTTAGATTAATTGTAGGTTGAGTTCTTATTTCGTCTCTATCTTTCATCATCAATCATTGTTGAACGATTTTCAGTAAAGTAATATAGTTTTATTTAAAAAAAAAAAGAAGATTAATCCTAGTAAAGCATACCACATAAATTCAGTCATCATTACGATTTACGTCGTACCGTTCAAGTCCAACGGAGGAAGTTGAAATGAAGGTATATTCTCGGACAATCAGGACCCGAAAAAGTTCCCATCGAGCTATCTTTTCCGCACATTCTATGATCTATCTCAATTGGCCTACTAATATTAGGCTGCTAGTATACTACACCTATAACTGACCATCTTTTCAAATTCACACTAGAATTCACTCGGATCGGTCCCATTTTATCAAAATTACAATGGATCACTGTTAATCACCGTATTGTAAATACATACACATACCTCAATCGCATTAATCTACATGTTCTATCCAAATGTACCCGATGTATCTGTTTCAAACTTATGGTACTTTAACTACTCTGTTAAAGTGTAATATTTGTCCTACATCGTCACCGTGAAGAGAAAATGACTCAGTATATAAGTAGTTTATTATCTGTCTCACATTGCCACCATGAAGAGAAGTGACTCAGTTTATAAATGCCAAATGCCACCTTACTCATTGCCAATTAGTTTCGAAATGGTATCAGAGCGGTTTGGACCTGTGGTGGAGTTCTGGATTGAAGGTGGGTTATGGTGATTTTATATTAACCCACTTAAGCGTTGACTCTTGACTCGTGGGCTTGTTGTGAACCGATCCAGCGGTATAACTAGCTTTCTCCCACTTAAGCGTTGACTCGTGAGTTATTCTATTCTTATCCTGATCCAAGTTTATTGGGCAAAAAGTTCAAAGACCCATTGAACTTGAAGGAAGGTGTTAAAGTGTAATATTTGTCTCACGTCGCCACCTTGAAGAGAAATTACTCAGTATATAAATGGTGTATTATTTGTCCCACATCGCCACCGTGAAGAGAAATGACTCAGTATATAAGTAGTGTATTATTTGTCCCACATCGCCACCGTAAAGAGAAGTGACTCAGTTTATAAATACCAAACACTACCCCACTCATTGTTAATTAATTTTAAAATGGAAGTCCAAAGTACTTATATGTTTTGACATATTTTTTTTATTTATTATGCGGTATCCCACAAATGACCATAAAAACTAAGCCAAAACTCGGCCAACGTATGACCGACGACACCGCACTCGCCCGTCAATATTTTTTCATCACGTGAGAGAAAATTATGCGTTTGCGTAATCTACAAAAATATTTCATATTATATTTATGAATTATAATTGAAAAATATTACAATTCATAAATAATATTATATATTATTTTTCTTGGACGTGATGAGTATTTTATATGGAAGAAATTAGCGTTTTGGTGCCATAAATATGATCAATAATGCAACATGACTATTATTTTAGAACCAACGGAATAGGGAATAGGACGTTGTCATTCCCGTTCAATGAGAATGCTGTTTTCCAAAATTTAGGCTCAATTTATTCCCGGAGTCATCATATTCAAAAATTAATAATCTTCAAATACTAACCTGGCACCAAAATTAGTAAGAATCAATGTCCTTGACTTTTTTTTTTCTTTTTTTTTCTTTTTTTGTGTGTGGTTCAGCTGTTCTTAACTTTTCTACAGAAAACGATATTAGTAGGCACGGGGGGAATCAAAAAGGGCTCCCGCGCTCGAGGAACCAACCACCGTTTTGTAAAAGAATATTTCTTTTTTTCGTTTCAAGTCAACAACTTTATGCCGAAAAAGAGAGCCTCGGCCTCTTTAGTTCAGGAAAGGGCTCACTGATTGCAGTATGGCGGCGGAATGGAGCGAAGAAACTACGAATGGAGGTAATCGGTGGATGGCTACCGAAAAAGATTACAATCTGGCACGGTACGGCTATTTCATTTGTTAACTTCATTCTTAATATATTTGATTATTATGGGGGATACTTTGTTGAAAATATGAACGTTTAAAATCTTTAGTTATATTCCGACAAGATCAAGTGCTGGGGACCCGGACCGGTGGATGGTTGTGGTGGATTTGACTTTTTCTCAGGCAGGAGGAAGCCCAGAAGGGTTTTGCCTTTTGGTTTCTATTGGTGGATGGCAGGTGAAGGAGACGAAGAGAGGCCTCTGAGACCATTCTTTTTCTTTAATTAGTATTTTATTTTTCCGGGGTTTCCAGGAAACCGAAGTTGTTCCCGTCTCAAGTCATTGGAGAAAAAAGAACAAAACAAAAAACAAAAAACAAACTAACAAACTGAAAAGCTAAGAACATCAAGGATGACATGAAGCAATATCCTGGAGCAACAAAATGACCGGCGGGCGGGGTTGCGTCGAAATTCTTAAACAGCCCAGATGACAGAATCATCAATCCTCAGGATTGAGCTGAAGTTATGAATCTAGTAAGTTGGAGAATGAAACAGTCCTTCCTGAAAACAGTCTGGAGTTTCCCTAAAGCTGGCTATATTAGAAGAAACTCTGCATCACTACCTATTTCTGTCAATTGTGTGGCTATCTTGAACTAACTACAAGTCAGAGTCAGTCTCTCAAAGGTAGTATGTTTTACAGAGTAACTTAGAAGAACAGTTCATGGGCATCACATATACACTTGTCTCAATGGTGGTGTATGGAACTCTTGTTTGAGGACTCTTTTGACACTGAATGAGTTAGATGATATTTCATATGGAATGAAGAGCAACTTTCATGCACAGGCGAAAAAAAAGAATCTACGGATAGCTTATCAAGTAAAAGAACTCTAGCAATACTTAGGATTCCACTCAAGGGATTAAGTGCTTGAATCTCGATTAACTATCTATTTACTGGAGTTACCACAAGTCATATCGCAGAAGCAAGTGCAGATTCTGAGTAATATCAGAGGATAGCTATTCTAATATTTGAATTACAAGTTACACTGTATATATAGAGTACAATTGTAACTACCACGTGATCTAATCTAGATACAAGTAGTTATGATATTATACTAATCTTAACAAACCAAGATAAGCATCACTTTCAAATATTAGAATAGCTATCCTCCGATAAGTAAAAACACAGACCATTGACTAAATAGCATATCCAATGCAACCGCAATAACACAAACATTCAAGTTCACAATGACCATAGCGGGGATAATGTCAGCAATACCAAGATATGTCATGCATTCATTAGGCAAGTCTTCCACAATCTGAAAAAAGTGAACAGGTCAACAGAGAATAAATTTTCCTAGTTTTGATGAAGACCATGCCCATGACAGGAAGAAGCAATAGCATACTCCAAAGTAGCCAAATATTCCTAGCATGGCAAGCTAATGGATCTACAAAAGGAACCATTAGAATATTAATATCACATGCGCGTACAGATCATGCAAAGATTTGGAGGGCCAACATGATGCACAAATAAACACATGGAGCACATCAAATCTTCACTCTTAGACATACATTTTTGGTCAAATAACGGCTGGTTATCCCAAACCATTCATTAACAGACAAAGGTTCTTACTTTTACTTTACTGGCAGTTTTTCTACTAATAGGAAATTATATCTTGAAAAAGTCACATATCAATGAAGGAAGTGGTGCCTCACTGCTACTACTTTAAAATAGAATATCATCTGATTCCAACAGAACATATTTCTGTTCAGATTCTTTTTCTTTTTCTTTCTTAACCTTTCTGAGATAGGTGTGGTGGTATACAGAAAACAAACTGAAATAAAAGATTTGTAAATTATGCACTCTTCACAATTGGTCAAGGAGCAAACATGATTGCAGTCAACAGTTTCAATTTCCAGTTCTTTGGATTAAAAAAAGAGCAATCTTTAGATGCAATCGAGGAAAGACTATTCGTGAATAACAGTGAACAATATAGACTTAAGTCAAATAGATCACCCAGAAAGTAAGTATACTTCGGTAGCAAGCCACATGGCTGGGCCAAGACAGATAAAACTATGATTCTAGTTAGCAATGATATGGCAAGCAATCTATTCCATGGCAGCACTGAAGATCAATTCTTTACATTGCTCTTTAACAGCAATGAGTGCAAACAAGATAATTTTTTCACTTAACATTTTATCAATTTCAGCAAGCCCCTACATGAGTTAACAATTGGTCTGGCACGATATGTAGGGGTTGTTATTAGAATCTAACAATCTTTAACACCCAGACTACTTAGCTATAACAAAAAAATATGGATAGTAGACCTGAAAGCTGGTGGAGGCCATATTGAGTTAAAAAAATAAAATAAATTTCAAGCAATGAATGATTGTCAGCAATGGTGCACATTCTGCAGTGATGTAAACTTTCAGCAGCTAAAGTGATAATTGGATTCAGTCAAAAGCTAAGAACATATGATAAACAAAACAAAATTAGACTAGAAGACAGTTGTGTGTCACTTGAATATATCTACTGAATAAAATTTGGGCACTGCAAGCATAGCATCCAATTAAAAGCTAGACATGATAAAGTGGGGAGTACAGAACAATCCAAGTATTTTCTCTTGTATCGGGACAGTGGAATGGCCTAGAGGACGCATATTGTTTAATTAATTATTATTCTAAAACAAGAATCCCAGGCCCTCTATAATCTGACTTGCATAATACTCTGTATTATTGATTTCATAATTCCAACCTTGGAACCAGTAAACAAAAAACTATCATTTGAGCACATTGAAAGGTCAAAACACATTTCAATACCAACCTACACGGAACATAATTCAACCAGGGATTACAATCAAAGTGACTTAGTATACATGGCGGGTATTGCATACATCCTTATTTCCAGACTCTGTACAGAGGTTACATTTTATAATCATGTAAAGGACAAGAAAAAGGAATGTTTAACAATAAAATATGCAAGGAAGGAGAGAACAGAGGTAGCATGCAGTATTTGAAAAGGATCATTGACAATGCCACTATGTGACACAAGCAAAGATCACCACCAGGTGAAGTTTGACGAAACCTGAACCATCCAAATTTCATGAAAAACATTTTTACATTTTGATTACTGAAAAAATTTCTACAGTCAAGATACTTCATAGTCAGCTTTTTTGGATTATAAATAGGGGAGCAGGTCCAAGCATTCTTCCCATTCTGCTCTGCAGCTAAAACACAAGTAACTTTCTTCTTCTTCGCTGCCTTTTCGTTTGCTGTCTTCTCCACATAGAGACACATACATACACAGAAAGCAGTTTCACTCAGAATACATAAATATTTTCCTCTGAGCCATGGCACGTGTCCTACAGATTTGCATTTGCAGTTTCCTGCTGGTAGTTATTGCTGGCAATGAATTTTTATTTGCAGAGGGAAGGCAAATCAAAACATTAAACAAGCAGAGCCTTGAGTCCTCTAAAGATGACAAAGGATTCATAAATCAAGGAAAGGAAGTTATAGGATCGAACCAAGCCTCTACAGGATACCAAGGTGACCTTCAAAAGACTCAGACTAATTATGATGTTCCAGAAACAAAAAGGGTTCTTCCCAAGATGTCATCAAATGTTCCAAAGTCAAGTACTGAATTTGGAAGTTCAATGGCAGAACATGTCAATGGTTTCCAACCAACAGCCCCAGGAAACAGCCCAGGAGTTGGACATTCACATGAAGGACGCAAACAGATGGAGCAAAATATACCAAGTGCAAAATCCAGCGAAGGCTATTTTCTGGAAGGAAGCACAGACGATTTCCGACCCACAGGACCAGGGCGCAGTCCAGGTGTTGGCCACTCTGTCCGAAACACAAAGGAAGAGCCAAAGTTTTAAACAATGTCGAAGCACATGAAATCTATAAATTGTATCTACTGTCTCCTTCGTGGCATGCAGTTCCCATAATGTGCTTATAAATAGTCCTGCAATTTGTTGCAGTTGTTCTTGTAAATAGCTACATTAGCTTGTGGCATATATAAGTTTTTATGCATGTTCAGTAAATAATGTCATAAGCAGCTATGTTAATGCTTAAAATAACAGTCACATGGTGTAGATCTTCCAAGGTTATTCTATCTTTATCAGTTTGTTCAATGCATGCAAAGCAAAGTTATTCTTCGATAGCCAATGCCAACACAAGGATACTATACAGATATTTCAAATGCAGACGGCCACTGAGTATAGAGTTCTCACTATGAAGGGTGGACACCTCAAACAGACAAGTTAATGTGGATATTCATATTCAAAGTATCTCAAAATCAACCTGGAACACAGTCAAAATTTGAACTTCATTGACATTAGTTTTTAAATTTTTAACTCTTGTTCAGAAGGTGGGGCCACGGGTGCACGAAACTGTACTAACTAGTAAGTAAATAAACATCAGATTTGATGTTGACAAATTTCTGTACTTTAATTTTCTTCTTAAAGGAAAAGATGGACCATTAGCTCCACCAAGTTCACTAGAAATGCAAAAAGAAGAATTATAAAGCTACAAATCTTTCTAGCATCCAATCCTAGCTAGCAGTAGTATAAATGATTCTTAGTACTTAGAATATAAAAAAACAGAACGGCTCATCATTAAAGTATCAGGAATCTGAAACCTTAAAATATTCGGGTAAAACGACATATTAGACTTGGGTCACTGTTCCACTAAGGATTTTATTAACAAGCCAACTGATTCCACAGAAGATTAACATATTCAGGGTACTGTCAGTTTCTCAAATCCAAGTTGAAATAGACATCATCAATCACATCTCCAAATCCTAGGTCAAAATAGAAGGTAGCAATCGAAAGAATCATTTGAAAAAGGTAAGATATAGTTCTTTAATCCCCTTCTATTTGTCGGCTATAGTTGAAAGGGGAGAGTCCCACTAAACTAAATAAAAGACAATAGAAACTGATTAAAGGGATTACTAACTGGACTTCACTAGTGAAAAGGTTTCCACAAGGAGCAAAATTACAAAATTATAAACCCTTTATCTCATGATTTAAACAATGTCAAGCAAAATCATAAAATGACAAAAAGAAATTGTCGCCATGGGAAATACCAATCATTGAAAAGTGAAAATGACTGGTGTATAAAGCTATAAAGGAACAAGAATCCATCAAATTTACCAAGCTGTTTGATTACTGAAATTAACGGTTTTAGCAACGGAGGATTGTATATCAAGGAGAGGATTACCGCATACCTTCAATGGAGGAGAAGAAATTCCGAGACCATGAATTGAACTGGAGTGGCCGGAAAATTTGGAATCACCGGTCGCCGCTCTGGATACAAAATAGTCACGGTGGGAATGTTCTATGACATGATGACATCATATTGAGCGTTTGGTGAAGTGGGCCGGGTTTTAGAGTACCTTTAATTTATTTTATTTTTAGCATTATGATCAAAACCCCAAACCTTTAAACTTCAAAAATGCGAACTTTTGTTTCGTTTTTTTAATTTATATTTTTAGGTGTTTTTTTATTGAAAATGTAAAAAGTGTATTAAAAATGTAAAAAAATATACTGGGATGAGACAATTAATAATAATTTAATTTGAAAACACAATCGAAACAAACAAAGCCTTAGTTTTGTAGTATGAAAATACAAAAACTTATTTACCTTATAAATATGAAATGTTGTTTAATTATATGATTAAAATTGTGCATGTGAGTATAATGTTTTAATTTTTGTACAATTGTCGCTGCGCCATTTGAGTTGTAGAGATTGCAAAACCAGGAAAATTTGCGAATTTTGTGAAAAGATCGGTTGAAGTTATTAAAGATTTTATATATAGAGTTTGTGTTGGAATATAATTTTTATGGAGTTTTTTCATTCACGAAATATGATAATTTAAAATTTTAGATTTTGGTAGTTTTTTAATCCAAAAAAAATAAAAATGAAACATTGTTATTACGGGTGTTAATTCGGTTGGTTCGGTCGGTTCGGTCATTATTCAGTTCGGTTGAATCGGATTTTTGAACCTTAAAAAACCGCCCAATAACCGAACCGATAGTAAGAAACCCGAACCGAACCGACTGAAAAACTGATCGGTTTAATCGGTCGGTTTGCCCTTAACCCAAACCAAATGCAACAAATAAATGATTTTTTCTTTTTTTTGAAACTAAACAGCATTCAAGCTTGAATTTAAACACCCTGAACAACAATACAACATGAAAGCTTTCAGCCCAAATAACTTAAAATTCCAATCCGACATTAACAAGATAAAAAAAACAGCCACAAATTTCAATATCACAAAACAAATCTGACATAAAGTTTTCATTCAGCAACAAGTAAAAGAAAAAAAATCAATAGCAAGGTCTTCTACTCTTCTTAATTGCCTTCCAGTTCCACATTACTCAGCAGTCAGCCCTTTTAAATTTGATATAAGCAACCATCACAAAACATCAACAAGCTTCATTTCTTCAAACTCTTAAGCCAACTTCCTGAAAGTGTTAATGATGAAAGAGTTATAAAGTAAACTAGTCGAGAATCAGAATACAGTGCAAATCAAATTATGTTAAATATCACAAATTAAATGAGAAAATCACCTTTTCACAGAAAGATCATGTGTCATGGCAAATCTGAATTTATGCCAATGTCCTTTGGAATGAAATCTGCAATTGATAAACAAAAAACCAAAGAAGTTATTATAAGTAACAAATAAAAGGAATACACGTTAACTTTAAATATTACTTTAAAATTTCTAAATTATTACCTTTTACCACTCCTTCAAGGTCTTCCCAAGTTTCTTCAACCTTTACCATCTCTGGCTTCTCTGTAGGATCCCGGAGCCAATCTTGAGCACAAATAAGTTCTTGAACTACCTTCGGAGTCAAAGAACTTCTAAAAGCATCTAAGACTCTTCCACTTGTACTAAGACAAGATTCAGAAGCCACTGTAGAGATTGGAATGGCTAAGAGATCACGAGCCATCAAAGATAAAATAGGAAATCTAGGACTATTAACCTTCCACCAATTCAAAATTTCAAACTTCCCATCATCTTCTTCAAGATATTCTTTCAAGTATTTATCTAACTCTGACTTTGAATTCATACCACCAGCCTCAATTTTCTTCTTCTTCAATTGCATTCTAAACTTTTCTGTTAACATCCTTGAAGCTTGTACATCAATGGGTGAATTCTTTTTTTCCAAAGAAGATTGAGATGACTTTGGAGGGGGAGAATGTGAACTACGCTCCAGGTTATATAACTTCACATAATCATCATACATGTCATGTAGTTCACTTTCAATCTGGCTCTTTCTTGACTTACCATCTATTTTACCATACACATCATTCAAAACAATTTCTAAATACTCAAGTTTGTTCCTAGGATCCAGCACACAAGCCACAAACAAAGCCAAGTTGCAAGTTTCAAGATTGCCAAAATACTTATCAAATTTATCCTTCATCATCTTTGCCATTAAGGAGATGCTAGGATCTTCAGATTCATTGATTAGTTTCCTTAAAAGAGCCTCAATGAAAGTCACAACCTCAAAGAAAAAATTTGAAGTTGCAGATTTAGTTTGAGAGACTTTCAAAGTAAACTCATAAAAAGGTTGAAGGATACCTGCAAATGTCTTGGCCTCATTCCAATCTATAGAAGTAGGTACCCCAGGCCCTGTTTCTTCTTCTTCTCCTTCCTCGTTGCGCCTAATAACCTTCGCAAGAGTCTCTTTATAATCTGGCTCTGCTGATTCATACCTCTTAAAAGCCCTTTCATAAGGTTGAGCTGTCTCCAACATTAAATAGGTGAAATTCCACCTTGTAGGCACATCCAATGCAAGATTCTTAGTGCTTGGACATTTTTCAATCTCAACAAATTTTTTGAACTTTTCAATTCTCTGTGAAGATTGCCTAATATACTTGACAGCAGCCTTGATTCTTTCAACAGACACATTGATGTGTTCCAAACCAGATTTAACTATTAAATTCATGGTATGAGCAATGCAGCGAACATGCAGCCATTTTCCTTGCAAAATACATTTTTTCCAATTTTAAAACTGTTCTTTCAAATATTCCATGGCTGAATTATTTGCACTAGCATTATCAACAGTGACAGTCAAAACATTATCAATTTCCCAATCAAGCAAACACATTTCAATTGCCTTCCCAATATTATCTCCCTTATGACTTGTTATTGGACAAAAATTCGAAATTCTCTTTCTCAATTTCCAATCATTGTCAATATAATGACAATGAAGTCCATGTATTACCTCTCCCAATATTTCACTTTTTGCAAGGAAGTCCATGTATCGATAGTTAAACAAACTCTCCCAATATTACCTCTAAGCTCAGCCTTAAGCTTACTCTTCTAATCCAAATACAACTTGTAGCATTCATTAGCAATGGTAAGCCTACCCTTACTAATAAACAAAGGCTGACATTTTCGCATGAAGTATAAAAATCCCTTTTTTTTTCCACAAATTTAAAAGACAGTTCATCTACAATAATCATATATGCAAGTGCCCTATAAACTTGGTCATCGTCATACTTCCATGCCTCAACATGCACATTATCCCATCAATCCCACCCTCAAGTACTAACACCCCTAATTGTTATAATAACTTATTAAAAAACAAGCCTAACTAGTAAGGATACCACGCGCCCTTCGTAATTTTAAGAAATTTACTACGTAAAATATACCAAGTTTTGCTTTTGTTTAAATCTTTTCCTACTGAATTTATATCTTTCAAATTCACAATTCGAAACTTAATTCCAATTTCGTCCTTTGCCGAGATCATGTAGCTTATGACATTAATTCGTTTATTATACATCAGAGTGACACAGACAATATAGTTCTTTAGACGAGATTATGTAAAGAACAATTATGTTTCCTAAAAAAAAATAATGTTACAAAAAAATTAAAATGTAACGAACGATATACTAGTATTTACCTTGTCTGCACTCGTTTGTTTTGACTTTTTGAGAAGAGTTTTGCTTCCATCTTTTTTTTTTTTTATTTTCTTTTTTTATACTACCTCTTTTTCAGAAAAAATAATATATCTTGAGTTTTGATATTTGTAATATTTTTACTTCAATTTCAAAATTCAATGACGACAACTTTTTAAGGGACAGGTGGAATATATGTATGATTTTTCTCTATTAATAACATTGATAATATGAAGAAAACTAGACGGAGAATACTTGGACGGGAATTTTCATGCATGGTACATATCAAACCCCAGATTTCAAAATCAATCCAAATTGAAATGATTAGAAAATGATCAGGAACCGGTATGTTTAAAACCGACTCAAACTTCAAATAAAAGAAGAAAAATTAATGCTAAAACGAATTCTGAATAAGGCGCCTAAAATACAAGATAGCAACCACTAAGAAATAATCGCTTATTAGTACCCTTTGATCCTATTTTAATTTGTGAGAATAGCATTTGGTCACTAGAGTAATTTAGGAAATCAAAGAATTGAATATAGGATTTCTAACCAATGATCTTATCAACCTCTTGAAGCAAAAAGATCAAAATGACTAAATAACTTGAATCCAGATTAATTGGCGCAATAGTACGTTTCAAACACTGATGAAATTATCTGTAGTCAAGCAAATGTCACGTACTCCTTACTACACATTTGTCGTTAGTAGACAAAAATTAAGCATTTGTCCGCCAACTCCGATTTGATCAAATATTCACGTGCAAATCTATATCCAGATTTTGCCTCACATTTTCTTCACTGCAATGAGCAAAAGGTGAGATGAAATTGTTGCATTGGACAAGAAAACATGCGAATGGTTCATGGGACCAAAACAAAACCAGAATGCATGAGTAAAAAGAAAAATTATGCGGCAAAGCGATAAGGTTTAGATCTGAACATTTGTGCAATACCAATACTACCACCCAAAGGGAACAGAAAGGTATGAATGCTTGAGTCAGCATCCAAAGCCACACCAAACACATTAACTGAAAACCAAAGTGTTTGAGCAGAGAAGAAATTTTTATTTTTTATTATTTTTTTTATCGATTTTGTTTTAGTTTCTGTTTTCTGTTAGAAATGGTAAATAATAATTGACAATGTTAAAAGAAAAAAAAATACAGAAAATAAGAATTTCAAAATGTTGTGTACAACTCAGTTAGAGAACTATTCATCATTGTAGTGAATGGAGTGTTAAAACTTAAAAGGACGTCCAAATCAAAATTGGTTTTCATAGACAAAATGATAAACCGCCGCAAGAAGTAAAAGACTATATGAATTATGAGCTCAATTAAGCTGGTTGAAAACGTTTGCTGCACTCATGTTTTAATTAATTTCATACTAGTCATTATATATTCATCATGATGACACAAAACAAAAGTTCCTTTTTCATGAACCATGCATTAGTATAACACAAATGGAAGTATGGAACCGGGACGAAGGGAGTGATAAATATTAATACTCCGTCTATTCCGAAATTATTGTCCATTTCATTTTTGGTTTAATTTATATTAAAAATAAAAATTTAGCCTTGTAATAATGTTACGACAGAGAGAATATTAAGTATAGTGATTGCATGAATAGAATATTAATTTAATCTCTGCTCAATGGATGTCTAGAGAGAATATACGCGCGAAGCAACGGGATTATTCGTTTCTTTTGCCTTTTTTTACTTTTAAGCCCCATCAGGATTATTCTAACTCGTGTTGCAAACCGTCTAACCATAACGCATGCGACAAGTTCAAAGTCAAACAATTCGTGAGTTAATCCAGTCACTTAAAGTACAGTACAACTAGGTTGTGTGGTGTTGTAAATATTAATGTGACTATAAATTTATGTCTAATTAGAATGATTTTGTGATTTCCGTACATTGTTTTTAGCTAGGCTGGTTAATCAGTAACAAACTATCATTATGAAGGGAATTTGTGGGAGTCTTCTTATTTAATTGGAAATTATTTTTGTTCTTCAAGAAAAAATAGGAACATCACTAAAACAAACACATTATTGCACTACGGTGATAAAACGGCATGCCTTAACACCGTCAGATCGATGACCTCCAAAGGTTCCTGGCGGACAAGGGTAAATCAACTAATTAAACTATTCAATAACAATGTTTGTTTTTATAAATTTGTTAAGGAGTATAATTTTACAGTCCAATCTCTACCAAGCAAGCATCCTATTCCTAGAATCAGGCTCTCTTTTTTTTTTTTAACTCAGGGTCATCACTTTCATCCTCTACCATCTCGACAATGATCGTACTAGTATCAAACTGAGAAGAGAAGGGAGTGTTTGATTTTATTTTTTTAAAACTAGTTAATTAAAGTGACGAACTGAAAATAAGTGAATTTGAGATTGAAATAATAAAGAATAAAAAGTTATTTACATATTCTTCATTTTTCATTACAAAAAAAAAAAAGAAGAAAAAAGAGCGATATGATATGAAACCAAAAACCAAAAGCAGAAGCTCCCACAAACACAAAGCGGGCGGGCGTGCTTAATAATGTATGTTAGTTGGGGCTATAGCACCAACTTGCTAATCCTTTTTTCTCTCTAATGTTAGTTTTAAACTACTTTTGCCACTAATCATAGGAATTTACTAATCTTTTGTTTGGGGAGTTTTAGGTAGCAAAATGTTAATGGTTATACGTATAATATGTGCAAGTGTGGTACCGACTAAACGATCAATAAGGCTAAGTAGCTCTAGGTATCTTTAGACCTTTTTAGGCTTCGGTCCACAAAATTTTCAATTCTAGTCTAGAAATATTTTTGATTTTAGGATCTGAATTCCGTATCTTGTCGGACTTCATTCCCGATTCAATCAATTCTCATATTAATTTTTTCTGCCCAGGTGGGTACTTTACGTCTATGGATTGTCTAACTCTAAATTACACTGGGGAGACAACAATCATTGATCCGAACAAAGGCGCTACTCTAGTAGTACATACCTTTACGATTTTTTCAATTCAATATGGTACGTACCCATATATATGATGTAATGGTACTCTCACGTTGACAGCTTAATTTTATAAGCATGATTAAGATGCTAAAGGTCTTTCAATTTGGCGTTTTCAATCGATTTAAATCTAAATCATAAAAAGTTCCACAACCTTGCAATCCTCAATTTACGGGTAGTTTTAGTTGATTTATAAACTTATTTCTGTCAACTATTTTATGGTCTCCGTTAAGTATGTGTTGAAGTATTTATCCCACATTGGTGTTTGGAGACACTTTGTATCAGTATATAAGCATCATGGGCTACTCCCCTCATTGCCAATTGGTTTTGAGGTGGAACCCCATGGGCTACTATATGGTATTAGAGCGGGCTCGGCCTGTAGTGATTTTAAGCCCACGATGTTATTTCGTGGTCTAATTTAAGTCCGCGACGTTATTCCGCGGCCCGTGATGTTATTCCACGGTTTATTTCCTGATCCTGGTGATTTAGTCCAAGCCCGTTGGGCTTGAGGGGGAGTGTTGAAGTATTTATCCCACATTGGTGTCTGGAGACACTTTGTATCAGTATATAAGCATCATGGGCTATTCCCCTCATTGCCAATTGGTTTTGAGGTGGAATCCCATGGGCTACTAATATGGTATCAGAGCGGGCTCGGCCAATGAGGGGAGTAGCCCATGATGCTTATATACTGATACAAAGTGTCTCCAGACACCAATGTGGGATAAATACTTCAACACTCCCCCTCAAGCCCAACGGGCTTGGACTAAATCACCAGGATCAGGAAATAAACCGTGGAATAACATCACGGGCCGCGGAATAACGTCGCGGACTTAAATTAGACCACGAAATAACATCGTGGGCTTAAAATCACCACAGGCCGAGCCCGCTCTAATACCATATAGTAGCCCATGGGGTTCCACCTCAAAACCTATACATGCAATCCAAGTGACTAGGGCGATGGACGGAATTGTAGACGTTACAAGATCAAGAACATGATAACCATAACTTTCTTTCGGCGATGACTTTCAAATAGTTGGCGAAAATTATTCATGGATGGATTAACGAGAAATTAATATATTAATAATCAAAGATCAAGAGTTTACTTGGACTTCTTTTTTTTTTTGGTAAAATAAAATTTCCTACTGACATCCGCTAATCACTTACCAATTTTCCAATCCAATCCCTATGCAAAAACTCTTTGATGACTTCAATTATTTTACTTTGGACTTCTTTTTTAATTACAAAGACTAGGTATATCAAACTCGAATGATTTTACTTGGACATCTTGAATTACAAAGACTAAGGACGAGTAGCTACGACGCCAAGTTGAATGGTCATTCGTGTCATTTACCGTGATATTAACGTACAAAGATATCTAATTCGTTTAGGGTTTTACGTTAAATCATCGGACTTATCAACTAATCATAGTTATCGACGTCACAAATTTGATGGGAAACAAAGTGAAAAAATTGCATCATAACAAGTATGACAAAAATAAGAAACGTGAGATCTGGATGTTACAGCACTAAACTGAAATGTATTGCGCAATCTTTTCAGGCCGCGCCCCTAGCTCGACATGGAAAATAAAGGAGAAAGGTGCATGAATACTGTAGGGTTGGTGGCACAAAGCTGGTGCAGGGCAAAGTATGATTATCTGTTTGTCCAAAAATATCGAAACAAATCGTGAAATAACCTCTTCATTCTGGGTATGTCTCCGATGTTTTTAGCTGGACAAATTCCCCGGTGTAATTCCTTGCTGTCCACCAGTGTTTTCTTTCTTTCCTCTTTTCCTCTCTTTTCTCTTTGCAATTGATTTTTTCGTCCTCTATGTGGAATTCATCCATGGATAATGGGACCTCATTTGCTTTCTTCAACCTTTTCTTTTTTTCCCCTCATCTCCTTAAATACCAATCGAGATGAAGGGGGATCCTAACTTGCTTCCTAAGGTTATTAATTGGTTATTTTCTTCCGTTAAAATTTCTTATGGCCAAAGTCTTTATATGTTTATTATGCATTTTGATTATTGGTCTTTCATATCAAGTTTTTTGCATCAAAGGGAGGAAAATTGCAATTGGGACAACAAAAAGCTTACAATGTACTAGCCCACATTGCAATATTGGTGAACATAGTTCGGAAGAGGGGGATCCAATTCAATCAGAAAGGGCTGGATTTAGAGTTACAGAAGAAGCAGAATTGGATGGATTTCGACGTACAAACCCTGGACATAGTCCCGGGATAGGTCATTCCAACCATAATTGAGAACAATATTCTGATTTGCTTTTATCTAATCGTTGAAGCTAATTCATATTGCTCTTTAGACATGCATTACCGGCAGCATTTGAGCTTATATATGAATCTCCATCTCGATCGTTTATGATTTGTATTTTTTTTTCCCTTTTTTTTTTTTGTATAAGTTTGGATATACATTTTGGGAGGATATGGATGCATGCAAATTTATGAGTACGTACTTTTGATTTCAACGTTCGTTCGTTTGTTTTGTTTGCTACTGCTAGTTTATTGCTATTACCATGTTGTTATTACATACGCTTAGACTCTTGTCTTTAAGTTTGGCGAAAAAGAAAGAAACAAACTACATAAAAATTAGAAAATGAAAAAAAAATCTTCAAGATCACGTTGTGTCATGTACGTGTCAAGATGAAATTGGATCAATAAAAAAAGAAACTAAATACGTGTGCAAAAAAGTAGTACTATATGAAATGACGGGCTATCTACACTTTCTGCCCTGACTCGATCGATCCTAAATAAAAATTGAAATGATAGTAACAAGTATAATAGGAGTAAGTAATTGTACGTTTATCTTTGTTCTAAAAAAATAATTCATATTAAAATTGAGTTTTATAATTTGTATTGTTGATTTTTATTTTTATTTTTTTTAAGAAGAAGGGAATAAATATTTTGCAAATATTATGGGACGAAGTTATCTTGTATATCTCCAACTTATTTTGTACAATAAAGCCGATCATCATAATTATGAAACAAATGACGAGCTAGTTAAGTAGTGTAGAATACATTACGTATGTTTAAGGTTCAAGTAAAACCTTAAAGTTGAAATCAGTGCAATTGTTCATATATATATATATATATATATATATATATACACTACTTATATGATTAACTCTTACATCATAAAGTGGGATTCAAATCACAAAAGCATAAACGTCATCTGTAACATCATGAGGTGGAATTCAAACAACATAAGCATAAACATCATACGTACTTTTGAACTGTATGCATTTCCGCTTTACTGCTTCCTAAGTCGGTTACCGTAATCATGTATCGACGATACCTTTTTTTGAAGAAAACATTCGAACAATGAAAGTATACATGTACACCCACTTGTTATGTCGGATTGAATAGTTTGCATTTTGGCAACGTGTGGTTAATTATCAACGGTAACTTCCCTTCCCACTTTAGTTCAAACGTACAAAATCTACATTCAACAATGCATGTTGACATTTTCTTAAAAAAAATTAAAAATCATGAGATATTTTAAACTGGTTAAATTTAACTTTAATTCTCTTGGGGTTAATTAACTCATCTCATGAGAACCATCGATCATAGATGATAATAAAAAGATTTCCATCCATCTTACTTTTTCAAATTCTTCGCCAATTGTAGTACTAGTTTGCTCCGGGTGTTCCTTTAGTTTTTCTTGGTCAAATACAGCTTCACCTTTCTTTCTTTTTTCCTTATTTAACTTGTTGACCCCCCTATCTAGTAGGGCGAACCACATTTCGGTTATGGTAAGGTAACCTTTACCTTTTGTAATAACACTACAACATATATGTTTATTCAATTTCGTACATTTGACTTTTCCCTATTGGTCCTGCGACTAAGATACCGAAGTTATTTATTTATGAAGACTTTTTTCTTCAAAACAAATTGAATTTTCTGTTAATATATATAATTAATTTCGTTATATTCTCTGTATTTCCAAAAAGAAAAAAAACCCTATCTTTTCAGAATAAAATGGAATAATATAATTGTTTTGGGTATTCAAAACTATTAGATATTTTTCTAAAGGGACGCATACCAAAGATTGATATATAAACTTTCAATCATTCACGTGGCATGTATTTATTTACGCTAAGTAAACCGTTTTATCACCGAAGGGTGATCAACCCCATAACTAATTAGTAGATACCCTCGCGATAATCAACCCCAGATAATGAATTTTTTCCTTTTCACTCTTTTCTCTTTTTTCTCTTTGTAAATGGACTAAAAGCAATGTATGGGAAAATT
The DNA here is from genome assembly GCA_949775105.1 of Oldenlandia corymbosa var. corymbosa. Lineage (NCBI taxonomy): Eukaryota > Viridiplantae > Streptophyta > Magnoliopsida > Gentianales > Rubiaceae > Oldenlandia > Oldenlandia corymbosa. The sequence continues at coordinate 21,231,115 of OX459123.1, read as the reverse complement.
CTAAGGTCCCGTACGCTATTTTAAAGGTTTGGTCTCGTTAAGTTTTAACCAATAGGAAAGTGACACATCAACATAATATTAAATTTTCTTAATTTTTAAAATTTTTTGTGACCCGCTAAGTAGGTAAACTTACCAAAATTTTAAAAATTCAATAATTTAAGAAAATTTTAAAAATTGAATAATTTAAGAAACTTTTGATAATTAAATAACAAAATCATCACTAATTAATAATTAAGTTTCCTTTTTTTTCATTATATGTATTGCACAATAGTTATATATGATTGCACATTAGTTTATCAAACATTGCACATAATTAATTAATAACTAACTAGATGTTACCCGCACGATGTGCGGGATTTATATATATATTTACTATTAAAATATTTTAAAAAATTATAAAATTTGTGAAATTAGACTGACGTAATAGAATCATATGAATATTAATTATACATACATAGTTAAAAAAAGGTAAACATTGAATTGTACTTGTATAATATAATATTATGCATTAAAATATCATTAAAAATTTTCATGAGAAAATGTAATAGTACAACAATTATGAATATTAATCGAGTAAAGAAGAGATAATATAATAATTATAAGAAAAGATAATAATGATTTACATGCTAAAATGTTGAGGGAACTCACTCTTCCGCGTCATTTTACCACCGGTGTTTAACTATCTTCGTTCTGAACTTCATATTGGGGTAAAAGTTCCTATAATTCGGCATCATATCGGACTAAAACGTAACCAATAGCATAAAGGAAACACACACTTTCATTCATCTTAGTATACCTTCAACTTATTTGTTTTATTTATTTTTCCTCACCTGTGCATAGTTGCATTGAACAAAAAAAAATGAAAAATAAAAAATGAAAAAAGATACAAATAAAGATGAAAAAAATACTTTTCTTCTGGAGGTTGACACTGATCGAGGAGCTTGAGATTGTTTGTATCGATGAACGAAAAGAATGAGAGTTTTTGATATTGTGCATGCGGATTATGGGTTTTCGGTTAATATATATAATATTTTTATAGAGTGATTTCCCACTATTGATGATTAATGGCTCGCATATTAATTTTAGAAGATCAGATCTACCGAGATTTCACAATTAAAGAATCACTTCTAATTTTGTATTAATTATTTTCGAATTTCAAAAAAACATTAATATTGTTCAATGATCAATTCAATATGTAATGACATTATTCAAGCCAATCGAAAATTTTTTTCAAATTAATCAGCTTTAATATCGAATTAAAGAATCATTAATGATTTGGTATTTATTATTTTCGAATTTCAAATAATCATTAATATTATTTAATGATCAAATCAAGACGTAATACCATTATTCAAGCCAATGGGATAATCTTTATCAAATCAATCTTATTTAATGTTGAGATTTTAAAAATTTTTCTTTTTTTTTTTAAATTTTAGAAAATGCAAAATAGAAAGTTTACTACACAATTAATTAGTAGACTTTAATTAAGAATTGATAACAATTTTTGAATCGGAAATTCAAAGGACTATTAGTGTAATTGTTGTAAATATTTTTTGTGTCAACCTACAGGAAAATGACACATAGGATTTTGTCATATGTGTCAACGGGAGGAGAAATTTGATTTCCTCTCTCTGGTTTCTCTCTTAGTATAATATACTATAGATTGCACCATATTTTGTTTCACATATAATAAAAAAAGATTGCCTCTATATTTTGTATTGTCTTGTCGAAACTATATTTTTGTATATGGAAATATTTAGATTATAACTAATCATTTTATTGTCCATGGGAATGTTTATTTACCTTTCCTATGTTTTTTTATCTTTATTTTTAATTTTTTGTATTATTTATTTTAATACAAAAGAGAACTAAACTGATAGCTGTGACATCATAATCAGAAGGAGTAATGACAGAGACATTAACTATATATTGTGAAAGGTGATAGTGACTAGTGAAAAGAGAAAAGCACTACCAATATAATAGGAGCGAAAATAAATACATGCATGTTACCGCATTCATTTTTCTAAAATCTCTTCTTTCTTTTTTACTCTCCCTTGTACTAAAATCCCTAAGGATTTCTGGAAACAAAGAAGAAGAATTATAGGTTTCTCAAAAACAAGTATCAAACTAATTAAGGTACGTATTTCGGCTTTTGGTTTTTTGAAAAATGGGTCAATTTTTCATATTTTATGAGGCAATTGTAGAGTATGTAGATTATTACTGTGTGTTTGTAGTCGGGTGCCTTGGACTTCTCTACGGCATAGTAGTGTTAGGATTATTTTTCTTTTGCGGAAATCATTAAGTTGTTGTGCAACCAGTAATGAAGTCATGTACAAATAAAAAGTCAATAACTATTTTCGTTTACTTTAAAAAAGGAAAAAAGAATTTTGTTGCACCAGTAATGAAGTCAAGGATTATTTTGTTGCACCGTTAGAGAAAAAAAAAAAAAAGAACAGCAGCGAGAGGAAAATAAAGAAAGAGGGAGAGAGAGGAGGACGAAAGGTTTGAAGAGAGAGGAAGAAGAAGACTCCAATTACATTGTATATTACCAAATATAAATCACATTGGCAACCAGTTGCCGGTAAATCAACTTTTTTATTTTTTTATTCATTTAATGCAAATCCAATTAATGGTTGTAATTAATTAAAACTGATCTAACAATTAATAATTAAATAACGAGACGATACCTTAAAAATTAAGAATGGGACTTGAGCTTTACCCGTAATGTATGATGGGCATTAATTAATTTTGAGTGGCGGATCTAGAAGTTTAAGCAGCCCGGCAAGGGTTAGGTTAACCGTTCTTGATCATAATTAGCAATCGAAAATAGCACAAAGAGAAATAATACGTACCATTAATAACCACCCATCATTAAAACTTTTCTCAAGCCAACAAGAGAAAAGTCAAAATCTTCCACAATTTTTTTTTTTTATTAAAAAAAGTTCTACCAACCCCATTGATTCCGAAAGCGAAGAATAACAAGCATATCACAATGGAATCATGCAAAGATTCTAACACTTATTAAGCTAGTTATTTTTATTAGTCCACTAATTTTTGTCTGTCCGGGCACTAATCTTGGAACTAAGTGAGGACGCGGTTTAACTCCTTAACCTGTGGAGAGACGCACTCAATAGATTGATGTCTTTTACGTACGACCACTCGAAAATATGCCGTTAACTGCAAAGAGGGAATCTCCCACATTTGATGGCGATCAAGAAAAGGCAAACTCCAATTACCAAAAAGAAATGGTTAATTTGTTTAAGTTTCTTTTTGGTTGTAAAGTGTACTGTTTTGTCAAACCGCCATTAGTTTAAAGCAAACCTAATTGCAAGGATATTATAAGCTTTAATTTAAATTGGGAATAAAACAGTACACAGATCTTAATATCAATTTGGGAGGATGGATCATTGAGTTGTAGTGGGCGACGTACGGGAATCCATGAACTTTTGATCTTCAATCAAAGCGTTTTGTCTAGCCGCTAACAGATTATATTATCTAACCCTAATCATCATGTATTTGTATTTAAATTCTAAAGTGAATCCCTAGTGTCTATTGCAATTTGCAACCCTTGAGAATTTGAAAGGTAATGTTGGCTTGTAATTTAATTTAAGAGTTAATCGTCAAATGGTTCCTCCCTTTTCGACTATGTGAGAGCTTTTAGCACTTTATAAAATTGAAATGAACTAATTTTAGTCCTTCATCTTTCCAATAGCATAACACTTTTTTTTTTTTTTTTGTGAAATATAATACTAATCATTTGTTTGAGAATGAAGGCATATACCTAATTAATTTCTCAAATTTTAATGGCCGAATCCAACTATAATGCTCGCGCGTTCCTAATTTCATCATTCATATTTCGTAGTCATTTGATTCTCAAATGATCCTTCTTTTCAACGTACGAATTGACAGAATATCACCATACATAGCACATCTTGCAAATAAGAGGGGGCGTAAAATGTGACGAATTAGAAAGTTTGCTTACTAAAATGTAAGGGACTCTATTGAGTACGCTACCTTTTAAATTGATAATCATGAATAATAAACGTAGAATATGTGTTCTTTATGTCCAATCACCTTGGAAAGATCTCATTCTTACTTTTTTTTTTTTTTTAATTGAGGGGTTGATGTTTCGAAGAGTATATTAAATTACATTACATATATACACGATCAAATACCAATATACATCCGCCATACCATTCGAAATGGGGTAGTCGGCATTTAAAAAATTGAATCAACTCGTCCCCCTAATATGATTATAGCGCACAGGAAACCTACACTGCCATTGGACGGCGAGTTAGGTCTTCATTCATAAAGGGCCCTTGAATTTCGCATAGATCAACTGGCCGACTTGATCCCACGATTTATTTGTATATTCATACTTTTTGAGAGTAGTTCAATAACAAGTCAAATTCATGGCCATGATGGTACGGATCGATGAATGAATGATAAAGAGTTAAAAATCTCCTTTCACCTCACCGCCGGGCGACCGCCACCATTATATGTATGTTTGACTTTTCTTTTCTATGTTTCAACTGGAGATTAATTAAAGGGATGCACATTTTCACTATATATCTTTGCTATCTACGTTCGTAAAAATAACTTTGATGAGAAAGAATTGGGTACAATGTTATACTTTTAAATATGTTAATATTGTATGATACTCTAACAGTTATACCAGATAATAAGAAATGTAACTAGTGTAGACTTTTAGCAGTACACTTGAGAGATATACTTATGATATGGTCAAAAACTTTGCTGGAATCTCACTTTACTTTATTCCTATCACGGATGGTTAGAGTTTGCGCTTAGATATTATAGATTATCATAAAAAAGAATATGAACGTATATTGAACTAAGAAATACAATTTTTGCCAAGTATGACACTAGCCGGACCAAAGGAGAATGCAGCAACCGGCATACTAATTAAGTTCGATGATGCATATATGTTTGCTTCTTTCTTTTTCTTCATGAGAGGTTGGATTTAATTCTCAAAAAGAGACCATCCATTCCTACTTTTGTTGTTATTTTCCATGTTTTTCTTCTAAGTATATACTTATATATATCTCAGAAGGACAGAATCTTCCCACCATTGTGGACTGTCCCGACATGGGTCTTTGCACTTTCATCACCCCTTTCTTTCCACTTAATATATATTCAAATCCCAACATCAACATCAACCTCCTTGTATAAATAAGCCATCTATAACTTCACTTGATGAATTCAGATATTAGCATACATTTATTTTTCATACTTCCTGAGTCCTAACATATAGTTTCACATTTGGTACATATAATTTAACTTGATTCACGTTTCAATATTGCAGTTATGTCGAACGTTAAAGTCTTGGGTTATTGTGCTTTTGTTCTTGTTTTGATCTTGAGTAGTGAAATCATAGATGTTGAGGGGAGACATTTGAAGCATGATGATCATCACCGCCATTGCGGGGAAAAATGCCCCAAGTCGAGTGGAGTTCTTGATGCGGCCGTCGCCACAGCCGCCGGGGTTTATTTTTCCTCTTCCGAGGAGACAAATGTGAGCAATGCGGACCACGTAGATGATTTCCGGCCGACCGCGCCGGGGCACAGTCCCGGAGTAGGTCATTCTGTACATAATTAATTTGTAAATTAGAGTTACCCGGGTATGTGCATATCTGATGATGGATGCAGTCAAGAAGACTTGTACAGTTTACGCTATTGTACATGAAGTGTTACTATTTCTTGTTGAAATTGCCTTGTATTAGAATTTCTTGAATTCCAGTCATAATAAATTAATTAATCTGCCAGATAGTTGTTTTTCTTTCTTTTACTTTGTTGCTGGACATGTTGAAACGTACAAGCATCGAACCCTAATCTAGCTAGCAAGCAAGTGGCAACACAAAGTGATTTCGGTAATTGCACAATAACGTACAAAACCAACCAATAACATCGTGGTAATTCCTAATCAAGATTCAGTAGCAGAGATAAAGACATTCAACTCACGTAATTAAAATGGAAAAGATGACAAGTTGGGTTGGAAATTGATCTTGGTGGTGTCATCCATCAACGTCAAAATAAAAATAAAAATGTTAAGCCCTAACACACGCACACAAGTCTTACTACTGCTAAGATAAAGCCCAGATCCACAGAGACTAAGATAAACCAGAATAGGAAGAATATTGCTAGAATTACATAATCAGCCAATCAAATTCTCAAAATTGGCATTCGAAAGCAGGGAGGGTGTGTGATTTACTGTATAGGTTTTGTTAAGAAGATTCCGTAAATTGTCTTACTTTCTTGCTATTACATGTTAAGTAAATTGTCTGGCTTTACACCCCATACCTAACTAAAAGTAACACTATCACAGTTAGAAGAGTAACAATTGTTTCAGGAAATTTGCAAGGAAAATATACGAAGAATGAATCTCAACCATATATAGCTAAAACTTATCTTTAGAATTTATCCATTTAAGAGTTAGATGATAGTTAAGATTCAACTTATTCCAAGTTAAAATTCCTTTTAAATTTTCTTACATGTATCACTACTCCGGTCAGAATATACAAGTAAAAATAAAACCACCACCATAGTAAGAAGAATATACAGCTCTTTAAATTCAATATCTTCACCTTAAGCTTCTTCTCATCATCACCCTTCTCTTACCTTTCATTTTGCTGAATGGTCGTTTTAAATGTTGAAAGAGAGTTGACAACTTGTCCATGTAGTTTGACAATTTTAACGAATTTAGCATTGATTTTCCACTTTAAAATACTTTAAATTAATCTGTATTTATTTTAATTTTTGCAATTCTACCATTTCTATCCTACTTATTAATTTCTTTCTTCTACAATAAACACCAATTATGCATATTCAACTTTTCAAATTTAGATTTTGAGTTATTTAAAAATTTAATAAGTTGTTTTTGATACGTCAAAATGTATATGAAAGATTAAAATGAGAAACAAAAGAAATTCAAGTTTATAGACCTAAAATTTTGAATTTTCTGAAGGAAATTTAGAATATTTCGGCAATATATGTTATAAGATTTCATTTTTATGAACATTAAAAATGGAAGAAAATAAATAATTACGGTGAATGGATTCAAAATCATGAAAAACTTTAGTTCAATGACAACTTTAAGATTTAATTTAACCATTGTTTTAAAAAATAATATTAATGTGTAATTTGAAGTTTCTTTTGGTGTGTATAAACGCATTGGATATTGCTTGAGAACATAACACAAAAGGCAGTTTGTGTATATGTGTGAAGAGGTCTCTTTAATTTTCTCCCTACCCCTCTTAAATTAATTTCCTACAAAATAAATAATTTTTTCTCGTTCTAAATCGGGACCAATAAAAAAATAAAAATAATTGATGTAATAATAATTTCTCAGAAAACATTTATATAGATATTGGTCACGTCAATAAAATTAATTAATAATTATACAAAGTAAAAATAAAAAGTAGTAAGACACATTAAAATATGAATATAATGATAGTTTGTTTTTTCTTAAAATTTATATTTATAGCGATAAGTTAAAAACCAAATTCATATAATTCAAACTTGAATTTATCTCCTAGTTTTTAGAAGTTGGAAGTTTCTTTTTTTTAAAAGAAAATATCTAAATTAAAAAATTTATTAATCTATCAATATATTAATATATATTAATTATTGATTAAATAAGTAAATTTATAAATAAAAAAATTTGGTTCTTAGAGTATTAATTTGTTGATGTTTGACTATAATATTAATTGGTAATTGCACAAAATAGGAATAAACATTATACTATTAAATTCAAAAGATTTATTACTATATAAATATATAGATAGTTTGTTATTTCTTGAAATTTGTATCCAAAGTGATAATGTCAAAAATAATATTCACATAATTCAAACTCGACTTTATTTTTAATTTATTAGAAATTGAAAGTCTCTTTCTTTTTTATTTTATAAATTAATATCAATTTATCTATAAAGTGATAAACTTTAGAGTTCGCGTGAGTGTCAGTTTATAGATTTTTTTACCGTAGTTGCGAACCTAAACAATATGACGTTCGAAGTAAGATAAAACAATGGTGAATGTGGGAATGCTCCAGTGGAAAAACATTTAAGACAATGAATCCTAAATTTAAGCTAGAAATACATAGAATAAGAAAATTTCTTACGCGAAATCAACAACCAAGAACAAGAACGAAGAAATCCTAAATATTTGCTCAAAGAACGAAGAAATTAACAAGAAAATTAGGATTCACTCCTCACTTTTTCCTCTTGATGGATAGAAAGGAAATTCTTAACATGGAAACAAGATCATTAACAAATTGATTAATCTGCTTTCCCGAAACAGATCCAAAGAGAATTTGAAAGGAATCAACGATTAAAGTTTCCAAAACCTCATAAATACAGCATGCAATTGATTCGGCGACCACGCTATCAGTAGAATTCTACAACAACTCTTCACTCAGTAAAGTAAACAGAGATTGCTAGAGAATTCCTTACCAAAATTTAGGTCTCCCTGATGGAATAGGTGACTGCGACACCGTGACAGTAGAAGAATTGCCCCCGATGAGAGAGAAAATCTTGGCTTTTCGTCAGAGGAGAAGTTGGGCAGGCTTGGCAGAAAGAAAGAGGGTAAAAACTAAACAGTGGCTAGGATAAATATCTTCATTCCGTTATTTTCTTATTTATTTTTGTTGCAGAAAATTATTATCTCCACGGACTAGTCACGTGATCACGAATTCGTGTGAAATTGGATGCAACTGCAACCCAGTAAGCCCATTTGAGATCCAGTTTAGTGACTCTTGAAGAAATGATTAAATGCTGAAGAGAGATTGGGTCAGCCCAAAAGTTAAGCTCAACTCAAGAAACCATCTTTTCTATCTATTCTCTTATCTAGTTCTAGGATTTTTCTTCATAAGTTTTTTTTTTAATACCGAATTTCCTTTCTCTTTGTCCAATTATTATTTTATTAGGAAATAAGTAGTAATCTCCAAAAAAAAGAAAAAAGGAATTCCTTTCCCCTGGAGTTTTTTTTGTTGATTATTATTATTTTATTTTTCCTAAAATTATTATCCAATTTGAATTTTTATTTTTAAAACAATTTGAACTCAAAATGATCCAGACTGCATAATTCTATCGAGACGGAGGAATTATTATTGTTGTTGTTGTTGTTGTTGTTGTTGTTGTTGTTGTTATTTATGTTTATTATGTGTTACCCATGTCTCAAAAAAAGAATTCAATCTTATCAATTAAAATCTCAAAATTGGACATATGATGAATTATATATCTTCAAAATATTATTTAGAAATTAAGCTGTGGTCGGTATATATATACTATATAAGCAGAGTGACTTGTCCTCATAACACTTTGATCTCGAGTTCTAGACCACCGCTTTTATTGTACCAAAGAAATTTTACTACAATTAATAATTAGATATGATATTCTATTCAATTTTTCAATTTGAAAGATTGAAACATCTAATTCTTAATTTCATTTTTTTTAATCTGACTATTTTTGCGAGACAATTGGACAAAAATACATTGACTATATTACAAACATTTTATTGCAATATCTAACATTATATTATGTGACAATTAGGCTTGTCACTAATATTAGGGTTTAGGGTTTAGGATTTACATGCCATCAAATGATTAAGAAAACTAAATTACTTTGTTCCCTTTTAAGTAACCTAATTTTATTACAATTTGTCATCTAACAAAAGTAAACTTTGTTTTAATAACTTAAATCAAGTTATATTTTCTTCTATAAAATTGGTAATTGTTTTCTCTTAATGTAATCATTTATATAATTTCATCTCAAGTGTCTAGATTTACTAAATTGGATTTTGGTGGAAGAATTCAAAATTAAACTTAATAAAATAGGATTTGCAAATTTAGCAGTATCTTATAGTGTAAAAACTTATGACAACGAATCAAAAGAAGAATTATACTTCAATCCATGAAGAATAGAAAATGAGAAACTAATTCAAAAGAGAAAAAAAAAAACAAAAAAAAAAGAAGGCAAAACTGAACTACAAATTTGAGCATCAATATATACAATCATAACCTCCATCTATGAGAGGCTGCAAAAAGTTTCTTAAAAAAAAAAAGAATAATCATCTACAAATATGAACTGATTTAGAGCATATACAGTCCAATTTATGAATAACAAAGAGATAATAAAAAAGAAATTTCAGAGAATATCATTGAGAAAACATATTAAGATAAATCCGTATTGAAGACTTGCACTTTTTGTACCTTCGATTCTACCAATCTGGCCCGTCTATGATCTCTTCTTTTTCCATAAAACGGAATTAAAAATTTTGATCTATCTATTGAAGCAACCAACAGTCTTGTTAATTACTTGTCCCGAAATGGATGAGTATAAAGAAAACAAAACATCTCCCGATTTATACATAATTAAGCCGATCAAGATTGAATTATTTGGATCTTCATATAATCATCATATCAATTTTTGTTTATTCTTACCTCACAAAGGGAGCTTTGGAAGAGCCATTCAGCGACAACTGTGGAGCCATTCAATTTAGGGTTTAGGGATTGCAAAGCCAGTTGAGCAGGTTCTAGCCGCTACTGGTGCAACCATTTAACTGATTAAGAGAATTGATTTCTTTAGAAGAGGAAATTATTGTGTAAGTATACAACTGATCACTTGCACAAGGTATTTATACCGAAGGATTGAACGTGAGATCGTCGCATTCAGAATCTTACTGTGATTGATTTGAAGTAGTCATACCATCAGGGATGGCATATTAATTTGAAACAGTTCCTCACCACATCATTTCAATTTATGAAATTATCTCATGTTTTAATTCGTACAGTTTTGTAATTAATGTTATCTATATGTTTTCCAAATGTATCTTTTCCACATTTTGAATTACCGAGAACATATAAATTTCATGAATACTTATCATGGTTAAAATCAATACAAAATAAATTTACATTAACGGAATTAATTATCAAATAAAATTAAGGTTTAATATGATAAGACAATGATAAACGGAAACGTGTTAGTTGAGATTGTTGATGGCCTAATTGCGCGATACATGTTCATTGATCAACTCTCTTTTAAAATATAAATAATGTACCAAAAAAATAAATGAAGATTAGTGATGAAATGCCAAAAAAGAAAAATGAAGATTAATGAAGAGTATACAACTCACTTATAATGTTGAATTATGTTGAGGCTGCTTTTGATCATCGCCAACAACAGAGTAGTAAACTAAACTTCCACGGGATTCTTCTTCTTCAAACTGTATAGCAATAACTATTCTTATCAAAACTAAATTTAAAAATTACTCTCTCCGGTCCTTAGGATAGACATTTTGATTTGTTCTAAGTTTCACTTCGTATAATTTTTTCAACTAAAAAAAATTAAAAAAAAATATTTTCATATTCATTGCGTTCTCCCAATTATTAAAAACAATATGTTTAAGTTTTTTTTCTTCAAAAATTTCTTCAACTTTGAAAATTTTTGCTTTGCTCTCTCATTGTCACAACCCACAGCTATCCTGCAGGCGAAAGATTAGACATACATTTATATAAGGGTAAAATTTAATTTTGGTCCCCAAAGTTTAGGGGATAGTTCGACTGAGTCACCACAAAAGTTTCTTTAACAATTTTAATCACGAAAAAATTTTGTTCCACCATTAATTTTAATATTTTTTAATCAGAATTGAAGAAAATTAAGGAGAATTGCCTCAGACCATTAACTATCCAATATTTAAATAAGTTTTTACCGATGGTGTGCTCTCAATTCTTAGACTCAATTTTCAGTGTTAAAATAAAATAAACATAAAAAGGACAAATTGCTATTCAATATTGATTTTCTCCCTAGGGTTCGAAACTTGGATATGGATGCGAAGAAGCAAAGATCACCTGTGGATGAGAAAACGGGATAGAGATAATGCCAGATGATATCTTAGCTATAATTCTGTCGCGTTTGACTCACGATCCTGGATCGTAGGATACCTAAATTGATCCTGGATCGATCAAACTCGAATTTTGTAGTAGGATCAGAGTGGGATCGTGGTGACTTATCCTTTTATTGTTTTGTTTATTTATTTAATTTATGCATGCTATATAATTTATTTAATTACAGTTAGCCGTCCGTTTTGATGTGCCCTGGTTTGGCGCAGGCTAGAAGTACTTTTTTGGTTTGCCAAAATTGTGGAAAGGGCAAAATAATCATTTTCTTTTTCTTTTTTTTTGGACAAAAATTAGTATTTAATTTTGAATGCTTAATACTGAATAAGAACTACTGAATTCATTAAGCAGTTATAAAATAAACAATAAGTTAACTTTTATTCCTTATATTTTTGTACTGCAGTTTCAGCACCACTTAATTCAATAAGTGGTTTTATTTTTGTTATCAAACATGCTGAAACAAGTACTTAGTGGAATGATTTTAAGCAATAAAGTAGTAGTGTTATCAAATAGGCCCTAAACTTCAGGAGTGATTTTGATGATATTTTCCCTTAAAAAAAAAGAAGAAGAAGGAGAAGAAGAAGAAGAATTATGCTATTTTCTTTACCGGAACTTACATGGTTTTGCTCAGTATTTGACTTTCAAGTTTTAGAGGTCAAAGGGTATCTTTGTTATATCTCAAAAAGATAAGGGTGTTTTAGATACTCAATTAAACCTTGGGGGTGTTTTGATATTTATTAACCCTTTATACAATAGCCGTGTAAAAAACACGGGTGAAACTGACAGGTATTCACTAGTTCCTGAGCTCGCAGAAACACTACGTAATTGGCCAGAACGAACAATGAAAGCTTCACTCTCTCGTTGCAACAGAAATCCTAAGCTATTCCACCGTCGAAAGGTTTGAAATATCTATTTTTCCTTTGTTTTCTTCTTTGCTGTCAAAATTGAGTTGTGTTCAGGATTCCCCCAATTCTGGATGGGTTTTCCTCTTTTTTTTTCTCTTTTTTTTTTTTTTGGTTTCCTTGCATATCTTTCATGGCTGGTTGTTTGGAACCTGGTCTAATAGTGTTGGTGTATATCTACATCTATATGGCTAAGTTGTTTACTATTGGAAAGATTGAGTCTTTATTTTACTAATTGGATTTTGGCTTCCATCCCTCCACTAGTTGGCTTTCCTGCCATTAGTTTCTTCTATTTTTTTTTTAGAGTTTTTTTTTGTTGAATGTGTTTGTTTAGTTTCGTGTTATGTAATGAACCCAGAGGATGTCAATATTCGATTGACTGCCCATTTAGTTTTTAAATAAAAGCAGTAGACAATCATATGTTTTTCACTCTTGACAAATTGTAAACGTTTCTAGTCAGCAAACAGTTGATTTTCTGAATACAAAAGCTGTGAGAAGTTAATTTGGACCTGAGATTGAATATCAAAGTAATGTTCTGTTGCAGCAATATCTTGTGTTCGTCTGACAATTGTTGTTTTGTTTACTTATTTTTTCCCCCCCTTGGGGGTTCAATATGGATCTCTAGAAGCAAAAGATCATCAGTGGATGGAAAAATGGAATAGAGAGATTACCAGATGAGATCTTGGCTATTATCCTGTCCTGTTTGAATCTAAAGGAAGCTATAAGGACTAGTATCCTCTCTAAGAGATGGAGATACTTGTGGAGGATTAGCTCTGGCAAGTCTTGAATTTGACTTTGATCGCCTTTCGAAAGCTTCAAAAGCTTCATATAAGAAGATTACCAATGGTACTCGTGATTTTGTGTTTGAAGTGAATCAAATCCTCAAAGTACACGAAGCGACATCTGTTGATAAGTTTATTGTTCGATGCACTAAGCTTCAAAAGGGGTTCTACTTCCTCAAATTGTATTGTTATTTGGATTCAATTTGCAATCCAAAAGGATGTCAGAGTTGTTGAATGGAATTTGAACCGTCTTCGTTTTTCTAGCGTGGAAACGTTTTTGTCAATTTCTAGGATATGGAAACCTGAGGGTACAAATGCACTGTCCACATTAACATCCCTCGGATTGTCCAGGATCCGCATCAAGGAAGATGATATGCTTATATTTTACCTATTTATTATATCTCTAATTTGTGATTTTTGCAATAAATTTTGAGTACAAATATGTTATTTATATGATTTTATCTTTATTTGTAGGTTTTGTACTCAAATGGAAGAATTGTTGAGGTTTTGGACTAAATTGAAAAGAAAAAAAAGCAACTCAAAGGAAGAAATTGAAGCACTTGAAGAGTTGGAGGAGTTTTAATTTAATGGGGGAGGGGTGTTGGCGGATGCTTCTGAGGTTAGGTTTTAATGAGGGAGAAAAGGAAGAGCATTCAATGTTGATGCTAGCCCCATTGAGAGGTGGGGAATCGGCAACCTGAGCGGAGAGTCCTCAGGCCCGGTGAGGAAAAATAGATATATAGACTGTACTAAGTTGCTGAGCCACTATGTATAGGAGTGGGAAAATGCTCTGGATAGTGGCCTGAGTTGGAAAGAGTCCTGAAAAAAAACCGCATGGACCGAAGAATGGGTTACGATGGGGAATAGGTTGTCTGTGAGATAAGTCCTTCTACTTCATAGCATGTCTGGTGGTTCATTGCATTGAAATATGGTATGAAATGTGAGTCTATTGCTAAAGTAAAATGGCATATTTTCAGTAGAGCTTTTGTTTTCTATATTAAATGTAAAATGATGTCCCTAAGAAACAAATCGCACACACACACACAAGCGTGGGGGCTAAAAGTGCATATGGTTTGCATTTTGTTAGGTAGTGCATACTAGAGGTAGTTGAAGTTTTTGTGTTATATGATATTAAATATCTGAGGCCGATGAATTACATAACTACATGTTTTTGTTTGTTTTAATTCTTGGGCATGCTTGAGGATAAACAATAATTTAAGTTTGGGGGTATTTGATATGCTTATATTTCACATATTTATTATATCCCTAATTTGTGATTTTTGCAATAAATTTTGAGTATAAATATGCTATTTATATGATTTTATCTTTATTTGTAGGTTTTGTACTCAAATGGAAGAATTGTTGAGGTTTTGGATTAAATTGAAAAGAAAAAGCAACTCAAAGGAAGAAATTGAAGCACTTGAAGAGTTGGAGGAGTTTTAATCTAAATTGGATTGGAAAAAAATAACTTTCTTATTCCTGAAGAAATAGAGTTTGACGAAAGCTTATAAAAAGAGAATTAGGGTTTTATTTTTGGAGAGGGAGAACTTGACCGGAAAAAAACTCACCAAAAACCCCTCTCCTTCACCGCACCACCCATCACCTCTCTTCATCATCATCATCACCGAAGTCAACCCCCCTCCCCCTAAACTTTTCACGCACCAAACCCTTTCCATCACCTCTCCTCCACCTTGCCCAGCCCACGCAACACCAGCCCTCACCCCTAAAAACCCACGTCCATCACCCCCAAACTCCACGCACCATCATCCATCACACCTTCTACGCACCACCCTTTCATCCTCCTTGCTCACCTCACGCGTCCACCGAAGCACCACCTTGCTTCCTTCCATCCTTCCACGCCTCCACGCCCCATCACTTTCTACACACACCATAATCACCTACGCACCAAACCATCAACTCTCCACTGCTGAATCACCAAACCCACAAAACACCACCCTTTCATCATCCATCAGCACCTCATCACCTACGCACCATCATCATCGGAGGAGGAAGCAAGCAACTTCGGACTCAACTTTTGGCCTTCTTCTCCCGGGTTTCATTGTTTTATTTACTTTTGAGATGATGTGTAGCTAAATTATTTAATCTAGGATTTTGGATGTAGCCGCCGTACTATTTAATTTAATTTAATTCATGATTGTGACTTTTTCATTAGTTGATATTTAATATTCTTGTTTTTATTCCATGTGAGTATTTGATCACCACTTGCATACTTTAAAGGTGTTTAACTGAAGAAACGACGGTTGAAGGTTAGCACTAGTTTGTGGGAATATTAAACTTAGATACTGGGCCACGAAAGTAGGAACACCGTCTTTGCAGCTATAGATTCTAGGGTTTTTAATGTACTCTAATTAAATCCTATAGTCATGACAGTAGTCATAGGGTTAGTTTGAGTAAGAGAATTATATCACGACAGTGAATTGTTCTTAAATAGGTGAATCGTTGTGAGATTAATGAAAGTCCAAAGTCACATATCTATAGGTTGAGTTAAACTGAATAGTCGGTTGGTGAACTCTTTGTCCTAGGTTTTTCTTTTACTTATTTATATCTTTAAATAATTGCAATTGATAGTTTTAGGTTTAGATTAGTTTAAATTGATAATTGTTAATCTAAATAATAATAAAAAATAATTTTAACCGGTGCTTGGTAACCTTTTCTGTGTGGATGACCCTACTTTCTGCTTTACTGCTAGTAATTATATTAAGTAGGTAATTAATTATTTGACTAGTATGACGAGGACTTGTTAGAAGATGTGATGGAATGTCTTTTATCCAACAGTCCCCTTCTTCAACATCTCAATCTTGCAAGTCTTGAAGGCCCAATTAGTCTAAATATTAAGGCTTGCCCATCTCTAGAGTCTCTAATTATGTGTCGTTGCTATTCCGTGTTGGTGATATCGATTTCTGCACCAAAGCTTTTCTCTTTATTTCATTGGCATCTTGTATGAACCTGTAGCCGAGGAAGGAACAAAGATTGATTATAAGAATGTACCTCTACTATCTGAGGTCACGTATGGTTCAGCATCAGTTGATCCGAATGAGTATCTTCAAGCTGAACACCAGTATTTCAAATGTCACAATCAATTGAAGAAGCTTGTCCTGCGCCTGAGTGCTGATGTTAGAAATTTATATCTGTGATCTCTTCTTTCTTTTCTTTTCTTATCTTTGTTTAAAATCTTATCTTCATAATTATCATTAAGAAAATTGTAACGATTATTAACTTGTCCTAATCCATTTATCTTTTTCCAGCAGTTTCCCTCTCTCGAGGAGATTGATATCGGATTTAAATCTACTCCTAAATTCCAATGCCTCAAACATCTGGAGCTCATGTTCTCATCCAGAAAATCTCAATGCCTTCTCTACTTAGCATGGTTGATCAATCTAGCACCTTTCTTGTCGACATTTGTGGTTCAGGTATTTACTCCTAATACTCATTTATCTTTCACGTGCCTAAACTAACCAAAGTTTTGTGAAGAATGGAGCAAAGCATTTACTTTAAATCTGGGAACGGCATGACATTGTTTACTTTAGTAAAAAGAAAACATTGTTTGCATGTGAATACATTTTCTTTTACATTTGCTTTGGGCCTCTCATATGGGTAAAATCTTTTTTTCTTAAGAAGTTAAGTAGCACTTAGCATGCTTGAGTAAAATCTTTTTTCTTTAAAAGTTAAGTAGCACTTAACATGCTTAAGTTCTCCAAAAGTTCACTATAAATGTCATCAATTAGTTACCCTTAAAATGTCAATAGGTTGCTTTGGGTGATAAATTTTTTTATCCAAAGTATCCCACTTCGAGTACGCTAAAAGGGTTGGAGGAGAAAAGGTTTATATTGATCACTAGGATTTTACTTAAGTTTTGTAAACAATTTTTGAGTGATCATGTTGGTTTACTTGTTATATTAGTTTATTATCTAGTCTAACAAATTTGTATTCTGTGTTTGTGGCAGTTCAGTTATTCTTGGATCAAACATAAGGTAAGGCTCTGTGTCAGTGTTAACTTAAGTTGTTTTTAATTCTTTGTCAGATGTTATGGATGAATGATTTATTTTCTTATCGCAGGGTTTGAAAGCTGCTCTGCGTAGTTATCTGAGCTTCGAGGCCCAGACACTTCTCAAAACTTGCCACCATGAACATCTTAGAGAGGTTAAGCTGATTAATCTGGGTTTGTATAGGACTGAGTTCAGATTTTTAGTGTGCTTGCTTCAAATTGCTAAATCAGTTGAGAAGATTGTTATCAAACTGGGACATGGAGTTCTTGGCTGCGAAAGAACTACCGCAGCTGGGGAACGCGCCAAACAATTGAAAGCAGTTCTACCAAAGGATGTTCAACTTATTATACTTTAGTTTAAATTGGTGGTAGTTACGTATTTAAGGAATCATGACCTTCAGAAATACAGTGCTGATTTCTCTTTCAGTTTCTATTGAGTTAGTGGACGTTGCCAGATGAACATTTTGCTTATATTTGTAATTGGCAAAATTTAAACTAAAATAATGTTATTTTTATAATACTCTTTATAAATATTTGTAGGAGTTCTTGCTCTCCTAATTCTTGCCTGCCAAAATCTAGAAAAATAGTATTTGTGCACTCCTATTTGTGGTGGAGGTTGTTGTTGATTGAGGGATGTGGTGAGCTAAATGATGCTCCACATTAATCAGATACCTGCAAAACTGAGTGCAAGTACCTAGTTCTTGTTTCATAAGAGTGCTCCGGCGACCAATTCAGCCTTTGGTATGGCGTCTTCTTTCTCCTTCCCAATCATTCTATTGTTTCTTGTCACTGATTTTGGATTCATTCACATGAGATCGAGTTATTCTGTACATCATGCAGAATAATTCTCTACGCCAAGTTCATGCTATAATTTTGTTGTTGTTTATTTAAAGAGATTGAATATCAAAGTAATGTTCTGTTGCAGCAATATCTTTGTCTCTTTACTTGTTCTTTCTCCCAACTTTATATATTTATTCTTGCAGTTTGAATTCAATCCCAGATACTGCAGGAAGAAAGTGAGATTGGGATCTCAAAATTGCATATAGTATCGTATTATCCTACCACAAAACTAGCCTACAGACCACGAGAGTACATCTTCCATAGACCTGGATCCACTACTAAAGTGGTGGAACTCTTTCCAAAATTTGACATGTTTTATAATTTGGGGACCCTATTGGGGATCTACAAAAAAACATGTGAGTTTTTTGAGGTATATTTATAATTTTTGTAGATTATGTGGAGGTTTTTATAATTTTAAAATTAAATTTTAAAAAACATCCAAAACTTTAAAATGATTTTATCTCTTAATCCGTCAAAAATTTAAAACAATTTATATGTAATTTATAGTACTCGTCGATATCTATCTAATGAGATCCATCTTAAATTTTTTTTTAATTTATTATTAAGATTTAATAATCTTGAATTTTTTTTATGGATCTACCTTATAAATTTGATGTGCCTCTTTTGAACTATATTGTTAGAACCTAAAACAATTATTACGGGTACTTTGAAACAATGAAAATAGGAATATCAATCACTTAGCACGAGAGAAGTTCATGTGATTATATTTTGAAGTTCATGCCGTTATATTTTGATGTACATATGGTTATTTTTTAAAGTTCTTGTGGTTATTTTTTATATCACTAATCAAAATGTTTAAATTTGAAATTCGGTTTTCGCCCACAAATAGACCATAACAATCAAGCGGTTGTTTAAACCCTTATAAACCTAAACCCTAAACACCAACGAGAGAAAAATATGTTTTGAATTTAAATATTTTTTTAAAAGTTTCTGTGGTTTTTTTTTTAAGTTCCTGTGGTTATATTTTGAAATTCCTTTTTGAAGTTCATGTGGGTATATATTGATATACCTATGGTTGTTTTGAAGTTCATATGCTTATTTTTACTAATCAAATTACTTTTGAAGTTTATATATTGAGAGCAGCTTTTTTATATTGAGAGCAAGTTTTTTTAAAATGACAAAATTATCCTCATGTAAGACTTAAATACATTTATTACTATTATATTTATCTTTCCTCATTTATTCTTCCAGCTTTAAGGATTAGGCCAAAACAATTTTTTACTACACTGGACATTATGATGTACTCCCTCCATTCCAAAATAAGAGTCGTCATACACTTTGCACATAATTTAAGAAACTCTTAAATAAGGTGATAAAATTACTTGAATATCCTCAACCAACCCCATTATAAAATTGTCCACCAATAGCATCAACTCTTTTGAGGGTAATTTTAAAAAATTTTGACAAAAAGTGCATTGAAATGTGAGAACGACACTTATTTTGAAATTTCTCCATTTTACTAAAATGACACTTATTTTGGAATGGAGGGAGTACTAGTTTATATCCGTGCATTGCACGGATTCACAAACTTATCCTAATTAAATATTAGGAAACAAAACTTTGCAATTAAGCAATTTCCAGTATTTTGATGATATTTCAGTACACGGAAAACACAAAATATATTAAATAAGATTGGGGACGAATTAATGAAAATAAAGTAAAATGGTCAAATTTTGCACATAAGGTTCTTCGTCTTATTACCAAATTCTCCTTTGTTGCACATGAGTTCTTTGAAATCTCTCTAGATTTCACCTTAGAAAGTACTACATAAAATTATTTATGGACAAATATTGGATGCCTTGATTCTTATAACACTTACATAGTGATTGACCTTGATTCTTATTTCTTGTCATAATAAAACGCATAACAACCAGAAATTGTCTTCTCTTGAACCTATCTAGTTCTTATGTCCTACAGGGTAAATGTCCACACGCGTTATGAACAAGTTTCTTTGATATTTGCTCCAAAATAATAGTTGACAGGATGACTCACTCTCCAATTTGTTTACTTAAAATTTGGTACCTTTGCATATTCCATCTGGCTAATCTATATTTTGGCGAAGCATGAGAAGCATGATCAATACCGTTTTTTTTCATTTTCAACTTGTGGTTCGGCGTGTTAGAAGATCTCTTCCCATTGCGGAATTCATTATACCATGCATTTTACAAACTTGTATAATCAGGTCTAAAATTAAAAAAATGTGTCTCTCGCCGGAAAAAAAAAATATAATGGATCACAAAATACACTTAACTAATTATTAGGATTGCAATTTTGTTATTTTTTAAACATATAATTTGCTCCTTACTTAAAATTTTTAAGAACAATTTAAATTCATTATTGAATTTATTTACTATCCTTAGTTGTCCCTCGGGCCTCTAGGGTGTTCATTGTATGCAAAAAAAGAAAAAAGAAAAAAAATAAAGAAAGAAAGAAAGAAAAAAGAAGAAGAAGAATAAGAATAAGAATAAGAATTAAGCCAATTACTTATGGTCATTTTCTTCGAAACTTTGAAGTTATTTTACCATTTACTTCAATTTTCTCACGAACCTTTTATATGAAAGACTTTTTTAACTTACTACTCTAAATTTTACTACTGTGATCAATGTTCATTGGTATACAACAAAATTGGTTTTAAGTAAATTATTTATAAAATAGGATTTATCAATATTAATTTCTTCAAATTTTCAAGTTATTCCAAATTTACTTTGTTTTTTAAAAAAATTATAAGTGTTACATGATACTATTACATATTCATTTCTGGTTCAAAGCAAAAAACAACATACCTTCTAGTTTACCCAAAATTGACAAGGATTTTTAGCATTCACAAAAAATTCATTTGAGCAACTAATTAAATGTATTTGATATCTTGGTGTCATATGATTAAATTTCTAATTAAAAATAATAATAATTCATAGTCTATGTGTAGTAATATAAAGTTTTTACTTGGAGGTCTTTTTTTATTAAAATCCAATTAAAGTAAAAAAAAAAAAAAAGACATTTCTTTACTTCCTTTAATTTGTTTTTGCGTTACATGTGAGTTTTTTCAATTCTAATTAATTATCCAGTAAGGTTGACAAAAAAAAAAAAGAAAAAGTGTTAAATCACAATCATGCCCGAAGATTAAATACCACTCAAAATGAATGGACAAAAATAAAATAAAATAATATAAAAATCAACTACCCCATAATGAAGAGGTTGCCCATACAAAGTACGGTGAAGATCATTTAAAATATATAACCAAAGATAATAGGCATAAATTGACATTTGACAAAATATTTTAATAATCACAAGTGTCAAATAACATGTAAGCCAATTTTGGATCTTACAACAAATCAAAGGTAGGAAATACTAAGTTTGAAAAGGACACAACGATTTATTAAATGTCCTTTGTGAAGTAATAATTACAAAATTGAATTTCTTGAACATATTTTTTCAGTGAAAGTTCAACTCTTCAGTTTCCGAAAATGAAAGAGGATATAAATCATAAGCCAAACGGGTAAAACAATCAACTATAAACTGTACTTTTTTTTACTCACCTCATAATCCAAAAGTAACATTAAAATGGCTTAACTTAATGCCTCGGTCCTTTAATATAAGAACCTGCGTAAAGAAAGTATTCTTTATTATTATTTTTAAAGAGTATTGAAGGAATGTTAAAATATATATAAAATGGGGAGAGAGTTATCCAATTGAGATTTCATTAATCTTCTGAGTTCACATGAAAAATTCTGCTATTTGGTTTGAAGGGAGACCGAGAAACTTGTAGGAGTAATCAATCTACATCATAGTCCTAAGTAAACAAATAATAATTTTCTAAAGGGCTTTATCATTTGTACCTTATGCAGTTCAGTTTTTTTGATATGACATAATAGACTTTGTACTAATCCTTTTCTGAAAGGTCGCATGAAATCCCTTGCAATTGATCTCCACTAAAAACAGATATTCCCTCTATCCCAAAATTACTATCTAATTTGATATTTTACTTTTAGTATAATTTAAAGTAAAAATGAAAATTAAAAGTGGACAAGAATTTTGGGAAGAAAGGAGCACTTCATGACTAATCTTGGAAATCGGTTTCCAAAAATCCTACAAGTAAATGATTTACAAAGTGAAGGCATGCCAAATACATTATTTTATGTACATAAAAAATGATATGCTTGTAACTTATTAACCGGAATTTATAATTTTGTGTTGCTCTCACTATGCACTTTCCGAAACTGTACAAACTAACCACCCAAGAAGCATTATTTTCATCCAAAAATTCTTACTTTCCATGCCAATTAAAAAAATAAACAAACTCAAATATGTGTAAACAACCATCAACTTAACAAATTATCAAAAGAAAATAATCGAATTAAATATTGAAAAAGGGTAGAGTTTACCTTTTAGATGAGAAAAAGATTGAGACAGGTGATTGTATGTCGTTGCAGTGATTCTAATAAATGAGAGAAGACAATAAGGAGAAAGGGGCGGGACACCGTCAAGGGAGAATGCAATGGTGGCATCGAGTTCATCCACAAAATTAAGCTTGGCGGCCATTGACAAAGGATAGAGCGGAGCGGAAGTTTGTGTATTCGTTGAGGGTGGACGATAGCGATGAGGAGCGAGGTTGAATATAATGGGGGAAGGGTTTATAAGGTACAATGATTAAAGGGTTCCCTCGAAACCGAAGGTTATAATGGAATTGATAATTATATCGTATTCTTACAATAATTACCATGTAACGAATGAAGTTTCAGATTAATTGATTCTTTTCACACTAATCAATTGATGTATAGTTAATTAATATTTTGTAAAACATCAATTAACGAAGCTCTAGAAGAATAAAATATCATATTTTTTATTTTTAAAATCACCATATCACAATATATTAAATGTTAATTGATGATCTTTACTAATGTAATTGATAATGTAAAGTAGTAATTAAGGATACCATATTAAATATAATTAGCTATGTAAAATCGTAATAAGGAGATACAGTACGTCAAACTTTTTAACATGATGAGATCTTCTGCAAATCGTATCTTTTTAAAAAAATTATTTTTTATGTAATTAATCATTTTTACATAATATAAATGCAAGTAAAATGATTAGATGGTAATAATTAAAGTAACTAATTTTACATAAAAGTGTAACGGTTTAATGAAAGAGTGTCTCTTTTGGCACGTGGCAGAAGAAACCTCTGATGGTGACAAGTGGCAGAGAAGGTCCTTGACTATGTAATTGAATGACATGTGGTGATTGAAAACCTTCCGTTAATATATGATATAAATTTACTAGACCAATCCAATTCAGATTAGGTTGTTTACAAAGTTGTGAATTTCCCGATTTCAATCAAATTTAGGAACCATCAACAATACATTTTTCATCCAAATTTGTCGAATTGGAAAAAATTGGAAAAATAAGTTCCTGAATAAATTTGTCATCTTCTGATATCCTTGTTCTAATAATAAACCTATAAAATTCCATGGACAACTTACTCAGAAAATTCAAACCTATAAAACTGGAAAAAAAAAAAAATTTACCAAAGAAAACTTAGTACATAGTGAAGGTTGCTAAAAAAATATTGTAGCTAAATTGTATTAGAAATGAACATTCAAACTAGATATTTATTTCGAGATGGATAAATTACTTGAAATTGAAATTCATTAAAAAATAGTAAATTTGAAAAACATGAAACCTCTTTTGTGTTTACTTTCGCAAAAAAGGAGAAGAATGGGCAATGGAGAAGAGGAGGTATCATAACAAAATTTTCAAAACAATTGGTGAATATGTGGGAAATAATTTTCAGTCATAAAGAGTGGAGAAAATTAAGGAAGAAACAAATAACTATATTGGTATTTCTAAAAATTTTGCTCTCAAAATAACAAATTTGCTCTCATTTTATCAATTGTTCACAGGCTTTTTTCAACACTTTATTCTTCTTTGGATTTTGTTCATATTCAACTAGAAGGACGCAAATGCTTCTTTTTGACTTATGCTTCCTCGTACCCCAGTATTATATATATTCCCTCTGTCCCAATTATCCAGTTTGAATTTTTACATTTATTTTTATTTGTATTAAAAATAAAAATCCAAATCGGATATAATTTGTTGAAAATTTTAGTTTGTAAAATAAAATAATTAATTTAGAATTTAAAGATAATAATTAAGTTGGCAACTCTTCACTTACATGGTGGTTTTTTCCTACTAGCCAAGGGTTGTGTACTTAATTTGTATCCTTTGTTTCTGCAAGTGTTGTCTATAACTAGGTTAACTAGTGCAGGATTTCATTCTAACTTATAAATTTTTGAGAACATTCAATAATTGCAAGTTACGTGTTTAGAGGCAAATTGTCAAACAAACCCGGTATTGCAATATGGAGGGGGCAAACAGTGTCTAACACAATTAGAACACATCCAAATCTTGTGATTCCTCCATTATTGTTAGATTCAAGTTTCTAACAATAAAGTTCATAAATCTTTCATCTTTATTCTTTAGTGTCTTTTGTGTTGTCTATTTGATTACTACCCCATATACTTTTATATTTTCGGGACGGAGAAGATACTGGGAATGTTGCCAAAATGAGTACCCCGGTTGGCTGAGAACCGCATCTGCAGTAAGGAATCTGCTACTTCATTGCGTTGCCTTGACGTCTAATGGAGGGGATTTCTAAAGTGACCAAAGAACCTTTGCTGGATTGGACAGTAGGATCCTCTTCTGATAGTCATTTTACAGCTTTGGAGCTGTCCGTTTGTAATGTGGACTTTTCTGAAGCCCAATTGCCCTGTAATTTGTGAACCAAAACGAGCTGTCCGAAATTCCCCTTTGCCTAAATGAGTTGTTCTCACTTCTCATGGTGTGCATTATCTGTTGGGTTTGGTCATTGGGCATCATAATCATGGAATGGAGTAATTCGTAATTAGAGTCTTTTTTTTTTCTTTAGAAATTAAATTGTTATTAAATTGGAGCGAAGGAGCAGTAAAATGCAGGCTATGCAGACCTTTAGGGCCCCTAACTTAACAGCCCGCCCATAAAGCAAATAAGAGAAATGTGTACAGTGTGTAGTGTTTACTGTCACGAGTTGAATAATTTTCATGCTCTATTGAAATTCAGGCGTTTGCTTCAACATTCCCAGCAATCACACTATTGGATGATGCTGTCTGTTGTGCTAGTAATCTGCCAGGACTGCTTCTTCTCAGGAAACTGTAATTATAACATGGTTTAAGTTTTTTTTTTTTCTTAATTGCTATTTTAACAATTATGCAGTAGTACCTTGCGCATCTTTATTGATGCTGACAATACTTTGGTTAATAAAGTACACCAATAATTGATTGATGATGCAAACAGGGAATTGAAATTTTGGTATTTGGATTCTCTCCCGACTCCAATTATGAGTTCAATACCAGAGGAGAATCTCAATTTGCCAACTCCCCAGATTCTCTTAATGTTAAATTGAATCTTGATACATCAATTTTTTACCCCACCATTTTCATACAACTACATGTTTCAATTGCTTCCTTCACTAGAAGAAGATCTAAATCCTAATTAACACCCTCTCCTCCACAAAAATGCTTACTATTATGTTCTTTATTAGTCAAAATTTTATAAATAATCTATTTCGTTGAACTAGAATAATACTCTCTCCGGTCCTTATTACAAGGCATTTTGATTTTGTCTAATGTTTCACCTAAAATATCTTTTTAATTGGGAAAAACCGTTAAAAATATATTTTCAAATTTGTTGTATTCTCTTAATTATTAGAAAATATTTTTAAGATTTTTATTTCAATGAAAAGATATTGTAAATGAAACTTAAGATAAAATCAAAATACCTTATAATAAGGACCGGAGGGAGGGAGTATAAAAGAACAGAAAGGGGAATGGGGTAAGTGGAATCTTGCTTAATCCAACTAGACTCCCATGAGTTGCGCTGCCTATTGCATTTTGAATATATTTTAAACTACTTACAACTAATGAAGCAATAATATATACGTTGTTAAGCACGAATACTAATGATTTAATTCTTGTCCAATCATAGTGAATGTACATTATGCTACTTGTCAACCCTAAGAATCTTCAGAATCTGAAACACTTTTTTCTTCTTCGTCTTTAGTATTATTGTAAAATGAAAACACGGCGCTATTTCTGTTAGACTATACTTGTTTCCCCTAAAAAAAATAAAAAAAAAAATAGAATGCTTGTTCATTGATGCATTTATTGGGTAGGTGATAACTGATAAGGATTGATATGAGAGTGTATTTTTTTGGTTCTCAAGAATCTTTCAGAATCTTTACAACATGGATTCATTAATTTAACGCTCTTTTTGCGTGTTTGCCTAGTTTTTCTCCCTAGCAAGAATATTCTTTGATAATAGCACATTAAACAAATTAATTTTGACAAGAAAGATGCATAATGATCTGAGTTCATTGTCAAACTAATGCAGAATATCAATCACCATATATTTACTAGCCCTTACTAGGGATTTTTTAGTTTGGAGGAGGAGGAAAATTGAGGAAAAAGGATTGCGTACTGAATTACAAATTCCGATCTTCTTTTTTTTTTTTTTTTTTAACATTTGGGGTTGAAGTTATGTGAAGAAGTCGATATCATTATCTTTTTTCAGTTTTTTGTTCTTAGCTTCAAAATGGTCCAAATTTTAAACCAAGAAAAAAATACAAGCGAATCTGCAGGAACCCCTGATCACGCCACCCCTCACCGGCAAAGTCAGCAAAATTGTGAGTAGTACGTTCTGACCAAAACTCTCTCTACCACATATTCATTTCATTTGCCAATGTTTTGTTAATTAAATTTCCTCTACTAATTACTGTCTTTTTCTTTTTGTGAAAAAAATTGCAATAATTTGTACGTGAATGAAAATTATGACCGAACGGTTTGAGTTTATATGAGTAAATCATTCTGTCACAATATACAAATACAACAACTGTAAAAAAAAATTTAAAACTACCGAATCGATGAAATCCAAACAGAGACTCATCCCGTTCTTTCTTTGCTTTGGATTAATTCAACTGTAAGTAATCTATATGTTGCCTTTTTATTGTGTTTACTTTTTTAGTTTTTTTATTCTTTTTTCATTTTGGCTGGTTTCGCCGTTTTTGGGTCTTAATGAAACCAAAATTACTGGATGGATTGAAAGCAACCAATGAGGACTAAGCTTGGTGCAAAAGGATGACTCGGGATCGGAAAGAAGGGGCGGGTCCCGTGTTTTTCATGGTTTGATGGTGGAAAATGGAAGTCTATATTATATTATTTATATAAAGAAAAGATTGTGTGTTTTTTTTGCCAAATTGCAAAAAGGCAGTGAAGCACATTCTATGGAGTACGTACATACGCAGATGTATATTGTCGCTATGCAATTGCAATGACTGTGAGAGCCCACCGATTCGCGGCCGTTGAAAAAACCTCTCCACACAACCCATTTGGCACATCCATTCCATATTATTGATCTCTTACACTTAATTTAATTCCCACGACTAGCGATTGAAACCCCTCTTTCAAGGTCTTCAAATGTTTTTGTGTTCATTACGTCTCAAAATAAGACTATTACTTTTTATTAAAAAAATAATTCCATGAAAGAGACTTTAATTTTTAAAAGATAAGAAGAAGACAAAAGAATTATTTTTCCTGATATAAAATATTAGTCCAGTTTAGATTTTAAATTCTAATACAAGTTATACTAAAAGTAAAAATCGAAACTGGAATATATCAATAAAATTTTAGGATTTCACTGCTCATATTTTTCGTGCATTCATTTTTCACATAATTTGCGTATGCTAATTGCTGTCTCAAAATTATTGTCCCGTCCGAAATAAATCGAACAAGTAGTTACTCTCGATCGAAGTCGATGAATATGAAAATGTATGTCCTTGCATTTTGAGCATACTCCATAGTCCATAGGTTTTTTTTATATATATATAAACCATAGTCCATAGGTACAATTAAGATACGTACGTATTAGGAAAGACACAGAGAGAGGGTTCAAATCAAAAGTCAGCTGCCTAAACCTGGGATGCTGACTGACTAATTAAGTTTAGCCGCCATTATTATGCATATACAGGAGTTTACTTTTTTGCTGCTTTTTTTTTCCCCCTGCCATTTGGCTCACTGTTTAACCACCACATTGACGTGCGTGCGTGAGAGGGCTGACGCCATTTTGCTTATTTTTAAATTTCTCCTTTTCCATGGAGGGGGGGAACCTTCAAACTTCAAAGTCGTGAAACTTGAAACTACGTTACCCAGAAAAGCAAATTGTCAAGAATATACACCAACAATGGGAGAAGAAGAAGAAGAAGAAGAAGAAGAAGAAGAAGAAGAAGGAGAATGAAGACGAGAAATTTATAAGTGGACAATATTCGTACGTACGTGACTGGGGGTTCTGTTGTGTCCCTTTCAGCCCACCCACGACGGAGATTGGTGACCACCTGACCGCCCACCCGAATCACACCCACGTGGCAACTCCTGGCCCCACAGTTTGGTGTTCTCTACGAAAGAAATGGTCCACGGTGGTGTACCATACAGCACCTGAGAATTGGATTAATTAGAAAGCCAGTTCTAAACTCCCAAGTTGTATGATTAAGATTAGTAATTTGATGCTTTTTTCTTCTTTTTTTTCTTCGTTTTCCTCTAACATAATGCGCCGTAGCTTCATTATGTACCCGTAATATATAGTACTACTATAAGTTCTTTTTTTGCGATTATTCTAAAGACTAATTTGGTCTTCTGTTGTTTTTATTTCTCTGCTGGAAAAAAAAATGAAGTGCATTGTCTTTTTTATATCTGAAAATTAATATTTGGACAAAATGAAGTATTCGTAGTTTTTGGTCGGAAGGGGATAATTTGATGTAACCTTGTAGGGTTATCTTTTTCTTACAGATACTGGCTGGGGATTTATCCCTTAGAGCTATCTTTTTTGTCTCTTTTTTTTTTTTTTTTTCTCGTGGTGATTGGGTCACATTATCCTCAAAAAAGAAAATTTTTAAAGGAAAAAAAAGTGACATCTGTCTCTCCCATTCACTTCCTTATTCAATTCAAAATATAAAATAACAACAAAAAAAATAATAAAACGTGCAATTTTAATTATTGATGTAAACATATGAAATCGTATTCTAATTATCCACCCTTTTCATTCTTACAATCATTTGAAGATTTTGATGGTACCTCTGAAGTCTGAACAAACAAATCAATAGAATGAAGTATGAAATTTTATTATAATACAAGCCATGCATGTTTACGTCTTTATTTCTTTTTTTGAAATATTATACCCCCCGTGTTTTTTTTTTTAAATACGTCATTTTTTCCTCTTATACGTTGTGACTAGAGCTTTCACAAGTTTACTCGAGTTAAATAGACATTAGACAAAAAAAAAAAAAAGAGTATTTTTTAAATAACCCTGTCTTCTTACATTTTATTTTCAAAATGCTAACGTATTCATTCACAGTAAAATCAAGATGACTTTCTGTTACGCAAGACTTCATGCGCAAAGACCATAACTTGATTCGTGTGATTGCTGCTTAGTGTCACCCATTTTTGACCAAAACAATCACAAAATGTACATTGCTGACTCCGTCTTCCAACCTACTAAAACAAGAAAAACAAAAAAAGTGCTGATGAGTCGTGACGGCAGCAGATGAATTCTTACATTTGAAATTTTTCTTGATACTAGTATTTATTAATACCCTATGAACATTTCAGAGAAGAGCTGTATAAATATATCCAGTTCAAAGAAAAACATTGCACAAACGTGAACACAAGACGTGCAATCAAACAAAGTCACGTATAGCGATAATATATGTATATCACTATACTTGATTATAAAAAATAAAACTAAAACGTAACAACTAACTATTCAATTGAGTCGTCAGTTTTATCTCAATATCAGATGTAAAACACATAAATGGTAATCATCAAATGTATATATACCAATTAAATCAATTTTGCTCTCCTAAAGAATCCATGGTATTTTCCGACGAATGATTATCAATTGAAGATAACATATTAGTGAATGGTTTATGAACGTTTAATGATATATGAAATGTTCTATTCATTTAATGATATTCCTTCAAAGAAGACAATAATTAACAAATCACTCAGTTAAATGCAAACATTATAACCTTTTGAGATGCAATCTTCAATAGACTAACGTGACAATGAATTCATGAAATTGAGCTCATTAAGTAAACCCTTAAATACTCATGCCATTTTTATAACCTTTTGACTTATTCTATATATATTTATTCATTAAATAAAGTAGCCCAAAAAAAAAAAATACTTTAATGTGATGAGTTGGTGAAGATTCCATTTTAGCCCCTCGTGAAGGACAAACCGAAGTGGTCTAAATATTCGAGCCCGGATTGGAGACAGTGGACTGCAGGGCTCGAGCCTTTATACGCCGCGATGCTCCCCCAAACTGGGACCTCACAGCATAGGCGTCAACTTTATGGGGGTCCCACGTGTACGTCCCTGAGGCCAAAACTGACTTTTAATATATATTCTTCCCCCCAGTAAACATTTAACAAGGATTATTGTCCTGTCACCTGACTGTCTTAGTCATCATAAAAGAAATTATGTATTTTTTTAATCTAAACTAATTACTTAAAATGAAATATACAGTACTACACAAATGAGAGAAATTGTACTACGTCCAACTGAAAAGCATGACAGCCACTATTGTTCTCTTCTCTCTCCCGAGTAAATCCCCATTTTATCCAACTCATTCCTCCTATATTGCCAACTATGATCACCAACGGGAGGGGAAAAAAAAAAGAAAAAGAAAAAATTTGTGATAATGACTTGGGACAAATGTAATGTTTATGAAAACCTAATCTTAGAAAAGATGAGTGCGAGATCACACAATATATGAATGGATTATAAAAATGAAAGAACGTTACATAGTATCTCGTTTTTCTTTGTTGGATTTATTCGTATTGAGATGCATAATTTGATCTTGAAATTACAGTCTGTCATGTGAATTATCTCGTGTATATTTGAATTTAAATTTGTTACACATATAACTTCGCATGAATTCGTAATCTGATTTTACAGCTCATGCTTATTGTCACGCGTAACGTTTCTATCATCCTATTTTATTTATGTTACCGTTTTTGAATCAGGTCAAAGTTAAACATATTCAATAAATACACGTGAATAATTATTCATCATTAAAAGTATAATTTACTAATCAATTTCATAATTTAGAAAATCTCCAATATAGCCTAATTTGTGAGAGGGGGCAAAATTCTTTTGGTTGTGCTGGTCAAACACAAATAAATAAATTATTACTTACAATATTTATGATTCTCCTGAAACATAATTCTAACAAATTATTAAAATAAATAAATAAATCAGAACTTCACGTCAACGATAAGAGGGTAGTTATGTAATTTGGGATCAGAAAAGTCATTTTCTCTCTTTCTAATATAGCGTTAGTCCTTCGAGGCCATTCATTTGTTTTTGTTTTTTTTTTAAATTTTTTTATCAGGTATCCTTTTTGCATGTATGTATCATGTATGTATGTATGTATGTGATGTAGTAATTACTTTTATTTACTTATATATTTTCTGTTCGGGGATATTTAGGCTAAAAATTTCTTTTTTTCTTTTTCCTTAAACCTTTCAAAAAACAACTTCACAATCTTCTGAAAAAGGAAACAGTGGGAGCAAACCTTTTTATTCTGTCTGAATAATGGTTTGGAAATGGATGATTCTTCTTCAACCCTAAACATGATCGGAGCTTCTCCACAGCTGCCCTACGCCACCATGTATCGTCATCGGTAAGTCCTTCCTCTACTTTGTTTCCTTTCCATTTTTCTTCTTCTTTTTTTTATTATATATATTATCATACATTTCTGGAATTTAATTTTTCTTCCATCTCTCCTTCTCAAAAACTGTTTACTGAGTACTGCTTTGTTTTAAGATCTTAAGTGAATTCTTTTACTCTGTTTTTGCTCTTCTTTTTTTTTTAATTTTTTATTCTCTTCCTTTGTTCTATGAAAATGGGTACACTGGAACTGAGACTTTTGGATTAGTTGTTGTTTTCATAAGTTTCTGTTTTGGAATTTGTTTTCTCCCTTTTTGGATGAGTTTGGCTTGGCGGAGGTTGAGAACGGCGCAGAGTTGATGGTCTAAAGATCATTCAATGGAAGAATCTGTAATAAGTGATTCTCTGGGTTGGTTGGTTTGCTTTCGTTTTAGGTAAAACGAAGTTAATGGTTTATCTTTGGAGTTGAAAATTAATCATTTTTTTTTGTAGAAGTTAATGGTGTTGATGAATTTGTTGGCTTTTGACACATATAGCAAGTTCTAGGTATTTCCTAAAATATCATTTCATATTACTCCATATGTGCAGGGGGGATTGGTGGTTGAAGGAATGGGTTGTTGGGGTGATTTTTGTACGTTTTAAATGCTTACCATGAAGGAATTGTGTGTATGCATGTGTGTATCATCTGTTGTGTAAAAGTTTTGCTGCATTTCGGGTTTATCCCTTTTTCTGTTCTTTTTATCAGTTTTTTGTTATATTAGAAGTTAGAACAATTTTTTTATCAAATTAGTAGTTTTGCATAAGGATTGGCACTTTTTTTCATAGCCCTGTTTTCCTCTGTCTCTTGAGGTTGTTGCCCATTAAAAAGGAGCTATTAGCTATAGTTCTGACTTTTGAGTTTCATGTTGATTGTTGATTCCTTTCATTGGAAGTGCTTCAAAGTGTGTCTTACTTATGTCTTGTGGAAAACAGGAGGCTTTATGGCTGTGCTCAAGTACTCCACTTGGTGGTAGTTCTGTTGCTGAGCGGTGCTATCCTTGCCGCCTGTGAGTCTCAGGTGGAACATACTGGGTGCAAGTCGTTTGCTGATAATATTAACCCAGATATCCAAGATGTGATTTCTGGCGAGGATTTAGGGTTTGAATCAGGCAATTTAGACCACCGTGGGCGTGGAAGCAGGTACCTTGATAATGTATGTCATGATTCAAATTTGTTCTGCTTTCGTTCTACATTACCTGGGTTATTATCCCAAGACCATGATGCTGAACCTAAGTCAGCTGAAGTCTCTGGTGCCGGGTCAGTTGCTACATCACATGCAAGATCAACTCACATGAGAGCTAACATTAGCTGGTCTTCAGATTGTGACATTTTCAAGTTTACCAGTGGTAGGACTATCTCTTGCTCTCTGAATTCCCAGAAGGGTTGTGGTCTCGAAGGACATGATGCTTCCTGCAGGGAGCCTTTCCTTGGCCGTAAAACTCAGTATGTTGAATCAAACAAAGGTTTGGTAACTGAAAAGTCTGGGATTTCTTATGACTTCTCTCCCAACGTGGAAGTAAGTCCTGCTCATTTGGACTGGGGACAGAAGTATTTGTTCTTCCCCTCTGTAGCTTTTGTAGAAGTTACAAACACCCATAGAGATGACCTTTTGACAATTTATGAACCTTACAGTACAAATGCTCAGTTTTATCCCTGCAATTCTAGTGAAATACTGTTGGAACCTGGTGAATCTGTCTCAATGTGCTTCGTGTTTTTGCCTACATGGTTAGGGTTGGCTTCAGCTCGCTTTGTTCTGCAAACAAGTTCCGGTGGTTTCTTGATTCAGGCTACAGGCTTTGCTATCGAGTCGCCTTACAAAATACAGTCTTTAGTTGGCCTGGATGTTTCCTCTAGTGGAAAGTGGAGAAAGAATTTGTCCTTGTTTAATCCTTTCGATGAAGCTCTTTATGTGGAGGAGGTAGTTGCTTGGATATCAGTTTCAGCTGGGAATACTTCCTACTCAACAAGAACTGTATGTGGTATGAATAGCATTGAGGATCAACATGAATCTTTGCTCACTGTTAAGGAGTGGATAGATGTGAAAAGTAGCGAAGTTGGTCTTCCGCTAGTTTCAATGAGGCCCCATAGAAGCTGGGAGGTTGGTCCTCTCAAGACTGAGACCATCATGGAGCTTGATGTTTCTTTTCCTGGAAAAGGAAATATTTTTGGTGCCTTTTGTATGCAGTTGCAGAGATCTTCAACACTGGAGACTGAAACAGTTTTGGTCCCTCTTGAAGCGGAACACCGTGAAAATACAGTAAATATTGAGCATGCAAGTCCTGTTTCCCTATCTCTTGAGATCCTAGTTCCTTATGGTAGTACTGGTAACGTTGTTATTAATTTGTCTATGAAAAATGATGCTCCATATGTTGTGAAAGTTGTGAAGATTAGTGAAGTGGGAGATAGCACAAACCTCTTTCATATCAAATATGTTGAAGGGATCGTTCTTTTCCCTAACACTGTTACTCAAATTGCTTCTATTTCCTTGCGAATGCTTGACACACTATCCGAGCTTAGTGGATCAAATATGAACTGTGAATTGCTGGTGTTGACTAATGATTCAAGAAACGACAGGATTAAAGTTTCTTGCAGAGACTTGGTCCATATTTGTTCAAGGCATATAATTGATTCGTCTGTTGGATCAGTGCAATGGTCTGAATCTGTGGGAAGTGGCAAAATACAGACACAACCTTCAAACAGTGCAAAAAAGCGGCTGTTGTTGAATGAGGTAACAAAACTCTTGTTCATTTTAAACATTTTTTGTCATTTTTGTATGCAAATGTTGGTTTTGTCAGCTTAAAGCATATCTTTTGGCTTGAAAAATGATGCTTCACTACTCTTGCTGGTAAACCTACTTACAAATGAATCTATAAGTTCCTACTATGTAAAATCCGGGAGCAATGTGTAATAGCTAAAACAACTAACCAACTTTCAACTTGATTTTCATTCAAATGGCTGATGCCATTATTTATTGCTGGGATTGGACCGATTTAACAGTATGGTACAATTTCTGTAAAATTAATATTTGAATTTTATATGAAAAAGTTAATTTAGCCTTAGGAGTTTGACCATCATCTGCCATAGCTATTGAACTATTTTTGCACTTGGCAATATTTTTTGACATGTAGTATCAGGATGATACTCAAATCATTTTTGAGGGATTTGGTTGAGTACAACAGTAGAGAACTTGTGGCATTTGTCTGGGGCAAGACATGCCTGTCATGTCTGTCATGCATTGTTAAGGTTTTCCTGGTAAAGGATTGCTGCAATTATGGATTTCGCGTTGAAGTTATTTTGTCTGATTATACATCTTGGATTATTGGTTAGTTCTTGTAGTCATGGTCACACATTTAAAACTCGACTTGTTTGTTTACTTGAAGGTAATGAATTCCCCTGCAGTGGATGAACTCGTTCTGAAGAACTGGAAGTCTCATGCTACAGTAAGTGGCACGTCCGTGCTTGATGACAATGAAGTATTATTTCCAGTTGTTGAGGTTGGAAATCATTCTTCCGCATTTGTTAATGTCAGAAACCCAAGTGATCAACCTGTCGTTATGCAACTTATTTTGCATTCTGGGGAAATTATAGATGAATGCAAGGGAGTAGATGGGCCCTTGCAGCCCTCTGCCTCTAGCAGTTTGAGCAGCACTGGAGAAGCTTCCCCCGCGAGGTATGGTTTCTCAACTGCAGAGGGAGCTTTGACTGAGGCTCTTGTACATCCATTTGGTAGAGCTTCCTTGGGTCCATTGCTCTTTCAACCATCAGATCGATGTGGATGGAGAAGCTCAGTGCTTGTAAGGAACAATCTCTCTGGTGTGGAGTGGTTATCATTGCGTGGTATTGGTGGGTCATTCTCCATGGTGTTGTTTGAAGAGTCTAGACCTGTACAGAGTTTGGACTTCAAGTTAAGCTTTCCCACGCTGCATGTTTCTTCTTCTCGGGATATGCAGAATGTGGAAGAAACAATCCATGTTTGCTCTCAGCCCATAGTGAAGGAGTTATATGCTAGAAATATTGGAGAATTGCCCTTGGAGATCAGAAGCATTAAAGTTTCTGGAACAAAATGTGGATTGGATGGATTTGCTGTGCAGACGTGTAAAGGTTTTCGTCTTGAGCCTGGGAATGCAATGAAGCTCATAATAACATATCAAAGTGACTTTTCTGTGGCTACAATACATAGAGATCTTGAATTGGTCTTGGGAACTGGTACCGTTGTGATTCCTATGAAAGCAACTCTACCTCTTTACATGCTAAGTTTCTGTAAGAAGACAATTTTCTGGATGCGCGTGAAGAAATTTGCTGTCGCAGTCCTTGTTACTGCCTCTGTATGTTTTCTATTGCTTGGTTGCTTCCTTCCCTGTATGGCAAGCTTTAGCCAAGGTTACTTCTTTAAGACTGCAAAAAGATCCATTTCTGCAACAAAAGTTGAAAAATCTTCGTATGCAGATCAAAGCCAGAAAAGATATGGTAAGCTTACTCTGTCTGCTAGAATGAATGGTCTATTGAGGTCCATTGGGGAGGAGCAGTCCCATCTGCTGGAACCTTCTAGTAGATTTAATGATGGTCGAGGTGTTACCAAACAACAAATTTCGACTGCGAAGGCTGCCAAGTCTGCTGTGGTTTTGGAGAAGAGCAGTAGTTTCAAGGATAAAGAAAAGGTATTGACACCTCTGGTTCCTGCAATCATGAACTCAGTGGCAGTTGATAGCTCTGATAGTCGAGAGATGTCTCAAACTGGAAACCTTAAAGTCAAAACTGGAAAGGATAAAGGGAGGCGACAAAAGAAGAAAAAGAACTCTGGAAATGGCATAGCTGGACTCTTTGAAGTTTCAAGTAGTCAAAGCGGCAATTCAACACCTTCATCACCATTGTCACCAGCATCGTCATTAACTCCTAAAACATCACGGCCCGTTTCTCCTGAAGTGAATTATACTACTCATGCCAGGGATCGATTTGCAGTTCCCGTTCAACGCTGTGAAAGTCGTAGTTCCTCTCAACCCAGATCCAAGGGAAATGTTTTGCCTTCTGATTCTGTGAAACCTTATGGTAAGAAGAATCATCCTTGGGGTGTTTCTACTCAGGAGAAGCTGGATGTATTGCCGAGGATGCCTGGAAAGCCTGTGTTACTACCCTCTGCGACCTTCCCAAGTGCTGGCAGGCCCAATTCCCTTTGGTCATCCCGTCCAACTTCTCTGGCTTCTACATCTACAATTGCTCCACATGCTCGGGCACCTGGTTCGAAACTGCAGGAGCAAAAAGCGGTTAAAACCGAAACCAGGACAGAGTTTGAGGATCAGTTTAGGTATGATATCTGGGGTGAACATATCTTTGGAGTTCCATATATGGATAGGTCAAAAGACACTTCCGGATTGAAGCCTCATACTACAGAAAACACCTCATGTAGCTTTTTTGTAACAGGTCCACAAACCCTAAAGTCAATTGCTCAACCTGACACAAAGAATTGCTATAATGAAGTGGGTTAATAATAAAAGAAAATCAATATTTTAAAACTATATGTGTGTGCAATCTACAGAATCCCTTTTCTCTGCTTTTTTGGGTTATATGTGTTTTGGTTGATCTTGGTTATAGAATCTTTGCATGAGAAAATCCAAGTTAGAATACCCCAGTCGGATGACCCTTCCCTTGATGTTCTGTTCTTGGATAAACATATACACAGTAAATCTTAGGTTCCTTCAAACGAACAAGACTCATCAAGTGGAAATTCCTGTGGCTTACTAGGTTAACGAAATAGAGAAGTGCTAATATTGTTTTCACGATACGAACTCAATAACGCCGGCTTACAGATTTAATCATTTTCAAATGGTAAAACAAATGTCAATGTCGTATCACCACCCCATTGCAGTTTTGAGCCGCGGATCTCTTAAAAGTTAAAAAGTTCGCTGCTGACATTGATGTTTACCACAATGCATAGCATGCCTAAAGACACTGAAATTGAATGGAAGTGGAAGTAGGTAGCTTTTGGCCCTTTTTAACGTAGCATGCATGTTAAAAAGTGGACGGAAGTTTGTTCAACAACACATCAAGAGAAGTGTAATAAAAACAAAGCAGGCTAGGCTAGGGCTAGCAAAGGGGGCCTAGCGGTGGTCTGAGATTTGCCGGCAATCGGAGGCAACCATATTACACCAACTTGACGCTTTCCTGAGTCGGGGTATTCCCCTCTGGAATTCGGG
Source organism: Oldenlandia corymbosa var. corymbosa (assembly GCA_949775105.1). NCBI lineage: Eukaryota > Viridiplantae > Streptophyta > Magnoliopsida > Gentianales > Rubiaceae > Oldenlandia > Oldenlandia corymbosa. The sequence goes on along the minus strand of OX459123.1, from coordinate 21,192,670 downwards.
ACCATATGAACATATCTCTTCTCTTTGCCATTCATTAACTGGCAAAGATAACTGCACCTTTCGGGAAAATGACCACTTGAGAATTCAGAATTATCAACACACTAGATATGCCTATTATCATATAGGTAGATATTGGTGGGATTGAATATTTGATTTGACTTTAATTTGGTTGGTCCTTCTAGGCTCACAACAAGAAGAGACTAAAAAATTAAAAGCTTTTCTGGGCTGTAAGTATATATTAGTATATACAAGTATTATTATTATATTGAAAGTTGCTTTGAGTTTTCCATCAGTCTGAAATCTGAATGAATGTATACCATATGGCGAAGCTGTTGATGGGAGCTGTAGAGAAAATGGTCCAGGATTTCATTTTCATCTGTCCACAGCCCAACCAAAGGACCACTGTTTTTATTATTTTTCTTATTTTGCAACAGCGAATGAGCGGGACTAATCGTTCACCAATCTCATCCTTTTTGGCTTTTGGAGGACCGCCTCTAATTTATAGCATATACAACTACATATCATTGGACGATGCGACAACCGAAACTTCATTTCTGAAAAAGTTAGAGCAACGTCTTGTAAAATATTATTTTCTGTTCCAAAATAATTGTCCAGTTTGTATTTTATTTTTAGTTTAATCGTATTAAAAATAAAGTTCCAAACTAAACAATCATTTTAAGAAAAGGAAAGTATTATAAAAGAAATGAAACATATTTTGTGTATCAGATAAAATTACGGTAAACATGTTAGTCATATTATGATTATCACTAGGATAATCATTATGTAGAAATTATTCTTAAATTTATCACAAATCACAAACCTGATTTATTAACTGCCTTAGTTTTAAAACACTCGTCTCATGTCGGATTAATTTGCAGATTTGAGCTCTTTGTATAGAGCATATAATCATCACTAAGAATTAATAACACGGATTTAACTTATAACAAAATCTTTCAACTACGTAGAAACAATTAATAAGAATCAGAAATTGATGTATTCAGTTGACGTAAGCTTCATTTTTTTTTTTCAACAATTTGCAATATCAGCAGAGTTCCAGTTAACTCTTTGTTTTCGTGACTCGATGCGTTTAGGTGAAGAAGAAAAATAAAATAATGGATGTGGAAATGAAAGACAAGATCCGCCCTCTTAATTAGATCGACCTTGAAGTGCGATCACCCACACACCCTTCATCCCCATGATTATTAACCGTGTTTCTTTTTCTTCTTCTTAAATTACAGTTTACCACACCATTCTATTTCACACTTCTTCTTCTTTTCTTTTCCTTTTTTTTTTTTGGTTTTAGAATAATGAGGACAAGGAGAAAAACCTCATAATTAAGAAATTATTAAGAGATGAAAAATCAGTTTGATCTAACACCAGTAGACACACTTTATCCAAAATAATAAAACAGTAAAAGTTTATACCATTTCCGTCTCAGAGAAATAGTTCAATTTGAAAAACTGAAATATAAAATAAGATGACCTAATCTTGCAAACTAAAATTTTTTTAAAAAAAATTGAATAAAATTTTATGGCTATTTATCAATTTAATAATTAATTTTAGGTTATACCTACATGATAAATTTAATTTTAAGATTTATATTTCTTAAATTATACTATTTTTTTTAAAGGAGAGAAGTAGTATTTTTAGGGAACGGAGGCGAACATATCTTTTGGTATTGTATGTGCGGTTGGACATTCTTCGAGACCAAATATGGGAATGGCTAAGTTATTATAAAATGCGTAGTAATTCCTTAAATTAAAACCAAAATGTTCTAGCTAAAAGTGTTAGTACTTGTTATTGATAGAATATGGAAATAATCGAAACCCTAATTAGGGTTTTAATTCTTATACAGCTCCTATGTTTACTCCCAGGCCATGTGCTCCCTCTCTTCTTGGTCCGGTTCCCTCTTTTCAGTCCAATTCCACTGTTGTTCGTTGCCAATTGTGCAATCAATTCAATCACTCTGCTCGAGATTGCTATCAATTTCAACAGCCCACTTACTTTGTGGGTCACAATAATCGGCTTTCTATTCCCCCATCTGCTGAGTCCTCCTGGTATATGGACACTGCTTGTGGTAACACTATGACTCCTTCTCAAGGTACTCTCACTAATTCAAAACGTTATACTAGTTCTACTCGAGTCATTATTGGTAATGGTCATTCTTTACCTATTCAATCCGTTGGTCAACTCTCTTGTTCTCAGTTTCGTTTCCCTAATGTTTACCATGTTCCTTCGCTTACAAAAAATCTAATCTCTGTGCGTCAATTTTCCACTGAAAATCAATGCTCTGTTGAGTTTGACCCTTTTGGTTTTTCTGTGAAGGATCTTTGGACGAGGACCCCTCGTCTACGTTGCAATAGTACTGGTTCCCTTTATATATTTATGCTCTCACTGCTCCATCCATCCCTTGCACCGTCTTCTCCGTCTTGTCCGGTGTTTGCTACTTCCGTCTCTTCTCAATTATGGCATCAACGCCTTGGTCACCCGCATGCCTCCGTTTTGTCCAGATTAGTGTCCAGACGAAGTCTTCCTGGTTCTGTGATCTCTTCCAATAAACTTAGTCTTTGTCAGGTTTGTCAAATTGGGAAGCATCATAAGCTCCCTTTTATGCCTTCTTCTTCAGTTACTTTTCGTGCTTTTGATATTATACATACAGATGTTTGGACCTCTCTGTGTCATTCCTTTAGTGGTTTCAAGTATTTTGTACTCTTTCTTGATGATTTCACTCGTTATTTATGGGTGTATCCTCTTAAAAATAAATCCGAGGTTCCTCAAAAGTTTGTTGAATTTTATACTCTTGTTCAAATTCAATTCAATGGTTCCATCAAAACTCTTCAATCTGACGGTGTAGCTGAATATGTTCATTCTCATTATCTTCAATCTTTTCTTAAATCTAAGGGGATCACAATGCGTATCTCTTGTCCGTACACTCCTCAACAAAACTGCAAGGCTGAGCGCATGAATAAAACACTAATCAATATGATCCGCACGCTTCTGCATCAAGCTCACTTACCACATGCATTCTGGGTAGAGGCTTTACATACTAGTGTCTATCTGTTAAATCGTTTACCTACTAAATCAAAAAATGGGGCCATTCCTTTCTCCCTTCTTTTTGGTCATCCACCTAACTATGGTTCCTTAAGGGTTTTTGGGTGTTCCTGTTTTCCAATTTTTCTCATTTAGCTTCTCATAAGCTCCATCCTCGCTCCGCTCCATGTGTCTTTCTTGGTTATCCTGATCTTATAAGGACTATCGTTGTTTTGATCCCGCTTCTAAGAAAGTCTATACTTCCCGTCATGTCGTTTTTTATGAAACCTCTTTTTCATTTCCTCAACTCTCTTCGGTTCCCCAAAACCATCCTCCCCAATCTCCTTTTAAACATCCCTCGTTCCTTATTTCACGATCCCTCCCTTCATCAAAATCCTCTCCATTGGTTGCTTTTCCTTCACAAAAATATGTGTCACCCGTTTCTTCAGTATCTGCACCCACGCCTTCTATTTCATTGTCACATACTTCGGATCCTCCTATTTCGAATCCCCCTATTCATCATATGGTCACTAGAACTCGTGATGGTACTCGTAAACCTAAACAGATACTCTCTCTTACTACCACTATTACATCCTCTTCACTCCCTACTGAACCAAAATCCTTTACTGAAGCGAATAAATACCCTGAATGGCGTGCCGCTATGAATGACGAATTTAATGCTCTCCTCACTAATCATACATGGGATTTAGTCCCTCCCCCTATTTCTGCCAATATTATCGGCTCCAAATAGATTTTTCGAGTCAAGTTAAAATCTGATAGCTCTCTTGATCGATGTAAGGCACGTTTGGTCGCTCAAGGCTACAATCAGCAGCCTGGACTTGATTATGACCAAACGTTTAGTCCGGTGGTTAAACCTGTGATAATTCGGACTGTCTTAAGTATTGCTGCTTCTCGAAAATGGCCCGTTCATCAGTTGGACGTTAAAAATGCGTTTTTGCATGGTCATCTTAATGAAATTGTCTATATAAAACAGCCTACTGTTTTGTTCATCCAGACCATCCTCACTATGTCTGTCGGTTGAACAAAGCTCTTTATGGCTTAAAGCAAGCTCCTAGAGCTTGGTTTCATCGTTTCACTGCTTTTCTGCTTACACAGAGTTTTAAAGGCAGTCGCTCCGACACTTCATGTTTGTGCATTCTTCTGGATCGGATATGGCTATTTTGTTACTTTATATTGATGACATTCTCTTGACAGCTTCTAGCAATCATCTCCTCACTACTATTATTCAGTCGCTGAAGGGCGCTTTCGCAATGACGGATCTTGGTCCAATAAGCTATTTCCTTGGTATTTCTGTTGCTCCTCACTCTGGTGGTTGGTTTTTACACCAACGCAAGTATGCTGAGGAGTTGCTTGCTCGCAGTCATCTCACTGATGCCAATCCAGTTGCAACTCCACTTGCTCCGGCTTTTCAATTTTCGGTTGTTGAGTCTCCGCCTTTTCACAATCCGACTCTCTATCGGAGCTTGGTGGGTGCATTATAGTATCTTACTTTCACCAGACGGATATTCAGTATGCGGTTAATCTTGTCTGTCAACATATGCATGATCCTCGTGAGCAGCACTTTTAGGCGGTCATACGTGTTCTTCGTTACATTAAGGGTACACTTCACTATAGTACACATCTTCGTGCTGGCCCCCTTGATCGCCTTGTTACATATTCCGATGCTGATTGGGCTGGATACCCTACTACTCGCCGTTCTACGACTGGTTTTTGTGTTTTTCTGGGTTCCTCACTAGTTTCCTGGTCTTCCAAGAAATAATCCACTGTGTCTCGATCTTCTGCTGAGTCTGAGTATCGTGGCTGTTGCCTCTACGTTGGCTGAAACCGTCTGGTTGGAGAATCTTCTGTCTGAACTTCAAATCAAGCTCTCACATCGCCCGGTCATCTTGTGTGACAATGTTTCTGCTACATACCTAGCTGCAAATCCGGTTAATCATGCTCGCACCAAACATATTGGTCTAGACATTCATTTTGTTCGTGAACGTGTTGCTGCTGGTCTTCTTCGGGTCCTTCATATTTCCTCACAATCCCAGCTTGCAGATGCCTTTACCAAATCTTTACCTAAGGATAAATTGTATTTGTTTAGAACCAATCTAGGCATGATTACTTCTCCTGCTACGATTGCGGGGGATGATAGAATATGAAAATAATCGAAACCCTAATTAAGGTTTACTATGTAGACGGCTAGGGTTGTTACAATATTGTACTATAAATACCACAATGTATCATGGGAATAACAGACACAATAATTTTTTCAGTTATGTTACATTTTGTTTTCGCACGATTTTAATAATGTGAAACTATAGTTTCTAATTTTGGACCGGGAGGATTACCAATTTATTGTAAAAATATAACTTGTCCCGGCCAGGAAAATACATTTTGATTTTTTGGCCATAATAATATAAAGAACGTGACGCTCATCTCCGGGAATTATCAGACCAATTAGAACCGGAAGGGATTGCTAAGATTTTAAAAGGTTTAAAAGAAGCTTTCCCCGACAAAAAGCTTATGAAATTAACGCAGGGAGTGAGTTAGGTTAAGGCATTCATCATGCTTCGTTGTCTTGTATCTCTTGGGTGTGACTCAGAGTTTTTGTATCCTTTTTTTTGTCTTCATTTTGTTGGCACTTAATAGTTAATAGTATTACCTTGTGAACTCAATTAACCATGACCTATTAACGATTTCCCTCCTGTCTTACTCAATTGAATAAGAAGAAGTATTAATTTAGCAAAGATTAGAAAAAGGTAGAAATCCAATACTATTATTTTGTTCTTAGTAAAATGGTTTTCGAAATATCATTTCTACCTTAGTATCAGATTAAAGAAGAAGAACTATTTATTCCAAATTACGATAATCTCTGTCAACCGTTTCAATATGAATTTGTTCCAAATTAACCCAACAAAATAACGATTTTAATTGGAGCAGAAAAAGAAAGGTAAATTTTTTCCCGCCCGCGGGAGTAATATGATTCATGTTGGTGGCTTGTCTGCCGGCCTTCTCAGTCCTCTGATGCTTCGTCACGTGCTTGCGATTTTTATAATGCGCTTATTGATCATTGATCATCCCAACTAATCCTAAAATTAAGTTAAATTTTATGTCTAAAATGATTATTTTATTTGATTTTTTTTAAAAAAATAAATTATTAAAGACAAAGACAGTAATTATTAATCTCCCTCTTACCGTCATATTATAATAGGCACTCTAAATAATTTATCGTATTATTTTGATCCAAAATATCACTAAATGACTAAAATGAAATAGAAGAAGTAAAAACAATAGATTTAATTGTTGAGACTAAGCCCGCAAAATACTGTTGAATTTGATGAGAATCAAGTAAGGCCTTCCAAAGTCTCACACAGTTCGTACCGTTGGGTACTGCTGATTTGATGGGTTAAAATTCTTTTAATTTTCCCAAGTCAAAAGGATATCATTGTTTTCCTTAATCTGCATGTCTTTCATTCGTGAAGAAAGTTTCCTTAATCCATGCTAACACGCAAGCGTCTCCAGATCCCAGGTTTTTTCTTTTTTTAATGTCAACTTTGAATCCACTTGCTGTAACTATTAACCTCGTCAATTAATGTACTAAACAAAGTAGAAGTGCAAAACCAAAACCATATAAATCGGCATCAACTAATTATATCCTGAACTGAATCCACCATTGCATATTAGTACAAAATTATAGTTGAAATATGATCATTGCCAATATACGAATTAGATTTCCATTTTAATTTATTTTATTTTATTTTTGTACCAAAAAAAAGAAAAAAAAGAAAAGGTAAAGCTAAAATGAGTCCTAGGCTGGTAGCATTTACAGTCGGACAATTGGAGGAAGCTTTTAATAGGGTTTGCATGTCGGTAAAGTTTTTGGTTTGTTACTCTTGAAAAGTTGAAATGTCTCTTGCAATAAATGACACTATTTAAAAGGGGAATTCCAAATTCGTAAATGTTGCCAAAGCAATTTCTGGGATCATCCAAACCTTTATACAACCTTTTTGTATCCAACATAAACCAATAATTCAACTTAACTGAACTGAATTGTGTACTTTTCAATTTATAAAAGAAACAGCAAATGTTTGGTCTGTTTGCATTTATTATGATCTTCAAATTGTTTATGAAGTAGTATAGAATTGAATGAAGGGCAAAATTTTTACCAATAAATTAACGCTAAAAAAAAGTTCACTAAATACAAAACGTGATTAATATTCAAACAATATCGGTGACTGAACTGTTCAATCTCTGTAACTGTAACGAATCCATCATTTACAAACAAAAAACTTTTGTCACAGAAATCTCGACCAAAACGTTAGGAAAACCCCACATCATAACATACGAACAAAACGTGATTGAGCCCAAAAACAAACAAACCCGGAAGAAGAAATTCAGTAAAAATGGCAGGTTCAATCATAATCGAAACTGGCTGTCTCATCTCACTCATCAATAATGCCAGGGTACTACTACTAAAAATATATACTATTCTCTTCCAATCTTTCCAGCAAGAAAGGCAGCCCCTCCTTTCTCTTATATATCATTGTCTTCAATCCTTCCCTGAATCGATCTCATTTATTTCATCAAAATTGGCCGTCTCCATCAATCTCCTCCCAATCTTATCATCATCCACTGTAAACTCTTGTATAAGTAGTTGTTTATAAAGGGGTTAATTTGGGTACATTACATTTCTTACGTCCTAACGTTGACAATTCAGGTACAAAAAATATTATGTAGTTGGATTTTAGATGGTGACAGAAGAGAAAAAGGATTTATTGTAGTATTTGATTAGACCCTAGAAAAATACATTCCGGATCATCATCATCATCCTCTGTTCTATTTTTCATTCCGGTGACCGTCCGTTCGCGCCAGACCACCATGCTGAATTCCTCAATCCAAACTGATCTCCGGAACTGAGTCAAATGTTGGTTTTTTTTTTTTTTTAAGTACTATATCTTACTTCTGTTTGATAATTATTGTTAATATTATCGAACTCCCTTCCTCATTCACGTCCTTCAAGAACAAACATCACTAATTTAATTGTTTATTTTTTTTGTTTTGTGGGTTCATTTCATCAACCCACAACCAAGAAAGATACTCGCTTCTATGTTCCCTCATTCAACCAATTCCTCAGGCTTTCAGCTCATCACCTCGTTCCACACGTTACTATACTATTATTACTAAAACTCCCTTAATTTTGTCAGTGTTTTTATAATCTTTTGGACCATTCTGAATTATCTTTCCCGCTCTCTGTTTCATGTGAATCAAAATGATTCAAAATTCTGCGTTTCCTTCCCCCCAACCAATCAAGGTTCTTCTTCTTAACGTCCTCAATACTATTCTATTCCCTTTGTGATTTTTTTTTTTTTTTTGGTTCTTCCCGATTTGCATTAGGGTAACTTTGATTTGATTTATAGTTTAGTTTCCATTTTCCTCTGTTTTTTCTTTCACTGGTCAGGGCTTAAATCTGATTCGTGGCTGAGCCTGAATCAATCTCTGTTAATGTAATGCAGAGTGGTATGAAGTAATGAGCAGCAAACAACGCAATATTGATAGTATTCAGTCCAGGAAAGCGACTTTGTGTCCTCAAAATGTGAGTCCTTTTGTTACTTTTCCTCCTCCTTTAAAGATGGCCTGGTTAAGATTTAAGAATTCCCAGAAAGTGGACCTGAAAAAAAAAAATTCTTGGTGTTCGTGGTCTTTAACTGTAATCTAGATATAGTGGACTGTGAATTTTATCACTCCGAACTGAAAAAAGTTACAAACTTTTGTTCCAAATCTAGATGGGTTTTTCGTTTCCTAACACATTCACGAAATCATTATTACTACACCAAGAAAGTAACCCATCTGAAATTAATGAAATCTCTGTTTCAATCAAGTGTCTTCTTTTCTCCTTTTTGATTTGGTGAAAAATATTGGTGGATTCTAAAATATTAAATGGAAATGCTGAATCTTTGCTACAGGAGAAGAAGATGGAAATGCTGGAAAGAGAGTCACTTTCTGCGAAGAAACTCACGAGGCGTCGATCAGCCAAAGAGAGAAAGTTGGCCTTATTACAAGATGTAAATTTGATTTCTGTCCTTTTGATGTCACCATCGCTGATAGATAGTCTGAATTTGAGCTTTGATGGCAATTACTAAGTGTAGTTTATATTCCTTCAACAATGGCAGGTTGATAAACTGAAGAAGAAATTGAGACACGAAGAAAATGTTCATAGAGCTTTGGAAAGGGCTTTCAATAGGCCACTGGGAGCATTGCCCCGTCTTCCTCCTTATCTTCCCCAATGCGTGAGTATCTCAAACCTGGCTCATCATTCTTTGGATCTTTCATTCTCCTTGATTTGGTCAGAAGATGATTGGTGTTTCTTGATTATTTGCTCTTTTAGTTCTCTAATTCAGCGTTGGTATTTGATTCTTGCAGATGCTAGAACTTCTGGCCGAAGTGGCTGTTTTGGAAGAGGAAGTGGTGTTTCTTGAAGAACTGGTGGTGAATTTCAGGAAAGGTCTTTACGAGGAAGCTGTTTCCACTTCCTCGAGAAACAATGACACGAATTCAGCACGTCCAATTCAGATTTTGAATACCAGAAGAAGACAGCATTCTAGAAATTCTTCCAGTGCTGAAGTTAATTCTGCATCTTCTGTGGCTACATCATTGCCTGCTCCTTGTCTCACAAGAAGTTCTTCTTCCAGAAAAGCCGTATCATCCGTTGCAGATGGCCCGAGGTATAATCATGATAGGCCAGCTCGTTCAGAAGAAAATGTGAAGAAGTCGAATCCTTCAGCAAAAGAAATGCTTGGAAAAGAAAACCAATCATGGCCTAATGCAACCAAGGTCAAATCACCTCCAGTAACTAATGTACTTCCCGCAGCAAAATTACTCTATCCAATCAAGATGGAACAAATGAGCAAAAGTGCCGATTCCTTTAAACTGCAGGTAGGATGATGCTGTTTCAAATTTTTTTAGGCCTCATTGTGTTCGTGGTTCACCCGACTCAATTAGAATTGCAATTGCAGAGCAGAGTTCAAGAACAGGCACAAGAAAGTTCTTCGGGTTCTTCAGATGACAGAATGTTGGAAGCTGAAAGCGAAGCCAACCGGACTTCCCAGGATATCTTGAAGTGCTTGTGTACCATATTTTTAAGGTTGAGCACGTCAAAAGGGAAGACAATGGATGCAGAATCCTTCACATGTCTTACGGCAGCGAATTTTAGAGAGAACGCGGAGGGCATAGACTTTCGAGATCCTTATCTTACCAATTCACATGGTAAGATTAGAGATATCGGTCCTTACAAAAAGTTTCATGTTGTTGAAGGAAGCTTCATTGATCTTAGCCGAAGAGCAAATGCATTGTTCCTGATTCGTAGGCTCAAGTAAGACATTTTTATTCATTCCCCTCATTTTTGAATCTCAAGAATTGTCTTCATTGAGCTTGAATACTTCTTATTGCTGAAAACATCAGGCTTCTGCTTAGCAAGTTAGCCTCAATCACAGTAGAGGGACTCACTCACCACCAGAAGCTTGCTTTCTGGATAAATACTTACAATTCCTGCATGATGAATGTGAGTAATTACTCATTGTCAAATACCACTCAAGTTCTCTAATAGCTGTTTTGTTCCAGTGAAACATCAACTAACCAGAAGTTTTATTTAAATCCACCTGTATTTGCAATTTTGCAGGCATATTTAGAGCATGGAATTCCTGATACTCCTGAGAGAGTTGTAGACCTCATGCAAAAGGCAAGCGTTCTAATCTTTTAGTTTATTGTAAAAAAACAAGACAAACATTTTGGGACGAGGAGTAACATTCATTTTCTGTCTTTTAATGGACCTGAAATGGTAGCTCTTTGTACAGTAAATAAACACAGTTGATGAGGACACAATCACGAGTTACTCTGATAATCATAGAATGGGGAGGTATTAGGCATATATTGCATGAAGATTGAGAGTGTTCATGTTCTATACAGCCAATCCAAAGATCACAGAATGTGCATTAGTAGTGATCAGCTATATAGTTTTTTATGACAGAAGACTGATCCTTGGATTTTGAATGGTTTCTTTTCTCAGGCAACAATAAAGGTTGGCGGACATACACTAAACTCAATTACCATTGAGCATTTTATCCTCAGGTTACCGTATCATTTAGAACATGTAAGTTTGTAATCACCTTGGACTTGTACTAAATTGCATTTGCACTGTTGCCTGCGGGATTATGCATTCGCTTAAGTTTCGCGAATTGTCCACAGAAATCATTATTTACTTAAATGCAATCTGCTTGTCCTAACGTCAACAGACTTGTCCAAAATCTGGCAAAGGCAAGGATATGAAGGCTCACAGTCTTTTCGGTTTAGACTGGTCTGAGCCACTGGTCACATTTGCACTTTCATGCGGAAGTTGGTCCTCCCCTGCTGTAAGCTATTTCTACACTTCTAAACAGTAACAGTCACAGTTCATTCTCATTTTGTTGATCAATCAATGACTGGCTAATGGAATTTTCTGAATGCAGGTAAGAGTATACACAGCAGCACAAATTGAGATGGAGTTGGAAGGCGCAAAGAAGGAATATCTGCAAGCAGCAGTAGGCATTTCGCGATCAAAGAAGCTGATAATACCAAAATTGTTGGATTGGTATCTTCTTGACTTTGCCAAAGACGTAGATGGATTACTAGATTGGGTCTGTCTGCAGCTTCCACATCAACTCAGAAATGAAGCATTGGAGTGCCTGGAAAGAAGAGACCCTCTTTCGCAAAATCTTGAAATAATGGCTTATAATTTCAGTTTCAGGTACCTCATACACCGTTGAAGAGTCCTTTTGTTTCACACTCAACCAACAACAGTCTTGGTCTCTGTATACTGAAAATACATCAAGAAACAATACAAGTAGTACATATAAATAAGATAGTTTATTTTTTCCCCCCTTATTAGTCAGGGATCCCAGAGAAATTATATAGACTTCCATGTAAATTATAAGGTATTGATGCCTCCAGAACTGGTTGCGCATTTCCCAGAGACGATGGATGATATTCAGCATTCTCTTCTGTCAATCGATTTTCTTGACCCAAATTTCTGTACAAACAATTTGATTTACATATTTAAATGGATGACTTGTTTCCAAGTTATCGCCATAGAAGGAAAAGTTGTGTCTTCAATAATTATTTAAAAAAGAAAAAATTACTCTCTCCATTCCAAAATGATAGTCTAGTTTGGATTTTTAATTGTAGTTCAACAATGTATCAATTTCTTCAAAAAAAAAAAAATAATGTATCAAAAATTAAAATTATCAAAAAAATAATTCCCCCCCCCCCCTCTTCCTGCATTTTCTCCTACTGTGGTTTGCAGACTATTGACCCATCTCTAATGGGGTTTTGGGCGTTATAAAAAAAAAAAAAGTAAAAAAAAAAAAATTTGGAAAAGAGAAAATGCTTATGAGGTAATTGGATCGGATCATTTAACTCATTTCACTTCTTCCAGCAATCTAAATACTTTAACTTTAATAAGATGGATGGATGCAAGCTAAAATGGGATGACATTACATTAGCAAGTACACCAAAAATAGTTCCAGCCCCCAGCTGGGAATACACTGATAATTTACAAAGAGTCGAATTCTTTACACAAACCTACTTATACACACCTAACAATCAATTTTCCTATCAGGTCCACAACAGAATGCGTAATGAAAAAAAGAACAGCAACAGGAAAGGGAGAAATAAGAACAAGGAAAAGATCACCACCAATACCAAACCGTAAAGACAGCCAAAAGGAGCCATTTAGTCATGGGGTTGGCTACAGCAAAATTGCCAACTTAATTAGAACACAATCAGCCGAAAGGGGAAGGGACGGGTCCAGCAAGCGCATCAGATCTCTTGATGCTTCCCATTCCACAAATAATACAGCCATTTGTTGACAGGGCAGAGAATTTAGCCCCGCAAGAATCACAAACATCATATCCAATTGTTGACAAACGACCAAGCGTGGCAGCACAAAATTGGGAAGGATCTTCCAAAGGATCAATGGACTTATTGGTCAATCCTCTCTGAACACAGATATCAATCAGGCTCCGCAACTCCTCTTGCTTTCCAGGAGGCGCTTTAGATAGGAGTAACTCAAGCATTTGCTTTGAATACGCATAATTTTGCACATCCATATTCCTTTTGATGGCAGTTCGAATGCAATTGATCCGGTGCTTTGCAAGAAGAGGTAATGAACCAAGGTGGCGTGACAACCTTGCCATCTCATCCTTGGCACTGATAGCACTTGGGCCTTGAACTCTCTGTAGCCGACTTATTTCCTGAGGAAAAATTCAAGAGACATAAATGCTATACCCAAAGCTACAAAAGCTCAAAGTAGATTGAGTTTACTTTAGTTATGAATCTTTAACAAATTTTGTGGATTCAATTTTTCCTTGCATGTTTTTTAACACCTTTCTGAACCAAACAACACTGATGTCTTTAAAAGGGTTAACAGAACGCAATGGCTTCCAAAATCTAAATGACATGTGGAGGTACAATAACAAATCATCCATCTTAAACACAAAAGGTCTAAGATGATGGAGACAAGTCTCAAAATAGACAGAAAGGAAATGACAACATCTAACCTAATTGCCTCCCTCAGGCCTCAAACGCTTATTTCAAGAGAATGCAAAAGTATGATGGAATATAAACAGTTGTTAAAAGTCTAAATTCAACAATAGATGAAATACTGTATAGAGAATGTGAAAAACTTCAGATGAAATAGCCAAACTTATGCCAGAAAATGCAATATACCCGAAGTAGTGTGACAGCAATCTTGTACTGGGCACATATTGTAGCTTGGGCCTTGATATCTTCCCCACGAGATTGATCCTTTGCTAGTGCAAGGAAAGCTTCATCAAAGCAAGATAGTGCATCTGGCAGTTGATTCTGTTCAAGATGGGCAAGCCCAGTCTTAAAGCAAACTGAAGCAGCAGCTCCACGAGGAACCTATAACAAAAGAAGATGAATAATTAAGGTTATATAAGCACTTGCAATTTAGATTGGAATGGCGCAAAATTTATCCAGTTAACTAATATTCCCTGTTACTAGATAATCCAAAGCTAAAGCAGCCAGAGTAGGGTTGGCTATGAGTTTGTCAGATATGAGTGAGCATTGGGCAATGCCCATCAAGATATTTTATATCTTTTGAGTGAGAAATTTTATATCTGAGTTCATTCACAAAAAGAAAAGAGAACCTTTTTAATTCAAAACTTTCGATTCATGACTGGGACTTTTAGGTGGCTGATGGCTGGTCTTGTGCTATTCACTTTAAGTTTCTTTAGCAAGGCATCAACAATGGTTTAACAATTTACGACAACAAAAAAGAAATGCTCACCTGGCCAGGACGTACAGCTTTTGGAGAAGCAGGTCGTTCAGGAGCTTTTCCCGATGCACCAGAACCTGGACCTTCCAGAGAACTGAGATCAAGAGGCTGCGTAGAGACTGGAACTTGGGTTGCATGGATCTGTGGCTGCACTAATCCAGCTGGCTGAACTGATTGTGGTGGTATACCACCATCAGGAAGGCCAATGGACTCAGGTACAACAGATTGTTGGGTTACAGGTGGTGGAACACCACCACCAGGTAGGCTAATATCCACAGCAGCTGCATTGCCTTGGTTAGGTGTGGCTTTGTTAACTTCTATCCCTTGAGAACTACGATCAAGTTGTGAAAGGTAAGTTCCAGGTGGTGGTAGTGAAGCTGCAACCTGGATAGATGATATTGTGTTCTGGAAGAAGTCTTCTGGAATTGGCCGTGCTGTGACTCCACCACCCGACATAACAGGAGCAGGCTGGGACAAAGGTGTGGGTTGCACCAGAGAGTCGGTTCCAAAAGGATCAACAGGTGCAGCAACCACAGGCATTGTCAAACTTCCACTGGTTGCCACAGGAGGTTGAGATGAAAGGAGGCCAAGATCTTGAGAGGAACCAGTTGATGACTTGGTCCTACTTAGAGGCAGGGGCAGACTCAACTGCTTCGTAGCTTCTTTAATTTTATTTACATCCACAACAGCATCTGCCGGTTTATCTCGGATTTTGATAAGTAACTTTTTGGTCTTTGAACCTTCTTCCTCATCGCTGCTGCTACCATCAGCAGCAGTGCCATAAAGTGATTTCTTAAATTCTTCTGCTGCTTTGGTTTGTTCATCTACCGAGCGACCACCTGAAACTTGATTGGTAAGGGTTTCTAGGCCCATCAAGGAGGCAGACTTGTTATCGCCCTCAGAAGCCCCTTTAGACTTGCTAGCCAGTGATGTACCTAGCGCAGACGGAAGCCCATTTGCTTTGGTGTCAGTAGCTCCAGCTTTAAATGCTTTCACCAAACTATCTTCTCTCACCTCAACCACATTGCCTCTTCCTTTAATAATACCCAGATAAACACCAATATGATCCGTAACAATAGACGGAATAGTACCATCATCAGTTCTCATGTATGGCATCACCTCAGCAGCCAGTGCCCATTGGGGTATATCCTTCATGTTAATAGGTGTCTTAATCTCCCAGTTTCCACCACCCCATTCAGGTCCTTTAGGAACCATACTTTCAGCAGCAAAATTAGCAAAGATACCTTGTGTCCAACCTGTAGAACGGACTCTTAATATCCTTTCACAATATCGCCTTATTTCTGGATCTGCACCTTCTTCTTCCAATCTCTGAGCAAGACGTCGCATTGCGCTAGGATTCAGATGGCATATAAAGAGGTCTAACATGCTTTCATAATCTGCAATTACTTCAAATGTTTCTTTTGCACTGTCAAATTGCCCATATCTGTATTGTCAAAGTAATTCTACGTCAGCAAGACCCAAAAAAATGCAGAAAAAGAGTTGTAGAATCGACGAGATTTGATTCACTCTTGTCACAACTATAGCTACTTTAAAAATTGGGACTTCAATAGACAGGCAGGCCAGCTGGCACTGCAGTATTAATGCACAGTATATGCAGAATATAACAATCATATACACTCCAGGCAATAACTGGTATTCAGTTTTGGTGCTAGCAAGATTCAGATTGGTGGCAGACTAGTACAGAAGATGAAAGGAAAATAACCCCAAAACAAATGACACAATAGCAACACCTCAAATACAACAATAATAAAGGGACCATCAAGGATTGACGAAACTATCAAATGAATTGAATAGCTGGAATAACTACTGATATCCCCATGGCTTAGTTAAACCCATAGCATTTAAACCCCTGATAGTCGGAAATTCAAAAATATTAATATTAGTACAAGTTTATGATGGTAAGTAAATATCTCCTCAAGACATGCTCATCACATAAGCAAAATATCCCTTGCACATGACTAATAAATAAGTGAAATTTTGTGAATTCTTATTAGGGTAATTGTACACAAGGAAATTCTAACTGAAGTCCAGATTTAAGAAAAGAAGTTAAGGAATTCTAAACAGATATCAAAATGAGAGCACTAAACGTTATTTGCAATCAAAGCATTAACCTTGCCACTTTTATTGTTTTTTCTTTATTTATTTATTTAGTTATGAAATTGAGTTTAATATTCTACAGGGGACCATTTTAGGCTTTTACACTATCCATGGTTGTCAGTCATTCAATGGTGGTATCAATGATTTTCTTAAACCAGCAGGCTTCTTTGTAGTTTCACCTAGCCTCGAGAAAGGTAGCTATAATATACCCAATTCTTTAATAGCCGAGAGCTGCCTCAAAAAGATAAACATGCACCAGTAAAGAGTGCTCTAGGAAACTGGACAGAGATTTTATGATGAATCGAATCCACACTAAGAGAGAGCAAATCACCTGATACAAGCATATCCCAACTGGCGAAAACGATGGAATAAATGCGATGTTGGAGGGCATCGTGGATAATCTCTAGATCTCAAGAACTCATCCTTTAGGACAGACAAAGCTGTAGAAAATCGAAGTGCTTTGATAGCATAAACTCCTCGCAACACCTACCGACCACCAAGTAAAACAAGTGAGTCGTGAGAATATCAATTATATAGAAGGAACAGAAGGGATGCACTTCTAGCTTACCTGGGTGAATTGTGGGCCTGATTGGGATAGTGAAACAGCAAGATCACCACAAACTGGAGAACCAATGGCAAGAATATCCAGTGACCTCGGAGTAATCCTCAAGCTATCAAACCTTCAGTAAGAAAATCAAATATGTACATGTTTGGTAAGCATCCTAATTTAAAGCAAACAAATTAACAAAAGCTGAAATATGTTCCAAGTCTTTTAAGCAGATTAAAGCATGCCAGATAATCATCAATTTGCATTAAAGGAGAACCTTGAAGTAATTTGGTAAAGCACTTCTGATAGGTCAAGCTTCTGCTCAAAGTGTTGCTGCATTGTGGCAAATCCTATAAGAAGTGGTTCAAGGAAGCCAACAAGACAACTTTTTATCTCAACACCCTTCTTTTGTCTGGGATTTATATCGGTTGGATTAGCAAGCAAAAGACGATCATTTAAAGCTCCAACCAGCACTGCACATGAAAATCGTAAATTTCACTTCACAACAGAAGACACATAAATAAGTTGTAAATAATTCACTAGCGCGCGCATATACAAATAAAATCTATAAGGATCCAGCACTTGGAAGTCCAAAGATGATTACGGAGCAAATTTTAAACCTCACCTGCATTAGGCATGCAAATAGAAAGTAGCGTCCTCACTTTTCCATCCCAGCCAAGCATACTGATTGAAGTAGCAGTTGAGAAAAGAAGAGCTGGACCAACCCAAAGAAGAGATCTAAAGTGATACTAAGTTAAGATAACAGCAATTCAAAGACATTGGAACACAACATTTTTACAAAATCAGAACAAGAGAAAATGAATAGAGAGTAAGTCAAACAACAGATGAGTAATAATAGAAAAGAATAACTAACTGTGATGATAGAAAGAGTAATTAACAATTCATTAAAGGTTCAAGGATATTGAAGGAAGCCCCTTATCAAATCTTGTCGAACTACTAGCCAGTATATCCAAATCTGCTGACACAATGAGGACTCTTTGTGTAGTCACTATACCAGCAACAAAACCCCTCAGAGTTGCTTGCCAGTGAACCTACAAAGAAACATTTTGAAAGTGTAAGCACTATAAATCATGGGAAATGTAAATTGACAAAAACACTGAAAGTAGCGGAATGAAACATGAACGAAACAAATAGAATTTTGGCTGGATAAACTCTAATAAGACACACAAGGAAAAAATAAATAAACAGTGGAAACAATTTTGCAGCAGCAATGCAGTCCAGAAAGTACCTGGAGAACCACTTCATTTGCTTTCAATTTTATTGACTTCTTCCCTTCACCTTTTGTTGATATATAATGCCCGTCAGCATTTGAAAGGCGGTACCCTTGCACAAGCTTAGCCAAGCCAATTTGATCCCCATGAGAGGCAAAGAGGATAGTCGATTCTAAAATGGCAGAAAGTTTCAGTGCAAGAGTTTCAAAAGAAGAAGTCATTTTCACTTTAGTAATGTTCAGACCAAAATACCTAGTGGAGTGGTAAAAATTCGATCAATTTCACTTTCAAACATAAACTGCTGTGGCCCCTTTATTGTGGTAACATCCGTTATGTCGCTATCAACAGTTTCCTCTCCATCCGCCACAGCATTCTTGTTTTTAGATTCTAGTGTAGGTGCTCCAGGTAAAGTAAACAAACCAAGTCCCGTCTTATCCCCGTCAAGAATTGCAAAATGATTTTCATTAGGTCCAACGAAGGCGGCATCTCTACCTGAAATACGAATGAACATCTATAAAAGTTAATATACGCAGATTTGTTAAAGTAGAGCAGCTAAAATCAACACAACTACGATAGGGAAAGACCTTTTATTGTGGTTGCTTTACTATTCGTGGAACGAGCATCTGTATTCTCCCAGTAAAGAATTACTTCATGGGTAGAACCACTAAACTCGTAAACAACAAGGAAGAGGTGCTTCTTTTTACTATGAGCAATGTATTTCGGATGAAATTCTACATTCGCAGGTACCTGACGACATTAACTTGGTGAGATCAAGACCTTGCAGACATGAAAAATGTGAAAAACTAAAAGGAAAAAATCTTACTGAGGTGTAAAGCTTCTTGTAAACATTATCCATTCCAGAAGCAAGATTATAAGCCATAAGACTTGGCCCTTCCAAGTAAAAAGCCCTCACAGGATAATAAAGTACCCGGTTTTCCTTGCTAAAAAAGTTTAGTTCCAGATGAAATGGCTGAGAAGGCAAACAGAAAAAGGGGATCACATTCTAAGCGGGTTAAGCTGACATATTCTTACATAAACACGATGATATTTCCCATATAGTTACCTGGCAAACAGGAACATCTCGTAAAAGATGCTTACTGTCCACAATAGTGATGAGGGGTAACCTGCTTATTGGAGCACTTTTGGAATGTCCTTCCATGAAATGCTACACAGAGCAAGTAAATGAGTCAACATAATTACAGGGCTCTTGAAAAACATGTGGTAAGAATAGAAATGGATTTGGAAAGGGACAAACGCTGTAAAGAAAAGCCTTTCGCGCAACATCTGATATTGTAATGTGATTTTGTCTGAAACAAAAACCAAGAAATCGTAATCAGGATGTTGGAATCCTAAAAACAACTAAACAAACAAAATTTGCTAAATCTTCAGCGAAGAGTTTTCAATCATTCTAATCAACATAAAGGCTACTGCAATCTGAATTTTCAACGGCCATCAAATTCCAGAGAAGTTATAAAATATCATATGCAAGGCCACATAAATCTCACAGCTTTGTTCATATTTTCAATAAGATCAAAATACACATAGCAAGTATAAGTGAAATTTCAAACATCACTAGGTAAAGTTTCATCCAGACAAACCAAAAAAATTCTTCCCAAATAATAATAATAAAATCAGAAACAAAATTCAGATATGATTATTATAATATATTGACAGCTTTATTTCTTCCATCTTCAATAATTTACGTTCTCCTTCTTAACCACTCAGAAGCAAAATATCACAGAGGCCACAGGGACTTTGCACGCCTTAACGAGAAAAGGGAAAAACCCTCACCCTTTCAAATGATGTTCTTGTAATTGCGCTTGAAGCTGATGATCAGCTAGTATTCCAGATGAACCAAGAGATGCTAGTTTTTCCTTCAAGACCGATGCTGTAAGAGAACACGTAATTCGAACAATGGTCATGGCAAAGATCATAATTTACAAATAAATTTGAAAGGTAGTTGAAAGGTAGTATACACAGACACTACAAAGTGAGCAGGAATGGAAACGTTAAAATATCCTCTTCTTATAATATAGAGATATCAGTACCAGAAATGTTTAGAACTGATAAAGCCATTACGTGAATTTTTAAACAAATTAGTTCTCTCTTTCACGTTAATGTGGAAAGGAAATGCACTGTTTTTAAAACAATCAGATATGTGATTGTTGGAATCACATATCAGATAAATAAATAAATAACTATATCAGAAGTATTCTTCTACAGTTTAAGTTCCAGAAGCATAAATAAATAACTATATCAGATATGTGATTATTGGAATCCACACTATGCATAAGCCTACCAAGAAAGAGCAGTCATTAGGGGAGGGCGAGAGGGGTAATCACCTGAAGATCCCCTAGCATTTTGCAGAACAGCAAACAACTGTTTACGTCCTTCTCGCGTGTATGCGGCTCTATTTTTCCGGTTGTCACCAGCCCCCATATTCTATAAACATAACATACAACCATTTAGATGTAACATAAAGACTGTCAGTTGTGACATACTCCCTCCGGTCCTTAACATAAAGCATTTTGATTTGTCCTAAATTTGACCTAAAACGCATTTTTAATTGGCAAAAAAACCTTAAAAATATGGTTTCAAATTCATTGTATTCTCTTGATTGTTATGAAATATTTTTAAGGTTTTTTTTTTAAACTAAAAATGCGTACTAGGTGAAACATATGACAAATCAAAATGCCTTATATTAAGGACCGGAGGGAGTAATAAGTAATAATTACTTACCGCAAATATTAAAGCTGCAAGGTTTAGTTTGGGGTGAATCTCTAAAGCCTTTACTCGTGGTAGAGCATAAATTGCTTCTCCTCCTTGCTGAGAAAGAATCCGAGGAATATCAATTGAGTCAACAGCTGCATAAACAGAGCATGAAGCTTCCATCAGATTAGCACAAAGAAAAGCTTATAGAGGGAAGATATTGATTCTTTTGACCAGAGATTGAACTCCTAAGTTCAGTTTCACAATAACGTCCAAAATTCCTTGCAGAAAATAAATATACTGACAAAATTATTAAATATCCATTATATATTATAACCTACAGCTCTACCCCTGTATGTGCAGAAGTTCAGTTAATAAGCATTTGTAACAATTCAGAAGGAATTTTCAATAGCATCAACCTAGTCAAAGTTCCGTGTTAGTCGCGACATGTTAGAGCCTCTCAGTCAGCCTGATGATACAATTTATTCCATAGCTTGCTAAAAACACAACCACTATATTGATTCATGTGATTCTTTTCCATTAACTTCGTGCAATAGTGTCAGTTACAAATTCTGCACTACCCAAAAAGCCAAAAGGTTTGAGAATTATGTTATTCAATAAGAAATCAACACACCCCAGGGAAAAAAAACACAGAAAAAACAAAGAGATGAAATTAAGCCTAACATCGCAGAGATTTTCTGCCAATCATAAGTTAGATGTTTCAAAGAGAAATCAGATAGTTCAACCCACCAGCAGCCTCAAAAAAATTTGCTTGCATTGGAGGTCTATTAGGATTCAGTATAACTCGAGTCTTCCACACTTGAATGCTTCCATCTTTAGACAAAGTAACCAGTAGACGCAACATAGGAAGCCAAGCAACTGACGTGATAGGTTGAGAACCAACTTGAGTACTGCAAGTTACAGTGGAAAAGAACAGGGGGGAAATGAAAGAAAATTAAACATAGAGTCTTTGATTATGTGAGAATTCAACTGTATGACATCTCTGTGTTATATTCTGTCAAATGATTCAGAAATGAAATGATAATGATTAAGGAATACAACCAACACAGAAATGATTCAGAAATGAAAAGATAATAATTAAGGAATACGACCACAAAAGAGAGAACAAACTTCGCTTTACTTTAAGAAGGTACAAGCAGGAATGGAACAACAGAACAAGCGCATATACCCAGATCTCAACATGCAAAATGCATATATATTCTCATTATGTTTTGATCCGCGCACAGTAGTAAAGTATTATTATATGAAAAGCAAAAAAAACAAAAAGCTTAAGGAAATCTTGCGTGATACGTAGGCTATCAAAACTATCAAAACACTGCATGGATATTGACAACTTTGATCCCTATAATAAGTCTAACGACATATTCATTGTATTGAGTGCGGAATCGGTTCATCTGCAATGGTTGTAGTTTCAGCAAAAAAAGGGGGTTTCATCTGCAACGATTCTAGTTTTACAAACATTGTCCCTAATTATGCAAAGTTAGAAAATCATTTGCAATCTTCATGTAATAAAGAGGAAGGCATATTAAATTTGAAATTTAAGAAATTAATGAATATGATGATAATGAAGTCATGTATAACTTACATCCCAATCATCATAGGCCTCTCAGTTGATAAATCCCATGCCAGCAGTGTACCTCTTCTATCACCAATAAAAACCCACTCCAGCGTTGGATGAAAGGCAAAGGCACCAGCACCAATTAGTTTTATTGTGTTATCAACTACAACAGCAGAAATAATCATCAATCACCACACATATGGAGAAGATCGGCGAATAGAATGCAGAGAGATGTGTATTTCACACAAATTCATAAGCAGATACAATTAGAAATCAAATCGATTTCATGTCATTTTAGAGAAAAAAGAGAACTCACGTTGAAGAGTATAATGAACAGCATAGGTGTGGATGTTGTAGGCTCGAACCAAACCATCAGCATAAGCAACATACTGGAACCGCAAAATAGCCACAAGTAAAGTCCATATAAGCAAATTCAAGTGCATGGCATTTAAAAATTAAAAAAGCAGATGAAAGATATTACCAAAACAGGCAGGCGAGGGTGGCAAGCAAGATTAACAATAGGTTTCTTTAAGTCTGTCTTTATCTTTGTTGGTGCTTTCCCACCTTCCACCGTTCCAACGACTTCATGCGATGAAACACCATGAAAATAAAAACCAGTTTAGCAAAGTTCTAAAGCTACATGAAGAGTTTGCATGTAAGAGTAAAAGGAAAGACATGCACAGTAGAAAATTTTATGGTCACAAGACCATGAAATAGAAAAGAAACAAAGAAGCAAAGCCCAAAATTCATGGGAACCAAGTAAGTTGGAAAAATGTTTTTCTTTTTATTTGCATGAAATTGGAGAACGAGCTGCTTCTTAAATTAAATAGTTACAAAAAGCTCAACCCAAAAGTAACCATCCTCTCTTGCATCAAATCTTAAGATAACATGAAGAAGCACGAAGAAGTTGACAATCATTTGGATACATTCAATAGCAGCATAAATCTCATACGGTAAACTGAGGTATACTTATAATGGCTCAAAGAATTACCATACTTAAGAAGACATGAAGAAGCACAGAGAAATTGATTATCAATTAAAATTAGTGGCAGCATAAAACTTGTCCGTAAAATTGAATTATCTTGAGGTCTACTGTATGGTGCAAGAATTAGTGTTAGATCATTCCTTGGTACGTTGCCAGGATGAACAGGTAGCGAGCTAATTCTAGAAACAGGCTATTGGGTCTGCCTACTATGGATGACGGAAGATTAAGATGAAGCAATATGCCTATTCTAGGTAAAGGAGGAGAAAGACATACCTGTAACACTCATCCTCTTATGGAAACCAAAAAACACAATAGGTTGAAGTGGCGTCAAGGCCATATGGACTTCTGTATCAGATGAGATTTGTTCCATCCTCTTCTCAGGTGAATGTAGAACACAGGTTTGCTCTGCATCAAAATCGCAAGATCGAATTGTGCAATCCTGGAACACAAGATATCAAATATCAAACCTCAAAACATAGCATCACCTACCACCAGCTTTTACATCTATCTAGAAGCAGCTCTTTCCATTTCAAAGCAAGAAAGAAACTGAGGGGAATAACAACTTCTAAAGCAATGTGGAATCTGTACTGAGTTTCAAGTCCCAAAACTAACCTCCAGTATGGCAATGATGGTGTGGCCGCTGGTGGGACTGTATGCCATGCGAACTACGGGAGAACCAACATTGATAGACGCGATCTTGCTTCCAGTATACGCATCAAATTCTGTAATCAAGCAAATAATTCACAAAAGTCAAGCAGTGAATGGACTCAGATCGCGAAGCACACGATCACTTTCGTGGAAAACAGAAATTGATTTACCCATGATGTAAGTTCCAACAGCAGCAGCGATAATAGCCTGAGTAGGGTGGAACGCCGCGGCATGTGGCTGAAAAGGTTTCGCGCTCCGGCCAACGTGCCGGAGATCTAAATGCTGCAGAGTTGCCCACTCCATTAATTTTCCTCCAAATTCAGCTACCAGTCCCTTGTGACGTAACAATTTCGACGCTCAGAATTCAATATTGAGACGAAAAGCTCACTGGGCGGGATCACAATCCGACTTTGAGCTCACAGGTGTATAAGAGAGCAGTAAACCGTATCTTCCGGTAGTATAAAGCGAGATCAAAGACGCCGGAACATGTCCGACCAGATCCAAAACCCTAACCAAGAGGGGGATTATAGCTCATTGATAAGGAAAATTTGAACTATGTTGTTCTAATCATCAAGAAATGGGAAAAGAACGCGATGGATTTGCAACGATTATGTATGTTTTGTTCAACAAATCAACAGAAGGCGTTAACAATGGCTGTAACGACATCGTATCGGTAAGGTAAAATTTTCAACTCTAGACCCAATCTTTTCTCTTTTTCCCTAACTTTTCAGACTGCCAATTTTGTACCCCATCATTATCAGATAATATCCTCTCCGTCCCGAAAAAATAGTTTACGTTGAGTTTTTAAATTAGTATTTATTCTCTCTCGAGAGAGAATGGTTTTAGTCATGTCAATTCTTTTTATAATCTATGTAGTTTCCTCAATTTGTACTCCCATTCTAAAACAATTACTCACTCTATCATGAAATTATTGTCTAGTTTGTGATTTTTTTTTTACTACAAATTATACTAAAAAAAATTCAAACTCAACAATCAGTTGTTAGAACAAATTATAATTATTTTTTTATTTTATGTTTTAACCTTTAAATTAAGTATTATAAACGTATGTGGCAGGTTGATTGATTTAAGGTTTAGCAAAATATTTTTTTTACGATTTTAACTTCATCATCCCCTACAAAGGTATATGTTTTGTCCCTTCCACTCCACTCAACAATCCTTGTCAAAGTTGTAACTCCGTGATCTTATTTTTTCCACTTCCGCACATTTAGTTATAACTAGGCTTGGTGGCTCGTGCGGCAAGTGGTGAATGTTAGCCCAGTTTAATTGTTTTGTTGAGAACGATGAGTTTGAAATAAATTTCAAAGTTTTGCTAATATTACTTAGTAAATTCTTGTTTCTAAAGTTATTTTAGCTGCTGCATATTTGATACTAATCCTCTATTGACGTTCAAAATCCTATATTGATTAATTTTGAAACTAATAACTTATTGTTTGCATGACTTACTCATATAATCAAACGATTGTACACAGCAGTAACATGAAATGAAAAAGTAATATTTGATTGGGATTGAACAATTAGCACACAAGTATCATATAAAAATATAATGATATCTCTTAATCTCTAGCTCCCCAACCACTTAGAGATCACCTTATCCATTCTACTTAACAATGCTATCACACTACTTCTTCGTCGTCATCATCACAGCTTTGCTCAGTCCGTATATGGCTTGTTGTGCTCAATGAAGAAAGAGATCTATCGTCTGCAACTCAAAAAGTTTCTCTCAACTGTTATCCTTCTAAGAGAAAAATGCATCATTTCTGTTTTTCCAGTGACTTTTTCCTGCCAGACAAATTGACATAGTTTAAGATACAACCGAGTAAATGGGGATGCAAGGCATTAAAAAGGGGCTTTCGGGATAATTAAACAAAGTTGACAGACATACAAATATGTTATGCAAGCATCTAAAGTTCAACCAAGATGTTTTATCAATACCTAAAAGTATCCTGAAATAAAGCATCCAAAATCATCTAAGCAACATAGTAGCGAAAAGAGTTGTAGATATCAAAGAAACATAACTATGTATAGGAGTACGACTAATCAGTCTTAGTTATTGTACGAAGTTATGCTGTAAATTTTCAACTGAATGTAACCCGAGAAACAATCAAATAGTCATAATTATATCTATCTAAAACTACTACCAAAAAGAGTCCACATGTTTTCCATACATCTTTAAAATCACACATGTTTTCCATACATCCAAGTGAGGAAAGTTGTCCCTCCTAAAAAGAGTCCCAGGCTAAACACTATCAGGAAGGGAAGAAAGTGTTTTGTTCCTAACAATTTTATTTCCCTCGATGAGCAACAAAATCTAGGTGGCTCAAATAAACATTTTGCATGACAATATTCACAATGAAGTCTCAGGTAGTAAATCATGACAAGTTACTATATTATCTAATGGATCAACAATTAGACATGGCTCCTGCATTTTGTTAATAAAACCCAATCATTTTTCCTCTCCTAATCGTTCATTTATTATTTCCATCCGTTCTTCCAAAGAAGAATATTTTCTTTTGTGCTAATTAGAGGTTTCTCCTATTTCTATTAAGTCCTTTATCCGAGGCATTTTCTTATATAAATAATATCACACAAATCAACCAAAGTACAAGAAAATATGAAACACAACTACTTTACAGCATAAACGTACCAGGAGAAAGTATTTATCACGAAGCAAACTATGTCGAAGACAAATATAAACAGTAGATTAAAGTTTTAGGTCATACCTTGCTAGGCTCAAATCACCTGACTCTAATATTCACAACTGAGCAGCAACTACAGCACTGAAATACCCAAAAAACAGTGTAAATATTTATGCTTTTAGAGAATAAAACTTTTTGTAATGTACAATAATAAATTAACTGGAGAATTAAACAATGATGACCCACTGCAGACCATATGTTGGCTTTGTTGGTTCAAGTTATTTGCTATTTCATTAGGTGCAAGTTTTCATCCACAATGGGAAAGTTAACAAAATAATGAGTTTACAAATAGATGATCCCCAAATCTGAAGATGTGACATCAAAATATGAAATTATCAAATAAAGCTAAATTTCACACTTTCAAATTTCAAATTACCATTCTACGTACTTTTCAAAAGGATGACCAAGTTAAAATCTTCTTACCACATAATGAGAGAAAATGAAAGTAAAACACTTAACATGCAGGGGCAATAGGAACACAATTTTAAAGCCATACAAAAAAACAAAAACTTTAGATACAACTCAAAAAGGCAATAGCTTCGAGGAAAACGAATCAATTTGGATACCCCTGAATAGATGAAAATGTTCAGAAGTGTAGTTAATGTAAGCCGATGGAATTTATACCAATTAGTTTACACACCAATCCACATATCGTTTCATAGGGAAAAAAACGAACACCTAAAGTACAACTGAAATAAAGGCATACTTTTAACAGAGAAGATCTAGTTAACCGAAGGAAGTTAAAATTCAAAGGAAACACAATCACATCTATTGGAAACCCAAACAAACCAACTAAAATGGGGTTAATTACTAACGGAAAACCGAAGCTAACAAAGGAACAAAAGAGACGGGACTAACCTGACTTCCAACCCGAACGCGATCTGTGCTTTCCCTGACAGAAATTACCACTTTGTCACCTCCGAGAACTTGTATTACTACATAAACAATGACTGAAAAAAGAAGAAATGAAAGGGAAGAAGATGTTAGTCTCGTTCGATGCAACACCGGAGTTATTTTTTTGCTATAGCAGGCCAAAAAAAGAGAAGGCAAATCCGGTTGAAGCAGCAAACAACAAAGTAAATCAGAGTTCGACTCTAAACTTTCAACACTCAAATTCAGCAGGAACACTCGCAGAAACAAAAAACAAACACCTTAAGTGTACTTTAAACACTAAAACTGGGGATTACATATGATTTTCCTTAGTAGCCACAAACAACATGTTATTCTTTGTCTGTCCAATTCAAAGCAAATCGAAATCGAAGCAAATCGGAACCCAAGTTTAAACCAAATTGAAGAGACACAGTCTACACCATAGGCAGCAAAGAATAGGAACACGAGAAAACCAAAGGAAAACAGAAAAATCAAAGGGCAAAGAACATAAATATAATCCAACCTTCGGTGGATTCAGTTTTCCACAAAAAGATCCAAACAGAAGGAGCAAAACGCCACCCAATTTCTTCTCTGTTACTACGTTACTGGAATGAGGATGCAAAGAGCTCTAAAAAATAATTTAGATTAAACCTTCGATCGACGGAATTGAGGGAAGGAAAAGAATCAGCGGAGATTAAGCCTTTGGGGGGAAGGCGAAAATTGACGGGAACGCACATCTGATGTTGCGTTGGAGACGATCGCCGCCCTCCACGAGATGATGTAAACAGTTGCTGAATTGCAAAAGATGTGAACGACGGCAAACGGAAAGCACCAAAGGTAAACTAATTTCTACTCTATTACGGCCTTACTGGAGAGAAAACGAAACTTTGAGCAATTCGAGGATCACCGAATTTCTTCACTGTGAGTGAAGAGAAGAGAAGCACCGGAGGGACGCGCAGTGAAGGACAGGTGTGAAGGGGTCACCGGATTCAGCGTCGCCATGTGTCCTTGACCGAATTTCTTCAACTCTTTATATTTAATTGTAAATCGTTCCCTAATGGAATACATGAGTTTCATCTTCAAACGTGCATCAATAATGCTTCAAAAGTATACTTAGAAATTTCAAATTTCCAACACCTTCTTGAGCTCCCAGCGCGACAAACAAAGGTATCAACACCTCATTTTGTAAGCAAAATATAACTGGGAAAAAGATTCAGAAAAAGCATACAGAATTTTATACGTGAAATTACTATTCTCTAGCTTTGAACCCCCTTCTTGTAAGCCACCTGCTAAAAACGAAGTGGTTGAGCCGAGTCATCAAAACCTTATCAACAGAAGTTGTCACTCCGATTGCACAACTCGATCATTTGGGGACCGCCTTCACATCAGAAATCAAAAACTCCCTTCCGATTCCCTCTTGCACAGTAGAATTTATCACAACAGTTTTCAAATAATTTAAGGCTTAGAGACATTGCTAAATTGATAGTTTAGTATACCAGAATCTATTTAACCTTTTGGCTACCCTAACAAGGTTCAGGCGAATCATTCTTCTGCAAGATATGAAACGGCACGGTTTTGGGTTCAAATACTGAGGCTTTGAAATGGAAGTTTTGAAAACAGAAAATTTTGAGCACAAACAACTTACTGCATTGTTTTGGAGCATCAAGAATCTTCAGATATTACAATGGGATTCAAGGCATTTGAAAGATCATAACTTTGTTGATTCTTTGAAGTGTTACTTAATCACAACCAGCATCATCAGAAAGATAAGAACATTCATATAATATAGCTGAAGGTGTTACACAAATATGTAACCTCTGCAAGAGTCAAGTGATTCAAGTAAACCTAAAGTTACTTTTGTAGCCAAAAATTAATCTTTGTGCATCCCAAATCCTAATGAAGAAGCAAAATAGTAGACACAAAATTGCCCACCTAAGTCACATCATGTTTAATAATTGCTATAATGGCACTAAAGCAATATTCAGATACAAAATTTCAAAACAAACTCCCAAAGCAGCAATATTATTCTATAGAACACATCAAAATTCAATCGCTGCAAACATTAAAAGAAAATACGTGCAAAATCCATATGTGAATTTACCTTTCTTTTGCATTTCTTTCACACACCGCGCTTCCACATTTGCATTTACTTTCTTTCTTTTGGTGATTGAATAGACTCGCCCAGTCCAATTTATCACTGAATTCCCGAATTAGGCTAATTTCTCCTCAATAATTTATAAAATCCAACTTCAGATTCAACATTTTCACAGCGAGCCAGACCCAGAGACATATTTGGAGAAGGATTGAAGGCATTGAAGGGATAAATTGAAGTCAATACTCACATTCAAACGAAAAATCAGAATACCGAATTCTGTGGCCACTTTGCTTGCGTCCAAACCGAAACGCAGCAGCAAAAATAATCATTCTTCCTGGATTCGGAATGGCCATGTTTTTGAATTTGGTTATTGGGATTTGATTGTACGGAGATTGAATCCTCCCTCCCTTCAGTGGCAGAATCAAAGTTCGCAAGGCTGATTCAATCTCAAAGCAAATAATGATCGGATAGAGAGGAAAATGAGGATATAGAATTTGACCGTAAACAAAAAACGAAGGCAAGAGAGGGCGATGAGGACGGAAAAAGGAGTATGAGAGAAGAGGTCACCGCTGTGAGAGAATAGAGGAGAAGCACCGGAGGGATGATAGGTGTGAAGGGGTCACCGGGTTCAGCGTCGCCACGTGGCCTTGACCGACCGGCCACGGAACACAAACTGACGCTGACCCGGTGAACTCCCCCTTTATATTACTTAGATTTTTTGTTGAAGGATGAATTGGAAAGGACATTACTATTGTGTCACAACAACTATGTTGGTGACTTGGTAAAATAAGGCGAACTTATGCATGGAAGTTATTTCACATCTAAATCACTAGTAGGAATTTGTATAACTCAAGTTCTTGATAACTTTCTTTATTGATGTAAAATAATTTATTTGATTTAATTGTTTCGAGCATGCAAATTGCTTTGTTTACGAAGATCCAATCAATATTTTTGTAAAACTTACAAAGATGAGAGAGGAGCGAGATGAGTGAAATCATTTGTGAAGTGAAGATTATGAGAGCATTGTTTAAGAAAATGAAAATGATGTGATTTTCTACCGACCTTAGAGAATGTGAGAGTTTTAATAAATTATTAGAAACTATATATTAAACTTGCACGATATGCGAAATTAATTCATTCACTCATATATATATATATATATATGGGAGTGGCTAGAGTTCAGCCGACTGAATGGTTCATTTGGTGCTAATGACCGTACGATAAGCAAAAGTAATAATAACTGTTTGATTAAATTAGTTGTATTTTAAGAGAAGGTAGAGCCTATTACATTGTACAATTGCCCCACATTTTCCTCAACTTATGGATCACAATCAAAAATAAATTTATCAAAAAAAATTAAAATTTTACTTTCTGCTTAACATAAATTTATAATGGTTTTCCGGAAAAAAAAATAAAACAAAGAAGGAATAAAAAGGTTTCCAATACATTTATGTCTTCGCCATTTTGATAGAAAATCTTCGTCAAACACCTAAATAGAAATCTGATTCAATTACAATCTTATTTCTTCATTGTTAATTTTGTTTCAAACCGGATGTTTTCGCACTAAAAATACAAGAAGTAGATGGGTAAAGGAAATAATAAATAACTAATTTATTATACTATTTGTCATTGTGTTGAGTGTAATAATATTATACGGGGTAATAATTCTTACACCGTGTAATATACTTTTTAGTGTTAAAATACATTTAATGTGAATTTATGATAATACTAAAATTATTTCATTTTATTATATTTTTACGGTGTAAACCAATGTAGTGAAAATTAGAATAATATAATATTGAAAATTTATAACATTACACTCACAATAGTATAAACCATTGTAGATACTTTTATATGTGGCGAAGCCTGTGATGTTCTTTAGATACGTATGTTTTTAATGAAAAGTAAAGATAAGATTTTTGTTTCTGGGGATGAAAGGATCCCATCTCACTAAATTTTGATGTCATTGATTTATTTTTATCTTTGATTTGTTATTAAGGAATGAAAAATCTGGGTAAATTAGATTATTAATAACTACTCTCTCCATTTTAAAATAAGTGTCGTTTTAGCAAAATAGAAAAATTCCAAAATAAGTGTCGTTCTCATGTTTCAGTGTACTTTTTGTCAAAAGTTTCCAAAATTACCCTCAAAAGAGTTGATGCTATTGGTGAAAAATTTTATAATGGGGTTGATTGAGGATATTTAAGTAATTTTATTACCTTATTTAAGAATTTTTTAAACTATGTGCAAAGTGTAAGACGACACTTATTTTGGAATAGATGGAGTATTTAAATTGATTTAGATTTATTTGGATACTTTTCGGCCCACAATAACATATGTTCCTTTATCTTTTGATTGGTTATAAGGAAAACTAACAACTAAATTCTAAAATTTCACTTAATCATAGTCCAGTCATTTATTTTTTACTGGACCATCAAGTTAAGTTATAACCAATCAAAACTTGATATGGCAAATGTGATTATAGGGTGAAAAGTATTAGATAAGGTCATTTGAATCTGTAACCTCTTCATTAGGTAATTTACAAGAAACTTTTCAAGGTAAAACTAAATTAATCTACGACAAAGGTAATTTGATGTACTAGATTTATTTAGTTTTTTTAAAAATTGATCAGGTAAAAAGAATCCCATGAATTTGACGTCGAATCAAACGACCCAGCCACCATAAACCTTCAAAAACAAAAATTTCTCGATCCACCAAAAGTCCTTGAATATTTTTCGAACAAAACATAGGAATCAAAGATCGGGGCGTAGACAAACAATCCCATATGAACTTTTTTTCCAAATACTCCTATCTATTTTCCAATACCATAAGAGTGAGAATAATTATATATATATATATATGAAGTGAAAAGCGCTCAATCTCATCGAATCGTCGGAGTCCATTGATGTTCATAGTGTCACGGACAGTTTTTCTTCCCCACGAATTCGGGTGGTTTGCTGCGAAACAGGCTATTTTCGTAGACAGACATGGGACGGAACGGTCTAGAACCTTGTGGAATTCTCCGGTCAAATCTTGAAGACTCGAGAATTCTCTAGAGAGGCCCGGAACTCTCTAGAAATGGGTAGAACCGTGTGGAAACTACCCGAGTTTGCTAGAACCATGTGGAGGATTCTAGAGACTTGTAGATATTTTGGACTTAGAATATTTTATGGTAGGAATTCTCTAGAATTCTATTATTTTATTATGTACATAGAATTCTCTAGAATTCTTTGGGACTTGGGGTTTGCCTATAAATACCCCATGCCCCCTTCATTTGTAATCCATCCAAGTTTTGAGTAGAGTTCTCAAGCATTCCTTAAGCTCTCTTGTGCTTTCATCATTCTTTCACTTTCAAACTCTCTTAAGTTTTTCTTTGCCTCCGTTCTTTAAGATCTTGCCTAGCTTTGCACGTTTTGGGGGTCTTAAGGCTGAGCTAGCACTTGATCGTTAGTTGGTTTGTGCTAGTGCCGCACGGCCGTTACTTTGAAAAAGTAAGCCCGTGACAATAGTAACCCTAAGGCCTATAGCAACTACTTTCAGCAACTATAAACCTCATTAATTTAACAAATCCCAACATAAGTGGACACTATAATTACAGTACTTTTATCAAACCCCATATGCAAGGGACCAAACTTGAGAATTTAATTATGTGGAATAAGATTCTGGACGAAATAAACCATCCTTTGTGATTTGATACTAGGTAGTAGGTTAATTGCTTTCTAGATGATAACTGGTTTAATAGGTAGTAAGTTAAGTAGCAATTATCCAGTACAAAATGGTTTATTTATATTTGGTATACCTTCTCTTAATCTAACGATTATTGTTAATCACATTCATCCTATGATTATTAACATCAACTGGACCATTTAGTCGGCTGGACTGCAGTCACTCATATATATATATATATATATCTATATATATATATATGAAAATTCTATGATTCAGTCATATATATATGTATGAAAATTCTATGATCCAGTCATAAGTTTTTGACTGAATCATTCAGTTTGAGTCTATCTAATCAAAATTGAGTACCCATAAAATGTTCATAGGGTGAGATATATTCTAAAAAATCCATGTCAATTAATTAATTTGCAGTAAAGATAAACACTACATTATCTTGTTAGAAAATAAAACTAATTAATTTGGAGTTTAGTACGCACAATCCATTACCTCCCCTAGCCACGTTTACCTTCTCTTCTCAATTTTTGTGTTAGTTTTAGCACCAATTTTTGTGTCAATTTTAGTGTCGATTAAAGCGCTCTAAGATGTATTTATCAGTATAAGATTCATAAGCGGATTAAAACTATCATAAAACACAAAATCTTTTTGACCAAATTAATCACCTAAAA
Organism: Oldenlandia corymbosa var. corymbosa; assembly: GCA_949775105.1. Lineage (NCBI taxonomy): Eukaryota > Viridiplantae > Streptophyta > Magnoliopsida > Gentianales > Rubiaceae > Oldenlandia > Oldenlandia corymbosa. The sequence continues at coordinate 21,158,453 of OX459123.1, read as the reverse complement.
CCATAAATTGTTTTTTGATTCAACATCTCCAATTTAATGATAATCAGATGAAAATTTTCAAAAACTGGGTTTAGTTTTTCTCATTCTTCACTTCAGGAAATAAATCATACCATCTCTTCAAAAGTTATTTTTGGTAGGATTCTACTCCTTCAATCTATGTGTTGCAATGTACATTCCAATCAAAAAATTCTTTACAGGGAGGCGAGAAAACCTTCGCCGCTGGCGAAGGTGTGGCACCCGTTTTGGGCGCCACCTTTGTCCGATGGCGCCGTTTTGTGCGCCACCCATTTTATTTTTAGTTTAATTATTTAATTATTTTTTAATGTATTTAATTATTTTCATTTATTTATTTAAATTATTAGTTTAATAAATTTATTTAATTCATGTATTTAATTTAATTTATTTATTTACTTTATTTGCGTATTTGTTTGTTAGTTTAATGTTTGTTTAGAAAATATATGTTAATTGGTAGCTAAATGGATAATTTATCTTAAAATTTAGGGTTTATGGTATTGGTAAATGAATAATGTTTAATTTAAATATTTAGAGAATATTGTTTAATTACGTATTATGTTCATAAGTTATAGTTGTTATATTAAATAGGTAAATTTTTGGTTAATTATGTGTTTAGTTTGTTATATGTTTAAATTATGTTAATTACGTAATATGTTCGTATGAAATAATTTTTTTTTTTGTTATGTGTTTAATTTGTTGTTAGTTTAGAAAAAATTGGTTAATTAGGTAGTATGTTTAGTTATAGTTGTTATATTAAAATGGTAAGTTTTTGTTAATAATGTATTTAGTTTGTTATTAGTATATATTATGTTAATTAATTATCGTTAAAGTATAACATCATTATATCGGATTATATATTATGTTTTTGTTTATAATGAATTATTTGTGGTTTAATATTATTATAATTAATTTAAGTTATGATAATTCATTTTTAATGTGTGCATGATAGGTTTGATTAGAGGAATGACACTGATTATAGTTCGACTTTTGCTACAAACGAGACTTTTGCCGAAAAGCCTGACGCTATTGCATATGCAAAGGGTATTACAAATATGTACAACATGGAATTAAGTATATCCTCGCATAAGGATAATCATACTATACTTCTTTGTCATAAAGGAGGCCGATACCAAGGTCAATAGGTGGACGAAATCATGCGCGCCCGACCCAATACGAATACACAGATGACCGGATGCCAGTTTCATATTACTGTCTATAAAATATGTGATAGATGGACGATTCCTGTATATCCCGGTCCGTGGGGAATGCACAACCATTTTTTGACAGATCCTCCTCGGGTTAGGAGCGGACTGATCACATAAGTGAGAGAGCTCATTGAGGAGTATTCTAAAGTTGGGACTAAGACAATTCACATTTTACGGGCGATATGGACACAATTTTGTGATGAAAATGTTACCTCCAAACAAGTCTACAACTACATAAAGTAAATTGCATAAGGAGGAGTTTCCAATTCTGGATGACATGGCTTCCACTGGGTTTTTTCTAGTAAAGGTTTTAACGAGTCATTGTTTTGAGAAATTTCAACGTATTTTATATTTATTTTATGATAAATTTATAAAAATATGAAATTTCAACATATTTTTTATTTTTTATTTCAAATTTTTTCAAAAAAAATTCTCAGGACGGCTAGATGCACCGATAATAAATAAATATTTTGTTAATTTAAATATTTAAATAATGATAATTTTTTAGTTGGTAGTAAATGATAATTTTTTATTAATATATAAATAATTAGTGTATTTTTATTAGTTATTTATAAATAATTTTTTTGTTAGTAAATTCATAAGTTTTAGTTGTTATTAAATGTTAATTTTTTTATTTAAGTTTAAAATTTTTTATAATTAAATAATAAATTTACTATGCAAAATTAAGCAGCATTCTCTAAATATTTAAGTTAAAAATTATTTATTTAACCGCCAAACAAATAAATAAATATACTTGAATAAATAAATTAAAGAATCAAATAAATAAATAAATTTAAAAAAAATAAATTAAAAAAAGGGTGGCGTATGAATTGTACACCACCCCCTTTTCAGGGGCACAAAATTTGCTCGTCACCCCAAGAAGGGTGGCGAGAAAAGTGCACGCCACCCGTGAAAGGGTGGCGTGTTTCTCGCCCCCTCCCTTTTTTTAAAAAAAAAATATATGAGGGTAAAATAGTCTTTTTAAGATTTTTTAAGGTGTTTAAATAAAAAAAATTAAGGCGTTCAGTATCCTCCCAATTTGCGAAATATGGAAGTGAATATTTCAATGACACGTAGTAATTCAAATAAAATCAAGTATGGTCCTATTGGTATCTCTACCTATTTATTTTTATCTACTGATGATCCATATATATACTACGTCTTCATCGTAAAACAGCGTTTTCAATGTTTTATTAGGCGCACCAATCCAATCATTTCATTTACTCCCCAGAAAAGGACCGATCCATACATGTCACACACACACACACAAAAAAAAAAAAAAAAAGAACAAAGAACAAAGAACAAAGAAAAGATTAATCAATCATTAAAAATAATCTACAGTTTGTACTAAAAAATTTAATTTCTTTTTCCATAGTACTCTTTTCGCTCCTTATTAAAGACAATTGATTTATCCTAAATTTTAATTATTATATTTTTTCAATTTAAAAGTAGACTTTAAAGATAATTTATAACTAGATGCTTGGCCCAGGCAGATGCCCGGGCGCCCCTCTACTTTAATTTTATGTTAATAAATAAATGAATTCTTGATCTGGAAAAAATAAAATAGCTACACATTTGTTTTTTTTTTCTTTTTAGCAAAAAATAATTATAAAAATAAAAAAATTATCTGCCAAAGGAGAAAAAATATTGAAAAGTACAACAATTCAGAAATCATACGAAAGAATATGGAGTAATAAAGGGGATAAGTTTATGGACAAATTTAAATGCTATTTTAATTTGATTGATAAATGATAAATGTTAGGAGTTAAAATTGTGTAGCTATTTTTGTAAAGTAGTTTTTGTTTTTCTGGATAAGAATTTTTTTTTTCTTTTAAAAAGAGATGACACGTGGCAGAATGGTTAATGCAATATGGTGCATTTGGAGCCAAAAATTTTTAATAAGAAGTTGCCACATCAATATCCTGTATTCTGCTTTAATAGGGTAAAAGGGATAATTACAAACACAATAAATATAAAAATACTTTTCTAAAAATTTTATTTTTAATTAAAAAACATACTAAATGAAATTTTATGAGAAATCAAAATACCTTAATTTAGTACTTGTAACTAGCTATACATGAGAGTCAGAGTCGGGGCCGGGAAAAAATTATCATCATATGCAGAAAGCTAACACGTTGCTTGTTAGGAAGCCATAACTTTTTGTCCTGATCAGTTTAAATCTTGAAATTGATTGTAGTGACCTTTTATTTTTTGTATGTAACGACCTTACAGCATTAAAGTTACAAAAAAAATAAAATAAAATTTAATTATCACTTGAATATACATCCTCATCCCAAAATGAAAAATGATACAAGCCATTCTCCTAAAAAAATAAGAAATGGAAACATTTTTGTATATTTTATAATTAAAGCCGAAACGAAAGAAGTATTTTTATAATCCTTCCGTGACTACAAACATCAGCAAAAGAAAAGGTTTGCTCCATGCAGTGACTGAGCTAGAAAATTAATGTAATAATACGAAATTTAGAAAAATATTAATACTAATATCAGGAAATCAATATAAAAGCGTAAAAAATTATACAATGCATGACTCTCTTAAAACTTTAGAATACTTCTACTAATCACAAAAAATTAAGCAAGCACAACCGCATTCTTGTCTCCCCTACCTTCGCCACTGGCTTCACGTATCTGAGTTCAGGCAGGAGAGGAGTTTCGTACATCTATTTTTAAAGATATACACGTAAACAGAATTCGATTTATTTTATTTATTTATTTAATAAAAATCTATTAATTGAGGGTATGTAGATGAGTTGTTCCTCGATTACATTTTTGAATGTTGGACTTTTTTCGGTTGGGAGTGAATGATCAGAATATATTTTATAACTTTTCAATAGCTTTTTTTTTTTTTTTGGTTCCGTGGAATATTGATTGTTCCAATTGGCTACTTTTTTTTTTCTTTTTTTTTTTTTAAACCCAAGTTATATATGGATCACAAGAACTGGGTATTGTGAGTCCTGTGATTTTGACGGCTACACGTATAAAGATACGAACAGCATATGTGACAATGATGGTACATTGCCTCCGCCATATCTACAGTTACATGTGCCTAATTAAAGTATGTTCTGTGAAGGAAATTATACTATTTAAGGAAATACAGGTAAGATATGGCTGTGTACATTGTACAGATAAACTATATACTAGTGTACAAATATTTCATTTTTGTCTTTCGCCTCAACATACATTACAAGACAAACTAACCCCTAGCTTATTTCAAGAATGGTTCTTTTTCTCATATTATCCACTTCGGAATTCACTCGTCCACCTCCAAATCCTCACACAAAGTGACATGATCCAAAAAAAGTTCTCATAACTCTGCTCATCATGTATTATTTTCATGGTACAAGGTGGAAAATTACATTGTTGGGGGTGAATGCAAGGATATACAATGAGATTCGGGAGACGTTGAAAAGAGATTGAGTAATTAAGATTTAAGCATGTGTTTCACGAGATTAATTTCGTAATAGATTATTTGATTTCATTGACTGCACAAGGGCACAAGAATAGCAATAATTTGAAACACTATCAACGGACATTAAATCCTAATTGGAACAGTATTGGGAGATAATATATTTTGCTAATGTATTAATTTAATCTTTTACGTTTCGTCTCTTTTATTGTACTAAAAAAACTTTTTTTTTTCTCTAGGCTATTTTGCCATGATTAGTAAGATCTATACAAATATAAGGTAATCGCATAGTGAGTGACTAAAGCTATATACATTTGATCGTGCGTAGATAAATGATGATTAAATGATTATATATATGAATAAGCATATATATGACGGGATGGTATAATTTTAAATTTGTACTTTCAGAATTTATAAACTTAGACATATTCCCTCGGTTTCTTATTAAGTTTGCACTTGGATTAATTAAATCACATCTTAACGTAATTTGTATCTTTCTGGTTTTTTTAAAGAGAATTAATAGTGATTTCTCACTTATTTTCAATATGATTCGAACTCGTGATTTATTGGTTAAAGGTAAGGCATCTTACCACTAGGTTGCACCTTGTTGGCAACATAAACTGTGTATGAAAATAGGACGAAAAGCCTGAAAGAGTATTGGTTCGAGGGTTGCAACTAAATTAGGAACCATGGTTAGTGAGTCTTTACAGATTTTATTCATGTCATTATGTTATTATATTATTAATAATTAATTCCAGTTAAAACTTGATTAAAAAAAGAAAAAGAAAAAAAGATAAGATTGAGATCAAAGAGTGACTCTTTTAACCACCGACGACGAGCCTCCGGGATTACACACTGCACGAAAACAAAAACCATTTTTCAGAATAAGATGAGGCAAGTGTTAGAAACGTGGGCGCCATGGGATGGATTTAATGGAGTTATCCGGCGAAGGGGGATAAAAAAATAAAAACTAGTACTAGAAAACAACTGAAAACTAGATGATCACGAGCCGTACGTGGTTGAACCGAACAAGGAGCCAATGGTAATAAAACTAAGCAAGAGTGAAAAAAACGCCAAACATGATCCGCAGAAGCAAACGAAGAAGCTAATTAATTAACGAGTATGTACGTAGTATATATAATTCACATAATATTATTACTCATGAATCAGCAAATAAAACGATTCGTGACGGTAAAATGATGTCGGGGAATGAAGATTATTATTATTAGTAGAGTCAAAACTGTAGTATATGGGGGTGGGGTCCTAGATGTCCATTTAGGGGGGGAGGGTGTATTTTATTTTTTGCCTCTCCTATAGGAAGCAGCCATTTCCGGTTGGGACAACGACTGGCTTCCTTCTCTTCTCTTCCTTCCATCCCTCCTCTTCCGTTACTCCCTCTATACATACAATCCTTCTCTTTAAAAAAGCACCGCCTCTTTCCTTGTAGTGATCAAATCTCAGAACGTACTCTCCCATCACCACCGTACTCCACAAATCTGGGAAAGACAGGTGTGTATTTTGATTTCTTCGCTTTTAATTAACTCGCTTCAATCCTAAGTTTCCTTTTATACTACTACTACTACTACTACTACTAATATTTTAGATTGACAGAAATTATCAAAGAAGTACTAGATTGTTTCTAGCTAGCTACTTCAATTTTTTTTTTTTGGCTGCTTCTTTGTAGGCGGTAGCAACTAGCAAGCAAGATTTAAGCGGCCGGAAGGATGATGCGAAACATGGGGAGTTCGCAGTCGCCCAAAGGCATCGCCGCCATAGTGGGTGTCGGACCTAACCTGGGCCGCTCCATTGCCCGCAAGTTCGCCCACGAAGGCTACATCCTCGCCATCCTCTCTCGTGATTTAGGCCTGTTACTACTTACAACTACCTCTCCATATAGTATTATATTGTATCTTCTTTTTGTGTGTGTGTGTGTGTGTGTGTGTGTGTGTGTGAAGACATATTTATAAATACATTGGGTATTGCAGGTAGATTGTCGAGATTTGCGGATGAGATAGCGAGGGAAGAGAAAGCCCAAGTGTTTGCCATCCGAATCGATTGTTCGGACACCAAGAGTATTAGAGAGGCATTTGAAGGAGTTCTTTCTTTAGGATTCGTTGAGGTTTTGGTCTACAATGCGTACCATCCGGCTTCTCCCTCCCACTTCACCGACATCCGCCTCCCTGATTTCGAGAAGTCCGTCGTCGTTTCCTCCGTAGGCGCCTTCCACTGTGCCCAACAGGTCTTCACCTACAAAACAAAGATTCCATCAAAACTAGTAATATTAGATCGACTCAGTAGAAGTAGTACTAGTAGGATGAACAAATATCTAGATATATAGCGCTAGCTATAGCTAGCTGTAAGAAGCAAGTTGTACACTGCAACTTGTTGGATCACTTTATACATCCCACTTGTGTAAGAACGAATCCATGACAGAAACGTTCTTCTTCCTTTTTTTTGATTGGTCTTTATAATTGTGTGAAAAACTGAAAATTTTCTCTATAATGTGTTATTTGATCATTAGGTACTTCCAGGCATGGTGGAAAGAGGTAGAGGAACTATTCTCTTCACGGGTTGTTATGCTTCTTTGAATGGCATGGCTGGTTACTCCGATTTATGTAAGTTGTATAAATCCATGTTTTCTTTTGTTCGTTGAGTTTATAATTCGCCGTTCTGAAATTATTTTTCAGTTTTTATTTCTCTTTACAAATTAAATTAAAAGTGAAAATATACTAGTGAACATTAATTTTGGAACAAAAGAAATAAAAGATTTGTCTATTTTTAACACTGTAAAAAATATCAGTTAAAGATTCATAAAATCATCATATTTATCAAATTAGATCACGAAAAAGTATATTATAATAAAGTAATTGTGTGTCATATTATTTGATGCAACAATTAGGTTGTGGAAAGTTTGCTTTGAGAGCCTTATCTCAATGTCTTGCGAGAGAGTTCCAACCGCAAGGAGTCCACGTGGCGCATGTAATCATCGACGGCATCGTCGCTCCACCACCTCCTCCTAGGTTTGTATTCTAATTATATTAGTATATATACTTTACTTATGAAAATGGATGCAACTATATTAGTTATGATGATTGGTTTAAGTTTCTTATTATAGTATTAATCATATGGTGTTATTACATTTGTTTTCCTAACGGCTTATCCACTTCTCAATTGTCATCATCGATCACTTGAATCCAACCCAAAAAAAAAAATCCCGAGTCCAAATGGGTTTGCTATATGATTCCATCTGAAAAAGGTTTTTGTCGAAATGTCAGGGGATTACTACTAGGTACTCATAACTTTAGAGCATCGTCACCCTTCAAGAGGGCTGCCTTCTGCCACGCCAACACACCCAGATATTTAGAATGCCTCATCCCTTTTGAGATTCTAGGGTCCTGCCTTCTGCCACGCTAACACATAGGATCCTCACCCCTTCAAGATTCTACTGTAGTAGACTATCTCATCCTTCCACTGCCTTTCTTTTTTCTATAGATGGATGATTTAGAAATTTTATATTAATGTGGCTGTTTTCAGATAACCATGCATGCATGTTCATTATTATTATTATTTTCTTTTTTAGTGAAGGTATACTTCCTTCGGCTCAATTCGCATTCTTCTACTGTTCTTATAGTTAAGAAGCATTTTTAGTGATAAAGATCATAAAATATTAGCGAGCCCATAAACTATTTTGTGGTTAATGAACTTAATGTACATCGAATATCACTTTAAAATTGTTGTCGAACTTATAAATTTTGTGAAATTAATGACCAATATTAATATATATATATATATATATATATATATATTGATTGAGAGCGAACTTTTGGCCAATCATAATCTATATGGTTACTTTTTTGACTAGTTAGTCATAGGTTTGAAATCGGAAAGTGAAATGTAAGAGCAAGGTTACGTAACGTACCACATATTTCTACAATAGGGAGGTCATAAATGATAAAACTGATTTGTTTTGAATGAAACTATAACACTATTTCTAGAAGTTTAGTGGAGTACTTGGATCACTGGAATCAGTTTTTCTTATTACATTTATCAATCCTAAATGAGGGATTTATGATTCAATCATCGACTAATTAATGTTTTATGATAATGAATGAGTAAAACACTAAGTTAGAGATTTCCAATTTCATATGTGAAGACTTTAAAGAGCCCCTTCCTTACTTGGATGTTAAAAAACGTACGAATTTGATCATGTTATTATTATGTGTGATTGATATAGAAAGCATACTGAGAAACAATCAAATTGGAAATGATTGGAATGCAGGTCAGCAAGTAGTGCATCAGTTGCACAGTCGAGATCGACATCATCATCGTCGGTTGGGGAGCAAGAACAGCAACAACAACAACAAAAGCAGCGTCACATATATGGAGCTGGAGGAGAAGGGACTTTGGACCCAGACGTGCTGGCACAAACTTACTGGCAATTGCACATTCAAGACCGATCAGCTTGGACCCAAGAAATCGACCTTCGTCCCTCCAATTCGTCCCGACTTTTCTGAAAAATGAATGACCTAAAAAAAAAAAGGGTATATCGACCGATCTATCTAGGGTCCCCTACCAGAATTTTCACCAAATGTCATCCGTCTCCATCGAGCTTAATCACCGTCATCATACTACCAAAGTAAGTTGTGTACAACATTCAAGTTGCAAAGATTAATGATTCCTCGCCTGCAACTTTTTTAGTACTTTCCCATCTGCCAGTTAGTTGCCGCTGGCTTCTTCGCTGGAAAGTGGAAAGTGGAAAGTGATTTTCTCTCTTTTTGTTTTCTTGAAATTCAAATTCAGTTTGATTGTGTAAATGTGGAACAGATCTTGAACTTTTGCTATATTCTTGCATTAATGTAGTATGTTGTTAAATTAGTTAATGATGGATGGGTCGTTTTCATATCACTTTCTGGTAAACAGTAATATGTAGTAGAGAAAAATATCTTTTCCCAGTACTACTGTTTTCCTTCCTCAATTGTGTGTGTGTTTGATAGTATAACTATAGTTGATGAGAATGGTCCCTCACTCTCCTGATGATCACTGTTTTATTGGAAAGATATGTTCTAATGATTGGGTTGAAGGAACAAAAAGGCCCCAGAAAGAAAAGCAATTCCGTTTAGGAATAATCTTGGGTGGACATCAGTCTGCGTCGTGTTCTCTTATCCTACACTCACTCCCTGATGTGAGCAACTAAAGAATGTTAGTGTGTACCAACACTTGCTTGGCTAAAGTGGTAAGATACTTTGGTTTTCTTATCTTGGGTTCGAGTTTCGTGAATGAAAAGAGCAATGTTGGAGAATTTTCCCTCCGAAAAAAAATTGACCGAGCTCGATATGGATTAGTTTGAGTGCAATACACTTACGACACTGTACACGCAATATGCAAAAAGAATGTTACTGTGTGTCCTACGGTCAACATGTTCACCTTACACTTCATCTACTCTTACTTCCTTCTTTTTTTTTCATTTATCTGTTCGAGATTATTGTTCAAACTAATCCAAATTCATAGTAAAAATTAAAACTATAACCCATAATTAAGTTTGGCAAATATATTTATTATTTGGACTTATATTAATATATATTGCTGGATACTGTCTCCTTGTGCAATGTGCTGTCGTTCATATCTTCAGAACTGAGATTAAGATACGAGATAAATGTGTGCTCCCTCACTCCCGTGCTGGGAAGTACAAAACCATGGGTTTTCAGTATCTTTGTGCTTACTTCTTTTGTTCCAGAGAGAGTTTTAATTCTTGAACTAAAATAATCCTACAATTGTGGCTTTTATTTGGAGAGGGAGAAAATATTCTCTTCCTCCCAAATAATTGTGCAATTTGAAGTTTTATTTTCAAACTGCACAATAATTTTAAGACATGTGGAATACATTTTAGATCTTTGATATTTTCAGCAGCCTAAGTGTCCTCACATGTTTTGTTGGTTAAAAAAGGATACAGTTATCATGGCTCTATACGAAAACAAATAGGACTATGTTGCTCTAATTATTTTAACGAGATCATGTTGGGGATAAAAGATGAAATGCTCTATTTCTGAAATTAAGGGATTAAAGTCTCGGTCTCCAAATTATGATGGGACTAAAACATACTCCTTTTGTCCCAAAATTATTGTCCAGTTTGAAATTTCACTTTTAGTACAATTTAAACTAGAAATGAAAATCCAAACTGGACAATAATTATAGGACGGAGGGAGTAACTGTCACATCATATCTTTAGAGGTTACGTTGGCAAAGCCGAAACAAGAATGCAAACATAATATTACTTACTCCGATCTAAAATTATTGTCTAATTTAGATTTTAAGTTTTAAGGCACGGAGGGAGGGAATACAGCTTAACCGTTTTTTTAAAAAGTACATCTTAGCCGTTATACAGACAGACCTTGTAAAAGCCTTAACATGGAGTAATTCTTTTCTCAAGTTGAAGCGTTAAAGAATCACAGACTCAGAAAATTTGGAACTTGGGCTGAGTTCCCACCAATTCGCGACGTACAGATAGGCCCAACAGCCACCGTACTGAACACCAATCATAGTCTCAATTCTCAAACCACTCGTAGTATCATACTATCATTTCAAACATCTTAATTAGACAAAACAAAGACATTATTATTAGTACTTCGAATTAGTCCTTCCGCCCGAAATAAGAATTTTGCTAGATGAGCAATTATTTTTATTTATCAAACACTAATCTTATTTTGAGATAGAGAGATAACATCTTAAGATATGAACGACAAGTCAGAAAGGTATGTACGGTTCTATAAGGAGCACCATATATGGTCAAATTCAGTAATTCTTCATATACTTGCTTCTTTAGCGGTGATCATGCCTATACCGCTATACAAAACTAAAGGCAGCCGCCATGTCTTATCTTCTACGTCTGTTTGTGCATGCGCATTGCTGAAATGTTCCACTTGATCCAGTAAAACGATTAACTTCTCTTTCTCGAGATACATCAGTCTGGGATCCATAGTTGGGGCGTGCATCCCAGTTAGCACGCTCTTGAGAATGAGACGCAAATGGCCTATAATTCTCCTCACATGCAGAAAAGCACCCTTAAGGAACAAAAGATGGCGGTTCCTGATGATATCGCTCTAAGCGAAAGAGGTGGAAGTTTCGGGGGTAATCATACGATTGAACAGAAGACTCTACAGTATTAGACCGATGATCATGATTCTGATGCTTACTCCGGGATAGCGGGGCAAGAAACTTTCTATTTCCTCCGACATTTGACTGTCTGAATGATCTCTGTTTACCAATTGGGGCCTTCACACGACCATCATGATGATTCCCTAGCTTCGATGTTGCTCTCCTACTTGTTTCAGATACATGTGAACGTCGAGAATGCTTCTGATATTTGAAAACTGATTTTCCAAATAAGATGTGTAAGTTGTAACTACATGATTAAAGAGATGATACGTGGTAGACACTACAGTGCTGAAATGAAAGGCATTCCCGCTCTGATGTTCCTTAGCAAAAGATAAAGTATTAAGTATGTTCCAATTTTCTGATACCTTCTTTAGAGGAGGATTTCTCTCTTTTCCTCTTTACACCTGTTGTCTTCCGCATTTCTCTTATCTGTCTAGCCGCTGCTCCACGTTGATGCTTCTCAGCAAGAACTTCTCGTCTTTCTTTCTCATTCTTCCAGCTCTAGAGAAACACAAGATAGAAACATGAAACAAAATTCCCTAAAATGGAAGGCAATAAAATTTTCTTTGACAAACTAAATAATAGTTCACCTGTCTGAAAGTTTTCATTCTATAGAGGTTACGGCCTTTTACAAGTAAAGGAACCAGTGGAGGTAACTCCTTGATACCCTTACTCCATAAAACTTCAACCTGTAGCAAAGAGATCAAACAACCCAAACATAACGTGAAATGGGTGACAACTTGTACATAAAAATTTCAAAATAGCAATGACCAGCGTGAACCAAAAACCACTTCAGTGACTTGAGAATAATTTTTAATGTATTCAAACAAATTATGAATATAATAGCCTTACTGTGAAAGTATGTTGCTGCTTAGCGGCTCCATAACTTTCCTTAATAATCCTCCCAGCAACAGTTCTCCTCCCCAAGACTCTCCCACTCCTGGTTACTTTATCAAATCTGCTTAACAAATAATTGCAGAACATCAAACAAGGTACCGTAAATGACCATAAGAAGAGAAGAAGATTCAAAAATCAAATGCACAAGGAAACTAAGATGAGGGGATATTTCTGTACACTTTCTGGGTGAATAACACCACATCTCCCCTACATACATCACCTGCATATGTAAACAAGTAATACACTCCTCAATGGCCTGTAGAGATACAAGGTTACAGCTACTGCTCTTCTTTGAAAAGAAGGTATACCAGTGCAGTCAATGTTGAATGAGGATCTAGGATATAGTATTACTCCTCTTCCATCTCTGATTCTGTGGTGAACAAATCAGAAAACATTATTTCATTCTGCATAACAAGGTGGAGAAACAAATGTGAGCTCTGAGCAGCTTGAAACGTTTCATACACAATGCCGGCAGACAAACAGCATTATTTTCAACTCGGCACAATAGAGATTATTCCAAGAATCAGTAGAGAAAACAAGGATAAGTAAGACTCAAGTTTTATGATCAAGCAATATCATTAACATCATTGGGCTGCCACTGTCGATGTCAATGTGGGAAGATTAAGATTGGTTCTAAGATTTAAACTACTAGAGGTGTTGGCAATAGAAATTGTTAAATTACAAAGATAGAACTAACAATAACGGCCCAAACATTCTAGTATAGAACTAACAATAACTGCCCAAACATTCTACTACTATAAGTTTTCATTTCTGATCGCTGGAAGGGAGCCAGAGAAAAAAATTTGGTAAATAAGCCTCAGTAACGGTGAACATGTATGAAATCTGCTTGTCACTTTGTGGAGGAACTCCACAACACAAATAAGATAATGATCAGTGTAAGACTTGAATGCCACAACTAACCTCCAATGCTCCTTGATCCTTTGTAAACACTCCACCCTAGTCCCCGATAACCTCAATCCATGCCTCCGAAGATATGCTTTACATTCCACTAGAGTTAATCCTCCAATATCACTTCTTTCTACAAAAAACTAAGAAAAACATTTACCTAAACCAGCATTGCCTAAGATATTAATACGACTGAATGAACAAAGAGCATACTGCCAAAGAACAAAGACTCATAACTCGATTAATACGAATTAAGAACACTAACCACGCAGAAGGTTCGAAACTCGGTTGGACAAACATTCCTCATCATCTCCTTCAATTTCTCCACCACCATCAGCATCGTCGTCGTCGTTTTCGGCGTCATCGCTGCTAAATTAACAAAGCAAGTTCAAAAAGCAAGGGAGAAATGAACCCAAACGGAGAGCAGAAATCAATAGCTCCCTCTCCTGTAATTGTATTATACCATATTTCTGATAGAATCATAATAGCTACTGCAAACAGGAGAATGAAAATGGGTGGCGGTAAGTCACCTACCAAGAGCCAGAGCTAATCTCCTCTACGCTGCAGTCGGAGGAATCATCTGATTGCGAATCTGATTCTTCGAGAAACTCCTCTCCGGAAGAAGACGACAACGCCGACGATGAAGAAGAGGAAATTTGAATAACATCGCGGTTTTCGGCGGTTTCACTCTTCCCCATCTTTCGGATTTCATTCGATGAGGACGACCATGCTAGACTCGCTAGTAAGATGGACAAGTAAGCGTCACGCTTTTAAGTCATGAAAATTGAAAACAAGGTAAGCGTGGTAAAAGAAGGCGAGCCTGAAAATTCTTTTTGTTTTTTTTTTTTTTTAATTTTTTTTCCCCCTCTCTCATTCTTCTGTGTCAGAACTCAGAACCTATGTAATATTGCTAACCCCAAAAAAAATTAAAAAAAAAAAAATTGTAATGCTCTCTTGTCTAGGGAGGCAGATAAAATATGTCCCGTCCCAAAATTATTATCTAATTTTGATATTCACTTTTAGTTCAAATCCTAAACTGAACAATAATTTTATGACGAGGAAAATAATACATTATGTGTCATTTCTGTGAGTACAAAATCCGACCTGTCTGAGTTGTGGTCATAATATGTTTGTTCCTGTTGAAAAGATTTGTAATTTGAATGGAATCGAAAAGAATATTACTAAGTGACAAACACAGATTGTGTCTTAATATACTCTCAAACTTTTTTCCGAGAGAATAAAAGGGAGATTGGGGTTTGAATTTGAGTCAGCCAAGTCTGAAGTTATTTTTAATCTTAGCTGAGAAAAGAATGTTGTAGTAGAATCTTGAAGTTGAGAGGAAAATTACAGACTGGAGTGAGGTGAAAAAAGATGAGCCAGAGAGAACCCATCAATCACTTTGACATTAGAAAGAAAGAAGAATACAAGGCAAATCAAAGATGTCAGTGACTCTAATCTATTATTAGGTTAAACACATGAGGTTTTGCATTCCCAAACGAGCTCAGAAGAATCCTCACTTATAGAAGAATATTGAGATTCAGGTCAGCTACGTACAACTTTACAGTGGGAAAACTAATCGCCAGGACGCCCAGGAGTCATATTTTCTACAACAACAACGTAATTACAATTCTGATCCTCCGAAAAAATTTTCAAGAATGGACTTCATCAATACCAATCACATTATCCAATCTTGTTCCAAACCTATATGTATGGTGTGTGATTACACTATAATCACAAGCTTCTCCGCTCTTTCATTTGGCCAACAGATTACCGACTATGAGGTCATTAGCTGCATTTGGTTAACTATAATTTACTATCACTGAGCTTTAGGAAGTGAGCGGCTCGACACACCATGCAACAACTTTACAAATCCAAGGAAACTTAGTTTCCCATCAGTGTGTCTGATCCAATCATGGAGAACAGCATGGACAGGAACTGAAGGGCTCAGGCCAAGTTCCTGAAACAGAGACCAGCCCAGCTTGTTATACTTGGAATAATAAGAAATTTTCTCTCTCTAAGTAACAACAAAACACAAACACAGAAAGTAATCCGATGTGCATATTATACAAATAGGACACGAGGAAATTACCGAAGCCAACTCCTCAATCATAATGGCCCTGTTGCCATCCTTTTCAAAGAGTTCATATGCACAACGAGCATGTTGCTCCCATCGATCGAGAGCTTCGAGCTGATGGACGCTTAACACAGCAGCACAGAATTCCTCAAAATCCATCCTTCTATATTGAAGTGCATTAAGCTGAAGAAAGAAATTATAATCAGTTGCACAACAGCACGTTACAAACAATAAAAAATTCCTCTCTTTGGACTGAGATACATACCGATCCAAGAAAATCATGGACACGAGATTCCTTCATTGCTTCTGTTGCATTTTTCATCAACACCTGCCACAAATGAAAAACAAGCCCTTCAACACCTTATGTAAATTGAGTTTCCATTATGAATAAGTTGAAACGAGGAAACTGTACAAGTAACCTACCGCTTTAATGTTCTCCAAACTTATGGTGCCATTTTTGCTTGGTTCTAGCAAAGCAAATTGCTCTTTCAAATAATATAATTCATCAACAGTTAGTGTCTTAGATAAGGCCTGCGAAAGTCAGAGTAAGAAGGTCAACAAAACCAGAAGAACAGTCATGCATGACTAAGTATATATGACACGGAAAACCAATGGTCAGCCTTGGAGCAGAATGCCATCAGATGGCAACATAAAACACTATTCATAAGACAGTAAAACATGAAAGGCTACATACCCGCAAGGCGGCTTTACGAAGTGCAGATGACCGCATATAAGCTTTCATGAGTTTGAAAATTAGTATATCAAGGGGAACCTTTACATTGTTGCCATTTTTAATCCATGGATGACCTGAAAGTAAACAAATTTTCATGAAAAATCTATAAAAAGATGGGTTTGACGAATCAGGGCGTTTTGTGGGGGTTTTGTGGGGTGGAGATGGAGAAAAGTATTTAATCTTGAGACTCACTCAAAGCTTGAGCTGCAGTCATTCTTTTACGTGGATCCTTATTTAACAGACGTTTCACAAATTCTTTTGCCTCCAAAGATAGGGTAGGCCAAGGCTGTTCGTCGAAACTTGGATCGGCTTTTAAAACCGTCCTAAAGATTCCTGATTCAGTTCGAGCCCAGAAGGGACGGCTGCCACACAGAAGTATGTAAGCAATAACGCCAATACTCCACACATCAGCCTCTGTGCCATATGACCTATGTAGAACTTCAGGAGCAACATAATATGCACTGCCAACGATGTCATTCAGCCTTTCATCTGTAAAGCAGTTGATTCATAGAAATTGAATTAACCTTGAGAAATCCACCAAAGAAAAATAAAACTAATAATGTAAATAGAAGGAGAAGAACAAACCTGGCTTCACAAAATCTGACAATCCAAAATCTATTGCTTTCAGTTCTGAATTTTCATCCTTGGAAGTGAACAAGAAGTTCTGGTCCAGCAACAAGCTACAGTTAGACACAAATTTTGTCTAAAAATATATGGATGAAATGAACATCAAATTAAAATTTTTCATTCACAAGTTGTATCTGCAGTAAAAATTACTACATCACCAAACCCTTGAATAATCAATTTGGCCCTTATCCAACGTGTTGCATTCTATGTTATGGAAGCTATTCTATTATTTTCCCAGAAGAAAGATCAAGACAGGGATAATATGGAAGGAGTGAAACAAGAAACTCATATTTATCAAAATTCTGACCTCTGGTTTAAGATCCCGGTGTACAACACCCTGAAGATGACAAAAAGCAACAACATTCAATATCTGGGTCATGACAGCCTTGGCATCTTCTTCAGTGTATTTCCCGCCCCTGTATGAACAAGAGCAAACTTTAGAGGACGAACGTCCCTACTACCTTAATACAGTGATGTAAAATGTAGAGCCTCCTGACTTAGAAAACAGTACATTTTTATCCAAAAATAAAAAAAAAAAGACTCGCCTTGAAAGTATTCTATCCAGAAGTTCCCCTCCTTCACATAGCCTGAAAAGAGCATTGAGATAACTCAGTTTGTGAACAGTATATATAAATCATTCATGTGACCAAAACATGAAACAAAACTCTAAATCAGAATCTCTCTAGATTCAAAGAATTGAAAAAAAAAAAAAAAAAAGGAACAGCTAAAGTGACAACAAAAGTTTCATATCTTACTCCATGACAATGAAAACGTTCTCATTATCTTCATAGGCATCATAAAACTGTACGAGATTGCTATGCCCTGTCAAAGCTCTCAAAATCTTTACTTCCCTTCTTACATCTTCAATGGCTATGGCAGTGGTCATCTGGGTCAAGAAAATAAAAGCATTCAAATACAAGAAATAAATAATAATCTCACTTTGTTGATAAACGTACACTTTCACAGGGGCAATACATATCAAATTAATACAATAAAAACATATAAATTTTGCAACACTTAAGAAGCCAATCCTCAGCATTTTCCCAAAACAGGACAATTTTGTGCGTGTGAGAGAAGTGCTTGATCGAGGATAAGGTTACTAGCAATATGCATACACACAGTGAGATAGCATTATGCACAAAATTGAATTAAGTGTTGCATAAGTGGAAGATGGTAGCCAAAACAATGCTCTCAATTCACCCAAAACAATATACAGCAGAAAACTTCATACTGACACTATATCTTAACATCACATTTGATGCACAAAGCTACAAGCCTTCAAAACAGACTATAAGGCTTCTAACAACAATAAGTTACAGCATCAAAATCCATCAAAACAACATAATAGCAGAAGTGAAAAAAATCTTCTTTTGACTGCAAACAAAAAACAGATGCAGCAGGAGAGAAAACTATGAATATGGTGTAAAACCATCCGGTACTCAGTAAACGAAAACAAATACCAAAAAACTCTTTCGTGTACCACGTCTAATAAAAACGTATTCATTCCAAGTACCAGAGCGAGAAATAACTCAGAACAAAGAGACACAACTTTTGACTTTCCCCTGTCAATCACTACTGCAGTCCCGGATTACGAGTACTAATTTTACAGGTAAAATCAAATGGAATCAACGTCAAATTGGACAGGATAATTCCAAATTATGCAATTAAAAGTTTCCTTTCTTAGTCAAATGTGATCCCACTGAAAATCAACCGAGTCAACAGACATAGATCTGACCATTGTAACCAGAAAAAGGGAGGATAACACAGCGGCGGAATTCATACATAACAGAGGAATTATCGGAAAAAAAAAGGAGATGAGAGCTTCAACAACCGATGAAGAATTTGCAAACCTTGGCTTTGGGAATGACTTTAACAGCAACTTCTTGTCCCTTGAGCTCTCCTTTCTTGAATTTAGCTTTACAAGTATACCCAAAATGACCTCTTCCAACCTCCTCCCCCAGCTCATACTTACTAACAAAATGCTTTGAAAACCCAAAGCTCTTATCCAACGACGTCACAACCTCCGATTCATTTCCCTCCGGTATTGAAGCTTCATTAGGCTTCACCGCGCCCTGCCTCCTCCGCAGCACAGCCTTAATGTGCTTCGCCGGAGACGGCGGAGGGAACGGCCGCTTGAAAAACTTCATAGGCGTCGAATTGCCGGAAGATCTCGCCGGAGACTTCTTGGAGAACAGGTAATGCGCCGGACTTGGGCTGTAAAAGGGGAAAAAGGGAGACTTCTTACCAGCTTCGACATCTGATTTCTTGGCTTCTTGCTGATTCCCGGAGCTCACAACATCTCTATCCTTCACCTGGCTGGGGCCGCTTGGATTCTGTTTCGAATTGCTACCATTGCTGAAATCATCAATAGTTCGCTCCGGAACAGGCTTGGAGGTGCAGACACCCATGATTTTTTCCTATTGCACTTTTTTCTTGTAATTCCTAACCCCCAAACAAAATCTATAGAAAACCCAGTCTCCACTCTCGAGGCTGAAGCTATCGCATTTCAAGATCGGAATTGAAGCATTGTTTCCGGTGGTTCTCGGAGTTAGGAAAGAATGGGTAGCGTTTTTTTCCTCCGGTTAACACAGAGAGAGAGAGAGAGAGAGATCTGGCAAACAAGTGGGAGTTGAACTGGAGAGTTGATAAATAGGAAACGACGGTGGACGGTGCCGTTCACCTTTGTCCAAAAATACTTATAGAAACTAAAGAAATTTTAATTGTCCGAAACGGAAGGAGAAAGTCAGAAAAACCAAAAGGGGATTAATGCGGCGAGTGTAAAACAAAACTTTAAATATACAACCCCGGAAAAATGCTAACGTACGGGACAGATTTAGTACAGTAATGTGTACACGTGGCGGGAAGATACTGGTTTTGATTCACTTAGAATTCCTTAATTGTTCAGGTAGTAGATTAGAGTAACTGGCTGGTAATGCAAGGGATGGGACATGGGATTATTTGATTGGTCAGTTGATTGATTGATGAAATTAGTTGTGAGTTTATACCATTATTAACTCTTTCGGCAAAAGTGATTTTCGAATTGTTCATCAGCATATAGGCCTTTTTTAAAAAAAATAAAAAATAAAAAATCTTACATCCAGATTACATTTAAGACATCTTAAACAAAAACAATCGTTGAAGTTACTTTAACAAAGTACTCCCTCTATCCCAAAATTATTGTTCAGTTTTAGATTTCACTTTTAGTACAATTTAAACTAGAAATGAAAAATCAAACTGGACAATAATTATGGGACGGAGGGAGTATATGATATATGCACTTGCGATCTACTAACATGTTCTATGGTGCGCAATTTTATTGTGACATTTCAGATATGGTTTCAAAGTGACTCAAATGCCTTGAGCAGTTGAGATTTGAGCACTTGTTTCTCTTGCGTGATTGAGGGTGTTTACTAATTGAATTCGACAATAACATCAAATTGGTTTCGTTTCCAAACTAATTTCAAAGTGTTACACCATCGAATATTTATGTGCGCTTACTATATAAGACGATATTGTAAAGTATAATAATTTAACGGATTAGAGACGATAAGAAAGAAGACTACACAATCAAAAATGATGGATTATTTATTGAGCATTTGCTGTTGTTGAACACTCAATAAAATGTCGTAATACTTGGTTGACAATTTCCTCCCTTGTTTTATGCCTGACCTCTTAAGGTATGGAGATGAGATCATGAAAATGCACATAAAAGACCAACTCCTCGTGAAATGTCTATTGTGTCATTATCTCAACAGTGACGGAAGTCTAAAATAATTTATGAAGGGTGTAATTAGTCAGTGAATAGAACGTACATTTTAATTTGCAATAGTATGTACTCCTACTTTTTTTTTTGGTCATTAAAATAGTAATATTGTTGTTATATTTAAATAATGATAATTACTTTGGGACAAAGTCAATATTTTACTTATCTTAAGCTCAGTTTGAAATAACCATAGTGACTACTTTTTGGCAAATCAATTCTTTAGTTTATTCCAATGTAGATAGGGTTATTTTAACTTTTTATCTTCATTGGGTAAATATTTCTTGAATAGACCAGAAACTGTCCACGAGGTAATATTTCTCTCCTTTTTGTATTTCTGATAAGATAATTTGCTATATGTTACTAACACTGATTTCTCTTTCCTTTTATAAAGTGCATCGACATGACCAACACTAAAAACTTGCAGGCATGTCCTTTGGTTAGAAATGACCATTATTCCTGGTTGACTACGTACATCTAATCTAATTCAATTATTATAGTACTAACCAAATTTAATTAACAAATCAAGAATCTCTCTAGTGCTAAGGCTACATTCATCCTCTAGACAGTACTAAATTCAGTAGTTTGATTCTATTTAGTTGACCTTTATTACTCAGATTCTCCAGTGGATAGAAAACGTCTATTTTGCATTGGTCAATAAATATCATGTGTTGAACTCAGCTCAACCCGCTCACCAATTAAAGTTGATTACTAATACTGTTGTCACGTACTATTATCTTTCTTCTCTAGAATAGTGTAATAGGAACAAAAGAAAACTTTGAAATGAAGCATATGCAAATTTACCTCCGGTAAAACCAACAAAATCGTAATTCTACCTTTCCTTTTTGGTATATAAACCATAAATTAATTTTAAACTAGTATCATATTCAAAGTATTTATTTGGTTTAAATGAATCCTCTTCGAAAAACGAATATTTTCTCTATTCAAAATTTTTTTTATTTTACTAAAAATAAAAATTTAAATTGGACCATCATTTGAAAACTTAGAACTTGAAATGAATACAACCCGACTGTTTTATAAATTAAGGCAATGGGTCGAGTCTTCTTGTTTTTGGTAATTCCAACTGGCAGACTGAAATTCATGCAAGATTTGGTAGGAAGGAAATGCATCGGAAAATCACCAGTTTTTAGGTAGATGAATAAAAGTAGTCGTCTCATCATCAAATCATGCCCGTGTTTATTCTTTGAAAAGAATACTTAAGTCTAATACCCGACAAAAAAGCAAATTGTTAATGATTATTCATCATCTTACCTTTCTTCATGTAATGACTGGAAAAATCAACACGAAGAAAAAACAAGTAACTTGTTGTTTAAACAAATTCACACACTGTTTAAAATTTTCTGTTCTAAAATGATTATTGTATATTACAGAAAATTTAATTATGACATCATAAAAAAATAAATACAAACATGATTACCTTCATTCGTTGTCAGAAAACTGTACTTATTACAGAGGAAAAAAAAAAAGAAAGAGCAGAAAATTCTTTCCAATGTTGTGCAATAATAACAGGGTGCAGAAACGTGCAGCTTCAAAATCCAAATTTGAAATGAAAAAAAAACAAGGATTTGATTTAGCAGATAACTTTTTTTTTTAAATAAAAAGGGTGGACTGGGAGTCCAAAAATCCTAAACTCTCAACACACCTGCAGCAGATGCATATGCACGCAATCATGAATCAATCCCCAAAATCAGAACTAAATCGACAGCCAAATCCCTCGGATTGCTCAATTTGATACTATATTGTTTGTACTAACAAAAATTATTCAGACTTTAAAAGAAAAACTCAATTTGAAATAAAAATAATAAAAAAGAAAGTCAACCCCGTGGTAATGGTTACACAAGGAAAACTGGAAACAAACTTTATAAATATCACGTGAGGGATGATGTTTCACTGCCACCCCCTTTCTCCCACTCACTGCTTGTTAATTTAATGGATCATTTCTCCTACTATTCTGTACTAGGCTAAAGGACCCCTATTGCCTTAGCTTTGAAATTGTCATAAAATACAAGTGAAACTAATAATTGTTCATCATAAGAATTGTTCTTAGTAGTCTTCCTTCTCATCCATTGCATTGTGTGCCCATTATTTTCGTCTTAAAATAATTTTTCTGTTACGAAATTATCTTAATAGAATCACATAATCGTATTTAAACAAAGAAGACTTTCGTCTTAAAATATTCCACAAGATTACCTCAATACAAATCACGCCACAGTATTTAAACAAAGAAATAAATAGTTCATATTTTCCTTACATTATGCAATCTGGGATCTCCTCCTTTTAGAAGTGGGTGGGGGTGGGTGGCATAGTCAAGTTTTTTTTTTTTTTTTTTTTTGTGGTTTGGAGAGTTAATAATGTTTTACGCGTATAATGTCAAAAGCTGTTTGCCATAAACCTGTCGGAAGTGGCAAACCACTTGAATTCAATTTCTGTCACCGCTCCGGCCACCATTCTCGCGCGTCACTTTTTGAGGGGGGAAAAAAAAAGGTGAACCCACCTAACCTAAGTTTACATAATATCCCCAGATATGGCCGATATTAAATGCACTGTTAAACGATAATGACCACTTAAAACTTTTGTAATTTGCTTAAGATTTAAGATGCAGATTCTGCCTTCTTTCACGATGTATCAGTCCACCTAGTTACGATCATCTTCTCAAGATTTCATTGGAAACATTGATCCTAAGTTTTCAACTTTTACAACTTCAACTTCAAGGCCTGCTGATTTTTCAGCGATGACTTCACAAAACAGAATATTCTCTTAAAAATCTATCCGTAATCCTGGTCAGAGTCCTGGAGATGGAAAAAGGCCAATGCTAAAGTAAAAAGGATGACGAACACTAATGCAAGTGTCTACGAAGTTTTGTCATCATGCATGACCTAATTCTCGATTATCCGATTCTAATACTACTTGCTAATTAATTTGCCTGACTACTGTTAGAGCCGGGCTAATGAAGTTAGATGGCGCTAATTCTTCCACAACCCTTACTAAGTTTTTATTAAACACACGATTAAAAATTTATGTCATTCAAGATTGATCAGCGTCAACCTAATAGAGAGCAACTAAAAAAACTATCCCCATCTATCAAGTACAACAAAGGTGGACCAGCAAGTGACATGTAAGAAGCTTCCCAGTAAACATTTCGTGCTAACTAACGTTGTTGCCAAACAATACACACTTCCACACACATGGCATGTGCCATTAATTTAATATTCTCTCCGTTCCGAAATAATTAATACCATTTGTTTTATTATTAGATATTTCAATTTGAACACCATCCGCCAATTTGGTCCTAGGAATTATATAGCTGAGACAAAAATAATATCGCAGACCAGACAAACTGGTAATATGTGGTTTCAAAATTCATTTTAGGAAGCCTGCGGGAGTTTCTTTTTAGTCTTAAGTTAGCATCGCATGTTCAGGCTTTAAAAGTCAAGTTGAACATAAAAATCACAAGATCTTAAAAGGCTAAACAAACTGTTGGCCACTAAACCCATGCATATCATAGTTTATGCCACAATAAAGTTAACACCAAACTTTCAGTGTCTCAGAATAAATCATGGTAGTTGAACAGATTTGAGTGTTTAAGAGACATTACATAAGGTGAAAGGGGCATGTCCCCTGCAAAGTTCTGTGTTTTTAAATGTCTGAGTATGACATCTAAATGGTAGAACTAACCCGAAGATTTGTCCCCACCAAAACCAGACTTCAAATATCCAGTCTGGTTAAGATGACTCACATCATTCCATATCTTAATGGTCCACTTTTCTTCTTTGGACAATTGAAACACATTGACAGATGTATTGGTGATCCTCCCAGCAGACTGGCCATGTGGACGAGCCCGCCGATGAAGTGAACGGATAACTCCACCGTGAGTAACCACAACTATTCGCTCCCCTGCAGATGAAGCAAGCTATCAGATGTCATTGAGATGTTCCTATCAATATATTACGATCACATTACAAGTTTTACTCATTTAATCCATCCAGGATTTTGAGTCTGCTATTACCTATGTGGTTATTTGCAATTCTCTGCAGTGCGGATGTGCAGCGCTCATAAAGCTGATCGAGACTTTCCCCACCACCCTGCACAAGTCAAGAATCAACAAATTAAGTCAAAAAGTTGCAGATTGCCAGGAAAAAAGGACACAAATTCCTTGCAAGCAGTTCGCCAAGATATCAACGAATGCATATTTCGTAATTGAGAATCACAAATTACAGAAGTCAATGACATGGACCATGAATGTAACTAACGATGTAACATAATAGTTAAGAGGTTATAAAGAAAATGTAGAACGACGCAGAGAAGTTCCTGCATGAACGGATCCATTAAACAGACGGGCCTGAAGCCCATTGTCCTTCTTCTTCCTTTTTTCTTTTTTTTTTCTTAATGTACTGCATGAATGTATTACTTAAGTTATACGTTAAAATTTCAGCAACTTGAACCTTCAGTCACATCACACATGGCAGCAGCTCTTAACTCCTTGCCGAAGGTC
Organism: Oldenlandia corymbosa var. corymbosa; assembly: GCA_949775105.1. Taxonomy (NCBI): domain Eukaryota; kingdom Viridiplantae; phylum Streptophyta; class Magnoliopsida; order Gentianales; family Rubiaceae; genus Oldenlandia; species Oldenlandia corymbosa. Next base: position 21,133,145 of record OX459123.1, on the reverse strand, counting down.
CCCTTCGTTTTAGTTGGTTAAACTCAAATACTAAAGATAAGATCAAAAAGAAAGAGAGAGGAAAAGAAAAGACTGGATAATCTAAAAAGTGAAAAGCATAGCTTTCCACTATTCTTTGCTGTTTGCTATGTTGTTTCAGACTAAAGCAATCAAATTTTCTAGTTTACCTCTCATTTCAGTAAAAGTAGGAGTCAATTATAACATTATCACTACATCTACAAGTATCATTAGTAAAATGCATTTGTTTCAAGCTAAAAGAAACCGAATAGAGGAGTAGTAGAAAAAGACTTAATTATCTAACAAGTGAAAAGAACAGCTTTCCGCTTTTCTTTGCTGTTTGCTAAGGTTTCAATCTAAAGCAATAAAAATTTCTACTTTGCCTCTCATTGCAGTTAAAATAGCAGTCAATTATCACATTGTACATCGACAAGGACCAGTCGTAAAATGCTTTTATTTTAACACAGAGACAAAGTTTAGCGCTCCTATCGGCCCAAAATGACAAAATCACTGTCGTATATACAGACCATTAGTAAAATGCATTCACTTTTAGCACAGAGACAAACTTGAGTACGCCTATCGTCCCAAATGGCACTCATTTTGGGATGGAGGTAGTAGTATTTAGTTAAGATTCTTTACTGGAAATGTGGAAATACCAGAAACTCACAGGAATTTCTTTATCCCGCCTGTTAGATAGAAGTGCTTTATAAGCTTTAGGGCAGCTTTTTCCTGCTTCTTGCAGCACCAGACCTTGAAGGTCCCCCAAGTGTCTTTCCCGAAGGTCTGGATCTTTGACAACCTGAGCGACAGAATAAGCACATGTGAACAGATTTTAGTTTCAGCTTCCATAATCATCAATCAAAAAGCCCATCATTTCGCGACCAATAAGAATCAACACCAAGATAGAAACTAATCCTGTCTAGACAGCCACACATGGATGCCTAATACAAATATATTCTACGTTTTTGCCCATCAAATGAAAACAAAGTTTCCCATTTCACTAGCACATGTACACTCAATAAAAGATGGAAGTTATAAATTTGCAAATGAAAATCCCAGCTAACTTCAGAACTTTATCAAATTTTCATTGTCATAGAGGCAACTTTCCAACTTTCTTGGTGCTAAACAATGCATATCAGTTTTTCCCAAGCACCTATATCTAGGCCTTTGCAATCAGTAAAACGAAGTAAGGAGCGCATACCTCAAGCCCCCTGCAGAATTTCGCTATTTCTTGAGCTGTCTCAAATGCTCTCTTCAAGTCGGATGAATAAATGGCCGATATATTGGGCTCACTTGCCATCCGTTGTGCCACCTTAAACAAGAGAAGCACAACCTAGATAAGCAATGCAATGAAAATTCAGAAAATAGAATACTATGATGCTAGGGTTCATTAGTTACCGCAATGGCTTGCTTTCTTCCTTCATCGTTTAATTCAACATCCATATGCCCCTGCATTAGAATAATTTCCTTATCATTGATCAATAATCCATTTACTGATTCTATATCTAGCGTTCTGTATATGATCAGAAACAAAGAATTTAAAATCCTAGGTCTTTCATCATCTACTTGATGCAACAATTAATTCCCAATTCTGAGAGACAAAAAGAAACCTGGAGTCTACCGTCAGCATTCCATTCCGTTTCACCGTGACGGATCACAACGATTTCTGCAAAATTATTACTTTTACCAGCTTCGATGATTTCTCCGTCACTCCCAGACTGTTGAAAATCGCTGATTGATTCATTTCAATAAAACAAAAAAAAAAAATAGTAAAGATAAATGAGAAAAGGATGATGCTAGGTAAACATCTAGACACGAAAAAAGTAAAAGAGATCATGTCAACCAGAAATGAGAACCTGGATTCGCTACCGGTGGCCATAAAGGCAGACAAGTGAGGCGGAGCTCAGCCTTGCGAAACCCGACGGAGAAGTTGAAGAAACACTGGCCGGGAATATCACAGTGGCTCACTGGAAAAGCAGCTGAGAGATCACGGGCTAGTGGCTACAAAAATTGGTTTGGGCCTATCTTGTTATTTTGGAAACAAAAGCTTTAGTTTATGGGCCTAAGTCTGGACCTTTGAGGTTTCTATGAAGAGAACTCCTTCACATCAACAAGTTTGATTCAGTTGCGGTAAAACGAACCAATTATTCATTTTATGCTACATTTCTATTTAATGTTTTTTTAGAGCATGCTAACTAGTAAATAGTACTACCTCCGTCTTAAAAAAATAATTCACATTAATTTTTCAAATTTGTACTAAAAATAGTACAAAACTTAAAACTTAATGTGAACTATTTTTTTGGGACGAAGGAGTAACATCTTTTCATCAAAGTTAGTTTTGATCATGCAATTATAACTAAATAAAATACAATCAGTAGGCCAAATGTTGATAAGAAATATAATACTACCTCCGTCCCAAAAAAATAGTCTACATTGAGTTTTTAAATTTATACTAAAAACAGTACAAAATTCAAAACTCAATATGGACTATTTTTGTGGGATGGAGAGAGTAATATTTTAATTTAATTTATTTAGATTTAAATAACAAATACATTGTCTAATCAGTAAATATCATGTAAGATGAGATGATAAGGTGAATTATTTACGTGAGCTACCTATCATTATTTCTTTTCGTGGTCAAAATTAATAAATTACCACTTTTATAGTCAGATCAGGGGATATATACACATTGTATAGTATGAATGTAACAATGTTAGATATCTTTTGAATATCCATTCCATTTCAAAATAAAATTGTATTTGTAGTGATTTTTTTTTTTTTTGAAATGAAAGAATACTAATTATTGGATCCATAGCAAATTTAGTAGACGAGATGTAGAATTTTTGGCACCAATTTCGAATAGCTAGCCTGATATGAACCAAACCAGAAAGTGTGAATCGTGATGGGACGATCAAATGGACCAAAATGGAGGGTCTGCTCGTGGTGCATGTGGAAACACGTATTTTTTGACCAATTAATCATCTTAGACTTGGTCCTTGGGAAAACTTTTGTAGCTTATACGACACTGTTCTCATCTAATCTCACAGTCTGCTCAAGTCTTTTTGGCAAATGAACATTCCTCATTAATATCCACTCCAAATTGACAATTGTCAAACTAATAACAGTCAAGAAATGAATGATCAAGTTGCTCGTTATCCACTTATTGCAACTGATATAATTTTTAAAGTGATTAGCTTGAAATCCAACTCAAACTACAGAGAAAAAGAAATGAGGATGTTCATGATCTAAATTCGTTTATTACATTATGTTCGGAAAATAAACTATTTCTGTCTTAAAATAATTATAATTTTAGTGAACGGTTTATTTTAGTTTTAAGGTGGGAAACTTAATATGATCAGATAATTGAATCATTAACCATAAATGGTGTTCATCATTATACGCAAAAAAAAAAAGAAACTAAAAATAATGAATCAAGGATCGACTTGGCGCCCTATAGTTTGGTCCTAAATACCGACCACGAGGAAATGGAAAATGACCACCAAGCTACCCGTTTTTCTGTTTCCCATTATTTGGGTTGGTGAAATGGTGGATAAAGATGATTCATTCCCATGAAGGAATGATTGATTAAAGAAAAGGAGGGATGAATTGATAGGTATTTAACCACACAAACTATGGTTGACATACTGTAAATTAACTGATCTGATATGATATGATATCACTAAACCAGTATAACACCTACTTTTAGTTTGAAAAAAGTGAAAATTCTAACGTTTATGGTCAACTATTTATTTGTTCTTTTTTTTTTTTTCACAAGTTTCAACCATGAACTTCGACCAAAGAAATGTCACCACCTTGCTCAAATGGAAGGCCAAAAAACCTTCCAAAATCATTGTTGAAAATATTATTAATAATACTTGCTACTATCTTAGACTAGAAAGATCTAATTTCAATATTGGAAACTCCACGTACCACATCGCACTTTTTAGCCACCATGAAAGTGGTAAGGCTGTGATCCGCGTTTCCCATGATGTTCACTGCTGGAAAAGAAAAGGGAAGAAGAGTAGTAAAGACTAAAGATTTAAGACCAAGAAAATTAAAATTTGTGCATTTCTAAAAGAGAAATGACTAAGAGATATTATATTAATTTGGTCCCAATAAAAGAGTTATCTTTATCGATCTATATTTCGATGGACGGAATAATTTTTTATTCTTGTATTTTTGGTGTCCATCAGTTAAATTATTTACTTAATAGAGTAGTTTAACTGCATACACTGAATACATACCAAAGCTGTTTTCAATTTCTTTAGTACTAACGCGAGTCGCGAGCTATAAATATTAGTTCTAAAAATAGTAGTGTTTCTACTGACCTAATCTCCTCTGTTTCGTTGCGCATCCTAATTTTAACGGATGAAGATTGAAATATATCTCAAAAATACGATGGCCTAATTGGCTTTATTGGGAAGGTAGTTGAATAGGGGCGTGCAAATTCAGCTGAAACATGTGTTGTCCAAACTTGAAAACCCAATTTTACAGTGAGCTGTTTAGCATTATCAGAATATAACATTATCGAGATTATTTAACATGTAATGTTTAAACATACGCTTTTTATGTATCGAAAAAATATAACAACTCGATAAAAACTGGAGAATGATTAATAAAGATGGCTTGGAATAGTTACTAGCATATGTAAGATTGATGTATTCCTACCCGTTTGCCTCTTGTTTCTCAACTCAATTTCGTTCTCATTATTGAATCTTTTGAAAACAACCCACGACCTCGTGGAACAAGATCAAGACTAAGACTTTTCGTTGTTCGTTTTTGTTTATTGTTTTATTTTCCTTAAACCGAATTTACATCATAAATGAGACAGTGATCAACTTTGTTTAACTAAAGTAACTTCTTAGTAGTATAATATAATCTAACTCCCCTCAAAATTTAAGATAAAATAAAATAAAGGTAGCAGCAGTTATAAATACAGCACATTCTCTGTGAATAACGGTATGCTGTGCCATTCCCTTCCTTTCATTTCCGATATTCTAACAACTCGATCCATACTTTCAAATTTCTAATATTCCTCTGTTTTCATCGATAAGAACAGAGCACAAAGACACTGTCAGATTATTTCCAGGGCTGACTCGCCATGAAAATGAATCATCGGATTCTGCTAACTCTTACATTACTAACAACCTTAACCCTTTTAAAACCTCCGACCACCGTTGCATTCACTAAAGGAAGGCTTGCCACAGTCTTAAGCATAGATGGAGGTGGGGTCAGGGGAATCATTCCGGGCACCATTCTTGCTTTCCTCGAATCCAAACTTCAGGTACTAGAATTTTATTTTTTGATCGAGGATGATTGCTTCATGATTAAGTCGAATTTTTAACGTAATGGGTTTATGTTTTTTTTTTTTGTTAATTATTAGGAACTGGACGGACCGGATGCTAGGATTGCAGATTATTTCGACGTGGTAGCCGGAACTAGCACCGGTGGGCTAATAACCGCCATGATCACCGCCCCAAATAAGGACAACCGCCCCCTTTACGCCGCCAAGGACATCCCAAACTTCTACTTGGATAATAGCCCCAAAGTCTTTCCCGCCAGCGAGTAAGTACGCTTTTTATTGGGTTTTTCTTCTCTTATAGTAGTGACTGAAAATTTATTGATGACTTACGCATATGTAGTTGATGTTTAATTGGTTTTTTTTTTTTTTTTTGGCAAAATCCGCAGCAGGAACAACCTTGCAAAATCGCTTAATAACGTGTTCGGAGGTCCGAAATACGACGGCAAGTATCTTGCATCTTTAGTTAAAAGGCTGTTGGGTAACGTGACAATCGACCGGACGTTAACGGATGTTGTCATTCCGGCTTTTGACATCAAACGTCTTCAACCAGTCATCTTCTCCAAAACCGACGTAATAATCCTACTCATTCTCGTCATTTAACATGTGAATTTTTTTTGTTCTAATTCGTTCCAATTCCCAAGGTTTTAATTTGACACCCCCCAACCCCCCCCAAAAAATGCGTTTATCTTGCAGGCCAAAGCAAATGTTACCAAAAATGCTCTGCTTTCGGACGTTTGCCTGAGCACCACAGCAGCTCCTACCTTCCTTCCGCCTCACTATTTTGAGACCAGAGATGCACAAGGTGGGGTCCGCACTTTCGACATGGTCGACGGTGGAGTTGCCGCTAATAATCCGGTGAGTCGAAAAGGCCGACGATGCCATCACTTCATTAGTCTCTTTCTGCTTTTTTTTTTTTGGTTAATGTCGATCAACTTTGGCAAAGCAGGCTGCTTTGAATATTGCTTTACAGTAAGGCAGTTATAATCACAATGATGCCACAAAGTTTGGTTATATGTGTGATGCCCACTACAAATTAACTAACCATTGGTATGGATTGCATTCATTACATCTTTCTTTCAAAAGTGGTATTAATGCGTTTAGGGAATCTTGAAATATCAACATTCCATCCGTCTCATTTTAATAGTTTGTCTTACAAATGACAATGACGGATTTACTTAATTAATGTCACAACTGAAGTCCTTATTACAAAGTCAATGGCTGCTAAATCTTATAACTATTTCTATGGACCGGGAACTAGGCAGGCCCATATAAGCGTATTATTGTAAAGTAAACTAACGTGTTGCTTCGTTTGTTTGTTTATATGCCAAAAATGTCAACAGACCCTGGTGGCCATAACTCACATTTCAAAACATTTATTGACTGGGGAATTCCAATTGGTGGACATGAAGCCCATGGAGAGCAGCAAATTGCTCGTTTTGTCACTGGGCACAGGGATGGCTAAGAACGAAGAAAAATACACAGCCTCTAAGGCTTCCAAATGGGGTTTACTTGGTTGGATGTTCAACAATGGTGCCACTCCGTTGATTGATATGTTCAGCTACGCAAGCTATGATATGGTGGATATTCACGTTTCCACCCTCTTCCAATCACTTCACAGCGACAAAAATTACCTTCGGATTCAGGTATATATTCTTTATCGTATAATGATATTAATAACAATTTGATGATACGTTGTCTATTGTTTTATATCATGAAACGTCTATTATTATCGTATTCTGACCACTCATTAGCAAACAATACATATGCTACGTTATTGTGTCAATATGATATGAATTTTCAATCTAATTTCATTTTTTTTTCTCATTGATTTTAATGTGACAGGATGATTCGTTGGCCGGGGATGCTGCCTCTCTTGATGTCGCAACTTCAGTGAATATGCAAACGTTGGTCCAAATCGGAAACGATCTATTGAACAAGCCGGTGTCGAGGGTGAATTTGGAGACGGGAAAATCTGAGGTAGTTCCAGGAGAGGGTACTAATGCGGAAGCTATTACTCAAATTGCAAAGATCCTTTCCGATGAAAGGAAGTTCCGGCTGGCCAACTGAGAAATTTTTTTTTAACACATTATCTTGTAGTAATTTACACTTTGCTTGTTATGATGAGATCCGAAATTATTCTTTTTACTGGTTTATTTTGTAAGTGCCTAGCTAGCTCCAATCAATAAGCAGATGTTCCAGTGTACAATGTAAAAATATTCATAATACATTAGTACATTGTAGGAGTTTATTTTAATTCAGATTTTTGAACACCTTTATACACTTTTGGGGATCCAATCATTATTATAGTTACAAATCCCAACTAGAAACGTTGTTTCACTCTCTAATGTGCTTGGCATATACTCTTGTCCCACAAAAATAATCCACATTAAATTTTTAAGTTTTGTACTATTTTTAGTACAAATTTGAAAACTCAATGTGGACTATTTTTTCTAGGACGGAAGTAGTATATGCTTTTTTTCGTCTTCCTTGTTTTGGTGGAAATTAATTCTTCCATTTTTTTCCCACTAAATATGTGGTTGTCCTATAATAGTATTTTTCTTTATCCTACAAAAATAATCGATATTATACACTATAAGTCAAGTTAAATAATACTCCATCCATTCTAAAATATATGTCGCTGGAGGAGTTTCATAAAATTTAAAAAGACAATAAATATTTAGTTAAAATACTAAATTATCTTTATTTAATCAAAATACAATTCTATTTCTAATATCATTTAGTACTAATACACTGATATTTTAAATACAATTACAATTTCACATGTAGGGGCAATGTTGGAAGAAATTGACAAAATATGCCTAGATCTACGAAAACGACATCTATTTTGAAAAAAATTGGTTTCCCTCCAACGACATATATTTTGGAATGGAGGGAGTACTTCACAAAGTAAGTGATATTGAAATTTAAAATATGATTTAATAACAGAAGCACTTAGTGGAACATAGTTGGGGGGATGACATTTTTGGAGACACAACTTTCATGTACGGTGGAATTTCTATAAATTAATTGTGTTGATATCACCAAAATTTATTAATTTAGAAAATTATGAAATAATCGATAATATTATACAGAATTTCTATAAAAAAAATAAACCGTCACTAGATCTTTTTATTTGTAAATTGTCTTTTCATCCGAATCAATCAAAATATTAAAACTCTTCTAAATAATAAAAACTCATAGTTCATATCATCTCCAAAGAGAAAAAACAAACATCAATAATTCATATTTTATTAAATATTGTATTTATAGTTATAGAAAATTTGCTGAAACATTATTATCTTGTCATTTTATCAAAAAAATTTTTTTTTCACTTTTTGTAATGATTCTAAGTTAAGACCGGAAAAATTCATTAATTGCTATAAGTTATTAATTTTCTGACATTCTACGATATCAAACTTCCGCTTAGCCATCATGCAAATGAAATTTCTTATACCCGAAACATCCATTGTAACAATTAGGATTTTGCCTTCTTCTTTGTAACAATTAAGGGAGTATGTTTTATTGTGGTTAGAGCTTTAATCACAAAATTTGTTCTGTTCATTTTATTTATTTTTTTTTATACCATATTTCATGAAGTTACTGGAAATTGTTCCATAGTACTAATGCCAAAAAAAAGAAAGAAAAGAACACCACAATTAACAACATGAATATCACGATGATGTTTGTTATAATGTTTTGATCCTCCTGTACGTACCACCAGTTCTTAGAACACAGTTGGGATTTTGTAAATTTGTCATTATACATGTGGACCATTTTCAAGTTCGATGTGGGCAACTAGACAACTAATACTCTATCTACTGTCAAGTTGTTATAATTATCTTTTTGGAGCAGAGAGGAATAGTCAATTCCAAGGGGTATTCAATCATACAAATTATCCAATTTCATTTTAATGGTGTATTTTTCTGAAAAAAAAAAAGATGAACCACAACCTCTCAAGTCTCAACGTTACCGACCACATTAAATAGAAACAACCACAAAACCTTATGCAACCGGAACTGTATTATCATTGGGTTATTAAACCTAACACTACACCATGAGCACGCCAGTGAAAAAGAAAGGGAAGTTTGCCACTGTACTCAGCATAGATGGAGGTGGAATCAGGGGCATCATTCCCGCACAAATACTCGCTTTTCTCGAAGCCAAACTTCGGGTAAACGTTGTTGAACTTTATTTAAACTTCATTGAGGCTTTTGAATGTACGTCAAATTCAGCGTAATTATTGTATCTGCTGTTTTTGGTAGGAATTGGACGGACCAGATGCAAGGATTGCGGATTATTTTGATGTCATCGCCGGAACTAGCACCGGTGGGCTAATAGCCACAATGCTTGCTGCCCCGAATGCCGAAAACCGGCCACTTTTCGAGGCGAAAGACATCGTGAAATTCTACTTGGATAACAGTTCCCTGATATTTCCGAAGAACAGGTACATCCAAAATAATGAAACACGTCAATACAGGGGACTAATAACTCATAAAAGCTTATTATAGCAATTCTGGGAACTTCTTAATTTGATGAATTATACTAAATGAGTTTTGAAGTTTGACATATTTGCAGTCGGGACAACATTTTGAAATCCTTCACTTACAATGTTTTTGGAGGGCCGAAATACGACGGGAAGCATTTGAGAGCAGTGATAAGGCAATTGTTGGGCAATCTGACTATATCTCAGACATTAACAAATCTAGTCATTCCGGCATTCGATATCCGGCATCTTCAACCTGTTGTTTTCTCTACCACAGATGTATGTTAATCTCTCTTATTTCTTTAGAAACACCATTTTGGGTAATCAAACATTAATTTAATTCCAGATCAAATGAAATGTTGCAATACAAACAGGCCAAATTGAATGCATACAAGAATGCTCTGTTGTCAGATGTGTGCCTCAGTACTTCTGCAGCTCCAACTTATCTCCCACCACACTATTTCGAGACCAAGACTGCAGAAGGGAAGCCCTACACTTATGATATGGTTGATGGTGGAGTCGCGGCTAATAATCCCGTGAGTGAAATAGTTCCTCTGTCCCAAAATTATTGTCCAACCTGAAATTTTACTTTTTGTATAAATTGAATTAAAAATGAAAATGCAAACTAAACAATAATTTCGGAATGGAAAGAGTAGTTAATTAGTCACATAAACACTTTTTTTTTTATTTGATAAAAAAAAAAATCTTGTTTTACTTCTACCTGGTTAGAGTAGTTAATTAGTTACGAATTTTTATACTCCTCGCCTTTATTTTACAAGTCCAATTTATCGTATCCTCAAATGGGACGGAAAGAGTACTACTTTTTCATGACTTCTTAAAGTTCAAGGTATTGGTGTTACATGTGAATCTTTGGTCGCAGAGCTTAATGGCTATAACTAACATTACAAGACACATTTATGATGGCGAGTTTCAAGCGGTGGATCTGAATCCCATGGAAGGCAGTCGAATGCTAGTGTTGTCACTGGGCACGGGAATTCCCAAACACGAGGAAAGATACACCGTCGCTAAGGCCTCCAAATGGGGTCAGCTTGGTTGGATACTAAACAATGGTGCCACTCCGATTCTGGATATCTTTTCTGATGCTAGTTCAGATATGGTGGATGTTCATGTTTCCACACTCTTCCAAGCCCTCCGAAGGCAGGATAATTACCTCCGGATTCAGGTAGTATATGTACTCCGTTGTGTCCCATAATAATAATAATAATGCTTAGTGTCTTTAAATATCATTAACTAGCTTGGTCTGAACATAAATATATATGTTGTTGATAGGAAGATGAGTTGGCTGGGGAAGCTGCGTCATTGGACGTGGCGACTTCGAAGAATCTGGATACGCTGGTTGAAATCGGGAAGAGTAGGTTGAAGAAACCGGTGTCGAGGGTGAATTTGGATAATGGAAGATACGAGCCTACTCAAGGTGAGGGAACAAATGAAGAAGCTCTGACCAAATTTGCCATGAGACTTTCAGAGGAGAGGAAATTCAGGTTGTCTCCTATTGAGAGCTCCTAGTAATGTTTCTCCAGATGAATATTTGTGCATGTGGGAATGTCCAAGGAAGAAATTTTCATTGGATTGTGAGGGACCAATGTCTTGTTAGACCATGACTGACCCTTGTGATCTATGTGCAATAAATTACGAGGTGCATGCTTTAGCACCTCAATGTACTGTTTGTTTCATTTTAAATTGTATATTATGTGCGATTGTGTATCAATAATTACGTTATGGCACGTTGATTATCCTTGTATTGACCACTCATAAGCAAACATATTACAAATATTATTGTGTCAAAATCATATGAATTTTGAGGTTAATATTTTTTTTCCTCATTAATTTTTCAATGTGACAGGATGATACATTGACTGGGGATGCTGCTCTCTTGAAATAGCAAACTACAGTGTTTATGCAAACATTGGTGTTTTTTTTTTTTTTTTTTTTTGGAAAGCAAACATTGGTCCAAATGGGAAACGATCAATTGAACAAGCCGGTGTCGAGGGTGAATTTGGAGACGGCAAAATCTGAGGTAGTTCCAGGAGAGGGTACTAATGCAGAAGCTATTACTCAAATTGCAAAGATCCTTTCCGATGAAAGGAAGTTCCGGCTGGCCAACTGAGAAATTTTTTTTTACATTAATATTTCCAGTGATTTACACTCTGCATGCTATTTTCAGTCCGAAATTATTCTTTTTAGTTTTTACTGGTTTATTTTGTAACTGCCTAGCTAGCTCCAATAAAAAAGCAGATGTTCCAGTGTATAAAATAAAAATATTCATACTACATTAGTGCATTAATGTAGGAGTAGATTTTAACAGCAATGAGAGACACTGACAATTCATAATGAATTGAGATATTGACTTATAAAAAGACAAACCCATTAGTCTCATAAACATGTATACTTATTAATAAAAGGTAAAAATAAAATTTTATGAGATAAATAAAATTTTAATAAGAAAGTGGCAAAAAAATAAAGGGTAATAACACTCCACGTTAGTCACTATTTTTTTTTCACTGTACATATTATTTTTCATATTTTAATTCTGATTTGAGAACACGTACTTTTTGGACCCATTTATTATTATATTCGTAATCCTAACAATATTCACTCTCTAATGTGTGCTTGGCATATGTTTTCTTTCGTAAGCAAGGTAGGCATAGCCTAGTTAATAATTACATTCCTCGGATATACGACACTCTGATTAAGGCATTAAGCAAATTCTTCACAAAGGACGGTGTTTCACTATATTGTTGAATCCCCGTCAATCTGACGGTGCCGCTGCTGGCTGCTGCCATAATATCTGTCACAAAGTTAGCTTCCTAGAATTCATGCCAGAGCTGAACAGTCCAATTTTTGTCCATTATGTCTCTAATATCCGCAATTATCCCTTCATAGGATGGGGTCTGGTTCTGTCCTTCACCTTGGCAAACGTTTTTCTTTCAAAAAATTGGCCGATTTACCTAAAGTTTCATATGTATTGTCAATTTTATCTTATTCTTTTTTTATTAGCCAATATTACCTTAAGTTATCAAAACGTTAGCCAATTGTGTTCAATTTGCCAAAATTCCGTTAAAACTGATGGAATTATGTTAGTTTTAATTAAAAAAACCTTAATAGTTTCAAACTTTATAAAAATGACCCAAAAAATTTGTAAAATAATAAAATAGTCTCCTTTTCACTTTTTATTTAATTTTTCTATTTTCTATTTCTTAAAATAACCATATTATTAAAAAATTAGTATATTTAAGTAAATCAACAATGAGTTACGAATAAGTAACTAAATTTTTACAGTAGAGTTTAAAAATAAATATTTTCTTTAAAAGATCATATCGTATATTTTTATAGTTAGGGAAAATAATAAAAAAATAGAAAACAAAAAAAAATTAAATAAAAAATAAAAAGAGACTATTTTGTTATTTTTATAAATTTTTAGGGCCACTTTAATAATTTTTAGAACTATTAGGGTATTTTTTTAATTAAAACTAACATAATTTCGTTAGTTTAATGGAATTTCGGTAAATTGGACACAATCGGCTAATGTTTTGATAGCTTAGTGTAATATTGGCTAACCGAAAAAAAATAGGGTAAAATTTACAACGCATTTAAATTTTGGGTAGATCAACCAATTTTTTCTTTTTCTTTCTTCCTTGTTTTGGTGGAAATTTATTCTTCCAATTTCCCACTAAATAACCAGTAGTCCGATTAAAAATAGAAATAACTCGCACGGTAAATTTATAAATTAAATTAAACAATAATTCACAATATGGACAAATTGGTGGGACAGAAATAATATTAAAATTTAAAACGTGATTTGAGAACAGTAGCACTTATTGGAACATGGCCGGGGAAAGGACAGTTTTGGAGACACCACTTTCATGTACCAAACTATGTTTAGCCATAATGTGGAATGAAATTTCTTATCCTCGAATCAGCTCCCTTGAAATTTCTTTTTCGCAACACGCATTTCACGTTTATGATTGTTTCTCCTAGTACCTACGTACGATCAATCCTTGGATCAGGGTTGAGATTTTGTAAGCTTGTCATTATATAAATGGACCATTTTCAATTTTTGATGTGCGCAACAAGAGAAATAATTGTAGAGCTACTATCATTCTGTCAGTTTCAAGGGGCATTCAATCATCGAAATTATCCAATCGCATTTTAATCGTGCATTTTTTGGATAGAAGATGAATGCCAACCTCAGCGTTACCGACAACTTTAAATAGAAACCACCACAAAACCTTCTGCAACCGAACTGTATTATTGGGTTATTAAACCTAACACTACACACCATGAGCACGCCAGCGAAAAAGAAAGGAAAGTTTGCAACTGTACTCAGCATAGATGGAGGGGGAATCAGAGGCATCATTCCCGCACAAATACTCGCTTTTCTCGAAGCCAAACTTCAGGTAAATATGTTGCTGTCCGATAATGCGTTGTCAGGACTTATAATTAAACTTCCTTTGTGCTTTTGATTGAAGGTAAAATTCAGAGTAACATATAGTATCTGTCGTTTTGGTAGGAATTGGATGGACCAGATGCAAGAATTGCGGATTATTTTGATGTCATCGCCGGGACTAGCACCGGTGGGCTAATAGCCACAATGCTCGCTGCCCCGAATGGGGAAAACCGGCCACTTTTCGAGGCGAAAGACATCGTGAAATTCTACTTGGATAATTGTTCCCTGATATTTCCTAAGAGCAGGTATATTCAAACTAATGAAACATCTCAATATGCAGGGGACTAACTTATAAAAGCTCTTATTATAGAAATTCTGGCTACTATACTAAATGAGTCTTCAAGTTTGAATATTGCAGTCGGGACAACATTTTGAAATCGTTGACTTACAACGTTTTTGGAGGGCCGAAGTACGACGGGAAGCATTTGAGAGAAGTGATAAGCAAATTGTTGGGCAATCTGACTATATCTCAGACATTAACAAATCTAGTCATCCCGGCCTTCGATATCAGGCATCTTCAACCTGTTATTTTCTCTACCACAGATGTATATATGCTCGTTTAGCATTTCTTAAATTCAATTGAGAACTACATTTTGAGTAAATCAAACATCTGATTCAAAAAATCTCAAATGAATGTTGCAATACAAACAGGCCAAAATGAATGTGTGCAAAAATGTTCTGCTGTCAGATGTGTGCCTCAGTACTTCTGCAGCTCCAACTTATCTTCCACCACACTATTTCGAGACCAAGACTGCAGAAGGAAAGCCCTACACTTATGATATGGTTGATGGTGGAGTCGCGGCTAATAATCCCGTGAGTTGAAATAATTAGACACATAGAAGAAACATTTTCTTTTACTTCCTACCTATAGTTAGAGCAGTGATTATGGTATTAGCTATGTGTTGTTGTTGCCTATTTTAATTAGTCCAATTTATCAATATCAAAATGGTACAGAGAGAGTACTAGTTTATGACTTCTTAAAGCTTAAGCATTTGCTGGCAGACTTTAATGGCTATGACGGACATTACAAGACACATCTACGATGGGGAGTTTCAAATGGTGGATCTGAATCCAATGGAAGGCAGTAGAATGCTAGTGTTGTCACTTGGCACCGGAATTCCCAAACATGAGGAAAAATACACCGTCGCTAAGGCCCGTAAATGGGGTCAGCTTGGTTGGATACTCCAAAATGGCGACACTCCGATTTTGGATATCTTCGCTGATGCTAGTTCAGATATGGTGGATATTCATGTTTCCACACTCTTCCAAGCGCTCCGAATGCAGGAAAATTACCTCCGAATTCAGGTAGTAGATGTATAATAGTTGTGTCTTTAAATATCATATTGTAACGGGATAGGTCTGATCAATACATATATTGATAGGAAGATGAGTTAACTGGGGATGCAGCGTCTATGGACGTGGCGACTTCGAGGAATCTGCATACGCTGGCGGAAATCGGGAGGAGTCGGCTGAAGAAACCGGTTTCGAGGGTGAAATTGGATGATGGAAAATTTGAGCCAACTCAAGGTGAGGGCACAAATGAAGAAGCTCTGACCAGATTTGCCATGAGACTTTCAGAGGAGAGGAAATTCAGGTTGTCTCCTATTGACAGCTCCTAGTAATGTTTTTCTCTGAATTGTGAGGGACCAACATCATGCTAGATCTTGAATGACCCTTGTGATGTATGTGCAATAAATCATGAGGCGCATACTTTTAGCACCTCAATGTACGGTTTATTTCATTTTATTTCAAATTATATATTATGTGCGATTGCGTATTAATTGTGTCACATCGGTGTACCATAAAGTCCATAAATAAGGGATTTTGGTGATGCCTAACCAAACTAGTAACCGTGGATATATTTATTGCATTATGAAATAAAGAGCTTGAGTTACTTTTCTCATAAAGAAAAGTTTTCTTACCAAATCCATAAAAGCAGGGGAGACAGGACTTTCAATATTGCGACTTTTACGTAACAGGCAAAACTATAGGATCTTCCATCATAAGGGCTTAAATCTAGACGATGGTAAAGTATACTCCCCAACAATGACAACCAGCATTAAGATGAGAGGAAAAGTAAGCAAAATTATAGCTTTCGTTTACGGAAAACAATCTGCACCATTCGCTAGCATCATTTTCTTCTGTGCATTCAATCTGGAGGATAAATTCAAAAACTCCTGTTTCGATGTAGACCCTTTTGGAAATTGATGCAAAATCACCATGAGGATGAACCAGTTTTTGCGAGCATTTTCACTATTATCCATCTTCTATCTCTTACATCCTCCGGTAACCGAAGCTTTGACAAAAGGCAGAGTTGCGACTGTTTTGAGCATTGACGGAGGTGGGATCAGAGGTATCATTCCGAGCACCATTCTGGCTTTCCTGGAATCCAAGCTTCAGGTAATTAAGCATCAATTGCTCCATTACTATTATCTGTATAATACTATCAAAATTAAGATCAGAATCATAATACTTATAAACCTTAGGTGGTTGGTTTTGAATTGGTAAAATGGTATAGGAGCTTGATGGACCAAATGCAAGAATTGCAGATTATTTTGATGTAGTTGCAGGAACGAGCACAGGAGGGATCGTAACCATCATGTTGACAGCTCCAAATCAGGACAACCGCCCTTTATATGCTGCCAAAGATATTCCCAACTTCTATTTGAAAAATTCTCCCCTCATCTTTCCTGAGAGCAGGTACAACAACCACAAACTAACAAAATGTGGCATTTTTCTTTCTCGCATTTTCTTTCCAAATTTTTTGATGATGGATCGTTTGATGTTGTTTGAATGAAATCTAGCCGGAACAACATCGTAAAGTCAGTCACGAATTTGTTTGGCGGGCCAAAGTACGACGGAAGGTACATGAAATCAATAATAAGGTCGGCTCTGAGAAATCGAACCATGAGTCAGACCTTAACCAATGTGGTCATACCAACTTTTGACATCAAGAGCCTTCAACCCATTTTCTTCTCCACCAATGATGTATGTAACTCACTAACGAATTAAAATCGTTGGTCCACAATCTTGTCGTTGCTGATTTCGACGTTTTTTTTTTTTTTAAACTTCCTGAAACTGTTTTTTAACAGGCGAAAGCTAATGCCACAAAGAATGCTCTGTTGTCGGATGTATGCCTGGGGACAACAGCAGCTCCAACCTATTTTCCACCACATTACTTCCAGACCAAAGACGCACAAGGCAACACTCGGGCTTTCAACCTCATCGACGGAGGAATCGCCGCTAACAATCCAGTGAGTAAAACGAAACACATGAGCAACAAAATTTCTCAGTTAGAACCAGAGTTTTTATCAACCCTTTTTTACTCTTCCATGTTAATTGTGTTTTTCATTTTTTGCAAAGACTCTGATAGCCATAACCCACATAAACAAAAGAATCCTGGCGGGTGAGTTTCAACCTGTGGATATGAGGCCGATGGAAAGCAGTAAGATGTTAGTTTTGTCATTGGGCACTGGAACTGCGAAATACGCTGAAAAATACAGCGCTGCAGAGGCCTCTAGATGGGGTTCTCTTGGTTGGGTATATAACAATGGTAACACTCCAATCCTGGATGCTTACAGCAGTGCAAGCTCTGACATGGTGGATATTCATGTCTCCACCCTCTTTCAATCACTTCATTGTGACCAAAACTACCTACGAATTCAGGTATCCCATCAGGCCTTTTTTGGTGTTCCTTCAGATTTGCATCAAACTATTAATGAATGTTATTACGACTCACAGGATGATTCGTTGACGGGGGATACATCATCCATGGATATGGCAACCACAAGTAATCTGCAAGCACTCGCCAAAGTCGGTAACGATCTGCTGAAGAAGCCGGTTTCGAGAGTGAATTTGGAGACAGGAAAATATGAGGTAGTTCCAGGAGAAGGTACCAATGAACAAGCGCTTACTCAGTTTGCCAAGCTGCTTTCAGATGAGCGGAAGCTTCGGCAATCCAGCTAATGAAACATCATCAGATTACCTCGTTTTATGTTTGTTTCAACGTGCTGAATACGAGAATATATTAACCAAAATATGCATAACACTACTACTAATTTTTTTAAGACAAATTTAACGTTAACAGGTAGTCAGACAAAACATCTTGTTTACTTGTTTTGTTAGTTCAGTAACTCACATCTGGCCTAAGCCACAACCTAGTCCAGACTATGCTAAACCTCTGAAAATCCCCCCATTTTGAGAGGCCGATTGCATAAAAGTTTAAACCCACCTACAGGACAGCACACCGTTGATACGTGAAGATGAAGAGACGTAGAAAATGATTTTCACCTTAACGTCTAACATTTTCCTAATCTAATCAACAATCCTCTGTGACAAGAATAGCCAGCCGGCCTAAAGACCCAGGACGGGAGAGCATACGCTGATGATACTTTTGGGAAATTAAGACAAGAAATAACATACAAAGTTGAAAGATTCAGCCATGCCGATTGCCGAATAAAGTAGAAAAGGATCTATAATTCAAGTATTTGGATGTCACATCAGCATTTAGAATAAGGCGAGCAGAAGAATCCAATAAATATTAGAAAAAAACCCTTAGTGACATTCTCAAAGTCCAAAAGTGCTGATAAGGAAAGAGCCAAATACCTAGGAAACTTATGTGGATTTATGGGACAGGCAAATAAATAACAAACATTTAGCTGCTGAAAGTAGGGGAGAGAACAAACTCCATCGGGTGAAAAGCAGAAATGGACAGCTATGGTGAATTAGATGAGGAGCCTGGAGAACAGAAGACACGGACCGGACCAGAAGAAACTCCAGAAACCTTATTGAGTGACAGAATGGTGGAACTCGCCAAGCTCAAGGGGAAACTCACCAAAGCTAAAGATGAGGCGGTGCAATCATGGTTAGATTCAAAACCCGTCATTGATGACCTTGAAAAGCTACGATCAGAACTTGCAGATGCAAAGAGCCGTACAGCCTTGTCAAATACTGCTATTCCGGAGCTTGAGGCTCAGCTAGAAACTTTGGATGCCGCTATCAGGGATAAGAAAGATGAAGAACTAAAGATTCGAACAATGATCAACAAGATAAATCAGATTTTACAAAGGACGCAGGCAGAGATGGAGCTAATCAAAATCGAAAGAGATGAAAAGCATCGCGCTAGATTGAAACTTAAGAAAGTCCTTCGGCTCAGGAGGCAGACTCTTAGGACTTTGCAACACACGCTGAGAGCAGTTCGTTTGGAATCAGAAGCTTATGGAACCTCAACTGCTGAAGCAAATCGTTACATCCACCACTCAGAGATGGATGACAAGGTAGTCAAGCTTACTCAAGAAGAGTACCATGAGTTAACAAAAAAAGCTAGACAAGAAACTTCAATGGCAGAATGGAGGATTTCAGTATCCTTGGAACAAAAACAGGCTGCCAAAGAAAGTAAAGAATCTGCTGCCAAAAGACTGCAGAACATGCATTCTCTGAGTGGGTCAAGGAAAAGGGAAGACGAAGCTGATGGGGTAGAAGATCGTATTCCACCAAAAGTAGAAAAGTCACATCCATATGTCAAGGTCAGATCACATCCTACAGATGCACAGATTGGTCTTCAGGAAAATAAGGCCACCTCAAACTCCAACCCCGCCCAAAGAAACTCAAAGCAACAGTCCAAGAAAACAAGACGCAAAAACAAAAGGCTCTCCAAGAGGAAAAACCCATCATGCTTTACCAGGATAAGGATTATAATTGTACAGAAGATCAAAAACTTCTTCTAATAATTCCACATGTATGGATCTGCTTACAAGTCCACATGCCCATGAAATTGATTCAAATTCAATTCTATACAAACAGTTTTCTATTTGATGTTTGAATATCATTTTAGACTAGCAAAAGTTATCTGCAATCCGGAGAAAGGTGCCTGCACAGTATCATGGAAGACAAATTACTGTTACAACTGTTTTGTGAAAAACTAGTCACTTATAAATAATTATTTACATGCAGGGATGAGACAGAAGAGATCACGAAACAATTTATTTCTGACGGATTACAGCAGAAGGTAAACTTTTATGCTAAAATTCATATCATGATGAGAATCTGGTTAAGTACATTTAATTCATCGCACGGACAAGATAACCAAAGACTTGTTGCAAATAGACTTATAAGACTGTAATTGACATCATAAACAAAATGCTCAGCCTTTCATAGATAAAATGAAACTAATGAAATTCTTTTGACTTACCCACGTGCTCTGACTCAAAGGAACATTCTTGAATACGCCTTTTTCTCCTTGTTTCGTCTATCAGCTAGCTGCAAATGTGAGTAACAATTAGTAAGCTCTCCAGACTGTCTCTATTTTCATACTCACGTAGTTTGATACGAAAAAGAGAGCCTTATATGTTTGTGAAACTGATGGTAGAAAGGTTAAAAGTTCTACCTTTTTCCTCGCAGCAGCAAGCTCCTTCTTTATACCACCTGCATCGTAAAATACCAAAAGTAATTCTTTATTTCCTCCATATTAATGGTAATAGGTATTATCCATGCTCATTACTAATGAGAAGTATAATATTCACCATCATTGGGCTCCAAATCCAATGCGTTCTTGAAACTTTCAACTGCATTATCGATCTCATTGAGTGCCATGTATGCCTGAAAAGTTACAGCAGGAGATATAAAAGATTTCTAAAAGAAGGTCAAGCAGATACTTTGTAAAGAGTTAAGCGATGTAAAAAGTAGAGCTACAGAAACATAAAACAGATAAACGACTTATTTATATATAGCTTATAATCGCAAATATATTGACAGCCTAAGCCATTAGCACCAAATCGAGTCAGATGAACGAAGAGGACCTTTGAGATGAAGAAAAAGATAACAGGCGAAAATTTGAAACTTGTTCAATTTGCAAATCTGTTTTGCTAAACATGGGGAAGATTACAAAGGAAGATTTAAAATAATAAGAATAAAATGATCAAAATCACAAATGAGTTACTACAAGTATCTACCAAATTGAAGTTTGTAAAACCACAGAGAGAGAGGTGTGGGGGTTATATTCTTAACCAATGATAAGCAACAAGTGGCAATCAAACCAGGATTGTAATTTATACTGGAGTAAGAGAAACTGAAGCAACATATTTCGAAACCAAACAAGAAATCCATATGAAGAATATAAAATAGAATTAGACTGCACTTTTGTCAATGAAACTGAAATGTCAACCTGGCCTTGACGATAGAAAGCTTTAACATTGTCTTCAACGTCTCTAATAGCAGATTCTGCATCTAGTAATGCTCCTTTGAGATCTCCTAACTTCAGTTTACAGGCCTGGTGGAGAAAAGCACAAAATTGGCAAGACGGAAAGAAAAATAAGATGCTTAAATTCACTTGAGATATTTTCCAAAGATAGAAAACAACAGGAAACAGGAAAACAACTTTCGAAAGAGGCATTCTCATGAACACTTCTGAATGCCGTATAGAAACTTACCGAACAATTTGTAAATATCTGAGACTTAATCTTCCTCAATGAGTCACTCCTCACTGTCCAATACAATAAACACAGTTAGAATGTCATAACCATCAACACAGTTAGAATGTCATAACAGAATGTCATTTCTGTTAACAATATTTCCTTTAACCATATATATTGCAGTCGATAAACTTGTTCACCTATATCCAGTTCCTCCATTTCCCAGCACTTATCCATGTAACGGAGAGCCTTGCAATACTTTCTCATTGCCATCTTGTAGTCAGAATTCTGCACAAAATCAGTTAGAGCCATCAAGATACAGATAAACAAAAATCTTGAGCAGACGAGCAACAGCAGGGGCCTTAATTCATATCAATTACGATATCTAGAACAGCACATCGATAAATCCAGGAAAAAAAAAAGAAAAAAGTAAATAGAGTATAGAAGTACTGCATTCCTCATGCTTTTAATGAGACATGAAGAGCTATCAGCCAAGTAAATGTTGAAAGAGCAGAGTGCTGGTGCTTATACAAGGATGGTACAAAGAACCGTCAATTTATCAGATAACTACCTTATATCTTTCATTCCCAAAAGCTTTGATCGAGTCAACAGCATTCATCCACCAGGAAAGATCATCGGGTTTAGTATCAAGCTCAGCTGGCAAATCAGGGAAAATATCACCGTCTTTAAAGAAGTTGGATGTTCCATCATCTGCCCCTTCAGGTATTTCCCCACAATCAGCAATTAGAACATCGACGGTTGGACATTCATTTTCGCTCGTCTTGACATGTTCAATTGATCGAATCACCTGCAATCCTTTGATTACCCTACCAAATACAACATGTTTTCCATCCATTTGAGAGGATTGAGTTGTAGTGATGAAAAACTGAGAGCCGTTGGTATTGGGGCCAGTGTTAGCCATTGATAGCATTCCTTTCCTCTCGTGTTTGAGATCAAAATTTTCATCTTCAAATTTCAAACCGTAGATAGATTCTCCACCGGTTCCGTCTCCAGCAGAATTATCACCACCTTGTACCAATAAACCTCTGATAACACGATGGAAACAAGAGCCCTGCATGCAAATTTTAAATATAACTATCAATCATTTACAAAGGTGTAATTTTTTTTAAGAGAAAAGACCGAAAAAAGTAGCATTGGAATGAGAAAACAGGGATAACATGCTGCAGCAGGAATGTGAAAAATTAGGAATGGGACAGTCAGCTATAAATGTCTTCACATGGCAATCAATGGATTAAACAAACAAAATCCTCAAGTCGCGAATGTCTTGCTATCACTGTATCTACCTAGTTTTTCTACCTCCAACCACCTGGTAATACTATAAACAGTAACGGTAACTGTAAATTTCTTCAAACCAAAAAAAGTGCAGACACCTTAGGAGAAATGGTAACAAGGGTATATTCAATCCAAACAATGGAATCATTACTACAGCTACAATGGACAAAACAGGAAAAAGCAGGACACATTACTGGACTGGATAGGTGCAAAGGAGATATTTAATTGCCGTAAACATTGGGTACAGAAAATTGAACCATTGAATCTTCATTCAAGAGAGAGAAAAAAAAGTCAAGTACGGTGGTAACAACTTTTTATGCTTGGGCTGTCCAACAACAACTACAGGATTCCATTTTTATTTTTAATTTTTATTTTTTTTTATATTTTCTGGGTAAAATGGTTGCAGAATCAGAATGTGAATATGCGCGACAACATCATCAAACAGTAAACATGATCCGAGTCAACTAAATAGAAACATTTTCAACTCAATCCTTTTTCCCTTATCATCCAAAAAAAAAAAAAAGAAGAACTTCCGAAATAGAGATAAAAGAAAGAAAAGGTAATGAAAACCAAAAAATGCAAGACGACAGCCTTTAATTTATCACAGAGCCCAAGACGAAAACGTTGCAGAAATGAGCAAAAAAAATAAAATAAAAGAGGCACACAAACACATGCTAGTAGTATCATAAAGCGATAAAACAAGAAAAGAGAACCTTGTAATGTAGGGGAGCACCGGTATTGGGACCAACGCCTTTCTCGCCGGTACAAAGAGCACGGAAGTTCTCGGCGGTTTTAGGGACGACGTCGTCGTAGAGCTCCACCACCAACCTCCCTTCCAACTCACCCCCAATGCTTATGTCCAAGAAACACCTTGGCCTCCCCATTTTTTTTTTCTATAGCTAAACAGGAAAAAAAAATTAAAAAAGAGGCTACTGTGCGACTGTGTGTTTGTTGTGGTTGTGGAGTGAAGAGGAAGAAGGAAGGAGAAGAGAAAGAGTTTGGGTTTTATGTTTAATGGTAGTTGTAGAGTTACAGGAACGTGGGGGTTCAGGGGAAGGGGAAGACGGATTGGGTGCGGTTGAGGTGTAGGGAAAGAATCGTGCAGCGAAGAAACCGCTGAATTTATATGTGACTGACGGTGACGGTGACGGTGACGGAGACGGAGAGTGAGGAGTTTACTACTACTACTTATATACTAGTACTAATATGCCATGGGCGACAGACATTCTTTCCGGGGGTGGGTTATTTTGACGGTGAGTAAGATGCTTGTGGGAGGAGGAGGGGCCCTTCGGAATTGCTAAAATATACTAATTGTGAAGGAATTGAGGCATTACCCAATATTGACGCCTGGACTATTGTACTTCACCGAGACAGGCCCCTGATGGGCCCCCCCTATAAGGGCTATATAGAACCAGAGCTAGTCCTATGGGTTTGGAAAATTGGTTGAACATTTGTCTCCCCCCCCGGGTCTCTTTGATAATGATTTTTTAGCATAACATAACCATAATATATATGTATGGAACAAATTGTTTACTACATTACTACCATAACTGTAGGTATGAATGAATGATTTTGCGATAAAATGGTAAGGATATGGATACGTAACGTGAAATTGGGATGGAGAATAACGTGCCATTTCTAGAATGACAAAGTAGTCCTTGATGGTAGTGTCTGTGATTTTTACTTTTGGTATTTCACCACCCTCATGTGTCAATTTACTTACCTGTTGTCACTGCTGAAAATCTAGGTGGCTTTTATGATCATTCATTTTAATAGATAATGTATATCTTCCGTTCGAAAAATAGTAGTAGTATATGATAAAGTAAGCAATTATTTTGTGACCCCCAAAAAAAAAACTCCAACAAAAAATCATATTTTAGAGTGATTGGTAACAAAATAATATAACATTCACCTCTAATATATGAATAAAAAAAAATACCTCTGCGCCGTTATCTATCACTGAATCCATGGTTAAGTTAGTGTTACCGGAGTTCCAAGTTCCAATTGTGTTGTTTGGGCTTTATCCCCATCCCATGAGTGGGTATGATTTGGTACATCATTGATCATATCGTCCTGTTCCACGGTTTGGTTAAAATAAATTTTATATTAGCTCCAGTTTTAATAAATAAAAGCTCTAAAATTCAATGTTAAAGATCTTTCTTTTTTTTTTGGGGGGGGGGGTTTACACGATTTTGTGTTTTCATAGGAAATTGACCACTAAAAGTAGAATTCTTTTTTTACTACAAGGAAGAAAATGAAAGAATATAAAAGAGGATATAGGGGAGTGAGGTCTATGATTTACTAGACACTTTCAAGTAGTCCGTAGTTTTGTCGTGAAATGCACAGTGTCGCAGATAAAGAGAAAGAAGAGTGGTGCTGGTGCTGGTGCTGGTGCTGCTGGTGGTGCAGGAGGTTTGCCAGTGGACCTTTCACCTGAGTTGTCTCCCCTCCCCCTCTGCTGCGTCTCACTTCTCAACGTGAGGAGGTGCCATTGTACTACATTTTTTTTTTTTTATTATCTATTTAGGAAACCTACGGTCCATAGTGCTCTCCCCCCTTAATTCACTTGTTCTCCTTTTTTTGGTAATTTGGACCCCCCTCCTCCAAACTCATTTGTGTGTATTTTGTTATTCAACAATGACAAATTTCCTCAAAAGGAAAAAGACCATCATTATACCACTACTATTCATTCACACTAGTTTTCAGGTAATGTGATTTTTATTTTTATTTTTTATTATTTTGGTCCTTTTAATTTCACCTTCTGGATTTTCAATACGTGTCAATTATCATAGCAAAACAACAAAGGTGTTTTTGATTTTTGTCCATCCAACCATCATGATATTTTGTATTTGAATTCTGCACTATTACTTATAAAAATAGAAATACTCCCTCCGTTCCATAATTATTGTGCAGTTTGTGATAATAATTTTGAGACAAAAGAGTATAATTTAATAGTCTATTACGCAGTATGTGTAATAACTAACGCTCACTAGTGTTTGTTGATACTCTTTCCATTGCAGCTTGATCTGACACATTATGATATATCACTGCAACCGATACACATAATACGCAAAATACAACAACATTCATTCTTGGATCCCAATTCTACATGATGCATTATTTTTTATGCTAGCAGATAACTAGGAACTACCGATACATAATAATAATATAACTATAATGGACACGCCACGATGATATGCTTAATTCACACACACACACACACGAACAACATGCAATGCAACAATTAACAGTTAACACACACGTAATGTAAAAACTAGCCTTTTTAGTAGTTGTAGGAGTTCCTGACCCTACAATTCTTCCTAATTTCTCCATCGTTTCCGGTCAAAACTCCAATATTCCCCATCTTCACCATGGAGGCTGAAAAATCCTTGTAGAACAAGTACGGCTGCTTGCTGTAGTAATACACCATGGACGCCGTCGTATCGTCACCCATGAGAGCTTGATCCGACATCAACAACCCGGTGTTGTTAACCAGATTCTTGTAATAAAAGTTGTCGAACCGGTTGATTGAGTTGGCATCCAGGGGAGCCAATTTGGTGTCCGACCCGTCTTGATTCGGGCACAAGGTCCGCAAGTTGGTTAGGAACGTCGCGTCCAGTGTCGGGTCGGGGTTTCCAGCTCCGTCGAAATTGAAGAGCCTCGGTTTGAAGGTGAAACATTGTGCGAAGCCGATGGTGTGCCCGCCGGAAAGGACCACGACGTCTTTGACGTCGAGTCCTTTGGATGTGAACTTGGCCGTGATGTTTTGTAATGGCTCGAATGGTGAAGGAAGCTGCGTGTTGGCGGAGTTTTGTTTTGCAGTCAACCCGTCTCGCCTGCCCAAGTATACTGGCCAATACGGACCTCCTACCTATATATACACATAATTAATTAAGGAAAACATGTAATACCAATTAGTAACTTAAATTAAATAAAGTAGTCTACTATAATCACTACGAAAACATTATACATTATGAATGAATTATGTAGTCATAAACCATATACAACAACCACGATATTATCTAGTTACATTCTGAAATAAGAGTATTACTTATTTTGAATTTTGTGGTATACCACACAAAATAATATTGTTCGTTGACTACTTTTTCACTTCGATTCATACATCTTGGTTCTAAAAATAGAACCACCCTCAAATGTATTGAAATTGAACTTATAAAAAGTTCAAAAGACCCTTTCTTTAGATAGAGAAAAAAACACATTATTTTCACGAGACGGGAACAGAGTATAAGTGAATTTGTTACCATGTATACGGCTTCTCTAGCAGCCAGAGCTAGAATATCAGTGCAAGAAACAGTGCCGGGGCAGTACTTCTCCACATTAGCCTTGATTGCATCAATGACCTCGAACCCTCTCACTGAATTTTTATTGGGAAACGCAGTTTTTTCCCCAGTCATTGTGCTGGTATCGTCCAGTAGCACCGATCCCTCGCACCCCTTTTTTCACCAATTGAAAAAAAAAGAAAAAGGTGAAATTAATTTGTGCAAGGGTTATAGTAAAAAAGATAAATAAAATATTTCACAAGCATGTTCTCCTATAGTGCGTGACTTATATATCTATTCCTTCGGTGTCTAGAAAGAATGAGTCATATTTACTGTGATAAATTGATCAGTCACGCTAATTGAAAGCTTTTTTAAGGGATTAAGGACGGAAAAATAAGGTGCGTGTACGAGGAATTTCATTTACATCAACAAAGCAGTCGTGGAAGTGAAGGCGAAGGAGAGAGGCGGCCATTCGAGTGTCATTGGAGATGGCAGACCACACAACGTATCTAACAATCCTGGTTAAGTTGGGACAGGAATTGTCGTAAAACCTGTAATCAAGTTGACCATGAACAAAAGAGGAAAGGAATAACAGGAAGAAGAAGAAGAAGCAAGAAGTGAAACGTTTTTTGGCACTTGGAATATTCATCTTGATCCTCAAGGAATACTACTTAATTATTACTAAGCGAGGAAATTCAAGTGTTTTGGCTGTGCAGATGAATGGGAGAAAATGCATGGCAATTTATAAGCGACGAACATCCAAGCATTCGATGAAGATTCATCTTAATTAATTAACTAGTAGTATTTCAGTGCATTACACAGTGGCCAAAGGCTATCACTCAAGTGAAATGTCATTATCCGAGTTTCAACTTTCAACTCATCAAGTTTGGTACGCTGCCACCATTTAATTTTTTTTTTTAGTGAATTAAAAAAAAAAGGGTTTAGTGATATGATTCAATAATAAAAAGTAATAATAAATGAAACTTACTATGAATGTTGAGGAAGAAAAACACATAAACACTGCATGTGAGTTATAGACTTCACTGGATTAAGAATTTGTCTTGTTGTATCATTGTTATTATTCTTAAATATCGTGATAAAATAATAGAGCAGAAAACAAATAGTGGACATAACCTCATGGTATAGTGGTGAAGCGTGCGTGTAAAATACATAAATTAATTTCTGAGTGGTGGGAAATGAGGTATTACTAGTCTCATTCACATTCTAAAAAAAAAAATCTCATTCATATAGTGCATTACAACGAGTTTTTTACCGAAAAAATTATCAAAGAAAGAACCTAGACAAAAATAATTTGAAGAGAAAAAAGATGGACAAAAATAAATGTCCCGGATTTGCCGAGTGCAACAAAGACTCAAATTTCACAAATCTGAGAGAAAGATAACTCGGATTTGGCTAATCTAAAAGCTGTCCAACCTGAATTAATTAAATATAACTGAATGATTAATTAAAATTAATCAAGTTCCAGATTTGGCAAATCCGAATGGTTTTAATAAAAAAAATTTATATTTTGCAAACAAAAATCTAAGTGTTCAAAAATAAAATTTGACTAGAAACGGATAAGCCAAATCCTAGACAGGGTCTTTCGAATTTCCGAAATCCGATTTGTCGAATAAAATATTATTTTAAATTTCAAAAAAAAAAATCTAAGTGTAAAAATAGATAGGAGGGGTCTCGGATTTGGCAAATCCGAAAGGTCTGCCGAATCTGCGGAACTCTCGGATTTGGCAAATCCGAAAGTTGCGCAGATTCTGGGGACCTTTCGGATTTGTCGAATCCGAAAGAACTCCAAATGGTATCTTTCGGATTTGGCAAATTCGAGACATACCAGAAACTTGAAAAAAAAATAATGGTATCTTTAGGACTGGTTTATCCTGTTTAAACAGCACCAACAACCAATTCATAACAAACTAATTTACCAACAAAACGATCACATTTTCATAACAAAATAATGTAAAATTCTCAACTAACAATCCAAAATCATTCAAAAAACCCAAAAAAAGAGTAATGAACAATCATTTTTTCCCTCTCCTAGGAATAGTGGGCGGGGTAAATTTAACCGCTGGATTGCGCAGCCTGTCGGATTTTCGAGCCCCTTGTTCCTGCGGCTCTGGACGGATTGTATAAGAATTGGCTACACGTTTAGAACTTGCGATTCTCCTCCGAGAGTAATAGTGAGAGGTACCTTTTCTTCATGTGGGGTGTAAGATCCTCTAAAAAAACCAACATCGTCCTCCCTTCTCACATTGTCTCCTCCCATTTCCTCCTCCCAGATTCTTTTGCTCGTGTTGGCCTGAACCTTTTGCGTGATCCTGTGATGGCCTGAAAGGATTCCTTCACTTTCTTCTCCCCACCAATTTTGTCTCTACGGCTTCACTGTTTCACCGCGTGGACCTTGTTTGGGGCGACACGGTTCATAATTCAAAAGGATTTAGGAATCCTCAATTTCCATCTCATCGTGCTTTCTGAGAGTTAAAGCAGTATGGGTTACGTCCGCAAAATAGTCGAGCACCTTTTCGAGCTCGTCGTCTAGGTCATGGGCTCTACGACGTTCTTCTCGTAATGATATGACCCTCATACGGACATTGTTCAACACTTCACCCTGGAAATCAAATGACGCGTTAACTAAAGGAGTATAATTCAAAATTTATATGAATATAGTAAAATACACTTCCATACGTAGATTATTTGCAAATTAACACTTACATAGACTTTCACCCGGCTCGAGGAAGCCTCATATCTGGCAGATGTGTAGTGGCTCGGATCGCTTATCAATTTCACCGAAAATTTGTTGAACCACTCTTTGTAATTCTCATTAACTTGACCGGGCTATCCTTCCTCCAAATCTTGGGGAATGTTTTGGTGTTTCCTATTCCAATGGGGATGTACTTCATTATGGTGAGCCACCTTTTTCGAAGTAAGGCCACACATGTTGTGTGAGTGAGCAAAATTATTGTCTTCGATGTTCTTTATCATAGGCCATCGTAGAACAACTTGAATGTAGCCAAACTGTCTCACGACCCTGTCAATTTCATGGGATTCTCGGATAGCCCAGTAGAACATCCACGTCCTTGCCATCCAAATGGTACTTCCCTGTTTACAACAATCAGGGAGACTAGGGAGGAGATCCTCGTACGGTTGCCAAACAAACTGTGAAAAGAAATTGAGAATTAACGAATTAATTTATATAAGAATGGTGGCAGAAAAAATAATAATAATAAAATAAGATGTGATTCATGCTTACATCAGTGGCTTTTAAGGCGGTCAATTGATCTCTAAAACCCGAGAGACTAGACCTTGGGACGTCTTTGTAGGAGTACGAGCAATTCCACCTTTCAATACAAAAAAATCAAAGGTATTATTTATCCAATAAACATAATAATGATTCTCGGGGCATGATTCTTCGGGATCCGCTCGTATGCCCAAACCTAAATCAATAACAATAACAATAAATAATAATACTTCACAATATAAAAAATATTTTCCAAATTGAATTGCCACATATAGAATATATAAATACCTGTATAAGATACACACTTCCGGTTACATCACGTTTTTCATGATTACTAGCCTTGCACAGGCTAGAATACAAGTATGCAAGGAGAACCGATCGCCAACTAAGTTTTGCACAATGATTAAAATCCCTCAAATGGTTCAATAAATATAAACCAACACTGTTTTAGCTTTTGTCCGGAAACATAAAAGAACCCATAAACCACAGGAGCATTAATCGGGCCCTTTGTTGATACACGACCTCCGGAGAACCTACAAAAACAACACTTCAAACCTTAATATTTGTTTGGGCCAAAAAGTAATTAATACAAATTATATTAAAAATATAAATAAATTTAAATATTACCTTCAGGGATTGCACGTTTTGCCGCTTCCTCTACAAGCGAAATCTTAAGAGTATTTCCACTTTTTCGACCCTCGGCAGGGGTGAATCCTAACATTTCTTGGCAAATTGATTGGCATTGCACCACATCACGGTTTGGCACCACACCACAAACCATGTCCGCATCAACCGGGAGACCAAATAGGACTTTCATATCTTGCAACGTCACGATTGCCTCACCGAATGAAACATGGAAAGTTTGTGTCTCAGGTCTCCATCGTTCCACCAATGCAGTGATGAGACAATTATCACACTTTTTGCAACCTATTTTCAATACCCCCTCGAACCCGGCGCTTGCCATGAGCGCTTGTACCTGTGGAGGGATTTTATCACTATAGTAGCACTCCCAAATTTTTTAATCAAACCGACTATTTTTTAAAAGTTCGGTTTTGATCGTTGAATCAGAGCCATGTAGATTGCTAAACTCTGATGTTCGGTTTGAAGATACAAAAGTTCCCCTCGTAAGGGACCGGGTTGAAGAAACCACTCATTATATTGTGGTGGACTGGGTAATTCCTCCATCAAAGACTACACAACAACAAAAAAAAACAAAAACAAAAAAACCACTTAAACAACACTAAATAGACTATATTTGTTTAACAACACTATATAAACAAACCAATTACATCCTAAACTCAACAAACACCATTATAACTATTAACAATTCAACAATTCCAATAATTTAAACAATCCCATCAAAAAAACAAAAAAACCAATTAAACATGATTGAAGTGCATTGAGGATTACATAAATATTTTCTGCTGATATATTATTCCAAAACAACTACCCTAGACACAACTAAATCAAAAGGGAAAAAAAAACACAACTAAAGTTCATCTTTGCATAACCTCCCATGTGGTAAGGGTTAAAAGCAAATAGAATTTTTTTTTTTTTGGATTTCATAAATCACAGCTCGAACAACAGATCCATATAATTAACATAGCTCAAACAATTCACTAAAAAATTCACTAATTGGGGAAAAAATTAGAGAGCAACAATTACAAAAAAATTAATAATAATTAAATTAGGTTGTTACCTTAGTAGAAGATTCGGTGGTGGAGGAATCGCGGCGGCAGGGAGGATTCGGTCGTGGAGGATTCAATGGTGGAGGCTCCGGTGGTGGAGGCCATAGGGGTGGCCGGCACGGTGGTGGAGGAAGGCACAGGGGAGGCGGCGGAGATGGGGGAATGCCCGCGGAGATGGGGGAACGGCGATGGATGTCCGACGGGGGCGGAGGGAGTGGTGGAGGAGGAGAATTAGGGCTTTGGGATTGGGGGAGGAAGGAAATGAATTGGGGAAAGAAGGTCAACGCTTTTTATACCCCACGACACTCAGATTTGACAAATCCGAGACTTCTCCTTTAGGATACTATCGGATTTGCCAAATCCGAGAGACATGCAGAAAATGAGAAGAGTCGGATTACCGAAAGCTTATGTAATAGACGCTTTCGGATTTGACAAATCCGAGCCTTCTTGCAATCGAAAAAAAGCAGGGCAGTCTTGGATTAACCAAATCTCAGAGACGTACAGAAGCAAAGCAGTCTCGGATTTGCCAAATCCAATTCTTGTAGAAAATGGTAAATTTTGGATTTGGCAAATCCGAAGGTTACCCAATTGTTAAAATGTTTACTTTAGTATTATCAAATCTCAAAACCTGTAAACATCCAACAATTTCCACCACACTCAACGCACCA
This sequence comes from Oldenlandia corymbosa var. corymbosa, assembly GCA_949775105.1. NCBI lineage: Eukaryota > Viridiplantae > Streptophyta > Magnoliopsida > Gentianales > Rubiaceae > Oldenlandia > Oldenlandia corymbosa. The sequence goes on along the minus strand of OX459123.1, from coordinate 21,100,307 downwards.
CACTATGCATTATACTAGTACATAAATAGTTCAATCCAAACATCAAACAAGATACGAATTCAATCCAAAAGATTACAATTCAAAATACAACAACAAACTAATCACTTTGATGCTCCCATTCGTCCACCATAGGTGTTCTATCTACTTGGGGATGCGAGTGAGGACACGAATTAGTATCGTGATCTCCTCCGCATCTCGAGCCAGTAATCCATTTGCATTACTTGTTCGCCGAGCACTGTAATCCATTTGCATCTTGCATCTCCTTCTTTGGTGTCAGTCCAGACCGCTATTTTGCACGAACTTCTCGTAATTAGGATAAAGTTGTCAATCAACCATAGACCATTGTCGCTTATCAGACACCGATGAAAAACCATTGTATTTGTTTGATCCATGTTTGGTGCCTCCAACACTTATGGTATAGGGAAACATGCCGATCACCTTTTTTACATGTGACTATAAGTGTGTGCGTACAACGGCATCCAGTACTCTTGCCATTTTTTGTATGAACACTTTTTGGCGTTATAGGTGACCATATACACCGTCCCATCCCTCCCACTCGGCCGTGTCGACGTTACCACCTCCTAATGTTCATCGTCACCATCGAACGGTTCAGCATCATAGGTGGCGGCTTTGTTGTTCTTCTCTTCGTAGACTTTCCATAGCTCAGGGGGGATGGGCGTATCATGACTCGTCGCCAATAACAATTGTTCTCGGTAAAATTTCACGGTTTTGTGGAATGTAGGATCGATCATAGCTCGAATGGGCAAAAACCGCATCCCTTTTTAGGGCATTGTTGTAACTCTCGGAAATGTTGGTAGTTGTGCCTCCCCAACGACGACGTCCGGCTTTCAAACGAGTCCAATTACACCCCCTTATGTCACGAAGATACTCCCATGCTTCAGGTTTTAATTCGCGGAGCTCTTGCCTCAGTCGCTTGAATTTTTCCAAATTAACCGTCTATTGGCATAATCGCTTGATTCTCACATATTTTGACACTAGATTGTTCTGAACGTGCCGGAGGCAATACACGTGGGCTCCATCACCCAAATTGTTCCATTATGGTATTCCCGACATTTCCCGCAAAAGCCCAGCGTCCCGGTCGGAAATCACACTAACTTTGGTGTCACCCACAATATGATACCTCAAATGTTTCATGAAAAATGCCCAACTTTCAGTGGTCTCTTCATCGACTACGGCGAATGCAACCGGTAAAATGTGTTTGTTTGCAGTATATACCACATTAACTAGCAACTCACCCTTATATTCCCCCGTAGGTGTGTATTCCATCAACAGAAATCACCGGCGGACATTCAAGGAAAGTCGCAGCCACTGGTGCAAATGACCAAAACACGTATTTAAAAGTCCTTCTTCCCATATTTCAACCTATTTGTCCCTCCTTCCATTCTCATTCCACTACAGTTTCAGAATTAGTACTCTCAAGTGCTTCAATATACCTACACATCAAGTTTGCCTGAGTTAAATATATGCCAATACAAGTAAAAACTAAAACAAATTAATTGACATATATCAAAATTGAAATTTACCTGGGAAGATCTTCAAAATTGGAGAACCAATCGCCATAAACCGCCTCTATGGCTCTCCTCCTCCCATTCCATGCCTTTTTGTAGGGGACATCAACTTTTACCAACTCCTTCACATCTTTTTGCACCGATTTTACTGTGTAATCCACGTTGTTCGCAACCTTTCTCATGATTAGTCTAGCAATAAACACCGAGTCCGCACATCGGTTGTCATTATCGTTAACCACCCTCATGCAATTGTATGCGGACCGCCATTTCACTATATGATGCAAGCCATGCTTTCCTAGTGACACGCGGATCCTCCATTTGCATATAGGTTTGCCATCTTGGGGGGAGGGGGAGAGGGGAATCTAATGTCCTACATCGAACCGCCCACGTCTTAGGATTACTCGCGATAACCTTTAACTCCCTTTTATGGTGGATGTTCAACAACTTCACGGCATGTTTCGCTTTTCCTTGAGACTTGAAACAAACTTTAATGCCCATCCCTTCGGGAGTCTCGTCCCACATTTTTATATGAAGATCATCCTTGTAAACAAACGACGCATTCCATTCACCAATTTTCTTATACACATGGCACTGCGAAAATGGATTTAGTTCCATTTCTTCATTCACTAATTCTTCATCATCACTTTCATCATCATCACTAGGATCTCGTGCTTCCAAGCTATCGCTTGGAGCTAAGTAGTCGAAATTATTATCATTCATGTGATCATCTTGTGTAAATAAACTTCCACCATCTTCTTCGTGAACCCGTGAAGTACTTGCTCTTGTTCTTGCCTTGGACCATCTTGTTCACCCTCATCCATGTGATCATTTTGTACAAAGAAAGATCCACCATAATGATTGTTTCCATCTTCTTAATTAGTGATATCCTCTGTGTCTATGTATAAATCTACACTTGTCATTGGCTCGCGGTAGTAGATGATCCCAACATGCAAATCATTCTTCATCTTCATGGCGTGCCTTACATCGTTAGTCACAAAGATTAACGAAATGTGGAGTTTCCTAGCTATTTCAAGATTCCAACCGAACGCCACACAAATCAAACCAACCAACTCATCATATGATAACCTACTATTAATAACAAGAGTGTCGTTCGGCTTGTTCTCAAATGTGTTCACTACACCATTCTCTATCACATACTTGCTTCTATGAAACAAATTAAGTACGTATCGCCCGTGCGCGGACATTTTAAATGTTTATTAAGGGACAAAAAAATCGTTAAGTATATTAATCGTAATCTCGCCTAAAAAAACAACAATTCTCACCTAAAAAAAATAACAATTCTCACCTAAAAAAAAAACAATTCTCATCTTAACAAAAAAATAATTCTCACCTAAAAAAACAAAAACAACAACAAATCCTTTGTCATAAAATTATCCATACAAATTATCCCTAAAACCTATCAATTATCCATACAAACAAAATCCATCCAAATTAATTAAATTAATATCTATCAATTCTTAAAACAACAACAATCCTAACATATAAACTCAACAACAATATCTACATTACCATATTACATTCATAATCATCAATCCTAAGCCCTACCAATCTTCCATCATCAAAACAATATAAATACACAAGAAAACAACTAAAAAAAACATTGATTTAATGACAAACCTCGTTAGAATAACGATTCTTGTTGCATTTAGCGGTAATGTGCGTCCAAAATCCTGAAGAACTCCGGCCACAACCTTCCCTAACCCTCAAAAATTGAAAAATCCGATCTGAAGGGAAGCTGCAACTTTTTCTTTTTATATCACGTTGTTTTGGATTTGGCAAATCCGAGAGTGACTATTCTGTGGGGCTCTCGGATTTGGCAAATCCGTATGTCCGTCACCTTATCCGATCCGATTTAATACATCCAACAACCTTATTTACAAGGACGGATTACCCCAATACTGAAAGGATGCCCTCAGATTTGGCAAATCCGAGAGGTAACCCTAAACCCTAGAAGTCGGATTTGTCAAATCCGAGACTGCTGTTCCAATTTTTGAATTTGCCTGCCACTTTTGTTGCATTATTTGAATATTATATTTAAAGGTCTTCGGATTTCGCAAATCCGAGATTTCTGTTCACCTTTTGACCCTATTTTCCGTATTTTTTGAAAAAAAAAACTATAATTTTTAATTATATGTAGTTGTTTCGGATTTGACTAATTCGAAAGGCCGTTTAATTAAGCTCTCGGATTTGCCAAATTCGGGACAACTACTTATGTCCACCAAAAAAAAAATTTTGTCCACAGTAATTCTTTTAAATTTTTTTGGCTGAACAACCCGCATTACAACACAAGTCATGCACAATACTAATAGACAGCGTGATGAAATGTCAAAAACTCAATTGCAACTGATAAACGTTGTAAGCGCAACTTCGAAGAAACAATTGGGTTCGATTTCCTTCCTCATGTCTTCGTTCAGATATTCTGCTTAATACTTTTTTTGCTCCATTTTAATACTTCATCCATCCAAAATAATCGTTCAATTTGAATTTTTATTTTTAATTTAAATTTTATTAAAAAGTGAAATGAAAATTAAACAATCACGTGAGACATAGAGAATGATACATTTTGTTATGCTATTTGCCATATAAAACAGACTATTAAAAGGTTGAGATAGATCATATATACTTTTTCTGTCCAAAAATGAATAGCTAGTTTAAATTTTTATTTATAGTACAAAATTTAAGTGAAAAAATCATGTTTAGAGTTAATCTATCTTCTAGTACAAAATCTAAATTAGATACTCATTTTAGAATGAAAAAATTATTAAAATAATTAAGGCTCCATTTGGACAAGAGTTTTGATAAATTGTTCAGAAAAGTCTGTTTGAAACAAAAGTTGAAAAAGTAATTTTTGGAAAATAATGCATTTGGACAAGAATTTTTCAAAACCCTTTTACGGGTTAAAAATATGAAACAATCATTTGAATTAGGTCTTTTTCAAAAGTACTTTTTTGGTAAAAAAAAATAATTTACATTTTCATATACATAATAGTTAAACAATATATATATTGATTTTGATATATAAATTTGAATGAAATTTTTAATTCCAAAAATACTAATAATTAATCTTAATAGAAAGATCTTGTCGTATAGATTAATTTGATATATAGCACGTTGTCTAATTATTTATATATTAAAAGATACAACTATTTGAAAAAATAGGAGAAAGCTGAAAATAAATAAAAATTAAAAAGAAAAGTGGGGCCGACAACCGAGTGAGCAGTGAGGAAGAGAAGGGAAGGGTAGGGGAAGGGGGACCGCGCAACGCGTGTAACGCACCTCTTTTTTTTTTTAGTATTGTTAATGATATTCACGACCCGATTTTTTATAATCTGTTTTCGACCCGGATTATGACCCGCGAACGGAGCTAAAAAGACTGTTTTAAAAAATTGAAAAATACCCTCTATCTATTTTCTAAAAAGTCTATTTCAAACCTTCTTTTTTTCAAATTGTTGTTTAGAAAAGATTTTAATTATTTTATCCAAACACATTTTAAACTCTAAACAGACTTTTTAGCCTTAAAAGTTTTTTTAAAACTCTTGTCCAAATGGAGCCTAAGTAAACTAGACAGTGTAGCTAAGTGGAGCATGTAAACTGGAACTTTCAGACTTTCACTTGGAAGTGATCCCTATCTCCCTCCACTGAGGAAATATTGTAAGTATATAGCAACTAGCATGTGCATAAAAATGAAGGTCTTTCGTTATGTGCTTCTTGTCTTTTTTTTTTTGGTGGAATGCCATCGATCCTTTTATACAAGTTTGATTCAATATGTTTTAGAATTTCAAGTGCTTCTTGTCTTTTTTTTTTGGTGGAATGCCATCGATCCTTTTTTACAAGTTTGATTCAATATGTTTTAGAATTTCAACGTAAAAAATTAGGATCAAAATTATACCCAAAAGACTGTTCATACAAAAAATAAAGTTTAAACTTCTCTTGATTAATCCCTCCCCAAGTCATTGAGAACTAAAAGTGCCTAGATGCAGGGTAGCTGACGATAGCATGCATTGGAGAGCTATGGCAAATTGCAATAGCAGCAACTAATGGTGGTGATGAGTGAAGCCGTCAAGAAAAAAAAAAGTATTTTGAAGAAAACATGAAAAACGAAATGCATTGCGAGGGAAAAAGTTGTCCTTGAGACAATGCACCATACTTGTATGAAATCTATTCGATCACAAACTCTTAGCTGAAAAACAAGTAATTATCATTGGAAACATGACGTCAGTGGTATGCAACTACATTTGTTTTATTTTTATACCATTTCATGTTGGCCTATATTTATTTAGTTTCACTTCAATTAATAAACATATATACTACAAATTACAAACTTTATATATGGAGTTGCCGCGAAAGAGTTTCTTTTGGTCGCGTGAAGAAATGGATACTAGCTTTTCCCGAAATTATTTAGCTTAATTGATAATCTGGTCAAACCTTTAAACCAGTTAATCGCCGGCCCACCATTATCATCTTATGTTATAATGGATGTGTGCTTCATCATTTTTATAAAGAGGCAAGATCAAAATTAAATTCCGAATCATGTACAATTTTATACTCAAATGATGAACCATGTTCTGTCCATAATTTAACACCCAGCTGAAGATGGAACTTCAAGTAAGTCCTCCCCAGCCCCGAGTTACTCTCGAACCCATGTACTTAGTTACAAAACAAATGTAACAAATTGAAAGATTTGGTTTTCTTTTTTCTTTTTTTTTTTTGGCACAAAAGATTTGGTTAATCCTACCTAGCTGATCACCTTGTTGATGGTTGTTATTAAAACGTGACTATTTACAAAAGAACTGATAAATGAGTTATGGGCAGTGACATCTTCTTCTTTCATTCTACCAAATTAGGAACTCCCACCGTCGCATAATTATTATCCAGTTTGAATTTTTATTTCTAGCTCAAATCGTACTAAAAATGAAATCTCAAACTGGACAATAATTATGGGACAGAGGGAGTATATTTTTAGAGCAGATATGTTTCTAACTTTCTATAGATAATTTGACTTTCTATAGATAATTTGACGCATATGGTGAGAAACAAGTTCTTGGGGACTTTTAGCTGACACAAAAAATATACTATGAATTATTCTTGGTGGGGTTTTTTATTCCTATTCTTATAAAAGAACGAGTTCTAATTATCTTTATTATAAAAGACTACAATAATCAAAAAGTAAATCACAGTATCACACCATAGAAGTCGATCTTGGAATGATGATATCAATCTCCACTTTGGTCAACGAATTAACAAGAAATATTGCCGTTGCATTATTTTAAAATAAAATGCCGCAACATGTTAAACTGAGATTGGAGACGCAACTTTGTCATTTGTCTCACTCACTGAGATAAATAAAACAATACTCCATCTAGTTTTAATTATAAAAAACACAAATTAACTTTACATTTAATTTAAAATAAATAAACTAGCGTCAGCATGCCATAGAACTCGGAAGTTAGGACCCATTTGATAAAACTTAATTTGAGTCTGAAGTCTGAAATCTGAAGACTGAATCATAAATACTGAATTGATTAAGTTTGTCGTGTTTGATAAAAACCAAAATCTAAACACTGAATAAAATGTCTGAAATCTGAAGTCTGAACACTGAAATTTAAAGTATCTCGATTTATAATTTTATCTAAAAAAAAATTGATGTATATGAAACTATGATAATAAAAATAATAATAATATTATTAAATAATGTAATAAAAATATTTAAATTTTATTATATTATTATTTTTTCAGTTAATAATAATGTCATATTTTATCATTGTAAAAAAAATCATATGTTATGGTAAAGATATATTGATCATGAAATTTAATGGATTTTAATTTTTATATAAAAATAAATATTTATTAAATAAAAAATAATTTACATAAATTTTAATTTAGAACTAGACATTCTGATTAATAAAAATATTTCAAGATAAAATATCAAAAGTATAAACATAAAAATAAATAAAAAAAAAATCGTCTCAAAAATTCAGTTCAGACATAAGTGATAGGGCTATCAGTTATTTTTAGGCTCACATTTGTACTAGCATTTCAGACCCACTTAATTTATTAAGACATCCTACTTTGAATTATCAAACACACTTAAAATTTAAGTTCTTAATAAATTAAGTTTTTAAGCAATTAAATTGTTATGATATTGTGTTATCAAATAGTGCTAATCAATTAAGTAATTAATTAATAAATTTAAGCACTTAATTGATTTATCAAACAGGGCCTTACACACCGACAAATGAAAACTAAAGAAAAATAAAACATTATCATCAATAATAAATCATTTCTATTCTTCTTAATATATATATATATATATATATATATTTCTAAAATTCGATTAAACAAATTGTTATAACATATGGGCTCATTAGTTGCGGGCATAGTTTTCAAAATCCCAATTCGGATCTTAGAATCTTACGATCCAGTGATCCTGAATCAGGAAATCGATCATATATCTTATGAAATCTTTTTTGTAGTGGGATCTTATGGTATCCTTCAAAATCTCAATTCGGATCGTAGAATCCTACGACCCAGCGATCCCATTGATTTTGTTGATAGTTGTACAGATTGTTGATTTCATAGAAAAAAAGGGGAAAATGATTTGAAAAAAATATAAAAGTTGAAATTTGGAGTTGATGATACTTATGCGGACACTACTGTATTTCTCTATAAAATCAAATAAGAATTGAACTAATAAATTAAAACTCGTAATTTCATAATTATTATAATATTTTAAATGGTTATAATCCTGAGACGCGTTGCGGGCCTCAAACTATCTGTCCTAACATCCCACCCAATTCTATGGGCTTGTTTAAGATCTGTCCAGGAGTCTAAGAGGAAGTGAAAGCAATAACGGTAAACTTGAAAAAATGAATTGCAGCTTGAACATGAACTTGAGCCTCCTTAACAATGGAGCTATAACAACAAAAAACTGGTGTTCCTGTGTAAGCTTTTCTTCTTTTCCTTCCTCCTCTTCCTCCCATCAGAAGTTCCACCAAAATCCACTCCCGAAACTGGCTCTAATCAACCTCAGAAGCTTCGGAAGAATGAGTAATGGAAGATGCACTGTAAATGTTCGACAAAATACCGCAACGACGAATTCCTCTTTTCCTTCTCCATCATCATGGGATGATAAGCCCTTTGAAGTGTTACCCAATGGCAGAGTAATGTACTTGGACGAACAGGACGTTGTCACCTTCCTTGATCCTCCTAAGGAACTCATCCCTCTTGACCCTTCCACTTATAATCCTGCTTCTTATCTTTGGAAAAAGATTGAGGATATCCCTGAAGAGAGGCGTCATCGGTTGCTCAGGTTATTAGATTCCAGGCTTCTATCAAGGGCATGGGAAATAGCAGGAACTCGATATGATGATCCCAAGTTAATCGCGAAAACTGCCTCCGGGTTGCTCTCCGATGGGAAAGATGAAGTGCTGATCCATGGGAAAGATGAAATGCCACTTGAGTTTTGGAATTGCCGAACAAACGGAGGGCCGGCTCCGATTGCCTGGATGAATTACTTCAAGAAGGCATTGTTTTACAGCAAGGAGAGGAATCAGCTGTATGGACGTTTCATCGGGGGTTCTTTTCTGGAGGGAATATCGAATTCATTTGCGCCGTTGTACTTCACTGTGGCTAGAGATTTGAATGAGGTGATATCCACAGAGCAGCCATGTGATTTGGCCTACGAATTTGGAGAAGGATTGTTGGACATTTCTGTATATCCTGATGGATTTCCTAAACCCGCAAAGCATCCATGGCCTTTCAACGACGAGGTTGTAGTGTATATCCGTCAAGTTGGACCTGGCGTTCTGGTTGGCCAAGCTTGGCAGGAAGGTGTAGCAATGGAACAATTGCCCAAAAAGCTTTGCGGCGACATTTTGATGGTTAAAGACTACTTCTCCTCCATTACTGCTGATGCTAGCGAAGCCACTGGCGGCCCTTAAAAAGGTTTCAACTTGGCCCCTTTGAGAGGGCTTCCTGCATGGCGTTTTTCAGTGACTCTGCTCTGTATCTAGGTTACTTATGTATAAGTTTGCTCCAAATTATTCAGGTTTTTGGTGATGGTTTTTTTAAAATTTTTTTTTTATAAACCATGATATCTTTGAAGAAACCGTAACCAAATTGATACTAGTGATACATGTATTCTAGTACTCCCTCATGTCATTATTAGTCAATATAAGGTATTTTGATTTGTCTTAAACTTTTTTTGCAGTATGTGCTTTTAATTGAAAATAAATCCTCAAAAATGTATCCTCATATTTATTTTGTTCTTCCAATTATGATGGAGTTTGTTTAAGGTTTTCGATTCAAATAGTATACTAAATGAAATGTAGGACAAATCAAACTGGAGGGAGTATCTTATAAATCGGACTGGAGGGAATACCTAGAATATTCCTTATTTACTAGCAGAAAAAAAAAGTTTATGATCTTCGTATTGAGCCAAACTAGGAATGGAGCTCAAAGCTTGGAGAGAAATCATTATATACTAGATGCTTGCCTCGGGCGAATTCCCGGGGTGCCGCCTGTATTTTTAAATCGATTAAATAAAGAATACGAATCATTCTTAAAAGAATAAAAAAAAATAAAAGAATAAAAAAACGATTGAAAGGACAGAAAGTGAGTTATTATACATAAATCTATGCCCAGATTTATAACATTTAATTTACAACAGTTAATTTATGCCCTGGTTTACATAAATCATAAACCAATATCTACAACAGAAGAAAAAAAAATCATCCTTAAAAAATCAAATTTCTTTCATGACAGCTTATTTTGTCTCTGTTGTAAAAAGAGATGGATTGATAATTGATATCAGATTTTAAGTAATTGATTTAAAGGCCCAGGTGTGAGAGAGGAGCGGAATGGAAGAGATTCTTTGAAATTGGGGATTGGGAAGACATTATTGTGTTTCACTTGATTTAAGGGGATTTCCTTACATTTGATTTTATTAATTAAATATTGTTGTTTTAAAAGATTAGTATATACCTATAATTAAGAGATTTTTATGTAGCTATAATTAAGTGATTTATGTATTTATCTATTTTATCTTTTTTTTCTGATTAGTTAGAGTGCTACTTGTCAAAAATGATTTTGTACTGAAAATGGCTTTTGGCGGGAAAATTTTCATTGTAGTGCTGACACATGTCTTTTTTGTTTGATACTTTAATTAAGTACTATAGATATTAAAGGAAAGAAAGATAATCGACACGTGTCGCCAATTCATGCCATCAAACATTTTGAGAGACACATGTCATTAACTCATTGGATGCTTATTAAACAGTAAAAAAAATGGTAACTTGGTTATTCTGTTTGATTACTTTTTGTTATTTATCTTGTTGTTATTTACTCTCCGTCTCAACAAAATAGTCCAGTTTAATAAAAAATCTTATCCCAAAAAAATAGTCCAGTTTCACAAAAGTCAAAATTAATTGAATTGAAATAACTTAAATATCCAAAAGAGTGGTGATAAGGAAAATAAGGTCCACTTCCTTTGATTTTTATTTTTCTTTTAGTTTTCTCCTATTTTTTTTTCAAATGCTTATATCTTTTAATACATGAATAATTAAAAAATGTGGTATATATCAAATTAATCTACATAACGAGATCTTTCCATCAAGATCCATTGTCAATATTTTTTGAGATAAAAATTTTGATCAAATTTAAGTTGTAAAATAAATGCATATGTAGTTGACTTTTTTAGAAATAACTAGTAGGGGCATTAGTGAAAGTTAGGGGTATAAAATGAGTTGTACATTTGTTGTGTTGACCAAATTAAAAAAGGTGTAAATTTTCAAACTGGACTATTTTTCTGGGACGGAGTGAGTAATTTTTTTAAAAAAACTGTTGTTATAATATATAAATCACACAATCGATCAAAGATCTTTCATGCCGTCAATAATGTAAGATGTTTTGTTCTTTCAATAATGTATCGTTTCTCGGTTTCAATCAAACTTGTGTCATGGATCTCATTCTGATATTTTACATGAAGAACATTGAATTAGTTCACAAATTAACATTTTGGGCAAGATATAATAACAGAAGATAGAAAAAAAAAATTCTTACAGAATCTCTTGGTACAAAATTAGCAAATGGGAATCAATTTGGTTTAACAAATTTTGCTCTCTTCTCCTCAAAACACTAAAATAACCCCAACCCATAAATGCCAAAACTGACAACTGTTCTCCAAAAACACTTCCAGGCCAAACAACACCATGGGTGTGAGAGGCGACGAGGATGACAATGGCAGCGACAGCGGCGGCAGTGTCGGATAATATGAGGAGGGAAGAGTTTCCACGGCGGTGGGAACATCGGGTATGAACCTCGGTCAAGATGTTCTGGGAAATAGGTGCCGTCAGGGATTAATCTGGCAGCGGCTTTGGCAACGGAGAGGCAATTCAAGGGGGCCTAGGAGTTTGAGGGGTTTAATCAAAGTCCAACAACAAGGCTATCTGATGTCAACAATAATCAGGTGGGTGCGGGACCACAGACAGAACAAAGGATGCCATTGAGAATGTCGTTGATAACAATTGTTGGAAGAAACGGACGGGTGCGATGAGGAGAAAAAAAGAGCGGGGTTGGTTTCCATGTGCTGTGTGTGTATGGGAAGGAAAAGGGGCGCAACAGCGTTCATACCATATGAGCACACTTTTTGCCGAGTGTGTTTTAGGAAAAATTGGATGGAATCGAAGGAGACTTTAATCGATAAGAGGCGGCGGTGATAATGATAATGTTTGAGTTAGGTTTTTTTGGGGATGGAAATTAAGAAAGGCAGAAAAGTTCTACTATACTTATTTATTTATTTTAAAGAAAAAAAAAAAGAAAAAGTTACGGGAACTATTAGTGGGTTGTTTATCATTTCACGTTCTTTATCGGTTGATCGATAAGTTTCACCAGTCAAAGGAGATTTTTGATATTTCCTTAGAAGACAAGGGTGTTTTAGTTAATCGACTAAACCTCGGGGATGTTTTTGATATCAATCCTTATTTTTAACTAAAATTGGTCTCGTAGGTTTGAAAATGATGAGTGTCCTTGACTCCTAAAAAAATGAAGTATGATGATAAGAAAAGAAAATTTGTCTGCACCCTATAATCGGAAAATTATGCATCGGAATTCGAAATCGGGTATCGGCTACTGAGCTTTTGGCCGGCATATTCTAAATCCCAAGCTTGACGACGATGACTGTCAAATATTACAAAAAAAGGCCATGATTCATCGATGAAATCAATTGGCCTCCCAATTTATATGATTTCTGACTTTCGGAATCATATCATCGAAATTACGAAAAAAGGGTTATCCATATGTTTTACTTAATTCACGAGTCTCAAACTGGACTCTTTAACATGAATCAATATTTGTGTCTTTTTAATCATGAAGACCCAGTTTATACGATTGCTGATTTTCGAATTTATATAATCGAAATGACGAAAATGACCCGTCTGTATATTTTACTAAACATGTTAGTCCTAGCCTGGACTCTTTAGTCCAATTGGACATTTTAGTCTTTTGGTTGGCCTATCATTAATCAGCCAATATTTATTATAAAAAGTTATTATAAAAGTTTTTCTTGATTTTTTTTTTGCGGAGCTGGCTCAAATTGGATTTTTCTTTTATTTTCTACATTTTTTCCTTTGATATGTTTTCACATAATTACATTCTATTACTAAATACATTGATAGAAATATATTATGGGTGATTACTTAAAGAGATCCTTTTTAATACATTTAGTAACTCATCCAGACAGTAATACCTTGTGATTTGCATAATGAACAACCCACTATTGCAGTTTTTAAGCATAAAATATACAATGAACAACAAACTTTTATAACTTTTTTATTTTGATCTTTTGATTTTGTTTTTCTTTTCGGTGATTTTCAAAATATCTACTATTTATAGTTTCATAATTTTTATATTCTAATTACTGATTATATGATGCAAAATTTTAATACAATAGTATCTAAATTCCGTCGTGTAACGCACGTGGTACATACTAGTATATATAAGAAGCTACTAAAACATAAAATAAAATACACCAATTAATCACACTCATTAGTAGTAGTATACACTATCTAAGATTCTCTTTTGTTACCAGAAGATTATGCCGTGAACTTGTTTATTTTATGTGAAGGAGAAACAAAATCTTCAATTTGAAATAATAAGCGGGCTATTAGTAGTTTATATTTATACACACCAACATCCTTTATTATAGTAAATACCGGATAATCAATTCATGAAATCTTATAAATATTTTAAAAGTAATTTGATTGTAGATTGAAATGAAAGTTTGCAATATTCAATGTCGACTACTACTACATACTAGTGTTTACCCCACATGTTGTGTGGTTGTCAAGATATATATAAGTTTAATGGTTTAAGAATTATGACATTTTCGACGGAGTAATATTAATATTAAATACATAAGTTACAATTGTGTAATTTTAAATGTCAATGTGTTTTTCTAAGTACATTTGGAATAATTTTCAATCTTTGAAAAATATCTAATTTTCAATCTTCAAAGATGCACTCTAATGTTGGAAAAAAGGCGACACTTTTAGCCTTACATTTAATCCTACACAAAGAAGCTTGTCTAAAACCATTTAGACTTTAAGGAAATCATGGCTTTGAAACTGACAGTAAACAATCAAGCACTGAACTCATATGTGCAGAACAAAATGTTGACACATAATAAAAGTTGATGAGCAACTTGCTCGTATGTAATCCTGCTCATATCCACTTTGCAACCAAATTGATCGGTTATTTGATCTAGAATTCTGGAAACTGAGCCAAATAGGTACAAGTTTACCACCCGAAAATGTGGAACCCTCCCTGAAAATACTCATACTTTTACCAGGTTCTTGTTTGTTCAAAACTTGATAGGTCTAAGTCGAATACAAGTTAAAAAAAAAAAAAGAATACGCCAATGATCTCTGCACAGACACCATACCAACCGCAAATAACAACAGCCACAACAACTCCCGAAGTCGATTACAAGTTAAAACAAAGCTGGTTCCAGCAACTCATTTCATCCCTCTTCCTCCACGTTCTGCCTTCTGGTCTCCAAAGCTGCAGCCACAACAACTCCCGTAGTCACTGCTCCCTCCATAGGTACATTCCTGGCTTGCTCCACGGCTAAAGGCGCATCAACTCGAGGCTGCGGTGGTGCTACCTTCACCTTTTCGTACCCGTGACTAGGCCTTGAAGCTTCTGGAACCGCAGACACCACAACTACCCCTTCCCCATTTCTGTGGACACGAAACAACCCAACGTCCATGATTGCATTCTCCGGCATAAGAACCTCGGCCCTTTCGAACTCATGGTGAAACTTCTCTTTAATGAGGTGGCAATTCTTCATTCCCGCTGCGCCCAAAGCAAAGAAACCTGATTCTCCAAGATGAGAACAAAGCTGGAAGATCATCTTAAAATCGTCGCCATCGTTCACACGTCATGCTTGGTGGGAGCGGATATATCAAAGTGTTTCAACATGGACTTTAGTCTACCATTCTTGTAAGTTTCCAACTCTTTCTCTCTATGAGCCAACTCAGCCTTTGTTACACCCAAAGCATTTGCCTTCTCAACGAAATCCTCAAGTAGTTCCTGAAAGGAGGTCAGTTTGACAAGCTTTTGCTGTGCTTCCTCATCATCCGCACTGGCTTTTCTAAGAGATTTAAGGATCAATGTTGCAGATGATGACATCTCTGAGGCCTGGGAAGAAATGAGATCAAGATGTCTCACCATATAATCCATGATGACAGGATGAGCATTCACGATCTCTTTGATCACATGACTATTGTCATTCCTCTTTGCAGCTCTACACAGTTTCCTGTTGATGCGCTTAAGAAGCTCATCCAATTCTATCGCAGCATGCAACAAATATGCTTTCTTCCCATTAAGCGCCTCCCGCATAGCATCATACTTGACCGCGTAATGCTTGACACTATTCCAGGTCACCGCCGATATGATGACGAAACAGACAAAGCTACTGAAACAAATTACACAACAATCAGCCAATGGGAGAAATGAAAAGTATCAATTCTAATCGAATCATCATTAAAATCATCTCTCAGACTCTGAAACTCTGCTTCTAATGAGTATAAGGCAGTCAGGCGCAAGTGAAATCCGAATAATCAACATTAAGAACCATATAAGGCCATAAGAATTGGTTTTTATTATCAGAGGAGGCGATAAGAATAGGTTGTAAAACCTCCATCCTTATTCCGTAATGAAAAGCCACACGGAGCGAGGAGAAACTAGGAGTCTAGAACTACGACGATTCTACAAAATCGGATTCAATCGAGGCAATAAATCAGGGCAAGCAATTCGTAGCAACTAATCAACATATATTATAATTGCATAATGTAAACTTGAATTTGGTAGTCCTTTTGAAGTATTAATTATGGAGGTTTTTCCCCTCTTTTTCAACCAAGAAAATAAAAAGACTTTATGTGTTACATTTGGTGTTTATTTAATTTAATGTTCTAACTTTTGATCTCCTTCCTTTAATTTTTTTCTTTTATTTTTTTTATTTAATTAGGGAAAAAGTATCAATTTAGTCCAAACATTTACTCTGGTTGTTGATTTAGTCTATACATTTATTTTAGTTGTCGATTTCATCCAAAGGTATTACTTTGTAGTCGAGTTAGTCCTTTGGATGAGAATACCCCTCAAACTAATTTAAATTAGGCGAAATAGTATAAAATTTTTCAAAAAAAAACTTAACCCTTATGGTATAGAAAAGATATTTAAATTTATTTATTAATTTTCATCTAATATTCTCTTAATAAAAATCATTTTAAATTTTTTTTAGTGTGAAATATGAACTCCAATTTTTTTTTTGTTTTTCCTCTATGTTATAGATACATAAAAAACTATATTACAAATTCTTTTTTATGACACCATTTTTCCTATGTGTTATAAATATATACAAAATTATGTTACACCTTCATTTTTTTCAATAATTATTCCTTTTTTCTTTTATGTTAATTAAAAACTTGTATTTTTTTTATTTTTTCTCGATCTGTTTTCATAACTTTTTGGTGCATACCAAAAAAAATATCAAGAAAAACAATGGACAAGAAAATTTAAAAGTAAAATACTTTTTATAAATTTTTATACCATAAGGGGCATTTTTAAAAAATTTCTAAACTATTTGGCCTAATTTCATTTAGTTTGAGGGATTTTTTCGTCCAAGGGACTAAAACGACGACAAAAGTCATACCTTTGAATGAAATTGATAAGTAGAACAAACATTTGAACTAAATCGACAACCAGATTAAACGTTCAAATTAAATCGATACTTCTCCCTTTAATTAGACTTTATGGGTTACATTTGGTGTTCCTTAATGTTCTGACTTTTGATCCCGTCAATTAATTTTTATTTTATTTTTAATTTAAATATTATAAACAAATTAAGGCTAATTGTTAGTTGAATTATTATTGGCCATGGTTTCAGTAATTTTGTAGCTTTAAAGTTTCATGTATCTTTTCTTCTTCTCTTCTTTAAATTTTAGGATTTTAGTAATGAGAATTGGAAAGATTATTCCATAATTCAGATAAAATACTAAGAGTTTTGTATTTTAAATTTGTCAATATATATAACTCTAAAACTAAGAGTTTTATCACATTTATCTTTTTTTTTTCTTTCATTTGTCTGTTTTCTGCGCTCGATGACCTTTTCATCCCAATTTCATTGAAGGTAATCACCAACTCAATTATTTTTACTCCTTTTTTTATGAAATTTCCAGTTTCGATTTCTTTTTCCTTCCTTTTTTTTTTTTTTTAGGGGAGGCTGGAGGGGGTGAGAAAGGCTTTGTTATGGAAAATATTGATTGTATTCTATTATTCACTTTGTGTATGTGTGTGTTTTTTTCAAGAGTTAAAATATTATTTATATTTACACTAAATTATGTTGAATATTTTTTCCTATATAATAGTAGGACTTACGTATGTGCGAAGCGTGTTCATTTCATCTATTAAGTAATAATTACAGAAAAAACCAGCGAAATCGGTGCCCGGATTAGGTCTGAGCAGCGACTAAGCGAAAAGTATTTACGGCAACTATCCACCGATGCAAATTGGGAAATAAATCGGAGCAAATTTCAGCACAGAATCAGAACATTAATTAGGGTATAATATCCAAAAGATTTCCGAAAAAAAAAGAAAGAAATTATTTTACCAGTTGAGTAAATTCCGCCGCCGCTGCAAGAAGCTCAATCGCCTTCTTCCCTCCGTGCAAGAAATTAAGTCGCTGAGAGGAAATGTGTGATTTTGGGGCTTTCTATTTCTATGCATGATCTCAAGGATAAAAAAAGTCTTTCCCCTTGTTTGGACCGACTCACCGACCTCATTTGGGGGTTTGGTTTAATTTTGTTTACGGTTTTTTTTTATAATTTTTTTTAGCCTTTGGAGGATATTTCGTAAATTGAATTCGAATTGCACCAATAAATATTTCATCGGTCCCAATACTAATTACTCCAGTTATTAATCCTTATTAAAACCTATACGTTTTTAAAGTTTTCCTATCATTGACTTTATAATTATTTAATTTTGACACAAGAGATAAATTAATGGCACCAATCCTTAAAACCTAATATCTAAAAGTTACATTCTCGTTGCTAATTTTAAGAGTATGGTCCCGTTATTTAATTAATAGATATTGAATTAAATTAAATCAATCACAACCATAAATTTGCATTAAAGGAATAAAACAATTGAAATTGTATATGACCGGCAACCGGTAAATTATTTATGGTATATAATTTAACGTTTCCTAATTTACGTCTTCAACTGCTGCATAAGATTTGATAATTTCCCAATTACAGGTTCAATTTACTGGAGTACTATACTTTCTATTTTTATTCGTTTCTGGGTGATTTTGAAGAAACTTTGCCTCATAAGTACATAAATAAGCATTACACGAAAAAAAAAAAAATGGCGCCGAATGGGCATTATGGTACACCACCAAAATAATCAATAAAGAAAGATGGAGAAATCATGTACAGCTGCTATGCGTGTATTTGTAAAAAAAATGGGTGCTGATATATGGGAATGTTTCTACTCTGAATCTCTAAACGGGTTACTGTCATGAAACATGATAATTAAGGAACTGTAGCCCATTTCTATTTGACATGTTAGAACAAGATCTCATAATTCTTTTTACCTATGGATTTACAACTATAAACGAAGGGGAGAGGGGAAACGGTGGGATCATTGTTTAAAAGTTAGATACGAAAGTCAGGTTTCAATATTTTATGGACAAAACACACTTTTGGTCACTGAATTATGGGAGGGGGTCGTTTTTTACTGACAAAATTAGTCACTATCTTTTCGTTTATTCAACAATTTTAGTTAATTTAACAAACAACTAATGGTCAACTCTTTTCTCCGTTAAGTTTTTTTATTTTTTATTAATTTTTACTAAATTGGGACCCGCAATATATTTTCAAACAACAAAATCAGTTCTCAAATATCTTTTTTTTTCAATAATTTTAGTCACTTCACAGAATTTTTAAAAATTTAATAGCCCAGTTTAATTTTCCTTCAATCTTTATTGGAGTTTAGAAAGCTG
This sequence comes from Oldenlandia corymbosa var. corymbosa, assembly GCA_949775105.1. Classification (NCBI taxonomy): domain Eukaryota; kingdom Viridiplantae; phylum Streptophyta; class Magnoliopsida; order Gentianales; family Rubiaceae; genus Oldenlandia; species Oldenlandia corymbosa. Next base: position 21,081,200 of record OX459123.1, on the reverse strand, counting down.
GTCGGAAATACTTCTATTATTCTTTTAATTTATTTTTTTAGAAAAAAAATCTGATCAAAGATTTATAAGACCCACAATCCATTAAGTAATCAATAAAAAATAAAGGTTTAAAGGAAAATTGAATTGGGAAATTAAATTTTTAAAAATTCTGTTAAAGTGACTAAAACTGTTGAAATAAAAGATATTTGGGGACTGATTTTGTTGTTTGAAAATACATTGCGGGTCCTAATTCAGTAAAAAAATAATAAAAAATAAAAAACTTAACGAAAAAAAAGTTTACCCTTAGTTGATCGTTAAATTGACTAAAATTGTTGAATAAATAAAAAGGTGGTGATTAATTTTGTCAGTAAAAAATTAATGATAACCAAAAATTGTGATTCCCTATAGTTCATGGACCAAAAATGTGTTTTGTCCATATTTTATTTAAGGGTGTTGCTAGATGTAAATTACTTTTACTTCCTGCAGTTTGTAAAATAAACTAAAATACCCTTATAAAGCTGTGCGAATTAAAATTAAGTTTCGTAAAATAAAATTAAGTCTCGTTTAGCAATACTCATTTTTCTCTTGTTTTTAATCTGTGCTTCGAATGTTCACGATCAAAAAAGAGCACAACGCGTGCATGTAGTTGCTAGTTGCATACCTCGTCGTCGTAAAGAGCACAAGGAAGGAAGTGCATTGTTGATTGCCCTCCACAATAACCACTGAAGCTTTCCTGGGATCTTGAGGCTCCAAAACTTCTTCCACGCACTTTTACACAATCCGAATGAGCTGTTCGACGACACTGCTAAATGCTGCCGAGTATGGTTGTGCCTCATGGTATCCACTCTTCTTGGAGGTATATTCCCCAGTTGTCGTTTTAGACCAATACATGTAATCCTTTTGTCCCACTGAATGAATTGGGATGTAAATGGATTTGATGTGATCTATCACGTCGTTGGGGAAAAACATGTTTAGAAGGTCCTGTCTCCACCTCTGGTTATTGTCAAGCAGATCACTAACCTTCAGAGTGAGTGATCCTTGAAAAGGAGGATGATCTCTTAACGGGTTCGATAGCTCAGGAATCCATTCTTCCTCCCCTTTGATATCTTTCCCATTGATCACTTTCCACTTGAGCCCTTTTTGCAGCAAATCCTCCCCCGAGAATACTTCTCCAACCCCACGATTTAGTGTTATTACTGTCACATTGTAAAAAGTTTCTCT